>CM062228.1:5524812-6881277 GCA_031216235.1 Syzygium jambos
GGAAGAATCTAGTGAACCTATGCCTACTGCTTTAATAGGTGAAAGTAGAAGAAAAGCTAATACTTGTGCTAGTACGAGTAGTGCAAACACGAACGGACATAGTTGGTCTAGGATGGTGGTGTTGTATGTTGGAATTGTGGCAAGAGAGGGTATTTCACAATGGATTGTCTCGAGCTAAAGAAACGAGAATGGTAAGGGAATTAGAAATAAGTCTGCTAATGATGTTACAACTATAGCTGAAAGTAATTCGCATAAAGCTGATTTATTGTTGTTTGTCACTAAGGATTCCTTGTTTGATAGATTGGTTGTGGATTTTTGTTGTTCATTTCATGCTATATCAAACAGTAATTGATTTACTACTTATTAGTGCACGAATAATGATAAAGTACAATTGAGGAACAACGCTATGTGCGTTCTTATAGATGATGGCGACATTAGAATCATAATGCATAACGATATTGTAAGGATGTTGACTAGAATGCGATGTCTCTAAGTTGAAGAAGAGACTAATTTCCTAGAGTACATTGGATTTAGCTGGGTATTGGTATACTTCAAAAAGTGGAGTTCTATAAGTTTTTTGAGGTACCCTAATGATAATGGAAGGAATCAAGCACAATGTTATATCTGAGTTTCAAAGGGACAATAATGGATTACGTCGAGCAGATGTTGATGCGTCTCTTCGATAGCTTGAATTATGGCATATGCCATTGGTATCCTTTAACAAGAAAAGCGTGAAGGTTTTAAGTGAAAAAAATCGGTTGTGTAGTTATGTGGCTGAGGAATTGAATGTATCCAAGTGATGTGACTTAGGGCCTGTTTGGCAACTTGCCAAATAGTAACTGATTCTGTTCTTTTGTTCCTAAAATCAGTTTGGGAACAGAAATCCGTTTATTAAATTTTTTGTGCCCAGAATCAGTTTTAGAATAAAATTAAGAATAAAAAAAAAGTACCTTCTTGATTTTGAAACAATTTTTTCGAAACTAATTCTTCTCGATTTTTTTCTTTTTTATGGTTTGTTGTTATTCTTCAACCCCGCCACCCACCAGCCACAGGCCAGGGCCGGCTAAGGCATCTCGGCCCTCCCCAGTGGCCGGAGAGGGTCCCCCTCGCCGCCTGCACGAGAGCATCTCGCGACCACGACGACGAGGCCGACCTCGCCTTGGCTGCGCGAGGCTCGACCTCGCTGTCGCTAGGGTTGGCGATGGCGAGGATCAACCTTGCCCAGATCTTGTGAGGCCAACCTCGCCGTCGCTAAGGTTGGCCTCACCAGATCTGGGCAAGGTCGAGCCTCGCCTAGCCAAAGCGAGGCCAACCTCGACACCGTCGAGGCCAATGGTGAAGGCCGCAACGCCCTCTCTAGCCATGGCCAAGAAAGGAAGGGGAAAGAAAGAAAAAAAAAGGAAAAAAAATAAAGAAATATTAAAAAATTCAATATATTATTAAAATATTATTAATAAAAAGAATTTTTGTGTAGTTACCAAACGCATTTATGTTCTTTTTTTATTCTAAGAACAGAAATTTTGGGTAGTTGCCAAACGCCTTCAAATGTTTAAAAATTATTTCCGGGTACAAAATAAAAAAGAATCATTTCTGCCCAGAATCTGATTCTGAGCACAGAATGGTTGCCATGCGCAGTCTTAAGCAAACGACAAAAAATATAGTTCAATATGACTATCAAAGAAACCAAAGAATCTGCAGAATTAATTCACTTTGATGTTCACAAGCAATTATGGTTTCCTTTGAAGAAGAGTGTCAAGTTTATGCTAATAATTGTGGAAAACTACTCTAGAAAGTCTTGGCCGCTTGTGCTAAGGCTGATGTTGTTTATTGGATCTGGCAATTAAGAGCTTTGATTAAGCATGGAGTTCTACTCGGAGCTGTTGAACAAATTCTACATAAAATAAGGCATGGTGAGATACTGTACTAATACTACTGAACCACAACATTGCAGAATTCATGAGCAGAATATTACTAGAGACGGCCTATAAAATACTCTGTAATGCTGTTATGGTTAGAAAATTCCCATCGGATGCGCTTAGTACAGTGAGCTACCTAGTGTGTAGATCCCCATTGATTGTGATTGGATGTCAGACTCTCGAGGAAATGTGGTCAAGTAATGTTGCTGATTATTTTGTTCCAATATTATTTGGATGTCCATGCAATGTTTGAGTGAGTGATGGTAAGCTCAATAGGAGGGCAAGAAAATGCATATTTGAAAGCTAAATATAAAGAGAGCAAGCTATCACTTGTGGTGCCCAAAATTAAATTTTCATATTTTTAGTAAAGAAGTTACATTTGATAAGTCTCCAATCATTTAGATAAGAGTGATTGTAGCAATGTTTATATAAATCTAGACAATCTTCGGCTTAAGATGGGTAGCAACCAAAAACTCCAGAGGTTGCGGCTACTTGCATTGTAATTAACACATATGGTACTTGTAGTGAGGTGGAGCCAATAAAGCCAATGGTTGTTGTAGCTGCTGAGTTTAATGAGGTACATGTTCCATATTTTGACAAATGTGGATACAACAATGGTTATGCTTTATATGTGTTAGATGAGGTTTGTTTGTGAATCGTTATGGACCTGTTAAAGACGCATGCAGAGTTGGCGTTTGATGAGATCCATGACTACGAGAAGTTGAAACGGCTTGGACTTGAAAAATATTTGTGACGATCGAGCCATGAGGGACTGTGGGAGGGAAGCGGTGATTAGGTTCAGTGAAGTAATTATGACTTCGCTCGAACATCCAGTCAAGGTACGGATTGTTAGATATATATATATATATATATATATATATATATATATATATATATATATATATATATGGAGTTTGAGCCCATAAAGGAAACTCATCCAAGAGGATTTCCTAGTTTAAGTTGATTTTCTAATTTGAGTAGATTTTCTATTTGGATCCAAGTTTTTTTATATAAGAAGTGAGTCTTCTTTGTGAAGAGTATCCAAGAAAAGCTTTTAGCTGTAACAATCAATTGTGTGATGTACTCACGAATTACATCTGGAATATTTGAAGCTGTGAAAATCCG
Organism: Syzygium jambos; assembly: GCA_031216235.1. NCBI lineage: Eukaryota > Viridiplantae > Streptophyta > Magnoliopsida > Myrtales > Myrtaceae > Syzygium > Syzygium jambos. The sequence goes on from CM062228.1 coordinate 5,527,854, forward strand.
GTGTTAAAATTTTGCGTAATTCCTTTGTGAGATTGAGAGATTGTTTTACAAGAAAATGTGAGGGCTACACAGTATGACTTATTGAGTGCAATTAGGGCTGGGAACACCAAAAGTATTTAAGTGACTCGACTATGACTATAATGCTTGATCTATAGTGAAATCTTATTTATTACCCTTATGGGGTAAGTCTTAACAATCAAACCACGTAAATCTTATGTTCGATTTATTTCCGTGTTATGTTGATTTTAATTACTATATCGCTTGTTTATCGTAATAGTATCTTAGAGGTGTACTTCTGCTCAATCCGTTTGCACTGTATGGGAAATGAACCATCTTAAAGATAGTTTCTTGGAAGTGCCTCGTCTCAATCGGATTCTTCTATAATTTCCCCTTCCGATTTTTTTCGGCTTGAACTTGTGACCTTTATTCCCCGATGATATGAACACTGAGAGAGTTCCTAAGCAAAAATGGTGGATCGAGAGCCTATTTATACCCAATCTTCAGGCAGAAGAGAATCCTCCGTAGCAGCAAAGCCTTTGCCGCGACAGCTGACTCTCTACCGCAGCAGCTGTTTCACAGCCATGGCGTTCGTTTCTCAGTGTCGCGGGTGACCGTTTCACTACCATACCATGAAAGAGGAATTCGTCTAAGCAAGAGCTTTTACGAGCAAACTACCTTAACCACAGTTGTGCTTGATATGATTTACTTGTCCCTAGTTTGGCTTGAGTTTGTTACGCGTAAAGGAGTTGGAATTAAGTTCCAAATGAAGGGGATCTCGAGGTCAAATCTTGGTCAACGACAATAAACTTAGGCAAAAAAAAATGAGGTGCCTATGGTTGGTAAGTAACTTCCACAAATGTTGGCAAGTTGGAAAACAGTTGATAACTAGCGGAAATGATGTTGGCAATATGTAATTAGAGTTGCTAATTTCGAATTATTTTTTTTTTTGTGTAACCCAGGGAACCCCCGCACGGCCGACAGCTGGGGAGTAAACCCTGGGGGCGACACGTGCTAGCCACCACACACGTACCACCGGTTAAGTCACCATGTGACGCCCGGGATTCGAACACTCAACCTTTTGCGAGAGGAAGAGTGCGCGGTCCAGCAGCGCCACCCAAGCGGGTGGTGTAATTTCGAATTAGTTGGTATTTTCATTGGTGAAAAATTTAGTAAATAACTCAAAAAAGTTGATAAGTAACTTTAGTTGATGTTGGCAAGTTGGAAATAGAGTTGGCACTTAGCGAAAATAATGTTGGCAATTTGAAATTGGAATTGGTAACTTAAATTTAGACGGCGATGTCACGATACAAGAGAAATTGAAAGTAGGTAAGTAACCCAAGTAATTAACGTTGGTAAGTAACTCGAACAGAAATGTTGGCAAGTTACGAAAATTAGTCGGTAATTCACAAAATATTGGCAATCCGAAATTGGAGCTGTTTAGGTAATCCGGCATTGGAGTTGGTAAACTAGTAGGTTTAAAGATTGGTAAGTAACACATACAATTTTGGTAAGTGACGCAAGTTAAGTTCGCAAATAACAACTTCATCAAATGTCGACAAGTTGGAAAAATGCTATAATTGGTAACTTTCAACTGGGGGTATTAACGCTAAATGATTTATCCGAACCGGAACCCGATCCAACCAACTTGTTATCTAATGAATTGATTTGGGTCAAGTTTTTGTGTTTCAGGTCATGTTTGATTCGGGTCGGGGTCAGGTCAAGAGTCCACACCTCATTTATGATTCGGGTCAGGTATCATGGAAACCTATCCTGACCCATTGACACCCTTTAAACTAGTTGGTAACATAGTTTATAAGAAAGGCATTTACAACTCCTGCTATTTAGCGTTACATCGTGAGATCAACTTGTTATCTAACGAATCGATTAGTTCCAGATCATGTCGCTAGGTGCCGATGAGGAATCTCCGTCTTTCAGAGAAGTCTCGACACCAAAACTCTCAGAAAGCAAGAACAACATCCAGCTCTCCCCACATTCCGATGCCGAAACAAATAGTCCATTTACACAGTCGCTTCATTCTTAATCTCACGTCAGAACCCCCTCCACACATAAATCTCTTTGGTTTACATGTCTCAAATCGAAAAATTGACATCGTTTCTTGCATCACCGTGCTATATTGAAGGTCCAGGGAGAGCATCAATGGAAGAAATCCACCTTGCATAGCGTAAAAATTCTGATGTCTAAATGAACAAAGAATGAAGTCGGACGATGATTTTACTAGACGGTATAAATTTGATCGATATTCTGCCCTTGGTCAAATTCGACAGGTAGATCTCATCAAGAACCCAAAATGGCCAGGGAATCTTGTGAAGAAAATGTAGCAATGTGTCTAAAACATGCTAATGATTTACCATAAAGAGAATTTGCAAAGGGACAGACTTAACTGAAGTGAAGGGATATCCTGAAGAGCACACATGGCTTATCTGAAGCAATCTTTCTTCCAGCTGGGCATCCTCATGCATTGTATGAAATGGAAAGTATCTGCATAAGCAAATAAGCACAACCAAAGAGATTTCAAGGCAGGGAGCAAATCATTCACAAAAAGTAGTACTTGGAGAAAATCAGAACTCAGATATGCTTGCGCAAGTCATGGATAGCTTATCTAGGACGAGCAATTTTACCTGATGGCTCATGACATCTGACATGCTTATAAAGTATTTTGATCACTATCGACATTATCAAGAGGGAAAATTTCAAATAAAGATATGAAATTGGGGTCATTTTCTCAAAAAGGGTCTGGAGTGGACTTTGTCTCATATAAGGACCTAATCCCCATTCAATTTGGGGAGTCATCCAATTTTTTTCAATTACAATTTTTTGGACAAAATTACCCCTTTCTAATCACTGGAAAAAGTCAGCCTGCGAAGATTTGGTCGGCCGTCAGTTTAGACCCTTATTTGAAACTACCTTGGCCACTTTAAATCTTTATTCGAGACAAAATCCATTTTGGGGCCTTCTTTTATGGAAATTGACCCTACTAACGACCCTTATTTAAACCCCTTTACTTTACCAAAAAAAAAATGACTCTTATTTAAAATTTTCCTTTATCAAGATGAAAGATTTCTCCGAAGCATCATGTCATCCTCCTCAATCAGCTTCACCATTCGTTGAATCACTTAAGAGAATGAAAACAATCCCTTGTTATCAAGGAATGTGATTGAGTTCGACCTATCTATTTTATGTATATACGGTAAATCTTGAGTGGGAGGTTCACAGACCATCCTGTCCCTAACCACTCAAGAAATACGACGATTGCATACTACATTGTCGAGTGTATATGTCCAGACTAGTCGTGCATGCCATGAATGAAACGATACATGTTGAGCAGTGATACTTGATACAATGATACATCGTTCATATCGTCGTCTTGTTTTGTCACAACGTTAAATTGTCTTTAAAACCAAGGAAAAAAGAGAGGAAAAGAACGTAATGGGAACAAGGCTTCGTAATATCGAAAGTAATGGTTTTAGAAAAATTTTAGTTCAATTAAAGTTAAAAAATAGGAGGAAATTTTTTTCAAAAGAAAGTCGAGATAGTTGTCGCTCGTGGAGATACCACATGTCAGCCGAGCAACCCATTGAAAGTGCTTTGAAGTGCCGCTATACATTTATTTGACAAGAAATATCTGTTGAATGTAGGCCTAATTCCCTTAAAAACTCCCAACTTTAGATCAAATCTTAAATCTGCTCCGAACTTTTTTTGTCTTAGAAAAAACCCTAAACTTTAAGTTCAATATCAAATCTACCCCGAATTTTATTTTGGGTAAAAAAAATCACTAAAATTCAATTTATTTAAAAAAATATATCACCGTGATCCGGTACACATCGATAACAAATCCACATTAACAAAGTAAGGGGTTTTTTTAGACAAAGAAAAGTTCGGAGCGAATTTGGACTAAACCTAAAAATTAGGTTTTTTTAAAATTAAAACAAGTTTTTTGGAGTGGAATTGTTATCTTCCCTAACTTTCATATCCTAGAATAGTTTTATTTTGGAAAATTTTAACAATTTTTATATGGTTTGATTTGTTATTGAAGTGGAAATGCGACGTCGATATGTACTTATCGCCCTATTACTTTGCTAATATTGACTTGTTATCGATGTAGAAGTGTCACGTCAAGTTAGGACTAAATCACAGAGGTATATATTTGAAAATAAATTAAAATTTGCTGACTTTTTTTTACATAAAACAAAATTCTTGACAAATTTGAAACTGAACTTAAAGTTTGGGACCACCCGCCTGGGTGGCGCTGCTGGAGCGCGCACTCTTCCTCTCGCAAAAGGTTGAGTGTTCGAATCCCGGGCGTCGCAGGGTGACTTAACCGGTGGCACGTGTGTGGTGGCTAGCACGTGTCGCCCCCAGGGTTTACTCCCCGGCTGTCGGCCGTGCGGGGGTTCCCTGTGTTATCAAAAAAAAAAAAACTTAAAGTTTGGGGTTTTTTCTTAGATAATAAAAAGTTCTGGTCAGATTTGGGACCGAACCTAAAGTTTGAGATTTTTCCTAAGACAAAAAAAAATTCGGGGGAAAATTGGGACTTAACCTAAAGTTTGAGGTTTTTTAAGAAATTTACCCGTTGAATCTATTTTAAATCTAAACACGAGACATATTTAATTTTATGATTAATACCACAAAAAATTACAAATTAGTATACCTATAATAAATTTACCCGATACTAATTTTTTGACCATCGAAAATTTCAAACCGGTATATATATGATAAATTTACCCTCTAATTTCTGTTAAAGTTTACCGTCAACATATTTTCTCTGTACAAAATCGCTTTTTATGTCAATCAAATCGACACTTGTGTCACCGACGACCCGTTGGATTGTCAACCTCCAGCGAGCCCACCTACTTTGGCTGAATCAGCCCGTCGTCAGCCTCAACATTGAGTGGTGCTCAAACCTCGAGCCTAGCGTCGTCCACCTTGTGGCTACCTTGCAATTGTGCATCGGCCGCAGTTGCCTCGTCTTTCAAATCCTCCATGCCAAGCACGTCCCCATGTCGCTCCATGTGTTTCTCGCTAACCTCAACTACACATTCGTCAATGTCGGTATCAAGGATGATGCAATGAAGCTGAGCGACGATTACGGGCTCGTCGTGTCACACATGGTCAACCTCCGTGCACTTGACGGTGGGAGGTGGCAGAACCCACCATTGGTATATGGGACTGAAGAAGTTGGTCAAAGTTATACTTCAAAAATGCCTCGAGAAGCCCAAGGAGATCAGATTGAGCCAATGAGACAACAAGACAATGACGGGTCATCAAGTTAAGTACGCGTGCCTCGATGCCTTCGTTACCTTTAAACTTGGAATGGCTTTGCAGGCATGGTCAGGGGTAGAGTTTGTGTTGGTTGGTGCGCCGGGCTAACTGTGTGATGGTGCCCAGTATGATTGGCGCTGTTTTGCTTCGTCAAGTTTGCTCATGAACCGGTTAAAGGTTTTGTAAACATGGGATGATTGATTGTAATTTCTTTTTGTATATAAAGTTTTTGCTTGCCGGTCTTTACACGAGTTGAACTCTAGTGCATACAGTTCGTCAAATCTTATTTATTTTCCATCAAGCTGTAAAAATCTTATTTACAGCGAGACCCTCGTCGGCGTCGGGCGAGGATCGACCTCGCCTAAGTCGGGCGAGGGCCGCCCTCGCTCGCCCAAGAGAGGGCGACCCTCGCTCGCCCAGGTGAGGGCAACCCTCGCCGGATCTGGCGAGGGCCACCCTGGCCAGCGTTAGGCGAGGGCGGCCCTCGCCTAATCTGGCGAGAGCGGCCCTCACTGGCGTCGGGCGAGGGTCACCCTCGCCTGGGCGAGGGTCGCCCTTGCCTGGGCGAGCGAGGGCGGCCCTCGCCGGTGCCGGGCAAGGTCAGCCCTCGCTCGACGTCGAGCGAGGGCGGCCCTCACCGGCGTCGGGCGAGGTTCGCCCTCGCCTGGGCGAGCGAGGGCAGCCCTCGCCGGCGTCGGGCGAGGTTCGCCCTCGCTTGGGCGAGCGAGGGCGGCCCTCGCTCGATGCCGGCAAGGGTCACCCTCGCCGGCGTCAGGCGAGGGTCGACCTCGCCTAAGTTGGGCGAGGGCCACCCTCGCCAGATCGGGGGAGGACCGCCCTCGCTCGACGCCGGCAAGGGCGGCCCTCGCCCGACTCAGGCGAGGGCCGCCCTCGCTCGCCCAGGCGAGGGCGAACCTCACCAGACGCCAGCGAGGGCCCCCTCGCCGGAAAGGAAAAAAAAGAAAAAGACAAAAATACTCATGGACTAAAAATATTGGAGTAAATGTGTCACAAAAAGTAAAGTTTGAGATTTTTTGTATCACAAAAAAAAGTTCGGGATAAATGTGTCACAGGTGATAAAATTTGGGGTTTTTGGTGGTTTTTTCCCTAATTCTTAAGAGAACTTATGAGATATAAGATGAACCCAGGGGAAGCAAGTTTTGTATGAGCTGGTGCTGGGAGTCGCTTGAATTAAATACCCCCATTGCAAATTCGCAATTGCAATTAGGTGAAGAACTAATACAACAAAAAAAAAAAACAAAGACCTCTTTTGAGCCTAATAATTTTAATTTTCTTCTTTTTTATATCAAAGTTAGTCATTTCATCGTCGTGATAACATGCTCTCATCTATATTTAACCCTGTACGAAATGCTTCAGAAAAGACTCACTATTGCTAAAAGAAGTTGATGATAGAACCATACAAGCAAATGGTCCTCATAGTTGCAAAAGTTGTTCGGTCGGATCCGCATAGTCCTTGGCATTTGTTCAAATTCCTGCTACATCTATCAAACATTCACATGAACGATTTTGTCTCTAGAAATCATGTAAAAGGAATCTAGATAAAAGGCGTCCCATTACGATGATCGTACATACCGGTTGAAATCTACAAACGGGACAAAAGCGATGCAATTGAATGGGTTTGGGAAAAAAAAAAGAATAAATGCACGAGAAATCGTAAAACTTATCATAAAAGTATAATCAAGTCCTAAAACTTTCAAACAGTATAGTCAAGTCTTATAACTCGTCAAATTGATACAATAAAATCCCTCCGTTAACTCCGTTTAATTTTGTAAACAAAAAAAACACGTGGCCCCAACGTGGCAGCTAATCAAGCGCCACATCATAAAAAACTTTCAAATTTATGAAGAAGAAATGATAAAAAAAAATTAAAAGAAAGAAAGAGGAGCACGTCCATGTGAATAGCCAGGCGACAAGATGAACTCGGTTCGAAAAGACCATGTTCATGTGAAGTGAGAGCTCAAAGCGTGGGTGAATCCAACAGAAGGGGATGGACTCTGACACGGATTTAAGAACAGGAACCTCGGCGAGGCTTGAGCGGCCATGACCGACTCGATGAAGCTCGGAGCTAGATCTAGGTCCACCATGGCTGACTCGACAAAGGAGCCAAATCTCATTCCGCAGCCTTCAAACGAGCCAGATCTAGCTCCCCCAGAGGCGGCAAAGCCAGATCCGGCTCCACCAGGGTCGACGTTCACCGGCCAGGTTGCGGTCGTGGTGGTGGTTTTCTTAATCGTCAAAGCCAACACAGACTTCTTTCGTTTTTGCGCATACCCCTACAGGCTGTGGATTCTTGTATAAACCCCAAACCTGGAAATGGATTCAACTACACTTGAATGGCACCCTTCAACGTGAACAAAAGCCTGCCACACACTTCCCATGGCGGTTTCTTTAGACTCTTTTCGGTGCGCGATGTTTAGCAATGGATAATTCTGCTTCCGGATTGCAGAACATGCATCATCCTTGGAGTCTCTTACAAACAGTCTTGGCATTGACAAAGTTTCTCTCGTTGTTCAGGTACATTTGCCTTTGACAAATGCAGTGATAATTTCCCAGAGTATGTGCAAGGATTCTTTTCGTCCGTTGTTGTGACATTGGACGGAGTTAACAAATGAATTTGATTGCACGAATTTAACAAGTTTTAGAATCTGATTATATTATTTGAAAGTTTTAGTTTTCAATTGCACTTTCACGAAAAATTCTAAGACTTCGCGTATATATACTTATATCAAAGGAAAAAAAACCAAGAAGAAGAGAGAAAGGATTTTCGCCAATTTGAACTTTTCTGGTCTGTCTGATTAGGTGCTATCCACTTTTAATGCACCAGAAGTCATGGGATTTGAGTCCAGACTAAAGTTTTCAAACCTATAGTTAGATGTAACTGAGTAAATTACCTAGTCAATAACGCTGCGCATGGCAACTTGCCAAATAGTGTTTGATTCTGTTCTTTTGTTCCCAGAATCAATTTGGGAATAGAAATCGTTTGTTTAATTTTTTGATTCTGGGCACAAATTCTTGTAAATTTGTGCCCAAAATCAATTTTGGAGCAGAATCAAGAATAAAAAAAAAGTAGCTTCTTGATTCTGGGAACAAAAATGAGAATCAATTTTTTTTTCTTCTTCTTTTTCTTGGTTTTTAATGTAGCTTCTGATGTTTGGCGTAAGGGCCACCCTCGTCATATTTGGCGAGATTAAAATATTTTAATAAAAAAATTTTACTGGCCATGGCAAAAAAATAAAAAAATATATTATTAATAGAAAAAAATTTTACTGGCCATGGCCAGCAACCAGGCCATGGCGAAAAAAATAAACAAATATTTTACCAGCCATGGGGCAAAAAAAAATAAAAATATATATTTTTAATAAAAATATTTTTATTAATATTATTAATAAAAAATATTTTATCAGCCATGGCTAGCAACCAGGCCATGGTGAAAAAAAATAAAAAAATATAAAATATTTTTTAGTAAAATATTTTTTTTAAAAATTATTAATAAAAAAATTTTATAAGAAAATTTTTTATCTGCCATGGTCAAAAAAATTTAAAAAATTATTTTTAATAAAAGTATTATTAATTAAAAAATATTTTACCGGCCATGGCCAGTAACCAGGCCATGGAGAAAAAAATTAAAAAAATATTTTCAATAAAATATTTTTTAGTAAAATATTTTTAAAAAAAATTATTAATAAAAAAAAATTTATAAGAAAATTTTTTATCGGCCATAGCCAAAAAAAATTGAAAACTTATTTTTCATAAAAGTATTATTAATTAAAAAATATTTTACCGACCATGGCCAAGAAGGAGAAGAAAAAAAGAAAAAAAAGAAAAATTAAAATATTTAAAATGTTATTAAAATATTATTAATAAAAAGAAATTCTATGCCATTACCAAACGCATTTCTGTTCCCGGGCACAGAATTTTGAGCCATTACCAAGCGCCTTTAAATGCTCAGAATCAGTTCCGGAATACAGAATAAAAAAGAATCATTTTTTATCAGAATCTGTTCCCGGGCACAGAATGATTGTCATGCGCAGCCTAAGTCGATCAGGGTCCTATGCTACACCAACACCTCACCTTGGAAGGGTTCGACCCCTTCAAGGACACGTCTCTTCTCAAGATCAACCTCGAGACGGGGGAGGTCCCTAGCCTGGTCGGCGGCCCCTCACCATCGCAAGAAGACGCCACCTCAATTTTCAAGATGACCATTTAACTTAAAGAAAAAAAATATCTATGGGACCATAGTCGATGACCATATAATAACGAAAGTACGAGAAATCATTTTTTTTAAGAAGTCCCAACGATATTCCTATGCATACAGTAGATGGGGCGGGTAAATATCAGATACATTCTACCGGTCATTGACACCTGAATTTCGTCTAGGAGTTTGTCATACATTTTCAGGATAAAGAAAATAATCTTAGCAATCGGCTTCGCTGATAGAATCGGTATTTGACCCCTGATAAAAATAGTGGTTTATACAATCTTGCATCCATTCTTCTCACGTTGTCCTTTCTACATGTAGAAACTAGAGGCATTATAGTTTGTTAGTACCTAAGTTTCATTTCACATAGGCCGTCCATGCAGTTCGATTGAATTTTCCGTTATCATCGTAGGACTTTGATCCCTATTAGGCTTCAGTGCCCACGGACTAATTAAAACTCCACGCCCTGTTACAACCAGTTTTTTTTTGGAAATGTCTTACCCGGCTTCTCTTAATCAGTTGAAGGCACAAACAAACTTGAAAATATGCAAATTACATTCACAAAGAGTGTTTTCAAGTCTATTTTCCAACGGTACATGGCTCGTGTACTGATTCCAATTGTCTTTTCCCGGAAAAATATGATGTAGGGCCTCCAAAAGTGAACTTCCCAATATTTGTTTGGCTGTGAACTTTTTCACGTGCTATGTCGATGTGTTAACTCACTCCGTTCAAACTATCAGCCCAATCGGATGAGCGAACACTTGCCGTTACTGCTCGACTGTGCAGTCTGCTCGGGGGAACTCAATTTTACGTATGGGTTGATCCGAGCCTGCAAAGAGCCGCATCGGGATGCCCACCATCTCTCTTACTCTCCTCCTTTCCCTCCAATTCCTAGTCAAACTAAGTCAAGACCCTAACCCTCCAACACAACATCCCTCGCCAACCATCACCAACCCTGCCAACTTCGTCATGCGCTCTATGGGACAAGAGGACGACCTCTCTTTAGGGGTGATCGGTTCCAGGGTGGGTTGGGTCCGAACCTAGAATCTGAAATCAATCATGTTATAATCGGTTCTCAATTTTTGGAACCTGAAACCAACTTTGTTTTTTCTAGACCCTATTTTGAAACCAACCTTGTTTTTCCGGTCCAATTTCAGGGTCTACCCGAGAACCTATTTTTTTTTTGTTCCTTTTTTCGGTTTCAATTTTTTCTAGCAAAATAAAATAAGTAGCAATGAAACAATTTAAAATAAAAGATGAATAACAAAAACCACTATCCGCCAAAAGTAACAATCCCCAAAATGTGCAATTGAAATTGCAATCCATCAAAATCAACAATCCAAAAGCACTATGTGGCAATACATAGTCCAATCACATAAATCTTTAAGAGTCACATTTTCAGGGAATTTATTCGACATGTTTAGCTCTTTATTTTGCGTCATGATGAGATAACTCCTCACTTCTGTTTCCGAATGAAATGTCTTGAAAGAAAAATCAAGAAACTTAGCGGTAAGACATATGTTCTCACTAGAAAAATGTCTATATATCTCATTTGAATCACACAATATTTATATGACTTTAAGGGTTGTGTTATTTCACTCATAGTTGTGAAACATATTCCAATATTAAATCGGAAATCGGTTCTAAAACCGGTGAAGTAGGGTAACGTGATATAGGCTTTTTACTTTTTTGTACATTATCTCAAAACCGGTTCTAAAACAAGTTTGGGTTGATTTTTACTTGAAACCAGAAACTAGGGGTGTCAATAGGTCGGGTCGGGTCGGGTTTCTATAATACCCGACCCGACCTGAATCACAAGATGCACATGCTTTCTCTGACCTGACCCGACCCAAAACGCATAGAACCCGAAGCGAAAATCCGAGTCGGTCCGGGTCGGGTCGGTCCGGGTTTTTCGGGTTTGCAGTTAGGGGAGCACGAGGAGGTGGAGAGTCACTAGAGGGAGAGGACGGCGGTGCTGGCGGTGGCGCCTTCCCAGAGCAGGAGGAGGTGGGTAAATTGGGTTCTCGGCCGCCGGCAACGATGGCGGCGAAGGACGCCGATGGCGAAGGATAGGATGGTGGCCGAGCTCCTGATGCGCCTCAGGCGGGATCCCCACCACCACCACGCCGCATCCGCTCCCCCCTTCTTGGCGGCGGCGGCGGCGGCGTCCCTCCTGTCGCACTGCCGGGGTGGGGGATCCGGCAAACGCGATTGAAGAGTCCTTGTTCTGGTGCGACGCCGCGTCGCCGGCAAAGAGGTGCGGCGACTCGGTGAGGAATAGCCCCATGACCCCGCTCTCGTGGAGTGCCGGGACCGCCTCCTCCTTCGGCACCGCCGATGGGCTCGACGACTCCAGCTTGCTGCGCCTCCACATCTAAGGTAATCTCTCTCTCTGTATCTCTCTCATCTGGCTCGAGCTGCACGGAAAGATGGGTGCGTGTTCTTCGATCGGTCATAGCTCGATGAGCAGCAGCTCCCGCCGACGCCCAGACCATAAAGCCGCACCGGTCCTCCTCTGATTCAGCCTACTCCGCCATGGTGAGAGAGAGAGAGAGAGAGAAAGAGAGGCTGCGATGGTCTGGTGAAGGAGGAGGAGGAAGAAGAAGAGGCGTAGCAAAGAAGAAGAGGGAAGAGAAGAGGAGGATGAGGATGGGCTAGGGTTTTTTAAGTCATGGGCCGGCTATCATAAAAGCCCGGCTCGGACTGATTCGGCCCGAAATAAAGATAATATCCAAAATTTAAAACTATTCCCAATCCAGAGGAGGCCCGCCCCGAAGAAGCCCTAAATTTCGGGGCTAGGCCGGGTCGGTTCGGGCCGGTCCGGGGCTGCCCGGGCTTTATTGACAGCCCTACCGAAAACCAGACCGGTTCTAACCGGTTCCAAAAAATGGAACCGGTGCACGAACCGGTTCTTGTTAGAATCAGTTTTCGAACCTGTTTTTCGGGTGGGTTGGTTCGGTTTCCGAGTGAATCCGGTCCGGTTGCACACCCCTACCTCTCTCCCTCTCTCTTCTTCTCATGGCCCGTATACCTCTCTTATCTCATTTTTCTTAATGATCCACATAAACACACACGTACACACTCCCTCATCTCTCTCCCTAACTGTCTTTATGTCCCTCTCCCCACCTCTCTCTCTCTCTCTCTCTCTCTCTCTCTCTCTCTCTCTCTCTCTCTCTCTCTCTCTCTCTCTCTCTCTCTCTCTCGGCTTCCCCTCTCTCATTGCCATCTTGGTCTAGGTAGGACAAGCGGTCGTCAATTTTGCCGATGCAAAACTACTTGTGTGCGAGGCCAAACATACCTATGACCTTGTCCTCTTTTTGTTGCGTTCATTCTCACTTTCTTTTTTATGCTTATGTTGTTGTTTAGTGCCCCTCGAAGTTAGGAATAGCTTTTAGTGTTACATCTTTGCATTTAGTTATGTATGTGTTCATTATTATTACATTAAGTGCTTCGTTCATATTCTGTCCCCTTGATTTCGCATTCCCAGCCATGAAATAGAGAGATTTTGACCTTATTTGATTGCTTTTTGCATACCCGTGATTGTGTATTAGTCTAGCTATGATCTCTCCCACCATTCTAGTGTACTCTATGCCACTTTCCATGCGTCATGAGGGGTTGTGAGCCACTGTCTGGGCCATGGACAACGAGCGTTCACCTCTTTCGAGCGGCACGTAACTCCTTGCATATGTCTCAAACCGACTCTCATGGGCCCTCGTGGTTCGAGGATGCATTGGGGTGTGTTTTGAAGTAGTTGAGAATTGTGAATGAAGAGAAAAATAATATTCTATACATATTCTAGTGAATAGTACACAAGCCTATTTATAAGCTTTACATAACGACTATCTAAAGTAATAAATAAATGAAGATATGCAGAATAACAAAATAATATACAAAATCGCAAAATATCACAAATATATATATATATATATATATATCTAACATCCCCTCTCAAACTCAAGATGATTTGAAAGATGTCAACTTGAGTTTGGAGAATAGATCTAGAAAATGCCCAAGTGGATGTGTCTTGGTGAAGACATCGGCAGTTTGTTCAGTAGAGGAAGTAGATACAAGTCGAACGGTGCCATGAAGAACATGATATCGAATGAAATGACAGTCTATTTCAATGTGCTTGGTGTGTTCATGAAAAATATCATTATGTGCAATTTGAATAGTACTCTGGTTATCGCAATGAATTACCGTTCTGCTATGATGACGCGCTCCCATGTCTTCAAGTAGCCACTATAATCATAATAACTCCGATGTTGTATCAGCAAGAACTCGATATTCTGCTTTTGTACTAGAGCGAGCAACAATGGTTTGTTTCTTGCTACGCCACGAGATAAGTAAGTTGCCCAAAAAGAAACAGTAGCCTATAGTGGAGCGACAATCTTGAGGATCACCAGCCCAGTCAGCATCAGAATAAGCTGTCAACTCCAAGGTAGAGTGAGCAGAAAAATAAAGAACATGAAACAATGAACCCTTGACGTAGCAAAGAATTCAAAGAACCGCAGCAAAATAAGTCATACGAGGTGCGATTATATACTGACTAACAATATGAACAGCGTAAGCGATGTCAGGACGTGTAACGGTGAGATATATAAGACTACCAACCAACTATCGATAAAGCGTAGGATTCAGAAGAAGAGTTCCATCCTTGTCATTGAATTTTGCATTCGACTCAATGGGTGTAGAAGAAATCTTGTTATCAATGAGCCTAGCTAGAGAAATAAGATCAGCGGCATATTTTGCCTGAGACAAACAATAACCAGAAGCATCAAACACAACCTCCAAGCCTAGAAAATAGCTAAGTCGCCCAAGATCTTCCATTTCGAACTGTTTACTAAGATACTGCTGGAGTTTGATAATGTCAATCTGATCATCGCCAGTAATAGCCATATCATCTACATATAAAAGTTGTATAATGTACCCACGATGCATGTGCCGAACAAAGAGAGCATGGTCATAAGAACTGAATTTAACATCAGAGATTCCATAGTTGAGTTAAACTTAGAGTACTATGCACGGGGAGCTTGCTTCAATCCATACAATGCCCGACGTAATTGGCACACTTTATTAAATGAATGAGAGTATCTAGAAGGAGGTACCATATAAACTTCCTCTGTGAGATCGCCATTAAGAAATGCATTTTTAACATCCATTTGAAATAGAGGCTAACGTTTAACAGCAGCAACGGCAAGAAGACTATAAATAGAAGTAAGACAAGCAACAGGAGCAAGAAGACTATGCCGTACTCCTGAGTAAAGCCTTTTGCTACTAGTCGAGCTTTACAGCGATCCACTGTACCATCTACCTTGGTTTTAATCTTATATACCCATTTACTACCGACAGCAGACTTACCAGGAGGGAATTCAACCAAATCCCATGTGTGAGAGTTTTCCAAGGCTTGCAACTCATCTGTCATTGCTTGTTGCCAAGGAGAATTAGTACTAGTTTCTTTATAGGTGCGAGGTTCGTGAAGAGAAGCAATGGTAGAATAACAATGATAATCATGAAGATGAGTCGGAGGTTGACTTACTCTGGTGGAACAACGAACAAAAGTAGATGGAATGGCCGAAGACATAGGATCCTCGGTTGGGATAGACATGTGAGAAGTTGCTGAAGTGGGATCGCCAGATGGGCCTGCATCAAGATGGGAAGAAGACAACTGTGGAGAGGAAGATTCATAAGTTAATGATAGTATAGGATCTTCCAGGAATAAATCCACTGAAGGATTGGTAAAAAAAAGGGACATGACTAGGAGATTCAAAGGGATGAATGGATGAGAACATCTTATGTTCCCAGAATGAAACATGATGAGACACACAAAGACGGTCAGAAATAGGATCCCAACATCTATATCCCTTGTGTTCAATGCCATACCCAAGAAAGCAACATAAACGAGCATGGGGTTCTAACTTTGTGCGTTCATGTGAAAGGAGGTGCACAAAACAAGCACTACCAAAGACTCTAAGCCGACTATAATAGAGAACCTTGCCATATCAATGCTCACAAGGAGAAATGTTGTCTATGACCAGGGATGGGGTACGATCGATAATATAAACAGCAATGAGACAAACTTCCCCCCAAAAATTTTCTAGACAAGAGGCAGAGATTAAAAGAGTTTGAGCAACATCCAAGATATGCCTATGTTTGCAGTCGACACGACCATTTTGTTGGGAAGTTCCTGGACATGAACAATGAATAAGAGTACTTTGTTGGGAGAGAAGTCTAAGAAATTCCGTGTCTCGATATTCCATGGCATTATCGATACGAAAAACCTTGATATCTTTAGAAAATTGTGTTTTTATCATGGTAACAAAATCACAATAGATACGAGTAAGTTCAGATCGATTTTTCATAAGATAAAGCCAGGTATAACAAGAATAATCATCAACAAAAATGACAAAATAACGAGAACCTCCCATGGTGGTTGTTGGAGAAGGTCTCCAAATGTCAGAGTAAATTAGATCAAAGGGAGCATGAGAGATAGATTCACTAAGATCAAACGACAAGACATGATGTTTCCCTAATTGGCAAGGCAAGCAACCAAAATGTTTATCATCAACAGAGCCTAAATGGCCACTTGAAATTAAGGATTTTAATCAAGAAGAGGAAGGATGACCTAACCGAGAATGCCAAGTTTCAGATGACACTATGGCCACACAACTAGTAAAAGAGCAGGGAATATTTAAAGAAATGAGCTCAAATAGGCATCCCACTCTATGGCCAGTTCCGATAGTCTATCCCGTCCATGGATCCTGCACACGACAACCATGAGGAGAGAAGTGAATATCCAAGTTCACATAATTGTCCAACTAAAATTAAATTTAGAGAGAGTTTAGAAACCATAAAGGTATTAGATAAGGACAAGGTGGATGTGGAAATATGTCCTGTATGACTGACTTGCATTAGAGAATTATCGGCTGTATGAATAGTAGGTTCATGTGAAGGAAAGGATTTTGACTTAAACAAATTAGAATTTAATGTCATATGATTGCAGCAAGCGGAATCAAAATACCACAAATTGGAGTTACTTGAAGCGATAGACATAGCAGGAGAAATATAGAAGCTAAAAGTACTAGATTCTCGAAGAATGGAATGGAAATCCTCTGGTGAGAAACTAACCGACAATCCATTAGGAGAAGTATCTACAACAATAGCAATGGTAGATGGATGTGCACATGGACCTCGGCTTCGAAGTTGATTGATGAGCCCAATAGGTTGCTTATACCGTAATCAATAACAATGGGATGCCATATGACCATGTCGGCGACAATACTTACAAAATTTATCTGTCATATGCACTTTACCGTGTTAAACACAGAAGGTTGAACAATAAATATCAAGAAAACAATACCTGTCACGTCCCGCACCCTACGAGCGCGCGATCATCCCTCGATGGTCGAACATTAAATGCGACGTCCCAGATACGTCGCCGACCCAACCCAAAACATCAGAGATTAAGCACACGCGGAAACAAATAGAAACCACCGGGACAATTAATAATGACAAGGGGGATAGCGGTAGCATGAAACAATAACTGCAATTCATACACTTGACAAACACATACGACATCCACAAAGACAATCCCCAAATTAAACCACAACAGCAGAACCACAATTCTCAAAGGGGGACAATCGTCGCAACTTTACTCCTCTACAAAAAGGGGAAACTCAAAAGCCTAGTACTTGACCCGTCCTCGATCTCCGAGATACTCTTGAAGCGTCTCCAATCACTCATAGTCGCGGATCTGAAATGGTTATATAATAACCGTGAGAACGAGTCTCAATAAGCAATCCCCTAAACCCTACGTAGGCCAATGCGTACCCAGACATGTCGTACATGCAATCTACCCCATAACATATAAAATTCGCATCATTATACTTACCTTGCCATCAAACCCATGCCGACCCTGCACGTTAGTCATAACATGGTAATACAGTGATGGTAACCAAATAGCACATTGCAATTGCTCAGACGCCAACCACACTTGCACGCAATTCCTCTTACTAATATCGACCACACATTCAACTAGCCAATTCAATCACACGCTCAACCAGCCAATTCAGTCACACTCAACCAGCCATTTCAATCACACGCTCAACCAGCCAATTCAGTCGCATTCTCAACCAGTCAATTCAATCGCACTTAAATCGCATGCATGGCCGAATATTTTTCTCATTACCCGCGCCACTGCGCCTCAGGTTCATTCTCACAAGCACACAAGCCACACAATTCGATCAATTCCAATGGCCGCCGTCAACAAGTCCCAAGCCATACCGTTCAATCAATTCCAGTGGCCGCCGTCAACACGTCCCAAGCCACACTATTCAATCAATTCCAGTGGCCGCCGTCAACACGTCCCAAGCCACGATATTCAAACAATTCCAATGACCGACGTAAACACGTCCCGGTCCAACACATCTTTAACGGGCCACCGTCAACACGTCTCAAGCCCGCATTCCAATTGGCCCATCGGCCGTTCATATCTTCACACGGACCGCCGTCAGCACGTCCCAAGTCCGTAACCCTTCGATCAATCCGGGCTTAAAATCAACAGGCAAGCACACGCCATTCAATTAAATTAATTCCACACCAATTGCATCAATAAACCCATAATCACAACTCAGTCCAATTCACAATTCGCCACCTCAATTCACAAACTCGACGTTCAAGTCAATCACGCTCAATTACCCAAGTCAAACAAACCATTAATCCAATTCAAATAGCGCAATTAAACATAATATGCTCAAATTAAATCACGCCCTAGCCGTTCTAACCGAGACAAGTCTATAAGTACCCATATACAAATCCAATTCACATCACAGTCCATCCCACTTGCCCACAAATCCGTCATTCACGCCTAGCACATACGAACATCAAGCCCACCCACGAATGCCACAACAATATTATCAATTAGCCCACCATAATTAGTCATTAATTAAGCCTCACAACTCTCACAATTTAATCTATCAATTAAGCACGTACCAAAATTGCCCACAATCCACGTTAAACCCCTGAACCGGCGCTAATTATTCCCTAGATAAGTCTAATAATACCCAAAGTACTAGGTAGGGTTTAGGAAGTCACTTACCAAGTTTTGGCCCGGGAAAAGTCGGCTCGGGCCGAAAATGGCCCGGGTGAACAGTGTCCAACTAGGCGCGGGCGCGGGCCAACGGGCGCGCTGGCCGACCAAAGAGGGCGCAAGGGCCGATCGGCTTGCCTGGTGCGAGGGCGCGGCGAACGTGCGACGTGCCCGGGGCGCACGGGCGAGCGGATGGGCAACGCGCCCGTGCGACAGGCCGGCTGAATGGGTAATGCGCCTGGGCGACGAGCGCGGGCGCGGGCGCGGGCAAGGGCGCGGGCGCGGGCATGGGCACGGCCGCGGGCAAAGCTTGGCTGGCCGGCGGCGACCGGCGGCCGGCGGCGGCGGCGACCGGCGGCGACGGCGACCGGCGGCGACGGCGACCGGCGGCGACAGCGACCGGCGGCAGCGGGCTGAACAAAAGGGGGGGTCGGCCGGGCGGTGAGGTGAAGTGAGGGGGAGAGGGAGAGGGAGAGGAAGAGGCTAGGGGGGTTGCGGACCGATGGCGGCTGGCCGGTTGAGCCAGCGACGGCGAGCTGGCCGACGACAGCGAGCTGGCTGGGCTCGACGGGCTGAGGCGGCTGGAAGGGCGAGCTGGCCGAGAGGGAGAAGGAGAAGGATGAGGGGTGAGGGGTGGCGGCTGCTGTGGGAGGCGGCGATAGGGCGGAGGCGGCGGCCGGACGGCGCGCCGGCGAGCTGGGCAGGCGCCGGGCGCGACGGGCAGCGGCGGCGAGCTCGCTGCCGCGCGCGCGAGGGAGGAGGAAGGGGGCGGCCGGGGCGGCTGGCGGGCGACGCGACGGCGGAGGAGCTGGTCGGGCGGCGGGCGCGACGGTCGAGCTAGCGACGGCCAGGCGAGCTCGGATGGCGTCGGCTGGTCGGGCGAAGCAGAAACGAAGCAGGGCCAGACGCGCGAAGCCGAACCAGAAGAAGAAGAAGAAAAGGAAAGAGGAGGAGAGAGGAGAGAGAGGGTGTCAGAGGGGGGGGTTTGGTTTGCATGGGAAGGGACGTGAGCATGAGGGGTGGCGTGCGGCAGAGGGGAGAAAAAGAGGAAGGGGAGAGAGAGAGAGAGAGAGAGAGAGAGAGAGAGAGACGTGCGCGGGAATGGGGGGCCGGCAGAGGAGAGAGGGGAGAGAAAGAGAGAGAGAAAAGAGAGAAAGGACTAATTTACACTTTTGAGCGCGATCCAACGGACACGGTTCGAACTAAAAATCGACCTAACGGTCCATATTCAAACTCGGAAAATGGTCTAACAGTCCACGAAAAATCTCAATAATACTATAGGGCAAAAGGCCAAAATAAAATAACCCAAAACACACTACGAGGGAGGTCTACTAATCTAAATCCGCACCTGGTCCAAAAATCCACTTTTCCACTATTCCTAACAATCTCGATGTTGGCCACATTAATAGCGACACCGTCCAATTTATTTCGTCCCGAAACTCCCGAAAATCGACTGCCAAGTTTGGGGTCTAAATAACGGCCAAATTCGATCGAGTGCGATTATAGCGAAATCTCAAAATTTAAAACAATAACCGGGAGTGATCAGTTCCCGGACGAGATTTTACTATAAGCACACTGACGAATTACACGTTTATTAAATCCCCAAAATTGAGTCAAAATCCGGGATGTCACAATTCTCCCCCCTTACAAAAATTTCGTCCTCGAAATTTATAATTCAACCCAACTATTCAAACAATGGGGGTACTGGTGTCGCATCAACTCTTCACTTTCCCACATCGCACATTCAGTTCCATGGTGTTCCCAAATTACCTTGACTGTTTCAATTGACTGCTGAACCAACTTGGGACCCATGATGCTCCTCTCACCCACTCATCCCAACAAACCGGTGTTCTGCAAATCCTGTCATACCATGTCCCAAACGGTGCCATTCTAAAACTCTGCTGATAGCTATTGATATAGACAAACTCAACCAAGGGCAATTATTCTTCCAACTTCCCCTAAAATCCACAACACATGCTCGCAGCATATCTTCCAAAGTCTGAATCGTCCTCTCAGACTGGCCATCCGTCTGCAAATGATAGGCCGTGCTAAACTGTAACCTTGATCCTAATGCCGTATGAAGACTTTTCCAAAAAGCGGCAGTAAACTTAGGATCACGGTCCGAGGTGATCGTCACTGGTACTCCATGGAGACGGACTATGCGTCGCACATACAAATCGGCATACCTTTCCAAGGCGAAATCCTTTCGCACCGGTAGAATATGTGTTGACTTTGTCAACCGATCCACTATCACCTAAATCGAATCATGGCCCCTCTGGCTCCTCGGTAATCCATTTCCACTCGAGAATTTTCAATGGCTGCAACATTCCACCTGGCTTGCAAAGTTGCGCCTTCACTTGTTGGCATGTGAAATACTTAGCCACATGTTTGGCCACGTCCACTTTCATATCGTTCCACCAATAATGCTGTCACAAGTTCTGATACATTTCCGTACTACCCGGGTGAATACTGTAATTGCTACAGTGTACTTCCGACAAAATCTCTTCTTTTAATTCTGCATCATTGGGTATACATAACCGACCACGGAACTTCAGAATCCCATCCTCGAATACCCGAAAATCCGATTTCCTTTTTTTTTTTTACATCCATTTCCAGAATCTTCTGGATTTCTAGGTCCATCGAATGTAAAGCCTTAATCTTAGCCCGGATTTCCGGTTTAATCCTCAATGCGGTAAGCAGACTCTAAACATGACTCGCTTCACTCTTAAATTCCGAATCTCGAATTTCTCCCCCAACAGAGTCCATTCCTTGACCATCATATGCGCGATGCTCGATTTCCGGCTCAGTGCATCCGCTACTTTGCTAGCTTTTCTGGGATGATACATAATCTCGCAGTCGTAGTCTTTAAAGAGTTCCATCCAACGGCGCTGTCTCATGCTAAGATCTTTTTGGAAAAAATAGATACCTTTAAACTCTGATGATCTGTATAAATCTGAAATTTCTCCCCACACCAGTCATGCCTCCAAATCTTAAGAGCGAAGATAATCGTGGCTAATTCCAAATCATGCATTGGATAATTCAGCTTATGCGGTCGCCTTTGTCGCGATGTGTATGCCACTACTCTTCTACGTTGTGTTAACACACATCCGAGTCCTCTTAGCGACGCGTCACTGTAGATTTCATATCCTCCCGGTCCTGACGGGATTGTCAATACTGGCACAATCGTCAAACTCTGTTTTAATCCTGAAAACTCCTTTTGTACTTATCCGTTCTTTCAAATTTCATTCCCTTCCTTAGCAAACGCGTCCACGGTGTCGCTAACGCTAAAAACCTTTTTGCGAAACTTCTGTAATGACATGCCGGATCCAAGAACCTCCGAACCTCGATTACCGTTGTCGGTCTTAGCCAATTCATGACGGCTTTAATCTTTGCCGGATCCACTGCAATTTCTTCCCCGGGTATCATATGTCCTAAGAATGCCACTCAATGAAGCTCGAATTCGCACTTATAAAACTTAGCGTAGAGTGCGTGTTCTCTTGAGGTCCGTAGAACCTTTCTCCAAATGTAACTCACACTCGGCGGAACATTTTGAGTATACCAAGATATTGCCTATGAATCACGATTACAAACTGATCCAGAAATTCCTTAAATACCCGATTTATTAAATCCATAAAGGCTGCAGGGGTGTTCATCAGTCCAAACGGCATCACCATAAATTCATAGTGTCCATACCTCGTCCTAAATGCCGACTTTGGCACATCCTCCTTCTTGATCCTCAATTGGTGATAACCAGTCCTCAAGTCGATCTTACAAAATATTGATGCCCCTTGTAACTGGTCGAACAGGTCATTTATCCTTGGCAACGGGCGTTTATCCTTAATAGTCACCTGATTCAACTGTCTGTAATCAATACATAACATTAACGATCCGTCCTTCTTCCTCGCAAATAAGACTGGCGCTCCCTATGGAGGCCCACTCAGACGAATAAAACCTTCATCCAATAACTCCCTCACTTGGACTTTCTATTCCTTCAATTCCAACAGTGACATCCTGTAGAGCGCTCCCAAGGTCAATTTTGTCCCTAGGGCCAACTCAACCACAACCTCGACTCTCCTATCAGATGGCAATCTCAGCAATTTCCTAAGGAAAGATATCGGGAAGATTACACACCTCGGCTATGTCCTTTAGCCTTGATTCCTCAACCAACTAATCAGCCACCACTTAATTATCTTTATACACCTCAAAGACAAGCTCAATCCATCCAATTTCAATCCAACAGTCTCCCAAACAAATCACCCCGGTTCTTTATAAAATCCAAAATTTCCAAGCATAACTCATCCTTCCAAACTCGTCCAAGAATGTCGTCAATAACTTAGAAATCCTTAAGTCGATTGCGCCTACTCACTATAAGCAATTATACGTCGTACATGACCATTAGAGTTACAACTTCAAAACCATCACCTATTGTACCCGATATCAACACGTAATGCCCTTAGACTTTTGCAGCACATCCCCTGACTCCTTCTCCACCACAGCGAACCTCTTTCCTTACGTCCGTAGCCGATTCTGATTAATCTGTGGGGCAGCTCTCGTTTAATGTCCTACCTGCGGTCGCTGCGATTGCATTAGTGACCTAACCTGTCGGTTCAACAATTTCTCATCTGGTAACCTTACTGTCCACACTCACAACATGCTCCACTTTTACCTTGGCAATGGCCATTCCTATGCCTCTTTCCATAAGACCGACATGCAGCGTTGGAGTAGCAGTTCGGCTTTCCAAAGTTCTTTCTCACTAGAGGGATAATTTTCGTTTCTCTGTCATATGATTCTTTCCAAAGTTCCCGTTGTCCCTAGCCGGCGCGAACCGCGATCCAGAAGCAGCAGTCCTTTCACTCGTACCCGTGTCAACCATCGAACTCTCTCATACAACTCGTTGTAATTCCTTAAGACCCAAAAGTACCAACTGATTGCGAAATTCCAGTTCCAATCCATCCTGAGACCTCCTTGTCCCATCCACATGGTCCTTGACCATCTTTAATGCGTACTTAAGCAATCTTACAACTTGACCTCGTACTGATAGACTGACATCCAATTTTAGTGAAGCCGAAGGAACTATGTCATCTTCTGTCCTTGCGCATTTTCTGAAAGTACTTCTTATTAAAGACCTCAATAACGACACCCCAGCTTAGAAATATGCCCTCTGAAATATCCTACTTCGGGGGTCCTCTTACCAATCACTTGCATTTCCCTAGAGTTGATATATAGCCAGGGTCACTTTTTCCTCATCAATGCACCCGAATACCTCAAAAGCCTTTTTCTAAGTCCTCTGTCCAAAATACAGTAGCCTCAGGGTCACCTCTTCCCATCGAACCTTGCAAATTTAAATTTCCAAATTTTTTTCCAACCAACTGACGCATCTGCCTGACTGCATTAACTTATCATTGACCTTGATTCCCAACATTTCAATTATACCTATGATTCTTGTTATTTCCATTGACGACGACAATAGTGGCCTCAACATCAGTAGAAACAGTCGCATTTCGCTCCTCAATCTGCCTTCCCCTTAAAATTTCAACTTCCTCGATTGCCCTCAAAATCTCATCCCATCTGGGATCCCCCACAACTCCAACTTGCAGACCTACCAGACCTCGACCTCGACTACTCATACTCAGGGTTCACACTACCCACTTACCTGCTATAATCCCCCTAGGGAATTAAAGACCTAGGCCAACTATACCAGTCTAAGCCCTAGGCAATGAATCACAACACAATTCATTAAGCAGGCAGCCAATTTACAAATAGCACCCAATCACAACCAACAAAGTTCGTGCACTTACCTCAAGTCCTGACGCACCTGCACCTCACATATATTGCATAAAATCACTTAGCAATCACAATCACGTAGTCTGGGGTACGCATGGCACACAAGTCTCCCTAACTGGCTACCCCAAAGTCATCGCTCTTTATCACTCCAAGCTTCGACCATCTTGGTTCGAGCTGACCTTGCTCTGATACCAAATCAGCGGGGATGTCACGCCCCACACCCTACTAGCGCGTGATCATCCCTCGATGGTCGAACATTGAATGCGACGTCCCAGATACGTCGCCGACCCAACCCAAAATATCAGAGATTAAGCACACGCGGAAACAAATAGAAACCACCCGGACAATTAATAATGACAAGGGGGATAGCGGTAGCATGAAACAATAACTGCAATTCATATACTTGACAAACACATACGACATCCACAAAGACAATCCCCAAGTTAAACCACAACAGCAGAACCACAATTCTCGAAGGGGGACAATCGTCGCAACTTAACTCCTCTACAAAAAGGGGAAACTCAAAAGCCTAGTACTTGACCTGTCCTCGATCTCCGAGATACTCCTGCAGCGTCTCCAATCACTCATGGTCGCGGATCTGAAATGGTTATATAATAACCGTGAGAACGAGTCTCAATAAGCAATCCCCTAAACCCTACTTAGGCCAATGCGTATCCAGACAAGTCGTACATGCAATCTACCCCATAGCATATAAAATTCGCATCATTATACTTACCTTGCCATCAAACCCATGCCGACCCTGCACGTTAGTCATAACATGGTAATACAGTGATGGTAACCAAATAGCACATTGCAATTGCTCAGACGCCAACCACACTTGCACGCAATTCCTCTTACTAATATCGACCACACATTCAACCAGCCAATTCAATCACACGCTTAACCAGCCAATTCAGTCACACTCAACCAGCCATTTCAATCACACGCTTAACCAGCCAATTCAGTCACACTCAACCAGCCATTTCAATCACACGCTCAACCAGCCAATTCAGTCGCACTCTCAACCAGTCAATTCAATCGCACTTAAATCGCATGCATGGCCGAATATTTTTCTCACGACCCGCGCCACTGCGCCTCAGGTTCATTCTCACAAGCACACAAGCCACACAATTCGATCAATTCCAATGGCCGCCGTCAACACGTCCCAAGCCATACCGTTCAATCAATTTCAGTGGCCGCCGGCAACACGTCCCAAGCCACACTATTCAATCAATTCCAGTAGCCGCCGTCAACACGTCCCAAGCCACGATATTCAAACAATTCCAATGACCGACGTAAACACGTCCCGGTCCAACACACCTTTAACGGGCCACCGTCAACACGTCCCAAGTCCGTAGCCCTTCGATCAATCCGGGCTTAGAATCGACAGGCAAGCACACGCCATTCAATTAAATTAATTCCACACCAATTGCATCAATAAACCCATAATCACAACTCAGTCCAATTCAAAATTCGCCACCTCAATTCACAAACTCGACATTCAAGTCGGCCACGCTCAATTACCCAAGTCAAGCAAACCATTAATCCAATTCAAATAGCGCAATTAAACATAATATGCTCAAATTAAATCACACCCTAGCCGTTCTAACCGAGACAAGTCTATAAGTACCCACATACAAATCCAATTCACATCACAGTCCATTCCACTTGCCCACAAATCCGTCATTCACGCCTACCACATACGAACATCAAGCCCACCCACGAATGCCACAACAATATTATCAATTAGCCCACCATAATTAGTCATTAATTAAGCCCCACAACTCTCACAATTTAATCTATTAATTAAGCACGTACCAAAATTGCCCACAATCCACGTTAAGCCCCTGAACCGGCGCTAATTATTTCTCTAGATAAGTCTAATAATATCCAAAGTACTAGGTAGGGTTTAGGAAGTCACTTACCAAGTTTTGGCCCGGGAAAAGTCGGCTCGGGCCCAAAATGGCCCGGGTGAACAGTGTCCAACTAGGCGCGGGCGGGGGCCAACGGGCGCGCTGGTCGGCCAAAGCGGGCGCAAAGGCCGATCGGCGTGCCCGGTGCGCGGGCGCGGCGAACGTGCGACGTGCCCGGGGCGCACGGGCGAGCGGATGGGCAACGCGCCCGGGCGACGAGCCGGCTGAACGGGTAATGCGCCTGGCCGACGAGCGCGGGCGCGGGCGTGGGCACGGCCGCGGCGTGGGCACGGCTTGGCTGGCCGGCTGGGCTGGCCGGCGGCGACGGCGACCGGCGGTGAGCGGCAGCAGCGGGCTGAACAAAAGGGGGGGTCGGTCGGGCGGTGAGGTGAAGTGAGGGGGAGAGGGAGAGGCTGAGGGAGAGGCTGAGGGGGGTTGCGGACCGGTGGCGGCTGGCCGGTTGAGCCAGCGACGGCGAGCTGGTCGGCGGGCGACGACGGCGAGCTGGCTGGCCTCGACGAGCTGAGGCGACTGGAAAGGCGAGCTGTCCGAGAGGGAGAAGGAGAAGGATGAGGGGTGAGGGGTGGCGGCTGCTGTGGGAGGCGGCGATAGGGCGGAGGCGGCGGCCGGACGGCTCGCCGGCGAGTTGGGCAGGCGCCGGGCGCGACGAGCAGCGGCGGCGAGCTCGTTGCCGCGGGCGCGAGGGAGGAGGAAGGGGGCGGCCGGGGCGGCTGGCGGGCGACGCGACGGCGGCGGAGCTGGTCGGGCGGCGCGGCGCGACGGTCGAGCTGGCGACGGCGGCGTGCGACGGCCAGGCGAGCTCGGATGGCGTCGGCTGGTCGGGCGAAGCAGAAACGAAGCAGGGCCAGACGCGCGAAGCCGAACCAGAAGAAGAAGAAGAAAAGGAAAGAGGAGGAGAGAGGAGAGAGAGGGTGTCAGAGGGGGGGTTTGGTCTGCATGGGAAGGGACGTGAGCATGGGGGGTGGCGTGCGGCAGAGGGGAGAAAAAGAGGAAGGGGAGAGAGAGAGAGAGAGAGAGAGAGACGTGCGCGGGAATGGGGGGCCGGCAGAGGAGAGAGGGGAGAGAAAGAGAGAGAGAAAAGAGAGAAAGGACTAATTTACACTTTTGAGCGCGATCCAACGGACACGGTTCGAACTAAAAATCGACCTAACGGTCCATATTCAAACTCGGAAAATGATCTAACAGTCCACGAAAAATCTCAATAATACTATAGGGCAAAAGGCCAAAATAAAATAACCCAAAACACACTACGAGGGAGGTCTACTAATCCAAATCCGCACCTGGTCCAAAAATCTACTTTTCCACTATTCCTGACAATCTCGATGTTGGCCACATTAATATCGACACCGTCCAATTTATTTCGTCCCGAAACTCCCGAAAATCGACTGCCAAGTTTGGGGTCTAAATAACGGCCAAATTCGATCGAGTGCGATTCTAGCGAAATCTCAAAATTTAAAACAATAACCGGGAGTGATCAGTTCCCGGGCGAGATTTTACTATAAGCACACTGACGAATTACACGTTTATTAAATCCCAAAATTGAGTCAAAATCCGGGATGTCACAATACCTGGAGAGTAGATAAGGAGAAAATAAGCCCAAAAATGAACTCAGCACGCCGAAAAACCTTGGGAACCGATCACAAATCACCAAGAACCGGTCAAAAAACGATTAAACCGGTAAAAAATTCGACGAAAACGGTCTGACCGATCCAATCTTACCCGGTCAATGGTCCGATCTAACCCGGTCAATGGTCTGGTCAGAGGTGATGTGGCGTTGACGTGTTAGATGACGTCAACATAGCAAAGACACATGGCGCATGTAGGTGCATGTTGCTGCGGTGGCGCGTGGATCTCGCGCGCAGATCCTTCAGGTGGTGCATGAGGGCACATCCGATGGTTTTTGGCGACGAAACTTCATGGGCTGGCCCGGCGAAGGACGGTGAGTCTTGTGTTTTTGTTTGTTTTCTGAAACACATGGCGGAAGACATCCAAATCACAACGGAACAGTGGCAAGTTTCCTGGGTCCAAGATACAACGACACGTGGAGGCGCATGCGGCGGCGTCCGGCATCCGTTGGCGACAAAATTTTAGTATTTCGCTCATTTAAGGGCGCTAAGTCTAATGGTTGTGACAATTTTTCTAAATGAGTGACAGAATTATGTCAACAATTGACTAAAAGCTTCGCTCTCGACGAAGAATCGATAGTGACGTGGCCGGCTAGCGTCATGACAGCCACTGTGTAGCAGACTCGATGGGCGCACCTCAGATAACACTAGCTCTGATTCCAAGTTGAGAATTGCGAATGAAAAAAAAAATAATATTTTATACATATTCTAGTGAATAGTACACGAGCCTATTTATAGGCTTTACATAACGACTATCTAAAGTAACAAATAAATGAAGATATATAGAATCATAGAATAATATCCAGAATCACAGAATATCACAAATATATATCTCTAACAGAAGTGTTCCAATGTTATTTCCAAATCTCAAAGACTAAGTTTTTGTTTGGTGTTGATATTAACCTAGTTCACTTTGTCATTTACGGTGTTTGTACCTATGACATGTTTTAAATGTGTAGTAGAAGGGTTAGTAGTCACGTTGGGATTTTTTCCGTGAACCTCCGGGCTCGTTTAGAACAAAAACGAGCGCCAAGCGCCCACCGTCCAGCGCCTTTAGTGTGCCGAGCAGCAGACTCTGGCACCCATTACGGTTCATTTGAGGGCTCCAGGCGGTCCTGGAATGTCCCTTTAAGTATGTGTTTCCGTGGTCGAAATCGCATATTTAGGCTTTACTATGGCTTAATCCGTGTCATCGTGGTCTGTTCGTGGTTAATCGACGTGTTTATTGTAGTAGAAGTGTTTAATCATGCTATCTTTAGAGTAGATAAAAAAAAAAGGGAGACAAAAAATATGATAAATGAAAAAACACCAAAAAATTGGCATTTCAGTGATGATCACATTTTATGAATCTTTAAATTCATGATTAGTTGTATATCATTATAACTCAATTTAGGATGCTTGGCATTTTTCTTTTCAGTGTAAGTAACATAGGTGCTAACTTATTTATTTTAAGTGTAAATGAAAAATGATAAAAGGAAAAAGATCAAGAGGAAAAAGGGTGAAATTCGCATTTAGTACAAAACCATTCTCTTAAAAATGTTCCAGTTCTTATTTAGTGATACTTCAAGTTACTAGTTACCTTATTGTTAGGGGAGATCGAGGACTTCTCTCCATTTGTTTATAGGTAGTCAAATATTACATCTCATAGTGTATCGAGAAAAAAATGACTTGTGGGGTTTTAATTAGGGAGAAAAATAGTGGAAATCGAAATTTAGAAATTTTATTTGATTTTGATTTTTACGGAATCTTATTAAAATATTGGGAAAATTTCCATATAAGGGCATGAAGTTCATTTATTTTTTCAAATAAGGGTCTAAAGTGAACCTTATCTCAAATAAGAATATGAGATGCCCTCATTTTCTAAAGAAATGGCCCAAAGTAGACCTTGTTTTAAATAAGGACCTAAAGTGACCATATCAGTCTAAAAAAAAGGCCTAACCTCACCAACTGAAGGGCACTTTCGTCCTTTACTTTTTTTTCCTTTTTTTTCTTTTTTTCCTTTTCATTTTCTTTCCTTTCCTTTTTCTTTTTCTTTTTCTTTTTTTTTCCTCTTCCCTCCACAAGCCATTGTCCATGGCCGACAAAGGTTGTCAGACTTAAGCGAGGTGACCCTAACCCAACGCTGACGAGGGTGAGGGTTGCTATCCCTGGATCTAGCTATGGTCGCCCTCGCCTGCCCAGCCTAGACAAGGACGACCCTTGCCCACCCTCGCCCAATGCGAGCGAGGGTGGCCCTCACCTGAGGCAGGTGACCTCCGTCGATCATCGATGAGCCATGGCAATTGCCAAGGAAGGGAAGAAAAAAAAACAAAAAACAAAAGAAAAGGAAAGAAAATTTTTAAAAAATATACTTAGAATTTTTTTTTACTAAAATACCCTTGTTGGAATAGTCACATGTTGGCCGATAGGCCAAAAGTCCTTATTTGAGACGATTTGGCAACTTCAAGTCCTTATTTGAAATAAAATCCATTTTAGACCCTTATTTGATAAAATAATGGTACTTCGTACCCTTTTTTAAAAAATTTTCCTAAAATATTTGATGGGCATATTGAAAAATTGAAATATGGTCCCCGAATTAATGCGAATATTATAGATGATGTCGAAGTGATATGGAAGTTCTAAGGATATATTCATGGGTTAGATATAACGAGAATTCATGACGTAACAATACATTACATAGAAGTGAAAAAAGAACTATGAACGATTTGATTTTTAGACATAAAAATCGAGTCAATCTATTCATATAATGAATAATCTACACTAAAATCATAAAATAGTATATTTTAACTAAATGGACCTTTTAATCAAGTGAGATAGATGAAAAGAAATGGGCTACATTTGAAATTCTAAATTTACTATTTATTTATTTTCTAAGTGAAATTTGTTCAAATGATATAAGAGTTTCAAACTATAGATAATATAATTATGTACAGAGCATAATATTTTAAATTAAATTGATTCCCTTAAACTCGTTTTTTTAAATTTTTTGGAAGATGTTATATCATTTAATAATTATATTTGAGAACATATATTTATCTACTTTTCAAGTTTACACTCAAAAATTTTAAATTAGATAGAAAAACACCATGGCTGTGTTACAAAAATTGTCCTTATTCATATCTCCAAAATATTTTATTAAATAAATTTATTTATTACTATAATTTCTTTTATGAATTGAATCTAATTTTTCCAATAAATTAAGTAATTATTTAAATTACATGTGTCAGTTTGTTATACTTCGGTTTAAATTAAATGATTTCCTCTATTAAATGTAATTTTCTCAATTGACTGTATTTAATTATTTTAGAGAAAAAAAATTATGTATGATTTATTAATTAAGAGCATGTGAGTTTAGTTAGTTCCACTTTTGCTTACTTTTTTTGTTAAGCTGCTTTCTTTAGCTTTGACTTGAAAATTTTATTTATTATTGTGTCGGTCAAAGAGACTTTGCTGAATAAAAAACTTACATCACTCAATGGTAATTGTACACAAATAAATTTGCACCATGAAATTAGAAGGGAAAACAGTGTACCAGATTTAGATGAATTTAAGAAATGGGTGCGATCTCCAATTCTAAATGAAGCAAAGAATTGTCCAGATTCTTTTCCTCTGGTAATGAAAAGACAATTCAAGGGACTTGATGACGCGATCTTTCGAACGGAACAAACTTTGATTCCCTTTTTAACACTGTTCGAGAGCCCTAAAATGGCTTGATCTCGAATTAAGTTGCACAATTTTTGGTTCCTTTCGTTAGAACAACCTAAGGGCCTGGTTCGATCTCGAATCAAATAGCACTATGTTTTTAGTCCTTGTCAAAAACTGCATTAGAGGGCCTCAAAAGCTTGATCTTAGATTGAAGATAGACAGGTCTTGATAACCAGTTTGTCATAGATATACCAGTTTTGGATTTTTTATCGTCAAAAATTAGTTTTTGGTAAATTTATCATAAATATACCAGTTTGAGGTTTTTGATGGTATTAACTATTTAAACAATTATCAAATCCAATTTAGAATTTGCTATAGATAAATGGTAATTTGATTTAGCTCGTCTAATCGATGAATATCATGTTTAATTCAAAAGTATATTCTTTAATTCCCACAACTGCTTGTGTCGGGCCAGTTACATATGAGGCCCAATTTGTTACCCTTACACTTAAATGCGATTTTCTCTATATTTATCTATCTAATAATCGCTTTTTGGGCCGTCCTCTGCTTAACATGTTGGGCGGTCCGTTAAGGACCAAATGATAGAGTGGCCATCCTACAAACTTCCTGAAACTATGATTAACCTGCTTAGAAATATTTTCGGGCCATCCAACAAATTTCTTTCTCCTTTTCTTTTTACTCGCCGCAATCGGCGCAAGCAAAGACGGTGCGGGTTCCTTAAAAAAAATATCTTTACTTGCTTAACATCGCCTTAGGGGTGTCGAAACCGAACCGAAAAACCGAACCGAGAAACGAACCGAACCGAAAATTTCGTGCATTTCAGTTCGGTTTCGGTTTCGGTTCATATCATCAAAATAAACTAATTTTTCTTTTCGGTTCGGTTCGGTTCGGATCGAACCGAACTAAATAAACACTTCGGTTTACGGCTATTTTGCCCTCTCTCTCTCCCCTTCTCTCTCCTCTCTCCTCTCTCTCTCTATGCTTAATGAACTTGAAACCGAAAATAGATCCGAACCAAATTGATTTTTCGGTTCGGTTCCAATTCGGTTCGGTTCAAGGGAGCACCCTTAATGGTTCGGTTCGGTTCGATTTTTTTGAAAAACCGAACCGAACCATTTACACCCCTACATCGCCTCACCAAATAGCAATAGGCACAATTTCATAGTCAGATTTATTGTTGATTTGTATGATTTAAGAATCACAAGGATAAACAATAGGCACGTGGAATACCTCATTGTTGTCGGGTAAGATGCGATTGAAGCTCAAGGGAATAGTCCACACGTGAGATTATTTTTTTTTTTTTGGTAAGGAAACACACGTGAGATTATTCGTGTTTAACAATACGAAGAATCGAACTTGTGTCGTATGCTTAATGAATTATT
This sequence comes from Syzygium jambos, assembly GCA_031216235.1. Classification (NCBI taxonomy): domain Eukaryota; kingdom Viridiplantae; phylum Streptophyta; class Magnoliopsida; order Myrtales; family Myrtaceae; genus Syzygium; species Syzygium jambos. The sequence continues at coordinate 5,560,829 of CM062228.1, forward strand.
TAGCAACCTGACTCATTGTCTATATCTCAAATTGTCGAAATATCTAAATCAAAACTAATACAAACATTTTAAATGGGAAAAAAAGAAGCGTACGTCTATTCTGAAAACAAAAAAGAGTCAATAAATCACTTGCTAGCAAAATTTAGGAAAAACAATTTCCATAGTGTCATGAAAATTAATAAGAAAAAAGCCCCGGGAATTTCAAAATTCGGTCATGAGCAGGAAAAAAAATACTAAAAAAACCCAAAAAAAAACAAATGGGTTTTTCACGCACATAAAAAAAGTGTATTAAAGTGCAGAAAAAACGAGTGTAAGGTGGAAAAGTGGCTGAATGCCCTCAAAAAAGAAGGTTTTGGTGGCGAAAACTACATCAAGCAGGTATTCCCATTTGGGCACAACATTGAACTCCGAACAATTTTCCAAACTGGTATCATGGATCTCGCCGCTCTCATCGGAGTTACCACCCGTTGACAACGTAGTGCGCGAACATCTGTTCCCAGATCTTTGCTTATCCGATCACGCAAGAAAGCCATCAGAAAACGCACTCACGTCTGTCAATTTTTAGTGTATCAAACTAACCCGTCACTCCTGTCCTACATAATCAAGGTTTCGGCTTATCATCTAAACCAAAACGAATCACGCCAAACCCCTGCCTAACAGTCGTCGCCAATGCCACTTCACGAGAGTGAAAAACCATCGATGAAGCCCCAAGATCATCATCATATATCATTCTTTGTGGGGGGCCGAATTGCTTGACTAGTAGCTCTTCACAAAAGCAAAAACACACCCACAAAGGCGTTCCCCTGCGTCAAAGGCTTGGACTATGGTTGCAATGTAATGAAGAAAGCATGATTATGATTGCACTGAAATTTGGCTTTGCGTGTGTGCATTGAACGGCTAATGGAGGAAGGAAGGACTTAGGTCACAGAAAATAATGGTTCCCTTTGGATTCATTTGACGCCCTAAAATTCAAGAATGATTATACCCCTCCCAAAATAATTGCGGTTTTGGAAAGAAAGACCAATCGGAGGTAACTTGTGATGGCAAACGAGGGGAATAATGGCAAAGACTTTTAAGGCACAGTCCATCATCTGTTTTAGGTTGTAGGGGCCCAAATCTTCACGGCCTATATCATGCCCCCAAAACCCTAAAGTTGGAGGAGGGAAGGGTTGTTTTGAGTTTTTTTGGGTGTTCTCCCCAATCATGTGGCATTCCCCATTTGAGCCCCAATACTACACCTAGATAATCATATTTTATGACGAGGAAATCACATCTTTTTAAGTGTATTGACACCGGACTCAAAAGATACCCGTTAAACTGGTGGATCGGATAAGATGCGAAGTTGAAATCGGGATAGATGATCCAAATCAATATGAAGTTCGATAAGATTGTAATTCCACATTGTCGACAAGATGTTTGTAATGATTTTTGTTAACGAGTATCTCAGTTGCACTTGTTAAGCTACTAATTAAGAAAGTTTTACAGTTCCAATGCATTGATTGTCTCATATGATGTGCAATCACAAATTTGAACAATGAACTATTTTTCTTTGAATATGTTTAACAAGTATCTCGAGAGCACTCATTAACACGATCATTTTCATAATATATGCCTAGATTGTCTTAAATGCATGACCTATGATTTATCCATGATATGATTGATTTTGTGTCCAAGAATAATATGTGGGACATATCAATATAGATCTGGATTTTTATTAGATCCATTTCCATTGTAAGAAATAATTAACGCACTCACTATTGATTTTCTTATATGCGGAAGAATTCGGTTACAAAACAAAGTCTAAATACACATGTCACTTATCTAACAATACATCGTTCTACACCACGGTTTACCTTAGCAATAATCTCATTAGTTTGTGAAAATTCATGCAAATTAGGTTGTGGCGAAACAAAACTCCTTGTTGATACGTATGTTCTTTTATTTAATAGCTTAAATTTTTAGAATAGTTATCAGCAATCTCACAAAATCTTACTATACGAAGGTTCTAGTCAGAAACACGAGAGGTTTCATTACAGAGTGGGACAAATGGGGGAGGAAACCTATGCAATTTGAGCTTTGGAGGAGTCACAGCGACACACCCACGACGACAAATCACATTCCTCAACCGCCAAAATAATGTATGAAGAGTTATCAAGAAATAATGATTAGCCCTTTCTAATTGAAGCATAAAGTTATTTTGTTGTAAGATGCAAATCATTTTTCTCGGGTAACTACCGCATTATCATGGTAGGATAGTCCAGAAATCATATTACTTAACTCACACACACACTCATTTAATAAATAGAGAAAGATGTTAATATAGATATACATAGTTAGCCCTACTAATTTTAATTTGATCAATCCAAATAGAGTTGTGAAGATCTTCTGGATTTTGTTTCACTAGCCATCCTGAATTGGGTGTTTTTTATCATGTAGATAGCTCGCGTACCATATTATCATCCATATAGCCCAATGAAGCATGAGCCGAGCTCCGGTTCTAGCCGGTTAGCACAAACCAAACAATAAACCTACGAATCCGAATCCATTTACGTACTTTGATATCACGGCTTAGCAACTGGACAATTAAGCACTCGCATCTCATCGCGACATCGCGACGGAACTTACGATTCGAGTTCGTTAGCGTGTTTTGTTCGAACATGGTCGATTTGGAACTCATGGACCATTTACTCATTTCAAGCCAGCCCGTGTACCGCCTCGCCTGCAACCTCACACGAAAGGGTCATGATTCGTTTGGGTCCATTTTGACACCAAATTCAAGTATGCGAAATAGTAGCCCCCACCATTGAAGAAGATAACACGGACAGAAAGAGAGAGAGAGAGAGGGAGGGGGGGCAGTGTCAGCTCTCAGCTGGAAGAATAATGAAGAGCACCTGACGGCTGACATATTCTTCCCCCACGCCGCCGTACGAGATGCAAGGGGCAGTTTTACCATGTCACCGACGCGAACCGCGGTTTCTCAAGTTGTAACGGATCATAACATCTTACACAAACTATCGGAACCCGTAGAATCTTAAAAGGTTTGATGGCTAATGGGCGAGAATTACTTTTCTTCAGACGATGGTCATCGATCCCCGAAAGATCTTTAGAAACCCTCGACGCGCAAAGGGTGTGAATTTGAATGACGGACCAAACGGAAAAGAAGAACGTATGGATCGGAATGATTCCAATGTCCATCGAATTTGAATGACGGACCAAACGGAAAAGAAGATCGTATGAATCGGAATGATTCCAATGCCCAGCTCCTTGGACTTCATTTCCCAAGGGCTCTGGCTGTCCTTTTCAATCCCGCAGGCCACCCCCATCATTCCCCCTGATTTGATGCTTTGTCTCTGCTGCTCGTCCTCCTCTTCCGCTCCTCTGCCCTTTCCTTTTTTTTCTCTCCCTTATCGTTTAGAGTATTATAAATCACACACATTATTTCGAGTATGATTACGTTTGCCATTATTATCATCACAGTTCTAGATCATATATATATATATATATATATATATTATTCTCAACTTTTGTCGTAGTTCGGCATCGCCTGAAAAATTTGAATTAGTGAAAATTGATTTTACGGTCAATAAAAATCTATGGTTGGAATCTAGAAGGGAAATTTGCACTCATTAGAACGTGAATTGATTATTCAGAATTTAAGTTAAGCTCCGTCGTGGCCAAAAACAATCTTTGTGCTTGGACTCGAGATGTTGGCGTTCGAACTTGAGACATTCGGACTCGGACCTTAGACCTTGGCTACATCAAGAGAGAAGAGACGTTCGAGCTCGGACCAATCCCCATAGGAACTACTGTCTCTGGGCCGGTTTGCTCCGATTCTAGGCGGTTTTGACGGTTTTCTATTCTTTTGCACACTTCTAAGTCATTTAGCACTCTAAGAGTGCGTTTGTTTGAGTGAAATAATTTTCTACGAATTAGTTTTTTGGACTTTTAAACATTTGGTTTTTTATAATTGATTGGTCAATTGAAAAACCATATATAATCAAAGAAAATATTCACGTTTAAATTTAGGAAAATAAATTTTCTAACCTGAAAAGGAAAAAACATTTTCCTGAAAAGTATTTTCTTTTAGGGTTAATACTACAAAAAAACTCCAAACTAGTACACCTGTGACAATTTTAACCCAAACTATTTTTTTAACAATAAAAAATCCAAAACTGGTACACCTGTAACAAATTTACCCCTAGCTATTTTTTTACCACTAAAAACCTTAAACTTGTACACTTGTAATAATTTTACCAAAAACTATTTTTTTTACCGTCAAAAACCCCACACTGGTATACCTGTGACAATTTTACCTCCGAACTAATTTTTTTACCACTAAAAACCTCAAACTTTTACATTTGTGACAAATTTACCCTCTGTCAGTGTTCGTTAAATTGGATTGATATAACGAAAAATCACAAATTGATAAACTTGTGACAAACATATGGATAAAACTCAAAAATCGGTACATCTATCAATTACCATGTGTCATTAAACTTAGCAATTTGATGATAAAATTTAACGGAAACTAACGGAGGGTAAATTTGTCACAGGTGTACTAGTTGGGATTTTTTATGATCAAAAAATTAGTTCGGAGGTAAAATTGTCACAAGTGTACTAATGTATGATTTTTTATTGTCAAAAAAATAGTTCGAAGTAAAATTATCATAAGTGTATCAGTTTGAGGTTTTTTGTGATAAAAAAAATAGTTTTGGGTAAATTTATTACATATGTACCAGTTTGGGACTTTTCATGATATTAACCCTTTCTTTTATCATGAAGTTTCCTCAAAATAAACACACCCTGAATTTGTAAATTTTTAGTCTAATCCTTTTCTGATCGGATTCTTAAGATCTTCCCATTAGAAGTTCGGAGTCATCGAACTAATCGATACTTTAAGTCGATCTAGTGTTACCATGCTATGGGGAATTTACTATTTTCTCCTCTAAATTTGTGGGAATTCTCAATTTGCCCCTCATTTTTTTCATTTTATTTCAATGTCACCCTTCGCAAGGGTGGATCTGCCCTCGTCGAGTTGGCGCAACCTAGGCAAAGGCAGATCTATCTTCGCCTCGGTCACACCACCTCAGCGCGTAAAGACGGATCATGCATTCATAATTTATACTTCCATAATTTATATCAAACTTTCCATTTAAAAAAATAACTAATTATTTGAATATTTCTATGATAATTTGAAATTTCTAATTTAAATCGAGGAAGATGCAGATGTAGAACAACTAAAATCAATCGCCATATGGCCGGCAGCACTGGTAGCTACCACCACAATACCATACCTTGACCCTTCCCCGCTCTGTTCCCAGCATGTTTATCTCTTTCAATTTTCTATTTTCCCCCATTATTAAGATCTATATTTTTTTTGACAATTATATGTCCAGGACACATTGCATCAAAGTTCAAAAGATTATGGAAATATCGTTAAAACTAAAACATCGGGTTAGGAGGCGAGGGGGGACAATAAGAAAAATCGAAAGGACAATTTTAACTCTTATAATCAATGGTCAATTCGATTTTGTGAAATTAGGGGCAACATGAAAAAAAATTCGAAGTCGTAGGGAAAATTGAGAATCCACGGAAAACTCGAGCGGCAAATAGTAATTTTGCACACATTATTTAATTTGGTTTATGAGTAGGCCATTTAGATACTCCAAACCTTAAGTTATATAGAAAAGCTATCTACCAATTAGTGTGTGTAAGGTTTGGTTGGGATAATACCTAGTGTAAACCCAAGACTCTATTTGCGATTCAAGCAAAGGAGTTTTGAATTCTATGGTCTGATCAAAACTTCGTCGCCTTCGACCCTATGATTTTTCGCTGACAAATATCGACGTCTCTGATTACATGTTGCATCATTAACATTTTACAAATGATAAGTGCCATGTTAGTTGATAGCTTGATGATTAAGAGGCAATTGAATGACATCTTACATTGGGGTAGAATAGAAACAAAAATGAGATACGATGATTGGGGGGAAATATCGGATGTTTTTTAAACTTGTCAATGCTTTTAAGGATATTAATTGACTAAACTTTGATATCAAAGTAAGCATTTATTAGAAAGGACAGGATGTGATGCCCACTTCCATTGAATTGCCAATTGATGGACACCTCCTAAAATCAGACAATTCAGCGCTTGTGTGATGAAAATGTCAACCTATGTTTGGAGAAACGACCGGGCTCAGTAGGCGAAATATTCCTATTGAGGGTGAAACATTTATTAAACGTATTTTTCGTAAACTTCATATAGCCAAATATTTACGATCGAACATTTAAATCATGAAAAAACATAACAAAAGAATGTTTCCATTATTAAAATTTAATTAGCATAATGAGAAAAAAATATATATCAAGACCAGCAAATTTTTCTTATCTGATTATTAGGCAAACTTATTAATCATTTCCTATTTATATTTATAATCTTTTAAGAATTTGGACTTCCACGTTAATAACTTTTAGGGATAATGACACAAATAGTCCCCGAATTTTTACCCAATGTGTAATGTAATCCATAAACTTTTAATTTGTTCAATGTGATCCATGAACTTTAACCCAATATACAATGTGATCTATAAATTTTCAATTTGTTCAATGTGATCATTGGTCTTTTGGTACATATTCAACTTAGTCCTTAAAATATATGAAAATATTCAATATTATCCTTCCATTAATTTAAGTTCAGGAACAATGTTAAACATTTTTATATATTTTAGGGACTAAGTTGAACATGTATCAAAAATTCAATATAAGTGTAGGGACTACATTGCACATTATGCTACAATTCAGGTAACATATAAAACAAATTAAAAATTTAAAGACAACATTAAGAGATTATTTGTGTTATTATTCCTATCTTTTATTAAACATGGTAACAGTATGTAAAGTGGGTTTGGTTCTTTCCGTGGGCAACACTTGTCATCACGTGAGTGGAGCCCTATTTTGACCTTTGCCTTTTTTACTCTTTTTATGCTTCTCCCCTTTTAATATTTTTTATGCGTAATGATATCTCGATTTTTTTAATATATGTCATCTCTGTAAAATTACAAATAAAGTCATTTTTGTTCTGATTATTCGAGAGCTTTACGTATCTATTTATGATGAATATCTTGATTCACCCAATTGCAGCACATCAATTCTGTTTCTCTTCTTTCCTTTTCTTACGAGCACGAAAGTGATATTCATTTTATTTTGAATGATGGTTCCATGTTCCGATGCAGAGAATTAGTCGAAATAGTCATCATTTCTCCGACCCACATCTCTTCAAACTAGCCATGAAGCAAAATATGTGGGAATGTTATGGTAATATGATGTGAAAATGGGGGACAAGTTGGCTGATCCATAGAACAATCAAAAATATATTTTAGCATTTATAATTTTTAAATTAGTAAACAGGTTAGAGATTACTCAAGAAAATTATATAATCAGTCTTGAACCTATTATATGCTAATTCAGTCATAAACTTTATAATTTTCATTATTTACTTGCAAACCTTTGTACGAAATTCTAATAAAGTATTTCCGGTCAATTTTTGTAAATATATCACGTAAGAAAACGAGCGATGACTGAACCAATATATTGAAATTTCAAGCAAAGGTTGAGGACTAAATAGGAAAAAATTAAAAGTTTTAACAGAATTGACATCCGTACAATATGTTTATGACTGGTTAGTAATTTTCCTGCGATTACCCTAATAGATAGGACAAAGGAGGTTGTTCTTTGTTTTTTTATTTTAAGCAACAATCTTTTAACATGTGTGAAGCTGCCATGACGCCTACCACTAGCCATAATCAACCATCGGCTTTAATACAATTTTTTAGAAATACAGTAAAAGCTCAATTGATCACATAAATCCAAGTCCATTAACACATCCAGTTGAATCCACTTTTAATCAAAAGTTTAAATCAACAAATAATGGACTGACTAAGATATGTTAACTAATCCACAATATATCAATTCATCGACGTGCAACTTTTCCAATGCAATTCGCATGGGCATCTTGACATACTCCCTGCTCTTTTCCCCCATTTTCTACCCTTCTATTTCAAGCAGATTGCGAGATAAACCAACATGCCGATGAGAAAATTCCTACCAGTAGCCATTCTGATAGAACCACGTATAAAATTTATTTAAAAAAAAGGCCGGGGAAAAAGGAAAAGGAAAAGGTTTGATGGGTCATGTCCGGGCCAAAGCAAAAGAAAAACAAACCTAGAAAAAGAAAAGAGAAACTGATCATAATAAAGGAGATAATAATAATAATCTGATGAAGTGGTAATAATGGCCACCTATAAGCAGAGACAAAATGAAATGATGACACCTCCCCCCCTCCCCTCCCCTGTTTCTCCAACTCAGCTGTCCAATAACAATAAAAATTAAAAATTAAAAATAAAAAATAAAAAGAAAGAAGAGAGAACATATGTCACGTACCATAGTTTTCCAGGGGCTCTTGTTGCTTCTGCTGTAGATAATCATGAATGTCGTTCCCCTTTAGTTCGTCTCACCGTGACGTCATGGCCACGCAAGCCCCACGCAAGCCCTTGATCTTGCCATTAGCTCCCCCCTAAACTATATAAGTCAAGAAAATATAAACTCATATTATTATAAGCTTCTTCTGTTTTTTGGCCCAACTGAGGCTGACATTATAAGAAGATGCTTTCACCCTTTAAAGCTAATGTTTTTTATTTGGTGAACTTTTGTTATATAACAACATCAACCAAAAGGATTACGTGTAGGAAAGAACTGATGAACTTGTATCGTTGATGTTTAAATTTAAAGGCGAATACCTGACACATTTTTCAGGAATTAATTCTCGTTCTACAAAAAAAAAATCCCAGATTGGTACCTCACGAAACATTTAGCTTAAACTTATTTAAGTCTCACGAAAAAAAAAAAACCTAAATTGATACCGTGATCCGAATCTAACCAATTTATCATTCCGTCCAATTTCCCTTTTAAGATGTATACGTGTCTACACAAGTGGTAGACGACTACAAGACGGATCTGAAAGTGAAGAATGGCAAATCCGATGTGAAAATCCACGCGGATTGACACGTATGCATTTAAGTCAAGGTTACGAGTTTGGACATTTTTGTGAGATTAAAATTAGTTTTGAGTAAATGTATCATAGGCATCATATAGGAAATTCTCGTGAGATGAAAATTAGCTTTGATTTAAATGTGTCATAGGGGCACCAATTTGGGATTTAATGGGGTGAAAATTAATTTGGGGTGACCATGACATTCACTAGTTGGGGATTTTCAATGGTATTGACTCTAAATTTTAATAGTGATTAAACTGATATATGATCTTATAACTATGTGCTAATCGATAAAATGAACGAATGCTAACAAGTTCATTCATTGATGAGACAAATTGCTCGAGTTGAAATCAAGCAAACATAAGGAAAAGTAGCTAGAAATATCATAAGGTCTATTCTTAGTGTAAAAATAAAATTTTACACCGTCACTATTCAATAATTGTCGTATGTGCGAGGAAGGGTTCAATTAATTAAGTAATTAAATTAAATTAATACAAATATTAATCAATTTGATAATCAGACAGCAACAACTGGTCTTTGCAAGTCAACCTAATTCAGCTTGTGGAAAAGCACTTCAGCCGCCGCATGCAATTGCTTGCGAGCATCATCAGTTGTCCCGATTAAGTTGGTTGACTGGGGTTCGTGGACTTCTTGTTTCGGCAGATGAGATCAACGGAATTCGCGTCCTTAATTTTAGGATTAGCGATCACGAGAAAGTCGATCGAGACGGCACCTGCCGGAGTCTATCGGGCCCGGTCGGCTCGAAAGGCGAAAATCGGACGGGTTTGGACAAACGGTTCCTTCTGAGGCATGGGCTGTGCCACCTTGGCTTGCCCGATCCTGATCGAGACCCTTTTAATACGGTGAAATTTAACGACATTTTGAACGTGGAAGACCTGAACAAAGATTTTTGGACCCGAGACTAGGCATGGACCGCCTATTTGGTTTGGTATACTATGGTTGCCTCATCGCCTCCACCTATTTTGAGCACGTCATATTCCTCTTTTAAAGGATCCGTAAGCTGTATTTTTGCCATTTTTTTATAACTCCGATGTCCTTTTCTACTTTCGTTCCCCTTCCCCGTTCTCACGTTTTCAAAAGTTCAACAGGACGTGTTAGCTTTGTTTGAAGTGATTTTCACTCTTTAGTACTTTAAGATTTTTTGGTTCACACACTTTTGAATTAGAAAGCATTCAAAATCATTCAAAGTGTATTGCCAACACGTTGATTGCATGTATTTCTTTCATGATTTTTTCAGCTCAAATTATATCTTCTATTTCTTATTTGAAAAAAAAAACATAAAAAAATGCTGGAATAATCGACTTCAAACGCATGGTTTCAGTCTAGAATATGTTTAGACAAGACTTGAATGCTAGAAAAGCCTAATTTACATATATTTTTATCTAAACGCTACATCAAAATGTGAAGCTCAAAAGTGTATTTGCACATTTTGAATTCCTAAAAATTGCATCATTTGAAACCACAATAGTCTATTCATGCACATATTAGTTTTAAGGGTTAATACTTAACACCACGAAAAACCCTAAACTGGTATATTTGTGACAATTTTACCCCGAACTATTTTTTTGACTACAAAAAATCCCAAACTGGTATATTTGTGACAAATTTACCCCGAACTATTTTTTTGACCACAAAAAATGCTAAACTGGTATACTTATGATAATTTTACCCCGAACTATTTCTTTGACCACCAAAAACCCCACACTAGTACACATGTGACAATTTCACCTCCGAACTAATTTTTTGAGCACTAAAAACCTCAAATTGGTACATTTGTGACAAATTTACCCTATGTTAGTATCCGTTAAATTATATTAATATCATAAAAAATCACAAATTGGTAAACTTGTGACAAACAAAGGGGTAAAATCTAAAACTGGTACACATGTCAATTACCACGTGTCATTAAACTTAGCAATTTGACAGTAAAATTTAACAAAAACTAACGGAGGGTAAATTTATCACACGTGTACCACTTTGGGGTTTTTTGTGGCCAAAAAATTAGTTCGGGGGTAAAATTGTCACAAGTATACCAGTGTGAGGTTTTTGATGGTCAAAAAAATAGTTTTGGGTAAAATTGTCACAGGTGTACCAGTTTACAGTTTTTTGTGATAAAAAAAAAATAGTTCGGGGTAAATTTGTCATAGATGTACCAGTTTGGGGTTTTCGTGGTATTAACTTCAGTTTTAAATGTTTTCAAAAATTCATGCCCTTTTTACTTGATACAACGCAAACCTTACTCATATCTATGCAAAATAATACGATTCTTGTAATTCGAATGCACTGATCAAACGTGTCATAGATATAACTTGTATTATCAAAATTGAAGAATCTTAATTGGCAAAAACACACACACTCTCTCTCTCTCTCTGAATGACATCCGAAAGGGTATGCTCATATTTTACATTCCTTTCTTATCATGTTTTCCTCAGGTAAGTGTTCTTTCATTACAAGTGGAAAAACCCCAAATTGGTACGTTTGTGATAAATTTACCCTAAATTAATTTTTTGACTACCAAAAACCTCAAACTGGTACACCTGTGACAAATTTACCATCTGTTAGTTTTTGTTAAATTTTCCCTTCAAATTCTAAGTTGGATGACATGTATCAGTTGACGAGTGTAACGGTTTAAGGTTTTATCCCACTATTTATCACATGTTTATCAATTTGTGATTTTTCGTGATATTAATCCAATTTATCGGAGGGTAAGTTTGTAACAGGTGTACCAATTTGAGATTCTTGATGGTGAAAAAAATTAATTCAAGGTAAATTTATCACAAGTGTACCAATTTGGGGGTTTTTCATGGTATTAACCCAAAAATCAATCATAGATCTTAATGTAATATAATCAATTTCCACTCCCCGTTGTTTACTACACATGTTCGATGTCATTTTTTTATTGTCATGCCAAAGTTGTTACCATTAGTAATAGTCATCTACATATTTAATTCTTGCAATTTATTAATAATTAATAGAAACTAAAATCATAATTAACTCATCAAAAGTCTTGACAATAACTACATCTATTATTAATTTTTTTCGGTGAAAATAAAATTGCATTCATTACTCCAAAAAGATATATGAGAAGTACATAGACTTTTGTAGCAAAGCAAAGCAAAACAAAGAATATTACAAAAACAAAGCCAAAACCCGAAAACAAGGAGGATCAACTAGAGCACCGACAGGTTAAGTACACACTAATTTAATAAGAATGGATTTGTCAAGCACAATGGCGGCTAATCACTCGATCTCGTTTCAATGTAAGTGATGAGCACACGTCGAAAATTCCTTCTCGAGTAATTACATCATTGTCAGTTGGCGATATGCGCCTAGGTTCGGCTTCCTCTACACTATTGTCGTATGGAGATAATTAATACAGGTTGAACAAACACATATCTAGTATTTAGAAGAGCAAATCTTTATAAGTCAACGAAACACCAAAATTCTTGCGATCACCATTGAAGCCAAAGGCAATGGACCTATACACGGACAGAGTATAGGGGTATCGAATTTTCAAAAAAATCATTAAACTCAAATCTAAATATGGAGAGTATAGTTCCTAGATCTAGATTTAGATTGGAAGAGTTCAAACTCTCTGATCCGAGAGAAGAAGCTCCAAGATCTTAACTGAGAAAGAAGAAAAGATAAGAATAGATAAAATATAAAGCTCAAACAAAATCAACAAGAGAGCGAGGGGAGGGTCGAACTAACTCAAACCTCCCCATGGTTGAAGGTTAGAGAAGACATGGAGAGAGAAGAGAATGAGAGAAAAAGACTTTTCGGCTACTTCGTCTTATTAAGCAACTTCCATCTATCATTGATTAAAGGGAAAATTTCAAAAAGGGGCCCGAAGTGAAGTTATTTTCTCAAATAAGGGCCTTAAAATGAATATTGTCCTAGATAAGGGCCCTGAGTGCCCTCATTTTCACAAATAAGGACACGAAGTGAATTTTATCTCAAATAAATGCCTAAATTGGCCATATTAGTATCAAATAAGGACCTAACCTCACCGGCTAAAGGGTATTTTCATCTTTTACTTTTTTGAATTTTTTTCTTTTTTTATTTTCCTTTTCTTTATTTTTGCCCCTCTTCCGTCAGCCGGCCATTGTCGGGGCGGACAGAAGTCGCCGACCTTAGGTAGGGGCCGTCCTCGCCTACCAAGCGAGGGTCGCCCTCGCCGACATCGGGAGAGAGTGAGGCCAACCTAGGCAAGCCAACCTTTGCCCGACGCTGGCAAGGGCGAAGCCAGCCCAAGCGAGGCAATCCTCACTCAACGCAGGTGAGGGCGGCCTCACCTGAGGCCGGCGAAGGTCGCCAGCCAGGCGTAGTGAAGGCTGGGAGGGAAGAAGAAAAAAAAGGAAAAACGAAAAGAAAAATAAAGTAAAATATATATATACTTATAAATTTTTTGACTAAAATACCCCTTCTTCGGCGATGGAATAGTCACCGGCCGGCCAAGGATCTTTTTTTTAGACGATTTGACCATTTTAAGCCCTTATTTAAGACGATTTAACCATTTTAAGCCCTTATTTAATACAATGTTCACTTCATATCCTTATTTGAGAAAATGACTCCACTTTAGGCCCCTTTTTGGAATTTTCCCTTGATTAAATTTTTAAAAATCATAGTTGTATCGCAGATTATATTCTAAAATTTCTAGACAACTGAATCACAACAGCTATGATAAAATATAGTTAACTAAGATGACTTTTACGAAATTTGCCTTTGTCATTACGCAAAAGACAATTACAGAAAGAGACTTGCATTTTGAATCGTCTAATCGATAAATGAATCGAACTCGGCAGAAGAAAAAAAACCAATATTGTTTAGAAATACATGTTGATTTCCCTGGTTTAAACTATAATTGAACCTTCTTAGTGTATTTGTTTAAATATTCTTCCGTTTTTGCACAATTTTACAAATAATCATATAATTGAACATTCTCAGTATATATGATTGGTTTGCTAATAATTTTTATTTTTATTTCGAGATAATGATTATTTGACCAGAGAAAAGTTATAATAATCACTATTTGTGGATTTGTATACATTTCTCTGGATAAAGAATAACTGTTGCATTAAAAATATTTAATTCATTTTGGACAAATAGATCGAGTGGATATTCAAACTTAGTAATGCAGTTAATGTGATTATAAAACACTCAACATTTATAATAAATAAATTTTCTGTGTAATAAGTAAGAGCAACTCATTAATTGTTTCTATTACTCAATGATATATATGGAATTACAACTTTAGTATGCAAGAACAATATAATTCGTCAGGGATCTTTATATGAAAATAATTGGTATATAACAAGAATATTTTGAAATGTACGTACTTTTGCATAACAAAAGATATAACGTAGAAAGCTGGATATTGTGCAGATAAAAATAATCACTCTTGAAACAAAAAATACTCATTATACTTCAAATATGCTTAAGCTAAAAGGGTTTAAAAGTGTTTAATATAATGTATAATATGAACTACAATTTAGTGTTAAGAATTACCATTGACTTGTATTTCATATGGATAGCTTAATTTTTTACGATAAAATATTTTTCTCAAGGACTGTATGAATTTCTAGAATTAAGCAATAGGGTGGACTTAAAAAAAATATTATTGAGACATTAGTAATACTTAATTTGATTGAAACAAGTTCATCTACTTTTCCCTTTTTATCAATAATTTGCACTTAGAAAGAGTTTGTGTAACAGATAAGAACAATTCACATATTATATTATTTATTTTGAAATACAAAATAAAATTAGAGATTAAGTGGACACGTAGCGCTTAAGTTTTTAAGCATGTTCTATTTTTCATTTACGAAGATTGACACGAGCATACATGGTAAAAAAGACATTTTGCTTAACGGTATGTTTAACTCGAGCAAATGACATGGTTGAAATAAGATAAAATCGATAAAAGCTAAAGAGATTAGGATAGTGTTTTTTAAGTCTTAAAATTTAAAAGAGTTTAAGTTGGTGGTTTCAACCTCTTATTGTTTTTTCCAGTTTACCCTTATCGTTTATATAGATGGAAAAACCATGAGACACAAAGACCAAAAGCAATTTATACTTTTTAGTTTACGGCTCCGTTTGTTTCGTGAAAAATGAATTATTTAAAAAATATTTCCTAAAAATGATGGCTTGTATCATTTGCAAAAACGAACTAATAAAAAATATTTTCATCATCCACAAAAATATTTAGACATAAATTGTTATCAATAGTGAAAATATTTTTCATTGACTAATTATTTTAAATGATACATGCAATCATTTTTAAGGAAATAATTTCCAAATCACTTATTTTTACACAAAATAAACTCACCCTCTTCTTGACAAGGGCGGCATTTATTGATAAAACAATTTGTCCATCCATATAAGGTTCGTCTCTTCATATATAACGACATGACTATTCATTATGTATTTTTCGGTTTCTTACATTTATGAATATATAAAAAATACCTATTAAACATGTTTCATGAGAAAATATTGGATTTTCAAAATAATAACTGTGTTCATCACAAGAACTAATGACGCATTGAAAACTATAAATATTTTGCCTATAAGAGGAGCAACCTTTAACGAAATTTTTCGACAAATATATCATGTACCGACATAACGTGATTACGCAAACATACCGTGATCCTCCTCCTCTTTCTCACAAAAAATTTCAAATTATCCCACGCTATTTTGCTTCCACTGCCATTCTCTTTATCCCCTTCCTTTTCTAAACAGAGTTGCAATCTTAGCAAGACTCTGAGAAATTAGGGCATTGAAAGAATGTCTTGGGGATGTCGATAATTTGTAGTATAGATTTAGATTTTACCTGAATGAATTGATGGCGATTCTTGAACTCTTTCTTAAAGATTTTGAAATACTTTAGTCGCTGACCTAATATTGATGTAGAGAAGACTCTAGCAAGACCTCTCGAGACTTGTGAAGCCAGTGACACTTTTAAATAGAGTTTGGAACTCCAGGCATATTCACAATCATAAAAACTTTAGGGTAAGAACAGGATACACATGGAATTCCATCGACGAGATTTCAAGTGGAACGATCAATCCTCATTGATTGCTTCTATATGAGGGGTTCTTCAACTCTATGCAAGACACTACCTCGGTGTGAAATTGCAAAAAAGCACGAATGAAGTCGTGTTCAAAACAGTGTTTGATGGAGTAAAATTTTTTTTTTTCTAAACCTTAGAGTAAAAGTTATGCAAATGACCAACCACAAAAATTTAAACTTACAAGTAGAAAAATATCGCATACATATTAAGAGCATTTAATCCTTATGAATAAAATATGTAGGATACTTTAACAATTATGAGTGTAAATTTGCCAAAATCACGATTGAAGTCATGTCCGAAACAATCTTATGAAGTACAAGTGTTTTTTTTCCAAACCCTATAGCACAATGCATGCAAATGAGATTTGAAGTACACAAAAAGGTTAAAAACATGATAAGGTGATTTTTAGGGCAAAACTCCAAATGATCAAAAGGAGATGGCTCCCCCTTAAGAACTTGCTTTTCACATGAGAAAGTGAAAGTAAACCGAGGTGGGTTTATGCTTTTAATTGGAAAGATGATAACAAAATAATAGGGCAAAGCTGTTGAAGAATGGTGGTTAGATGGGGGGTTGAATTTGTGATATTGAAAAAGCGTAATACAAAAAGTTCGATAGCAAAAAGGAACTAGAAAGGTGATAAACTTTTTTTATTTAAAATTTTTCCTTTTCCTTTTCCTTTTCTGCCAAAAGTCAAATAGGTCCTATTCGACATATCAATCATGATGATATCCTCTCACCGCCGAGGCAGAGAAAGAGAGAGAGGGGACAGATTTGCACCCAAGATTTATCATCATTGCCTTTGATATTTCAGCTTGAGCTGCCCTAGAAAAATGATGAGAAAATTTTTTTATCCATCTTCACTTTTTCCGTTCTTTCTTTTGAAAGACATGTGGGTGTTGGTGAATTGGAAAAAAGAAAACCTCACTTGCCCATCATACTCCTGTTCTATTATTGTGCACTCATCTGTTTGCCCTTTTCTCCTTGGCTCCGTCTAGCCAAAGTGACTGCCCATTGCACACAAAAGTTCCATCTTTTATGTTCACCTTTTTTTGGGTTGTTTGGCATGCTTACGTTCAAATGGAGATGCGCCAAAAATAATACTATGCTCGGTACATTTGTTATAATATTTATATATTGAACAACGCTTTCATCTAATGACTTAAACTTTTAGAGTAGCTGTCTATAAACGAGCATTTTAAATTTGTGAATAAGAATATTATAAATGATTCATTTATATGAGCATATCAATAAATCATTTAATACTATTATAAGTGGGCATTTAAATAAGCGAAACAAATTTAGAACTTGATAAGATTAGACTGTCATGTCATTTAATCTAGCAACTATTGCAAATTAACTTTAATATAAACAATATTCTTCCAGTGAGAAAAAGCCCAGCTACAAACACTTGTCGTGTAATGTTGACACGTTTTGAGAGGGAAACGTGAAAGTTTTCCCCATCTTTTATGCAAAAGCGAAAGTTTTTGTCCTGAGTATGGAGTCCATTATACTTTCACGGATCGTTTCTAGGGTTTTTTAACGGCTGTGATGGGATTTGCTTTTTCTTTTGTGCCGAATGTGTTAGGATTTACTTTTTTAAATATGAAATAATTTTTTTATAAAAAATCAAATAATTTAAAATATATTATATATTAAATAATTTAGAAACTATGCACTTTACTGAACTCTATACAAGAGTACGCATGCTTCAAAGGTCAAAGGACCATGAAACTTTAGAATAAATGCATCAATTTGAATATTTGTTCTTGGCATATTACAGTGGACTCCATTAGAAGCATTCGCAGTGTTCATTAATTCCTTTAAGGTACATCTTATATATCCTCGACAACAATTTTGACCACTCTTAGGCATTTATAGAATTAAAATAGTTATGAGATTAAAATTTCTAATGTCATAAAAAAAAAGATTGTGCGTCCATTGCTATATATACACTCCCCTTTCCCGTTACATGAATATTCTCGACAAAAAGTCAGGATGATCCTTAAACCATCCTCAAGTTAGGATATATTATTCCATTATTCTATAAATTCAATGGACAATTTTTTTTCGATTTTCGTTTGCATTGCAATGAAATTAATCCTCAAATGTAGTTTTCAATTTTCCTATTTCCTTTAGATGAAAATACATTTGCGACGTCGTTTTCACTTTTTTTACATTTCAAGTGTCTCCGACCAAATTTCATTATTCTCGCTCGTTAAGATCATAAAGATAAATATTTTTCCTATGAGCGCTACCTAATCTGCGTATATTTACGATTATCTTTGGTTCCTAAAATTGAATATAATAAGTGAAATAAAAACTTCTTTAGGTAATGTTTGGGGGGGAGCGGTTGTGAAGCCCTTTTAGTTCTAATTCAAGAAAGAATGATTCAAATTCAATCATTCCATGGCAATCGAGTGCATTGAGTTTAGATCAGCACGAGTAACCCCTTGTTGATTTGGCAAGAGAAGCTTACTAGAATCGTCTTCCTACATAAACTGATCTTAAGTTTTATAATATCTTTTTTTATTTTTGTTCACATGCGATATTAAAATGATAACAATTATTAGTTTCCAAATTTCCTAAAAACATGTTCACTAAGTGAAAACGAGTTTCCTGTACAAATAAAATTAACAAATTGCTCTTGTGACTTTTTAGTTGTTAGCGTACCTTTCTATGATAATATGTCCGATTGCTTTTAAAATAACGCCAAACGCACTTTTAGAACTTTTCATATAAAAAGAAGGAGAAGAAGAAGAAGATAAAAACAAATTAATTGACAACTTTTTATTGGGCCGACCATAACGTTCGCATTCTAAAGTTTGTTTTTGGCAATTTCACCTAGATCCTACTTAAATGACAAATTCAAAGGTTCTTCAATGTTGTTTCTCTGATTGAATTCTATAATATCTCGAAAAATGATTTTTTGAAGAATTCATAGTTGTTGAGACAAAAATAAATATAGACCTCTTACGTTTATTTCGAGGAAATTACCAAAATACTCCTAAACTTATTATATTTATCCCAATTCAGTTCTAAACCTAAACTTATTACATTTGTGTAAATTCAGTTCTAAACTTTTCAACTTGGCATATTTAGTTGTAAACTTTTGACAATTTGCTAACTGAGTTATTCCAACTAATTTTGGTTGGAAATCACTAACATGGATGTTGGTCGTATTACCTGACACAAAATTATCAAAGGGTTCAGGACTGAATTGATATAAGTGCATTAGATTTAGGATTTTTTTGGCAATTTTCTCCTCTAAATTAGAGCTTTTGAAGTCATTCTTTATTGCGCTACTTTATGTAAGAAATTTCGATTACATAATATTTATTTAATGACCATGCCAACAAACGCTAAAATCGCTGGAGAAGCCTCTGGTTTCTCTGACATACTAAATTGATATTGCACTCGGAAAGAGAAATTACCCTCTTCATTCTCTTTAAGCCCGAATAAAATCTTCACAGCCAAAGAAAGAGAGAGAGAGCGAGAGACTTCTCTTGCTTCTTCTCTCCTCAAGATCCCCATAAAAGAAAAACCAAAAAGTTCATCTCCCTCAGATCTTCTCTTCACGCTTCACGAGAGAGAGAGAGAGAGAGAGATGTCAACTACTGCAACGTCCACGCAGGCCATGCTCAACCAGGCAACAACCATGTTAGAAGACCAGAACTTGCCCTCGCAGCTGGGTTTCTACTCCATCTTCCCTTCGAGCATGAGCTCCCTCCCTTCGTGCTCATCGTCGCTTTGTTTCAACCAATCCCTCAAGTCCCTCCTCACCCTCCCTTCTTCGCTTGTTTCTCCCGATCCTCCCTCCTCCAACAGTAATAATAACAGCCTCACCCTCATCACTGAAACCCTACTTTCATCTACCACTCCTCACAAGCAAAGAGAGAATCTTCTGACTCCTTCTGAACAACTCTTGGGAGGTCCCCAACTTCTGTCGTTGCAAAGATCAACCCCAAATCTCTGGTAAAATCAGAAAAAGAGAAGAAGCAAAGAATTTTGATATCTACTGATAAACTGGCCATTATTTATAGCACCCTTTTCTTGAAAATCTATTGTTTGCATGTTTTCTTAGGGCATGGGGTGAGTTGAGTGATCAGAGCGGCTTGGTCATGAGATCGTCATCCAGTGGTGGAGACCATGGCGGTCATTATCATCATCACCACCAGCATCAAAGCTTGGGGGTTTCAGCTTTGAAGATGAAGAAGATAAAGGGGAGGAGGAAGGTGAGGGAGCCGAGGTTTTGCTTCAAGACCATGAGCGATGTGGATGTGTTGGACGATGGGTACAAATGGAGGAAGTACGGTCAGAAGGTGGTCAAGAACACACAACATCCCAGGTAAATATGTTCTTTAAATCTCATTATTATCATTTTCTTTAGACATCCACAAATTAAATTAGCCGCAGATTTCTTCTTTCTTTTTCTGGGTCTTTTTATAAGTTTATTGATAGCCTTTTGTGATTGATCTCACAACGACCAGTTCTTTAGCTTTATACTTCATGTGCCCCATCTCTCTCTCTCTCTCTCTCTCTCTCTCTCTCTCTCTCTCTCTCTCTCTCTCTCTCTCTCTCTCAGGTAATATCATTATGTCTGAATCATCATTGAATTAATGGGATTTGCAGTGTATGGCGGTGCAAAGGAGATTACCAATTATGTGGAATGAATGAACTTGGTTGATAATTAGGTGCTCATGAAATGGGTTTAACTCTGTAAAAATCAACTAATTATTAGCTTGAAAAGAGGAAAATCATGTCCAAAAGTATCGAGACATGCAACAATCGATGCATTATCACGTTCCATGCTGAACAAAGCACCATCAATCTGAAGAGAAATGAATAACAGCGACATTGAGGATATGCCGCATTTTCGTTTGGGATTTTCACATCATAATATTTATGGATGATCAAAAGAAAGAGCATAGTCTAAGTTGATTATCACTATTGACTTAAGGGATTTCACTAGTCAACAGGCATGATTTAGTCGTCACTCATTATTTTGACATTTAGGAGAATGTGATTACTAGGAGACTTCTAAGTTTTACACACATCTCCTTCATTTAAGAAAGGAAGACATTGTTATGCTTTCATTATAGTTTCTTTTATTTTTCTTCTTTGGCCGAAATGCTCTTCTATAGTTGGATAACAAAAATGGGTTCGATTCCGACAAAGCAGGAACAGTGCTCTCACATGTCGGAAATGATTTCACTGCTGTACTAAATGAATATTCTGGTCCACGGGTGTCTTGACTTCATCTTCACCTGTCTTAGATATATTACCCCAAAAAGAGAAAAAAATTAGTTACATTGGGAAATCTTTGGATATTCTCATTAATGGACTTTACCTGTGATATATGTGTATACATATTGTTTGGTGATTGCATAGTCATAGATCCTTTAGTTTTACAAGTTATCCTTGAAAATGAGTCTGTTTGGTAAGATTAGTGAAACTTTGAAAATCAAGATTGATGTGGTAACCATGTAAAATTTGTGTGACTTGTATTAATTTTTACGTTCTTCATGTACATTGGTCAGAAAATTGGAAGAAAAATTGTTTTTGACTTTGGTAAATATTATTAGTAGTATCATGCTTTCAGATTACCTTTGGCTAAATAGGAACCTATTCTTCAAAAGAGAGTCTAGAATGGATGAACCTAGGGATAAGTGTCGAAAAGTTATCGTAAGATTTATAAATTATATAGATCATTCTTGTCTCAACCATTAATTACGTGCTGGATTCACATGATCGACGATTGAAATTGACTTGGTTTGTACAGTCTATATATAAACTTATAGACTTCGACGATTCTTTTTCCATGCCTAGGTCTTCACGAAAGATCGTCTTCCTGCTCTTGAGCACGTGTTTCTTCCTATGTCCTTTTATTCGAAATATCATTCCTGCGTGCCTAAAGGCTATAGTTGCGTTTACTTTATTTGTTAATGGAGATTCTTTGTCTCTTATGATAGTATTATTGGTGTCTCCATCGATTCTCAACCGTTGATGTGTGAAAAATGAAGTTCGCATCAACGGTTGAGATAGATCGAGATGCTCACACAAGTTCTATGTCAAATAAAGGGTTCATGTCCCTCGTTTTTCCATATGCCGTCACCAAAAGCAAAAAGATATATAAAATAGCGTATGTTCGGATGCTTCCTTGTTCATGTTCAATTTTGTTGCCTAGCAAGAGAACGGTGCATGCGAGAAAAATGATGATGATCGAAGTTGTCTCTAGTAGCGGACGATCTTGCCTGATGATGAAGTAAATTGGGCATGACCACGGTCCATGTACCAGTGAAGGGCGGGGGCAATGATACTTATGATGGGTCGCGATGCTCGAGTCAACGATTCGTGATTTTAGAAATTGATTAGGTCGCTTAATTAAACCGCGCCTACATCGGTCGAATCGCCTCCTATTCTTCGAGTCCAAAGCGTCTTCACCTATGTTGGACTGGCTGACAGCAAGTCGCCATCTTGGTTGCAGGAGCTACTATCGCTGCACGCAGGACAATTGCCGGGTGAAGAAGCGGGTGGAGCGGCTGGCCGAGGACCCGAGGATGGTCATAACGACGTACGAGGGCAGGCACGTGCACTCCCCGTCGCAGGACGTCGAGGACTCGCAGGCGTCCTCGCAGTTGAACGACTTCTTCTGGTAGTAACTAATCATACATATATATATATATATGATCATCACTAATAAAGCATAGATGGAGGGTTCTGTGGCAGGCTTATGAGGGTTCGTATATTGCCAGGGTCGAGCAATAACCAGTATTAACCGCGTCTTCCTTCCTTCCTTCTTTCTTTCTTGATTATTTGGTTTCTTTTGGTCTTTTTCGCGGTGAACTCCGAGTCAGCTGGTGGTCAAAGATCACTCCGGTGACTTTCCTTCGCTTCTGAAGCTGAGGGATGCTTTGAATTTACTGATGTTGGTTGGGGAAGGGGAAAAACTGTTGTTTGCCCGCATTCAAATTTGGGCCTCAGCATATGGTGATGATAGTATCTGTGTTTATATAATATAGTTTTCTTGTTTTGTTGCCTGAATTTACTTGGTTCCACCATCAAGTTCGGGGCATGGCTTTGTCTCTAATCTTTACTTCCACAGTGTATGAAAGCTCGGTATACCGAAAAATCTCTTGATCGAAAAGTCCGCCCTTTATTTCGCGGGAAAATTGCGATGAGAGGAATATTAACGTATTAACGTTTCACGGGTTCATTTGTTCCGAAAGACGTCCCTTTTGAATCGTACCCATCTGTTATATTCATCAAAGAAATAATTTCGAGAATCATTCTCTTTTCATATTCTAATATCAATTTGCATCTTGAGTTTTAAACTTTAAACCATATCCCCCCCGCCACCCCCTCTCTCAGCTCCCGTTTCTCCCTCTTCTTGGCCATGGCCAACATCAAGCTCGAGTGGAGCGTGACGAATCTAGGTCAAGCTTGATACTAGCGGAGGTCGACAAATTCGAGTTGAGCTCGACACCGGCAGAGCTCGACACATTTGTATAGTCAAGCTCTACACCGGCTGAGCTCGACAGTTCACGGCTCAACTAGGGTGGCGAGCGGCGACGGCACGGCTATTTCGACACATTATGTATCATGATAGGAAAGTGTTGGAATATACTTTTTTCATTAGTCATATCATGATCTTGTGATTCTGCCAAAAACACCAGTGTCACAAAAATTCCTTTTGATTACTCAATAACTTTTCACTCATGCTTATCAAGTACTGAGTATTTTATTGACAAATTTCATGATATAAATTATTCCTTCTTCTTTTTTTCCAGATACGCACTCTCATAATTTAGAAAACTTGAAACAGGGTAGTTTGGGGGCCTTAACACATTTGTCCTGCCAAAATTATGGACCCAAAACGAACGAGACCCGGCCCATTAAGTTTCGCTGTTGGGCTTGATGGTGGGCCGGGCTAACTCTTACTGACCGGTTGTTAGTAGAAACTCCTCCTTCATGTCTCTCTCTCTCTATATATATCAAGAGTTAATACTATTAAAAATCCAAATTGCTATCCCGCGGCGCATTTATCCCACATTAATTTTTGACTCAAAAATTTCTCAAAGTGGTACCCCATGATGCACTTATCACAAACTAATTTCTTTTTAGACTAAGTCTCGAGCTAGCACTCTCATGACACTTTTATCCCATATCTATGTGTCGTTAGCAGTTCGGAATTAAGGAATAATATCATCAAAAATCTGGAATTAGCACTCATGAAGCCCAAATTGGGTGCCCACAATACATTTACCTCGAATTAATTTCTGTCTCACGAAAAATCTCAAAACAGTATTGTCACAACACATCTAACCCAAATCCATCCTCCGTTAATAGTTCGGGATGTAACATAGACGGTAGATTCGGTTTTGGGTACCGGTTCGAGAACTTTCATAAAGATAAAAACTAATTCGAAATAAACGAGTTATGTGGTACCGGTTCGAGATCTTCGATGGTATTAGCTTTCGAATAAACCACATCAGTTTAAAGAGAGTGCACTATCACGTCACGACAAAAGCATCGAACACATTTACGACCACATGAATTTGTCGACGTGCAACTTTTCGACGGCAAAGGACCATCTCGAATCTGAGCTTATGCACACGCACAATACCACCAATGTGAACCCTAAACCCCACAGGAAACACAAGGTCATCATCAAATCAAAGTACAGTAAAACTAGCAGTGGAAGATATTTCATGAACAAGCAAAGCACCAGTTCCACAGTGCCAACTGCTCTATTTCCTGCATCATCCCAAGTCGCTGTACTGCTGCAAAGGAAAAATTGATATAAAATTGTCTTTGAGCCAGACAGAGGTTGTCAAATGTTAACGTCTGACCAGACAAGCCATGAACAGGAAGCACGCATCCAAGGCTGGCACTTTGCTGGCCTTGCCACCCACGAAATCAACACTTTCCTTTGGCTCAATCCAGGTCCACGTAGCGGCATCGTGCATGATGCATGGTTGGTGATACATCTTCGCGTATTCAGCCGTACATCCTTGACCTCAGTACTTAGTTAGGTGTGAATAATCATAATTGTATGTTCTCTAATCTCGTTTATAATAGTTTCTACACAGCATGTGGTTTTTGTTTTTTTAGTTTTTTGATAAGTGAGGAAGGACCATGAATCTTACTTTGTGTCATGTGCATAAGAAATTCTTCTTTTTCCTTACTCATTTGGCATCGTAGATTCGAATTCTATTTGAGAGATTAAATTTGCCGAAATAGGATTTTCGGTCGTGTTTGGATTCATGTGTACTACATTTCAAGCGCATATGCTGTTGCTCTTAATGTTTCTAATTTATAATCGTTGTAAATTAAATCGTGACATAATAAGCTTTCTTTCTAGTTTCCGTAAGTATTTATCATTGAAGTGGATCAAGTAGGTAGTTTTAAATTGTGAGTGATTATAATTATGCTCTCTTTCTTCAATTACTGTTTGATTAGGGGAGGGGGGGTTATTAGAGAAGGCATAATGAGCAGCTCGTACTCTCGTGAAGAATACAATAGCCTTGGCTTATTTAGAAACGTGATATCAACATATCTTTTAACATTATTAACTTTGGGTTTCATTTCAAGTTGGAATTTACTTAGAGATAGACTTTGGCCAAAAGAAAAGTTTGGAGAGGAATAATGCAACTGCGCCAGTTAAGCAGTGCCCAGGTAGAACCTACTCGGTATCTAATAATTTTCTTCCTGGCAGAGGGTGGAATATTTTTGGCCTTTTAAACTTTTTTAGAACCTAAATCGAAAAGTAGTCATCACCTTATAAATTAGTAGTGTTGGACATGCAAAGTTAGATTTAGAAGGAGATAAAGCAATTTTGCCAAATTTAGCTTAAAAAGGGAATGGAATAAGGATATTTTGCGCAATTCTTCACAAATTATCAAATAAAATTACTGATAGCCGCGTCAACCATATGACTGCAAATGTATCTGCTATGATAAAGGAAGACACACGGATCGAAATCTGAATGCATAGCCCAAGCTAGAATTAATCAATTTTGCTAGTCCAAAGGTCAAGCCTAACTTGTCATTTAAGGTTGTAAGATATGCATCTAAATGCTTGGATTGCACTCGTTACCGTTATCCCGCAATGTATTTTCTCACGGTAAATACCGTCAATTCTCTAAGAACTTTAACAAAATAATGTTGGTATGATTAATGAGCGTCTCGAAGACACCCGTTACCGGACACGACTCACCCCTCCCCTCATCATAACATAATTTAGGAAAATTCAACTTAAAATGAGGGTCATCCGACCAAAAGAGAGAAGAAAATATTAAGAATGAGGGTCCGCTTTGGGAGACGTAGCTAAGGGTCGAAGATCAAGACAAGAGGTTGGGCTTTCAATGCAAGAGAGGAGTGAGTTCGACCATGTGGTCCCTCGTCACCCGCACGTTCAAACCCCGATTTCAAGGACGACCAGATTTAAAGTCATTAACATCTTTTTCCAAATCTCATTAATTAGAAATAAATAATCATTTGGTTGTGTACTCTTCACGTTTGATTCTTCCAAGTTGGGAATCTTTCCTAAATTAAAAATTTAGTCTAAACTAACTTTTATCAATACGACACATTGATACCCTATCGATGTTGCATAAAAAATCGCACCTGCATGGACAACGGAAGACAAACAGTGCTGTCATGCCGTCCACGTAACTTAAGTGTAATAAGAACAACACTGTTTTGGATGAAAAATCATCTTACAAAATCTTGATGAAGGGTAGACGTGTCACACAAATACAAATTTGGGATTTTGATGTCACAAGAAAAAGTTAGGATAAATATGTCATACTAAGGCATAGTTTAGGGTTTTTGATGTCAAAAAACAAACATTCAGGGTAAATGTGTTACAGTAGATATAATTTGAGATTTTCGGTGACCTTTCCCCTTAAAACTATTAAAACCTTTTCAAGGAAATTCATCGTGATTAAAAAATTATGGATTGAATTCGATCAAGTCCTTCGTTTATCTTGGTTAATTACACCAAGATGGAAATATGATGTGGCGCATCAAACCCCGAATGAAGTTGCCCTTTTAAAAGATTTGTGGCGTTTCGATTATAAATGGAAGATAATTATGCATTTAGTCCGTTTATTTCGCAAAAAAAGAATGATTTGGGATAAAAAAAAAAACTTCCTAAAATGATCGCTTGTATTGTTTACAAAAATGAATGAACGAAAAATATTTTTATCGTCCACAAATATGTTTTGAAATAAATTGTTATCAATAATGAAAATATTTTCCATTGACTAATTATTTTAAGCAATATCGGCGATTATTTTTAGTAATATATTTTTCAAATCATTTATTTTTCTCGAGATAAATGGAGCCTTAATCAAAATTTGACAATCGGGTTAAGTCTTTTTAGGTTTGAATATTATTGAGTTCAAAAAATATACATTTTCGAAAATTTATTACGAATAGTTCAACTTCCATATATGACTAGTTACAAAGCCATCGGTTCACGCTGGCCTATTTGGATTATATGTGTTTTATCGGCATATATTTTTATTTTTACACGAGTGTTCGCGCATAGTCGTTGTCACTCAAGATCTCGAGAATGTGATCACTTATATTTTTGTTATGAATGTGTTGGACCGATATCGGTACATAAATTCTAAAAAAGAAATAAATCTGTAAAGTCAAACGTGCGTACGTAAAAAGAAAAAAAAAACACTCGAAGTTAAATTTAGAAAAGGCAGATTAAGGATTTTAAGACTGAAATCTAGCTAGAATGAATGTATGGTAAAACAAAAGTAGATAAAACGAGTTTGAAAACTATTAGCTTATTTGCAAGATTTCAGTTTACTCTTATTTGAGGATACGAATATCCGTCTCATATATAATAGATGAGCCTTAATTGATCCACGCGTAAAATTGAAGGGAAAATTGTCAAATCAGTCCTAAACCTATTGTACGGCGGCCAATTCAGTCCTAAACCTTTCAAATTTGCCAATTTAGTCCTAAACCTTTTAAATTCTTGCCAATTCAGTCCTTCCGGCCAATTTTGGCCGGCCGGTGCTGACGTGGCCGCCGGTCGGCGCCGGCCGTCCGGTCGGCGCTGACCTGGCAATTTTTTTATTATTTTTTATTATTTTTTAATATTTTTCTGCTTTTTTTTCTGCTTTTTTTTTCTCCTTTTTTTTTCTGCTTTTTTTTTTCTCCTTTCTCCCCTCTGCCGGTCCGGCGACCGGCGACCGGCCAGAGGGGAGGGCCGGCGAGGCCTCTGGCGAAGCTCGCCCCGCCGGCCACCGGCGAGGGCGAGCCTCGCCGGCCCCTGGCTGGGCGAGGCGAGGTCGGCCTCGCCTCGCCGTCGCGAGCCAGGCGACGGCGAGGCTCGACCTCGCCTCGCCTCGCCTCGCCGGCCCCTGGATGGGCGAGGCGAGGTCGGCCTCGCGTCGCCGTCGCGAGCCAGGCTCGGCGAGGCGAGGTCGAGCCTCGCCGTCGCCTGGGTCGCGACGGCGAGGCGAGGTCGAGCCTCGCCGTCGCCTGGGTCGCGACGGCGAGGCTCGACCTCGCCAGCCTCGCCCAGATCTGGCGAGGTCGAGCCTCGCCGTCGCGACCCAGGCGACGGCGAGGCTCGACCTCGCCTCGCCGAGCCTCGCCGTCGCCTGGGTCGCGACGGCGAGGCTCGACCTCGCCAGATCTGGGCGAGGCTCGACCTCGCCGTCGCGACCCAGGCGACGGCGAGGCTCGACCTCGCCTCGCCGAGCCTCGCCGTCGCCTGGCTCGCGACGGCGACGCGAGGCCGACCTCGCCTGGCTCGCGACGGCGACGCGAGGCCGACCTCGCCTCGCCCATCCAGGGGCCGGCGAGGCGAGGCGAGGCGAGGTCGAGCCTCGCCGTCGCCTGGCTCGCGACGGCGAGGCGAGGCCGACCTCGCCTCGCCCAGCCAGGGGCCGGCGAGGCTCGCCCTCGCCGGTGGCCGGCGAGGCTCGCCCTCGCCGGTGGCCGGCGGGGCGAGCTTCGCCAGAGGCCTCGCCGGCCCTCCCCTCTGGCCGGTCGCCGGTCGCCGGACCGGCAGAGGGGAGAAAGGAGAAAAAAAAAAGCAGAAAAAAAAAGGAGAAAAAAAAAGCAGAAAAAAAGCAGAAAAATATTAAAAAATAATAAAAAATAATAAAAAAATTGCCAGGTCAGCGCCGACCGGACGGCCGGCGCCGACCGGCGGCCACGTCAGCACCGGCCGGCCAAAATTGGCCGGAAGGACTGAATTGGCAAGAATTTAAAAGGTTTAGGACTAAATTGGCAAATTTGAAAGGTTTAGGACTGAATTGGCCGCCGTACAATAGGTTTAGGACTGATTTGACAATTTTGAAGGTTGCTAGTTTCGTTTTTGTATCCGATGTAGATAACGTGTATTTACTTGCTATAAGAGAAAAATTGCTGCGCAATTAAATGTTTCATTGCGTTTTGAGGATGGCGGAACCTTCTTGTGGCGTACCATATGATTGCAAAAGTCTAGAAACACTAGCAAAATGTATGCATACAAGATTTGAGACCTAATCCATTAAAAAAAAGAAACCCTAACTTTAGGTCCAATCCCAATCTGCCTTGAATTTATCTCGGAAAAAATCTCAAATTTTCATTTTAATCCAAAATCTTCTAATGCATCCAAAAAATCATCAATAGTTTCTTGAAAATTATCAACATCGGGTCCAGTTTGAGGTCCATTATCGACACTCTCGCTTTCGTACGGAGCAACAGTAGCCCCAGATAATCTTAAGGAAGCCGATGGCGATTTTTGGAGGGGCGAGGCAGATTTGAGACTAGAGTGAGCTGGGGATTTAATTAAGATCGGACCCGAAATTGAGATTTGTTTTTTTAGGAAATTAGCCTCAAATATATTACAGTAATCTACATTAAAATGTACTAGTCACTTTAACACAAGGGAATCTCAAGAAAATCCACACACTACCGATTTTAAAAAAGCAAGGCCTCGTGACTCATGAGGTAGCTCGACGTGGAATTGAATAAAAAAAATTCACTTTTATAAGGTGGAATATTGTGAGCACCTGTCAATTTTGACCACCCTAATCAATAAGGACAACTAATTATAATTATAAAAAAAATTATTTTGATTTAATTCGAGTGGATCTCGAAATTTTAGGAATATTAATAATTGAAAAAAGTGGGGGGGGGGGGATTTTTTAAAAACAAATGGAGGAGCAGAAACCGAGGGCCGTCGCTATTGGTTACTCGGTCGCTTCGTCGTCGTTTTGCGGGCGGGACAAAGGGGGTGGGGCCCCCGCCCGATGAACTGGCTGGCGGACGCACGTGGGGCAGGATCCCAGCTGGCGCGAGCGAGGCTTACGGGTCCGGCTGCCCGGGTGGCGTTGCCCGCCCGCTGTCTGCTGCCCGGGGGCCTTATCCGGTCAGGTCCGCACGTGTGTGGAGGTCGGGGCTGCGGTTGGCGGTTGGCACGCGTAGCCCCGTCACGTCGTATGGTGTCTAATCGTGTATATAGCATGGGTTTTCCTACCAAAGGTCCTTTTTTTTTCTTTTTCGTGGACAAGCGAATCAAAAGTACTAAAATTTATCGCGACTTAATCATACAAATTTTCAGGAGTTATTAATATATTTTAAAAAATTTTAAAATTCGATTGCATTTTCGATAAGTTTTAAGATTTGATTATGAAGCTCCGCTCACAAGGATAATAGAGTACTTGGCAAAAAATGAACCCGAAAATGCACATACGAAGATGATAAGAATCTCTCGTGATTTGCTATTACAAGAAACTGCAAATGTACAAACAGAGACAATCTTCGTTAATCAATCCATGATCATTATATGTGACCTAAACCTTAAATGGCAAAGGAGCTCATTGACCCTCCTCATTCCTCAAGAATTAGACATAATTTTTAAAGTTTAAATTTGTTCATTAACCCGGGTTCTTCTAGTTCAGGATTACTTACTTATGTTTTATTATTTTCCCTTTCTTTTTTATTCCCTTCCATCATTCCTCAATAGAAATTCAACGAAATCATAAACTATATACTATTATACCTAAAATAAGTAATGTTATGAATATTAGATATATATATATTTAGAATGTATATTATGGAATAGAAATAAATTAAAACATATATAAATACAGAATGGATAAATAAGAACAAAAAATTGCCATTATTTTTTTTATTTTAAATTTCATTTTTTTGCATCAGAATTAAACATTACTTAAATTTAATTATTGCCTTAATTTTATTAATTCGAGGAGTTTGTTATTCGGAAAATATAGCTTTCGCGCCATGGATATAGGAAATCCTATCGGGCTATTCACCTTTATCTCACCCTCCACGGGCGATATTTTCACGCGGGCTATATCCCTCTTATGCTTGGCACTATACTTTCTCGAACAGGAACGTCTTGTAATTGTAAGAGCGGGTGTAAGCTTACTTATCTTACTATAGTAGGTAAGCGCTAAGAAGCTCCAATCATGCTACTTGGGATATATATGCTTAACACATGCAAGTCGGACTATGTTTTCGATCAGCCCATGCAAGTAATCACCAATCCCGAAAGTGATCGAAGCCTTTGCGACAGTAACATGAAATCTCATAAGAGAAGGAAGGTCCAGAAGGTTGAAAAGTAGTACGCCCGGTTCACCAGGTTCACCCCGTCTACGGAATGCGGCCAAAAGGAACTCGATGGGCACATCACGAGACTTGCACGAAGACGCAAAGCTGGAGTTGGGCAGCCCTCCTCACGAAAATGCAAACCTCAAGTCGTCGAGGCACCTTCCTATATAGCGTGCAAGACTCTCTTTGAGGTACCAATTAAGGACCCACCTCTCCATTGCCCGATCAATATCAATCCTGCCTAACAAACGTGTAAATACTGGCCGTTCACGAGGTGCCACGATGCCGCGGAAGCGGTAATCATTCGGAAGATACTTTCCCAAAGGCCGGATCGTCCGTATCGCTCGCGAAAATGGACAGGGCGAAAAGCGTTTTTATGGGGGGGGGCGAAAATGTCTAGATATATACCGTCGACGATAATGACGAATCTTTCCGTCGACTAATTACTTCGAGGGACGCGAATAATTTTCCGCGAACTGATGGAGTGTTTCGATCAGCCGATGTCCAAATCCATCGTGTGTAGGTTGCCCAACGTTTGACGCTGGCGACCACCCACTCCCAAGACTTTGTCGCGAGGGACGGACCACGGTTTACCCGCGCACTCTCGAGACGGCCATAACCGGGGTCCTAGCGACGGAAGCAGAGATGGAGACGGACGGATTCGATGATTCTAGGCTCGGACCGCTCGACGACGCCGGCAACCGAGCACGATGCTCGGAGCGCCGACCGCGGAGTACGGGCCCGCCGAGTACTCCGGCAATCGCGACCGGGAACGGGGCGCGGACGGGGAGGGAACCCGAGCATGTCGAAGATCGCTTCGAACGGATTACGGCAAAACCGATTTACGGACGGACGGAATAGATTTTGCGAATGCTTTCTTTAAAAAGAAGAACGGAATTCGTCCCGTTTCGTGCGCTCCGAAATTGATTGATTCCTTTTCCTTTCCTTACGACGTCGCGAAGTAAGCGAACGGGACAGAGGCTGACGCTGACACGTGCCGAACGCCCCGGGACGACGACCGCGCAATTCAACGGTGGGGCCCGCCCGGGGGAGGGGGGAGCTGTAGGGGGTGGGGCCCGCCTCGGCAGGTTCCTCCCCCCACCCAACCCCACCCCTTCGTGTACCGCGGCGATAGAGAATCTTTCGCGTTAAATTCGTTCCCGGACCGGGGGGGCCCACCACGCCGTTCCACGCGGGCCCCGCGGCCCCCCGCCACGTCGCCGTCGTGGGGTTGGGGTTCGGTTCGGTTCGGTCGCGACCGCCGCGGCCCACGTGGCGGCTCGCTAGGGGGGGCTCCCCTCGGGTCCCCCCCGCGCGCGCGTGCGCGGATGGCTCGAGTCGCAGCTCCAATGATTCGAGCTATATGGATTCCCTAGATACTACGACGGGATTATAGTCTCCCGCTGATAATGCTGATGGAGATCGCCAGCTAAATTTTTCTCCGCCGTCGTCATCGTTGTTTTCGATGCATCGATCATCGCCCTGTACCATGCACGACCGGCTAGCTCAAACATCGAATTGTTCCGAACCGAATCCGCCCGGATGGTATGGTGATCCTGCCAATAATGGTCATTAGCGTTTCGGCTAGAAATAGAATGAACAGCTATTAATTATGACGTGGCAACAGTTGGCACGTTTAATTATGACGTGGCAAGTCCTAAATTTATTGCGCGGAATTCGTTCGTATTCCGAACTTTTCAATTTGCATAATCGAGTCTCGGATCTTTTCTTTTTGAGCAAAAAATAGAAAGATATATTTTGCCCTTTCAATCAACTATTTCTCGTTGGAGCTATATTTCCTCCATGTTAGATTAAGGAAATTTTCTCCAATTATGCTTCTGACTGATGAGTTACGAGTTATGGATATCGACGACATGCAAACTTTACTGAAATGAAAAGAAGGTGATGTTTGTGTTTGCAAACCACCAATCGAAGGCAACTAAGGATAGAGAACAACATGACTCGTCCTGATTTTTCCTAAGCGGGAGCCGTGAAAGTAAATTGTAATCATAATTAATAATCAAACATTGGTCGAATGAGTTAAGATTGTAATACAGATTGATCTAACTTTGGCTGTAATCAAGATTACTAGGAGTGAGCATGGTTTCAGGGTAGAATCGAAAATCAGACCGGAGGGAACTGTCCAATTTCAGGGTATGCAGGGTAGGTTTCGGGTTCCAAAAATTGGGGAATCGATTTCGACGAGCAAATTCTAGGTCTTGAAACCCGAAACAAGTCTTTGTGTATTTCTTTTTTATGTCTTCGTGCAATTCTGCGGTATTTTATGGCGTCCGATTATGGGTATGTAATATTGTAAACTGGAACCACCAGTTTGAGCTTTCATTTCCGGTGATACCCATGACCGAGACTTATACTTTATTAATATTTCATATTTTTCGTGCGTCTAAATATGAGTTGTGATGAGTGGATTGTAGAAGCAAATTGTGGTCACCAGAGGCGATGATTCACTGCAATCGTTCAATTCAAAATACATGTAGGATTTGGGTAGACCTTGGAACTAACTTCGAAACCCGTGATTGGTCTCGGGTTTTAAAAATTCGGAAACCGGTTTCGACCAGCCGAAACCTGAAACCTACCCCGTAAATACAGCGAAAGGCAATCAGCGAAGTGAAGGCACGGACTCCCTCTCGCATTGAGATGAAAGAGGGAATTGTCACGTTGCTGGCCAAGCACGTGCGATGCACGTTGTCCATGGCAAAACGGACGCCCTCCTCCATTTCCTTATTCAATCTATATGCTATGGAAAGAAGTGAAAACCATTTGTTATTAAACAGCATGCCAAGTTGGTGCCTGCAAATTTGCAGCTTGTCAGATTTATGGACTTTGATTGTTTAAGCTCAATTGGCTAAGCTGGAGCCTAGAGGGCATAACCAAAAAAAAAAAAATATATATATATATATATATATATATATATATAAAAACAAGAGAAAAAAAAAAGAGGAATTATTTTGGCGTTGCTGTGGTGCCCAAGTAGGAAAATGTAGAAAATTTACAAGCCAGTTAGCACAGAGCTTGAATCGAAGAAAAAAACCACCGCGTTACGCATTCGTGAATTTAGGGGTTTCGTCGTAACGCTCGTCGAACAAATTGCATATCGAGTGGTTGATAATTCTGTAAATTTCAATCGAGCACGTTAGACAGATAGCAAAGGCTGCTAGAATACCGCGCTTCCGAATTGAGAATAGATGTTTTCCCGATGCCCAAGTAACATAAATTATTTTTTTTCTTTCGATAGGCGCAATTATATTAGTAATCCTAAAAAATATGTCTTTCCAATGTGTGTGTGTACACAAGCGTGAGAGAGAGAGATATGTGAAGAAAAACCCAAGCCGAAAAGTACACTTTTTCAGTTGGTCGCCATCGCTGAGAGAGAGGGGAACCCATCACGGAAGAGGAGATGATTCAACCGCTTTCGAATCGCACGCGATCTTTGAAACCAGGATATGCTCCAAAGAGAGGAATCCAAAAGATAGGACTGTTTGACAAAGGAAAAGGCAAGAACACATTTCAGCTAAAGGCCAGATATATACACATCCTGTGGCAAAAGTTCAAAGGGAAAACCAGCCCCTATACGTATGAAGAACAGAGTCCTGTTTTGTGAATTACATGGATGATACATACATCGAATTCGCGGGGATACAGAGGACGGCGACGACGACTAACCGGAACCATACTAATAGAAGATTGTTGGAAAAATTGGATCTCGAGCTGACTAGAAACCGTTACAGCCTTTTCGCTGTTGGCGCATCGGTCGGGAAAATTTTCCTCTTCTAAAAATGATGGGGGTTTCGACTCGGTTAGGCTACTGGTTGCCGAACTCCGGGCCTTCTTTTATGCTCAGGTCCGACATTTCCACCGAGCTGAAACCCACGTCGTCTGTGGCGATGGTGGATATGGAGTCGAAGCCCGACCCTGCCTGTATCTCCTTGAACATCGCTAGGACTTGAATCATCGTGGGGCGCCGCCATGGGCGGTCCTCTAGGCACGCGCAGGCAACCTTCAGGTGCTGCAACAGCTCGATCTCCAGGTTGGGGTCTTCTTTTATCAGCGCCTGGTCGAAGACGTCGCTTATTCTCGCCTTGGCGTGCAGTTTCACCCACCCGACGAGATTGTTGTCCCCGAAATCGGCCGAATCCGTCGGCCGCTTCCCGGTCAACAGCTCGAGCAGGACCACGCCGTAACTGTACACATCGCCCTTGGTGGAACACCGGAAGCTCTGGTAATATTCCGGAGGGACGTAGCCGGGAGTGCCGGCTAGCGTGCTGACACTCAAATGGGTGTCCATAGCGCTCATCAGCCTCGCCATCCCGAAATCGGAGACCCTAGCCTCGAGGTTTTCGTCGAGCAACACGTTGCTCGATTTCATGTCTCGGTGAATGATGTGCGGGATGCAATTGTGATGGAGAAAAGCCAGTCCCCTCGCGGCGCCAACCGCAATCTTCCGCCTAGCGGCCCAGTTGAGCTTGATCCCGTTCTTCTTCTGATCGTGCAGGACATCCTCGAGGCTTCCGTACTTCATGTATTCGTAGACCAAGAGCCGCTCTTCCTTCACCTTGCAGTACCCAAGGAGCGACACCAAGTTGCGGTGCTTGATCTTCCCGATGGTCTCCATCTCGGCGGTGAATTCGCGGTCGCCTTGTCCGCTTACGTGGATCAACTTCTTGATGGCGACCACGGTCCCGTCCTTCAACTGAGCCTTGTACACATCACCGAACCCGCCCGAGCCGATGAGGCTATCATTGTGGAACCCATTGGTGGCCTCGAGTAGGTCAGCGAAGGTCAGCTTCCGGAGGGGCTTCTCAAATGTGGCGAAGTTTATGCTGAGGGCCTCTTGCACACTCGTGAGCTTCCAGCTAGCATTCGCGGGCCCCGACTGGGAACGGCTGTCGATGTAGACATCGAGCTCGGCGTCCTTCTTCTTCCTCCTCC
Source organism: Syzygium jambos (assembly GCA_031216235.1). Lineage (NCBI taxonomy): Eukaryota > Viridiplantae > Streptophyta > Magnoliopsida > Myrtales > Myrtaceae > Syzygium > Syzygium jambos. Next base: position 5,597,510 of record CM062228.1, read on the forward strand.
TCTTCCTCGACTCCATCGCCACAAACATCAGCCCGAAAATGCAGAACAGCGAGAACAGCAAACCCATTGCCACGCTTCCCGCGAGAGACGCTTGCCTCCGGTGTGACTTCTGGTGCCCGGAATTGGCGCTCGAGGCTGGGTCAGGACTGCACGGCGAAAGCGGGATCCCACACAGTCCAGTATTGTTTGTGAAGCTCGATGCCGGCAAAATACCCAACTGCCCATTCTGCGGGATGGAACCTGTGAGTCGGTTATTCGATAAATCGATCTCAGTAAGCTGCGATAACTTGCTCAATGTCTCCGGGATGCCTCCTTCCAGTCCATTGTTCGATAGGTCGAGAATGTTAACATTGTGCAAATCCCCGATCTCGGGTGGAATAGGGCCAGAGATATCGTTATGGCCCAAGTTCAGAATATACAGATAGAACATAGACCCAATTTCCTTCGGAATGCTGCCTGACAGCATATTGTGCGAGATGTCAAGGAAAATCATCGACCCGTTATTTTTGAAATTAGGTTGGGTCACACCGTTGTACACTCTGGTGAAGTTGCAGGGGTTCCTGGTGGAAATCCTGTTCATTTTCTCGGGCCTAATCCCGGCGAACTCGAGCAAGTTCCCGGCTCCGTGACACCCTTTGCTGCCATCGTTCTTAATATACGCGTACCTCTTGTCGTTTTTGAGCTTAACCTCGATGTTGCCTGATTCTCTGAACAGCTCCGGTGGGATGCTCCCGCTGAGGAGATTGCTGTTGAGATCCAGCCAGATCAAGCTGCGAGAGTCACCGAGCTCGGGTGGTATCCTGCCAGAGAACGTGTTGTTGCTGAGCTTCAGGATTGCGAGATTTGAGAGCTGCCCTATCCAACCTGGGATCTCCCCATTCAGATGATTGTTAGAGAGCGAGATCCAATTCAAGTTAGTGCAGTTGCGCAGGCCAGACGGGATAGCGCCCGTCAACTCGTTGAAGTCCAGAATCAAGTTCTCCAGCGTCTGAATATACCTGAGTTCCCGAGGGATCTCTCCATCGAGTTCATTCAAGAGAACAATCAAATCCTGGAGCTTAGACAGTGAACCCAGACTCGACGGAATCTGACCCTTCAAGTAATTGAAGCTTAAATCGAGAGAAACCAGCTGAGAACAGTTGCTCAGGGCCGGCGGGATTGAACCCGTGAACTGATTACTCTGAAGATGGAGCTCCTTCAAGCTATTCGTAGGATCTTGACACAAGCCACCAGGAATCATCCCATAGAGATCATTTGAGCTCAGATCCAATATCTCCATCGAAGTCAAATTCGACAAAGAAACCGGCAGACTGCCCGCAAAATGATTGAATGACAAATCCAACTTCCTCACCTTGCTCATTTTCATGAACAAATTCATGGGCAGCTCACCAGAGAAGTTATTGTTAGACAAGTCGATAGATTGCAGTGCATAGCAAGAACTGAAACTAGCAGGAATCCCACCAGACAAGTTATTCTGAGAAAGATCGAGCTCGACAAGACCTGGGCAAACCTCGGCGAGGCTAGGAGGGATCTCCCCCTGAAACCCGCTCCTAGACAAGTAAAGAAACTGCAAGTTCTTGGTCGGGAGCGAAGGGATTAGACCTGAGAAGTGGTTGTTGGAGAGGTTCAAGAAGCGGAGCTGAGAGCAAGCGGAGACCGCGACCCCAATATCGCCATAGAACCTGTTGGAGGACACATCCAGATACTCCAAGGCCGAGCAATCTCCGAGCGAAGGCACGCTCGCTGAGATGTTGTTCTGGGATATGTCCAAGTACTGCAACTTCTTGCAGCTCGAGACATCCACATCCCCAGTCAACTTGTTCCATCTCAGGGACAAGTTAGTCATCGCGTCGCATCCACCGGACAAAACCCAAGAAACATTGACATTAGACCCAGAAATCTTGTTGAAGGAAAGGTCAAGAACCTGCAAATTCTCGAGCCCCTTGAGGCCGGCGGAGGCGGCGGCGGCGGCGGCGGCGGCGGCACTTTCTTGCACGGAGTTGGTGAGGTTGTTGCCGGAAAAGTTGAGGACTTTGAGGTTCTGGCATACACCCAAGTTGGCGATATCCGAGATTGGACCGGACAAGGCGTTCCCAGATAGATCTAAGCTGCTCAAGACCGCACTGCATTTGGATCCGGACGGGAAGGCCAAAGCGCCGCCGATGTTGGCGGAGGTCAGAGACAGAGACTCCAAGAACTCCAGGGTCAAGAGATGGGAGGAAACAGAGTGGAAGTCCGTGCTCAAGCCGAGGGAGGCGAGCTCAATGGAGGCCACGCGAGAGGACTTGCACGAGACGCCGGTGTAGGCACAGGGGCTCCGGCCGGGAAGCCAGCCGGGGAGGACCGTAGGGTCTTTGAGAGCGTTCCTGAAGTCGATGAGCTGCTGAGAATCAGCGTTCGCCGCGGAGGACGACGGCGACGGCGGCGAAGCAGCGGCAGCAGAAGCAGCCTGGTGAAGAGCGAGGAAGACGAGAGGGAACAGCAGCAAGAGAGAGAGGCGGGTCATTTTCTCTTTCCTTCCTCCTCCCTCCTCCTCCCCCTCGACGTTTGTCAGTCAGAGAACGAGCTGCTCAGGGGCCGAGCTCCACCATTAGAGAGAGCTCAGACTCAGGGAGGCGACTGCTGCGCAGAGAGAGGAGACAGAGAGAGAGAGAGAGAGAGAGAGAGAGAGAGAAAGCGGCCTTCTTGATGCTCAGAAAGAGAGAGAGAGAGAGTGTGAAAAAGAGAAGAACTGGAGCAGAGGAAGGTGAAGGAGGGTATATATCAAGCAAGAGAAAGAGAGAGAGAGAGAGAGGGGAAGGGGATTGGACACAGCTGGTGCTCACATGCCATGTGACCCCCTGAGCCCTGCTTCTCCTCCCTCTACAGAATCGAAAGAACCGCAGGTAAATTTCATTTCTTTATACATCATCCCTCTGTCCCTCTCTTTTGCGAGTCGCGCAGCCCCCCCTTATCCCCTCCTCCTCCTCCTTTTAGCTGCTACCTGCACTTAATGAGATGGTTTTTGTCTGTTTCTCTCCCTCCCGAACGTGCGTGATTAAGGAGTGTGGGGGGCGCCCCTAAATCAACTTCTTAATCTCTCTCTCTCTCTCTCTCTATCGCTCCTCTTCTCTCTTCTCTCTTCTCTCTTCCTTTTCGCTTCCGTTTGCGCGGTGATGACCGCCGAAATTTTTGCGCTTCTTCTTCTCCTTCTTGCTGCTGCTGCTCGCTGGTTACTATATAATGATTAAGCCGTGCGCCGGTTTCTTTCCGGGGTTTCCCTCTCTAGAATTGTGCCTTTGTCTCTCTAGCTTTTTCCGCGTACGTGCGATTTAAGGATGGATCCGTCGCTGTCAATTAGTGGGGCGAGATTCCTCCCCGCCCCCTTTTAATTAATTAAGCCCACCCCCCCCCTTTTGTCACGAGCCCTAATTGCATGATTACGCTGAGATCTTATGGTCCCCGGATAGGCCGTCATACCATACTTAGGTTAGTTTTGTTTTGTTAAAAAATAAATGATTCGAAATATATTTTCCTAAAAATGACCGCCCGCAAAAATGGACGGTCGATAAATATGTCCTTCGCCCGCGAACAGCTCCGGACATGTGAATTCAACATTAAGTTTTTCAGTTTTTGCCAGCATTGTCCTAAAATTTTCCTGTGAGCTGCCAAGATAGCCCAATTACCGCCGAAAATTGCTCGTCGAGTCATCGACGGCCATCGTATGTGGCACGATGACGTAGACAACTTTACTCCTCGAAACACATCATATGTGGATCGCCTGGTTGGCAATTCTCCAATGGCAATTGTTTGGATGAGTACATTGAAATTTTGCACAAAGGTTTATAACTACATTGGGGAAATTAAAAAAGTACAAACCGAATCGACATCCGTACAATAAGTTTAAAGCTGAATTAATTATTTTCTTACTGTCTGGAAGCCCAGCAAAATTCCAACAAATCATCTTAGGGTATCAAATGAGAGCTCAAGTACGAACCAACTAACATATCAAGTTGGGTTATAAGTCACTCAAAATATATATATATATATATATATATATATATATATATATTAACTGCTCCTCACCATCTAAATCCTCAATACGGGACTGCTTCGCTATCGCTGTCCCAAGGCGCATATTAACAATCTCCCGCTCACGTGCTAGACTTTCATATCTGATCCGCTCCCTATCAATCCAAATATCATTTTGCACCAACTTATTTCAACTCGAATCTTCTTGCCATGCATAGGAAGATTGAGGAGGCAATACGCCAACAACAATCGCTATCAATTCAAGACTCCTTGCTGTATAGCCCTACGTGCCTTAACCCACCGTCTCGCCTCTCGCCTCACCAATCATGATGGTAATTTTGACCTTAAAGTCAAGTTCAAGAGATCTCAATTTCTCTCGAAACCAACTTTGATTAAGAAATGAGCCAACAAATTGACTAAGAAGCTGAAAATTTTTGACTTTCCTCTTGGAAAGTTAAGAGGCCTTGGACCACGGAGAAGACTTTCGCGAGTAGAAAAAAAATGGTTTGAAGTTTGGTGATGGCAAAGAAATAATCTTGAAGGAAAATGTAGACTGGGGCTTGATGTAGAACCAGAATCGAATGAGGTTCCTCATGGCAAAAGAAGAGAATGTACAGTAGACATTGTTTGTAATTTCGGAAGATTTCTAGGGTCCAGTTAAAATTTTCCATTTGGGGATTTTCTCGAGGACAAGAAATACGAGTTATCTTGAAGTTCAAATTACACGGGTTTTTTCGAGAGGATGCAATTGATGATCGAGCGTTTTAAAGTTTGTGACGAGAGATGATGAAGCTTGGGAGAAACTGGCGCGGGATGTGACAATCTTCGAAATTTTTTCTCCTTGTCTAGAGGGTTTTTTAGAATGTGAAAATATAGCTTAATTTCTTAGGTTTTTTTTTTCTATTTAATTTCGGTAGCTATTCAATTCATGAGGTTAGAGTTTATCCTTTTTTTTTTTTTAATAATCTTAGATTTGTCAAGGTTTGCGGTCAATATATTGGTAATGTTTTCTTTGCAAAAAAAAACAGCTTACCCCTTTGAATCAATGAATGAATAATCATGAGAGATTATGCTTTTGATTTGCACTCGTGAACATGTTTTGTATTGATTTATCAATTGTATTCTCCTGCGTAGATCCACTTTTGGGCACGCATCGATCAATCATTGCTTCGACATTCTTCTTTCATTTGCACAATAAAAGCTTGATATCTCATCTTGCGGAGAACACTAAGAGGAAACCCAAGGCGAAGACCATTCATTTATTTAGCGGGTCCTTCTTCACTTAAATTTTTAAACCGATGGGTTATGACGAGCTGATTAGAATACATTGACGCTCGCCAACACATTAGATCTTCGATGATGGATTTCTCTATCACCCCCTCACATGTTTACTGTAACAGAATTAGCGAAATAATAAATTCTTTACTTTATAAGGTTCGCCCAAACTCGACCAATTAGTTAAGACCTGCCTATCGCGATCAACGTGAGGTCCGATAAAAAGACAAGGATTCTTTTTCGCAGCGGGATCCCCGCTCTTCGGAGATTCCCTTGTTTTGCTTTTACGAAACATTTTTCGAGTAATATATTTTTACATGCTTTTTACTATATTCGGAACTACAATTATTATGTAATGCACACCTAAAAAAGATATCAATCAACTCGAGTCCCTATTTTCCCTTTGATCACGATACCTATTTGTGCACGTGCTCGTCACGCGCTTTCCATCGCGGGTTGCCGCGTCGGATTGGGCAGCGCGAGGACGAGGATGACGATCTCCCGAGATCTACTGTTGGATCAGATGGACGGTCAAGATCTCCTGTAAAAAAATCTAGGCACCCGGCCGTGAAATCTAGCGCTTCCTGCTGGAGCTTATTTACTGTTTTGCCATCGTTCGAGCGCAGAAGGGGGGGAGGAGTTCCGGAGGGCAGTATCGTAATATCATCCTCAGGTGGCCCGTATCTGACGTGGCAATAAAGCCTTGGGCCCCAGCTCTAAACATATTTTTTTTGGCTTTTCTTTTTCTGTTTTTTTTTACCGGCAGTTGGGACATGCTCCGTCGTCATTATTTGGTTATTTTGTCGCATTTGATCCGGAAAATGTGCAAAAAATGGGACCGCATTTATTCATTTTGATACAAAAATATTTTCTGAAAAATTTAAAAAAAAATAAAGATAAAGCGGGCTTCCCAAAAAATGCCCAAAAAATTAAGGTCGTGTATATAAATAGAAAAATTCCCTTCTCATGAAAAATCAAGGAATTTTGGTTTCTTTTTTTTGGGCATGAGCTAGTTGTATCTTGTTCTCGTGTGTTATGATGATTTTAGTCATTGATGGGGTCAAGGCACTATGCTTGCTAAGGAAATGCTTATCAATTCAAATAGAACAAGTTAAAACAAATCGAGGGTAAAGCTATTTGATTCAAAAATGCAAATTTTGTTTTAATTTGCTTAGTTTTTTTTGTCGTCACGAACTGATCGAATTCCTCGTTTCTGATCGCTGATTGGTCGAGAAATTCAATTTCTATCCGGCCTTTCCGAGAATCTAATGCGATGTATTGTCGCTTGTACCTTTAATGCGTTTGTTCTTCCACGGAATCGTCTATCCATTCGCTAGAGATCTCTCCATTGGAAATTTAATTTGGAGGATTGTCCTTGCCGCCTTCAATACAGAATCTTTTCGAAGAATCGTTTATTTGTATTTAAGATTAACGAAAATTGTTGTCTAGTTCGAAAATTTGAAGGGGTATTTTGTCTTTTGTACCTTTAATGCATTTATTCTCTCATCGAATCGTCTACATATTTGCTAGAGATCTCTCCTTTAGAAATTTAATTTGAAGTATTGTCCGTGCTATCTTAAATGCAAAATCGCCTTCTATGCAAAATATTTTCTACGAAGCAAAATCGGCATTTTTTTTTTCTTACCAAAAAAAAAATGCCGTTCAGTTTGTTCAGTTAAAAACACATCGCTACAATAAAAAAAAATAATGGGAAACATTATCATGATCGGTTCTTCGGCTTTAATTTTTATCGATATTTTTTGAAATAGAACGAGTATTATAATCCTCATCATGTAAAATGCGCGCGTAATCTACTGCTAAATTCATCGTCCACATTTAGGGATAATAGATTATACGTTGCATGCAAGTGATTTACATATTTGTAACCAACCAAACAAAAGTTTGTAATCTACACATATTTGTCCCTTAACTACTACTATAACCGCTTAGACGGTTTTTAAGCGATTCTAATTTTCCAAAGCCGAAAAGTTCACTCGCGTGCATCCTTGCCGAAGTAAAGTCAACCCTATGTGACATTTCGGATGGAATGGTGCGGCAACCTAACCGTAGTCCAAGTACACTTAACTAAATAAAGCTGTGCCGTTCTTCTTTGTCTTTTCCCTCCTTTTCTTTTTCCCTCTTCTCATCCTCCTACTCTCTTCCTCTCGAATCAACCATTGTATGTTATCACCGGCCCATCGCAACTTGATAAACGTCTTAAACCACCATTGGCACACCTCCATCCACACCACCACCATCGCCCGCTCGCAGCTCGCCCTCGCTCGTTCTTGACTTGTCTTTGCTCGCTTGCCCTCCTTTGTATTTTACTTTGATTTGCTGTAAAAAATGAAATCAAGAAAAAAGAAACAAAAGAAAAAACAAGTTCTCGAGCAGACCCCGAAATCGGATCGGGAAAAACAGGGAAGGTTCCGGGGCAAAACGGGTTAGGTCTCGGGTTCCAAGAAACCAGGAGCCGGTTTTAACACTACATATCTCGGGCATTAAATTTGAAATGTACTCGTCCCGAAACCGATCACCCTTGATTTAAAAGCCGCCTCGGCTAACTCCACCTCCAACTTTTCACCGCTTTATAAAGATCATATTATTGGAATCAGCAAAAGCACACGCCCAAGAAAAAAAAGGGCCCACCTGCGGCACGGCAAAAGGCCAAACAAAAAACCCATCACCTCCCAAGCGCGAGGGTCCCACCCCTCCTCGCCAAATTCCGGGGCACTGAAACAAAGAGAAGAGATTTGATCATGGAGAGAGAGACCAAAGGAAGATTGACGATCATGATTCGCACGATCCATGGTTCACGACTCATGATGATGATGGGGGCGTGGGGGCCCAGCACGGAGGCTGCTATCAGCACGTGCTCGTGTCCGAGCGCGGCCGACGTGGACCAATCGGGCGCGTCGGCTGCACGTACCGTCAGCGGTCGCTTTGACCGCCCGGTCACCGACAGCTTGGGTCCCCCTCCCACCTCCTCCGTCACTGTTCCGTATCCAGCAACAGCAACCCCCCCCCCCCCCCGTCTCGCTACTGTTGTTTCCCGGCAGTGACATTTTTTCCGTTGCGACGACGTGTCGTCTTAAAATCCCACGTGCGACGCTACGACGACGACGACGACGCATCGCGTCGTCGTAATCAAAAGCGCAAGATACGTACAGATTGTCCCGTTCGTTTCACATGCATCGCGTAAGATCAGGGGTGATCGGCCTTCGGCTCTCAAAAATTGGAGACCGTGGACCGGACCGGTCTAATGGCATCGGAATCGGTCACTTTTTTATATTTCCCCCGCTACTTGATACGGTATATTTTGAAACTAGAATTGTGTTCCCTATGTCGACCGTACATATTTACAAAAACAAAGCGTTCAATTCAAGCCAATGCGACGACGAATTGTGTTCCCCATGCCGACTACAAGTATGTTCTAAAATTAGAATTATTTTTTCCTCGTGCCGACGACACATAATCATAAAAAAATTTATATATGGTAGTCGGTCCGGTTCTACTTGGAACCAGGAACCAGACTGCAAGGACACCGGTTCCATTTTTATGAACCGGTAACCGGACCAAACCGTCCGGTTCGATCTGGATGGTTTCCGATTTGGGCAGTCCGTTTTGCACATCCCTATGTAAGATCTCTTGCAATTGCCCAATAAAACATACTGCAAATGTCACTACGATGACAAACGATGTTTGGTCACAAGAATTAGGGAGATCCGCAACAGTTGGACCGAGAACTTATCCTTCTTTACTCGACCCTTTCGGCTTTTGCACACTGTAATACGATTCAGAACTCACGGGAGGGATAAGAGAACTACCGCGGTTGCCTATGTCTTATGCCGCGCGTGTATCCGGCCGCCTCACAGCACGGCTCGCTCTTCCATCCGATCACCCATCTCTTTTGACCCCTGCGCGAAAATGGCCGTGAACGAAAAATCGAACGACCCGACAGCCTTGGCGCGATACGCACGACGGAGGGTTCATATTAGGGGATGGCGGATGCAGAAACTTAGGCCGGAAAGGGTCTGTTAGTTGATCCAACGGGATCCCGTGTTCTTAGGAAATGCACAATCAACAAAAGGGTTTATACGAATTTCTCATGTACCGACCACCGGCGCACGTAACTGATCGGGGACGTGCCTCGTCGACCCTGTCTAGGGTCCGGGCCTCTGGAGACGGAATTACGTCGGTGCTAGTTTTTTGTTCGGAGATCATACCGAGTAAGAATCGAATCGAACGCGAGAGCGCGCGCGCGTCTCTATATACGTGTATACGTACGCGCATGTACGTATGCATGGATTATTGTTATCATCGGAGGGGCCTTGGTCGCTTGAATGGCCAGGACAAAAACGCTCTCGAACCGTCCCTTTTAACCGTTCCCACGCTGAAAACATGCGCGCGTGCGTGGAGATTTTGCATTGAAATCCGTATGCGCCATCCAAGGATGATTGTCGGGGAAGGGGGATGGGGCTGCGCTCCGCTGCGGAACACCGCACGTGCGCCGACACGCGCGCGCAATTATTGGCGGGAACGGCGTGGGGGCCCACTTGAATTGCGGGGGCGGGGGGAGGGATGGAGGGGCCCGCGCCATTCCCGAGTAGTCAGGATTATTTATTTATTTTTTTTAAATTTTCGGGTCGGACGATTAGTTGGAATCGAACTTGCACTAATATGGGCAAATCCCAAAAAGTGGAAAAAAAAAAAGGAAGGGGGGTTGGGGGGACAAATGTAGCAAAAATAGGAAAAAATGAAAATATAAAATAATAAAAAAATCGGGAGAGGAGGGGGGGCGGGCGCAGGATAAGGCGGGGGAGGTTGGGGTGATTGATTCCCAATCCGGTTCTAGTCAAATGAAACTGGTCGCTTTTTTATTTTTCTTGCCCACCATAACGAGAGAGAGAGAGAGTGACAAATTTTAAGGTATTAACGGAAGTGACGATGAACGAAGAGTCACTGTAGAGCGACGATAAAGGGAAAGTGTTGTACGTGGGTTTAGTTAATATTTTACTAACTTTTTTTGAAGAAATAAAAAAAAAAGATATATGTAACCGGTCCGGTTCCTCCTTAGAACTAGGAATCGGACCAGACGGACCGGCCCAGCTTTTGATCCGGGCGGTACGTTTTACACGCCCCTAAGGGGAGGGGACTGTTGAGGGTTCCTGATGCTCCAAGAGGGGGAGTTTAAAAAATATGAAAAGTGTATATTTTAAATAATAACAGTGATAATAATGATGCGGTGATAATTAAGTTCGTGGGTTATGTTGGTGGGAGAGCGAAGGTGTGGGTCAAGCTTCTCTTTTTTGGTCTCGAAAAGCTTCGTATTATTTTGGTGGAAGTACGAGAGAGAGAGAGAGGGAGAGAGAGAAAAGATGAGGATGAAAAACATATGGCCACACGAGAGGAGATGGCGACTTCTAGAGAGAGAGAGAGAGAGGGGATGGGTCGAGACCCCACCTCCAAAAATAATTTGGGTATGAGTGCAATTTCTTGTGGGGGGGGGTTCTAGAGAGAGAGAGAGAGCGTGGCAATCTTGGTGTTTTGAAACTAGGGTTTGGGCCTTGAGGACAGCCCATTGAGGGCAAGGGAATCCAACCCCATGATGGTCAATGCATATTTTGGCCCGCGCCCGAGGCTTTCGAGGGTGGCCTTGCCCAGGGCGAGGGTCGCCTCGCCGTCTCTCGCCCGTAGCTGGCGAGGCAACCCTTGCCCAGATCTAGCAAGGGCCACGCTTGTCCAGCCCTTCTCGGGCTTCGCTGGCGGCCGGTTGGCCACCGAAACCGGCCACGGGCAAAGAACAAAGAAAGAACCAGAAGAAGATAGAAAGGAAAAAAAAATTCAAGATAGTTAAAAGACGAAAATGCCATTACCATTTGGAAAGTCAAATCCTTCTTTCAAACACACATAGCTGCTTCAGGCCTTTATTTGAAAAAATGAAAGCACTTCAAGACCTTATTTGATAAAATGAGGGCATTTTACACCCTTATTTAAAATTTTCCCTACTTATAATTGATGTTCATCGCTCATGTTATTGTTGAAATATCCCACATTGCTTTATAACGTGTCTTATATGCTATATATATAGTCTCTCTCTACCTAATAGCTTAAACTTTTTGAATAGTCGGTAGTGGTCCCACGAAGTTTTATATGGTATCAGAGTCAGGTACTATACCTTTCGTGCGTGTGTCCACCGCAGTAACAAATTCCATAAGGGGATATCTGTTTGATGATGGATTTTTATAAGCTTTTAGAACAGTCAAAATGGTTTCACGAAGTCTCACGGCGCAGGAGATGCAAATTTTTCCATGCCCTTATTTCTCTCCTTAGTTACAAGCTCGTACCCTCTTGAAAGATGAGCACGGACATCGAGCTACCTGGGTGTTAACTCGATGCTCATGCATCCCCCGCTTATATGCTCATTCATCATCATCATCATTTCCCAATCTTTCTCACTGCACATAAAATCAAATTTGTCTCCACTCTCCATTGATTCAAGATCCAAAGCGTCTCTCCAAAAACAGGAGAGAACATGGCAAAAGAGCAGTAAATTTTCCTCAATGATTCATGCAACCCTACAAGCATGTGGAAATGCAGGCAGTGGGAAACGCACGTGAGTACAAAGATGTCGGGACCCCCCCTTTGAAGCAGCCGCATCTATCTGTTCCTGAATTCTGCTGAACCGAACGTTTTGGCATTTTTCTGGAGCAGCAAGTAAATGCGAGCGGACTAATTTCTCCAACCATCTTCTCCATTTTCGAGGATTGTAGGTTTGCAAGCATTTCAAACATGTCTCTTCGAATTAAATGTGGGGTCACCTCGTTTTCCTCAGCATCTTATGTAGTTTTACCTCAGCAGTTCTCAGTCGGTTGTTACCACTACATAGCTCAGCAGATGGCGAGTTTGGTGGTTGTGATGATGACCATGCCCTAACTTAACTCTACTGTTTATTGCATCGCATAATATATCTTGATAAGAATAGTTCGCCGGGTATCGAGGTGGATTAGTGCGACGGTCGACAAATTCTCGTCGTTCTACGTCCGTCACTGCGATGAAGGTGCCTTACGTTAGAGCTGTAACCCTTGTCATGAAGTGTGTGTTATGAGTAGGAACAAAAGTCCTGCTCTTACTTTGGCTTCGTTTTGTTACCGACCTTTCTTTCAAAAAGCAAGAAAATTCACGTAACAATCTGAGCAACCATATGTCGAGAGTATTGGCATTTGACTTTATGGTACCTCTTTTCCCATAACGGTAGAGATCAAGGGTTGCAACCTTGGACGTCATGATAGCACGGAGAAAAGGCGACATTTTAAAATAATCCCGGAATCATCGTCTTGTCGAAAAAATTGGTTCCCGCACACACGTGTATCAACATATGTGCATTTCATTAGACAATCAAGTTATGTCCATAAAATTGCCTGTATAACTTTACATTTTATACACGATAATTACGTTTATGAGCGTATAATATATCTTAATAAAAATAATTCGCTGTGCATAAGCCATATTAGTACGACGGTTGACAAATTTTGATCTTTCTGCGTCTGTCACCGCAAGGAAAGTGTCTTACGAAAAGCGGTAGGCTTTATCTTAAAGTGCATCGATGTCCTCTTGCAAGTTGGAACAAAAGTCCTGCCCTTCAGCTTCGTTTTGTAGCTAACCTTTTCGATACAACCAATCAAATCTATTGGGAGCTATAGTTTGCTCTTTCACTTAGAGGGTTTTCCGCTCTGGTTCCCTTCTTGGTTCCCTTCCTATATTTCGCACATGCAATAACATAGATTCTTTCGCAATGCAAGAAGATTCATGCACAAATTTCAGCAGCAATACGTCAAGAGACGAGGGGGGTCGACTTCCCGTCATCTCTTTTCCCATAGAGGTGAGAGATCAAGGGTTTGAACCTTGGACCTCAGGATAGCATGGGGAAAAAATGAATGTCTATAACAATCACTGATGTCTTAGCGGAAAAACCGGTTCCCGTGCGCACACCTATATACATAGGTGCATTCCATGAGACCACCAAGTTATGTCCATAACTTTAACGTTTATTATCGCCTTAAACAAAGTGGGATAGTATTGGTGGTTGACAGATTTTGATTTTTTGCGTCTGTCACTGCAATGAAAGTGTCTTACGCGTAGCGGTTAGCCTTTGTCTTGAAGCACATCAATCGTCTGTTGCGAGTTGGAACGGAAGTCTCGCCTCTTATTTTGGCTTCTTTTTGTTGTCAACCTTTTGGATACAAGCGATCACATTTGTAGAGAGCTATAGTTTGCTCTTTCACTTGGAGGGTTTTTCGCTCTTGTTCCCTTCCTATATTTCGCACATGCAATAATGCAGAATTTTTCGCGACACAAGAAAACTCACGTAGTAATTCCAGCGATGACAACACATTGGGAGGCGACAATTGACTTCACGGGATCTCTTCTCATATAGAGGTGAGAGATTGATGGTTCCAACCTTGGACCTCATTATAGTAGGGGGAAAATGCAAATTTTTATAACAATCATTGAATCGGCGCCTAAGTGAAAAAAATCGGTCTTGCGCGCACACCTACATACGTGCATTTCTGAGACAACCAAGTTATGTCCATAACATTACTGTTTGTTATGTCCGTAAGCTCACATATATTTATTTACATATTACTTACGAATAATTATGTACATGAGCACACATAATATATCTTAATAAGAATAATTCGCCGTGTACGAGATGAATGGTACGGTGGTTGACAAATTTTAGTCTTTTTGCGTCACTGTAAGGAAAGTGCTTTATGTAAAGACGTAGCCTTCGTCTTGAAGCGCATCGATTGTTCTGTTACGAGTTGGAACATTAGTCCTGCTCTTACTTTGGCTTCGTCTTGTTGCTAACCTTTTCGATAGAGCTGATCACATATGTTTAAGAGCTGTAATTTGCTGTTTCACTTAAAGAGGGTTATGTGCTTTGGGTCCCTTCTAATACTTTCGCAACGCAGAAATTTTCACGTAAAACTTTCAGCAAGGACACTTCGAGAGACAACGGTTGACTTCGAGGCATCTCTTTTGCAAATAGAGGTGAGAGATCAAGGGTTTTCGAACCATGGATCCAAAGGGGAAAAATGCAAAGTTTTGAAACGATTAGGGAATCATCGTCTTAGCGAAAAAAACCAGTTCCCGAACGCACACCGATATACACGTCCAGAAAATCGCTAATATGTAATTGTATCCTATATACGACAGTTACATAGTATATCTTAATAAAAGTAATTCTTCGTGTACAAGATGGATTAGTACGACGTTGACAAATTTCGATCTTTCGGCATCTATCACTGCAATGAAGGTGCCTTGCGGAGAGCGGTAGCATTTGTTTGGAAACGCATCAATGGTCTGTTACAAGTTGGCACAAAAGTTCTGCTTTTACTCGGACTTCGTTTTTTCACCTACCTTTTCGATCCAACTAATCACATCTGCTGAGAGCTGTAGTTCGCTCTTCCTTACCTATATTTCGCACATGCTATTACATAGATTCTTTTGAAACGCAAGAAATTCTTGTAAAAATTTCAATAACACTAGGATGAGAGAGACACTTGACTTCAGGGCATCTCTTTTCCCATAGATGTGATAGATCAAGGATTCGAACTTTGGACCTCATGATGGCACGAGGAAAAAGCGAACTTTTATTACAATCACCGAATCACAGTACGTCTTAGCAAAAAAAAACTGGTTCCCACATTGCACATTTGTGTATATACGTGCATTTCATGAGACAACCCAGTTATGTGCATAATTTTCTGTTTATTATGTCCATAAAGTCGTAGATATGTAGTTTCATTTAATTTCCAATAATTACGTGCACAAGCGCACATAATATATCTTAATAAGAATGAGTCATTGCGTACAAGGTGGATTAGTACGACGGTTGACAACTTTTGATCATTCCGCGTCTATTAATGCAATGAAGGTGCCTCATGTAAAGCGGCGCGCATCCTTTGTCTTGAAAACGCACCAATGGTCTGTTATGACTCCTAAATCTATTTTGTTCGTACTAATTCGGTCCTAAATTTCTCAATTTGGCTAATTTAGTCCTAAACCTTTCAATTGTGCCAATTTGGTCTAAAACATTTTGACGATTTGCCAATTTAATTCTAAACTTTTTGATGATTGGCCAATTTAGATCTAAAATCACTAATGTGGAGGTCTAGTCAGTGTCGCCTGTCCTATGTGGCATGGTTGACCTTGGCATAGACAACTTTTACTACTTTTAAAAAAAATAATTTTTTATGATTTTTTCTTTTCTTATTTTTTCCAACCCTAGGCCGGTGACGTCACCGGTTGACCCTCGCTGGCCATAGGTGAGCACTCACCTGGTTTGGACGAGCTGGGTGAGGAAGGGTGGAAAAAATAAGAAAAGAAAAGAAGAAAAAAAGAAAAGGAAACGGAAAAAAGGAAAAAATTAAAAAAATTAAAAACTGCAAAAATTGTCTAAGTCGGCATCGGCCATGCCGCATAGGACGGCCGCCTCCGACTAGACCATCAGATTAATGATTTTCGGTCAAAATTGGCAAGGACTAAATTGACAAATCATAAAAAAAGTTTATGACTAAATTGGCACAATTAAAAAGTTTAGAACTCAATTGGCAAATCGTGAAATGTTTAGGATTAAATTAGCCCAATTGAAAAGTTTATGACTGAATTGACACAAATGTAATAAGTTTAGGACTTTTTTGGTTTCCTATCTGTTATCAGTTAGAACAAAAGTCCTGCTCTTACTTTGGCTTCATTTTGGTGCCAACGTTTTCTCATTTGGTGAGCGCTGTACTCTTTTGCTTTTAGGGTTTTTCGTTCTGGTTCTCTTCCTATATTTCGCGCACGTAGCAATGTACACTGCTTCGCAACTAGAAAACTCATGTAACAGTCTCGCAACACGTTGAGAGACGGCGGTTGACTTTGCCGCATCTCTTTTCCCATAGAGTTGACAGATTAACAGTTCGAACCTTGGACCTCATGATAGCACAGGGAAAGAGCGAAGTTTTATAAGAATCATCGAATCAGGTCCTAGCGTAAAAACTAGCTCTCGCTCGCACGCTTACATACATAAGTACATTTCACGAGACAACCAAGTTAGCTAATCCAAGACGAAAACTGAGCTAACTAATCGAAGACAAAAACCGATCAACTTGATTCATTTCAAGGTTGTTTGCAAAATGAATCAATGCGTTCGGGAGATCGGGTATAGTACGCCGTCTTCTATAGGCCTCCTTGGTGTGCGATAGCTTCTCGTCGGGCATCCGCTGCCGGGTCAAGCACTTAACCTTGGGTGCCCTAGCACCCATCTGGTGCCTAATATCTAACTGAACGGACAAAGATCTTCTACTCTGTGATATTTATATGGACGTCTCGATAAATCTCAACCATTAATATATTTAGTCATAAATTTCATGACAAAGCTTACTTATATGGGATAAGTGATCTGAAGGAAGTTGTTACACTACGAAACCAATCCATGACACCGTGCTCATCCCTGATGACTAAACAAGCCGGCGGCTGGTGGAGCGCCGTTGGAGCTATTTACGATGATTTTTGTTAAATTATGTCTGTATGGTTTGAACCCATCGTACAAAACCCATCTAAACCCGTCTTGGCATATTGCACGGACAATCTTGGATGCAGCGTTTTAAATGAAAGTCTAAATTGGACTTTTAGTCCCCTAACCCTGTTAAGCACGTAAATAAACAACTTTTCATTAGCATGGAAAATCCAAAACGAAGTGGCTTCCAGCTACAG
The DNA here is from genome assembly GCA_031216235.1 of Syzygium jambos. Taxonomy (NCBI): domain Eukaryota; kingdom Viridiplantae; phylum Streptophyta; class Magnoliopsida; order Myrtales; family Myrtaceae; genus Syzygium; species Syzygium jambos. Next base: position 5,614,559 of record CM062228.1, read on the forward strand.
ATAAATTTTCTTAAGATGCCCAGCAGAAAATGACCTTTCCTTTCACGGCCGGAACATTCCGTTACAACGGGATGTTAAAAACTGAGGAAGGTACCGAGACAAATGGCCAGCAGTTCAGTACATGCCCCGGCAGCACAAGACAGGCCGGCCATCGTTACAAGACATTAGCCAGCAAAAGCAATGTGATGCATCTCCTTCAAGAGTGGGAACAGACAAACAATCCTAAAACTCCTGGTGCAGCCAATCAACACATTAGAACAAGGTACAGTATTCCCTCGACGATCAGCACTCCCACGTCCCGATATAAAATTAATTGCTATACTTTCGACCAGAGGAATCCTCACAAATGCACACAAATAACCTCATCCATGTGCATTGAATAAGACTCCAAGAGACAAGCGAGGCCCTCAAGACTACCATGAAAGAGAGACAGATTTGCCGAATCTAAACTAGGCATTTGACCACTCAGTATTTGCTGTTGTTTTCTCTTGTCTAGGACCAAATCCCACCAAAAAATGCCTAACATCACTATTTACCCGGTTTATCATTCATCAAGCTCATTACCAATTATTATCTAGAATACAACCAATAACCGTGTCTAATTCCAAGTGCATGAATTGAAGAAATCCACTTTCACAGTACCATTAGGATGCAAATCCACATCTTCTCCAGCCAACCATTTCTAAATAGTCTACCGATATGCTCTTGGTTGATGCTATATCGGGAAACTTTTCTATCACCATACATTACAGCAACACTCAATGGCACCAAATTCTCTTATTTGGTCCAGTGTCTCTACGTCAAATCAAAGATTCATCCAGTTTAGCTCAATATAAAAAGAGAGCCAATGTTGATTCGAAAAGTAAACTCATGGATAAGTTCAACAATGATGCTTTGAATGCTTTAGCACTCGAAAATCAATGGTATAACCACTAAATCAGAAAACTGCCTGCTTACTTTACAGATCAATAACACGAGAAAGCTTCTGAATCCTATTTAACAAGAAGTCCCCTTGCTTTATGGTAGCTTGGTAAAGGGCATTCTTTGCATCTGGTCTGTTAGTTTCCAGGACACCGGCAACTTTGTCTATCTTGCAGTGAAGCTTTCCGGCAGCAATAAAGCGGGATAATTCTCTGTAGAAGGTTTATGTCTATTTAGGGCAGAATATTTTAGAGATAAATAACGCATATTTCAAAGGCTAACAACATCAAATGATTCCATCATATGAAAGTCAGCTTCCAGAGGACAACAGGACCAAACCTTAATATAAAGTATGATCAGAATTGTGATGACTTACGCATCAATGAAATCGACTGTTACTCCAAAAGCTCTTGCCATAGCTTCAATCGTAACACTCTTATAGGATTCAAGGAACTGGGAATAAACAACAGTTCTGACCTCCCTCATGTAATACCGGAAGTGAGGGTGCAGATAGCGATCCAATCTTATTTGCTCAGTCAGACCAGCTTTACAGAACAAACAGAAAAAACAGTGAGATTTCAACATCCAAACCGAATAAGAGTCCTGTCAAAATAGGTTTACGGATAGTTGCATGGGCAATCTAAATTTCAGACACACACTATCAAGACAGACGCAATAAGTTGCAGTAATCTACGCCAGAGCCAAGTATAAAGGCTTATACAATCTGTAGATAGAGTTGACCATAGTTGAACAAGAACAAGCGACATGTTTTTAGGACAAAAAGTAGCAACAAAGTCACAGTCTATGGAGAAGTAACTCACCAAAAGCAGAAAAGAAAGATTCGTATTGACAATCATACAGAGAGTTCAAAAATTCCGACAAGTGGGGTACTTTTCCAATCACCGTCAAGATCTCTGGAGCATCCACAACCTGCCCAAAGCACAAGTGCTTTCAATATTGAATCTGGAGTGCCAATCAGTCATAAAAGAGATATCACCAGGGGTAAAAATGGGAACTTATCATAGTTAAAGTATCTACCTTCTGCTTCAAGGAAACTCTATCCAATGAGATGATGCTGGTAAGAACAGTGTAGAACACAAAGGCGTCATAAGGGAACAGTTCATAAGTTGTGAAGGTTGAGATGGAATCCAGGAATAAACTGGCAGCCTGCTTGAAATTTCGAGTCGACATGCAATACAATCCTTCGTACACCTTCAAACGGTTTTTCCTTTCCCAATCACCTCCCTCTTCAAACAAGCTGGCGATAATTTAAGCAAGTATTTCATTAGTATATTAACGTTTAACAACCTAACAAGACAAAGAATGCCATGAGCACCTACTTCTTTGCTTTATCAATGCTTTTGGAAATGAGATCAAAATCCATGTAGAAGAAACCCAGCTGGAGCGTATAGAAGACCAAGTCCATCTTCTGCCCAACAGCCACTGTTTTACTTTCTGTTACCTTGAGCTGTTCTAATGCTTTTTCCTTATATTCGCAAAAAGATAATACCGAAATTATATTCCAATGGTGAACTCCATAAGTAACGGGGCAGGTAACTAGAACGGCCAAAAACTTACCTTGTCACCAATACGAATGAAATACAAAGATTTGGCCAAGTGAGCTTCCCTAACTTCACTTTCGCCCAAGTTCTCTTCAGCATCAGTTATCCTACACAAAGGCAATCATGGCAACTCATCAAACTAACAACAGAACGCGTGAAATAGGGGATTAATTCAGTCCAAAGGACCACGAGATAAAGCCGTTAAACCGTTGTTCGACAGCATTGTTAGGCGCGCTGCATTACCGGTCACAGCACAACCAAACACCGCCCGCGTGCCAAAACATGGTCCAAGCAAATTACTCTAATCAGTCAGAAAATATATCCAGCAATATCAATCCCTGACTTTCCCTGAAAACGTCCGCTTTCAAGCAAGTATCCCAACAGCAGATTCATTGATTTTCCCAGATCCATTGCAAGAGAACCACACGACAACACATTCTCCATCGCTAAGAACAATACGCCACTCGAGCCACGACACGTCCAGCGGGGGAGGGACAAAAAAAAAGAGAAAAAGAAAAACCCGAACCTCAGGGTTCTTGAACCAAATGGGGCAGTAAAAAGCTGCGAATTTTAACAAGGAAAAAGGCAGGCGCGGGGCTCACTTCTCGTCGAGCTTCTTGATCTCCTCCTCGATGCGCGCGCGCATGGAGTCCAGCAGCCCCGCGTCCGTCTCCAGAAGGGACTCCGCCGCTAGGGTTTCGTACAGCGAAACCATATCTGAAAAACGCACGAAGAAGCGCAACAACACCAAACAACACCATTCAGCGAAACCATGTCTGATCTCCGACGACGGAGGCTCGGAGAGGATTTCCGGAGAGAGGGGGAGGATCGAAGGAATCACCGTCGGATTTGATGGAGGCGAGGACGTCGTCGGTGAGGCGGACCTTCTCTATGTCGGGGACGGCGGGGTGCTTGAGGAGGAAGAGGCGGTGGGCGAGCACGAGGTGGGGCTGCTGGGATCCCTCTTCGCCTTCCATCTTCGCCGGATTCCGGTGAGCTCTTCGACGGCGAGCTCTTCGACGGCGGAGGAAGGAAGAAAGAAGAAGAAGGGAAGTGTCGGGGGAACTTTTGGTTGGGCTTTCTTTAGCTCTTGAGCTTGAGCGCAAGGTGACTTGCGCACTGGGTTTTCTCTCTTTCCTCCCCCCACCCCTGCATTTTCTGTTTTTCGTGTTTTTGCCCCGGATCATAAAAGTAAATTGCGTACTCGTCCCTCGAGGATTATTAGGGTTTAGGCGTTAATATCACGAAAAACCCTAAAATAATACATCCATGATAAATTTACCCTCGGTTTATTTCCGTTAAATTTTACTGTCAAATTGCTATGTTAAATGACACGCGGCAGTTGACTGATGTATCAGTTTTATGTTGTATCCCCCATCTGTCACTGATGTACCAATTTGTAATTTTTTTTGTAATATTAATCCAAATTTTTGATGAGGAACTTTTTATCTTTAAAAGATTTAAGAGTTGAAAACTTTGATTTTGAGTAAAAACGTAGGAAAAATGGCACAAATGGTCCTTGAACTTGGTTCGATGTGTAATGCGGTTCCTGAACTTCATTCCTGAACTTTTAATTTTCTTAATATGATCCCTGAAATTTTGGTACATGTTCGATTTAGTTTATGAATTATATGAAAATGTTCAAAATTGTCTCTGATCTTAAATTATCGAATTGATAATATTAAATATTTTCATACAATTTAGGGACTGCATTGAACATTTTCCTTGCCAAACCTATCATTCTTCATGTCAAATCCGTCTTGCAACCATCTATTATGTGTGTTCATATGTACGCATGCTCACGGAGGATAGATTTGGATCAAGGATATTAATTTAGATTTTTTTTGTGAGACGAAAATTAATATGGGGTAAATGTGTAATGAGGTAATGGTTACGCAATTGCTTGATAGTTAGTCATGCAAAGTTGCTGCAGGTTTTCACTGCTCAATAATATTACAGCAGCAAAAGTTCTTCAATTGGACTCACAGAGCAAAACCTGCACTCATTCACTTGGTTTCATGTTAGAGAAGTTATAGCTTCAGATCAATGATATGACGACACCATGGCCCTCACGGAAGAAACATAATGAACATCTCAGGACGAATTGACTATATGCCCTACACACCTGCAGTATCTGGAAAAGCATCACAATTACTTCATCCCTCCACCTATTGAACTAGTCCAATTGATGGTCATTTTCCACGAAACTCAAGTCACCACTTCACTGAAGTGGGTGCCCATGAGACAGTGACTCCACAAGAGACTTTTGTCAAATTGCAGGGCCCCAACACAAACTTCAGAAAATGTGCCAAGGCCCATAACAAGTCTCTTTCTCCAATTTGATGAACACGTCCATTCTTTCATAATGTACCCTAACAGAACTGTTCAGGCCACTGTCTAACAAACCACAAGTTCATTGTAAGAGCTGGTCCATGCAATCTCACAGAGAGAGAGAGAGAGAGAGAGAGAGAGAGAGAGAGAGAGAGAGAGAGAGGATGAATTCGGTTTATTATGGCATTTTCCACAGGTATAACAGTCAAACAAGAAAATGCTCCGACTCAAACAGCATGATCTATCTTCACAGAGTTTGACAAATCACTATGATAGTTACCAAAATGGGAAGGGCAGCTCAATGTACAAACCTCATTCGATACAGCAATGGCTTGGTGTGGAAAATGAACAAGAAAATCAGAGAGACATTTAGGGCTGCGACTGGCTCATTTCAGTGGCTTCTATAACTCAAAACAAAATTAACGACAAGAAAATGAACTATCGTGTGAAAAGAATTATTCCCGTTATTTCTCTTGATAAGAATTCTTCCGAGTTACTCATGATCTTGACATACCAATTGCAGTAAATCGGATGTATAACAACTCCTTGAAAGACAGAATTCTTGGTATACGTCTCACCAACCTTTTGTGCCGTATTTAGACCTTATCTTCTTGTTCGGTGGACTCTAGGAGGCTTTCCTGCTTCTGGCTTTTGCTGCTCTGACTCGAGAAGCTAATACGTTCCTTTCCTCCTGGTTTAGAGGAGGCGTTACCATACCAAACCATCCCTATCACGGCAACAACCATGCCCAATATTACTTGCACATTGAGACCCTCTTTACCGAAGAAAACGAATCCTAAGGTCAGGACGAGTATGGTCTTCATGTGGCCAATCACTTGGAAAGATACGGCTGTGAACCTGCCTATGCAGATGAACTGGCTGAGGTTGGTTCCCACTGCTATGGTACAAGAGAGGATCAAGAATGCCTGCACGATTAAGCATGTTTAGCATACAATCAGATGTAGAGATAAGAACTGACACACTTGCATGTATACGACGAAAGGAGAGTGTCCAACATAAAATTTTCCTAGAAAAGTGTACTCCTGGGCTCTAGATCTTGATGACGAAGTTACTAAATTAGATATCTTTAGCAGGCTTGTTTCCATATAAATGGGATTAGACACACCACCTTGCAGAGGTAACAAAATCATTTTCATGCACATTTTGATGAAATCATTTCCTTTCCTCCAGTAACTCTGTCATATGGATGACCTAAATGTTAAGGCTGTCTTCTACAACTGCACAACCAGTTGCATATTCTCAGATTGCGTCAATTTGACGGACAATTAAAAACACAGAGCAGTGAGAGTGCAGACAAAGAACACAGTGGAAAGTCAATCACCATATTAGAATTTGGCCCAGCAAAGGGAAGTTGCAATTTCAAAGCTGTAGAAGTGCAGAAAGATACGTCCAGCTCCGGTATTTCTAAAAGTGACTTCAACATGGCTTGACCAATCAAGAGATCGTACAATGAGCTTAGATTGCCAAAACAACAATTACAGGCAACAATCCCATCCATATTAGATTTTGAGAGAGCCATCCTCACCATATCTTTGTGCCAAACATCTTTTAACCAGGGGAGGAGGGGGGCCAGAATCAATTGTTTTAGGTGACCTAGACTAGGTCTCAGTCATTTTTAATACGTAGGTAGTGACGGCCCAGTTTATTCACAACCGCATGGATGTCAAAATAATTTTCTTTTAAAAACTTGCACTGCCTAATAGGTCATTTAAATAAAGACAGTGAACAAAGATAGAAAACTTACAAGAGATGTGATAGAGTAGTGGTAGGCATCAACTCTTTCACCGGTAAACATATAGTCGAGAAAGGGCCCTACTATAAGCAGAGAAGTTGCCTGCACAGGAGCTGTGTGCCCCAGTAGGTTAAACGATCCTATCGAATACTTTCTTTGAAGATAGTGAACATACTGCAGTCACAATACATTGCATTAGGAATTATTCAATTTCAGAAATTTGTAATGAAGGATGGTTGGAGTTGTCTCTGTAGCAACAGCAAATTACACTGAATTTTGGTAATGTAGTTACTGTGATATGATTTGGTGGCATGTCTGGGAAACGCACGTGAAGAGTATGAAAATCATTCTCTATGAAAATAGATTTGGAATTAGCTTACTAAATGTCAAGTGTCACCGTGACAAGAATTGCTTCAGTGAAGCCAGCTTTTACTCACATATTGCTGCAGAGCGGTGCTCCAGACCGCTATACAGGCAGCTAGAAAGCCCTTGAAGTTGACACTGACATCAGTGACGGTACAAAACGCCACCCCAAGGAGAACGACTGCAATGCTGAGCTTTGTATCCCTCGAATACCGCACCTGGTCCAAGACAACTTCGAGAAAACAAGACACTGGTATCATACTCAGCTTTGCAATCTGAAAGGAGAAAACAAGCATGCAAGTTTTAAGTTAAATTTTCGTCAACGCCACCATCAGAAAAGCAAATGGATTCTGGTACCGATTCTCGAAGACTTACCTGGTAAAATCCGACAGAGTTCCACATCAGACTGATGTTCATTCCAACAATGGAGAAGTTGGCGAACAAAACAAATTTCAAGATCTCACTGACCGGTAGATTCGTGGGCTGAATATAACCAAGCCACCTAAAAACAATCGTCAGTGTGGTTGTTGTGGCAAAATGAAGACCGGTTAAAGTTGTAGCTGCAAGATACCAATCAATATCGACAATGTTAGTGTACTTTGTGTAGAGTAGTCAAAGAAATTGTGGTAGATTACTCCTATAAATTAAGCATGAATCATTTTGCTTGCTTCTGCTGCTCTTTGTTTCTCAGTTCTTCCTTCATTAAGGGAATCTCCAACTTAAGGCTACGGAGCAAGTGATTTCCATTGATTGGAAATAACATCGTGAAAATAGAAAATATCAATCTCGTTAGCATACTCAAGTGGACAAGAGGTTACAAGAGGTTACAAGTGTGAGGAAAATTATTCCCGACAATTACTTCATTCTATGCTGTCTGCTGAAAAGGAACGTTCATTTGTCTCATCTAAAAACTGTCGCCAAGAAAAATTAGAGAGATTTGTTCACTAATAAAGTATTCCAGTAAAATGTGCATATAGAGATGGTAATCATTCGTGTGTGATGAATCAATGCCATGAGAATTTGAGAGCATGCATATTTAAAGAATCAGACAAAGAAGGGGGAAACTAGCCCTGCAACCTTGCCCTCAAAAGGTAAACTTGAAACAAAACAAGGCGCGGAACCTTTTCCAAAGGTGCAAAGAGTTCTTCAACTAATTCATCACAACCTTTGGCCTGACAGTACCCTTCAGAATCCATGTCCAGTTTATCATGAAAGATGTGAGAAATTTTAATAACTGACTGCTAAAGTGAGGAGCAGAAAAAGTTCTTTTTCAGATTGCTAAATCTAGCCATCTACCAATTGCATCCTCAGGTTCTATTACAGCCATTCAGGTAATGCAAAAGTTCATCCTGGGATGTCCATTAAGTTCCTTAGTTAACATAATCAGAAACAATGATCTGACTGCTAGAAAAAGGTAACCGATATAAGATAGAAATTGACTGTGCATTGCTTGAATAAATTAGAAGAAAATGCTGTTCGAAGGTAAATATTGAGAAAAAATGAGTAGCAAAGAGCTATTAACCTTTACTGACAGATGGTAACACCAGTTAAGCTCCACAGGAGTTATCATTGAAATGACTAGTCAAGAACTTTTTGGGCATTTAGAGCTAGACAAGAACTAAAAGTTAACAGATCTGCAACCTAAGTGCACAAAATATAAGTTCAATCACAGGAAAATCCCTTCAGGGGAAAGAATTAATCAGAAGAATTTCAAAGTCAAACATGGGGCTCCACCATCGTCTTTCAAGTTTCCTTCAATGATATGCAACATAAACTATCTCAAGTGAGTTGACCAAGAGCTAGTCCCCATAATAAGCTAATCATGAAGGAAAACCAAATCCTCAAACTTGCATTCAAACAAAAGCAGGACATGTTGATGACCCATATAAGGATCTAACTGAGCAAGACAATATAGTACACCGATTCAACTTCAGAAACAGCTAAACTTTGTCGCCTTAGTCTTGCAGAAAATTATTCGAGCAGAATCATTAAGCAATTGCCAGACAAGGTTGGATAGAAAGCGACATCAGATCAACCTTGTGGGATGTCCTCTCAGTTATTTAGGTGAGGAGGCGGGGAAAAAGATGTAAAACAGGAAATGTGAAAACAATATGGGACAGACACTCTCGAAAAGCCAGAAAGCCGTATGACCACTCTAACAGAATTGAAGGTTTTTGAGATGGTTACTCTCCAAATCAACAATCAAGAGTATTGAGTAATCAGAGAAAAGATAAAGGTTGATCTTCAATAAAAGTTAATCCCAAGCTTATCTAAATTATTGATTTGATGCAACCATGATGATGCTCATCTCATAGTTGTACCAAGGACGTACCAAATCTGAAACCATACGTAGCCATCAGAGCTTTATTAACGAGTATTATTCCTACAGAGGTGACAATATTGAACATCCATGCTGCTGCATCGACAGCTGCCTTTTTATCAGCCTTAGTTGCCGAAGACATGTTCTTCTCTCTCCTCGAATCACTGCCGTCACTGCCGCTCAACCTTTGTAAAAATCAATCACTGCACCGTGATGTCGACAACTTCCTTATCTGCACAAAACATAATATGGTTAAGACAACACTGCTCAAAAGATAAGTGGTACATAAAGGTCAAACAGCAACTGCATCAGAAACAAAATCACATAGCATTAAGGAGATTCGCCTACTTTGTGAATTTCCATGTGGCACTGCATATGATTCACAATGACAAACAAAGGATTACATGGAGTGATAGAGTCACATTACTGGCATTTCCATCTAGGGACTTACAAGAAATGCAGAAATTCTTGATATTATCTCGGCAGTTGGACTTCACTTCCTAAAAGGATCGTCATTACCAATTAAACTTCACTATACATTAAAGACCAAATATACTTCTCCTTTTTCGATATCCATAAGCAAAAAGATACCGAAACCGAAACAAATTAGTCGCCGAAAGCATGAACAGCGCGATCGAACAAGTCAACAAAATTAAAGCAACGTAATACGATCAAACATGCTTCCAACGCAAAATTCAACATCCAGACTAAAAATCAGCTGAGAAACAGCCAAAGGCAAGTCCCTGTAACTATAAGCTACCAGAAGTACAGAACCCACCAACGCAATTTCCTCAGAACGCCCATGATACTCAAAACCCGGTCCCATCTTTCGCCAATAAAACAGGAAAATCATGTGGGTTTCCGGGGGCAAACCTCTTGAGAGAGGACCTCGGAGAATGTCGACAGGGGGACTCTGTGTCTCTGCTGCGTGTGCCCCTCATGCGAATTCCAACGTTAATGTAGAGAGATGGAGGACGCCACGCAACGGAGGGACGCAACGCAAAGTGTCAGCTACTTCTTGCCGTGAAATTCAATGCCCCTTTTCTTGAATATTGAAAGAAAAATAACAGGAAAATGAAATCATAAGACGTGGGGAGAGAGAACGAATGAGAGAGACAACACCCTCCATTTTATATATCCACGGAAAGATATGAAATACCATTTTCGTCCGACTCCCATCGCATATTCTATGCTTTTGCTCAAGAGCGCCCTGGATTTTCTGGTCAACACCGTGATATGTGGAGTCACGAAAGGGAAGAAGGAAAATATTTGGTGGGTTCGTTGAACTTGGATCGAGGGGGGGCGATTCAGATCAGAAAGGAGGCGACTTTTCTAACGAAATCAGTGAAGGGACTGATGGGTATTTTGAATTTTCCATCGTTAGGCCAAGAAAAGAAAGAAACCAAGCAGCCAACTTGGGCTGTGTGGACACTTCGAGTCACTTTCCTTTACCGTCGGTTCCATGTGCTATTAAGGGCTCATTTGATTTCATATATGTTTCGATAAAAAAAGAAAAGAAAAAGTAAGCCATTGTGACACATTTACCTAAAATTTATTCTTGTGACATAAAAAACTTTAAACTCATACCTATAACATACGTACCCTTCATCAAGATTCCGTCGGACCAAAATCACATAGGTACAAGTTTGAGATTTTTTGTATCACGGAAAAAAGTTTAGGGTAAAATGTGTCACGATGAACATCACTTGGGGGCCATGTCAATATCGTTTGCCTTTCGACATTCATTTAGCCAAGTTTTTAACGGTACTCGCTGATGAAATCTTGACGGAGTGTAAATGTATCACACATGTATAAGTTTGAGATTTTTGGTGTTACCGAAGAAAATTTAAAGTAAATATATCGCAGAGGGTATAATTTAGAATTTTTGATCTCTTTTTCCCTTCTTGGCCATTGTCGGACAGAAAGAGAGTAGATCTCATTCATCGATGATAATATCTTTAAAGAGTTGTGCGTTCGGAGATATGACCCGTTATGCCCTGCAGATGGAGGGACATAAAATTGCACTTATTTTCCTCCTCTAATCTTAGAAGTTGTGTAGGGTACGATGATGGCTGGCGATGATTCCGATGTTTGATTCATATGCGGATATGAAAAGTCAAACCCAAATAAAGACACAGAAGATCAATTTCTTTGTTGAACAGAGTAAATCCCTTGTACAAGGTAAGCTTCAAGCCGGCGTTTATGGCCTTGAGTCCTGACAGATGAAAATCTTGCAAAGGGGATATAAGTTCACCGACCTTCCATTGATTTTCCATGAACGATGTCATTGAAGTCACGACATTTTTGTGCAAGTCTCTTTCATTTTGTCCTCTGCTTTACAAATCAAGAAAGGAATCGCGAGTATGTGCGAAATTCCTTGCTTAAACGTGTTCATTATAAAAAAAAAAAATCATCGTTGTTTTCATCGTAACGATTGATCAAGAGCGGGTTTAGTTGGCTTGGCCAATCTTCACCTGGCTTGGGTCCACCCATCTTGCGCTTTATGTCGAGCGATAGCAAGGAGTCGTCAGGCTCATGATCGGTTCCACGAGTGCCTCTTTTCTTTGAGTATTTCTTTTGTTATTACAATTAGACGATATTCCCAAAATGCGCATTGAACCAAAAATCTGACGAGTAGGTCATTCACATTGTATTGGTAAATTCACAAAACATAAGTGGGATAGGGGGAGGCATTCTCCTCCTCATTTGTCGTACAACCATTAGGGATACCTAACGTCAACTCTTATTCAAGCAATTTGTGGAATTCTAGTGCCATTCGTACCTCTCACCGTTCCATTTTAAGGAAAAAAAAAAACGGGTCCTCAATAGAAGTTTAGTCAACTAGACAATCGACATGTTAGGCTCATCCGTACCTCAAACCTCAAACCCATACCTATCCCGTTTGAGAGGGGCTAGTTCGGATCTTTAGCAGGATGGATCGACGTCCCTTTTTCCTAGTAACATTGTATCTAAGGCATTATCCAAATTGATACGTACGATCTATTTCTTTAATCACTACCCAAAAAGTTTAAACAGAAGATGATCTAGCCAAACATTTTTTCAGAAACGATTTGGCAATTGTTAACTGGTCACCACCATGCCAAAATGCACTTCATGTCCATTGTTACAACATTAAGTTAACATGGCATTTGGCACTAGTTGAGTTCTTCTTCGTATGAGTGTGGGCCATCGTCTCTGTTTTCATCATTGATTGTAATTGTACTATATTTCCGGCAACAATGCTTTGCTTCTTCACGAAACCAGCCTCCATTGAAGAGCCCACTCGAATGTCAACGATCTGATCTAGGGTCTATAACCGAGTTCAATAGAACATGCCTTCTTCCGCGGTTCCCACATGAGAGATGCCACTCTTTAAGTGACTTCGAAGCTAAAAGGATGGGCTTCAATAAGACATTTTGAATCACTCCATTTCACTACTGTCATATAATATCCAAAGTAAAGAGCAGCGTTTGAGAATGTCTAGGTGAGTTTTGGCAGGGATAGCCGCTCTATCGTCCACTTCTAATACACACGATTGCCTCAATTCTCCACGGTCTTGCGAAATCGGGTAATTGTCAAAAGTGAGTGACTGCTCGCCGAAATTATTATGGTCCAAACACTCATAAGTTCAATACCATTAACGTCCTACAGCTTTGATAGTAACGGCTAGATCTACTACTATCTATTTGCCTCGGTCCATATCTTTGTTTCATTTGCTCCCGGAAGGGATTCGATCGTTTTTAGGACCATTACCTAAATAACCGTAGCCAAAGAGTCAGATAGGTTGGGGAAGACCGAGTCTAGTTAGGTCGGGCGATATACATCTCGGTTGGCTCCGCCGCCACTAAAGATTGAACATATATAAAAATTGATATTATCTATAGAATCTTTTTTTTTTTTAAAGTTATTTCGAGAGACAAATCAAGAGCAGTGAGCCGACGCTCTTTGGTACTCCAATATTGATAGCGTGAAAGCAGGCATGTCCCCGAAAATGCTCACGGTCAGGCCACCCCAGCAACTTATCAAGTAGAGTTTGAGGTCACCAAAACTGTACTCCACAGGCCCACTCCACAGGCCCACGAGTCTCAACGAACTTGTATCGTTTTATTTTACCAAAAAAAAAATATAATAGCTACTGAATAGACACAAAAATCTGTAAAAATTCATAACCTACACACACACACAAATATATATATATATATATATATATATATATATATGCAGAATGAAACATTCGAGCTTATTAAGCACGAGCTCGAGTTGCGGCAAGGACTCAACTCTAAATTGTTTCCAACAATATGTCGTTGGGTGTAATTGGAAGACACAACAGAAATTAGATCTGTCAAATAGGTCGGTCGGATAAACAATAGTCCAATTCAAATTAATCCGTGTAACCCGTTTCGATATGTTTCCGTGCAATACAAATCTAGCGATCATACTCGACCCGATCCATACCCGACCGACCTGACTCGTATTGCTAAATGGCTTCTATAATTAATCAAATTTAGAAAAGCTCATACTCAAACAAAGGTAACAGCACAGAGTGAGTGAAGAGAGAGTCATCGACTGCGACCGCCCTTCCTTTGACACTATCCGTTTTGGTTAAAATCGGGTTCAAATTTACCTTATTATCTTTATGGGTGAATTTTTTTTTAACAGAGACGTTATCCCCAACCATGGCCAACAGCGAATTAATGATCAGTAACTCGTGCACTAGAAAAGAACAGAAGAGAAGTAAAAAAACAAAAAAAAAAGAGAGAAAACAAAAGAAAAACGGCTCATTTTGTCCATGTCGTGCTATTCCCGTTAAACGTAAAAAAAGCCAGTGGTGATTGAGCTACCATGTCAAATAAATCTTACAAGACTCGACTGAGACGACTCGATTGCAATTTCCCCTCGAAGGTTTATGATTTGCTTTGGTTCAATTAAATAATATGTGACCCGATTGGCCTTCATGTAATAGGGTTAGGACCGATTGTGCAGTTATCCCTCCTCGTGTCTTCCGGTCTTCATTTGAAAGAACAATTATGAACAAAAATCTTTCATGCTTAAAGTAATTATTTTTCTACTTTCATTATTATTAAACGTGCAAATAACCTATTTTTCAGTAAAATTCCCCCCACTGGCTCAAAAAAAGCACTCGCCATGTGACTTTTAAAACGCCCTTTCAAGTTTACATCAACATTAAAGACACTTTTGCTCATGCCCAATCTCCAATTCTGCATGAATAACATATTCATGGGTCATGGTGCGACTCTGGACACTCATTATTCGATAAAGAAATATTTATTCTTCATACAAATCTCTCTCTCTCTCTCTCTCTCTCTCTCTCTCTCTCTTTTCCGTACATTTTCTTTTTCTTTCTAATTTGATATATTTACTTTTTTGCCTAGTAGTGGGAATCCTTTACTTGGCGATGCTTCGTGAGCATGTGCCTATATACTTTGGCGTCCGTCTTTATTTTTCTTATTGTGTTGATATTCTGTATTTAACTTGTTTGGTATTATCATCTCTTCCTGTGGTGAGAGTGTCTCATTTCATGTGATAAAGGAGGAGAAATTGTCCAATCAACGCCTAAACCTATTCCACGGACGATGCCAATTCGGTTTTGAACTTTATAATATTGCTAATTGAGTCATGAGCCTTTGCGCAAGATTTCGATGTAATCCTATGGGGGCTAAGTTTTGCCGGAAATTGTTGATGTGACGGTGTGCCACATAAAACGGCCAAAGATGACTGGATCACCACGTCGCGATTTTTAGTGAAAATTGACTGGAATAATTATATTGAAATTTTACATAAAGGTTTAGGACTAAATTGGCAATATTGAAAAGTTTATGATCGAATTGACATCCGTACAATAAGTTTAGAACTGATTGAGTAATTTCCTCCTAATAAAGGTCAACGATTTCACAAATGACTTGGAAGATAACTCATAGTTGCTTCCTTTTTTTCTTGTGATTTTCTTCTAAGTTAAACAAATTTTGTCCATATGATAATACTCTCAATCTTATGAAGAATCCTCATTCGTGCTTAAGCAAATTTGGTTCCTATATATTATGATGAAAATATGGTGTCTTACCACGTGTAATGAGCGTGAAAATTTACTTAGTAATTATTAGAAAATTCAATCCAAAAACTTAAATTTATAGGTGAAAGAGACCACATGAATATAAAAAGTACATAAACTCTATTGTCAAGCTACGTGGAATATTTCAACACCCCTCTCACGTCCAATTGACACGTGAAAATTTGATTAATGAGGGTGGATGCACACACAAAAGGGGCAAACCTAACTCTGATACAATGTTAGAAAGTCGGGAAAGTTCAATCCAAAAGCTTAAACTTACAGATGGAGAAGACCATATGATTACAAAGAGCATATAAACTTCATCGTCAAGCAATAGAGGCTATTTCGACGGTAATAAAAAAGATTGGAGCTCCTCGTGGTGCATAGCTCACGATGAGCCGCTCACCTCGATCATACAATCTAAACGCGTATTTCACGATTCAAGTTCATCAAATACAAATCAAGGGCAGGTCGACGCAAGTAAAAATGGGTTAATATATCAACATGTAAGCTCCGTTCGTTTGGCGGAAAATATTTTCGGGGTTTTCCGGTGTTCGGGGGCGGAAAACATTTTCCCCCGGAAAACATTTTCCCCTCAATGAGGGAAAACATGACCAAATTGGCGGAAAATGATTTTCGCTTCTCAAAAAGCGGAAATCATTTTCCACCAAACTCCTCCTTCCCCCCTCCGGTTGCCGCCGCCACCGCCGGCCGCCTGTCACCGGTCGCGGCCGCCGCCGACGATCGCTCGTCGCCGGCCGCCGCCAATTGTCGCCGCCGGCCGCCGCCAATTGTCGCCGCCGGCCGCCGCCAATTGTCGCCGTCGGCCGCCGTTGCCGACCCCCACCGCCGGTCGCCGCCGCCGGCCGCTACCGAAAAATATTTTCCGAAACTTTTTCATATTGATCGCCGAACACCGGAAAATTATGTTCCGGGAAAACATTTTCCAGGAAAATGACTTTCGGAAAAACATTTTTCAAAGACACAATATTTTCCGCTAAACGAACGAAGCCGTAATATAGGGTAATACTTGAGGGCAAATCTTAATACCCACTTTAAATGACACGTTTTTTCTAGAAGGGGTTGATGCTGAATGAAGTACCATCTTTTACACGGGAAAAGTGCAAAAAAAGTCCTAAACCTTTTGCATTAGTGCCAATTTGGTCCTAAACCTTTTTTTGGTGCCAATTCAGTCCTAAACCTTTTGCATTGGTGCCAATTTAGTCCTAAACCTTTTTTTGGTGCCAATTTAGTCCTAAACCTTTTAAATTGGTGCCAATTCAGTCCTAAACCTTTTGTTTTTGTGCCAATTTAGTCCTTCCGGTCAATTTTGACCGGAATTTGCTGACGTGGACGCCTACCGGCCGCCGGCCGGTCACCGGCGCTGACGTGGCGTTGACGTGGTCATATTAAATAATATTTTAATAAATTTTGAATTTTTCTGTTTTTTTTTCCTTTTTTTCTTTTTTTTTCCACTTTTTTTTTGTTTTTTTTTCTTTCTCCTCCTCTGGCCGGTCCGGCGACCGGCCAGAGGCCAGTGGCCGGCGAGGTCGAGCTCGCCGGCCACTGGCGAGGGGAGGCTCGCCCTCGCCGGCCACCGGCGAGGGCGGCCTCGCCCGGCGAGGGCGAGCCTCGCCGTGGTCGGGCGAGGCTCGACCTCGCCAGATCCGGCGAGGTCGGGCCTCGCCCGACCATGGCGAGGCTCGCCCTCGCCGCGGCCTCAGGCGAGGGTTCGACCCTCGCCGGATCCGGCGAGGGTCGAACCCTCGCCTGAGGCCGCGGCGAGGGCGAGCCTCGCCCGACCAAGGCGAGGCTCACCCTCGCCATGGTCGGGCGAGGCCCGACCTCGCCGGATCTGGCGAGGTCGAGCCTCGCCCGACCAGGGCGAGGCTCGCCCTCGCCGGGCGAGGCCGCCCTCGCCGGTGGCCGGCGAGGGCGAGCCTCCCCTCGCCAGTGGCCGGCGAGCTCGACCTCGCCGGCCACTGGCCTCTGGCCGGTCGCCGGACCGGCGACCGGCCAGAGGTGGAGAAAGAAAAAAAAACAAAAAAAAAGTGGAAAAAAAAGAAAAAAAGGAAAAAAAACAGAAAAATTCAAAATTTATTAAAATATTATTTAATATGTCCACGTCAACGCCACGTCAGCGCCGGTGACCGGCCGGCGGCCGGTAGGCGTCCACGTCAGCAAATTCCGGTCAAAATTGACCGGAAGGACTAAATTGGCACAAAAACAAAAGGTTTAGGACTGAATTGGCACCAATTTAAAAGGTTTAGGACTAAATTGGCACCAAAAAAAGGTTTAGGACTAAATTGGCACCAATGCAAAAGGTTTAGGACTGAATTGGCACCAAAAAAAGGTTTAGGACCAAATTGGCACTAATGCAAAAGGTTTAGGACTTTTTTGGCACTTTTCCCTCTTTTACACATATACATGTTCCCATCGAGGAAATCATATGTGTCCACTTTAATTGCGCATTGACTTTGTTAGAAAATAGAAATAAATTTGATTTATGGAGACTTTGGCCTAGAACTATGTGAAGGAAGAGAGCTCGATCTATAGTATACAGTTCGAAGTGAGGGAAGCATGGGTGATGCAAGTGAGGAGCTAGGTCAAAGGGCACGGGAGTGAAGACTTATGAAGATGATTTCACTGTAAAGCAAGTGAAAAAGTGGATGAATGGTTTGTAAGGAGCTGGGAAAGAGGTGAAGATTACTGCCACACGCATGGAAGAGTTGGGGACGTTGACGAGCACTTTAATTTAGGATGTGTTTGTTTGACGAAGAAAAAACGAGAGTTAATATTATGAAAAAACTCAAACTAATATACTGTGATAATTTTATCCCGAACTAATTTTTTGATCACAAAAAATCCCAAACTGGTACACATATGATAATTTTATCCAGAACTAATTTTTTGATCACAAAAAATTATTTCGAGGTAAAATGATCACAGGTATACCAATATGGGATTTTTTGTGGTTAAAAAAATAGTTCGGAATAAAATTGTTATATGTGTACCAATTTAGAGTTTTTTGTGGTAAAAAAAATAGGAGGAAGAGTTGCAACTTCCATTGAGCACTACAAAGAAATGGGATCAAAGAAGAGAAGATATGCGCACAATCACTGAGTTTGATCTTTGTTTTTGCTTACTTTTTTTGTGTGCACTTTACATTTACACGTGGGGTGCGTTTATTTCACAGAAAACGTAACGTTTCTGAAAAATATTTTTTGGAAAATCATTTTCCAGGAAAATGATTAGTTTTCTTTATTTGGTGATATGTGATAAAAAAAGTTTTTTGGTGTTTCGATTTCATTTGAAAAATGATTTCAAAATGCATTTGTCTCACCAACTCGCGCTTGTGGCTTGTCGTCGAGGCTGGTGACCAGCAGAGGGAGGAAGAAGGAAAAAGAAAAAAAAAGAAAAGAATAGAATAAATAGTAACAAGTTCAAGATGAACAATTTCGAAAAGTGTTTTTACCTTCTTAGATTAGGGAATTCACTTTCTTAATTTTATACACGAATGTTTTCCTTGACCAAAAAGTGTTTTCGGTTGATTTATTATTTTCGACGAACCAAACGGTGAAAGTCCGGAAAACGGATTCCCGAAAAACACTTTCCCTCAAACAAACTCACCCGTAATCTCGTTTTCATGTACTTCAATCCCAAGCATTTCAATGTTAGATTATTTTCAATCTAGTGCGATTCACTTTCCATCGCACGATTCATAAAATTTGCACACCATTTATGCCTGAGAGAAGAACTGAGGATCGATCACGTTCGCTCTCAAATCATTTAAAGTTCGGATTGCCTCAGCGCAAGCCGATTTCCATTAACATCTCTTTTGGCACGCTAGCTAGCAGATTGATTTTGACAAACGATTCCACGCTCATATTTTTAATTAAGAGTTTTGCTGTCTTCATCTTCATCGAAAGCACTAATTAACACCGCATAGGCGACTTACGGGATCAATGTGACATTCAGCCTGAAATGGAATGAATTGGTTGTAACAGGAGCTCTTAAAGTTTCGTGATTAAGTATAAAATAACGTGCCGATGTTGAAATTGTGATTGTAAATGAAATATGCAACACAAAGCAAATATCTTCTATCAACAAAAATGTAAACGGAATAAGGGATGGAAGAGATTGTAAAACAAATTTATAACAACTACTGTTAGAGCCTTGACAACGTTTATAGATGAAGTTGTATCTCTGCGAAATACAGCAGCTTGCTCTACAAATACACGTGCTTCTTACGCTCAAAGCACTCTTATAATAATTACATCGTACTTTTTCATACTGTTACAATCAATTTTCACTCAACACTTCCGAAAAAGATAAAAGGGATAATATAACACATGGTCCCTGAATTTTGGTCTAATGTGTAACACTATCTCTAGACTTTTAATTTGTTCAATGTGATTCATGAACTATTAGTATATATTCAATATAGTCCCTAGACTATATGAAAATATTTAAAAGTTCAGGGACCACATTGAATATTAAACCAAAGTTTAAGGACTATATTAAATAAATTAAAATTCAAGGACGACATTGCATGTTGTCACAAAGTTCAGGGACGACATTGCACGAATTAAAAGTTCAGAAATGACATTACGAATTGGATTAAAGTTCAGAGATCATTTGTGTCATTTTCCATAAGAAAAGCAAAAGTAAGAACACTCCCTTCAACTCCCATTTCGATACATATATATACCCATCCAAACTTGATATGCATGTTGGAGTCTTCCTCTAGGTCAAAATAACCGATGAAACTATTCGTTGCTCAAAAGTTCATTTGGAGCCAGGACGGTCAAGATCTCTTTTTAACGTAGGATAGCTAGGGTGTTTTTGCAAATTTGTATCGTAAGATCTTACAAATGATAAATAATATCCTCGATATATGTAATGAGAATGATAACCATGTTGGGGACATCTACATAGCCAAATAAGATGATATTTAGCATCCATAATAGAATGAAAACACTGTAATGAATGCATGATCTCAATACCTTTTCATGATCGAAGTTATGCGAAATCTTGAATGTAAGATGCTGACGTACCAAAAAGGGCGTTTAGGCACGTTCCCACTTTCCAGAGTAAAAGAAAAAAGCAAAGAGTTTGAGTGGTTTATCTTGTCAAAAGATGTGCTCGGTTGTTAATTAAATGAAGGATTGCTGAGCAAGTTCCATTTGCCCCACGTCGGCTCTTTGTAAGAGTGGGAGCCATGCTAGGGTTTGTAGAAAGCAACGCAAGGACGTAACTTCAGTAGTTGGTCGGTGAGTGATAGTAGCGGCCTGAGTAGACTTTTAAAGTTTTTGAAGTCCAGAGTCGAGAAAGTATAGTTACTAGTCAGATGTGTCGAAATCTCGGCCCAACCCGAGACAAGTCGACTCGCCCATTTAGTGATTTATATTGCACTCAAATTATCTATTTCTATATATGCATACACATGTTGCTATATTTCATCCACATTCTCGACCATCTCGAAACTTCATCAATTGTGACCTCAAAATTGCTGTGGAACCTAGCAACTATGTAGACGTTGTCACGTCTATCACCCTCTAAACATCTCTAGACTCTCCCTAAAGCTCCACCTATTTCAAAACACCGTATAAATCTTTCTCTACAGTTGATCACTTGCTCCTCTTCTAAAATAGAGCAAATTTGTCAAGGATTCTTTGCCAAACATAAACCCGAGTGAATCTTGCTTAGTGCACCACAACCTCTATACCTTCATTACATGTGTATAGCCTAGGAATACGCACTCCCTTGCCCTAGCTTCGGCGCTGCTTCACTCACATGATCATTCCAATTTAATTAGGGGGCTTACTTGAATACAATTCTACAAGAGCTTTCCAATGAATTGCTGGTGATTGCGATCTATTTACTAACTAACAAGTAGCATTCACCGTTTTGGCTCTGAAATCTTCATCCAATCCAACATTGGAAAGGCTCTCTAACAAAAAATTTCATTCATAAGTCCTACGACTTCATTCAGCTATAGTGTGTTGTTGGCAACAATACGGTGTCATACTATGACTTCATCTACCCAAAACTGGCCAAGCTTATCAGAATAGAATTCTAGCCTTTAGTTAGTTTTCAGGTACACGATCTTCCTTTCATATTTGCTTTTTGATCATTGCCTTCCACAATTTGAACCAACCAAGCACTTAGCTTTTGTGCTACAAATCCAAACTTCCCTCTAATGGTCATAAGTAGAGAGCAACATATACCTAACACCACTCTTATACGGAACTTGAGAGGATCCCCATTTAGCCTACAATAGCTAAGGTATGGTGAATTGTACTAAACTTTAATATGCGTTGATTACCCATGTCACAATATTCACCTTCTCATTCCCGTGACCTCCAAGTAAAACCCTTTGAGTCAAAATAATCACGTCCCTCTCACTTATGTGTCCAAGTCTTCTGTACCACAATTGTGTCATGTTCAATATTGAAGCTTCATATATGATCTAGCAGATGAGCCAATCACTATTGTTCCCTAAAGGAGACCCAATCCGTAGTCTATCTTCCCTGGCATCACAATAAGCAGATCGTAAAAGAGCTTTAAAACTTCACCTTCGGTGGAGATTAGATATCCAAACTTGTCAAGATAATGTTTTTTCTCAGCTTCAGTACATGCCTTACATTAGTCAATATTCTCACCGGTCCATTATGCATCCTAATCTGAATTGATAGGATCCCTACTACTTCACAAGCAGCACACCGTGAGCACCTTGGCACCCTCCATGCACCGAAAGAAGTCAATCAATGCCTAAGAAAATCCATAATCAAGCACCCAATCAACACATGAACTCGTGGTGACTGTTAACACACCATCGGCATTATTGGAATTATTATATGTGGTAATGACAACATTATCATTACTTGTAAACTCCACCTTAACTCATTTATTGTTATCTTTTAGTGCATACCTAATTATAGTGATAAAATTGACAATGTAGAACGTTGAGGCTCTTCCATCTACTACCTTAAGTTATCTTCTCCTAACTTTTTTGACACTCTTTAGAATATTTGGCGAATTTTACCTCATCAAGGTAATTGTAACGCGCTCTGGTAGCAGTGCTTAAAAGAATTTGATAAAGATGCCAATATCATTATATCTCGTTTCTTATTAGGTAAAGCCACATTTTTCAAGTCCATCATAAGTTTGTTAAACTTATTTAAATAGGCTCCGATGGAATTGAAACATCGTTTTCAACATATACAAACGATTGCTCAATCCTTTTCTCGGATAAAGTGACTTAAATTTTGTCTATAACGCTACAACGTCCTTCTTTTCGATCATTCAAACAACTTTTCATCTAATAGATTCAATAAGATTATGCTTTTTGTGTTCTCCATCAACTCTACCTTATAATCTCTTTCATAGTTTCTTACAATTTAACATGGTCATCCAATGCTTTCACCAAACCTTGAATTATTAACAAGGCACGCATCTAAATACTTCACTACCGAAAGTTGCTTTTCCCATTGAACTTCTCGATCTTAATTCTTGCTCCGCACATAACTACAAACACAACAATTTCAAATAATGATAAGACAATTAAAAGCTCCGAATCAACTCTAAAAACACTAACCTTAGTTCTAATACAATTGTTGTGAAATGACGCAAAAGATGATGTATCTTGCAATTTAAGTTTAATACAAGAAAAATGAATTACCAGAAAAAATCAACGACAAACGATAAAGAAAACCAGCAATTCATATGGCTCGTTCGATCGTGGGTACCTACTCCACGAGAAGGGCCGGCCACAAAAAAATCCCTTACCAATTTGGCTCAATCATTCAAGTATTTCCTGGCTCTAGATTACATCAACGCAATACAAGTGTAATCTCACAATATTTCAAAGAAAACTCACTCAAAAAATTCGCGGAGGATAACTCGAAAGCTCCTTTTATTTGCTTTTATTTGTATAATAACCGAATCCACCACATGCATACATCCAAAAGGACAAAATTCTCTTTTAGGAAACCTACTCAAAAACCGGAAAATCTACTCAAATCGGGTAACTTGCTCGGATCGGGTTTCCTCATGGGCCCAGACTCGAGGCATATCCCGACGCTTCCACGCAGATCCTAGGATCCCGATCGACAGCCATCAAAACACTACGGCGATCGAAATCTTCCACGGGCCGTCGATACAGGTCGCTCGAGTCCCCCAGACCCGAGACCCGAGAGCCTCGGGCCCGGGCCGTAAACCTAGCATCCTTCGCAACCGCGAGCGGCGGAGGGAGGCGGCGGGGAGGGGCCCACGCACGATCAGCGTGGCCGAATATCCACGTAAGCCACTCGACCATCTGGCCCCTCCCCCCCGGCCCCCACCCTTACCTTTGCAGCATCCCCCCCAAACTTTTTTGCCTTTTTCTCCACAAGGCTTCCCCCCTCGGCCATCTTCTCTCTCGCCTTCTCGCTCTCTCTCTCTCTTCGCGGTTCGAATTCGATCGGAGAGGAAAACCCTACCTTCGCCCCCCTTTCCCCCACCTCCTCTCCGGTGATCCGCCCATGGCGAAGAAGAGGAAGTCCGTCGCGTCCCGCCTCGACGAGGTGGACCGGAGCCTCTACTCCTCCTTCTGCAGCGCCGCCAACTCCCTCTCCCAGCTCTACACCCAGGCCATGAACCACCAGCGCCTCTCCTTCCAGGCCGGGGAGCGTCACGCGCTGGTACATCTCTCCCCCTCTCTCTCTCTCTCACTCCCTTCCCCCGATTCCGTTTGCCCCCTCGCGTTTTGTCCCCGATTGGCGTTCCTGGGCTGATTCGCTGGCTCGATTTGAAGGGCGGGGGGGCTTTCCGGGATATCCGATTCGGTTGGGGATTTTGGGTGCTTCTTCGGTGTTCGGTGGTGGGGTTTTGTTGGTTTTGATTTGATACGGTAATCTGATGGTGCTGCTTAGGGTTGGGATAGGGGGCAATTGGATTCGAATCGTTCCGGTGTGCTCTGCCGCGAAAAAAAGATGAACCCCTGGCTTTAGCCCCAAAAGTGAGGCTCTTTTGGGCTTCTGGATCGGTTTATACGCGGTGTCGACCTCGTGCCCGGGATCAGTTGATTGATTTTGGGCGCGTGGGTGTCGGGGCTTTGGGTCCTTCATTTTCTCTTTTGGGGATCGTATGAGTTTGTTGGATTGCTGATTGCTGATTGCAATTGCATTGTCCTGTGGATTATTTTTGCTGGTAATACTTGCGTGCCGGTAAAATTAATGGGCACGGCAAGTGATGGTTCGTTTTTTTGTTAGAATTTTGCGGTAGCACTGTGAGGTCGAACACCTTTAATGGGATTGGATTATTTAGAAGAATGGTTTAGTTTGACCGAGTGGCAGCTTATTTGCAAGCAGCAGATTTAGTGATGCGTTGTCCGGGAGTTTCCCTGACGTTGGGTTAGGTATATTGGAGTTTGGAGTTGTGTTGCTTGGTAATATGTGTTGTTAAAGATACTTTTAGCTTGGAGGCATAGGCCTGGCAACTCGTCTTCTCTTTTTGACAGCTTTGGTTGATGAGGATGAACATGAGGACATAATAACATTCGAATAGCTAAAGGCGTTCTTATGGAGTTAAAACGAGGATGGTTGTTGTAATGCCGCGCGCCACAAGTTCTCATCTTTACTTGTTCTGGGCTTATGTTCAGAAGGAAGCAGCATCATGCTACCCATAATCAGAATGAAGTCTTCTTACAGAAAAAAGTTGAGAGCGGCAGAGCGAATTTTTTGTTAAAAAAGTAGAGACTTTTTGTCTTCTACTGGTGAACTAAACTGAAATAACTGAGGAAAAGATTGTATCCGACTCATTGTGCAAGATTTTCAAATTAGATTTAGTTGTATATCATCTTGTTGATTGGCATATGCTAGAAAAGAACTAATTTCTGGAATAAATGAGTTCAAAAACAAACTTATGTTTAGGAATGCAGGGTAAGAGCTTTTCTAGCAACACGTTAATTTGAACGAATGAATTTCTCTCTGAATCCATCTCGGCTTGGTGCTTTAACCCTCATAAGAATTTTCATCCAAGTTAATTGGTGAGAGCTTTCTATATGACTGTACCAGTCACACTCCCAAATTCCAATAATGTCTTACTGTACCTTGGAGTTGAATATATTTGATGAATTGTGGTATCATGAAGTAACCATATACATATAAAATGACAGCAATTTGAGGTTTGATTGATCATAATGCTATCTGAATACGGATAGATATTCTCTATGTCATTTTAGATGAGTCGTTAACTCTTCAATGTAGGTCCACCCTCTATGAGATAATTCTACGGCCCTTTCAACCCCGCTTCTTTTGTTCACTCGATAGAAGTTTTTCCCTCGTGGGGTTTGGGTCATCTTCTCTTCGAAGATATCCTGGATGGAATATTAAATATCGTTTTTCGGGCTTGCGGTTGTATGAAAACAATCAATTCTAGACACTAATACAGTTAGATCTTGCCCTTCAAAGACAATCTCTTCCCTCCCCTGGGGCTTGTTGGCCTCGCTGTTGGTGAATTTTTGGTGCTAGTGAATCAGAAAGCCGTTCTACTCTGGTTAGAGAAGAGTTAGCCTAAAAGAAAGTCAAACTGTTCTTCCCCTTCTGATTGGCGCCCAGGATTCCTATGCCAGAGATATCATCTCCATAGGAATGGCGTAGATACTGATATAACGGGGTAACTAAAAAGAATTGTATGGGGCGATTTCTGTTAGCTTCAACTTCAATTCGTTAACCTCTTTGAACAGGAAAGATTCTGTCGCTTGTGTATCACCAAGTAGTTCCCAGTTGTAGACCTTCAGTCTTGAGCTTCTTCAATTTTCAAGCCATCACAAGTCTTGCGTGCCCTTGAATCCTCTGTTAAATTATCAAGCCGTAGACTTTCATTTGCATACTAAGGATTTCTTCCTCCTATACACGGCTTTTTGAATGTGATCTACCTTTTGCTTTTTCGCTTTCATCGTTTTTTGGGCCAGAATATAGGGCACTCTCTATTTAGGCTAAAATTGTCACTGTATGTAGAATGGTCACTTGGTCTTTCTGTAGTAACTTTGTACCTCAAGTTCTCAGAAAACTCAATTTCATCCTTAGGGATTGGTGTTGTGTATGTAAGCATTCAGGTGAATCTGTTTGATCATTTCTTTCTTCATTGTGACTTCTCCCTCTAACTT
The DNA here is from genome assembly GCA_031216235.1 of Syzygium jambos. Taxonomy (NCBI): domain Eukaryota; kingdom Viridiplantae; phylum Streptophyta; class Magnoliopsida; order Myrtales; family Myrtaceae; genus Syzygium; species Syzygium jambos. The sequence continues at coordinate 5,641,031 of CM062228.1, forward strand.
TGGAATCATATCTTCGGCTTGTCTAAGGTTGTATGTGTCATGCCAAGACATGTCATCCAATATTTAGCTATTGGAATGCTTACGTTGGAGACTTAACCTCTAAGAATTCTTGGAGCGCTGCGCCACTTTTCTGGTGTGGTGCAGTTGGAAAGAATGCAACAAAAGATTGTTTGAGGGATTTAATTGTTAGGTCGCTTCTCTTTTGTAGTCTCTGATTAATCTTTGCCCTTTGGTCATTTTGTGCTGTTTATGTGTACTTTTGTGATGTTTTACTTTTCGTTTGTTTCTCTTCTTCCTGTCCTTGTGCATCTCTGACGAGATTTTTTATATTAACGAAATCCTTCATTATCTATAAATGAAGAAAAGATTAGTCTTCTGCCTATACATGACTGTGTGATAGAATTTGACTTTCCATGTTGTGTGTATTCATTGCATGTGCATTCATCAAGGTATTGATAATTGGTACCAAAGTGGCATATTTTTGGTTTTATTCTGTTAGATAGAGGACCAGAGTTGCATTGCCCAATAATGTGCATGACAAATGAAATGCTGCTTTTGTTTTTGAGCATCCAGAGAATTTTTTGCTCTATGTGGTCTCCTGGAATCTCTCTATTAAGAGTATGTTACTAACTAGCTCTCTGCTTCTTTCTTTTCTTTGGACTATAAGTTTTCTTGGGATGATGTGGCCTTCAATCTTAGATGGTATACACATTTCACTTTTATGTTTCATGATGTGGTAAATGTTAACTAATGGATGTGCATCCTTGGCTAGATTCTTGACTTGTATGGCTTTGGTACTGATTGTGTATCTCTGCGTAATATGCACGTTAAGTATTTCAATTTAATATTTTCTAGTGATGGTGAGTTCTTAATAAGCTTTTCATGGTGAAGTCTGTATCTAGTCTGTGTCAATATTCACTCAGCTGCATGCCCAGCTGCGTCCCCCTTGACATTAGAGATGCTCAGATGCCTGAACAATACGTGATGTTTATCTGGGGAAGCATTGATGAGATGGCATTTCCCAATAATCAGATTGTTGTTTTGAGTAAAAATAAAGAGGCAAGACTGGTGCATAGGCTAATGTGGGGGTTGGTGCCTGGTGGTTTGAAGTTACAAACACCAAACACTCAAATGCTACCAAGCCAAAAGTTGGAAAGGAAGGAAGTCATAAGTTCACTCGTTCTCTCACAACACTAGAGATGGTAGTCATCATAGGGTGGGAGTTGCTTCTCATGTCATTGTTGTTCTTTTCAGCAGCTTCTAATCTGTTATTTATGCCTCTTCCTTACATATGATTATATATTCTATGATACCATGGGGTGGCTTGTGGGCAGAGTTGCTACTGTGCTGGGGGGTGACGAGAACTTCTTGTAGTTGATTATATACTAATTTTTTTAGTGGAATATGATTAGGTAATGCTATGGTTATGTTTTAGCTGCTTAATATTTTTGGATGCATTCTTATTTTGTAAGAGCGTGAGCCAGTGATTAATTTACTTCTTACATTTACCTCCTTATCTTTACTTAGGAGAAACTCTATCAATGGATTTTGAGACAGCAAGAAGAAGGATCAAGAGTGTCCACAATTGATATTATTGCATACTTGCAGGTTTGTCAATATTCAGAATCCATCATAAATCATAATTGTGTTTGGTTTCCTCAATTTGCATGTTCATAACTTACTTCTTCCATTGGTTTGTGTTTTGTTTTTCTTTCTATACTCGTGTTTCTATAGTAGTGCAGGGATGATTAGTAGCGGTTCGTGGGAGGGGCTTTTTAATGGAGAGGTTCTGGGGTTTTGTTTTTCTTATAGGTTGATTCTGGGGTTTTGTTATTGACTTCTTTGTATGTAAGTCTGGAGTCTGGCTTGTATGTTGGAGGTCACAGACGGCTAAAAATGTGGTAGATGTTCCCTGATAGGTAAAAAAATACAAATAACCAAGGGGGTCCTGCTGCAGACCCTTGTTCAAATTTAGTTGCAGAAGATTCTGCAAGGAGCTATGATGCTATGTGATGTGTATTACCATTCTATTGTATAGTAACGGGAGATGACTGCGCAAGAGGTCTTCTGTAGTTAAAATCTTCTAGCTGAAGAAGTAACTCAAGGTTTATGCGAAAATAAGGTGATTTAAGAACTGAGTCTAGATTCTTGTATGGAGCACATTGTATTTGAAAGCAACGTCGAACTCAGCTCCTATTCATTTGGTTTGGCATAAGTCTTCTGATGCTTTTGTGGGTTAACACCACCTCATACTCCCCTAGATTTACAATAAATGGTTTCAGGATAGCTATACATTAGATTGAACTTTGAAGGCGTAAACTAGGTAAATCTCATTGTTATGTTTTTGTTGGAGCAATCTTTAATGCAGAATAACTGTTCTATTGGGTAATTAGTAGCTTTCGGTAGAAAAACAAAATTGACATACATCAAAGAATTATTCTGGATTTTGTATTTGTAATTCAGTTAGTGGCTCCTCTACCACCCTTGGCTGTAGCATGCGTTGTTAATAAATTGTTCTTCTGAGGGTTTTCTTGCCTTATCTTCTTTAGTACTTTGGCGTGGTGGTGAATTCCATCAGATGATGTGACTGAGTTGCTATTTGTGCCATCTGAAGACAGATGAGATGAGTTACCTTCTGGGATTTTTTATAAAATGCATTTGGATTTTGAACTAACTAGATCAAACGACCACTGTGGTGGAAACGGATTGGTGTTTTCTCCAGGACATTTTTTTTTATAATAGTGCATCAGTGAAAGATGGCTTGAAGTTTATGGCAACGTTTGAAGTATTTCTAGTTTTACCAAAAGTATCCGTTAGAGGATTCACATGAGTTCTTTCCTGGCATTGTCCCCAAACAATTAGGCATGCCGTTTGTCAACACAGCTGAATAAGTTATTTCTTTTCCCTTTCTATTTTGGAACTTGTGTAGAATGAGCTCGACTATCCAGCAGATGAAGCTCCAATGTCCCCAAGGCCGCCGGCTCAGCATCAAAATTCTCAAGCAGCGGTGCATTTAGCTAATGTCGGTGCCCCCGTTTCTTCTAACCTGTTTGCACCGGCGACAATTCAGGCTCCTCGTTCTGGAAATTCTGATCACCAGGGGAAAAATCCAGTCTTTTCGAATGCACTTTCAAGCCCTGTGCGCCGGAGCATCCAGCACTATCACTTGATGCAAGGTGCTTATAATTCGAACACCATGTCATCAGGAAATGCTGCGCGACATAACGAAACTAACAACCCTCATCATCAGATCAGGGATAACAACCCGACAAGTTCCAATGATACTTCCATGGATATGCATGCCGAGAGTCCTGGTCAAGACTCCCAGTACTAATTATGCATGTGCCGAATTCCGTGATACAGGGGAGTTGTGAAGCTTGTCTCTTTCTATGTTTGTGTTGGGTAGGTTTTCTTTGCTTTCTTTTTTCTTTTTTTTCTCTTATGCTGATAATTGTCCATCTGTGGGAGAGATTTTATAAAGAATCCATCTTAATTTAAAACACCGTCATGTCTAGTTTGCTTGTGCACATAGACGTCCATGTTCATAGGGTCAATAATAGATCCCTAATGCTCACTTATATCCTTGGTTAGCGCAATGCATATTTGCTCTAAAGTCCGTGTAATGAAAGGTTGGAGAAAGATGTGGAGTAGAAGACTTTTCCTGATTGCCATTTATATTCACAATTGGATTGTTGGTTGCCTGTCCAGAATTGAATCAGCTAGTGTAGTCAAAATCTTTTAATTCGCTCAACTTTGATAATTTTAGATCAACTTTGATAATTTTAGATCAAGAGAATTATCAATTTGTATGTTGTGAATGGTGCTCGAAGTATTTATTCTAGCAGCAGCAGTTGGACTTGCAGCGTCATGTTTTTCTTCGTGTGTTTTGGTGCCCTGAGGATCCAGTTCCACTCTCTTTCTACCTATAACTCATTCCATTTCCTAGGTTGGGAATTACTACGCCCTTACTTCCTGAGGCAACGGTTGAACGCTAAGCTGCTTCTGAGCTCGCTGACCTTCCCTGCCAACCCCCTTCCTTTGAATGATTGATTCGGTGTGAGAATATACTCTCTGGAGGAACAAAAGCCCTTCCTTATGCCTTAGAACAGCGGGGTTCTGGCTCTTTATATATTTTGTTATTTCGATCCGTAAATAAGAGTAAGAACCTATCCAGCTGAGCACGATCTAGGCTATAAAGGCACTTTCACTGAGAAAATGGGTTAGTGGCGTTATAGTTCGAAACACTTTAGTGAATTGAAAGACCTAAGCAAAGGTCTAGTTTAGTCTTATGGAGTTAATGGATGGGAATAGACAAGATGGATATGAGATATAGGACGAATAGAATTTGATCCCTTTCGTTTCATGTTATTTTCTATTTTCACATTCTATTTATTCATTCTCTCTTACGCGACCTTCTAGAGTGCTTGTAAGTTATGTGCGTGGTACAAAGTTTATCTTTTCCTATACCTTAGGTATAGCCTTTGAATCAACAAAGAACCTTTTCTTCCATATCTATACGAACCTCGAACATGCGTACCTCGAACATAGATACCATTGAGATGGAGAAACGATTCATTAATTGAACCTTCATGAATTCATTTTTTTGTTGATTTCAGTTAGTAAGAGAGATCTTGAATTAAGAAATAGATTCTAGAAGCTAAGAAAGGGTATGTTGAGCAATTGCGATAAGCGAGTTCATTGAATTCAATAGGTGCAAATCTTTTATATATATAACATAGATATAGACAACAAAAGTATCTATTTAGAAGAATATGGTAGTTTTCTCCGAACATAGCTCTTATGTATTCGTAAATGAATGGGTAAATAAATTATAGCAATTTTCAAATAGATCAGAACTGAGGTGGATATATGAATTTGAACCAACGACTCCCGCCGTATAAAAGCAATACTCTAACCTCTAAGTTAAGTAGGTTATTTGTCATAGGTATATTAGTTTGGAGTTTTTGGTAGTCAAAATATTAGTTTTGGATAAATTTGTCACAGGTGTACTAGTTTGGGGTTTTTCGTGGTATTAACCCTAAACTAAATGTTGATCCGTGGACCTGAATAACAGCTGGAAATTTCCTACAAGAATTAGTAATCTTAACAAGTCGGCAAGCTATGGTAATAAATATGGGTATGTTATCGGAAAAGTGGGTAGTTTTGAAACGATCAAATAATAGTTGGTCACTACCTATAAGAGTTAGTAGAATTAAAATCTTCATAATTTTAACAAATAGATGGTACTAAAGTATTGTAAAGTATTAGGATGGTTCGCAATTTAAAACAATCAAATAAAGATGGGTAAAAGGACTCAAATACGAGTTGGTTTACCAATAAGAGTTAGTAAATCTAATCATATGTACATGACACGATAAATTTCTAAACACTCGGTTGATATGAGTCCTTTTTGTACTTTTTTTTTTCGAAAAAACGAGTCCTGTCAATGCAAAATATTCAAATTGTCTAGGTGATACTTGAGAACTTCATCGCCGATACCCTCAAATTTACAATTTCCAATAAAGGTTTATGACTTGATTACACTTTTCCCAATGACTGATCTCATTCCATACATAACACACGGCTTCTGCTGCAACTCTTTTTCGAAATTTCCTCTGTCACCGTATTTGTACAATGAAGTTGTTTCATAGGGACTTTCTTTTTTCTTCAAATCTCGTGGCTTTCGTAGTTCGACTTTCATTCAACGAAAAATGCCTCGAACCTTCGAAGCACGTAGATACCGAATTCGCAAAACATATTCTCATAATTCTTTTCGAATAATCGAGAAATAATATAAAAAAATTTTGATTTCCAAAAAATTGGAAAATAAACCGGTCCACAAAAGAAAAAAAAGCCCAAGCCCAATCTCCGGTCGGCTCACGAGCAAAAACCCGGTCCGACCCGGCCCGGTCCAGCGAACGGGGAATTTACCAGTATTTGAGGCGGCAACATTTCATTTCCCGTACGAAACCATTCGTTCCCGCCAACCCCCATCTTCGCTCCTCCTCTCCCTCTCGCTCGCTCCCCTCGATCGATCTCGCGCGCGGCGGTGCTCGGATCGAACATCAGTCAGAGGTACGCGAGATTCCGCCCGCCTTCCCCTCCTTCCCGCTCGCGGCGGCGACCCGTGTTTGGATCCGCGCGGTCGGATTCGAATCGCCGCCGCGCCGTTCGAGCGTCGCGGCGCGTAACCTTGGCTTTCTTTGTGTCCCCTCTCTGCTGTGCCGATGGAACGGTTCTGTTCTCGATTTTGGTGACCTGCGGTTGAATTCGAGTGGCTGAATTGCGATTGGTCCGTGTTTTGCCCGGGTTCTCGCTCGCATCGATCGATGCCGACGGAGCGAGCGGGGGGTTTTGTTTTCTGCGTGGTAGACCCCGAGGACGATGCGTTAGGCGTGTTCCTCGTTTCGTTAGGCATCGATATATCCCGAACGTGGCTTTTTTGCGAGGGAGCCTGCGGGATGTTTATTTTTCCCCCACTCCCTCGCTTGATAATTTACTGGCTTCCGGTGAATCAGAGTGCTAGGGTTTCTATTGTCGAGGCAAACCCATGTGGAATTTGTCTAGAAAGATGGAGACGCCTAAGGGATTTGGAATCCGTGAGTGTGTAGAGGCCCGCTCGGTCAAATTTAACTGGAAACGGTGAACTTGAAGAGACAAAGTTTGAAGCTTGGGGAAGTAAGATCAATTATTCTTATGCTGTTCATCCGGAGGGTTGTTCCTAGATCTGGGTGGTGCTGAAGGCCCTATAGCTCAGTAGAGTTGTCATGTAAATATTGCTTTTCTGGTGAATTCTCCCACAGAAATGTTCTTTTCACATGGTGACTTGACAAAATGTCTCTTAAATTATGGCCCAATTCGAACTTCATGGATCTTAATTTTATTGGTGAAAGATAAGGAAAGAGCAGGTTTCCTAATCTTGTAGGTTTGCTGGTGCAGTGGGTTTGCCATTTTTATGCCTTTTCCTGTGATGTAGGTTTCCAATTTTGAGTAAGACTAGGATTGAGTTATAAATATGAAGTCTTATGGCTGTTTTCACGTGTTAGCCGTCAGATTTCTCAGAAAGGTTGGAGCAAAACACAGTGACATTTGGCAATTTCAACACCTGGGTTGAGTGAGATAGTGTTTGAGAGGTGAGTGTACAGTTGTATTTCCCAGTGAAATTGTACTGTTAGGTTAATTGGTCGAACAATGTATATGGGGTCTGCATGTTTATTTGCGGTTTGTGTTTTGATCGCTTCCATTGTTTCCGCTACTTAGTCACTGGATTTTCTTGACAGTAATAATGACTCTGTCTAAATTTAGTAGAATCAAACTTCGTTTTACTTTACTATTTCTAGAAGCTTTATGTTTGTCCCCAGTACCCACCTTCAAAAACCAATGCACGAAGCTTACTCTTGATTAGTCAGTGTGGGTTGTTCTATCTGTTTCTGTTTCTTTCTTTAGTTGGAAGAGGGTAAAAAGTTTCTGATTAGGATTACAGTAAAAATGTTCCTTTTCTTGATGATTCTTTCTAGGTTACTTGGGAATTAATAATGACCAGTTGATGGGCTATTAGAGCTCGATGCTTTTCATGTGTTGATGCTTGCTTTTGTTCTACCTCTGAGGGTGCACCTGGTATTGCTATCACTTTGCCAAACTAGATATAAGTAAGGGTAATCCAGGGTACTCGGCTTTGATCTACGTGCATCGGTGTCCGTGTTTCTTCTAATGAAGTATCATTATATATTGCGATGATGGTGGAGGAAAAATGAAAGCAGCAGTCTCGGATTTTGTTCCAGCAAAATATTTGTGCATAGTGTTTGTATTCTTTATGATGATTATTTATCTGATCTCCATGTACCTTGGTTTGAAGTTCTAATTTTTTTTTTGTGAATGGAAGTGTGAGGTAATGCTATGAAAGTAGTGAAGTGGAGCTCCAATGAGACCTGTAAAGGACAGAAACGTGAAGGCTCCTCCTAGTGGCATTGCAAAAAAAGTTTACAAGGGAAGGGATAAATCTGTAAAGAGAACGGGTCAGCTGCATCACGTTTTAAAAGGTATGGGTGAGATGTTTCCCTTTCTCTGCTGCATGAGGGGTGACCTTTCCATTGAATTAACCCAAAAGAAAATCTTTTGTTAAGTTTTCACTCTACTTTGGAGAAGCTAGAATAATAAATTTCAGTCTCCACGTGTGTATGTCTTGGGTCCATGCTTTTGTGCAAACCCCTTTACTTTTAAGAGAAGTCTAAACTACTAGAACACTTTGTTAGCTTACAGTGATACAGATGCTCTACCTTCCAATAAAACCAAGATTTTCATGTTTTTTTTTTTCATTTTCCAGAACAAGGTAAATATCTCTTGGAAACAGAAAAAGAGTTGCCTGCAGTTCAGCATTCTCCAGCACAGAGACTTGATCCTTCGACAAAGATCAAGTTGCAGCTTTTCCCCATTGATGAAGTCACTCGCTTAGGATTGCAAAAGGTGACATTATCATCCTTGGGTGCCAAGAAACATAAATTGACGTATATGCAGCAGAGAGTCTGATATTCATCTTTTGCACTTGTAGGATGGACATCATCCATATTTAGAGCTCGCTTTAAAAGCTCAGAAAAGGATTTCCTCTGTTGTGAAGCACCTGCAAGCTAAGTGGGGAAGTTCGACCATTGCAACTGGAGAACCTGTCCTTTATCCATATAGCATAGAGGAGGCAAAAAGTAGTCCTGACAGATGGACTTTGGATGATAAAGATGTAAGCGCAGGTGATGTCCATGCAGCTATTGGTAGCCCTGCGTTGTTCCGCCTAAGGTCTGATGCTCACTTAGCATTTTCACATTAAGTTTTATATTTGGCACGAATTCATTCTGATTTATTTCTTGTCAAGGTATGGCTGGTTCTCTAATGCTGGAAGTGAAAGCCTGGGTATATCTTCTGAGTGGGCCCCGGCAAAGTCCCTGAACCCAGCATCATTTCTCACCAAGTATTCTCACCAACATGAAGGCATCCAGAAAGGTTGTGAGAGTAACATCAATAGTAAGTGTGATGAGGGGAGAAAGTTTGAGAAGGCAGATAGTGAAGTAACAAAAACAGTTGGTGGTGTGAAGGACCATGAAATCATGGTGGACAACTTAGTGGATCATCCAGTAGATCGGATGGTATATCTACTGCCACTTTTTGTGTTTTTAATAGATTTGGTTTTATAAGGTTCTTAACGATTGGTTGGTATCTGGACTCTTTGTTGGGTGCTTCATTTGCGTGCACACTTGCTTCCATGAAGCAAAGCAAGTATATTTAAATTGGGGTAGAAGAAAATAGGAAGTTATATACTAGGTGGTTGAAATTTTCTTCACATGGCAATGTATATTGAAATGTCTTGTTTCTATTACCCTCAGTGTCTATACTTCTTGTGGAAAACTTAGGTAGCAGCAAGGCCCATTTTTCTATGCTGGTGTGGTTGTGACTTTTTTTTAAACTGTATTGTTGACATGTTTTCCATTGTTGTAGGTTCCAAAGGTGTAGACTTAAGTTTCTCGACTCTTACTAAAATCTGGTTCAGATATTTTTCCTTCTAGCATAGATTTGACTTCTAAAGGTTTCCTTCTTCATTTTTGCCATCTTAGCCTCATATGTGTAGGTTCAGGGTATATGTATTTTGGCTTTGCCATTGTAGGTCCATAAGCTGGAACATTTGGTTTCACTATGATATCGCCCATAACGATTACCTTGATTTGCTCGTCCAATTGCTTTATTATGAAGATATTTTTTTTTCAAGTATTGTTGTTCATGTGTTCCATGCGGATATTTTTGTCTTCTAACTATTTTCATCCTTTGAAAATAGAATACTGTTGAGTGCAATGAAGGGGGTCTTGGGCAATCATCAGAAATATGGACTGATAATCTCACAAACATTAGCATTGGGGGTCTGCTTTCAGAGGCATCCTTGCAGGGCATGTTCAGCAGTTTTTTGTCAAAGACAAATGGGTGTGTTCCAACCTCTCATTTCTCCCAATGTACCTCTGATTCATTTGATGCATTGATTACTACACATGTTAAACATTCTCAAAGTAAAAAGCTGTCAACAAATGAGCCATGTTCATCCATTTTGGATGCTGAAGATACGTGCATGGCATTTCCTTTTAAGACGTCCTCTATGAGCAAAGATAAATCGACTTCAAATGGAAGTAGCAGTGCTGGGCTCTCCTGCACGGAAATTGGAGCCAGGCCTTGCCAATTTCTCAAAGCAGCTGAGGTTTGTCAACTTCTTAACCTCATTTTCTTGTCATATCGTGTCCATGATCTTCTATGGGATAATACTTCAACTGAAAAAGCCATCAGGATCAGACCATAAAAACATTCAATACCCATTATTTTTTATTTACTCTTTGAGAAGTTCTTTGTGAATATTTGACCTCTAGACTTTCAGTTAGATTGCTTGACTTCCTAGCACACATTACTTTTTAGATATTAACAAATAGTAGGAAAAACGAAGGGAAAAAAAGAATACAGGGAATCATGTGGAATAGTCTTACCAGCCATCCATTGATTGCCGGGTGCTGATTCTACAGTTACATTTTTTTTGTCTGATATTAAGGCATCGATTAGCTTAACCTATGTGAAGCAATTGTTGCATTATTGGTGCATTCTGTGAATAGGAAGTTTGGAGCTGTCTTAATGTTGAATGAGATAGTAGTTGCCACTTCTAAACCAGCATTATGTTAATGAGCTAGTGTCCTTGTGGTCCTTCCGTAATCATCTGTGCAAAGGGCTTGCTAGTTGGAAAAGTTGGGGGGTCATACTCTTCATAGTGTGCGCAAAACACCAGGGACAGATAAAGTTGAGATCCTATTCTGATAGAATAATCTTATGCTTCCAGTGTTTCTGGTTATTGTCATGTATTGAGCTCTCTTTTGTCTTTACATTCCAAATAATCATAATAAAGGCTTTGGTAAAATAGAATTTTGCTTTGCTTAGGAAATGCATGTTGCCAAGGTCTTGGGTTGTTGGCAAGAAAAACAGATTCTCTTGCGGTTGGCTTGGTGTACTTGACATGTTTATAGCACAACTCTCACTTTTACTATGCTTCATAGGATGACATACAGATCAAGATTGAACCCGAAACTTTCAATGCTGATGCTTTTCAAGAATCTGAAACTGCCCTACAGCTTTGTTCACGAGTTTATAATGACGAAAGCAGCCTTGGTCTAGCAGGAATCCAATGGGTATGTCATAGCTCATATTGTAGCTTATAGGGCTTAAGTCTAAAAACTGGAACTTCTGCTAATCTGCTAGATGCTATCGTTTGCTGCAGACCGACACTCTAGGACCGTTTGATCTGGGACTGCCCTCAGGAAAGGTTATTAATGGGGATACTATTAGCATTAGTGGATTTGTTAGATAATATGCTGATGCATCATGCTTGGAGAAGTACAAGATTTAACGGTGGGATTGACAGGCAGGCCCTCCTCAGAATCCTTGTGAGACGACTGGATATTTGTTGTTTATATTTCACTATAGTACTCACATAGATCTATATTAGAAACAAACTATGCTGATTTCATTCTCCAGCTCTACGAAAGCCAGTGTTTATTTCACCTGGCATTCTGATACCTAGAAACGATGTAGAATTTACCAAGTCAATTACTTGTCCAACACTCCAAATCTAGTGGAAACTATGCGAATAAACTTTTCATGCTTTTCATGTCATCTTGTAGAATAATTGTTACCATTAAATGATGTTCCATTGGTCTCATGATTGCTTTGATCTTTTATGTTTGTTGCTACTTTGCTCTGAGATATTTGTCACCTATTTAATGCCACCTTTTCTCACTTCTGAGTAGTTCTACCTGTTTCATCAAATATTTGCGGTGGATATCAAGTTGTCTTCTGATATCACATAGTTCATCTTGTCTTGTTAGGAGTTCAGATAATGGAAATGAAATCTTGAAAATATGGGGATCTATTATGAACTCTGACATTTGAGTTTAACTTTGGTTCAGTGCGCTTGAGCTTTGAAGTTGCTTGGGATGTGGATAAATGGTTGATAGATCTGTCCCAATGTAGTTGCCCTTGGAGGGCTGAAGTTCAATGTTTGCAGAAGATAATCTCTATCTTAGTCATAGATGTTTCGTTTCATCTAACATATGTGCTCGATTTGTTATGGAGCTCTTTTCTGGTAGATAACTACTCAAGTATAAGGCATAAATGTGTCGGAAGTCGTAAAACTTTTAAAAGGGATATGTGATTATGTCTCTTAGTTAGCTCTATCTATTTTCTGCGATGAGAAAATCTTCCGTGCCTTCTTATAAATGTTTCTCGTATGTGGCCACTAGCACTTACTATGGCTTTTGAATACCCATCAAACCATTTAAAAGAAGCCACGGAATAAGTATGTTTGCCTTTTCATTGTATAGGAGATTGAAAACCACTAAAGAGTGATTGGATTATCATTTGATTCGTCATTATCCCAATTGTATTATGATTACTTCGACTCATGGCAAAGGAGTTAGTTTTACTAGTGCAAGTACATGGATGCTGACTTTGACAGCACCAGGCTTTGTGCTGTTTCGGCACGATGCACTTATCTGACTCCGTCTTTTTACAACATGATATATGTAAAAAGTATGCATAGTAGGCATCTGAGAAGAATTATGATTACTTCAACTCATGGCAAAGGAGTTAGTTTTACTAGCGTACATGGATGCTGACTTTGACAGCACCAGGCTTTGTGCTGTTTCGGCACGATGCACTTCTTTGACTCCATCTTTTTACAACATGATATATGTAGAAATCTAAGCAAAATTGGAAAAAGTATGCATAGTAGGCATCTGAGAAGATTGACCTTAAACTTCGCGTAAGTAATGCCCTTATCCTGCCCTACAGAGAAGCTTTTGTTTGAACTCATTTCCAGTCTGCGATCTGAAATTGGTCTTGTCTTCATTATGTTTCACGGATTTCGACTATTCTTTCTCTTGTTCGCATTTGGGTTAGGTTCAAATGTATCAAGTTTTCATGATCCTGCTAAGCCTTTGCTTGAAGAGGAGTGTGTGACAGAAAATATTATAGTGCATGTAGCTTTCTAACATGTTGAACTTCTAGAAGTGACGATCAGTTACGCACTCGGCCTCAAGATGATATCCACCACTGAAAAGACGTTCCACGTGAAGAAGATTTGTTAGAAATTGATGAATAAAGAGGCCAATCAGAAATTAGCCAAGAAGTACAAAGTGAAAATAGAGGCCTATAAATATAGGTCGTTTGGACCTACGCAAGTCTCTAAAATGCTTTATCTTGGTCCTTGTCTAGACTTTGGGATTGTCATGATGTAAAATTTCTAGAGAGTATTTCCTCTTTCGGAAGACAGATACAGAGGGGAATTGAGGGTGCGAGACGTGTGGATATCAACACGTTAAAATAAGAAATGTATTCGTGGAGCCTGAGACCACGAAGGCTCTCGTAAGAGCTAATACTCCCTTTTCTTGGTGAGGCAACTCTTAACCAAACAGTAAAAATTCGGGAAGCATAGAGTTAAAATAGAGGCCTATAAATACAGGTCATCAAGTGCTTGTTGCAGGTGCAGAGAAACTAAGTCCGCAGCCTCTTCATGCATCAAATCTTGTAGAATCACTTTTCCTAATACGATTCCCTCAACTTGTCCCAACTAATCCACCGAGATTTCCTTTTCAAAACCATATAACTTGCCTTTATTTATCCGAACTCCATAAATAATAAAACTAACAGTGATATAAGAGAAATTCCTTCGGTTGGTATTGGGCATTTGTCTTATCCACCTACTACTAAAATCACCTATCTAAATATCCAACACCAAAATTATGGCCAACTCTACCTCACATTCGATGTAAATAATTATAACTACCAGAGAATTAAAATCTTGAGGTACAAGATTTATGGGACATTGCAAAGAAAAAATATACGGCTCCGAAAGAAGGTGCAAGTGTTTTGACAGATTAATTACAAAAAGATGCAAGGGGCTCCATGTGTTATCCAGCAAGCATTCTCGAAAATGATTGGAGCTAGGGCATGGGATACTTTACAAGAAGAGATTCAAGGTGCAATAAAGGTACGCAACCTTAGACTTCAATCTCTTAGAAAGGGTTCGAAAATGCCAAAATGAAAGATGATGAGATTGTCGAACACTATTGTAGCAAATTAAAAGAACCAGTAAATCAAATGGGGGCCTACGAAGATAATATCACTGACCAAAGGGTAGTGGGACAATCCTGTTGTATTTTTAGGTAAGCGTCACCAATGTTTTATCCACTACCATTTAGCCCATAGGCCCTCATTTGATTTACTACTTTTAATCTGCCACTATATTGCTGGATGGTCCCATAATCTTTCCTTTTAGTATTTTCAAATTCCCTTCAAGAGATTGAAGTCTAATGGGACATACCTTTGCTGTGCCTTGGCACTCTTCTTGTAGTATATCACATACCCTATTTGCGGCGTTTGCTCCAATGATTTTCCAAAATATCGTTTCCGAGAGCACTTGCTAGATGGCATGATGACCCTTGCATCCTGTTGTAGTTGCTCTGACGGAACGCTTGCACCCTCTTTCGGAGCTGCATATTCTTTCTCTATGATTCCTATAAATCTTGCGCTATCAAGACAATAGTCATTTTTGTACTCCAATAGTCATAGTTATTTCCGTCGAAAGTATGAATAGATAGTGAGTGCGAGGTAGAGCTGGCCATAGTTTTGGTGTCGGATATTTAAGTGGGTGATTTTAGTCGCGGGTAAACACGACAAACACCTGATACCAATCGAACGAGACTATGATATCACTGTTAGTTTTTTTATTTATGGAGTTCCAATATATAAGGCTAGTCATTTGGTTATGAAAAGGAGAACTCGGTGGAATAGTTGGAACAAGCTGAGAGAATAGTTTTATGAAAAGTGATTTTGCAAGATAGGTCTCTTCCACCCACTTCCTTAGAAGGCTATTGGCTCAACTTTCTGGAGTTCTCTTGATGTTAATATGTATTCTACATCTTTATGGATACTAGAATATTCTTCACCATTCTAGAAAATTGGATCAATATCAGCAGAATCAATTTTACTATGATGAAGCAAAGGAGATGTCAGAGTGAACAATCTCATGGGAAAATCAGGCGAAAGTTGCAGAAGTCGGCTGCGCGGATATTTGCTCATTCATATCTTCTAAATTCTTTTTTGCAGTAACTAGAACCTGAAATTTAACACTGCAATCACATCCCATCTTCACTCAACTTGAATTATCTCAACCCCATTACATTTACGGAGCAAAAAGAGGAGATTCGAAGCGATGAACATTCTTAGTAGATACACAAGTTCATGAGCCATGGAATCGCATTCCCTGTCTAAGCTGTCATATTCTCCAGCTTCTGATTGTTTATAAGAGTTTCAAACCGAACTCCAATGTGCAGCAGAAAGAAGGAATAAGAGTAGCATCTGTTGCATTTTACACGGGGTAGGAATCATCAGAGAACTTGCTCTTGATCCACTTGAAACTGTTGCGCAGCGAGGACTTGAGCTTGCCCTCCATCGTGTACATGTTATAGCTGGCCACCCTCCTCCTCCTCTTGAGCTCCGGGTTGCCGGAACTCTCCAACCCGTCAGGGGCGTTGCTCGGGCCATTGAAGCTGTACGACTTCGACCGGTCCTCGAACCCGAGCCTCATTTCCGAGTAAGATGCAGAGTAACCGTTGAATGACTTGCTTTTCTCCATGTTCAGAGAGACCTTGTGGAGGAATGGCAGACTCTATCATGTCTTATATAGAGACAAGAAATGTAGCGTACAACACATCCCGTGCACACCCTTTTCAGTGCTATTGGCTCTATAATGCGGCATGCGTTGGCATCGACAGGACTTTATTGGGTTGTGCAACAGCAAGGGGAGGAGCCGTTTGTGGTGATGGGATGAGGTATGGTATCTGTTGATTAGATTTAAATGGGTTTAGTGGGAGACAATGATGGATTTCAGGGGTTAAATTACTTAGATGCATCATCCGTGTTGACAGGAAAGTCAATTACGCTAACTAAATCATGTATGATACTCCGGATGCAAATTGATATGATGGATTCGTTTCTTAATTCAGAGTCCGATCAAGTAGAAAGCCAAATTGTGATGAAAATCGTCGAATTTCATGTGCATCCAAGAGAACCCAGAAAGGCCAACATAGGAAATTTAGAAATGTGTTTGCAGGATGCTCGTTTTTTTCCCATGAAACAGAAGGAAAGATGGAATCATGTGGAGATAAATGGGCATTGGTGGCCAGAGCTGTCGTAAGATAGGAGTGGGTAAGTTCTGACCAGTGGATTTGACTGCCGCTAGTGGGTAAATTGGAGGCAAGGCCCACAAGGCCCAATCATTTCCAGAACGTGGCACCAAACAGTTCATATTGATTAGCCGAGTGCAACTCCCACCCTGCCTGTCCTGTCCTTTCCTTTGGGGAGCAACACTAGGTTGCAAATGGTGGCTCATTGTCTGATTAGACAAGGATGTCCCATGTGAAGGAGAGAGAGAGTCAATAAATAGCGTCTCATCCAAGTCAAATGTTTGTGCAGAGGCAGTTGAGGCAACCGTCTTCAATAAATGCAGCTACAAAGAGGCATCTTTTAAATTTGACATATATTAATAGGTATGCAACTCCGCTGATAAAAGGATTAAGGAGAAAGAAAATGTTAATATCACGGTTACGGGATTCGACTTCCGCGCTTTGCAAGAGACATGACAAAAATCAGAAAGTGATGAGAATTAGAGATAGAACAAACAAAAAATAATTTGACATCTATTCAATTTCTTGATTCAGAAAACCAAAACCAAGAACTAACCTCTGAAAGAGCTGAGATCCTTCCAGGATTACAAGCAACGTGCATGATTTTCTTCTATTCCTTTGCCTTTGGATATAACACTGCTATAAAAGCAGCTATGCGAATTGCTTCGGTTGCTTGAAATAGATGAAAGGCGCCATAGATGTAGATTAGAAGTTTACAAAAATTCTTTCTACACTTCCTGATAGACACCATATTTTCCAGTCGTTTTGTAGTTGCTAACAATGGCCACCTACCTACCAGATCATACTCTAAAATCCGACGAGTTCGAATAACTCAATACTAAATTATGTGTTTCACGGATCTATGAATAAGCCAATAGATATATAAACCGGTAAAAGATGCAGCACCGAAAGAAGATTGACATGGATTACCCAAATTTTAAAAATAGTTCAGGAAAGACCTATAAATTTCAAATTCACATACATTGGGAATAAGATGTGGAGGTAGGTAGAGTGTCGTTTGAATAACATTAATAGGGGAACAAAAGCTTTACACATGGACCATTGGAAGACCTATTAATTGAGGACATAAATCCTAAGAAGGGACAAGAATGACTAAATGCAACCAAATACACTTTAGCAACGGCTTGTTGCCCACCATTTGAAAAGCAAAAACTACGCAACAGATGCGGATCACTCTGCCAAGACAATATGCGCACCAACAATACAATTGCTAGGGAGGTTCGACAAGGAATTACACTGCGAAAAAATCAGCACCGTCCTCCACATCATCGGTCCTTATGCCGCTGCTTTGAGCCATGAATATTCTGTACACTCTTTTAGAACACACCTCGCCTAATCTTCTGTCTTCACCTAGTAAACCTTCTGTCATCAAGTCCTTAAGGTGAAATTCCTTTTCATGTACCTGCGATCAGAGATGTCGAAGCATCTAAGAATGATATCAGGAAGCTTCATTGGTCAAGAACTAAGACAAAAACAAATCACATTCTCTTCTAAATAGCAAAAAGCGAAGAGCTGTTGAGACAAATAGGAGACTTATTATTCCTGTAGACCATGAGGGACAAAATCTTCATAAAATGCAATGGAGTCGCAGCATCTCTTTTTAGGTCATTTTAACTAAATTTTTAAACAAACTTTCCTACTTTTCTCCACCAGACCCCACATTCAAGAGAATGCTAGCCACTTTTGCTCCTCAGCGTCTCCTTCAACACTTGGTAACTTAAAAGCAAAAAGCAAATTAAAAGCTTCCTTCCTTTCATTTCCAATGTATATTTAACTTTTAACAAGTACTTCACAGTCCTAGGAAGAAAATTATCCCGAGGCAAAAAAATTTAAAAAAA
Organism: Syzygium jambos; assembly: GCA_031216235.1. Taxonomy (NCBI): domain Eukaryota; kingdom Viridiplantae; phylum Streptophyta; class Magnoliopsida; order Myrtales; family Myrtaceae; genus Syzygium; species Syzygium jambos. The sequence continues at coordinate 5,659,143 of CM062228.1, forward strand.
GAAAAAATTCAACACTTATCTCATGGATTTCTGGTCTCTTTGGATAAAAATCTAGAGAAAAGGATTTCCAGAGTACAAAGAGACTAAAATAAGTCCTATACAAAAGAAATAAAGTAAAAAAACAAATTGTAAGCATAGCATGCAGGATGCAACGTTCCAAAAAACATGAGAAGAATTTTATGCTCAGCTTCCAATCTGAGCATTCCTTCCAATCCTTCAATGGTGGCCATTCAGTTCACATGCACAGGGCCATCTTCAAGAATCCTCTTGTCCACTACCTAACTCCTGAGATAACGTTTACTAAGGTACATGTAAAACAACACAAACTCCTGGAACTAAGCGAAAAAAAACATAGGGAGATTTGTATCATGAAAGATAGAAAAGCATATTATAATCTTTCTAATAAAACTAATTGGTAGAAATTTGATAGTTATGAGCCAGACCTGCAAAAGCTAACAATCTCCACAAGTATCCAATACAACTGAAACTGCTAATTTTAGGTTGTGCAAAGGAAAAATCAGCAATGCAGGAAAAATTAACCAGTGAAAGCAACCAAAGGGAAATAAAACAAGTCTCAAAGATGGTTGGAAATGATAAGCTACTAATACGAGGACGGTTGCAAACAAGGAAGAAAATCAGCACCCCTTTTGGCTTCCTGTCATATGAAGTTCATGGAGCCCCAGAAATCAACAGGCTGATAGCAATTGAAAAGACGGACACTAATTACCAAGTTTTGACAAAGCTGTGCCAATGCATGTATAAGTCAATTGTATCAAGTTTCAAACAATTGTTTGCTATTGAACCCTGCAATGCGATCTCTTGCTAAGACTGCTGGAGCGACCTTTATCGGTCACGCCTAAAGAAGCTCGTCCTTTTTCCCTCTACCATCTCTTTCTTCCATCACAAATGCTTTCAATGATACCAGCTTTACAAACCTCCCCCAATTTCCCAATAATTCCTACTTTTGGTGGATATTGCTAACATTACAGTTGAGGATACTCGTCTAGAAACTGCATTTAGCATATCTGATTTCAGCACCTCAATTGCTAAACCAATAATATATTATGCAATTTTTCAACCGAACGAGAGCTTTAAAGCTATAAAACACAGGCAGAAAAATGCTAGGCTAGCACATTGCCATAGCCATAGTTATCAAATGTGACGGCCCACTATCAGAATCAATGACAGGTAAAAATTGCTTGAGGAGATGCTTACAGTTTTGTCTGGGTCCATGTAGACATTCAAAAGAGATCTCATGGTCGGGTACTTCTTCCATATAGCCACAGCAAATCGTGGCTGTACCTTTGGAACAGCCATCAACGCTTTCAACCTGGTGGTGAAACGCCAGACAAATATGACATGAGAACTGCCCCATATAAGGTAACCTACAAGTTGCTACATTTCCGATAAAGATAGAGCATGCAAAGGAGGAGTCTTCTCTCTTCTTTTCTTCATTTTCGCACAGAAAAAAGGGTGAGAGGGTACTGGACTTTCCTATGCAAAAGAGGAGTCTTCCTAAATGTCTAAGTCAACAGCAAGTTTAACATTACATTTTTCTCCTCTCTTTTTTCTCTTTTGGGATTGGGCTGGGGGAGTTGGGGGAGGCCTCAACTAGATCTTAATAATGTGGACTGTACCCAGGACAGAGAAAAATACACTACTCTTTCCTCAGAATGGCTGAATCCTTATCAAGAAACATAAAAAATAAGAACTAATGCATGGTTTCAGGCGCTAAAAGAGGAGCACAATTAATATGGAGTGCACAAGCACAATGAACAAAACAACGCGGACAAAGAAATGTGAATTTTGCTACTGGGGTTCCTAATCTTACAAGAGTTGCTAAAGCTCATGAATAAGGTATCGACTGTCTCGTAGTAAATCTGTAATCATAAAATTGTATTTGATCCAAGAAAAAGGGATTGTGTCCCTATCAAATGATCATAATAAAGGATGATGTCGGGGTTATTGAAGATTTAGGATAAAAGCAAAGTGCAGCTCATTTTCTACTGTGCTTTCCTTTCCTGGTTATAATCACCAAGTTGGATCATACATCTAAGTCTAGAATTTGTTAGTTTTGACTTCTAAAAAGCAAGACACATTTTTTTGCTGTCCCGCAAAAAATTACAACATTATGCAAGCGTTAAAATGTGAATTGAACTGTTAACATTTGTACATTCTGAAAGTTCTGGATGCTTAAAATTAGAATAAAAACCAAAGTATGCATGCCGCAACATTTGAAACAAGTAAACAATAAAAGTCACTCCAGACAACCTATAAACCTCTTCCCTTAAGTCAATTGCAAACTCCTCTCTAGCGTAGGCCACATGAATGCCAGCAACCACCATCATAATTCTCAGCGATGGGTTTTATGGTTTTGACTTGGGGCACAACAGCTTCAAAGGAAAGAGCATGTGTTTCTGTTATAATCCACTCATTCTTGACTAGGGTCAACTAAAGCCTTTAGTTGATACTTGACTTGATGGCATCACAATTTGTAATATTGGTTGTCAAAGGTGCATTAACGTTTTAAAACATCATTCAAGTCCATCACTCATTCTTGAACTGCATTCTGCTCACTCCTAGCTGTCATATAGTAGACATAGTTTTACTACTAGGTGTGGTTACTGAGTAATTAACCTGATTGATTGAACAGTGGTTGTACATGTAACTACAAGTTTTTCTAAGACGTGGAACTCCCCTTTAAGTAGAGAAACCCAACATTCATGAAATGCTCCCACTAACCTAATGGATCGAGAAAAATACTAATTAAAACCTCATCTTAGATGAATCTGAGAGTTATTATCCTCTAGCTGTTCATGGAAACAATATAAAATGCGATACAAGTCTAGGCTAAGGGAAAAAGGCATCTCTTACAACCCTTTCACATTTATATGCTATGCACAGTGCACATCCTTGTTGCAACTATCCGTTGACAGTAAAAAGGGTAATTACCAGCAGTTATTTTTAATTAAGCTCCTGTCAAGAGAACCGGTAGGAATGATGGATCCATTAGCATTAACAGAAAGCCATGATAACTTCTTTCTGCATTTCAAGATACAGCAAAATGTCAGATTGACGACATTAAGCTAAATAGCTGATTTAATTTGCTCACATTCATTCATAAACAAGAGGCCTATTGATATTCTGGAGCAATACTTCAATCGTTTAAAGAATGACCTTCAAAATGATTAGCGACGACTAAAACTCTACCTTGCTCCCATTCCTCTTTAATTTTTTTTTTATAAAAGCAAAGAGTAAAAAGTTAAAGTCAATCCAAACACATCTAGGTAACTAACTCATTGTTCTGTAGAGTGCATGAATGTTTGTACAATATAAAATGAAAGAAAAATGATAGGAAGTTGAGAGAGAGTTAATCAAATGTATAATTCAAATTCCCACCCCCAACAAAAAACAAGATTCTGCCTGATGAATCCCAACCTATAAGGTACACTTTTCGCATAACTATAAAACTTTTGGTTGGAAACTCTGACAAAATTTTTCATGTTGCAGCCATGATAAATCGAATTTGGCAAAGATACTAAACAACTATACAAATCATTTAAAAAAAAGGACGGGAAATTCATCGATTAAACAAATAAGAAGTTCAATTCTAGTGCCGCCAACCCCCTCCCTCCTCGTCCCCCCCCCCCCAAAAAAAAACAAATCAGAAAAGAAAAGAACAAAAAATTTCAGGCGACCACCGAGGGATGATTGTAACCAGCTGTGGCACCACTGCTCACCATCTTTGCTTGGAAGCAAACTTTCATTCTTTTCTTTAGGGTTTTGCTTTATCTTTCATGCTGTCCAAACCAAGGGGGATTAAATTTGTCCCACCCAAAAACTATACCTAGAGTTATATATGAAGTTATCCAGGCTTCTCCTATCCAAGTGCACCACCATACATCGGATATGATATTTCTATCCCATATGGGCTCCCAAAGGCTGCCTGAGGATAGCTTCCTAGCTCAAGAACAGAACTTGGGTTCTAACTCGATTGTTATATTCACTTTAAGTTACTAGAATTGAGAATCATAATTTTATGCCCAGTGCAAGACAAAAGAAGGCTGCCTATTCTATTATTAATTAGGGTAGCCTTTTGATCCTTGCCTGTATTGGCAGGAGGCTAGACTGCATGTTAGACCAACAATGTGCTCAGCTACTTCAGGTTCATCTATGCATTGCCTGGAGTGTACCCTAGCAAAATGCGTTGTCAGTCTGGCTAACACCTGCAAGTCAAATTTTAAGTGTTATCTTAATATCCAAAAGATAATAACAAAACTGCACAAGGACTTACAAACAGAGGCAAGTAAACACAAGGTTCATAGTCGCAATATGTTAAAAAAGAAAAGTAGTCACCTCCTCAACTGGTGGTCGCTGCCAACCGTTACTGGCTGGATTCTTGTACTGTTGCTGCTCCCTAACATATGATGCAAAAACCTATGCATCAATTTACATAATAGATAAGCGCTTATGAAGCTTAAATCCAGCAAGTTCTAGACAGCCTTGTTCAAACCAGCAACCGCATTTCATATTCATTACAATATGTTCCAGTGAGGATCATCACAAGAAACTAGTTACCAATGTAAATGACAGCAAAGGAGCCCTTTTAGTCGAACATGGTTATGACAGCTAGAAAAAGAAAAAAAAGGTATAAAGAATAGTGACAACTGCAGATTGTTTAGATCAAACACACTGCAAGAATTATTTCATGTACAGTTTTGTACATGCATTCATCGACAGATACAGTAATTAAGGCAGATTTCTCTTTCTGGTCAACCAGACTCAAATTGTTCCGGTTCTTAGACATGATGTCAACTGATATTGTGATCTTATACAGGCTCTCAGTTGAGATTTGCTACTAATCATCCGCTAGTATATCATAGACCTATTCGTCCCTCCGAAACCTATCTTACACAACATCCAAATTTTCCAGAATCCAGACTACCTCTGACTTGCAATCATGTGGGGGTTACTCCCATAGATTTGACTGGTCTCAATAGTGTAGTTGCCAAATCAACTTGCATCTTCTCTATGGGATAGCCAGAAAAACCTCCATTTTGCAGGGGCTAATACTAACTAGATATTGTGATTTGAATCTGACCAAAAAAAAGTGATTCAAGGAGGGTTTCTTTTTGGTGCAAGTAATACTAGTGCCAGATAGAGAAGAACCTCTCCTCTTACTGTATTACATTTGAGAACATTATCACATAGAATTCCTACCCTCTAAGAATGTTTAAATAGTACGAGTGTTTACAAAGTGCTAAATTAGGTGTCATCGCCAATGAGCGTAACGCTATGTCCTATAAAGAAAACATGTTCTTGGGTGGGAAGTTTCCGAGTTTAAAGATATTAAAGAGACGACCTCTGTTTTTCTCCCTGAGGGCTATACATAGTTACAGTCCGTTGCAACATAAGAAAAGGTAGGCTACAGTTTTAGAGAAGGTAGCCTACCTGAACCAATCAATAAGAAAGGTAGCCTACATGATTCTTCTACATCATTGTAGTTCTTTTAAGCATAATTGTATCTTTTAAGTTATTCCTTTTACCTCTTGACCCATAGTGATGTCACTTCACCACATAAGCATCCTCAATCAGTTTAAGTTGTCTTGATGTCCAAACTATCTCGATAAATTCATTAATCTAATCTGTAAATGGGGCCACACCAACTTTCTCTTGAATATAATCATTTGTAGTTTTTGCCTTAGTATGCCTCCACAAGCAAGAAGCATTTCAAAATTGGCTATACCCAGTTTGCACGTTGTCCTTTTTTCCAAGAATTTCGTCGCGCAAAGCATGCCTAGACAATATGACATTAAGTTTAGCAGCATGAATAGCCCTGAGTGAGGTAATTCTTTCCTATTCAATGAAGATGATGGAGCAGCATACCATAATGAGGTCATCATGAGCACTCTCCTAGAATGTTTTTGCACGTTTTGAAAATTCCAAAATCAACTATAACGACAATGAATCCGGGAATACAGGACACACTTATCCAAAGCTTCTGCCTAGTTTGATAAGCACTTTATCTTAGTTGGTAAGGGTAGATTGAGTCTTTTTTTCTTTATTGACTGGAAGTGGACGTGATATTAGCTATTTGGACAATTTATAAACCTAAAATATGGATTCATGTTTAATATCTCAATTTTATGACAATGCAAGAGAATTGACAGAGCTAAGTAAGCGCAAGATATGAAAAATACGCAGTTTAGCATAATCAGATGGAGACGTCTTACCTTTTGTTAATGTATGCCATCAGCCTATTTGTGAGGTAGCAAACTGTATGAGATGGATAAAGACTACGGATTCCATTTAAATGATCAAAAAGGGACCCACTTGAAACGAGATTGCAGAATTCTTCAGCCTCATATACAAGTGTTATGTATGAAATAACTGTTTCTTTAGGACAAAGCTGCATGATTTAGAAAGATCAATACATTAGTATAGCATCTAAAGAAGCAGAAAAGAGTAAGTAAAAAAATACATGCAAAACTACTGACAAACAAGGCAAAAGATGACATGGAACAGAAAAGAAAAACAATTGAGAATATTGCAATGAACGCCCAGTCTGCAGGTTGATCCCCTGATATTCCGATTACCTGGGAAGAATTATCAGGACGACATCTAACATCAACTTCTCAATACAGCTTGAACATTAGACGATTAGGAAATGATGATGGTGTGGTTAATAATTCTCTATGATCTACTTAATGCAGAAAGAGACATTTCAGCATCATTTTCAAATATGTTCATATGACTCTATGTAGCTAAAATTCTTTCCAGCAAGGTCATAACAAAAGCACAAGTATTATATGCATTAAAAAAAAGATTAAAAATATAAGAATGAGAGCTCTAGAACTGATTGATGAGCTAGTGAGACCGATATTACCTAGACTGTCATTCATTATAGATGGCACATGATGCCGGTACCAGCACACAGTATGTACCAGAACCGATTGAAAAAATGTTGTATCAGTTATAGGATTAGAAATTTGTCCCGAATTGTAAAACTCTTCTTTTTGTTTTTTTTTTCTCCTGTTGCTTGGTAAGATCTTGTAAAATGGTTTTAGCAAAATGGACTCCTCGAATAAAGTTTTGGAATTGAGAAACATATATACTGTGCGTAAATAAAAACTAATTAAAATATGTCGGCATAGTTTTAAGGTTAAGCCATGTATTCTAACAAGTTGAAAATGCATTATTAATCACTCTTATTGGATACATAAGAGTTTTTAGCAATTTCGAAGAACGTTGACGACACCAAAAGTTCTTATCCAGCAACTTTTATGTCTACATATCCAGCAACTTTTATGTCTACATCAGTCGCTAAATAGATAACTGAAATGGGAATGTTGAATAAAATAGAAGTGTTTAACAAAACACTTGTTTGATAAAACTAAAAATTGGCAACTGAGTTTCACGTGTGGACCACCTTAAGTGCTGAGTTTAGAAATAAAAACTGTTTAATAATAGTTGATAATTAACTATTGAAACCTATTAATAATATAGTAAATAAGATTCTAAATTCTATTAATTACCTTTCCTTTTAGACAAATCCACTTAATTACTTCTACTGAACAAACTAACCCCTTCCTTAACACATTACAACACCATTTATTTCGCGGAAAATAGACTGTAGGCAAACATTTTCCTCATTTTTCGGCATTTAAATCAGTTAGGAAAATGAGTCAACGGAAAATCTATTTGTAATCATCGGAAAATCTATACTTCATTTCACAAAAACGACTTACACTTTAAAAAATCAGAAATTATATTCCAAAATACAACTTGACCTCCGGCATCATAAGACCATCCTAGGTTGGGGTCCTCATGGCCAGACCCATGTCCCCTTGACTGAATCCTGGGACACCAACTCTCGGACTTAGGACCTCACCTCGACACGGGTCCCTAGCGGCCTGCACCTGAGACCCCAGTGCTGGACTCTACTGGGTTGTCGAGACCCGAAGTTGGTACCTTGGCACACAAACACAAGGACCCAATGCCCAAACATGGGCCCCTTGCAGCCCAGACTTGGATCCCCACCACTAGGATTCAATACCCAGCACCCGAACCTAGAACCCTGGACTCAGGAAGACCCCGATGCGCGGACCCGGGTCCCCTGTGGCCTGGTCTTGAGGTCTAGACCCAGAACATCAGAGCTCTGAACCAGGTTCTGGGACCGGGCCATTTGTTCATGATTCTCTCACTTCACAGCTATATTCCTCCCTTCAACTGCAAAATCCACCTTAAATCTTCACTCTCAGAAGATACATTTCCAAGCTGCCACTCATCAATCGCCATTTCTCTGATTCTCTCTCAACAATAACGGCTTCTCCTTCTTTGACATTTGAGGGCTCTCCATCACTCGCTCCGTAATCTCCATCTTCTCAGTTCATCACCTGCTCCATCACTCGCTCCAGCAACCTCTACGCATTGCTCTGCTTATTTGAACCTCACTCGTGTCCCTGCTGAGTTGAACCTCACTTGCCTTGCACCCTCAATAGCTTCCATAGCTATAATTCAACTTCTTTTCATTTACATGCTGTAGCTCTTTCTAAGCTTTGATGAAGTCACTTTGTTCAATGCTCCTCCAATTTGAAGAGCCAAGGTAAAATTTTTTGTTCCCATCTATTTTAAAATGAAGTGCATATTAATATGTAGACATCAATGTTCTGAATTAGGATTTAAAAATTGATATGCTAGTCAAGGATGACGTGTTTGGCAAGCTCTTAGAAATATATTTGGAAATAGAAATTTTTTGCCTTAAAATCTCATGATGTAATGGGTCATTTCTCATTGAGCAGTCAGCTACAATTTTCCGCTAAGTGCCAGGACCTGCGGCCCTGCAGGCCAGTACCTTGATGGTCCTTGAAGGCCTACACCCGAGACACCCACGCACAGGTCCCTTGTGAACCGGACTTGGATTCCATAACCACAACCTGAGATCTTGGCTCCCAGACCCAATCTCCCAATCCCTGAACCCCTAACCTGGCACTCGCCCCCAGGACCCCATCACCAGTCCTTAGGTGCCAGCAGCCATGAACTGGGACTTCGGCGCCAGCACAACGTACTCAGGACTGTGCTCTAATCTTTTCTTCAAAAATGTATTTCATAATTTTCTGCTAACAAATATTAGAAAATGACTTCTGTCGTATTTCAATGTAAACATTCTTCAGAGGAAATTCTGAGAAAATAATTAATCAGTACGGCTTTCTTGGTTCAAAATGGATATTGCAGTTAAGTAAATAGTTTACATAACTTCTACTTGCGGAAGGGCAAAAACAGATAGGTTCCTCTAGTTAGGATAAGTACCTAATAACAATATACAAACCAATACAGAAAATAATTGTAATGACCACCTCAATAACGGAGAAGCTGGCCATGCACCAAAGACATCAATACATATATTGCCCAGGTATTTTACAATTTAATTTCTTAGAACCATTCCTCCCAATGATGCTCCTTCTCCTAGGTTGCATGATTTCAAAGTAAGTGTAGAGGAAGACAGGTTGATTGAAATATATTACCACATTAACAGCTAAAGATCAACATCAATAGGTGATGGAAACCAAGACAAATCATCAGCCAAAATTATACAAAAAAGGGAGTAAGATGATAGCTAGTTCCAAATCAACATCATCGTATACCAACAACATCCGTGCCCTATGAATATAATGATATCTTAAAATCTCTGAACGGTGCAGCATCTGGGTCATTGACTTTTAATAACTGCAATTGTTAGACCACAGTCATAAGAATGTAGGGTAAACTCATTCTCCGGTTTTTGCTTAACGTTCTCCATAACACTAACTAGAACACCTATCTTTTCAAAAGTAATAGTGAATAAAATTAGAATTGTTCCAAGCACACTTCCTAAGGAGGTATCATTCATATACATTCCATAATTTTTCTGCCCATGGCAATAGATTGATGTGCTAAAGAAACCATTCAAAGGAACAACTGTGCCCAATGTCTATGACATGCATTATATTGGAAGAATTCATTACAATTCAACTCTTCCACTTGCATTACCATTGCTATCTCCATTGTTAAATATATAAAATCTACTTGTTGGACTGATGCCATGTGTCACAAAGACAGTTTCTAATGACATTTTGTCAATTTATCATGCAAAAGATGTTACTATGATGAAATTTTCCCTTGAGCAGAACGCATAAGACCCTCTTCTATCTAGCTTATTCTTCATAATTCCAACAAATTGTAGGGATTAAGAACACTATCCCAAAGTAGCCCAAGAGAGAAGGTGATTGTACATCCTAACTTCCTCCATTGCATCTCCCCATAATCAAAAACAGATCAACACAACGTCATTAGAGTCAACAAACCTTGGATTTTTCTAGAAGAAGATTAATTATTTTGCCAGTGGAAATTAGCAACACTAACACGGGTGTAAGAAGTGAACTTTTAAAATAAATCAGCTTTCAATATTGTGCACCTTATTCACATTGGTTGAAATATGTATTGATTCATTCTTAATCCATAATTCGAAATCCCATTACATGATGAGCTAATTCAATTCTAGCAAACCAAATGAGGTCTATATTATTAAGTATCCATATTACGTCGATCGTATAACCACACTTGAAAGGCTTTTAAAGCCATATAGTAATTCGAAGTTCATGCAAACTCAGGTATAAAAATGAAGAAGAAGCTACTAGGGATCACAAAATAAGGCATGCAAAATGTCAAATAGAGAAATCGTAATATTTTGGAGCACAGAAAATTTAGATGCTTCAATCACTATTCACCTGTGATAAATGTTCTGGAACTGTCATGGTCCACAAGATTGATCTTTCAATCGGATTCGCCTTTATGCGGAATGTAAGCCCTTTATCAGTAAACCTAGAAAGAAGATGACCTGGAACCAAAACTTGTTTGATTAAGATAGTGAGGTTATGACTTTAATAACAATTTTGACATGATTAAACAAAATAAAATGACAAAGAGGAAGCATTTTTATCACCTTACCTCCAATTGAACCCATTTCAACCACTTTTGCATCAATTTCCGCTACAATGGATTTCAAGGCAAACTTCCCCTTCTCCCATTTTTGCTTCTCTTTGTGCAACTTCTTCAACTCTGCAGCTTCAGCCTTCATGATGGCTTGTTGCAATTTTGCTTCCTGCACAATTGATTGAGGTAGATTAATCAACCTTAAACACAGAAAACTAGCAATAATCAACCATTTGCTGACCTCTTTCTTCCGTTTCTTCTCTTCCTTCATCCTAATCTTCTCCTCATCAGTCTTCTTGTTTTTTGCTCTATTTGCATCGTCCTTCTTCTGAGCATTTTGTTTTGCTTTGCTTTGACAATTTGACTTCCAATCCATCTGCTGAGCATTATCTTTCTCCTGAGCATATGATTTACTTCCAGTCAGGTGTTTTGGCTCATCGTCCACCTGCTCCATGCCAAAATTTTCTTTGTCGGGACAATCATGTACCTAATTAAATATCAAAAGACAATAAAAACAAGAAAATAAAAATCCTTGCCCTTTTTTTGCACATGTAGTGTAAACAAGAATTTGATGTCTTTCCTTGTCATCTACGTTTTACAAATCAATTAAAATAACATTAATAATGCTAACAATAATGGTCTTTTGCGTGATAGGAGAAACAATTGATGACCTAGCAACTAAAACCAGCCATTAATCAAAATCATGAACCAGCGCAGCCCATCTGTAATATCTCCCCATGAAATCCTTAAACAGGTGAAAAGTTAACATCAATGTTTTGTGCATATCAGTACCAATAGTAAGTACTAAAATGTGAAAAGAAAAGGAAAACCAACTCGATACCATCTCACCACGAGTTACCTGGTAAGTGTTCACGTCACATGGCAACTGTGCTGGACAGGCACCACCTTCAGATGTTTGAATTAGATCTTCATTTCCTAATAATTATATTTCATTCATGTGCAATACATTTTAGCACCAAGGAGAAGTGATGTTCCTAGTTTAATAATAATTTAACATCAAATGTGGCTCATAAGAAAGAACAAGAACATCCAATCTGAAAATTACTTACCATGAGAATCTGTGGAATCTACAAAATTTATGCCATGTCCAAAATCTTTTACTGCATGAGAAGCGAAACTGGCCCGATTCGCCTTCCATAGCTCACTTCCGAGAAAGCCATCAGACTCATTATCAGATTCCAAAAAAATCAGTCCGCTAATACCTAGATTAAATATGCAAGAAACAACAAGAACATGAAGAATGACATCAGAACTGAACAAAGAAAATGCAACTATGATCTATTTCGCTTTCAGAACAAAGATATGTAGATATTACAAAGAAATTATAGAAATAGGAATTAGCATTAGCCACTAAAAATACCTAGCCTAAGTCTAAACTTAGTGCAGGCCAAACAAGACAAACCTAAGGCCAACACATCATAAGCATGTGCATGCACACCCAATGCCAGCGGACATGCAATGAAGGATTATGTGCTACTGCATTTGCAAAAAATATAGAGTTCAGCTAATCTATGGTCCAAGAAAAATTTAGAGCCAAAGATGCAATTCTTACTGCAAAGCAAATTAGAATTCAAACACAATCTTTTGAAAGGATCACAGAGAAAGATGTGTTCAGCTACTTGTGTCACAACAATCAAAGAATGATTGACATGTCGAAGCAGAAATTTCTATCCAAGACCCAGAGTGCTAAAGCTGTTACTTGAGAAAATCTTCGATTATAAGCATCACAAGATGTAACTTTCAATAATATCATTTCTCAGCATTTACTCTGATGATGACAATTTCTTCAGGAGGTTTGGTCAAATGGATTCCTCAGTCAATAGACCATATTGGTTTTTTAAAGGATTTAGACGTAAAAGATTAATTTTACAAGTAAAATGGCCATCGAACACAAAATCATGATAGTTCATATGCCAGCATTATCTGTGTGCAAGAACCCATGATTGTCACTTCAGTTCAGGTCACCCCGTGCAAAATAATGATATCTTAAATCACTCCTGATGTAGCATTTAAGTCTCTGAATTTCAATAATTGTGATCAATCATCATAAATCAAAAAGACCACGCCAAAAAAAAAACGTAAGGTAATACTTCATTACACTACAACATTATCTTGTCAAACGTGATAGCTTTATATGATTAGAATTGGTCTGATCGCTTTTCCCAAAATTTTTCCATCCATGGTAATAGATTGCTGGGCTAAGAAATCATTCTAAGCAACGACAGTGCCAAGTGTCTGTAACATGCATGACATTGGAAGGAGATTTATTTCAATTCAACTCTTCCACTCTGTGGCAGACGCTGTCTCCACTAATATATATCATAATAATATACTTCTCTTACGGATCCAAAATGTCACAGACACAGTTTCTAATGACATTTTGTCAATTTATATAGACATAAATTACAATGAAGAAAGTTTTAATCCCACGAGCATGATGCATAAGACCCTCATCTATCTCGGGTTACTCTTCGTAATTGCAACAACTATAGGAGTAAAAGAGACACTATCCCATAGGCAACCCCAGAGAGGTCTTGTGCATCACTGGAGAGATTAGCAATAGAGTTAGCACAATTTACATTTACAAAATCAAAAGAAGAAGATTTATTGGTATGCCAGTGGAGATTAGCAACAGTGAGACGGGTATAAGAAGTGTACTTTGCAATAAATCCCTTGCAATATTGTGCACCCTATTCACATTTGGCATTGGCATCACTCGATGAACAATTTCATGAGCCAGAAAATCCGCAACCAGGGACGAAGTAGCGGAGAGGATTTGCAGAGCGCCATCACTATTAAACATCCTCTCATCAATTCCAACCATACTTAAAATTACTTTGCACAAAAAGATCCTTGTCATGATATTCCTAAATCTTCAAAAAAAGAGAAGGAACGAACATAAGAGAACAAAATCCTGTTAGTATGGCTTTTACAAATCTAAACTTTGCTCCGAAAGCATTTCTTTCATGATTTTCTGTGGAAGTGCTGTGACTACTGACCAGCACCACATCCACCATCCATTGCAATGACAGATTTGATGAAACTCGTTTTGTTGGTATACAAAAGCCGTATGAATAAGACTGAGAGTGCATTATTATTAAATACAGAAATTCAACATAAGGAGAGTGCTAAAGCCGTTGCATGAGTGCTAAAATTTCTAATGTCGATGCAGAAACTTCTATCAAAGACCGGAAGTGCTAAAGCCGTTGCACAAGATCAAAACTCTTCAAATACCAGCACCATCGAATAGAACCTCTAATACTATCTTCTCCCAGCATTCATTCTCATGATAACAGTTTCTTTCCGAGGTTTACTCAAATGGGTTCGCTAGTCTGTACTGCATATTGGTCACATTGATAGGATTAAGATCTAAAAGTTCTAATTATACCAGTAAAAATGGGCCATCAAACAAAACATCAATTTGAAAAACACCAACAGACTACGTTATATGTCAATGTCAGTTCAATTCCACTCGCAGTTACAGATTCATCTCCCGCATAGCTGGAATAGCATCCAAAAAACAAGGCGTTCGATCAAATGCAACACCGCGACAGCCACGAGTCCCCTGCGTAAACAACAACCGCCGAAGCGATTCCGGCAAATTAAGGGAGACTACTAACCGGAGCATTTCGGAGAAGCCTCGGGAGCCCTAGCTCGGTCGCCCGAGGAACCCGAACCCGAACCCGTCCTCGCGGTGCACCTCACGATGGCGACGTCCGACATGGGAGTCTCGGCCACGAAGGAGGGCGTGGAGGCGGAGGCGGAGGCGGGGGCCGGTTTCTGCGGCGTCGGGTCGTCGTCCACGACCAGGACCGTCGGCGGCGGCTCCGGGCGGCCGTCGCGGCCGACGCGGCGCTTCCGGGAGCGGGCCGGCGTGGGAGTGCAGAGCACGATGCGGTCGTCTTCCTCGTCGGAGAGAAGAATCGGGTCGGACATTTTTGGGGCGGGTTTCTTCGATCGGAGCGAAGTGATTGCAGAGCTTTAGAATTCGAACAGTGATCTTTTCGAGCGCGAAATCGCCGGGAGAGACGCTTTGGCGAATTTGCAAAAAATTATTTGGAAAAATAACACAAACAAGTGTTGAAGTTTAATTTAATATATAATGTGATTTCTAAACTTTTAATTTATTTAATATAATTTTTAAATTTTAACTCAATGTGCAATATAATCTTTAAACTTTTAATTTATTTATTATTATCTTGAAATTTTGGTAAATGCTCAATTTAATTCATAAATTATATGAAAACGTTCATCGTAGTTCAAGGACTATATTAAATATTTTAATATAATTCGAGAACTACATTGAATATTTACCAAAAATCAGAAATCACATTAAACATTTTGCTGAAATTCAGAGACTACATTGAATAAATTACAAATTCATGGACCAAATTAGGCTAAAGTTTAGAGATTGTTTATACCGTTATCCCTAATTTTTTTCTTTTCAAGGTAATTCCAGTTTCGACATACTGTAATTTGTAAATGTAAGATGAAATGTTGAAAGAAGATGCATTTTTGGTAAGGGAAGAAATAATTAGTATTTCACGGTAGAGAAAAACACTAGTTTTCCAATTTACAAATTTAATTACCTTATTAAAGTTCCGTTTGTTTCGCGAAAACATTAGACACGTTTCAAGAAAGTAGAAATATTTTTTGATATTTAGCTAAAATCTGAAAATGAATTGAAAATTATTTTCTGTCGTTTGAAAAGGACAAATCGGTTTTATTTTTCTAATGAGATGTGCACAATTCGTGCAATATAAGGAATATATATATATATATATATGTTATACAATCATATTCTAAATTAATTTTATCGAATTAAATTTTCATAAGATAAATACTTTAATAGATTGTAAACAATTATTTTTTCTCTTATGTGGCATTGAGCCTCAATGGACTCGGGCTCGAGCATGGGAGTTATGAGCACTGGCATTACGGTGTTGAGCATGGGTGCCGAGACCCAAGCACAGGCACGAGGGTCTCGAGCACGAGCACCGGGGTCTCGGTCCTCGGCCTCGATAGACACTGGCTCGAGCACTGGGGACCTGAGCCTGATCACCAAGGACCCAGGGACAACCTTTGTGGACTCGGGCCTGAGTGTGAGGGACTCGAGCACAGCTTTTGTGGACTCGGGCTATATATGGAGCAATTAAGAGAAAAGATTAGTGAGCTCACACAACAAGCCACGGCGAGGAGGCGACCATTCCAACCCAATTTTCACCGAGTAGGGTCTATCACCGAAGGAATGGCAATGACAAGTGATTGGATTGAGCTCATGAAAACCGTAGCAGTGTGAGCATCAACTTGGAGGGTGACTCTTTATTATCCATCCCTAAAAAAAGCATATGTGAGACATCAATAAAGTTAAAGAATTAAGATGCGGAAGAGAGGAATCTAAAATTTATGTATATTTTGATATATATATATATATATATAGTAATGAAAAATACATTAACATATTTATAGGTTTTATTTGATAACTATCCTAAAATAATATTTCAATTAAGATATGCATAATTAAAGGAAGAAATACGTGCACCATATGCATACGGATGAGCAACAAAAATATCATAATTATCTCTAACTCGGGAAATTATCCTAAAAAGATCCCTAATGTTCCCTAAGTCCGCTCAAACTGAAGGTCAGCTTGAGTTTAAGATTAAGTGAAACGGTGCTATGAAAGCTTGTTTCTTCTAAAATCAGCACTCTATGGATCCAATGCAGGGCGGTGCGTAGTGGCGCATGTGATGGCTCCAAGCTTCCGTTGACGATATTTTAGTTTGTTGCTCGTCTGAGGGCGGCAAGTTTGATGGTGGCATCGGCTTGTCGAAACAAGAAGTGAAAAAGTCAAGAATCTAAAGCAACAACATGCATCTTTTGTCAACTTTGTTTTTGGAGCCGAATAGCATGCATCTTTTGCGGTCAACTTTGCTATCAGAATAGTAACTGAACAAACGTGGCTGATATAGCTGGTGTGGCTACAATAAGTGGAATAAACCAAGCTTTGTTGAACAAAAGTTAATTTGCGAAGCCGTGTCTTCGCAACATCGAAAAATACCTCCATGAGAGATATAACCTCTACTTTGCGACGCGTCATCGACATCATAACATGACCACCATGGTGGTTGGTCACTCGGCTCCTTGGCGCCCCAACTCAAGTCTACAGAGGCCGGGCTTAAGGACCCAGTGCTCATGTCCATATCCCAACACCCGAGCCTGAGTCCATTAAGGTGGGGCTCGGGTCCACGAAGTTCAAGTGCGAGACCCTAGCATCCATCAAGGCTAGGCTCAGGCCCAGCACCGTGGTTCTGGGCCTGACCTTGATGGACCTAGGTGCAAGCATCGGGGACTCGAGCATGGGCACCAAGGGGTCCTGGGCCCAACCTAGAAGAACTTGGTGCGGGCATGGTGTCTTGGGCTCGACCTTGATGGACCGGGCCGTAAGCGAGGTCCTGGGTCCGGCCTTGATGGACCCAAGCGATAGCAACGGGATCCTAAGCTTCTCCGGTGCTTAGGTCCGAGGCCTAGCCTTAAGATAGCTAAGCCCGAGTACAAGGGTCCTAGACTCATCCACAAGGAAGCCAGGCCCAGTTGTTGAGGTCCTAAGGACTGGGGCTCGACCGTCGAAGACTCACCGACATTGACGTCTTGGGCTCGGCCTTGAGGGACCTAGGCTCGTCCGCCAGGGTCCTAGACTCGAGTGTCGAGGACCTGGCTACGTAGCTTTTTGGAGAAAATTACATTTCCTCATTGAAGCGTATTAATGGTCTAGAAAAATTCATAGTTGTAAGTAGATGGATATTTCGACCAAAAAAAAAAAAAGTAGATGGATACGTACTTTTAGGACATAAATTACTAATCGCAATGAGAAGTCTCCTCATATCAAGTTATCACACTACACAACTTATGAGACGATAAAATAATTGATTAAAATTTGATTCTCATAACTTGAGAATGAATGGAGTAACAATAAGAAGCAAATTTACTAGCAAAAAAACCAATAAGAGGCAAACCTCTTTTGTCAGTTAACTCCAAGGCCCAGGGACTTTCTGCTCAGAGATCCAAGAAGAGACTCAGTGGCCTCCAAAGCCAATATTCCAACGTCTAAAATCTGTCTCCAACGGCTGTAAACTGCACTTTCATTTGATCCAATTTAAGATTTATCAATATCTTGCATCTTTCTTCATTGATTATCAGGTTTTTTCTCATCTGAAACCATTCATGAAATTCTTCATCAGAACATCAAAATGAAATAACAGGTGTGTTATTCTGATTTAGTAACTCCATTGTATTCTGAAATGACTCAATCTTATTTGAAAAAGTAGTGATTACAAGTCATCGGTTTTTACTCAATCAATCCCGTATTTGTTCGTTGAATTACGAAAATGACTGTAAATAGTATTCGGTGAAAAGTACCCAAAAAGTCCTAAACCTATTGCATTAGTACCAATTCAGTCCTGAACTTTTCAATTGGATCAATTTAGTCCTAAACCTTTTGCATTAATACCAATTCAGTCCATCCGACCAATTTATACGAGAAATCACTGACGTGGACGTCAGCAATTCTATGTGGTATCGCCGGTGCTGACGTTGACAAATTCTATAACTTTTTAATAATTTTTTCAGATTTTTCTAATTTTTTTCTTTTCCCAGAAACTGTTGGCCGGTGACCTCACCGGACACAGGCTGGCCACGGGCGAGGGCCGCCGCGCCCTTGCCCAGATCCAAGCGAGGGCGAAAACCCTCATCTGTTGGGCGATGAGGGTGTCACAGCCCTCGCCCGCCACAGGCGAGGGCATACGAGTGACGGCCATGATGCCCTCGCCTGTGGCCCGCAACCTTGCCGGCCAACAGTTTTCGGGAAAAGAAAAAACAAAGAAAAGAAAAGAGAAAAAAAGAAACAAAACATTACAAGATTTGAAAAAATTATAAAATTTGTCTACGTCAGCGATTTCCGATCTAAATTAGCAGGATGGACTGAATTGATACCAATGCAGTAGGTTTTTGACTTTTTTGGTACTTTTCCCATAATATTCGGGTTTTGCTATATGGATTATGTAAGTTTGTTCGACACGGCCAATAAAGTTTTTCCGCTTTCAAAAGTTTCAAGTTCGATATCTAATGATATAACAAGTGTTTCTCTTTTCTCCTAATTTCGTGGCTCCGCTGTATTCTGGAAATGACTTAAACTTTCTTTTACCAACGGTGTTTACACATACCGGAGCCATCGGCTTTCACTCAATCAATCCCACAACTGTTCGTCGAATTCCCAAAAAACCTCTGAATGGTAACCGGGTTTTGCTACGTCAAAATCATGTAAGTTTGTCCGACACTGACTAATCAAAGGGTCATAAATCAAGCATTCATTCCCGGATAACTCATCGGTTCAGCTCACAGGTTCAACATGCCTTACCATCTACGGTCCGATGAGCATGCTACACGACCCAACACCTTCACGTGATATTTGAGCCGCTAGCGACTCGAGACACATCAAGCCGACGTTAGTACGAAGAATCAGAAGGACATAGAAGAAAAAATCAGACAAGACCAGCAATAATTGAGTTGCCCCCATCTTCCGGGGGTTCTCTCTCCTTTTTTTCCAGTGGAGAAGACTTTGCGAATCACGTGACGCGAAGTGAACCAGCCGTCTTATTGGCGGGAGCCAATCCCGCCCGCGGGCACGTGATCGGCACGTGACCGGACGGCGACTCGCGGCTAAATCGGGAGTTCAAACAAGTAAAAGAACCTTTCCGAAGGTCATTTTAGAAGGACGAACCTTTTCCGAAGTCATTTTGGCAAGTGGGGTTTGTTGATTGTTGTCGGCCGTGCCAGGGGCGACCGTGGAGCCCATGGCTGCTGAACTGGGCACAATCTCTTTTGGAAGCGAGTCACGGCAAATCCTTCCTTCCTCCGTCACCATCACTCGACTCGACTCTCTTTATCTTTTTTCGAGGGTGAACTGTACACAGCGGGTCCCGACCTTGTCCGGTTTCGTCCACCGGGTTGATCGACCGGCAATACTTTCTCCTCGAATCACTCTTTCTATAAGAACGTGACGTATTTCAATGCAGTGATATCTGGAATGCTTAAACTGATTAACAAGGTTATGCATTACGATGTAATTGAGCGTTGACTTGAAACCCGTTGGGCATACATCGAACTCGAGCACTTAGGTTTTCATCTTTGACATAATGGTCTTAGCATCTCTCAGATGAAATATATTTTTTACGAAAAGTCTCACATGGGTACTCTTGTGTAGAAATTTGGCGAGCATCTCTTTTAACTTTTCCTTTTACTTTAGAATTTTCGCTTCCCGAGCTCACTTGCTGATTTCAGACACATTAGGGAAAAAGCCACCAAAAACCCCAAACTTTCCCTTTGTGACACATTTACCCTCAACTTTTTTGTGACACCAAAACCCCAAACTTTCTTATTTGTGACACATTTACCCCAATGTACATTGTCCATGGGCATTTTCGTCTTTTCCGCTTTTTCTTTTTCTTTTTATTTTTTTCAGAGATGGTGAGGGGGGCCTCGCCGGCGTCCGGCGGCCCTCGCCGGCGGCCGCCCGACGCCGGCGAGGCTCGCCCGACGCCGGCGAGGCTCGCCCTCGCCTGGATCTGGCGAGGGCGAGCCTCGCCGGCGTCGGGCGAGGCTCGCCCTCGCCTGGGCGAGCGAGGGCGAGCCTCGCCTGGGCGAGCGAGGGCAACCTCGCCGACGTCGGGCGAGGTCGCCCTCGCCTGGGCGAGCCTCGCCCGACGCCGGCGAGGCTCGCCCTCGCCTGGATCTGGCGAGGGCGAGCCTCGCCCTCGCTCGCCCAGGCGAGGGCGAGCCTCGCCGGCATCGGGCGAGCCTCGCCGGCGTCGGGCGGCCGCCGGCGAGGCCCCCCTCCCCGATCTGAAAAAAATAAAAAGAAAAAGAAAAAGCGGAAAAGACGAAAATGCCCATGGACAATGTACATTGGGGTAAATGTGTCACAAATAAGAAAGTTTGGGGTTTTTGGTGTCACAAAAAAAAGTTGAGGGTAAATGTGTCACAGAGGGGAAAGTTTGGGGTTTTTGGTGGTTTTTTCCCGACACATTATTCATGTTCGTCAAACTCAACAATTGATCGATTCTTCGTAAGAAAGTATTTTTTTGTCTTGATTGCACGACTAATACGATACAACATAATCAAATGATGACGTCCATAATTTGTAACTCGCCAATCACAAGCGGCGTGATCGGAGGAAATTTCTTCCTGCCAAAGATTGAGGAGAGTATAGTCCTTTAGTAATAGCTTCGGTTGCATTTGATAGGCAACTACCATGTAGGACTAGAAACTGATGTGATGCATATCGATCACGTTCATCCCACGAAGTTATTTCAGACTGGATTTGGAGTCACTCAAGTAGTCTACTAAATGGGTGCTTGAGTCGAACTGTGGCTTTTATGGGTTTTAATTACCCAATCAATCCTAAATTTAGCATATGACTACAAATTTAGTCCTAAACTTTTTAATTTAGCCAATATAGTCGTAAAATTTTGTGCAAAATTCGAATGTAGCCCTACCGGTCAATTATCGTCGAAAATAGCCAACATGACAATCCATAAGTCGTCTATATTGGCGTGCCACGTAGGACGACTAATGAAGAAAGACGTCCTATCAACAATTTCCAACAACAATTGGCTGAAGGACTATCTTGGAATTTTGTGCAAGGGTAAAGAACTACATTAGAAAAATTAAAAAGTTTATGATTAAATTGGCAGTTGTATAATAGGTTTAAGACTGATTTGATAATTTTTTACTTTTTTTTTGCATTGTCTTTATACAATAATTTAAATGATCGTGTCAACCGTGCAATCTTACTTTTATATACACCTCAACTCTCACTTATGCACGATGCACAATTCATTAGAGCTTGAACCTCACTTTCAATGAGGAATTTGAATTATAAATTTATGGATTTCAAAACTTGAATAAATTCAACATGATCTTTACAAAAAGTTTAAGGTCCCATTTAGGACTTTTGAATTTTGAGGGCTACTGTCTACTTCTTTAAGAAAGAAAAAGGTTAATGAATTGAAAACCACCTTGATAGAATGGGAATGAAGATGATGACGTTTATACTATCTTTCCTCTTGTCTCGTATCTCTCCTCAGAATATTCAAACAGGTAGCCGAAGAGTTCCAATCCAATGGATACAAAGAACAAGAGCTTAATCTCCATCAGGTCCCGATCTAAGGCTAAATCGGAAGGGTTAAATTATCCATAAAGCGAGTCGATCACCTTCAATGCAAGATCAAGAATCAGTGACATGGTGATGTCGATCAAATTTTCGGTTTTGACCGGGTGCCCTAACGACTTCTAAACCATGTCTAAAAGGTTAAAACTCGACAAATTACAAAACGAGGGCCCTTTAGTCGATGATACTCCGTCCATTAGCGTCGCTATCTTAAGCTATAATCGTTGGCAAATCATGCGCCCACTACTCTACATAATCTGACGACAAGTTCAGGGCCACCTAGTAGACAATTTTCGATGCGCCCCATGTGATTATGCTATTCGTATCGTTCGATTGCATCGTCCGAAAACGATAGTAGCCCCACCATTGTCCCTCAGCCTTCTTCTTAACATTTAGATATGGTTAGTTGCCAATTAATCAACCAAAGCATGGTTCTCGATCAAATCAAGTCGATCATAATTGCACACTCTTTTCCTAACCAACCATGTTGGATGCATTGTCATCTTCCTGGAACTTTCATTAATTGCACAAAGTGAGGACAACCACATCACGTTCAAAGAGGGACATAGTCAATTATGAGGGATTGCAAATGTAGGGTCATGGATGCTCTGCTAAGCAAGATCCTGAACTTTGAGGCCCGCAGATCTTGTGCACTGCTCGAACTTCTTGTGTGGTCTCTTTGTCTCGGTACAAGTCCAGCCACCAACCAGGGCAAGACACGTCGGATTGTTTGGATGAATGGCATTTATCCACATGTTCATGGTTAAATGGAGTCCAAATGGTATGAGCTGTCGAAAACCCTAGGTCTTCTTTAGATCCACATAGGCTCGTCTAATCAGCTCTGTCCTTGAGATGGAGGAGCGTCTCGTAGTTAATTCAAACACCATATAATAGGATTAGGGTTATTTTCGAGTTGAGCTTGTGTTGACGGTTATAGATCCAAACTAGACAGTAATGGCATCTAGGGTTCATTTACTTATGCTGAATGAGTTTGACAGTAAGTTTGAATCTGATGTGAAAGGAAACTAAATTCAAAGAAGGTTTCCCACAAAAGGATTGGCATTTGATAGAATTCTCGTCTTTATTACAGCCTTAACTTAGCTCAACGTCGCAAATGTATGGGCCACGGATGGTCTAACGCAAGGAAAATGAAGGGAGGGCTCGGGGGTTTTCCCCCGGACCTGTTTTGTTCTCGGAACATGGGACACTACTCTATTTCTATACTTTGCAACGATGATCATTCAGCAATAAAAAAACTGTTATATTTTGTTCTCGACATATAACTGTTCTATACTACATAGCAACGGCTTCATCAGCGGAAGAATTTATCCGTTCCTTCTGACTTATATTATTTACTTGCTCAGGAATTGAAGGTACTACTGACTTCGAAAATAAGAATAAAAAGACTTAGGTCGATTCTCACGTCAGTAAAAGAGAGATGTAAAATGGGGAGAATGCATACAGTAGTTTTTCTTCTTGCTTGAGAATGTCTACACACAAAAAGGGGATTGCTATGAGGGAACAGACAGAGAGCCCCTTCGAAAGAAGATAGCAATAACATCACATATGCCTACAGAGGGCCAGACTCGCATTATCATGCAAGACAGATGAGGAGACATTAATGTTGACACTCTCATTTGCATACAAAAACACAAGTCTCAGTCAACCTGAAAGAACCTGTCTATTGTCTACCCTTATATCGCTCCTATATTAAAGTCCATGTATATAAAGCAGTGAAAACCCAAAGAAGAAAGCTATGAGCTAGTGGTGATTGCTATGTTATAGCTAGAACAATCAAAAAGAGTCTAACATGGCCAAACTTCCATGCAAACATCTCGTTCTCTTCGTGTTCGTCTTGCTTTTTTTCGTCTCCATTACTGCTACTGGTAATCTCTCTCTCTCTCTCTCTCTCTCTCTCTCTCTCTCTCTCTCTCTCTCTCTCTCTTGTGGACATGTTGAATTGAATCATCGAGTGCTTCTCTTTTGCTTGTTATGTAGCTCGAAACTTGCGGGAGAGTGTCCGTGGAGAAGGAACAAGTCACACAGAAACGCTTGTGGCGAAAGAAGGGCAACCAGCTGACGCAAATGACTTGTTTTCAATGGATTATACTCCGGCACGGAAGAAGCCGCCCATACATAACTTGTGAAATAATCGGAGATGAATGAATGTTTTCTGGTACTGAATCATTCATTTCCACAACCTTCATCCAATCGATTTGAATGTACATAGAAAGATATTACCATATGTTAGATATGATACAGTAAGAGAAGAGCCAAGAAAAAAAATGGCAGCAATGAGAATAGGGAAGTTTCTTAGGGCATGTACACTAAAATTTTGCAGAACTTTCTCTAGTGATGGGGGCATATACTTGTAAGGTGTTTCCTCTTCCTTGTAGCTAGACAGTAATGAATCATATATGCTTTCCAATTCTTTTCTAGATCAAATCCGCAAATATATATTACCTAACTTAAGGTAAATGCAATATAGATACAAGAGTTTCGCTAGAATATTACTGTAAAATCAGGCTGAATGACAGCCAAGGTACTCCTTCCATAGTTTGTCCCATGCCTTTTCCACGGTCTTCGCCCTAAGCATCCTCGCATGGTTTTGTTGTTGTTCTGCCGAATTTCAATTTAAGTCCGAGACATGAGGAAGCATAATTTTCAGGAATTGTTCACCAAAAGCTCTCTAAATGAATGCAAAACCCTCATCACAATGACAATCCCATTCTTCCATTATATCTATATTGCAAATCATGCCGGACCTTAAGTCATTCTTGTACAAAAAATGAATTCCGATTCAAAAATTAGAAAATGTGAATCATTATTAACTTCGAAATGAATCTCCATCACCATGGACTTGCTTTTCAGAGGCAAAAAAGTTTCAACAACTATGTAGCTGAAAGATGTGCTCATTAGTCTAGACGATGGCACAGATGATTTGGTCATAAGAAAAGAGGAAGCAACAAGGGTGTTGGGAGCGCATAGTAAAAGTTGGATACCTCCATCCAAGGAGATCACCAAGAAGGAGTCCAGTTCCGAGCCTATCAGCATATTTAATTAGAACCACCTTCACTCAATAGCTTAAGTCAATGCGTTATGTAACAATTAAAATATAGTAATTGCTGCACACTATACCAATTCTATGATGTGAAACTTTTCTAACACAATTCATACATAAATTTCAACAATCTCCCTCTCACGTGTAAGCTCAATATTAGGTGATGCACCTAGGGGACCGGCGGACCCGTTATGCGACTGGACGAACCGGTGGGCTTGAAGTCAAAGATATCGGATTGAGCTCAAATTTGATCGGCTGAAGCAAAACGGCGTGTTGATCAATACTCATTGCTGTTGGCCGTGACTAACGATGGATTTCCGCAATTCAGGGTCGTTTAGATGGGTTTTTCTTTTTTTTAGTATTTTTTTATGGGTTAATTTAGTAAATTGTAGTTTTGTAATTTTAAGTTTTGATATTTACTAATCCTAGTAGGGCTAGGTTTGGGGATATATAAGTTTTTTTTAGGGTTTCCTTTAAGCAAACTTTGAATATTTTGATAGTTAATCAATTGAGAGAATAGTTTGTTCCTCATTATCGTTTCGATTCTTCTGTTTAATCTAATTTCTATCGCGTTTTGGCATCAATTGGTATCAGAGCACAGGTTGCTTGAATCAATGGCTGAACAGAATCGCGGCCGTGGACGGCGGGCTCGTGGTGGCCGGGGGCATGGAGGCATTCCTGAAGCAGATGACCAACGGCATCTAAGAGATCTGCGAGATGTAGAAATTAAAGAAGAGAGAAGACGAATCCAGGATTTGGAGCGACAACTTGCGGAGGCGAGGTTGGGCGTTCAATCCGAAGAAGCAGAATCTGAGGATCCATCCGATGATGAAGAGGAGGACGTAAACCCTTTCGAGGTTCTGAACTAGAGATGGAATCGAGGAGTACGACATGGAAACCAACGCTCTTCTCAAAATTTCGGGATGAAGATCGAGATTCCCAAATTTAATGGTAAGGCTCATCCTGATGAGTTTATTGATTAGTTGCATACGGTAGAATGGATTTTTGATCTTAAAGATTTAGATGAGGGGCAAAAAGTGAAGTTAGTGGCTATTAGGCTGCGAAAACATGCTTCAATTTGGTGGGAACACATGAAAAAGCAACGCGTTAGAGAGGGGAAGTCGAAGGTAGATCGCTGGGAGAAGATGAAAAAGTTATTACAGAAAAATTTTTTGCCTACCCATTATAGGCAAGAGACGTTTATCGAGTATCATAACGTCAAGTAAGGTGATAAAACTGTTAAGGAATTTACAGAAGAATTTGATCACTTGTGGATGTGTTGTGATGTGGCGGAGGAAGACGAGCAGACGATTGCACAATATCTGGCAGGGCTGCGATATGAGATCTCTGATGTTGTCCAATTACAGCAGTATTTGACATATGAGGGTGTGTGCAGACTAGCCCTAAAGGTGGAGGGGCAATTTAAAAGAAAGAGCAGTAATTCTAAGCGGTCAGATAAAGAATCCCAAGAAAAAGCGGGAACATCAGCAGTAAATTCGATATCGGTCACAGTTAAGGATGTAAGTTCTAAAACTGCATCCAACGAGGGGCAAAGTAGTGCTGGGACTAGTAGGGGAGGAACTACAGCCAAGCGGTGTATCAAGTGTCAGGGGTTCGGGCATTTTGCTGCTGATTATCCGAACCAACAGATTGTGACGCTTGTTGATAATCCGATCTTTGATGAAGGTCCAATTTATGATGAATCTGAAGGCGAAGAAGAGGATGCGGATGTGGAACAGGAAGGGATTATCTATGCTGATTCTGGTGAGTCTCTAGTCGTTAGAAGAATATTAAATGTTGTTGTAGCGGATTATGAATCATGGCTTAGATATAATATTTTTCATACTAAGTGTACTAGTAGAGGAAAAGTATGCAGCATGATAATAGATGGCGGGAGTTGCGAGAATGTGGTGTCCACAACTGTGGTGAAAAAGTTGGGGTTGAAAACAGAAGATCATCCTCAATCATACAAGCTGTCGTGGCTTAAAAAAGGGAACGAGGTGAAGGTAAGTAAAAGGTGTCTTGTGCAATTTTCGATTAGAAAAAATTACATCGATGAGGTGTGGTGTGATGCAGTCCCAATGAATGCTTGCCATATTTTATTGGGGAGGCCGTAGTAGTTTGATAGAAAGACACAGCATGGTGGTTTCATAAATACTTATACCTTCAAGAAGGATGGCTGAACCATTACCCTAGATCCTTCAGATTTGAGAAAAGAAGTGAAGAATAATCTGCTATCCAGATCAAAATTTCTAAAAGAGGCAGTGAACGTGCCTGAGCTTTTTGCCATTGTGGTGATGGAGCGGAATTCTGACAGTCCCGAAATTCCTACCTAAGTTCTGCCCTTGCTTGAGGAGTCTACTGATGTCGTACTAGAAGAGTTACCACCTGGGTTGCCCGGTGAGCACAATGTTTTTGGAACTTTTAATGTAGCAGATTTGTCACCTTACTATACTGAAGAGGAAGAAGACCCTAAAGAGATTGATGACAATGAAGACGAAGCAGATTCGAGGATGAATCTTTCTCTAGCAGGGGAGGATGATGCACTTAGGGGACCGGCAGACCCGTTATGCGACTAAACGAACCAGGGGGTTTGAAGTCAAAGATGTCGGATTGAGCTCAAATTTGATCGGCTGAAGCGAAATGGCGTGCTGATCAATACTCATTGCTCTTGGCCGTGACTAATGATGGATTTCGCGATTCGGGGTTGTTTAGATGGGTTTTTCTTTTTTTTAGTATTTTTTTATAGGTTAATTTAGTAAAGGGTAGTTTCATAATTTTACGTTTTGATGTTTATTAATCCTAGTAGGGCTAGGTTTGGGGATATATAAGCTTGTTTTAAGGTTTCCTTTAAGCATACTTTGGATATTTTGATAGTTAATCAATTGAAAGAATAGTTTGTTTCTCGTTATCGTTTCGATTTTTCTGTTTAGCCTAATTTCTATCGCGTTTCAGCATCATTAGGTCTACTCTCCCTTAACTCAAGAATCATTTTGTATCAACATGTCTCAACCTCGAATATCTTTCGTCTTACATGTGAGCTCCGTGTTATATCTGCTCTCCTTTAATTCATATATCATTTTACATCAATATGTCTCAACTCGAATCTCCAACAACACCCACCTTTATCCCTATTCTCTTTCACGAGCTCCACCAGAACACCCACCTTCACCCCTAATCTCTTTCGCTATATCAAACTCTTAAGGCTTGCTAGAAACTGTTACACCACAACTCCAACTTCACCTTTAATTTCTTTCACCAAATCGAATCATGGAGGCTTGCCTAGAAACTACGTTGGTCTAGAGATTTCTTCCTTGAGATCTCACAAAAGGGGTCCTTGAGATCTCAGAAAATGGGTCACAATGGTCAAGCCCAAGTGTGTTTACTAAAAACATAGGTCTCCATAGAGTCGTAAAACCATGTAAAGGGGCTAACGCCTACCTAGTGATGGAAGGCCAAGGAGGTTGGTAACTTAACACATTAGAAGCGGCGACCAATCAATCAATAGTTCTAATATCATTTGTTGGGAGTGTGCAACAAAACTTTGATATCTTCATCTAGAGAAATCACCAAGAGAGAGCTCAAGTCTAAGTCCGTCAATATATCTCGTTGAATTCACTTTTACTCAAAAAATTAAATCAATGAGTAGAAGTGGCAAAATGTATATAGAACCCATATTCTGACTCATATTTAATTGTGTAGGTCATAAATGGATTACCCTTATGACAATAAATAAATAAATAAATAGATTGCCTTAACTTTTGAAAACAAGTTTAAGTGGGTCATAAATGAGTTATCTAACAACTTGATGGATCTTCAATGGGTTTTAAATGAGTCATAAAGGGGTTACCTAACAAGCTTAAATAAATCATAGACAAGTCATTTTTAATTTTTTTAATTTTATTTTATTTATTCTTTCATTCTTTTCTTTTTTTTTTCTACAACGGCAACCCTTGCCAACACCAAGCGAGGGTCGCGAAGCCCTCGCTAGATCTAGTTGAGGGCCTCACGACCCTCACCAAAGGTAGAAAGAAAAAAAGGAAAAGAAAGAAATAAAAATATAAAAAAATCATTCTTTTAAAAAATTATAAGAATTGTCCACTAAATTTGTATTGCATGGAAGTGTTTGAGCACTATAATTTTTTAAAAAAAAATCATAAGAAACAAGTTTTTTATATCAAGTTAAACATAAAAGAGTTTTAACAAAATGAGTCGCATCAGATATGAATCGAGAAATTTGTATTATAAATAAATGAGTTAATCGATTAATTTGGGTTGAACCATTTATGATCCGACCCACCCATTTGATAGGTTTACCAATGAGTTATGGACCAATTAGAAAGCATTTAACTGCTTAATACCAAACTAATTTTCCAATATGAAATTTTCTAACACAACTCACACGTACATCTCAAAATAGGCAAATACATATTTGGTATCAAGTATTCCAGTTGTTGTTACTAAAAACTTAAGGGAGGTGATGTGGACATCGAACCCTAGCGATTTGGAGAGGTGTTAGGGACCCGTTGTTCTATTCGCTGGACCCGTTGTTCTATCCGCTAGGCCCAATCACTCGAGCGAGAGCGAAGGAATTCAAATAAGCTGTCGGTATTATGGTTCAAGATATTTGGAATGAAGATAATCTGAATTCGAAACTTGAAGAGTCTGAAACTCCTTGGCGCAATATGATTACTTTTGGTCCAGCGAATTCCGAAGGAGCTTAGAATTGACGAACTCCAAATTGGCTCAAATTTGGATGGACGCTTGGAAACGGGCCGCTGATCAATACACACTACTTTAGTAGTGATTGATAACGTTTTTTAGCGATTTGGAATCGTTTAGATGAACTTTTAGGCCTTTTTCTATTTTTGGACGAATTTTTAATAATTAAGGTTATTTTTGTAATTTTAATCCTAGTAGGATTAGAATTAGGATTAGCACCCTATATAAGGTTACTTATAGATTTATAAGAGGAGGCAGAATTTTATATAGAAAAGTTTTTTTCTTGAGTTCTCTTGAGGACTAGATCTTATCAAAGCTCTCTTGTGGCGATCGAATTCAACTTATCGAGCAAGGTCGCGAATTCTCTTGTTCATGGCGTTATAGCGTGAATTGGTTGATACAGATTCGTCAACAAGTCGCGTTCATACCGAGATTACCAATCACAAGTTCGAGTGGAGGTCGAGGTCAGCAATTCGTAACTCACAGATCTTCGTAGAACGATCATCTTCCACACAGATTCATATCATCTGGTATCAGAGCTGGTTCTACAAGGTCTACTTATCCTACTTTTACTACTTTTCGTACATTAATATAGGGTTTATAGAATTAGGGTTTCGTTATTAATCGAATTAGGGTTCTAAATTTGTTCTTGCTGTGATTTCAATTTTGATTTAGGGTTTTCGGTCCTAGTTGTTTTTTTTCTTTATATATTGTACTTGAGTTCGTAAAAAAAAAGCAAAAAAAAAAGAAAAAAAAAGCAAAAAAAAAAGAGGCAAAAAAAGAGCAAAAAAAAGCAAAGAAAAAAAGAGGTAAAAAAAAGCAAAGGAAAAAAATTCAAGAGGACGACTCGTTTCTTTTTTTTTTTATCATTGATAGTCGGACGGAATAGAAAAAAAAATATATTTCAGTAGCAGAAATTGAATATGAATCCGAATCTCGCAAAAATTTGCTGGATTGCTGAGTTGAGCGGTATATTGATGAATTTGATCTTGTTTGGCAGTTTATCAATTGTTATGAGGAGCTTGTGAGACTGGATTCAAGTCTGAAAAAAGAGCTTTCTATAAGAAAACGAAAGGTAAAAGACAAGAGTGTGTGAGTTTAATTGAGGGAAGAAAAAGCCGAAATTGAGTTAAACACGATAGGAGTGACAAACACTTTGAGCGGAAAACGTGAGAGAGTGACTAGTGAGATTTCTTTTATCTCTAACATTTTCTTGCAGGTTTAAAAAAAAATGTCAAGCTCAGGCCAGGAAAGTGTGAATCAAAGGGAGGATCGCACTCATCCAAGGGATGATGCAATTCTAGCAGGCATCCAACAATTGAGTTTACAAATTGAAGCACTTAGTAACTGAGTTACAAGATGTGAGACGAGACTTGAAGATGACCGAGAGCCACCACGAGGGAGGCCACAAAATCAGCGAGAGGAGCCTAGGACACAACCTAGATGGCAACGGCAATTTAATGATGCATATGTGTCCGATACAGAAAATGATCGAGATGGCAGGTTTAAGAGGAGAAACAGACGTCGGGAATTTAGACATCGAGAAGACGATGAACTTGGCAATATCAAAATGAAGATTCCATCTTTCCAAGGAAAAAATGATCCTGATGCGTATCTAGAATGGGAGAAACGGATGGAGATGGTATTTGATTGCTAACGATATTCGGAGCTCAAAAAGGTAAAAATTGCAGTTGTTGAATTCACTGATTATGCTATAATTTGGTGGGATCAACTTGTGACTAGCGGGAGACGCAATGGTAAAAGACCAATAAAAACGTGGGATGCGATGAAAACAGTGATGAGGAGGCGCTTTATACCTAGTCATTACCACAGAGACTTGTTTCATAAGCTGCAAAATCTTACACAAGGTAATAGGAGTGTGGAAGAATACCATAAAGAGATGGAGATTGCTATAATCCGTGCTAATGTGGTGGAAGACCGTGAGGCCACAATGTCATAATTTTTGTGTGGTTTGAGCCGAGATATAGCAAGGGTAGTAGAGCTGCAACACTACGTTGAATTAGAGGAATTAATGGACAAAGCCATCAAAGTTGAGCGACAATTGAAGTTGAATCGAAATTACAAGAGTGGTGGAGGTTCAAGCTCGAATTGGAAGTCTAATTGGAAGAGAGACGAGAAGCCGAATTGGAAGGGAAACAATATCAAGACTGAAACTTTGAAGGAGAAGGAGAAGGATGGCAAAGTTATTTCAAATCCGACTTCAGGTAAAACTAAAAACCCTAACACTAAGACTCGTGATATTAAATGCTTTAAGTGTTTGGGTAGAGGTCATATGGCAAATCAGTGCCCTAATATGAGGGTGATGGTCATAACTGGACATAATGATGTTGAATCAGAAAGTGAGAGGAAGGAAGAGGATGATGACATGCCACCATTGGAGGATTGTAGTGATGTCGAGATGCCAGTAAAGGGTAAATTGATGGTGGTTAGGCGTTCTCTTAGTGTTCAAGTTAAAGAGGAGGAGCATCACCAGCAACGCGATAACTTGTTCCATACAATATGCTTGGTGAATAGTAAGATTTGTAGCTTGATTGTTGATGGAGGTAGTTGTACAAATATAGCAAGTTGTACCATGGTGGAGAAGTTAGGATTGAAGACTACAAAGCATCTAAGACCATATAGATTGCAGTGGTTGAATGATAGTGCTGAAGTAAAAGTATTGAAACAAGTCCGAGTTCCATTTGAGATAGGGCGATATAAGGATGAGGTGATGTGTGATGTTATACCTATGCAAGCAGGGCATCTTTTGCTTGGTAGGCCATGGCAGTATGATCGAAAGGTACATCATGACGGATACACTAACCGATATTCATTGGTGATGAATCAAAAAATATACACATTAGTGCCAATGACACCTACTGAGGTGTATGAAGATCAATTGAAACTACAACGTGAGGTTGAGAGAAAGAGAAAAAGTGATAAAACTGAGGGCCTGCGTGGAAACTCTGAGACACAAGTAAAAGGAGAGAAAGATAAGAGTAGAGTGGTAAAAACCGAGAGAAAAGGATAGAGAAAAGAAAAGAGAGAAAAATTTTTTTATGCAAAATCGAGTGAAGTGAGGAGAGCTTTATTTTTGGACCGACCAATACTTGTACTTTTGTACAAAGAGGCACTGTTTACTACTAACGAACTTGACCCGAATTTGCCAAGTTCTGTCGTGTCTTTATTGCAGGAATTTGAAGATATCTTTCCTGATGAACTTCCTAGAGGTTTACCACCGATTCGAGGCATAGAACATCAAATCGATTTGATTCCTGGTGCATCATTGCCTAATCGACCCGCATATCGAAGCAATCCTGAAGAGACAAAGGAACTTTAGCAGCAAGTTAGCGAATTACTAAAGCAAGGATATGTGAGAGAGTCTCTTAGCCCGTGTGTTGTTCCTATTTTGTTGGTGCCAAAGAAGGATGGGTCGTGGCGGATGTGTGTTGATTGTCGAGCAATCAATAATATAACGGTAAAGTATCGACATCCTATTCCTAGGTTAGATGATATGTTGGATGAATTGCATGGAGCTTGCATATTTATTAAAATTGATCTGAAAAGTGATTATCATCAAATTAAAATAAAAGAGGGGGATGAATGGAAAACTGCATTTAAGACCAAGTACGGGTTATATGAGTGGTTAGTCATGCCATTCGGTTTAACTAACGCATCTAGTACTTTCATGCGACTTATGAATCATGTTCTGCGTGCTTTTATTGGTCGATTTGTAGTTATCTATTTTGATGATATCCTGATATATAGTCGAAACCTTGATGACCATATTAAGCATGTGCGAGCTATTTTGCAGGTTTTAAAGGCTGAACAATTATATGCTAACCTAAAAAAGTGTTGTTTTGTAACTGACAAATTAATATTTCTAGGCTTTGTTGCTGGTGTTGATGGAATACAGGTTGATGAAGAAAAGGTGAAAGCAATCTGTGAATGGCCAACACCTAAGACAGTAGGAGAGGTGCGCAGCTTTCATGGTTTATCCAGTTTCTATCCTAGATTTGTAAAAGACTTTAGCACCATCGCCATACCTTTAATCATGATTATCAAGAAGCACAAGGGTTTCATGTGGGGAGAAGAGCAAGAAAGAGCATTCAATCTGTTAAAGGTTAAGTTGACTAATGCTCCTTTGTTATCTTTACCAAATTTTAGTGCTACTTTTGAGATAAAATGCGATGCTTCTGGTACAGGAATTGGAGCCGTGTTGATGCAAGGAAGACGTCCCATAGCGTATTTCAGCGAGAAGTTAAGCGGAGCGACATTGAATTATCCGACTTATGATAAGGAGATGTATGCTTTGGTACGAACTTTGGAGAATTGACAACATTACTTGTGGCCAAAGGAGTTTGTGATCTACACCGACCACGAGACCTTAAAGTACTTGAGGGGGCAGCAAAAGTTGAACAAAAGACATGCCAAATGGATGGAGTTCATTAAGACTTTTTCATATGTAATCAAGTACAAAAAAGGTAAAGAAAATGTGGTAGCCGATGCACTTTCTCGAAGGTACGCAATTCTAACTACTCTAGGAGCGAAGTGTCTAGGATTCGAGCATATCAAAGGTTTATACGCTGACGATGATGATTTTGGAAGAGTATTTGAAGCTTGTGAGTATGCTGTGTTTGAAAAGTTTTATAGGCATGATGGATATCTCTTTCGTGAAAATAAATTGTGTTTGCCTAAATGCTCTTTGCGCGAGTTGTTAGTGCGAGAGGCACATAGTGGTGGTTTAATGGGGCATTTTGGAATCAATAAAACTTATGAAGTGCTGCATGAACATTTTTTTTTGCCACGCATGAAACGAGATGTCACACGAGTTTGCGAGAAATGTATCGCATGTAAGCAGGCTAAGTCTACGATTAAACCACATGGTTTGTATACACCTTTGCCTATCCCAACGCATCCTTAGATTGATATCTCTATGGATTTTGTGTTAGGATTGCCTAGGTCTAAGCATGGCAAAGATTCTATTTTTGTGTTTGTTGATCGATTTTCAAAGATAGCTCATTTTATACCTTGTCATAAATCTGATGATGCATCGAATGTTGCTGAATTATTCTTTCGTGAGGTTATGCGTTTGCATGGCATGCCTAGGTCCATTGTTTCTGATCGAGATACTAAATTTCTAAGCTACTTTTAGAAGACATTATGAAAGAAGTTAGGTACACAACTTTTATTCTCTGCTACTTGTCATCCACAAACTGATGATCAAACTGAAGTAGTTAATAGGACTTTAGGGACATTGTTGCGTGCTATCATTAAAAAGAACATTAAGCCTTGGGAAGATTGTTTATCGCATGTTGAGTTTGCTTGTAATAGGAGCGTGTATTCTGCTACTAAATTCACACCGTTTGAGGTTGTCTATGGTTTTAATTCCTTAACTCCGTTAGATTTAACCCCTTTACTTATTACTGAGCGTGTGGATTTAGATGGTGCTAAGAAAGCTGAATTTGTGAAGACTTTACATGAGAAGACGCGGCTGAATATTGAGCTGAAGACAGAGCAGTATGCAAAGCAAGCCAACAAAGGGCGCAAGAAAGTAGTGTTTGAACCCGGCGATTGGGTTTGGGTTGGTTTGGGTTCATATGCGCACAGAGTGTTTCCCCAAACAGCGACACTCTAAATTGCTACCGCGATGGGATGGACCATTTATGGTGTTGGAAAGAGTTAACGATAATGCTTACAAGCTTGACCTTCCAGGTGAGTATGGTATTAGTGCTACTTTTCAATGTTTCTGATTTGACTCTTTTTGATGCAGACGCTGATTTGAGGGCAAATCCTTTGCACGGGGGAGGGAATGATGTGGACATCGAACCCTAGCGATTTGGAGAGGTGCTAGGGACCCGTTGTTCTATCCACTAGGCCCGATCACTCAAGCGAGAGCGAAGGAATTCAAACAAGCTGTCGGCATCATAGTTCAAGATATTTGGAATGGAGATAATCTGAATTCGAAACTTGAAGAGTCTGAAGCTCCTTGGCGCAACATGATTACTTTTAGTCCAGCGAATTTCAAAGGAGCTTAGAATTGACGAACTCCGAATTGGCTCAAATTTGGATGGACGCTTGGAAACGGGCCGCTGATCAATACACACTACTTTAGTAGTGATTGATGACGTTTTTTAGCGATTTGGAGTCGTTTAGATGAACTTTTAGGCATTTTTCTATTTTTGGACGAATTTTTAATAATTAAGGTTATTTTTGTAATTTTAATCCTAGTAGGATTATAATTAGGGTTAGCACCCTATATAAGGTTACTTATAGATTTATAAGAGGAGGCAGAATTTTATATAGAAAAGTTTTTTTTTTGAGTTCTCTTGAGGACTAGATCTTATCAAAGCTCTCTTGTGGCGATCGAATTCAACTTATCGAGTAAGATCGCGAATTCTCTTGTTCATGGCGTTATAGCGTGGATTGGTTGATACAGATTCGTCAACAGGTCGCGTTCATACCGAGATTACCAATCACAAGTTCGATTGGAGGTCGAGGTCAGCAATTCGTAACTCACAGATCTTCGTAGAACGATCATCTTCCGCACAGATTCATATCAGGAGGCCATCAATAGAGAAGGAATAAGTCAAGCTTTAAACATTTATGGCAAAAGAAGGGGACAATAGCTAGACCGATTATTCATACATCATGGTAAGAAAAAGTTGCAACAAGCGATTTTATCTATCATTGGAATGATGGTTAAATGAGAGATCAAGCAATTAAAACCCTCATATCAATGGTGAATTAGATCACTTGTGTAAAGTTTTCTTTATACTGGTTGTGTATACTTTATTCGATCTTAAGAAGGTGTTAGAGTTAAAGTTTATGACATCGAGCCATGATACACTTTTTTACACACGCATATATATGTGCGAATTGTTACTTTTATGCCTCACCAATTCATACTATTTCTTTCGAACATTTTTTACTGGGTAGCTCACTTCGAATGAACTCTGATTATCTTACTGATAGAGTATTGAAATAGAAATATATTTTTGGTCATCGATGGTTTAAACTTTTAGAAATCAATTTTGCAAGATTCCATTTGAAGGGACTTACATTGTTATGGGCATGGTGCATAGCTCTTCCTTAAAAAATAGGGATATGTGCACTAGAAATCTTAAAACTTGTCATGAAAGTGCAATTAAGTCCTAAAACTTAAAAAAAGTGTAATTAAGTATTAAAACTTGTTAAATTTGTTTAATCGAGTCATTTCGTTAAGTCTATCCAATTTAACTAACGGAAAATGATGACGTAATTTTTTTTATCACTTTCTTTATCCTACGTGGCTAAAATGATGTTCGTTTTGGCCAAATCTAATTTTTAATACAAATTTGATTTAAATTCAATTTAAAAATAAGCATTTTTTAAATTAAAAAAAGGAATAAGAGAGGAAAAACCAGGCAAGCGGGGAGTGCTGCGGCCTTCGCCACCAACCTCATGCAAGAGCCTGCAAGCCCTCACTTGGATCTAGGTGAGAGTCGTGGCCCTCACATAGACCTAGTCGAGGGCCGCCATTGGCAGGGGTCGACCGTAACCTCATCCAAATTTGGGCCAGGGCCACCACAGGCCCTTGCTTGCGGTTGGTGAGGGTCATCAGCCCTTGGCTGAGGCATGGCGACCCTCACCAACCATTCCCCACCCTAGCCGGCCTTCTCGATGAGGGTAGGGTGGCGGCAGCGAAGGCTGCAACCTCACTGGCCATCTAGTTTCTCCCTCTTTTTGAATTTAGCTTGTATTTAAATTGACTTTAAATAAAATTTGTATTAAAAATCAGAACTAAAACAAAATGATGTTGTTTTAACTACATCATCACCACGTGAGATGGCAAAAATAATTAAAAAAACACGTCAGCGTTTTTTGTTAAACAAATTGGATAGAGTTAATGGATGGACTCGATTGTTTCAATTTGATAAATTTTAGGCCTTGATTATACTTTCTGCAAGTTTTAGAACTCAGTTACACTTTTGTGACAAGTTTTAGGATTTTCAATGCACGTATCTCTAAAAAATATGATAGGGTTTCATGGTTCTTTTCATGTTACGACTTCAAATATGATAGAAAAAAAATAGAAATATACTCTTATTGAGTATAATATAAGATGGTTGGGGTTTTAATAGTAATTGTCTCACGAGACCATCTATGTGATTTTCCACTTTTTTCCTTTATTTTAAGGAGTATAAAAAATTAAAGTGTTTTCCTTGAAAAAACAAAATTTCCACAATGACAATGTTTTTTTTTTGTCTGTCCTACTGGAACTTTTAACACACTCTCAAACTTTTGTCATGACTTTTTAAGTCGAAACTCATACCTGAAACTAAACACTCCCACCTCTAGCCCCTAAGAAGATAGGGAATCGAATTTCCCAACTCTCCTTTTTCAAATAGGAAGAGTGGTCACTGGGGCAAATCTCAATGGTTCAATGATAGTACTCTAATTATATAATTTTTCTTCTTTTATATTTGATGTGACAAGGTGGATCGGCTCCGAGCTGAGGTCATTTTTTCCAATTTCAACTTTACTCTATTTTTAATTTTTAGGTTCTTTTTTCCATTCTAGCCAACATGCATTACCATCTACGACCGTAGAGCTTGAAGATCTTATTAGGGTCTCAAAATTTCCAAGTAATATTTACTTGTATTGTGTAGTTTTATGGGATAAATTCCATCGATAGACATAAAATTTAATAGATATTGCAATCGAATCATGAATAGTTGATTTCAATAATCCAATGAAACGACAAAGCCATTTTAGATAGGTAAATTCTAGACCCTAATATGTTTATGGACCAGGTATCTTACTAGTCAAGGCTCGAGCGGGTGATCAACTATTTATACACGGTGCTTCGACAATCAAACCTATGTCATACGAGTAATTCATGTACACAGTTTTGATATTTTGACTACTAAGCCAGCAGATATTGATTTTTATAGCTATTTATTCATTTGGACATAGGAAAAAGTAAAAAATCACCGCACTTGACTCCATGTGATTGGTTTAAGTGAATCAGGAAAGGTGCTGATACGAAGTAAGGATTCATTAAGAAGTCAATATATTCTTTCTTATCCTTTTCCTTTATGCTAGAAAATTCAAGAATGAATTATAATTTCCTAAGTGTTTTAAATGATAACAGCAATATTTGTTAACACAAATTATCAACCAATATTTATTAGCTTAGGTTGAAATTAGGGGTGAGCATAGTCCAGGTGAGTAGTTCCCACCATGAAACCAGTAACCACCCACTAAGGACCAATCTCGAAAAATTAAAATTGAGAACTGCCCGTTGGTTCCATAGATCAACTTAGGAATCGGACTGTTGGTCCGGTCTAGTTCCCAAGTGTGTCGATGGAACCAGTCCTATCAAGTTTCAGGCAAATGGAGATGACCGAGAGCAAGAGGAGGAGGCGTTGAACGACCGGAGGTGTGACCATGAGTTGATGGAAATTAAGAGTTGAGACCATGAATTGATGTGTGATGAGCTTAAGAGTTGAGACCGTAGATGAGAGATAGAGAGACAACTCAAATAAAGTGAGAGAGAGACGAGATAAGCACTTAGTTGATCAGCTTTACACTTTAAATTAAATATTTTAGGATTTTCATTTTTCTTAAAAAGTTTTCTTTTTTTTTGTTGAGATTTTTTCTTAAAAAATATATATTATCTGTCCGGTCTAGCTGGGTGGGTAGGCGGTTCCACGAATAGAGCCGGAAACCGGACCGATCCCCACAAAAATTACCAGTTTTGGTTTGGTCCAGTTCCGAATGATTCCCGAGTCCTTTACACACTCCTAGTTAATACTACTAAAAACCTCAAATTGATACCTTATGACAAATATATCCCGCACTAATTTTTTTGATCATAAAAAAATCCAAACTGATACACCTAACAAATTTACCCTAAATTAAATTTCGTTAAATTGGATGATACGTCACAGTTGACGAATGTACCCATTTAATATTTTATCCCTATATTTATCACAGATTTAACCATTCATGATTTTTCGTCGTATTAAACTAATTTAACAAAAGATAAATTTGTTACAAGGGGTTTTTTAATGGTAAAAAAATTAATTTAAAGTAAATTTAACAAAAG
This sequence comes from Syzygium jambos, assembly GCA_031216235.1. Lineage (NCBI taxonomy): Eukaryota > Viridiplantae > Streptophyta > Magnoliopsida > Myrtales > Myrtaceae > Syzygium > Syzygium jambos. The sequence goes on from CM062228.1 coordinate 5,699,238, forward strand.
TGTACCAGTTTAAAATTTTTATGCACGCTAACTGTTATTCAATCAATCAAATATAATAGCAATAAAAAAAAATCTTAAATGCAAATTTCAGCGCTATATAAACATTTTGTTTTATTTTGTTAGGCCATCCAGTCACATATATTAATCGTTTTATCAGTAATGGCCCGGTGTAAAATATTAATGAAAAATCAAAAACTTTGTATGATGCATTTTCAAGTGGCTGATCCAAGTAGATAACATATGATTTTTTCATGGAGCAGAATACTCTATGAATGCACAATAAATCAAACTTGAGAAGAAACCAAAAATATGTTATGCATTCTTTCGCAAAGAGAAAGATCAGGTTATACTCTATGTTATACATTTTTCGGGAAGAAAGCCAAAAACCGAGGACCTACAAACAGCTTTCAAAATTCCCCTGTTCGGACACACATGAAGCAACAGATCAGGTTATTGCTTACGTTACTCGTCTACAATGACCAATATGCGAGCATCCGAAAACGATAAATTTGTTGGAATACACATGAAGAGATCTCAGACATCCAAGGAAGGATTATGGCAGCATTAGTTCTCAAGCCCGGCGAAGGTGAAAGCTCTTAGGCGGCCACTGCGAATGTTCTTTGAGAAACAAGCCTTCGAATTGTCATCGTCGATGAATATCATTACCAAAAAGGTCACTCTTAACAACAAATTTTCCGCAAAATCATAATGTCGCGACAACAGCATATGTAACACTGTATGCATATCACAAGACTTAGCAAATCCTAATCCAATGCAATTGAAATCTAGAACACCATTGCAAGTAGAAGATGAAAAGGTCTCAGACATCCAAGGAAGGATTATAGCAGCATTAGCTCTCAAGCCCGGCAAAGGCGAAAGCTCTTAGGCGGCCACTGCGAATGTTCTTTGAGAAACAAGCCTTCGAATTGTCATCATCGATGATTATCATTACCACAAAGACTCTTAACAACAAATTTTCCGCAAAATCATAATGACACATCAACAGCCAACGTAAAATTGCATGCATATCAAAAGACTGAGCAAATCCTAATCCAATGCAATTGAAATCTAGATCACCATTGCAAGTAGAAGATGAAAAGGTCTCAGACATCCAAGGAAGGATTATAGCAGCATTAGCTCTCAAGCCCGGCAAAGGCGAAAGCTCTTAGGCGGCCACTGCGAATGTTCTTTGAGAAACAAGCCTTCGAATTGTCATCATCGATGATTATCATTACCACAAAGACTCTTAACAACAAATTTTCCGCAAAATCATAATGACACATCAACAGCCAACGTAAAATTGTATGCATATCAAAAGACTGAGCAAATTCTAATCCAAAGCAATTGAAATTTAGGTCACCATAGCAAGCACAAGTTGACAAGGTCTCAGACATCCAAGGAAGGATTATAGCAGCATTAGCTCTCAAGCCCGGCGAAGGCGAAAGCTCTTAGGCGGCCACTGCGAATGTTCTTTGAGAAACAAGCCTTCGAATTGTCATCATCGATGATTATCATTACCACAAAGACTCTTAACAACAAATTTTCCGCAAAATCATAATGACACATCAACAGCCAACGTAAAATTGCATGCATATCAAAAGACTGAGCAAATTCTAATCCAAAGCAATTGAAATTTAGGTCACCATAGCAAGCACAAGTTGACAAGGTCTCAGACATCCAAGGAAGGATTATAGCAGCATTAGCTCTCAAGCCCGGCGAAGGCAAAAGCTCTTAGGCGGCCACTGCGAATGTTCTTTGAGAAACAAGCCTTCGAATTGTCATCATCGATGAATATCACTACTACAAAGACTCTTAACAACAAATTTTCCGCAAAATCATAATGCCACATCAACAGCCAACGCAAAATTGCATGCACATCACAAGACTGAGCAAATTCTAATCCAAAGCAATTGAAATTTAGGTCACCATAGCAAGTACAAGATGACAAGGTCTCAGACATCCAAGGAAAGATTATAGCAGCATTAGCTCTCAAGCCCGGCAAAGGCAAAAGCTCTTAGGCGGCCACTGCGAATGTTCTTTGAGAAACAAGCATTTGAATTGTCATCATCGATGAATATCACTACTACAAAGACACTTAACAACAAATTTCCCGCAAAATCATAATAACACATCAACAGCCAACGTAAAATTGCATGCATATCAAAAGACTGAGCAAATTCTAATCCAAAGCAATTGAAATTTAGGTCACCATAGCAAGTACAAGATGACAAGGTCTCAGACATCCAAGGAAGGATTATAGCAGCATTAGCTCTCAAGCCCGGCGAAGGCGAAAGCTCTTAGGCGGCCACTGCGAATGTTCTTTGAGAAACAAGCCTTCGAATTGTCATCATCGATGAATATCATTACCAAAAAGTCACTCTTAACAACAAATTTTCAGCAAAATCATAATGACACATCAACAGCCAATGCAACATTGTATGCACATCACAAGACTGAGCAAAATCCTAAACCAAAGCGATTGAAATCTAGGTCATCATAGCAAATACAGGATGACAAGGTCTCAGACATCCAAGGAAGGATTGTAGCAGTATTAGCTCTCAAGCCCGGCGAAGGCAAAAGCTCTTGGGCGGCCAATGCGAATGTTCTTTGAGAAACAAGCCTTCGAATTGTCCTCGTCAATGAACATCATTACCAAAATAATCAGTTTTTACAACAAATTTTCCAAAAACTCCATGCAGTTGCCATATAAATCATGATCACGCATCAATAGCCAATGCAAAATTAGATGCATATCACAAAACTGACCAAATCTAATCCAACGCAAGTCAAATCGAGGTCACCATAGCAAGAACAAGATGACAAGGTCTCAGACATCCAAGGAAGGATAATAGCAGCATCAGCTCTCAAGCCCGGCGAAGGCGAAAGCTCTTAGGCGGCCACTGCGAATGTTCTCCGAGAAACAAGCCTTCGGATGTATCATCATCGACACGAGAAACGACACATCGCATTCCAATTTTCACGCGAACGAGACCCTAATCCTCAGAATCAAATCCACAAGCCCGCGCATCTCCGCGCACACGAAAAAACCAATTGCGGGGTACATGTTCACCCCTCAAAACAATCAAGATCGATGCTTGAGGGGCAGGCGCGCGGTCCCACGAAACTACCAAGAACGCCCTCGATTGAAATCACGTCAGACATGCTCAGAAGCCCAAATTCCCATCGAAGCACACGCCCAAAGCACGGCATTCAATGAGCAGGCAAGCAAGCACAGCGAAGATCACTTCATCGAAAACCAACACAAGCAGCAGGAGAAAACAACACCCGCGTCCTGGAATTGCAGATTCCACAGAGAGAGAGCGAGAGAGAGGAAAACAGGGGAAGCTTGGTGGAGCGCTGAATGAGTCGGCGGAGCAGAGGATGGACGGGGTATATATAAAGGAGGAAGAGCTCGCTAGGGTTTATCTTTCCTTTCTTGAAGGGGTTTATGCTCTGAAATTTTGGAGGCAGTGTCCAGGGATTTTCCCTTGTTTTCTTGGGGGTCTTAGTGGGCTGATTTTGCATCGCTGTCGGCCCAAAAAAATATGGGCCCAATAGCCTTTGTGGTCCGTCCACGAGGGGCCCAATCCGATCGACCCGAACCGGACTTGCCGGGCCGAACCGTAAACCCCGCGAGCTCGGACCGCACCGACCGACATCGGGATGGACGCGAGATGGGTTTAGGACCGGCTAGGCTCGTCCCGAACGTATTATGGGTTTTGATACGGTACCCCAAAACTCGTCTCATTAACGTAGTCGGTATTTTCCCATCATAGTATTTTGTAATAAACAATAGTTTTGTGTTATATATAAAATAAATAACCTCAAATTCACCAAAAAAGATGTTTATTTGAAATTTGCGCAGTGTAAATATGTAATTAGAAATTTATGGAGTCTCAAACGAGAATCGTAAAAATCCAAGAAAAAAGAAAGAAAAAAGATTAGCAGCTCCAACCGAGCTCTTTCTCCCCCAAACCGAAAGTTAGCGTTCCAAATCGATGATTCAGTTTGTAGAAACGGAGAACTTAATGGTGTGTTTTTTTAACCCCTTAAGCAAAACTTCATACATTTTTTTTTCCGAATCACTTGAAAAGCGCGAATATTTTTGTCCTATACGTAATCCACGCATTCTTTTTTATTTGGCTGGGAGTATTATAAGAGAAAACATTTTAATGCCATTAAATAGAACTACACAATAAATTTCCAAGTTCTTTTTTTTTTTGGTCGAAGATAAATTTCCAAATTGAATATTTCATGATCTTGTCATTGCAAGATAAAATTATAATACCCCGTAAATGTGCTTTGCAATATTTCTGGAGCCGTGGTGTTCAAAATCTCTTCGACTTCTCCCGAGCTCCGGTTTCCAAATCCTCACAAATGAAAATCTCTCTGGTTCTATCATTCCCTTCAATTTTGTCAAAATGTCTGTGCTAATTAGATGCGGCAAAATGGGTCTAAATCTATTTTTTAACTCATATTTAATGGTGTGAATCATAAATGGATTGCCTTAAATTTTAAAAAAAGATATATACATTAGAAATCCTAAAACTTATCATGAAAATACAATTGAGTCCTAAAACTTACAAAAAGTGCAATTAAGTCATAAAAATTATTAAATTGGTGCAATCGAGTCCTTTTATTAACTTCGTCTGACTTGGCTAACGGAAAATGCTGACGTGATTTTTTTTTCTCTCTATTACGTGGCGATGATATGGCTAAAACATAAAATATAAGGTTAAAAAGACGCCGTTTAATCATAATCTAATTTTTAATACAAATTTTATTTAAAAAAAATTAGAAATAAGCTTAAAGAAAAGGGAAAATTGTTGAGACTAGGTTGCAAGGGCTTGCACTGCCCTTGCCGCCGCCACCCCACCATCGCCAACCAAAGGCAAGCGCCCCTTGCCCAGGTTTGGCTGAGGGCCGCCACTGGTGGCCAACCCAAGCCCTCGCCCAAGGCAAAGGGTCCTCGCTGCCTAGTCTCAATCCTTTTTTTTTTAATTTAGCTTACTTTCACATTTAATTTAAGATAAAAATAGTATTAAAAATCAATTTGGACCAAATTTCCATATGGTATTAGAAATCTTAGAAGGATATTATAGCACGTAATCCTTGGGTCTGATACCATGAAAGGGGTCTTTGTTCAGAATAAGAACTTAGCAAATGCAGGTATTCAGTCCCCTCGTGATGCCTCTCTTAGGCCTTACCCTGTTGAGACCAACTTTTAGCGTCTAGCCAAATCCTTATTCCAAACATAAGGGATTCTGGCCTCAGTTTTTGATGCACAAGATCTTCATGGAGGCGAGTGCATATCGTACTACCAGGATAGGGTGATATGCACGTAGAAGAGAGAAAGTATTTAAAAAAAATCACAACGGAAGGACATGATTGCACAAATTTGACAAGTTTTAGCACTTTTTATAAGTTTTAGGATTCGATTATACTTTAGTTACGAGTTTTAGGACTTTTAGTACACATATTCTTTTTAAAAATAAGCTTAAGTGGTCATAAATAGGTTACTTGACAAATTAATGGGTCTTAAATGAATTACCTAATAAGTTAAGTAAATCATACACAAATTTTTTTTTATTTTTTTGAATTATTTTCCAATTTTTTTTTGTCTTACAAAATCCGAAGGGCTTCGTGGCTCTCGCCAGATTTAAGCAAAGGCTGAAACCCTAGCTCGTGGCCCTTGCCTAAGGTCAGCAAGGATTGGCCGGCAACACTTGACAAAAAACAAAGAAAAAGAAAAAGGAAAATAAATACGAAAATATTTAACTTTTTATAAATTTATAAAAAATTATCCACCAAATTTGTATTGCATGGAAGTATTTTAACAATACAATTTTTTTTACAAATCATAAGAAGTAAGTTTTTCCATATTAAATTAAATATGAAAGTGTTTTAGCAATATGGATCGGAATGAATATGCGTCAAGAAATTTACATTACGAATAAAAAGATCATAAATGGATTAATGAGTCACATTGAGCCAAACCATTTATTATCCGACCTACCCAACCCGACTGTTTAATAAGTCCAAGTGATAATCAAACCGTAAAATGGCCACACGCAACAGCAAAAGGGCGCTAAAGACAACCGCAATTAACAAAAGAGAAGGAAAAAAAGACACGAGAGATCCTATCCAGAAGAACTGTGATGGCTAGAATCCGTCGGCAGAGAAAACTCAGCTGCTCCACCGACTCGTGCCTGCGCTGGCCCTTGAAGAAGAAGAACATCACCGTGAAATTCATTAAAATTCTTCTCAAGAAACCGCTGCACGGTAGTCTGCCCGCCGCGGTCGACGGCGTTGGAATCGCCGGAATCCGGCAGCTCACGGGAGACGGCGGAGCGGGTCGCCGCGGCATCGGCCGCGGAAGCCGCGGGAGGCGGTTGTGGCGGCAGCCGGACGTTCCCGGGGAAGTTGAGCCTGGCCTTGTCGCGCCTGATCCGGAGGGCGGCCTCGTCGTAAGCCCGAGCCGCCGCCTCCGCCGTGTCGAACGTGCCGAGCCACGCCCTCGACCTCGAGGCCTTCGACGGGTCTCGTATCTCGGCCACCCATTTCCCCGACGGCCTCTGTCTCACTCCTCTGTATCTTCTTGTCGGAGTTGGGTCCGATCTCGACGTGGCCATTGCTGGGTTCTCGCGGGCGTGTTCGTACGTGGGAGGACCACGATGCGATGTTGGTTGATCTGCTTTTGCTGTCTGAACAGTTGTCGGGCCTGGATGACCTTCTGTGACCGAAAGAAGAAGATCCAGAGCGGATGTGTTGCTTCGCGTGGAATTATAGCTTCATGCCCAAAGGCCCCCAATCCCCATCGAAACACACACGCCGGAAGCACGGCATTCGACAAGCAAGCAAGCAGCCACGAAGATCAATTCATCGAGGAACGGACACCAAGCAACGGTAGTGTACAACGGCCGAGCAGAGAATGGGTGGGCTAGATGTAGAGGAAGAAGACCTGGCTAGGGTTTACCTTTCCTTTCTTGAAGGGGTGTATGCTCTGAAATTTTTAGAGAAAGTGTCCAGGGATTTTTTTTGTTTTCTTGGGGTCTTATTGGGCAGATGTTGCATTTTAGTGTGCCCAAATAGCCTTTGCGGTCCGGCCACGAGGCCAATCCGATCGACCCGAACCGAGCTTACCCGGCCGAACCGTGAACACCGCAAGCTCGGACCAAGCCGGGTTTGAGACGGCTGACGTTGCCCCGAGTCCCATCCCATTAACTTTCAATTACTCTCCATATCCGCCCCAAACGTATTATGGGTTTTGATACGGTCCCCAAAACTCGCATCGCTAAGGTTATCGGATTAGTATTTTGTAGTGAACAATAATTTTATGTTAAACATACAATAAATAACCTCAAATTCACAAAAAGAACAACCAATTTGAAATTTATGCATCCTAAATCTCCAATCGAAAATCTACATTTTTAATGCCATAAAAAAGAACTATACAACAAATTTCCAAGTTCAATATTCCAGGATCTTGATTACATTACCCCATGAATTTGCTTTTCAATAATTCTGTAGTTGTGGCCTTCAGAATCTCTCTAACTTTCCCAATCTCCATTGAAAATCTGCTTCTATCATTCCTTTCAATTTTTGTCACTATGTCTGTGCTAATCCACATACAACAGCAAAAGGGAACTGAATACAACTGCAATTAACAAAAGAGAAGACAAAAAAAGACATGAAAAAGACATGAAAAATCCTATCCAGACGAAGAACTGCGATGGCTAGAATCTGTCCATGGAGGCAGAGAAAGCTCAGCTGCTCCACCACCTATCTGACCCACTTGTAACCTCAAATTCACGTTTGGTCGAGAAGACACGAAAAGAGCAGAGTCTGGAGCTTGTGCAAGCACTGAACTCGATGATGATGATGATGATGATGAAGCAGAAGAGGAGGAGGGCGAGAAAGATGACTGAAACGGCGTCCCCGACGAAGAGTCGGACCGGGCCTTCTGCTCATCCAGACTCACGGGTCGTCTCTGCGCTCGTTCTTGAAGAAGGAGAACATCACCTTGATATTCCTTGAGATTCTTTCCAAGAAACCGCTGCACAGGAGCCTCCCCGTCGCGGTCGAGCTTGGCCTCGGAATTGCCCGAATCCGGCAACTCACGGGAAACGGCGAAGCGGGTCTCTGCGGGATCGGCGGCGGAGACCGTGGGAGGCGGCAGCGGAGGGAGCCGGACGTTCTCGGGGAAGTTGAGCTTGGCCTTGTTGCGTCTGATCCGGAGGGCCGCCTCGTCGTAAGCCCGAGCCGCCGCCTCAGCCGTGTCGAACGTGCCGAGCCACACCCTCGAGGCCTTGGACGGGTCTCTTATCTCGGCCGCCCATTTCCCCCACGGCCTGTGTCTCACTCCTCTGTATTTTCTTCTCGGCGCTGAATCCAATCTCAGGGTGGTCATTGCTGGGGTCTCGTGGGTGAATTCGTATGTGGGAGCATCACGATGTGTTGTTGGTCGATCTGCTTTTGCTGTCTGAACAGTTGTTGAGCCTGCATGACCTGCTGTAAACGAAAGAAGAAGATCCAGAGCGGGTGTGTTACTTCGCATGGAGTTACAGCTTCGCTCGACAACCACAGAATGTAATCCTAGCAAAAACTCTTGCTAATTTCGGTGGGATCCTTTATAGTTGTAGCACTGTTGACCCGTTTTTATAAAGATTTGTAGCAAGTCTCCAGCTGTAAAGCAAAGATGGTCAATTATGTTGGCTGAAGGAAATCTTGAAAAAGTCATGATCGGCGGGCTGATGGAGAAGAAGTCCAGAATGGCTGCTAAACTCACCTATACATAGAGCTAGGAATGATCGTAAAGAATGTGATGTCAGGAGGAGCACTTAAAAAAGCCTATATCTCTTGACGAGCTCCCCCACATTGTCCCCTTGTGCTCCTCTTCCAGATTGCTGTGACATTAATACAACTCATCTGTTTACCAAAGATCACTCCAACTATTCTTTTAGGATGAAAGCTAAGAACAGTTCTTCACTAATTTTTAGCGTAGGGGCTCCTGAAGTTGAGAGATTATGTTCTGATCTAAAAATCAGAGGGGGGACTAACTTGTGATTCCATTAATTAAGCTTACCTCTGGCACCAGAAGATGACGATGAGCCTGCCTGCGCAAAACAGCCGAGAACTTCCAATAGCTGAGATGCCTAGAACTCGGGCGAGATCGGATCTCCCCTTCATTCCTCTCATCCATCCGACACCGAGAGAATCCAAAGAGCTGGACCGACCAAGCAACGACGCCGAACCGCCTCCACTGCAACAGCCTTCACTCAGATCAAACTGCTGTTGCTGATCATCACCGGACAATAAATCTCTGGAATTGATGCGGTGTAGTGGCGGAAACCATTGTGGGGGTTTTGCAGTAGAACTGTTACTGTTTGATCAAGAGATGGTGTTTCCTTCCCAAAAATTGTGGCATAGAGTGCAGTTCTGCTAAACAAAAATTCTTCTTTCAAAGATGAGTAATATCGGAATCGTGAAAGAAAGCCCTGCAGACATGACTTAAATCTTGCAGCTGAAGCAATTAGAATACATGTTTACAGCTCAACATCACAATGGTATCCCTCTGTGTCAATGCTGGAATTGAACCCAGGAATCGAAAATAATGATATGAGAAAAAGCGTGAGAGCTTAACTAGGGGAAATTCTTGAATAATGTGAAATAAGTTTCTGCTCTAACTGAGAAATTAAACTGGCAACTGCATCAAACCCAAACGAGATCAAGCCATGCAGCTCCATGGGCACACCACAGGCGCAAAGAATAAAGGTCCTCACCCTTGGCACCAGCCCGTTTCATGGATGATGGGGATCCGAGATTGTTCGACGCCCAAGGAATTTGAAGTTTCTGAAGATGGGGTCAGCGTCTATACTTGGGTATATCCTATATGGCACTACTCGAGCACTCAATATATCCTACCAACAATTTTCAAAATTTCCCTTTTCAGACACACTTGAAGCAGCAGACGAAGTTATAATCTGCGTTACTTATCCATAATTGATGATGTGCGAGCATCTAAGAATGATGACATATCAGAAAGTTATTCACATGAAGAGATCTCAGACATCCAAGGAAGGATTGAAGCAGCACTAGCTCTCCAGCTTCGTGAAGGCGAAAGCTCTGAGGCGGCCACCGCGAACGTTCTTTGATAAACAAGCCTTTGAATGCATCATCATGGATCCGAGAAAAGCCACATCACAGTCCAATTTTCACGCGAACGAGACACTAACCCGCAATCACACCAGACATGGTCAAAAAGGACGTGCGCGACTCAAGGATTCCCTCCATTGAAATCACATCAGACATGTGGAAAAGCCACTGATTCCCATCGAATCACATGCCGAGGGGGCGGGCATTCAGACAAGCAAGCAAGCACAACCTGTCGGGCTAATTTTGCATGGCTGCGTGCCCAATAGCCTCTATGGTCCAGTCACGAGGCCAGCCCGATCCATCTCACTTCTCGATCCGATCCAAATCGAACTCACCCGAACCAGAAATACTGCAAACTCGGACCGCACTAACATCGGGATGGAATAAAGATGGGTTTGGGACGGCCAACGTCGTCCCAATCCCATCGCATTTTCAGCTACTCCACAGGCTCATCCCGAACTTGTTATCAGTTTTGATAAAGTATCCCAAACTCGCTCGGGTTCCCATCGGGTACTCACGATCCGTCATTATATTTTGCAATAAACAATAATTTTCTTAAATTATGGAATGGATAATAAATTGTAATCGTAGTTGAAAATTGTCAGATCATATAAAGACTTATTCTTAGCTCTTGCAGATTTTATAGGTGATCACAAGAGTTTTAACATAGCAAGGAGGGCAACTTTAAGAATCCTAGAAAACAGTTACTAATCCTAATAGAGCTAATAATTATGCCAGGATCCATGATCCTCTGCCACGATCCATGATCCTCTGCCACAATCCATGATCCGTGATCGATCCTTGGCCACGATCCCTGATCTGTGATTGATCCAAATAGGGAATACAATGGGAAAAAAATGATTTTTTGGTAGTAATACATATCGATTTGGACATTGAGTCTCTCTACTATAACCCCAACAACTATCAACAAACATATATCAATTGCCTCATACCATACCCAGCATTAAACTACCAAAACTCCGGTCGATAGCGCTCTTGTTTCACTTGTCGTTAATTGAAGAACCTGGAAAAGATTTTGGAATGAATAAAATGAGCAACTACAGCTCAGTGAGTGGTACAAACCTCTTTTAATAGATTGAGCACCTACTATGCATATTTACAAAATAATACTAGAAACTTATTATTCTCAAATCCAGCACATAACAAACGCACGGTACCAAAAGTTATTAGATATACTCATTTAAATCAACAACATCGAATCACGCATGAATGGTCAAATCCATTAATTAATCTTATGTGATACATTAGTGATCCATTTTATTGATCAATTTTATGCTCAAATATCAAATCATGGTCATGACACAATGCCCGACAGCAAGGCGACAAAGATTTCTCCTTTTCAATGTCTCCACCTTCAGCTAGGGCATGTTTAATAAAATTTTTGTTTCTCTGTTTTTCTGTTTTTTGTTCCTCGAAATAGAAAAAGAACGAAATTCTGTTTGTGTACGTCAATTAATTTGTCTATTCCTCGGAATATTTTAGTGGGTAGGGAGTAGATTTAGAACAGAAACAAGAAGTGGAAAAAATCTACATTTTTTTTCCCGAAAATAAAAAGAGAAACAAGGTCACTTTAGAGAAATAAACTCAGCGTGACCTAAACCGTAAACCCTGAAACCCTATATTATAAACCCTGCACTCTATACCCTAAACTCTAAACCCAACACCCTAAAGCTCAAATGGTTTATGCACCTATTTATTGTAATGTCTAAAGATTTGTTGTCAATCTCCTCATATTGTGAGTTGTAAACCAATGGAATTCTCTATTGCCATTTAGAGCCATCCATCTTTGACTAACTTTTACGTTGGATTTTCTAAGGCCATCTTAGAATATCTTGATCAGTCAAGTCCTTAAAAAAGTCTAGTTTATCCAAATATGAATATATAAGTTTTCACTAACATTTTTATAATTAAATGAAAAAAATTGGGAATAGAAATTTTTAGGGTTGTACAAAACGCAATATTATTCTTTTTATATCCCAGGAATAGAAATTTTATGCAGTTAGCAAATGCGATTTTCCACTCAGAAACTTGTTTAGCGAATTAAAATAGAAAAAACTCAAAAATTGTTCCCGGGAACAAAAATGTTACTAGACGCACCCCTAGTGGCTCAGCCTAAAAGGATATCCTCAAATAAGTATGCATACCCAAAAAGCATCAACTGAGTTCACATTGATATTGAGTATCAAACCATCATCCTCCAATAATCCACGAAACCAAATCTAGATCCATCTCATAATTAGAATACATTTTACATATCAAAACATATATTCTTTCACAACTCTGTTAATCAAATATAACACATTTCGCAAGGCATTTCTCGAACAATTTCATAATTCTTTATAAACCAAATTCATAAATCAATATGTTTAACATTTTGTAATGATTTCATAAATGTTTCTCAAGCTATTCACAAATAACCGAAAAGTAATAAATACTCTTCCGGACTTTATATAACAAACATGCTTTTAATAACTCATAATATACCTATCACTTTCAAGGCACGAGTTATAAATTTAAAGAAAAGATAAGCACCTCTCACCATATAAGGCCTAAACCAAATCACGAAGTTATCTCAAGCCTACGAACTTACAATCCTATCAAATAAGTGAGAAACAATATCTTAACTACGAATCGACTAAGCTAAATTTATTCGTCGAGAAAACGACTTCCGCGCGTAAACAAATCACTTGCCCAAAGTGCTTATTCGAAGCTATTCAAGACGCGGGCCTTAAGCGCAGAACTTTAAAATTCATCCCAATCAAATCGTAATCCGAAATCGATTTTCGCTAGATTCCCACGGCTTCACAACACCCTAAACTATCATTTGCATATAATTTCTCGGCTTAAAAACTCTAAAATCGGACTTCGCAACTCATAATTCACGCAGCCTCGAATTTGCGCCGTAACTTTGGAAATTACTCCAATTAGACGAACAAAGGGCTCGAATCTTCGTCAATCGCTAGGAAACGGAGTTAATTCGGCTTGTCGAAGCCGTGCGGGAATCAACTTCGCCTTCCGCGGTTTTCTTTTCTTCCCCTTGTTTCTAATCTTTCGCATATGGACGTTCTCTCAATCCTCTTTGCTTTGTATTTCTCTCGGTGATATCTCATCTTTTGTCGCAACCCTTTTCTTATTATTCTTTATTTTTTTTGTCCTTTATGTTTTTGAGGCCATCTATCAACCTTTGACCAGGTCAGCATCGCCCCACTTTTCTCTCCTCTCCATATATTTTTCTTTTGGTTGTTCAATTATTAAAATGACGGCTCCTCCTACTTTTCTTTTCTTTCTTTCTTTTTTCAATTAGTAATGTTCCTCCTCCTCCCATACAATTCAACGAGCCAAACGGTGCATGACGGTGCATTATCCAAAAGCTTGAGCAACACGTTTGACATTTCGAGAGGCAACCCCGCCACTCCTTCTTTTGACCATGCAAGTTTGATTCCACCGCCGCTCAATCCCTCTGACATTTTGCAAAGTTTGAAATCCGCGAGAGCCAGAACGTGTCACGTGTGCTCCTAACGCTTTCGATTCGGCTTCTCTTTCCCACGTGTTATTGCTAGTAAGGCGAGCGATGCGTAAAGAACGGCCTCGGAAGCAAAGGCTTTGGAAACGGTTCGCGTCCCTACCTCGTATGGTGTCGGACGAGGATGGAAATCTCTCTGCTTCTGTCATTCTTTTCAATGGTGTCGACATGTCTGTGCTAATCGAAATGTAAATATGGCCACGTACAACGGCAAAATGGAAGTGAATACAACTGTAATTAGAGAAGGAAGAAGAAGAAACGAGGACGGAGAATCCTATCCGGAAGAAGAACTGCGATGGCTAGAATCTGTCCATGGAGGCAGAGAAAAGACGGCTGCTCCGCCACCTGTCTGGCCCTCCTGGGGCCTCGAACTCATGATCGGTCGAGAAGAAGCGAAAAGAGCAGAGTTTGGCGCCGGTGCGAGCACTGAACTTGATGCTGATGATGGAGGAGAAGGAGAGAACAAGAAAGATGGCTGAAACTGATTCCCCAACAACGAGTTGGACCGCACCATCTGCTCATACAAACTCTGGGGTCGTCCCTGCGCTCTTTCTTGTTGAACCACAACATCGCTGTGATATTCGTGAAAATTATTTTCAAGAAACTGCTGCACAGGGGTCTGCCCGTCGTAGTCAATGGCGTTGGAATTGTCGGAAGGCGCCGGCAACTCGCGGGAAGCGGCAAAGTGGGTAGCTGACGGATTGGCCGCAGTGGCCACGGGAGCCGGTTGTTGCCGGAGCCGGACGTTCTCGGGGAAGTTCAGCTTGGCCTTGTTGGCTCTGAACCGGAGGGCGGCCTCGTCGTAGGCCCGAGCAGCAGCCTCGGCCGTGTCGAACGTGCCGAGCCACACCCTCGAGGCCTTGAATGGGTCTCGTATCTCGGCGGCCCACTTCCCCCACGGCCTCTGTCTCACTCCTCGGTATTTTCTCCTTGGAGTTGGGTCCAATCTCAATGCTGTCGGTCTTGGGGCCTCGTAGGTGTATTCGTATGTTGGAGGAGTACCATGTGTTGGTTCATCTGCTTTTGCCGTCTGAACAGTTGTTGAGCCTGCATGACCTTCTGTAACCAAAAGAAGGAGATGAAGAGTAGATGCGTTACTTCCTATGGAATTGCAGCTTAGCTTGACAATTTCATAATTTCATGTTCAGTGGTGAAATCTTTATTTCATATGCATGCACCGTCCATGGAAACAAAACTTTACGCTGCTGCGAATTCGTATCAAATCCACTTTCGTCTTTCGAGCTGTACGAATCATGAGGCATGAACGAGAATGTCATATTGAAATTGAATCGTACCATTCGTTGTTCATGAATTTTGCGCGCTGCCGAAATTCCAAACAGAACTTTTTCGAAATGAAGTTAAGAACAGTTCCTCTCTAGTTTTTAGCATAGAGAGCTGGTGAAGTTGAGAGATTATGTTCTGATCTAAATATCACAGGCGAGCTAACTTGTGATTCCATTAATGAGCTTACCTCTGGCGCCAGAAGATGTCGACGAGCCTGCCTGCACAAAATCGCCAAGAACTTCCGAAACCTGAGATACCAAGAACTCAGAAGATGAGGTCGAATCTCCCCATCCTCTCTGCCGCCCGACGCCGGCAGAATCCAAAGAGCTGGACCGACCAAGCAACGACGCCGAACCGCCGCCGCCGCGATACCCTTCCCTCAAATCAAACCGCTGTTGCTGATCATCACCCGACGATACTTCTCCGGACACGACGCGGCGCAGGGCGGAAACCATCACGGACATCTCTTGCTCTCTCCCGAACGACGACGCCGAAGGGCTGGAAGCAAGGGAGGCCTCAAGCGGCAGAGACGGCGGCCGGTGGTTGAGCCATGCATGGAAGTCTCTCTCCTCCTCCTCCCCCTCCTTGACGCCGTCCTCCACGCTGTCGTCTCCGCTTGGAGTCGCCACCTTCAGACCGAGAACGAACCATATACCATGCCGGAGCCAATTCGTTCACGTGTGCGCGACAATCTCAAAGTTTTGAGAAGTCTGATGATATAGGGGATGAGATCGAGCTGCAGCTTTGCGACCAATTCAACGTACACGCCACCTTAAATTTTTGAGAGCCTTTTCTTTCTTTTCTGATTTTGACATTTAGTCGGTCGAAAAAAATAGTAACCACCCGCCTGGGTGCGCTGCTAGAACGCGCACTCTTCCTCTCGCAAAAGGTTGAGTGTTCGAATCCCGGGCGCCGCAGGGTGACTTAACCGGTGGCACGTGTGTGGTGGCTAGCACGTGTCGCCCCCAAGGTTTACTCCCCGGCTGTCGGCCGTGCGGGGTTTTCCTGGGTTATCAAAAAAAAAAATAATATTTTTTTATACTTAGCTAGCGTACAAAATACTATTTTACAAATTCATTGCTGAAAAAGAGAGACAACGAAGCTTTTATAGTATATTTATGGGCTATATATTATATATATATATATATATATATTCAGTCAAAGGTTTTGGATGAAAGTCAAAGGGAGAATGAAGACGGCAAGTTGTGGCTGTGAAGTAACCATCAACTGTAGACCGCTTTTTCATCTTCCAGACGTCGGTGCCAACCTGGCTTAACGCCGACATCGGACCATCATGTCTCCGACGAAGCTTAAGCTTCGTGATTGATCTTCACTACGAATCGCCGCCGCCGCCGATGTGGACACATTAGCTTTTCCGTCCAGACAAGCTTCTGCGGCGGCCAGCGTGGCGAATGGCGATGAAGTGTGTACAAATGACACCTCATCCGAGCGAAAAATAGGCGACGGCATGCATAGAACGTCGTTTCTTTGCCGCGGATCCGAGCCGTAGCTCAATTTGCAACTGCAGAACAACGTTATTTTGTACGACTCGCGCCCTAATTTTCTCCGAAATGACGTGTAATTTGTACATGACATACCATTTGTCATGTCGACCAGCACATAAGCTTGCTCGGATGGCAAAGTTACCAAGTGGGTATTTTTGTCCGGAGATGAAAGGTTGGTGGGTTTTTCTTCTCGTTCGTTCGAGAAGTGAGGATATTTTGTTCCTTTTTCAATCTCACTAATTATTTTCTAAGTCTGAAATTCCAAATTTCAATGTATATGGCAACATCTTATCTATACTTGAATAGTACTAGGTTGATGTGGTCTTCATATGAATTGATATCATGTCCGTGATTAGATAGACTTTGTTAACTATTCTCGAGTCTCATGGTGTCTCGTGAGTTGATTAGGTAATCCCTAGACATTAAGACTTTGCTTTGTTCAAGTTGATGAAAAGATATTCCAAGCACTATGGTTCGAAGTGTATATAATCACGAGCTCCTAATTACTAGCTAGAATAATATAAACCAGCTTGATAGATTTTTCGAATTTTTAAGTCTGACGTTGGAGTTAGGGACATTTTTCAATGGGGTCGATAATGTCGAAGGGTTTAATCCAGCCGGATCGAGTAGACATAATTTCCCGTTCAAACTTTCTCAAACACGAGCACTACTCGTCGGCATAATTACCCAACTAGTGCCCAACCTCTCGTAGGAATGTCAATTCAGTGTTACATTTTTCAATTTTGTCAATGTAGTCTTAAACATTCGCATGAAATTCCAATATAATCCTTCCTGCTAATTGCCGCCAGAAATTGTTGACGTAGTGTCTAGTCATCGCCGGTCGTCCTATGTGACATACTGACGTGGACAACTTGTGGATCAGGTTAGCTATTTCCAGCGACAATTGGCCGGAAGCATGATAGGAATTTCGTGCAAAAATCTAGGACTACATTGACAAAATTAAAAAAGTTTAGGACTAAAATTGGCACCTGCACATTAGATTCATGACTGAATTGGTAATATTCTCGTGCTCATCTCAACATGATACTTTGGACCTTGAACTCGATTCTTTTAATTGATAAAGTTTATAAATCAACTCCTAGTTTTCCAAATAAGATGGTATCCACTCTCCTACTCCACATGGTATAATTACATCTGTCTATCACCATACACAAAAATACAATTACTCTATAAGTATGGTGAAGCATTTACGTGATAGGAAATTTGAGTTCAACTCTATTCGATATTAGTTCTCGAGTTAGCTACAACTCATTTATCCGGGCGAATTTTTAACCACTATGCTAATTGCATAAGAGATAATCGATTTTCACATTACAATTTTGGCATTTTCAACACGACAAGTTAGGTCGTAAAATCAAATGCTTGGCGGGGTCAAAATCATTTTAATAATAATATTCAATTTTACACAAGACCGAAAAATCTTAGGTAGTGGCAAAAAATTCAAAAAAAATTCCTTGACCCCATTGGAAGCAGAAGGGCTCCATATGGGCATGTGACACATTTTGACACATCATTAAGGTATGTTGACAAAGTTTGCTCTGGCCCTGATTGGTCTATCGATACACGTTACCCTCGTTCAAGAAGGATACTTCGGAATGTCAAACTCACCCTCGTGGATTCGGAGGATCGCACATCCTTCCTTCTAGTCAAACAGCTAGGCTAGCCCGAACCCTAAATTCGTCGCATCCCGCGTGCCGATTGACCGTGCTCTCCGTGCCGAATCATCGCACGCGAAGAGTTCTCGACCGCCCTCGGCGCACGTAAACCCCCCGGGCCAAACGAGCCTCGAGCGATACAAGTGCTAGGATTCGCTGCACAATCACAGAGAAAATAAAGAATGAAAGGGAGAAAGAGAATTCGAGATACGAGGCCGGCTCACCCCTAAACTAAGCTACATCCAGATGAGGATTCAAGTATAATTAATATCCCGCACCTCTATCTTACGTTCCTCAATTACAAAAGAAAGAAGGCAATAATTTGATTCAAAATAAGAAATTCCTTTCTGGGAAGCCTACTCCAATTACGAAACATATTCAAAACAGGAAACCTAATTGAATTAGGAAATTTTTTTTTTCGGGCTCAAACTATAAAAGCAGCTCGAGCGCTCAGTGGAGAGTGGAATCTCCGTGTCTTCCTATCGATGGGGAGTACGAACCATACACCAACAGCGAGACTTGCATAACGACCTAGTCGGGCTCATATGCAATGGGAGCTTCCCGCCACTAGCTCCGAATACGGTCAAGGAAGATCTCGCATCCGCGACTCGCGGTATCTACGTGGGCGCGCGGCGGCTGACGTGGCGGCCGGTGTATGGTCAGAATTTGAGGAAAGCGACGGTCAACGTTGACTCCAGTCAAACCCACTCACGCGGTTTCAGTAGGTGTTGCCCCCAGCTTTAGGATTAGGATGGGGACGAATTTTGAGTGCGGAGTGACGTGCCGAATTAGAGGACATTTCGAGAGTTTCGTTTGGCAACGAGGAACTTTTTAATGGGATATGCTTTTTATATTCTACACGAAGGAACAAGCAATACGAAATAAACCGGGGCAGAAGGTCCGATTCAAAAGTTTAAGCTGATAGTTGGAGGGAGATTACATGTATATAAAGATCGCAATAACCCCGTAAGCATACGATGCGAGGTATTTCGACAAGAACAAAAAAAATATGTGTTTCCGATTTTTTCGAATGATTGTGAAAAGGTTTTGCTGGGTTTGTAATAAGTTTAGATGTCGATCTTCACATTGCTTTCGAAGGTTTTGCTGGGTTTTGCTGGGCTTGTAGGGCTCGCGACGTCATCGAACGGCTGCTTTCGTGATTCATAATAAGCATAGCGCGTCTCCACAGGGGCCATCTATCAAAGAGGAAGAATTTTGCCAAAACTAGGGATAGCATGGTCCTCCCGGGTCGATTATCATATCGGAATTCGGAACCGATTCTAACGGGATAGGACCAATAGCGTCGATTCTAAAGGGATAGTTCACGTAGTGTCGGTTCTCGATTCTACTCTGGACAGGGCACTTTTAAAATGATTTGTTTAATGTTGGTTTTAACGATGAACTAGTTAAATCGAGATTAAATTAACAGAGCACGAGACGATAAATTAATCGCAATAATGATTCGCCTTCGAACACACTAAATGATTAAAGCTAAAAGATACATGGCTTTTAGGATCACTTATCTTAAGAGTCTATTTGTTTCGTATAATATTTTTCATCGGAAAAACATGTTTTTCAATATTTGGTTCATTTAGAAAAAAATGAATTAATGGAAAATCTTTCCACAATCAGCGGAAAACTTATGTTTAAATTTAAAAAAGTAATTTTGTTTTTCTAGAAATTGAAGGCAATGTCCAAAATACGATTGGACCTGCCCCCAGAGCTAGCCTAGGGACCTCGGAGCATGTGCTTGGATCCTCGATGGCCATGCCCGAAATGCCAGCTCTAGTGCTCGAGACCCTGGCTACCGGGCTCATGCACCTGGGTCGCCAATGCCCGGGTCCCCCAAGTGCGAATCCGGATCCTCGGCTCTGATTGGGCCCGACTCCCCGGCTTCTATGCTTGAGACCCCAATGGCTGGGCCCGAGTTTGTGACTCTCATGGTCAATTCCTGGGGGTAGCCGGGCTCGGTCCCTAGCTCTTGGCGGCCAAGCCGAAGTCTCTCAAGGTCAAGCCTTGGAACTCGATTCTCATTGTAGAGACCCCGGTGACCGGGCCCGAGACCCTCATAGATGAATATCTTTTTCCCTGATAATAAGTTCTTTAGCAAATATTTTTCGACGGAGTTCATTTTTCGCGAAATAAACGGAACCTAACTGTACAATTAATTTCTCAAGTGCTCGGGCATGATTTTTTTTTGGTCGGTTTTGGGCATGAATTGGGTGGCCAACTTTTGCCGAATAATTCAAGGTCCAAGTCTACTATAATTCTCTGCCGACCATATTATAAATACGCACGTGACCCTTTGTGAGCCTCTGACTTAGCATGTAGAGATATCATTGAAAAACGACCTTGAGGGAAAAGAAGAATTAGATAATTATGACATCCATAAAAATGAATATGCGAATCTAAAAATACCTCGCGGTCAAACCAAGATGTCGACAAGATCGAACGTGACGTTTTGTTTTGTGCCTGGAACTATTAGAACGGCCGTAGTGCAAACACGAACGATTTGATACCGACGACATTTATAAATTATTCGCGAAAATTAAATAAAAGAAATCGCAAAAATTAAATAAAAGAAAGGGATAAGTGCATTCAAAGTCCTGAAACTTGTCACGAAAGTATAATTGAGTCCTAAAACTTTCAAAAAGTGCAAGCAAGTCCTAAAACTTGTCACGAAAGTGTAAACAAGTCCTAAAACTCGTCACAAAAATTCAAAACAAGTCCTAAAACTTGTCAAATTGGTTTAATCAAGTCCTTCCATTGATTGTACTTTTTGAAAGTTTGAGGACACAAGTGCACTTTCGTGATAAGTTTTAGGATTTGTTTGCACTTTTTAAAAATTTTAGGACTCAATTATATTTTTGTGATAAGTTTCAGGGCTTCTAATGCACGTATCCCTAAAAGAAATATTTAATCAATTCGTGCGATGTGTAATCGTAGGGAAAGTCAAAGTCAAAATGTTTTTGGAGTTCAAACTCAACGTCGGCGTAAACAGGAGCGCGCGAAGTACGGAGCGCACGAAGGACGGAGCTTATAGTGAGATACGCACGAGAATAATGAGGTCATCGATGACGTGGTTTGACGTGGAGAGGCGCACAGCCGAGATCCGAAATGACATTTGACAATGGACCTAACGAAGGCAAATTGCTCTTCTTCTCCGTTTTCATTTTTTCGGGTTTTTGGTCGGGTCGTGATCCACGAGCTCGAGCCCGGCATGTGCGATTAGATCGCGACGCCGGCGGTCGGCCTCGTGATGCTTTCGGGTCGTCAAGGTGTACGAGGATGATTCGTGGCGGGGCTCGAGCTAAACGGGGTGACTCGGGAACGTGCCGGATTCTTAACTAGATATCTGTAGGCTGGCCCTATCGGGCCCGAGGGGAAAACCGATGGGTCGGGCATCGTGCGGTGCTGCCTACGCCGCGGCCGAGCGGAAGAGCAGAACCCCCGCCCGCGAAGGTCCGACGAGGGTTTTCCGTGAAGGCCGTCGTTAGGTCATCGCTATGTTTGGCCCAATTAGAATAGTTTCGAAAGTATCCATCACACAGCCGATGTTTAAGAGAAGAAAGTCAATCATTTTTGCTCCAATTAAGCAAATGACGGCGACTCGGGCAGATAAATAATTATTTCATAGTCATAATTAAGCTCTTAAACATACGAAACTCGATCGGCTTATCGTGTCGCTGTAGACACCTAATTTTTGTCCCAGCCGATCGAGGTTTGACCGATGAGACGCAAGGCTCAAAACAGATTGTCAACTTAAAAAATGGGTCGTGCTCGTGGAACGGTGTGGTTCTTCAGATAGGGCATTGATTTGGTCAGTATCTTCCGCTATGCCTTGTTTTCATTCTGGAAAACGGCTCTTTTGATACCTGAAATCAATGGGCAGCGTTTTTTTTATCCTCTACGATACGACCGAAATTACGGCGGGACACGGCCTCGCAAGCCATTAGAGCAATTTCAAATCTTACCAAATTTCATGTCCCATGATAATTTCAAATCAAGTTGGTGGAAAATATTATGAGCAGTAGATCGATGCTCGGACATTGGTCAATTCGTCTCTAAAAACCAAATTAAATTACGGTTGAACAAAATGAGATGCGTTACGGCTTGTTTATTTGAAAAGCTATTAAGAAAATTTTCATTAATTTAAGACAAAACGAAAGCAATTACGACTAGGGGTGAGCAACTTGGACCGTTCAAACCGGGACCGGAACGGACCGACGGGTTTGGTTCGGTTCTCGGGACATTGGTCCGGTTCCCGGTTCCTAAAAGCGGAACCGGTTTCCGGTTCCAAGGGGGAATCGGACCGGACCGGACCGACTATTTAATATATATTTTTGTTATTTTTTTCTTTAAAAAAATTAATAAAATGTGAACTAAACCCTAAGTGAACTTCATTATCGTAAATTCATTGATAAAAATTAGTAACATGTGAATTAAACCCCAAGTGAATTTCATTGACATAAATTCATTGACAAAAATTAGTAAACTGTGAACCAAACCTTAAGTGTTTGACAAAAAAAAAATCCAAAACTCTAAGTAACCGGTTCCTGATCCTAGAACCAACCGATCCGGTCCATGGTTCCCAAAATTGAGAACCGGTTCTCTGGGTCCGGTTCCCGATTCCACCTTGAAACCAGACCAGACCGGGAACCGCTCACCCCTAATTACGACATGTTACGGCCTAAATGTATTTTCAAATTTCCCCAACTCTCATGAACCATGATAATTTCAAATCAAGTAGGTGGAAAAAATAGAAGTAGCCAACCGAATTTTGGACGTCAGCCAATCGATCCCTGGGACTTAATCAATTGTTTCATGGGAAAAATAAATTGTGAAAAGACATGCGTATCGACTTGTTCGCTGAGAAGCTATTACAAAAACTTTCGTTAACATACGATAACGTAACCGCTACTAGAAGTACGATGTCTCACGACCTCAAATATCACGAGATTAGTTCAATTTTTGCCGACTATCATAAAGCATGATACTTTCACAGCACAGGGGTGACCAATATAGAAACCAACGACCGACGCTTTGACATCGGTTGATTGGTCTTTGAAGTCGAATTTATTGTGCTACAATTTGCGATATGACAAATTTAGGCGTGTTACAACTTATCACCACTTGTTTATTGAAAAGTCATTGCAACATTTTCATCGAGCTAAGATAAAATGAACGTAATCAAGTCTGTGCACAAGTAAACATCGGTCAATCTAGAAATTATTATTGATTGATCAATACTATAAACCAGGTGTGACTTATTAGCAAAAAAAACAAACTTTGTCACGATAAAATGAACCAGGGTACGACTCCTTACGGCTTGTCCATCGAATCAAAACAAAATGAACTATGTCACGATCCCTCCAACTTTGATATATTACAACAAGACGAAATGTCTCGGCAGGCGAATTGCGATATGACTCATTCTGCACAAATCGGACATGATCTCGGTTACGGTAAACACGATACCTTCGAAAGTTACCACGTATTATATTCAAGTCACGATAAGCGGACACGATCGCAATTCGATTCTACCATCTGAATTGGCTAATCTTTGCACTTAACTCTAATAATTGCTAATGATGTGGCTTAAACAAGGTCTTGGAAGGGTTCCTCTTGTGGAGGATGAAGGCTCCAAAGTTAGTTAAAATGGTGTGTTGCAGGTCTGAACTGCGAAGCCGACCAAATGCCGATTGGGAGTTGACCTTGTCGGTTCAAACAACCAATGATTTGAAGCTCTTCAAAACCAACAAGCCTGTCTCACTCACGTCTCGAAATCCTCGGAAGATGCCTTCGAGCTCCAATGGATATACTTCGACAATCGTCGATTCGATGCGTCCGACGATGTTTGGGCCCATCCATTTTTGCTTAAATTTGACTCCTAGCAAGTTGGTCTCCCTCAGCCGCCGCCCCTTGAAAACTTCACAACGGTTTTGCAAAGGAGAGAAGGGGGAATGTCGTGTTGCACCAAAGGATATGTATTGTCAGTAAAGTCCAACTTAAAAGGGGGAAATTGTCCGATCAGTCTCAAACTCATTGTACGAATGCCAATTCAGTTCTAGATATTCCCGTGGAATTCCAATATAGTCATTTCGATCAATTTTCGCAGGAAATCACTAACGTGGCGGTGTGCCATGAAGAACAGTCGTGTCGGCAGTGAATTTCCGCCAAAATTGACTGGAAGAATTACATTGGAATTTCACGTCATGGTTTAGGTTTGAAATGGTAAAATCAAAATATTAGGGATTGAAATGGCATCCGTGCAGTAAGTTTAAGACTAGTCGGGTAATTTTCCCAACTTAAAAGCTTGCACTTTTATATGGAGGCATGGTCTAACTTTTATATATTTTAATTGCCCTTCTAGAGTAGGCTGGATTTTAGCCTAAAAGGAAATGTGGAAATGTACAACAAGGAAGGCAAATAATAGGTATGGAAAGATTTGAATTCGGTATCTCATGCTCTGATACCATGTAAAATAGTTGTTTTAAAAACTTAAACTTTTGAATCGGATATTTCAACATTATAACGTGGCACGACCTATGCACTTACATTTTCAAGATAGCCGGCAGCGGTCTTGCGACATCCTTCGTGGATAATATTAATTTCTCTAATCCCACACCCTTATATTTCCAAAAAGTGCGCTTTCCAGTTTGTACAATGCGGGAAAAAAACGTAATGTGTAGGATTTTAAAAATTTTAAGGGTACAAAATTAGGTAATGATCCTCATTTTTCAACTAATAAATAATTAAACAAATAAAGCAGAAGGAAAAAATATGAGCTTTGAAAATTTGATCAAAGACTTTGCAAATCGACGTTGCTTACCAAGCCCACGTCTGTTGAATGGACTCCCGGTATGTTTGTTAGTTGATGAATATCTGCCGTTGACCGTTGCTGCCATAGAGGTCAAAACTTGTCCTTGTAAATAAAAATAAAGAAAAGGAGTGGGGAAAAAGAGAAGAATGTTATGGATGTTGAGGTCTACATGTTAACAGAAATTTACTTTTGGCTAACCATTTTTATGAAGATTGAGATCCTGACTAAATTTACATCTTCGATTTACTCTTTTTGAGAGGTTGACATATTAACATGAAGGGATAGGTTCGATTAATCCCTTGCTTTTCATCCCTTTCGCCCGTTTTCTTCTCTCCTATCTTGCTAATTCTCCTCCCCCACAACTGGTATTGGAGGTGATCGATTTCAAGGTAGGTAGGTTCCAAGAGTCAATTCATGAATTTTGGAACCGAGAATCTAACCGATTCCCTTTGGCAATGGAATAGGAACCGGCTGATTTCAGGGTCAATCAAGAACCAAGCCAAAGTCTAAGTAATATATAACTATTATTATAGGGAAAACATATCATTGTGAACAATCTATGGCATAGTGGTTAAGGGATCGATGGATTTTCTAGACTTCCTAGGTCTTGAAACCTATCTAAAACAAATATCTATCTTCAGGAACCGAATCGGTTAATGCCCGTTTCCCAATTCTTCACCAAGGAATATACTCGGTCTTCTCATCAACCGCCTTGGAACCGATTTGGTAATACCTGCTCGGCTCGATTCGCAAATTGAACCGACCCGGTTACTCACTCCTATCCACTGCAAAATCATAGGTGAGTGAAGATAAATTAAGACCTCCTACTATTATCACTATGACTAGGGGTGTCAATGGGTCGGGTCGGGTCGGGCTTTCTTAATACCCGACCCGACCCGAAAACTACAGGGTCATGCTTGACCCGCCCAGACCCACCCAAGACCCTGTTCCCCGTACACCCCAAGGCCCCGGGTCGGACCGGGTCGGGTCGGGCCGGGCTATGGGTTTTTTTTTCTCTCTCCTCTCTCCTCTCTCTCTCTCGGCCGAACCCCCCCTTGCGCACGTTACCCCTCCCTCTCTCTTCCTTTTTCTCTCTCTCTCTCTCTCTCTCCCTTTTTCCCCCTCTGCGCACGTCCCCTCCCCCTGCATGCACCCATCCCCTGTCTCCCTCTTCTCTCTCCTCTCTCCTCCCTTTTTCCTCTTCTCCTTCGTTTCTCTTTCTCCTTCTTCGGCTTCTCTGGTTCTGCTTCGCCCCGACCCCGCTCGCCCAGCCGACGCCGCGCCACCGCCTTCCGCCTGACTGCCGAGCTCCGCCGCGTCGCGCCGCTCCGCCGCCGTCGCCAGCGAGCTCCGTCGGTCGCCCCGACCGCCCCGTCGCCGGCCTGCCCGCGAGGCGCGCACAGCGCGGCAGCGAGCTCGTCGCCGCTGCTCGTCGCGCTCGGAGCCGGCCCAGCTCGACGGCGCGTCGTCCGGCCGTCGCCTCCGCCCCGTCGCCGTCGCCGCCGCCCTCTGCAGCTCCGCCAGCCCCCCTTGCCTCCCCCTTCCCCCGGTCTCATTCCTGCCCTGTTTTGCCCGAGCCCGAGCCGGCGAGCTCGTCGCCCGCCGGTCAGCTCGTCCGGCCGCCAGCTGCCGCTGCCCGCCGCGCCGTGCCAGCCCCGCCGCCGCCGGCCCGTTCGCCCGTCCGGCCGCCGCCCCTCAGCCCTCCCTCTCCCTTCCCCTCTCCCCCTCACCTCTCGGCCAACCCTCCCCGCCCCTGTTCAGCCGCTCGCCGCCGGTCGCCGTCGCTACTCGTATATTAAACGACAGGCGGTCACGGCTCGGTCGGGGAGGAGCTGGGGTGGCGCGACGGCGCGAGGCGGCGGTGGCTGGGCCGGCGAGGGCAAGCCGGCGACAGGGTGATCGGCGGCGACGGGCTCGGGCGAGCAGAGGAAAACAGAAGCAGAACTCGTCGGGGAGGGGGGGAAAGAAGAAGGAAGAGAAAGGAAGAGAGAGAGAAAAGAGAGGAGAGAGAGTCTGACAGGGGGTGGAAAACGCGTGCGGAGAGGAGAGAGGAGAGAGAGAGAGGGGGGATGGGCCGGCCCAGAGTGTTAATGGGTCGGCCTGACCCTACCCAATCCTAATGACACCTCAAATTTTAGGGTCCTATTCGAAGAAAATTAAGGCCCGACCCCAAAATACCCTAAATTTTAGGGCCGGACCGGGTCGGCGCGGGTCGGGCCGGGCCGGCCCGGGTCTTATTGACACCCCTAACTATGACATTATGTCGGGCGTGCAACCTATTTTCCTAAAAGTTTATGTTATGCTTCTTATCGTAACAGGTTTTTTCTTCGGCCCTATCTAAACAAGTGGGCCGGATTGTGTGAATTTCCTTAGAATTGGCCCAGGTGATTCTCGGTCCAAAATAGCACGTGGGCTTGGCCCGTGGAGACCACTTCAACGGGTATGCTTGCTTGCGTTGATGATCCCATTCAAGACCTCTTCACTGTCTTCTCTCGAAAATGTCGTTCACGATTCTCAACAAAGGAATCGAGATGGAGTACAGCAAGATCTCGGAGTACCTGACCGTGATCGACCTTTCGAGCAACAGCTTTGTCGGAGAAATCCCGAGTTCCATCGGAAATTTGAAGGAACTCCATATGCTCAATCTCTCCAACAACGCCATCGCCGGCTCCATCCCTTCGCCCCTGCGAAATTTGACCGAATTGGATGCTCTCGACCTGTCAAGGAATGAGCTCACCGGAAAGATCCCTCCGGAGCTAACCCAACTCACTTCCCTCGCCTTCTTCAACGTGTCGGACAACCATCTTTCCGGGCCCATTCCTCGAGAGAAGCGGTTCCAACACATTTGAGAACTCGGGACTCTGCGGAGCTCCCTTGACAAAGAAATGCGGCAATCTCGAAGCATCGCCCGCTCCGCCGTCCCATGACGCGTTTGTCAAAGAGGACTCAAGGACGTGGATCGAAGAACTCGATTGGAAAATCGTGCTGATGGCCTTTGCAAGCGGGTCGGTCATCGGCGCGGTTATGGGACTCAACTGCACCGCGAGAATCCATCATTGGATCGTCGACAAGTTTTGCCAAGGAAAGCAGAGAAGACGGAGGCGCAGAAGAAGGGTTGGGTGATCTGTATTCTGTCATATGACATGATGTAATCAGCTCGAATCAATGCGAGATATCGAATAGAATGTCACCAGAGTTCAGTAAGCTAACGTTAGTGTGCGTGAGATGACCTTCAGCTCTTGAAAGTTTACTTGGAAGAACTCAAGAATGCAATTTGAGATTATAAAATGGTCCCTTCTTGTTTGCGTATGAAAAAACCTGGCTAGTTATGACAAACTGATTGATTTCCTTGTATACTTCAGCAGTTATGACAAACCGATCAATTATATGACTTTTACTTTGCTATATAATTTAAGAATTTGTATACGGTACACGACCTTGTGTAGACTATTTTTTCCGGTAAGCCAACATCCATCACCACTGTTATGCAGTGTTAAACGTGATATCCTTGAATTAACTCACTCGATATATTGTTCGCTTTAACCGGTGGTATTTCCGACAAAAAGAAATCCATCACATTTCAAGCCTCACGGTTTTGTCCTTTATTATACATATAACCACTTTCTCATGAGATTACCCATTTTGATAGATCTAATGAGGGAGAATTATCAAACTAGTAATAAACCTATTGCGATTGTACCGATTCAAGCCTAAACTTTTTTTTTGCCAATTGAGTTAAAAACATTTTACATTTATACCAATTCAGTCCATCCGGTTAATTTTGACTGGAAATTGCTTACATGGACATCAGTCATCTTACGTGGCGCAAACGACAACGACGTACATAATTTTTTAATAATATTTTAATATGTTTTTGAATTTTTTTTATTTTTTATTTTTTTCGTTCTCTTTCTTTTTTTTTTTCTTTCCTTCTTCCTCTAGCCGGTTGCTAGACCTCGGCGATCGGCCAAAGACAAGGATCGACGAGGTCAACCTCGTAGGCCACTTAGTGAGGGCTGGTTCGGTTAGAGGAAGAACGGAAGAGAAAAAAAAGGAAAAAGAAAAATAATTCATAAAAACATTAAAGTATTATTTAAAGTTGTCCACGTCAGCACTAGCGGCGCTACGTAGGATAGGCGGCGTCCTGTCAGCAATTTCCGGCCAAAATTGGCCCGATGAATTAAAGTCACACAAATGTAAAATGTTTAAGACTCAATTGGCAAAAAAATAGGAAAATTCCAAATAGGGGCATGAAGTGTCCTCATTGTCTCAAATAAGGGCTTGAAAGTAGGCTTCATTTCAAATAAGGACATGAAATATACTATCAATTTCTCAAATAAGGACATGAAGTGAACATTGTTTCAAATAGAAACCTAAAGTAGTCATGTCAAACTCAAAGAAGGGCATGACCTCATTGACTGGTTGATGGCATTTTCGTCCTTTACTTTTCTAATTATTTTCCTTTTTTCTGTTTTTTTTCCTTATCGCTGGTGGTCGGCCACCAACGATACCCGAAGAGGGCAAGCAAGTTTTTCCCCATGCCCTACCTAGGCGAGGTCAGCCTCTCCTGGGCGACCCTTCACTACAAAAAAATGATTTTTTTCCGACAAAATTACCAACGAAAAATTCTGGAAAATTCGTTGGAAAGGGAATTTCCAACGAATTTTTCAACGAAAAATTTTTCGTTGGTAATTCGTCGTCGGAAAATTTTCCAACGAAAAATTTCAATTTTCGTTGGAAATTTGCAATAAATTTTTTTTCGTTGAAAAATTTATCGGAAAACTCGTGGCTAAATT
The DNA here is from genome assembly GCA_031216235.1 of Syzygium jambos. Classification (NCBI taxonomy): domain Eukaryota; kingdom Viridiplantae; phylum Streptophyta; class Magnoliopsida; order Myrtales; family Myrtaceae; genus Syzygium; species Syzygium jambos. The sequence continues at coordinate 5,729,021 of CM062228.1, forward strand.
CGTTGGAAACAAATTTTTTTTTCCGACGAATTTTTTTTCGTTGGAAACTATAATTTTTTTTTAGTCGAAAATTCGTGAAAATTTTTTTTCCATCAAAAATATTTTTTTTTTGGTCCAATTTTTTTTTTGGTCGAAAAATAGCCCTCGCCGGCGAGCTCGAGCTCGCCCAGCTCGCCGCCGGCGAGGGCCGAGCTCGAGCTCGCCGCCCAGGGCCGAGCTCGAGCTCGCCGCCCAGGGCCGAGCTCGAGCTCGCCGCCCAGGGCCGAGCTCACCCAGATCTGGGCGAGCTCGAGCTCGCCGCCCAGGGCCGAGCTCGCCCAGATCTGGGCGAGCTCGAGCTCGCCGGCCATGGCGAGCTCGGCCCTCGCCGGCCATGGCGAGCTCGGCCCTCGCCATGGCCGGCGAGGCTGTTGCGCCAACAAGAAGATGAAGAAGAAGCAACAGCAGCAGCAGGGGCGGGAGCAGGCTTCGAGGCCGCCGCCCGTCAAGTCCGTCGTCGTCTCGCCGGCGACGAGGCTCGGTGGCGTCGGGGGCGTCGGAGGCTTGGTGTCCATGGCGCCGGAGCCGGAGCCGGTGCCGGAGGAGGAGGGGGGCGGCGGGGGAGTAGGCGGAGGGGGAGACGGAGGGAGAAGTGAAGGCTAAGGAGAGAGAGAGAGAGTGAGTGTGTGTGGAAATTGAGAGTGTGTGTGGAAATTGTGTGTGTGTGGAAATTGAATAAGGAATAAGTATATTTTTTTGACTTTCGTTGGAAATTTCCAACGAATTTTTTTTCGTTGGAAATTTCCAACGAATTTTCCAACGAAAATTATACATACTAAAATAATTATCCGGAAAATTTAAATTCGTTGGAAAATTCGTTGGAAATTTCCAACAAATTTTCCAACGAATATAAAAAATGCCGAATAGTACCGGATTTTTTTTAAATTCGTTGAAAATTTCCAACGAATTTTCCAACGAAAATTGTACAAACTAAAATAATTGCCCGGAAAATTGAAATTCGTTGGAAAATTCGTTGGAAATTTTCAACGAATTTTCCAACGAAAATTGTACACACTAAAATAATTGTCCGGAAAATTGAAATTCGTTGGAAAATTCGTTGGAAATTTCCAACGAATTTTCCAACGAAAATTGTACAAACTAAAATAATTCCCGGAAAATTGAAATTCGTTGGAAAATTCGTTGGAAATTTCCAACGAAAAAAAATTCGTTGGAAATTTCCAACGAATTTTCCAACGAAAATTGTACAAACTAAAATAATTCCCCGGAAAATTCAAATTCGTTGGAAAATTTGTTGGAAATTTCCAACGAATTTTTTTTCGTTGGAAATTTCCAACGAATTTTCCAACGAAAATTGTACACACTAAAATAATTGCCCGGAAAATTGAAATTCGTTGGAAAATTCGTTGGAAATTTCTAACGAAAAAAAATTCGTTGGAAATTTCCAACGAATTTTCCAACGAAAATTGTACAAACTAAAATAATTCCCGGAAAATTGAAATTCGTTGGAAAATTCGTTGGAAATTTCCAACGAAAAAAAATTCGTTGGAAATTTCCGACGAATTTTCCAACGAAAATTGTACAAACTAAAATAATTCCCCGGAAAATTCAAATTCGTTGGAAAATTTGTTGGAAATTTCCAACGAATTTTTTTTCGTTGGAAATTTCCAACGAATTTTCCAACGAAAATTGTACACACTAAATAATTGCCCGGAAAATTGAAATTCGTTGGAAAATTCGTTGGAAATTTCCAACGAAAAAAAATTCGTTGGAAATTTCCAACGAATTTTCCAACGAATATAAAAAATGCCGAACAATACCGGGTTTTTTGAATTCGTTGGAAAATTCGTTGGAAATTTCCAACGAATTTTCCAACGAAAATTGTACACACTAAAATAAATTCCCGGAAAATTGAAATTCGTTGGAAATTTCCAACGAATTTTCCCACGAAAATTTTTTCGTTGGAAATTTCCAACGAAAAATTTTTCGTTAGAAATTTCCAACGAATTTTCCAACGAAAAATTTTTCGTCGGAAATTTCCAACGAATTTTACTTTTCGTTGGAAAATTTGTGGCAAATTTGCGACGAAAATTTTTCGTTGGAAATTTTTCGTGGCAAAAATCCAGTTTTTTTGTAGTGCTTGCTAGCCACAGGCAAGGCTGGCCCTTGCCAAATTTGGAGGCTCGCCTCGCCCGCGACCAATGAGGACTTGGGCGCCAACGGCTGACGAGGCCTTGCAGGTCCTCATCCAAAATCGAGTCCGACCACTAAGCTTGTCTAATTTGACTAAGTGAAAATATTAACGCGATTTCTTTAATATCTTATCTTTCCAATGTGGCATTCTACATGGCGTTAAGCTTAATTAAAACACTAAAACGGCATTGTTTTTATCTGAATCCTAAGTTTTACGCAAAACCTAAATTAAATTAGGTTAAAATATCCAAAAAAATTTCATAAAATAGGCAAACTCAAAAAAGAAAAAAGGGATAAAACTTAAAAAAAGAAAAAGAAACACACACAAAAAACCCAGGCACTCCGCCTATATATTTTTTTCTTTTTAAAATTTTTTTTAGCTTTCTTAATTTTTAATCTAATTTAGCTAAATTTTAGGTTAAAATTATCTTTAAATGAAAATGTCATTGACTAGGCGGAATATTTAGCCGGTATTTGAAACTATCATGGTTAGTTCATGCCCCATCAAGTAAGAAAAAAAAGAATGATGTGGACCACCAAAAAGGATGATCATAAAACCTATTTCTTTTCTGATTGGGTCATATTTTCCCAGTGAGACAATTTGTGATGGTGCATGACATTATGCAGAGGTCTGTAAATGCTATTACCACCTCTTAACATCAAGATGAATATCAGACAATGTCACCACAAGCTAAACAGCTAAACAGACACCAGTCCGGCCACAATAAGGAACCGCGAGACTTTAAGCTCAAAAGGATAGCTTTCAACTCCCTTCCATCCTTTCCATCAGCAAAACTTCTGTCATCTGATAGGAAGAGTACAAAAAAATGAAGAAAATACCAGAAGCAGCATTGGTAGTCTCCAAATTCCTGGAAAGCTTTTCTAGTGTAATGTACGTAAAGTAACTGCACCAAGAGCATAACAAGAAGTTAACAGGATACAATTGACTACAGCAAAAAATGACACTGAAAAATAACATTTTCAATTTAGCAAAATGGTGGTTCTGTTCCACCAAAATTTTGTTACTCGGTTGCCATTATCCAAAGAGAGAATGAAAGTTTAACTGTTAAAGCACCTATGTGTCACTGGCAAAATAATGCCTCTTTCAAAGATTAGAAAATAACTGTGATGTCATTCTCTCTTTGCCATCACAGGCAATATGATGCATTTTTTTTTTAAATCAGCAAATAACTGTGATGTCACTTAAAGGTTGATACAACAAAATGAATGGCGCAAAATGAGAAATCTATCTCCAACTCCAAGCATGGCAAAGAAGACGGGTATGAGCAGCTTATCAGTGCATCATACCGCGTGTCCATGCACTTTAAGCACGTTGACGAAAGCAATTCCAACCAAAAACACTACTTTTGTAGAAGAATAGACCTGGAAAGGGAAACGGTTGAGTACCATCATGAATCGAATTATAGAAAGATGAATTGCCAGAACCCAAATATAGAGAGAGAAAAAAAAAAGTAGCTTACAATGCTATTTACAAGCTGGTAGTAAATGGCTGATTGAAACCTACCCCCTTTTCCCATCGTCACGAACTCCATTATTACAACGTGGCCAAGTATTGAAAATGTGAGCATTTCTAGATTTCCTGATGGTCCAAAGAGTGGTCTTGACCCTGCGGGTGCTAACGGAAGATTTGTAAGCCGTTTCCATATGCTGAAGAAAGGTTGATTGGCAATCCTTGTTGGGTCGCTGATGACGAGCGTTTTGGAAGAATGTGTTGAGGAAATTCAAATTGGCATTAGCATAAATATCACAAATAATACGGAATTACAAAGAAACGAAATTGCAATAACAAAGTTGGAATCGATACAAACGAATACCGAGGCCTGTGTTCAACACAGTTTCCTTAAAACAGATTCGTTCCCTCCAGCACGCGATTGAGGTTTTTCGAACGTCTGTCTCCCAGGATACAACGGCTGACAGCAAAGAAGAGAGCGCGGCACTTCCAAGCTTCCGGCGAACTTGAACAAACTCGAAAATGAACACTATCGAAAACAATGCAAACGCAGAGAACGTTTTTTCAGAAAGAAAAGGCAGAGAACGTTTTTCAGAAGGAAAGCAGCGAACCGTTTTTCAGAAGAAGAATGATTTCGATAAAATAGAATAGAGGGGAGAGCTGTTCGGGAATAATAACGGCCAATTAAATCTGCCGTTACAAAATTAATACGCGTCAGGAATAACGGCTGATTAAACGGCCGATTAATTCTGTCGTTACAAAATCAATTTCGTAACAGCTTGCCGTTATAAAATTAACTCCGTAATAACGCACCATTAATCATACGTTACAAATCTGTAACAGTTTGAGTTGAAAAAGAAAAATTAAATCAGAAGGCTAGCAAAATTGGGCTCTTCGCGAGGCCCAATTTTCGGTCCTGCAATCGTGTACGCAGGATGCGCGCTCGCACCCAAGTTTCAGCTTGTCGGGCGTCGGATTTGCACCCCCTGCGCCTGCGCGCGAGGCAGAGAGTTTGTGCTATGATAGTTACCACTTCAAATAAGTGTAACTGTATATAAAGCACTCCATAGCCTTCTTTCTTTTCCAATGTGGGACTAGTACTTTTCACTTCCCACTTCCAACTCAAGGGTGTTCTTTGAGCATCAATTTCTCATTCATTCACCCATCAATTTATCCCAAATTTCCAACAGAATGTACAGGTGAAAGAACCCATAAGATAAGTTGTAAGCAATTGACCTGGTTTTAAACGATCCCGTTTGAGTTATTGAGCGTATTTTTTATCAAGAGCAACAAACTATAGGGTGCTAATCTGTGCCCGTGGTTTGACCCTTACCCGGTTGAGCCGGTTGAATTTTTATTTTTTTGATATGTCATATCTCTAACTCTCGTTACTTTTTGACTTTTGCTTTGCCTTTTATAAAGGGCAGGAGTCGAATCTCACACCTGTGATACTAACGTCCCCACTCCCCCAATCCCTTTACCAGCAGGGCCGCATGCCTATTGGTGAGCCGATTGAATCAACCGACCATGTTTTATTGGAAAAAGACTAGTCAGGGCCACACAAGGTGCAGGTAGCAGCATTAGTGATCGCACACTCAAACAGATATTGTGAGTTTTGGAAAGTGGTCCTAACTCTTAGGACTCCACCAAACCAAATGGTTTCCACAGGAGCATTGGCATTCCCATAAAGGAAGGTAATTTCAAGATTGTCTTGGATTCATTCCTCTCAAGTCTTTTTTAATTTAGGAAAACTGCTCTTATTAATGTATCGATCAACAGATCGTTTTTAACTCGTGTGATAAGTTTCGATAAATATTTTTTTTCGCCTCTTATGAAGTGTCAGACTAGTTAAAAATGCTTCCAATTAATTTCATGGTTCATGACCGGACCAGACTTGATGCAAATGTCCCCGAGAGCATTGTGATATATAGCACAATTCTGTAGCGATAGCATCTCCAAAAGGTGAAGTTTCACTAGCAAAGACGATAGGCGAAGCGCCATTCCTTATATTTTTACATGTAGGTTCCATTTCTCGAATATTGAATTCTTCTCTCTTTCTTATCAAAAGCAAAAGAAATTGCATCTGTGGATAAGTAAGAGCGCAAACCACAAAAAGGTAGAAGAATTTGTGTATCGTTTCACTTATCTGCAGCACCATTGGAAGAAGATAGGCGCAGGAAAGATGAGCAAGACATTCGACCTAAATCGAGTGGCATCCCAAGCTAGATATTGCTAGTTGATTCATTAGCTTTGTCAAGATGGCGCAAGGTGGGCCCGTCGAGATCGTCGTGCGACAAGTTAGGGAAGAAATACCGAGCGCAAGGCGTCTCTTAGTGGTTGGGGACCAGATGGAACTTTGGTGTGGAGTGAAAGGATATATAGAGAACCGAAACAGAACGATCACGCAGAAAACAGAAAAAAAGAGACGATGCACAAATTTACCCAGGTTCACCCTCGAATAGGGCTACGTCCTGCAAAGATATTTCACTATATTTTCGGTTTACAGCCACTCAACTCGTTACAATGATCAGAAAAAACGAGCAAAATATATATATGCCCTAAACGGGCCCAAAACCTAAACCTATATAAAATCTCTTAATTTCGCACCATACGGGCCAGCCCAAACTCGGTCAGCGGAACCCCCGTCGGGGGGCGCTGCCCCCGAACCCCCGCCCGCTGACCGGGCAGCGGGGCACCCGTGTCGGGGGCGCTGCCCCCGAACCCCCACATTTCGCACGCATGGGTCACATGTCGTCGGACAACACTTCAGTTTCCCTAAACTCACGTGGGCATACCCGGTGTGAGAAACAAGGGTCCTCGAAGTATTCGCCAACTCCAACATTCTCCCACTTGGTGGATACTTCGCACAAACGAGGGCCTTTCCAATATCATTCTTCTTCAATCCAATCGAAGTAGAGCACCATTCAAATTTCGCACCTGTGACGGCTTTAGTAAGGAAGTCAGAACTATTTTCTACCGTGTCGACTTTTACAAGCCGAATCTCTTCTTCTCTACCTTTTCTTGGATGAAATGATATTGTATATCAATGTGCTTTGTGCGTGAGTGAAATGCTGGATTCTTAGCTAAATAAATAGCCCATTTGATTATCACATCTCACCTCTATGGCACCTTGCTCAAAACCGAGCTCCAGGCACAACCGCCGTAACCATACGGCCTCTTTTCCAGCATGAGTAAGAGCCATATACTCAGCCTCCGTAGAAGAAAGCGCTACCACGCTTTGCCTCCTGCTCATCCAACTCAATGCAGCACCAAACAATGTGAAAACATATCCGCTAGTGGACCGTCTACTATCAATATCTCCACCTCAATCAGCATCTACATGGCCTACGATATCAAGCATGTTTCCATTCCCTGTATCTTCAAAACATAAAGAAAAATTCAAAGTTCCACGAAGATACCTGAAAACTCTTTTGATCGCATTCCAGTGTTCTCTACCTGAGTTAGACATGTATCGACTCAAGACTCCCACTGCTTGGGCTATATCCGGACGCGTGCACACCATAGCATACATCAAGCTACCCACTGCACTCGCATATGGAACTCGGGCCATCTCTTCAGCTTCTTCATCCGTTTTTGGACATTGTTCCGCAGATAGCTTGGTCCCTAAAGGTATAGGGGTACCAACAGGCTTGCAGTCTATCATATTAAATTTCTTCAATATTTCTTTTATGTATTTCTCTTGCCCTAGCCACAGCTTCCGTTTCTCACGGTCCCTCCTAATCTGCATGCCCAAAATAAAATTTGCAGGCCCCAAGTCTTTCATTTCGAACTTTTTGGCCAACAAACTCTTCACAGAATTCACCATCTTCGCACTATTCCCGATCAACAACATGTCATCGACATATAGCGTGAGAATGACAAACTGATCGCCCGTTCTCTTCACATAAACGCAATGGTCAGAATTTGAACGCACAAAATTAAGCTGGAGCATGTACGTGTCAAATTTCTGGTACTACATCCTCGGTGACTGCTTCAGCCCATATACGGACTTTTTCAATTTGCACACCAAATTCTCTTTTCCTTTTACTTCAAAGCCTTCTGGCTGCCTCATATATATCTCCTCCTCCAAGTCCCCATGAAGGAATGCCGTCTTTACATCCATCTGTTCTACCTCAAGATCATATGCAGCTGCTATAGACAGAACAAACCGTATCGAGGTCAACTTCGCCACGGGAGAGAAAATCTCGTCATAATCAACTCCCTCAATCTGAGAGTACCCCTTGGCTACAAGCCTAGCCTTGTACTTCTCTACAGTCTCATCCGGTTTCAGCTTTCGCTTGAACACCCATTTACACCCAATTGTCTTTCTATCCTTAGGCAATTTGCACAAGCTCCATGTTTCATTTTTATCAAGCGACTGCATCTCATCTATCATTGCGAGCTCCCACTGATTCGCGTCATCCATGGATCTCACCTCTTTTACAGAACTAGGATCATCTCCGATAATGCTTAAGGCATGATACGTACTCAATGCACTAAGTGAGTATCGAAGTGGTACCTTTCTTTCCCGCGTCGATCTCCTGAGAGCCGGCATGCTATCTGTATCCGAGTCTTCATCTGAATCTGCATCCTCGACTTCATTAACCGAGTCCCCTTGGTCCGATTCAAAATCAGACTCTACTCGCGTGTCTTGTGGAACCATCTCCACATTTTCAGTTTTAGGACTTTCTTCTAGCACCACCCCTTTCTTGGGCTCATCATCTTACTGTGTGCCAACCTGGGGTTGTGATTCACGAAAGACAACATCTTTGCTGTATACAATGGTCTTTGATTCTGGATTCCACAGCTTATAGCCCTTGACCCCTTCCTTGTATCCGACAAATATGTTCTTCTCAGACTTGTTGTCAAGTTTACCCCGCTTCTCCTTGGGTACATGAACATATGCGTCACACCCGAACACCCGAACATGTGACAGATTCGGCTTCTTTCCAAACACTGCCTCATATGGTGTACGATCCTTCACTGATGAGGTCGGTGATCGGTTCTTCAAATAACTGGCTGTGGCTACAGCTTCTGCCCAAAATTCTGTCCCCAAACCTGCCCAACTCAGCATGCATCTTGCCTTTTCTATGAGTGACCGATTTAATCTTTCGGCTACCCCATTCTGTTGAGGCGTATATGGAGTAGTCTTCTGTCTTGCAATACCATTATCCACGCAAAATTGCTCGAACTTATCCGAACAGAATTCACCTCCGTTATCTGTACGAAGGACCTTGATTTTCCTGCCCAATTGGTTTTCAACCAAAACCTTAAATTCTCGAAATTTCTCGAATACATCTGATTTACTTTTAATAAAATAAATCCAACTATATCTCGAAAAATCATCTATGAACGATACATAGTACCTGGATCCTCCAATGGATGGAGTCGGAGTAGGTCCAAAGACATCGCTATGAATCAGCTCGAGAACCTCAGTTGCTCTTGTACCAGTGTGTTGGAAGCTAACTCGGTTCTGTTTTCCATGGAGACAGTGTTCACAGAACCCGAAACCCATAGAGCATTTTGGAATTCCTTCTACCATCTGACTTGAAGCTAAGGTAGATAGTCCCTTTTCACCGATATGCCCTAACCTCTGATGCCACAACATGGACGTATCATGTCCATCTTTCTTGGCCTCTTCAGAAACGAACCCGCTACCAACAGTCACTGTTTCCCCGAGCAGCTTGTATAATGTCCCGTAACAGACTCCTCGTGCAATCACAATAGAGCCTCGAGTCATCTTGCACGAATCCTTATCACAGCTAAAAATAACCCCCGAATCAGCCATTGTACCGACTGATAACAAATTTCTACTCATCAAGGGTATGTGCATCACGTCTGGAATAGTCTTCACCGTGCCATTACTCATCCTCAGCTTCACCCTGCCACGCCCGACAATTTGAACTGCAGTGTCATCTCCGAGCATGACATCCCCACCATTATATTGCTCATATTCACAAAACCAGTGTCTATGAGGCGTCATGTGATATGAAGCACCGGTATCGATCAACCATATATCCTTGTCTGACTGCGCCATACACGCAGCAGCCAAATACATATCTCCTGCATCGACCTCCTTTTTACCCGAGGATGATTCAGCTTCTTTCTTAAAAGCTGGTGTCGCGACCTAAAAATTTTCTCAGGCTAATGGATTGTTAAGACTAAGCCTAACTCGGGCCCTCCCAAGCCCTACCAATTCGCAACTTAGGATTTAAGTTATTAACGTGCAAATATTTTCATGCTTGGAGTCGCCACTAATCTATTTGTGGTAGGTCGATTAGAAACCTAAATAAAACATAGGGAGATATGTTTTATTCCTACGAACCAGAGATTCTAAGTACGGGGACTTGATTACGTTAGATCTAGTCTAACGCCCTTTCGGTACCTTTTCTTTTCAAAAAATGTTTTGCATGCAGTCTGGATCCATTTTATAGCTTAATCACTAACATGTGAGGTGTTCATGCGGGTGCGCAAACCACCAATTTAACACCCAAGAAAAACAATAAATAAATTGCAAGGATGGATAGAAAATACTTACCTTAGAGCAACGTAAGCATCTGCATGGTTAGCTAGAAAATCACGTTGATAACCCTAATATGATTTCTAATTAGCATGTAATTCCACTCAAATCTATTTTTTAGGGTTTTCTTTTATTTAAATGAGAACTAACCTATATGCAGTGCATGTAATACGATTACTATAATGCGATGACGTACAAAGCATGCCTATTTTAACGTGACTCGCAATTTCATGATCCTAACATATAATCACTAAATGATATGCAAGCAATGACATGTCATATATGATGACACGGCAAGTTAGGAATGACGTGATAAGATGACATGCGACGTGGCAAGTAGCAATGACATAGCAATGATAATGCAAGCATGATGCAATTAATCTATATGACATGCACATGATACCCTTTTTGTATTTTTTTTTGTTGAAATTCGAAATAAAAAAAAATGCCTAAAATAACATGCAATCTAACAACTTCTTTTTTTGTTTTTTTTTATTAAAATTCGAAATCTTAAAATAACCTAAATAATCTATTAGGAATAAAATAACACCTAATTTAAACTAGGAAATAAGTCATCTCAAGTCCCAATTTAAATTAAATAATTATCCTATCTTCTAGATATATTTAGGGTTCCCTAAGCATGCAAAATTTCTAATTTAAATCTAACTAACAATTTTTGGATTTTCTTTATTTAAAAGGAAAACAATTAAACAAAGATAGCAACCACATTCAAACAAAACACGCAATCCGCAAGATTTATTCAAATTCGGATAAGGCAAAGAAATCAAACTGACAATCATATCTATAGGGTTATAGATATCGACGGAAAGTTGATTGGTCAAATTTGGAAAGCAAATAAAATCTATTATCGTATCCAAGTGGTTATGGACAAGATAACGATTTTCCGTATCGCCGCGTATCGTACCTTAGGGATAAGGTCGGATAGTCGTCCAGATACGTTGCTAAATTAGGCAAAATTCCTAATTTTAAGTGTTTCAAATATTTGCGGATATTACATGCATTATCCTTAATGTCTAGCAATCCACCAAAAAATATCCACAAAATATTTAAACCCTGAAAACTTAGGAAATTAAATATTTCGGAAAATATTCGGATAATGATCTTACCTAATTTGCGGATAACTTCCAAATTCGAACTCGGTATCGGATCGGGCTTGCGGATCGCGGGAGCGGCGGTGGGACGGACCGGCGACGGCGGAGGTGCCACGAGGACGTCTTGCGGTGGGGCTGCTCACGGTGTGGGGCGATGGCGCGGCCACGAGGACGGCGGCGGCGAGCTGGCCTCGCACGGGACGGTGCCGGGACAGCGCTCGGTGGCCTCCAGGCGAGACAGCAGCAGCAGCGGCAGAACAGCAAGCAGCAACAGCGGAACAGCAAGTATCGGCAGAACAACAAGCAGCAGCAGCAGCAGTGACAAGGCTTGGCGTCGGGATGTGTCTTGGAAGTGCGACAAGCAGCTTGTTGACAGGGCAGCTGGTCGCAGGCGTCTTCGTGGGCAGCAGGGATTAGTGGATTGGCGTGGCCTTCAGTCGTTCAGCGGAGGAAACAGCACGAAGCAGGGGGGTTGGGGATCAGCAGGTCCTCGTCGTCGCTCCTTGTGGGACAGCAGGTCCTCGACGTCGCTCCCAGGTCAGCAGCAACATCCACGTTGGGCAGCAATAAGGCACCGTGTTCAGCAAAGGGCACGGTCGAAGACTTGGCCACGGAAGGGGGTTCGGTTGCTTGGTACTCGGCCGAACTCTCCTCGAGTTCTCCGTTTTCCTCTCGTATCTCTCTCCCTATGTATTCTCGCTCACGTGTGTCTCTCCAAAATCGTCTTCTGAAAATTGTGAGAGCCCCCTTTGATTATGACGCATAACGACGTATTTATATCGCAACCCTAGGTCAATTAACTACGCTTCCTAGTCCTAATGGGTTTTGGCTTAGGCTTTATCCTTTAATTTTTATTTAATTCCAAATGGGCTAAATTAATTCGGGTTTTTCTTTAATTAAGCTTAATGGGCTGATTTAAGCTCAAATTAAGACAACCAAGGCCTTTTAGACTTGTGATTTTCGGCCCCTGTCTTCCGAGTGAGTCGAGTTTCGTTCAGTGCTCGAGCTCGATTTGCGCGATGGATTTTCAATTCACTTGCCACCGCCAGTTCGATGTGGAATGCAACTAACCGACATGAACCTAAATTATATGCTATGCAATTTTAATATTTTTGTTTAGGGGTTAAAATTTAATTCCTAATTTTTCTATGCAATATTTACCTAACGGGATCGCCAAAATTTAGGTGTCAACAGCTGCCCCTCTTTGAAGGTGAGCTCGAAGAGGTTGCATTCAAAGACTAAATGATGCCTAAATTTTGACCATGAAAATGCAATGAATGTTATTTTTGGTGGGAGTATTAATCCCGTTTTTGGAATGCAATATGTCATGATGGATGCTGGCATAAAATAGAAAACATACCTGGAATTACTCACCTAACTTGAGTGGTGAAGTAATTTGAGGCATTGCCATGATTGTTGAGATTGTTTGGCAAATGTTTGGACTCTATTCCAAAGGTGTTGCCTAATGAACGCTGATGAACTTCGGTGACCTGCAATTCAGTTAAGACACGCGAAGAAAGCTCGATGTATCCGGTTATCATCTGGGGTTCTCGAGAGAAAAATTTATCAAAATGGAAAATGTTCCGACCTTTACAAACTACCTATACATCGCCATAGGTATTCGTAAAGATTTGGCCGCTACACCTATACCTTTCCTCATAGGCGTGTCACGGGGGAATCCTCTGAGATTGGGAGAATAATGTGCCTAACAAAATATCTAGTTATCATCTAAGATATTTGAAAGGACTTTATTGATAAATACCTGGATATCGTCGCAGGTACTTGGGTGAGATATCCGGATTTCTCCTCGGATACTCGGATGAGACACCTGGATTTCTCCTCAGGCACTCGGATGAGAAATATGGTGAGATATCCGGATTTCTCCTCGGATACTCAAATGAGATACCTGGATTTCTCCTCAGGCACTCGGGTGAGACACCTGGATTTCTCCTCAGGCACTCGGTTGAGGGATATTATGAGATATCCGGATTTCTCCTCGGATACTCAAATGAGATACCTGGATTTCTCCTCAGGCACTCGGGCGAGACACCTGGATTTCTCCTCAGGCACTCGGTTGAGAAATATTGTGAGATATCCGGATTTCTCCTCGGATACTCAGATGAGACACCTGGATTTCTCCTCAAGCACTCGGATGAGAAATATGGTGAGATATCCGGATTTCTCCTCGGATACTCGAATGAGATACCTGGATTTCTCCTCAGGCACTCGGATGAGAAATATATAGACGTCTGAACATTGTCGAAGACGCTGAGTGACTGCAACAAAACTGATTAGATATGGAGCCTGTTGATTGCTCGAACAGGTGAACGAATACCTGGATAAACATAGGCACCTGAAAGGGTAGAGACATACTTACCTGTTGATATCTCTGATTCTTGAGTGTGTGTCTCCTGCTAGACACGGTTATAGACAACAAGTAATATGCATTCATGGGCAATCAAGAACACATATACTCATGCACTATAAATTCAATTGGTTTTCATGCATGACGATTTTGTCAAATCAGCATTACTAAATTTCACTTGGGAAAATCATGATAAGACAATCCAGATTCACAAGTGGATATCTTGAAAATGTCGAATGAGGGACTTTCGATCCGAAAGGACTTTCTCTCATCCTCATCGAAAAGCGGCTAATTTATGAAAATCACTCCATCTCACCATCATCATGTCGACAAGGGTCCGAGTATTCTCGCAAGCGGTACGACCTTACCAATCTGAGAGGTCTTTGCTGGGACCGTAACGTGGGCTTGGTCAATGGCTTAGCAAAATGGGACTCTTTGAGTCAAGGCTATTGAAAGAAAATACTCCGCAATCGTCTTCGGGTTTACAAGTCAAGAACCCTGCAAAATGAGATAGAAATGGACTTGCTCGCACTTCTTCGAGCTAAGCTTATAAACATCCGAATCCTACATTAGTTCAAGTGCCATAATCTGAAGAGACTTTGTAAGGGACGTAACGTAGGCTAGGCTCATGGGTTGAGAAATGAAAGGATCATTAGGCTCAAAATGTGTATAAATAGGTGAATAAGTTGGTGATCATCTCGGCATTGTCACCAGTCTTCCTTTTCGCCAGGGATTGTCTTCTCGATAGACGTTCCATTGGGCTTGAATTCACCACTTGATTCCTTTGAGACTTGTAAGACCACTGCTTCACTGGAATTCATGACTTTGACATGTCGTATCTTGACATTTTTTCGCTAAAGTTCTCCTTTTTTCCTGACTTTCTTTTTTCTTTTCTCTCGGGCATTGGCCTTGCTTTTACCAGGCACACTGCTTTTTCATGCCCCCTAGTTCTTTTTTTTTTTTTTTTTTTGACCTTTGACACACACTGTCTACAATGCACATATTGGCCAGCCACATTTTGGCTTGTTTTAACCGAATGACTAACATTTGGACTTTCAGGGTCTTCGTCTTCTATCGGCGCTCCAGATATGCTGTGAGGACAGCGATGGCTTTTACCTTGCCCCAGTGTGGGGGATGATCACCAACTAGGTTTAAGAAACGAATTTGCAGGCTCAATTGGGCTTAGCAAAGGATAAAGTGTGTATAGGATAGAGAAAGAAATGCTCTTCGTCATCCTAAGGCACTTGAACTTCGTGTGAATTCTTCTGAAAAAGCAACACTCGAAGATTGATGCAAGTGAGAGCAAGAAAATCTCTATTCATTTTTCACCTTATAATGCTGACTTACCTCCAGTTTGCCCCGATGTGGGGTGGTTCTTGACAGGGGTAATTTGAAAGGATTTCTCCAAGCATGTAGGCTCAATGTGGCGAAACAATGGATAACCTGTAGTGTTTGGGATAGAGAAATGAACTGCCTTTCGTCACTTCAGTTGCCGTACCTTTTGCGAGATAACTCTTTACCTTGCAGACATGGAATTTTTTTTACTCAACTCACTGGGGATTAATGCACGGGACTGTGTATAGGATAGGGGTTGCCTTTCATCATCCCGATGTACCTCATTCAACACATTCAATTCATTCCACATGAGTTATCAGATTGTCCATGTAGATTCCCTCTTTTGAAATCAAGGATGCAGACTGACAAAATGATCAAACAGAATTTAAAGTAAATGCACACATTTCATCTTTAAATTGATTGAAACCATTTATTCATAAGTGAAATGTTTGCAATTCAAAATATAACACCAAACACTTGAAAACTTTTGCTTCAAAATGTTAGATTTTATCAAGGATAATACACCTTCACAGCATCAGAATTAACAGGAGTGGAGAACTCACGACCATCCATTTCTGCGAGAATCAGGGCACCTCCAGGAAGCACCTTTTTAACTACATACGGACCAATGTAGTTTGGGGCAAATTTACCCCCAGGAACAGGAAAAACTGGCAGTACCTTCCTTAAGACTAGATCGTTTACCTCAAAGTGTCTTGGACGCACCTTTTGGTTGAAGGATCTAGCTATCCTCCGCTGATAGGTTTGACCGTGGCAAATGGCTTTCAATCGCTTCTCATCGATTAGGTTCAACTGTTCATGCCTTTGTCGCATCCATTCCGCCTCGGACAACTCCACTTGAGATAAGACTCGCAGGGAAGGGATCTCTACTTCGACGGGCAGGACTGCTTCCATGCCATACACCAAGGAAAAGGGTGTTGCCCCAACAGAGGTTCGGATGGAAGTCCGATACGCCATTAGTGCAAATGGCAACCTCTCATGCCAGTCGCGATAGTTTTCAGCCGTTTTGGCCAGGATCTTCTTGATGTTCTTGTTGGCGGCTTCAACTGCTCCATTCATCTGTGGACGATAAGGAGATGAATTCAAGTGCTGGATCTTGAACTCATTGAACAACTGATCTATGAACTTGTTGTTCAAATTTGTCCCATTATCGGTGACAATAGCTTCGGGGACACCATAGCGAGCGACTATGTCTCGCCTGATGAATCTTACAACATTCTTTGCAGTGACATTTGCATAAGATGCCGCCTCAATCCACTTGGAGAAATAATCAATCGCAACCAAGATAAACCTGTGTCCATTCGACGCCTTGGGATTAATTGGGCCAATTACATCGATACCCCACATTGAAAAGGGCCATGGCTCAGACAACTGATGTAATTCCGTTGGAGGAACATTTATTTTATCCCCGTGAACCTGACAGCGATGACATCTTCGAACATGTTGGATGCAGTCACTTTCAAGGCTAAGCCAATAATAACCCAACCTCATAATCTTCTTAGCTAACATATGGCCATTCATGTGTGGACCACATATCCCCTCGTGTACTTCTTGCATGATTCTGGTAGCTTCAGCCGCATCCACACACCTCAGCAGGATCGAATTATAGGATCTTTTGTACAGCTTCTCACCACTGACAAAGAATTTTGAAGCCATTTTCATTATGTACTTCCTATCGGCCGGGGTGCTTTCCTCAGGAAATTCTTGTCTCTGGATGTAACTCATGATATCATAATACCATGGCTTTTCGTCAGGTTCCCCGGTCACAACCATACAGTAAGCCGGTTTTGTTAGGACTTCGATCTTCAAGGGTTCTACCTCTATTCCACCAGTCACTTGCAGCATAGATGATAACGTAGCTAGCGCATCAGCAAACTGATTATGGGACCTTGACAAGTACTCAAAGGAGATGTCTTCGAATTCCTTCATGATTTCTTCGAGGTATTCATGGTACGGCACTAATTTGGTGTCTCTCGTCTTCCACTCTCCTACAGTTTGGAGAATAATCAGAGCAGAATCACCAAACACTTTTAACTTGGTTATCCCCATTTCCACTGCAGCTTGGAGTCCGAGGATACAAGCTTCGTACTCGGCTATGTTGTTGGTACAGGGAAACACCAACTTTGCTGCTACTGGATAATGTTGCCCATCTGGGGATATTAAAACTGCCCCAGTGCCGGAACCAGCCAAGTTTACAGCTCCATCGAAAAACATGGTCCATGTGTCTTCCTTTATTACCAAAATGCGATCTTCTGGAGAATATCTATCATCATCAGGGATTCCAGGATTTTCGGCTAACACATCAGCAATTACTCGACCTTTAACTGATTTTTGTGACATCGTCTGGACATCAAACTCTGAAATTAAAATCTGCCACTTGGCTAACTTCCCTACCAAAGCCGGTTGATCAAGTAAATACTTGATGGGATCATTCTCAGTCACAAGCAAAGTCTGGTGATGCAGTGTATATTGTCGCAGCCTATGGAGCACCCACACTAGTGCAGCACAAGTCTTCTCGGCTTCAGAATAATTCAACTCCGAGACGGTGAACTTCTTACTTAAGTAATAAATGGCTCGCTCTTTTCCATCTTCAGGCCACTTCTGGGCTAGCATCGCACCCAGAGACTCGCTATGAATTGTAAGGTAAAGGATCAAGGGCTGGCCCGACATTGGTGGGACTAGCACTGGTGATTTCATCAGGTACTGCTTTAGTTCGTTAAACGCTTCTCGACAATCATCATCCCATTCCACTTGAGCATTCTTCTTTAGAAGTTTGAAGAATGGTTTAGCAGTTTCAGAGAGTTGGGAAATAAAGCGGGCTATGTAGTTCAATCTACCCAGGAGGCTTCGCACTTCTTTTACGGTCGATGGGGGTTGTAACTCACATATAGCCTTTACTTTGGAAGGATCAACTTCAATGCCTTTACTGCTTACTATGAACCCGAGTAATTTGCCAGAGGTTGCTCCGAATATGCACTTCGCTGGATTGAGACGGAGCTTAAACTCACGAAGTCTCTCAAATAATTTCTTCAAGATATCAACATGACTCTTCCCAGGTCGAGACTTGGCAATCATGTCATCGACATAGACCTCGATCTCCTTATGCATCATGTCATGGAAAAGTGTCACCATTGCCCGTTGATACGTTGCGCCGGCATTTTTAAGGCCAAAGGGCATGACCTTGTAGTGGAACGTCCCCCAAGGAGTAATGAACGCTGTTTTTTCCTTATCGCCGTCCTTCATCCTTATCTGATTATAACCCGAGAAACCATCCATGAAGGAAAATAGCTCGAAACCAGCAGTACTATCTACCAAAACGTCTATGTGTGGTAATGGGAAGTCGTCTTTAGGACTGGCCTTGTTCAGGTCGCGATAATCAATGCAAACCCGAACTCGGCCATCCTTCTTCATGACTGGCACGATGTTGGCCACCCAGCTGGGATATTGGGTGACTTCGATGAATCCCACTTTCAAAAGCTTCATGACTTCCTCCCCTATTTTCTTCGAAAGCTCAGGCTTGGTTCTCCGTAGCCTCTGTTTCTTGGGCGGCATGCCCGGATTAGTAGGCAGACCGTGTTCCACAATAGAAGGATCTAAACCCGGCATATCGGCGTACGACCAGGCAAAAATATCCAGATAATCCTTCAGCAGTTGCACTAGGCGCTTCGCTTCACTTTCGGGAAGGGTTGCCCCTATCTTCACCTCTTTAGGCTCCCCTGAATCACTTAGGTTAATAGTGATAGTTTGGTCTGCCGTCAGGACTTTAGGTCTTTCATGACGCTCTAGATCGCGATGAAGGTCCGAGGATTCTTCGAGTTCATCGGTGTCATCGAAATTAGGTTCGACGGCACATAATTCATCAGATTGGACCGTTCCCATACCCTCACGTGTCACAAGATTGCCCCTGAAACATAAAGTAGGGGGTTCAGAAGGACAAACAGGGCTAAACATTGCATTTTTTTAAAATTTTTCTCTTTTTTGATTTTTTTTAAAATTTTTGAAATTTTTTTTTTTTCGAAATTCTTTTCAAAGAAGTTTTAACACGAGGAAACATGAAGAAGCCCAGGCCTCAGAATTCTCCTTGGATTATATTTTTTATCGGTTGGATATCATCACCGGACTGGTTTGATGTACTTCAACATGTCCTCAAAAATGAAAATAATTTGTAATTTCATTGATTATCGTCAAATGAATTACATTTATTGGAATGGAAATTGCAACAATCAAGTCCTAGAAATGAAAAGTGCTAAAAAGCAGCTCCCAAGATGGGGCAAATCCTAAAAAGCAGTAAAAATTCCCACGCAGGGGAGTGTGCGAAAAAAGTAAAGGTGTTACTCTTGCGGGCCAGTGCCCATTCCCTCCAACGGTCCTTCCTCAATAGCTCCAATGAAGAAATCATCGAATAGGGCAGTGATTCCCTCCATTGCATCATCAGGATCTTCTGTCATTGGAGATGTTGGATCATCCATACCTCCCCATCCATCTGGGACAATGTCACAGGGATCAACATAAAAGCTCGGAGACGCCGAGTATTTCACATAATAATCGAACTTGCCGCTCGGCTGCCCCAAAGTGTCGATCACCTCCTTCTCTTCATGCATCATTCTTGCAGGGCCTGGGAATGTGGTGCGGATGTGTGGAGGTAACCTACCACGCCCAAGCTCTCCGTTATTTTGGGTAATTCCACGCCCACGTTCTTCACCATTTGGCTCTTCTTCGGATCGCTGTCCATCTCCTCGACCTCGACCTTGACCGCGTCCACGTCCACGTCCACGTCCACGTCCCCCATTATTTGGCTCGCTTGACCCCTGGTATCCCAACCCAGTAGTGCGGAGCCTCCGAGAGACTTCCACCGGTTGGCGGATACCTTGACCATTCCTACCAAGGCCTTCACCCGGAGTAAAGCCATGAGACACCATTACTCTTCCAACCATGACTGCAGCATTTGACACCTCAGGAATGGGCGGTGATGATCCTCTAGATGCATGTATGGTTGATACGAGCTCGAGCGACTGATAGCTCGATTCTATTTTGCAATCCGGCTCAACATAGGGGATAGCCGTTGCATGGTAAATCGGATGCTCTTCTTCACCGTGGACTATGACTAACTTCCTCTCCACAACGAACTTCACCTTCTGATGTAGACTGGATGGCACAGCTCCGGCAGTATGAATCCATGGACGACCCAACAGAAAATTGAATGCAGTGGGAATGTCCATGACTTGAAATAGGATGTTGAATATTGCTGGTCCTATCTGTATGTCAAGGTGGATTTCTCCCATCACTTCTTTCTTCGTTCCATCAAAGGCTCGCACGGAGGTCCTCGCAGAATTTATTCTAGAAGGATCTATCTTGAGGCGGTGTAAAGTCGCCAAAGGACAGATGTTCAAGGCTGATCCGTTGTCGATGAGTACCCGGGCTACATGCGAGGCCTTGTATTTGACAGAAATGTAAAGTGCCTTGGTATGCCCCCTCCCTTCTAGAGGGAACTCTTCATCTGAAAAGGCTATGAGGTCCTTGAGGAGTATAGAACCCACAAATTCCTCCAATTTGTCATGATCGATCGTCTCTGGCACGTGGACTTCACTTAACACCTTCATTAGGGCCTTCTGATGCTTAACAGATGTCTGGAGTAGTTCAAGTAAAGAGATTTGCGCGGGCAGCTTGCGCAATTGTTCAACTATGTTGTATTCGCTAGCCTTAATCACGGCTAGAAATTCCTTGGCTTCTTCATCAGTAACAGGTTTTGCAGGTTGGGCACTAGCTTGGTTATAAGTACGTCCAGATCTGGTAACCAAGTCGACATCGAGACTGTAGGACCAAGGGACAGCCTTATTATCACTGTACTCATACGGTTGAGGTATTTCGATCACTATCCCTTCATCAATGGTAGGCGTGCTTACTACGATCCCTTCATCATCAGACGCATCTTCGAGCGGAGGCATGTCTTCAGGCAGAGGGTCGTCCTTTTCCTTCGTGGTATTCAATGCAGCAAACTCCTCATCCCAATTAATAACCACTTCAGAGATTGTGGAGACGATGCCAGTGTGATTGGCATAGATAATCATTCCGGCTTCCACCATTTCGGAGATTCTTTTCTTCATGACGGTCAGAGGAGGCATCTCATCACTTGGGTAATAGCCAGCTCTTACTAACCCATCGTAGACGTCAGCAGTGTACACCTTGACATTCTTGATTCGACCAGTATCGAAACTAAATATGGCATTCACTTTGCCCGTGTGATCAGGAAGCGGGTTGTTCTGAACATTCGGCCTGGCAGGTTGGAATGAGAAGGTCTTCGTGTCCAGGAGATCCTGGATTCGGTGCTTAAGGGTAAAGCAGTCGTCAGTTGAATGCCCCACTTCGCCCATATGATAATCACATTTTTTAGATGGGTCATAATTATAGTACTTTTCAGAGTTAGGTCGCTTTGGCTCAGTGGTAAGCAAACCCTTCTTTTGGAGTACTGCTAGTACTTGGGACAACGACCCCGGGAGAGGGGTAAATTGCCTCTTGTTGTTCCTTCTCTGAGAGGGTTGACGACCAGTGTTCTGTTGCTGAGTTTCTGTTACTTGGATCGCAGAGACAAGGTTAGCATTCCGTCGGCCCGGTTGAGTGTAAGCTAGATTCACTTCAGCTGCCGGTTCTTTCTCCTTTCTTGCACCAAATCTTTTGGTCGAGGAAGACGGCTCCACAAACCACCCATCTTTCAGCCCTATCTCAATCTGTTCGCCTATAGGGATGAGTTGATTGAAGTTGTCAGCCGGAGTGGCTACCATCCGATTACGGTATTCGAACGGAAGAGTTCTAATGAACATCCTCTTCAATTCACTGTCTATGGGTTCTGGGATAATCTGTGCGGCTATGTTTCTCCACCTGATAGCATAATCCTTGAATGACTCATTCTTCTTCATCTGAGCACGCTCGAGGTCATCACGGGTGGGAATAATGTCCGTTATGAACCTGTACTGCTTTAGAAATGCTTCACTAACTTCCCTCCAGGTTTTGAGGCCGTTTACTTTCTTCATGAGATACCAGTTCAGGGCAGGACCCGTCAAACTTGCCTGAAATGCATGAATCATCAAGAGTTCATTATCAACGTACGGTGTCATTTGTACGTGATATAGCTGCAGGTGAGCTTTCGGGCAGGAGGTGCCATTATACTTGTCAAAGTCTGGCATCTTGAACTTCTTCGGGATTTTGATCTGTGAGTAAAGAGACAAGTCGATCGAGGGCGAATCATGTGAGCCTTCCAACTGCTTCACTCTTTCTTCAAGTTTGTTGACCCGTTCATCAGGTTTTTCCTTGTTGACAATAATCTGGACGGGGTCATCTTCTAAATCGGGAAGATCGTCATCTTCCTCACTATCGGCATTCTTCCCTCCTTTATGCTTTGGGGCTGATGCCTCAGGGGGTGTAGGAATAGGAGCCAGCCGAAGGTTTTTGATCTCAGCGGACATTTGTTGCATTGCGACGAGGAGTTGATTCATTTGGTCCTCAATGCCAAGAACACGATCTCGCAAATCGGTTTGATCGGCCATTCTAGTTCTCGACCGTGTGCGAATAGGCGATCGTGATCGGTCCGTAATTACCTAATTCACGGATAAAATAGACATACGTAAGTGTTAAGAAGAATCACACGCCGATCCATGACATTGGTCTAACCGCTTTGATTAGAAATAACCTCTTTATTGAAATGAAATTTTTTTTGTGCTTTTTTTTTTACAATGACGATGACTTAAAAACTCAATTCCTAAACAAGACTGAAGACTAGAACTGAAAAAGGTATAAAAAATTCAAGCTATTCTATTTGGACTTGATCCATAGACATATGGGCGGCGACTTCCTTCTTCAATTGCTCATAGGCTCGAGCTATTTTGGATGCTTTCTCTTGAGCTTCTTCGGCCTTCCTTTTGAGACGGTTGTTCTCTGAGCGAGTGGCAGGCTTGAGAGGCACCTTGGGTATCTTCGGGAGTAGTTCCTGTGGGACCCTGTGCTGTCGAATATACTTGGTAGTTGCGAAGTAGGACTTCTGTTCCCCCTTTAGCTCTTTTTGGGGTCGGGCTATCTTTAAGAGGCGACACTTCTTCCACATCTTCTTGAGTTGAGCTACGGTCCCTTCGTGGTCTTCATCGCCATTGGTGAAGTCGACTTGGAGGAGTTCGGGTTGTAGTGCTGGAGGAAGTCCTTGGAGAATCTGGTACTGACGAGACACTCTGGCGGGGTAGTATTCAATCGCACCGGTGAAACCCAAGAGTGGAACCGGTCCAATACCATTACACGTAAGCCGAGCTTCCTCGACTTGGAACCAATTAGCATGCCATTGGAAACCTTGGGGTCTAGCGTTTTTCATGAAAATGATCCATTCAGAATAGTGATAATCAGGTGCATCCCCTTGTTTTTCTTTATACCTCAAGACTGGGTGGCTAGAATCACTAAGCTCAGATATTGTGAGTAAATCGCCGCATCCTTTTATGTGAGACAAAAACCAAATTTGCAAAAGTTCGACGGGGGCATGAAACGTTTTGTCAACATGTTGCTTAAATTTAGTGAGGGAAATGAAAGTCTCGGCTAAAATAGTGTTGACAAAATTCTTTCCAAGACAGACTTGTTGGACCAACCAAGCAATTGATGAACTACACGCATTCTTACAGTGGGGAAAAATTACGAATCCGAAAAATGCTAACAAAAATATTCTGCCTTTTTGAAAAGATGCGGCTTTATCAAAACATTGATTGAGGAACGAAAATGGACATGTCCCACGATTTGCTTTCAAAACTTTTCCCAATTCATCTTTTTCGACACCCAAAAATTCAGACAAAATTAAGGTGGAATCGATTCCTAGAGGTGGTGTAACTAACTCCGACTCTAAAGGTTTTCCAATGATCACGCTATATTCTTCCAAAGTCGGGGTGAGCTCATGCTTACCAAATATAAAGGTAGACGTCTCGGGACACCAGAAGTGTGCTAATGCTCGCACGAGGCCGGTACGGACTTTGACTTCCAACAGGGGGAGTAGCCTTCCGATGTAGCCTTCAACCAGCTTACGATTGGTCGGACTGAGTAAGTTCCACCAGGCGCGGAGCTCGTCCTTAGGAGCATCAAGAATCCGGATGTCTGCCCCTCCCATAGTATATGGACCAAGACTCGCGACCGACCTAATGTCATGGACCGACCAAGGAAAATACGAAACATAAATAAATTGCAAGATAAAGGCTCAGAAAACTTACTTTACCCAATAGGACCATGGCAATCACAAAGACATGCGCATGAAATGTGAGGTTCGATTTCTATCTAGACTCTGGCTTGCAAAATGGAGACGCGAGGATTACCGGGCTAAACCAGTCATGGTTGTGGTTAGGCCGAGGTTCCCCTGACTCCGGCTTAGTCAAGGAGCCGACCCGGGTTGCAAAGGGTGCAACCGTGGTGGGAACTCAATGACACCGTAAAAAAACTTTCGGGACCAAGAAGGGCGACCCATACCACGCGGGTGTGGTCGAGGTGTCCGCTATCTTAGTACCATCCTAAACCTGTGCCGCCCAGGTCCGGCAGCGGGTAGTGTGTGCGGTGTAGTGTAAATGCAAGGCATGCACAGCAAGTTATATCATACAGCGCTTCGTGCATAAAATAAATCATACATCCAAACACCTCCCTGCAAAACAAAGGTTAACAATCATGCCTCCCCTTATACCTCCCATTCTGCAAAAACATTTAACACCTAAAATATTAGGGACGTACCTGGGCTCCTCGCTGCCAAGCAAAAAATATTTTTTGAAAAGAAAAACTGGCCTAAGTCCACTAAGAGTTTTAACTCAAGTCCCCAGCGGAGTCGCCAAGCTGTCGCGACCTAAAAATTTTCTCAGGCTAATGGATTGTTAAGACTAAGCCTAACTCGGGCCCTCCCAAGCCCTACCAATTCGCAACTTAGGATTTAAGTTATTAACGTGCAAATATTTTCATGCTTGGAGTCGCCACTAATCTATTTGTGGTAGGTCGATTAGAAACCTAAATAAAACATAGGGAGATATGTTTTATTCCTACGAACCAGAGATTCTAAGTACGGGGACTTGATTACGTTAGATCTAGTCTAACGCCCTTTCGGTACCTTTTCTTTTCAAAAAATGTTTTGCATGCAGTCTGGATCCATTTTATAGCTTAATCACTAACATGTGAGGTGTTCATGCGGGTGCGCAAACCACCAATTTAACACCCAAGAAAAACAATAAATAAATTGCAAGGATGGATAGAAAATACTTACCTTAGAGCAACGTAAGCATCTGCATGGTTAGCTAGAAAATCACGTTGATAACCCTAATATGATTTCTAATTAGCATGTAATTCCACTCAAATCTATTTTTTAGGGTTTTCTTTTATTTAAATGAGAACTAACCTATATGCAGTGCATGTAATACGATTACTATAATGCGATGACGTACAAAGCATGCCTATTTTAACGTGACTCGCAATTTCATGATCCTAACATATAATCACTAAATGATATGCAAGCAATGACATGTCATATATGATGACACGGCAAGTTAGGAATGACGTGATAAGATGACATGCGACGTGGCAAGTAGCAATGACATAGCAATGATAATGCAAGCATGATGCAATTAATCTATATGACATGCACATGATACCCTTTTTGTATTTTTTTTGTTGAAATTCGAAATAAAAAAAAATGCCTAAAATAACATGCAATCTAACGACTTCTTTTTTTGTTTTTTTTATTAAAATTCGAAATCTTAAAATAACCTAAATAATCTATTAGGAATAAAATAACACCTAATTTAAACTAGGAAATAAGTCATCTCAAGTCCCAATTTAAATTAAATAATTATCCTATCTTCTAGATATATTTAGGGTTCCCTAAGCATGCAAAATTTCTAATTTAAATCTAACTAACAATTTTTGGATTTTCTTTATTTAAAAGGAAAACAATTAAACAAAGATAGCAACCACATTCAAACAAAACACGCAATCCGCAAGATTTATTCAAATTCGGATAAGGCAAAGAAATCAAACTGACAATCATATCTATAGGGTTATAGATATCGACGGAAAGTTGATTGGTCAAATTTGGAAAGCAAATAAAATCTATTATCGTATCCAAGTGGTTATGGACAAGATAACGATTTTCCGTATCGCCGCGTATCGTACCTTAGGGATAAGGTCGGATAGTCGTCCAGATACGTTGCTAAATTAGGCAAAATTCCTAATTTTAAGTGTTTCAAATATTTGCGGATATTACATGCATTATCCTTAATGTCTAGCAATCCACCAAAAAATATCCACAAAATATTTAAACCCTGAAAACTTAGGAAATTAAATATTTCGGAAAATATTCGGATAATGATCTTACTTAATTTGCGGATAACTTCCAAATTCGAACTCGGTATCGGATCGGGCTTGCGGATCGCGGGAGCGGCGGTGGGACGGACCGGCGACGGCGGAGGTGCCACGAGGATGTCTTGCGGTGGGGCTGCTCACGGTGTGGGGCGATGGCGCGGCCACGAGGACGGCGGCGGCGAGCTGGCCTCGCACGGGACGGTGCCGGGACAGCGCTCGGTGGCCTCCAGGCGAGACAGCAGCAGCAGCGGCAGAACAACAAGCAGCAGCAGCGGAACAGCAAGTATCGGCAGAACAACAAGCAGCAGCAGCAGCAGTGACAAGGCTTGGCGTCGGGATGTGTCTTGGAAGTGCGACAAGCAGCTTGTTGACAGGGCAGCTGGTCGCAGGCGTCTTCGTGGGCAGCAGGGATTAGTGGATTGGCGTGGCCTTCAGTCGTTCAGCGGAGGAAACAGCACGAAGCAGGGGGGTTGGGGATCAGCAGGTCCTCGTCGTCGCTCCTTGTGGGACAGCAGGTCCTCGACGTCGCTCCCGGGTCAGCAGCAACATCCACGTTGGGCAGCAATAAGGCACCGTGTTCAGCAAAGGGCACGGTCGAAGACTTGGCCACGGAAGGGGGTTCGGTTGCTTGGTACTCGGCCGAACTCTCCTCGAGTTCTCCGTTTTCCTCTCGTATCTCTCTCCCTATGTATTCTCGCTCACGTGTGTCTCTCCAAAATCGTCTTCTGAAAATTGTGAGAGCCCCCTTTGATTATGACGCATAACGACGTATTTATATCGCAACCCTAGGTCAATTAACTACGCTTCCTAGTCCTAATGGGTTTTGGCTTAGGCTTTATCCTTTAATTTTTATTTAATTCCAAATGGGCTAAATTAATTCGGGCTTTTCTTTAATTAAGCTTAATGGGCTGATTTAAGCTCAAATTAAGACAACCAAGGCCTTTTAGACTTGTGATTTTCGGCCCCTGTCTTCCGAGTGAGTCGAGTTTCGTTCAGTGCTCGAGCTCGATTTGCGCGATGGATTTTCAATTCACTTGCCACCGCCAGTTCGATGTGGAATGCAACTAACCGACATGAACCTAAATTATATGCTATGCAATTTTAATATTTTTGTTTAGGGGTTAAAATTTAATCCCTAATTTTTCTATGCAATATTTACCTAACGGCATCGCCAAAATTTAGGTGTCAACAGCTGGCTTGTTTTTACGGTCCCTCTTCACATGGCCCCACTCTTGACATTTCCAGCACTGTACCCTCCTCTCCTTGCTCTTCGATCGCCCACGAGATTTGGATTTGGATCCTCTCGGATTCAGAGTCTTCTCTGCTGGCCTTCCCCTAGCCGCCAATGCCTCTTTACCGGAATTTCCCGATCCCTTTCTTCGTGTCTCCTCCGATAACAAAGCAGAACACATACTTTCGTACGATAATTCCTTATCCCCACCACCGATCACTACAATCAAATTATCCCATGAATCCGGTATTGAACAGAGTAGTGTTATTGCCTTATCATATCTTGAAACTTAACACCGATTGATACGAGTTGACTAATCGATGTGTTAAAGTTATACAGATGTGTAGAAAACGAGTCGCCCTCATGCATCCGAAGATTATACAGCTTTTTCCTCAAGAACAGCTTATTAACCAACGACTTACTTTAATACAGCGACTCTAATTTTTGCCACAAATCTCTGGCTGTAGGTTCGCTCATCACATTCGTTAGAATTGAGTCCGCAAGACAAAGCCGAATCAATCCCTTTGCTCTCCGATCAATCCGATTCCAGTCTTCAATCTCCTTCGGATCTGTCGGTTTGGAAGTTGAATCCCCATCCTTCACCGCTTCCTTGCCTATCATGACACCAGGTTGCGCAGCAACAGGCCTTTCCGTTTCGATTGCGGACCAGAGATCTCGATCACAGAGAAGATCCTCCATCTTCATCTTCCACAAATCAAATCTCGTCCCATCGAATTTTTCTATCTCAATTCGTGATCCTCCTGACATCTCGAATAAACCCTAATTCCTCGAACAACTCCGGCTCTGATACCAATTGAAAGGATATATAGAGAATCGAAACAGAACGATCACGCAGAAAACAGAGAAAAAGAGACATGCACAAATTTACCCAGGTTCACCCTCGAATAGGGCTACGTCCTGTAAAGAGATTTCACTATATTTTCGGTTTACAGCCACTCAACTCGTTACAATGATCAGAAAAAACGAGCAAAATATATATATGCCCTAAACGGGCCCAAAACCTAAACCTATATGAAATCTCTTAATTTCGCACCATACGGGCCAGTCCAAACCCGTTGAGGTTTCGGGGGCGCTGCCCCCGAGCCCCCGCCCGCTCACCGGGGAGCGGGACAGCCCAAACCCGTCGGGGGGCGCTGCCCCCGAACCCCCGCCGGCTGACCGGGCAGCGGGGCACCCGTGTCGGGGGCGCTGCCCCCGAACCCCCGCATTCCGCACGCATGGGTCACATGTCGTCGGACAACACTTCAGTTTCCCTAAGCTCACGTGGGCGTACCCGGTGTGAGAAACAAGGGTCCCCGAAGTATTCGCCAACTCCAACATGGAGGACCTGCTCCGCCACGCGCCCTGCCCCGACGCGGCGGCGCCACCCCTTGGCTCGCCCTGGTGCTCCGCCATGAACTGCCACAGCCAGTCGGAGCACACGCGGGGCCCACAAGGGAAGGCCTCCCGGACGTCTTGATGGGTGCCTTGATGATCCCGGTGATTTTGAACTTCCGGTTGAAGTAGATGAACATCTTGTAGTTGTAGCTCCCATTTGACCATGTCCAACGCTAGCCGCGAAGTTCTTTTACATTACTCTCTCTCTCTCTCTCATTAGAACAGAAACTATGGTGTTATGTTTGATTATATTGTTGTTGTTGACGGACTTGTGGAAATTTATGAAATTAGTTCATGCGTTATAGTTATAGTTCTATTTTATGAAATAGGTTTGCGAAATTTGAATTGCAAATAAATAGTTGTTCAGATTCAGATTGGAATAAGATATGATAAAAGGAAATCCTCTAAATATGGAGAAAAAAAATCTTCAAATATTACTTCAGATTGTAGAGATATGTAAATCTTTAAAAATCTTTGAAAATCTGCACCTTAGGATCGCAAATCTTTCAAAATCCTTCTCTTTTGATATTTTTGTTAGGATTTTGGGATCTCACAATTGGCTTTCCCTATTCGATAGAAATTCTTTAGGAAACTTTTGAGATTGAAATCCTCTTAGAACATCCTTTGCTTTATAATAGAATTTTCCAAATAATTTCGAGATTTTCGGGATTGAATTCATGAAATCTTTTTGAATATTTCTTCCGCCTTGATATCGGGTAGTTCAAGACTCTTCAGGCATGCCTGCGAGGAGAACTTCGAATAAGAGCCATGACGACACCATCAAAGGTGCTCTCTGGGGACACTAAGCTAAGGAATAGGTTTTCGGCAAATCATCTCCATGGACGGCTCCAACCAGTTGGGCATATCGAACGGCCACAGAACCCGTTACATAAAGCTCGACCTCCGAGTGCAGATCACACGACCAAACACAAACCTATGGGCAATACCCCTCCCACCCTTCTCGGAAGGCTTAATCAAGCCTCCAAAGAGAGGAAGCTTCACCGTGCCAAGTACGGCAGCGAGCTTTTGGCTGCTACAAGAGCCGCAAAGAGGTACATGAAGCGGGATTTCGAATCGTCGATGCTAAATTTTTATTAATTCTGATTTCTGTCTTGTCACCTTCTCTTCTTTTTGTGCGTTCGTCAGAGCTGTTCTTAAAGCTCAGAGATCCAGGCATGCTGCGGAGGATGCTTATTCGGCACAAGCTTGTAAAGTCCTGAACAGAAGCGCAATAGTGGTCCACAACGTGGACGAAATCACAGCCTTATTGGAGCTATTAGGAGAAGCTCGACCGCCTTATGGGCTTCGCAGGGTGGAGGTTCGTGGCCCGGTTGGAAATGCGGTAGACCCCCTCGTGCAACAAATGAGGGAGAACCTCGAGGCTAGAATGAGGGAGAATCTCGAGGCTAACGGCTTTGAGTTGCGGGAATGGTACAGTGATTCTCTGCTTGCTCTTTTGTGTTTTTTCGCCTTCTTCTTTCGTACTCCTTTTCACTTTAATTCTATTTGCAGGAACAGTTACGCCCCTCCTCAACAGCAGGGAAATCCTCAAAAGGTGGATCAGAAGAGGAATAAGCGGTGGGAGGAGGAGGAGGAGGAGGAGGAGGAGGGGGAGGATGAGTGGGAGGAGGATGATGATGAAGAGTGAGAGGACGAATAGGAGAGGAGGAGAAGCATAGCAGGTTCGAGAGAGGAGCATTATGGTTATATCTTTGTTCTTTCTGAGAGATTTTATGGTAATTTGTGTTGTTAGTTTGCTTCCGAGGAAGTGAACTAGTATTGATGTGATGGTTTGCAGCCATTCATCTCTTATGTTGAGATTGAATTGCAGGGTGACTTCGAGCATTTCAAAACTTTGTTTGACTGTGTTGCCGCATTTCAAGTTTTCGGTCTTAATTTTCAATGCGTATTTTCCGTGCCCATGAAACTGGTAACCAGTGGCTCCTTGGATCCTTGGCGGTGCTTACTTATAGAGATGCCCTCACCAAAGAGAGGGGAAGCCGTGCGACCTCCATAGCCTGTCCCTTTGTATTCGCAAAGGCATCATTATTTTAACATACCGCATGCCTCGCACTCTGAATAGGAGTAAAGTTTTTCTTCCTCACCGAATACGACCAAAACCTGGTAACCTTTACATGCCAAAACACAAGGCCAGTGAGCCCAAAGAGAACTGTGGGTCAAATTTTCTGATATGCACAATTTAGCTTCTCATCTCCTTACACCCTAGTGCTATGGAAAAGGGTCATGTTTTATCCCTTAAGACTGAACGAGACATTGAACAGATCATGCAGCATTAAACTGTACATGACCAGAGAGATGATGAGAATAAGGTAAGGTAAGGATTTATCTATTTGACCCATGGGCATTCAACTTAGAACATTGTGTACTGCCACCAGTTTCCACAGTTTGGCGTTACATTTTGATGGTTACGTAGAAGAAAGTGGATTTACCCTGTGGCCGAAAAACAAGAGAGAAGGCTTATTATGCCAACCATCATATCAAATTAATAAATTCCAAACTAGATTGTATGATTCTAAACGAATCTAAGTAAAATGTGGGTCATAGAAACTTTTTTTCTAGCCGATTTGCCATGAATTACCATCATCTCGTGTCATAACATTTGCAATTAATTAATGAAGTATGACAAAGCTAATGCATAGCCCATTTTTTCCACCAAGAGAGCAAATGAGTAATGGAAGATGTTAGCAATATTAGGAAGTTTAGATTTCTTTTAGAAATATTTAGGATGTTTCCTCTAATTTTCTATATCTATTTTAATTAAGACTAATTAAAAAAAACACCAATTTTACCTGGAGTAATAATTCTGGACCCAAGTTGAGTGCCGGAGCATTGGGTATGGGCACCAAGGGTTCGGGCTCAGCCTCGATGGACTCGAGCGAAGGCGCCGGGGGGGCCTGGGCCCTGGATACCGAGGTCTCGAGCTCGGCCACCGAGACCTGGTTCTGGATGTCAAGACTCGAGAATCAATGTTGGGGTTTTTGTGCCCAAGCGTAAAGTTTCGGGTCTAATCGCCGATAGCTAGTTATATTTTAGAAAGCATTTTTTTGAATTTAAGCTTAAGTAATGATACATTTTCCCTTTACTAGGAAAATATTTTTCTTTGACTTATTTTCCTAAGTAAACCAAATGCCGGAAATGAGGAAAGTGTTCTCTCGGAAAATATTTTCCGCAAAACAAACGGACCCTAAATATGTTTAACAAATTCTCTAAGAGAAACTCGTTAATAAAAATTGAATGTTATATATGGACATATAGTATACACATTTACTAATAATATTTATTCTCCCTTTTTTTGTTTTATTTTATTCTTGTATATTCGAAAGAAGGAAGGAAAAAAAAAGTGTTGACCAACCTGTCAACACGAAGCAATGGGACGTTTTTTTTTTTTTTATTATTGTAATATCAATGGGACTCTTCGAAGGATGGAAAATGGCTCAAATTATCCTTACATCAATGTGGTCATGTTGAAAATTATCGAAATCTTTGTCCCACGGTTTTTTTGTAATGTCAATGGGACTCTCGGAATGATCGAATGAGAAATCGCTTGGATCGGATCAAACCGGCCTGTTTCAGGCGGTTCGTGGGGCCGCCGGTCCGGCTTCCAGTTTCATGAAATTAAAACAGGTGATTTTCCCTCGGTCAGTTTCTATTTATTTATTCATTTTTATTTGTCACGCATTTTACCAAGACGTCAAGGCAAGGGCTGGTACTTCCCGCGTCCTTTTCGTTTCTCTTATGCGGTGGCGCTATTTACCTTCGCTCCTCCTCCTCCGCCTCCTCTCGCCGCGGATTGTCGTCGGAGTGCGGCCTCCCGTCCGCCGATTTTGAGGTGTCGCCGCCGCTCTGCACTTTCGAGGGCTTTTCCGGGTTTTTTTGGCTTCTTTCCCGCGGCCGTTCTTTGTGGGGGCGTCGGCGTTTGTTTTCTCCGTGGCTGGTTGTGCTGATCTGTTCGGCTTCGTGAAAGCTTTTTTAGCGTCTCTGCCCTTTTTGGGCTTTAGCTTGGTCGCGTTTCGCTTTGGGTTCAGCAGATCTCGGACGCTGGATTTGTGTTTTGGGTTTTGGATGTTGTTTTCGGTGATGGGTCTGTTTCTGTGCGGTGTTTTTTGGTCTGTCGATCTTCGCTGTGAGTGCTTGCTTAGTGCCTTAAGTAGACAGATACCGTAGGAAAGGAGGTTTTCGTGTTAGGGTTTCGTTTTTTTTATCGGTCTGGTCCGGTCCCCGGTTCCAAAACCGGTCATTCTAGTCCGGTTCCTGGGTGGGACCGGACCGGATCGAGAACCGATCGTCCCTAGACATAATTTCTTGTTTGAGAGGAATTACCATATGATTTCTGCGTAATTTGGCAGATGAAAGTTCTTATAAAATAGGGATCTTTCTTTATCATGTCATAATACGATCAAGTTGCTCCTCAGAAAAACCGACCGAAATTGTGCCACTAATGACATTTTCCTCTTCTTGGAAGGGAAGCCTCGGAACAGATAAGGGTTCGCCGTTTGGAGTTCAACCTCGAGTATTTGCCCGCCATGCCTGATGCAAAGAGGTACGCGATTTCAATTGCCAGTGCTCTTTTTATTTATCCTGATTTTTTCGGTTTTTCTTTTCTTGTCCGTTCGCCAGAGCTGTCCGTGATGCGAAAAGAGCCGCTGAGGCCGCTGAGGCCGCTTATTTGGCACAATGTTATAAAGTTCTGTACAAAAGAAGCGTAGTAGTGGTCCACAATGTGGACGAAATCCTAGCTTTAGTGGAGCTTTTAGCACACGCTCCATGGCGATTTCGGCTTGAATTGGTGGAGGTCCATGGCCCAATCCCGGTTGGAGATGTGGTAGACCCCCTCGTAAAAGAAATGAGGGACATGCTCGAGGCTAACGGCTTCAAATTGCTAAAAGGGTATATGTATAGTGATTCTCTGCTCTCTTTTGTTTTTTTGCCTCTTTTTTCCTTCTTTTTCTCACTTTTAATCTTTTTGTTTGTAGGAATACCTACTCCCTTCCTACCCATGAGGAGCAGGCATAGAGAGAAATGAAGCAAGGCAGGTTTTCCTTGTTCATGTAATTGTTTAGGCAATGATTTGCTCCAATTGTGATGGAGAAGATGGATTTCCTCAGTATGTACTCTTTGGCCTTCGATGAGCCTTGCAATTTGTCAATCCATTGTCTTGTGATGTTGAAGTAGTCCACCTGGATATCCATGCTCAGCCTTTTTTTCGGTCTAGAGGCTCAGCCTATTGACCTGCACTAGAAATCCTTGTGCACATCAATTAATTAGCGCAAAAAATGCGTAATCTCTGGTGATATTAAGGAGAGAGTAAGAGTTCTGACGAAAATTCTTCTGGTTGCATTCAGAATGCCTCGTGTGCCGAACTCGTAGTTATCTCAGCTGAATATCGCTCTCCTGGTCGTGTTCGGAGCCAAACGGGGTACTGCATGATGTGGTTTGTCCCAGCTCCTCTCCTGGAAAATGCAAAAAAGAATAAGATGAATATCTAAAAACATCAAGGGTTATTGACAAATTGACAGTCATGTACCAGCAATAATACGGTTTTTATCACTATGATTGCATTTGTGAATAAATCTCAATCGTAAGAAGATCTTACATCACGAGATTAAGTCTAGACAACATATATATATCTCAGCCTTTCAATCACCCGAAAAAAACGTTTTCAGCTGCATAAGATCCTGAGGAAGAAGAATAAGGAAGGAAGGAGTGGTAAGTAGTAGGTTCAGATGGGGAATTGCTGGGGCTCTCCAGCTGAAAAGCCAGCCTCTGTGACTCCTGATCATCCATCTCCCTTTAGGTGCCCACCAAAAATTACTGCCGCCAATCTTTTGTTGTCTGAGTGAATTTGATTGGTCCATTGGATTTTTTCATGTGGGTTTCTCCTGATTCACCCAATGATTTGAGGGTTTGTGCCTTCTCTGTTTTTCCTTTAAGTTAGGACTTGTGCCTTCTCTATGCAAGTTATACTTGCATAAATATTTGAGGGTTTATACTTGCATGATCTGTGCCCAAAATCTGTTCAATTCCACTGTGCTCGCGGTTCTTGCCCCCCGTAGATTTCTTAAACGTCCTTCCACTGTGCTCCTCATCCTCAACGAGCCCAGACCTTGAACTTGAAAACCACCCCCGACCGGCAAACCCAATGCCACAACCGAATCTCCCGCCACGATCCCTCTGCCTCTCCTCCTCGAGGAAATTCGAGGGCTCTTCGGACCTCGTCCAGCTCCGCTACCGCATGCGCCCTGTCCTCTCCAACTCCCCCATCAACCTCTACCTCATCTGGTACAGCCGTTGGGCCTCCCAGCAGAAGCTCCTCATCAAGGACTTCCTACTCTTGAGCGAGTTATTTTCACGCTTAGACGAAAGTTTGAGGAGAATCCTCCAAATAGCGCCTGTGAAGAGGCCCTCCTGAGAGAGAGCACTTCTTTTGTGCACAAAAATAGTTCTTGAGCGAATCATTTCGGTGTTCAAGTCTTTCCACCTGATCCTAAAGAGACCTATATGAGGGCTTTGATCACCTTAGATGGTAGATTACATTTGGTGGAGGCTGCAAAAGCTTTGGAGCAAATTGAAGGAAAGGTGTTGCCTGGTTTCTTGCCATGGCAGAAGATACTGTGGCAGCAATTGTTTCACATCTCGTTATCATTTCCTGCACCTGTCCATTACATTATCAAAGAGCAACTGGAAGATTTGCTTGCAAGTTTTCAAGGAAATTGAAGGTAGTTCTGGCATCACTTCAACCTTTTCTGCTCTTTCAAGCATTTTTTTTTTGTGAGAATAATGTTTCTACTAGTTGTTACTGTGCGATTCATTATGAGTCTGGTCTATTATGTATTTACTAGCTACATTTTCTTTTCTTGTTTGTTCTTATAAATATCGCTGGTCTGTGACAGTGTCTGGAAGTTACTTCTTTCTATCTCTTCACACCATGAACGGTAAAAATATGCGCAGTGCTTGCCTATTGTTGCAGAAGTCAGAACCTATTTATTAGAACCATCCTCTTAGGTGGAAGTTGGTGATTGGAGCTCTGCAGACAAATAGTAGGGTATTCTGTATGTCTTTCTTTTGCTGTGTTTGTTTGGTATATCTGGTTTTTTATACAGGGTCTGTCAGGTGTGATTAAGTGCCAGTGGTATCATTCTTAACAAGGTCCTTTGTTATTCTTTTGTGTCTACAATGAGCGTACTTGCCAATGTTACATTTCCGTTTTCTGATTTTATCTTTTTAATGTACATCAGCATCGATGTCATCAGGGTTTTCTAGTAACTTTATAAAGTACTCTATGCGAGATTGTTTTATATCTTGAAGCTGAAGTTTAGTATCAGTATCGATCTCCTGTGGTATCCTTTGTTAAGGAATTGTAACCCGTGATTAATTAAAAAAAATGTTTACATTGCTGCACCTGCACCCCAATCTTCTTATGTGGTCTATTGTTAGCTTTAACCACTTGGAAGTGTTGGATGCAATATTTTATGACAAATGGGGTTTTAAAAAAGGCTGAAATATTTCCTATATGTGAACCTTTGGCATCATTTTTTGAATGTTTACACATATCCAATGTGCGCTGAGCAACGCATGCTTTGCTGTAGACGGATACTAACTGCAGTAAGTAACCTCATCTCAGGGGTAGAATGGCATTGGGACAGGACTTCAAATGGTCGCTTTCAAGTGAAAATTTCTGCCAACGCAACAAGAACTGTGGCAGAGATCAGAAGACCCGTGGAAGAGCTTATGAGAGGGAAGAGTGTTGACCACCCTAGTCTCAGTCTGCTGTCGTACAGATTTCTTATATCCAGAGATGGCATCACTCTGTTGAAATCACTCCAGCATGAGACTGGAACCTGGATATTATACGACAGGCACACATTGGAATTGAGGGTGTTTGGATCTTCAGAGAAAATTGCTGTAGCAGAGGAGAAACTTATCACAGCCCTTGTAAACCTTCATGAAAGCTGGTAACTCGAATTCAACTTCGTGGTAGGGATCTGCCACCTGATCTGATGAAGGAAGTTCTCAAGAAATTTGGGCCCAACCTTGACAGACTAAAAGAAAAGGTACCCGATGCTGAAACCTGTCTCAATGCCCGTTGCCACATCATCTTTATGAAGGGCAATAAGGACATGAAGGAAAAAGGCAGAGGAGATTATCTATGATTTGGCGAAGACTATTGGTGCCTCGACAGAGACACCTGATGAAGCGGCGGTAGCAGCAGAAGATTCCTGCCATATTTGCTTTTGCGAGGTTGAGGATGGGTACGGGCTTGAGGGCTGTTCACATCAATTCTGTCGGTCCTGTTTGGTGGAGCAGTGTGAATCTGCTATTAGAAACCTCGATAGTTTTCCCGTATGCTGTGCTCATGAGGTTTGTGGGGCTTCTCTATTGGTTACTGATTTGAGATCATTGTTGTCAGCTGAGAAATTGGACGAACTATTTTGTGCCTATTTGGGTGCATTTGTCGCGTCGAGTGGGGGGTCATACCACTTTTGCCCCTCTCCCGACTGTCCTTCAGTTTATCGAGTCATAGGTCCTGCAATACTCCCTGAGCCGTTTCTCTGTGGAGCCTGCTATGCTGAGACTTGTACCAGGTGCCGCTTGGAGTATCATCCATATGTCTCCTGTGAGAGGTATCGCGAGTACAAGGAGGATCCTGATTCGTCTCTCAAGTAGTGGCGTTTGGGGGAAAGACCATGTGAAGGAATGTCCACAGGGTGGGTATATGCAATAGTGAAGGTGGATGGGTGCAACCATATGGAGTGCAAGTTTGGAAGGCGTGTGCTTGAGAATATTCAAAACCAGTGAGGATTGCTACGACCATATGAGGTCTGTTCATTTGGCCATGGCTTGAATTTTACGTACTTGTGGTTGTAAGCAGCTCAGTTCCATGTTATTTATGTAAATGTTGTCAATTTTAGGACTGAATTGGCACAATCACAATTAGATTTAGGATTTTTTTGGTAATTTCCTTCGATAGAAGACATGGCAGGGTGAAATTTTCAGGGACTTTTATAGTATGCGCAGTTGAACCACGCGCTTCTTCTTTAGAATCGGTCCCTGAGGTTGGACTTTTGTTGTAATCACGCATAATTTATGTAGGCTACCTACCCTGTGAAATCTATATAACCAACCAGCAAGTTCAATTATTCCAACCAGTTAAATTGTTGATCAGCAAAGTACTAGCCTGACCGGCTCTTACACCAGTGCAAAAAACTTGCGAGATGATTTTATTTCATGTTTGCAAGAACTAAGTAATGTGCGAGCAGACCCTTTGAATTCTACGTAAATTGCAATAATTATATCTGCCACGCATCGAGAACTACGGCAAATGATCATCTACAGCAATCACCCATTCACGCCACTGAGAATTCACCATAATATAGACCGCAGGGATTTCAAGGAGTTATATCCCCTCCAATGTGGAAGCAACTAGCATAAAGTCTTTCCTTCGAATATTTTCCCCGACAGAGGAAGTGGCTCTTGAGCTAAGGCTAATCAGCACAACACCCTTCTAAGTCCGGTTACATTTGTACTTAGGCATGAAAAGCATCCTGACTAACTTAGTAAGAAGAGTAGAGAGTCCAGTAAACAAAGCTCGAACTCTTTATTTTGAACTAACTCCGTCTAACATCAATAAAATCTGGAACTTCAGCATAAGTTGAAGTCGAACACGTGAGAAGTATTAGGGAGTCAGAAAGGTGCTGCAGCGTGGAAGCAATGTGCAGCTGATGCCGAATCCTACATCGTGTCAGCAACATACACAGCGTAACTGAAACTTAACTAATTTGAAAAGAAAAAGTGGGACCGCGTCTGCTTCACAGTTCCAATAAATAAAAATGTAGGGACGACATATTCTTTCTTGTTCCCCTTGTGTGCCAAGCACCATATATAAATCTGCTATACTCGGTTAAAATCGCAAAGAAGCCTACAGAGTATCACTTCACTTCTGCAGAGTAATCAGTTTTCAACGAGCTTGCTTATCAGAGATCTTTATTGATTTATTTCTTTCTTTCTTTTATCGGTAAATACAAGAAAGATCTTATAAGGGCCTTGAAATTGTGGTCCTCAGACTTACCATATGATCCATTGCAGGCACAAGAATCACATACTCGAGACAACATATAAGGCATCATCAAACTCTTCAATCAATACTAATTGCTCTTTTTAGTTATAAAATTCATCTTCTGAAGCATCTCGTGCACAATCCTATTATTCGCCAAAACAATTCCCAGACTAATATTTACTATCGAATTCTTGTTCAGCAAACGTTAGGCCTTCGACATATTAAAGTTTGTGGGTAATATGGCTCAATGTCCTCTACAAACTTCCGAACTTATTTTCGCTGTTGCAGCAGTTCAACATGAATCCACTATTATCTTCCAAGGAAATCAATGTGAGATAAAAGACACATTTCTTTGCAGCGGTAGAGTGACTGTGACTCGACTCAAAGACATGGCAGAAGGAGTCATCCGACTTTTCTCTCCGACATTGGAACTTCTTTTGCGGTAGGAGAAGCATTTACCATATCTGCATCGGCATCCTGTGAAAATATATTTAAAGTCCAAAACAACCCACATATTAGAAGAATCCCATTTACACTGAAGTAACAAAATTTAAACGATACTACATTCAAAAAATAACAATAGGACTACCTAACTCTCTCCTGACGGAAATGCATCATGACTAATCGCACCAGCACAGAAAACAATTTGCTCCCTCCCAGCACAAGGTCGACGTAAGAACTAGACCAAACAAGTAATCATTCCCCTATGGATGGTCTCAGAGTCATCGGTGGCTTCTTCGTCACTGCCGCTTTCATTTTCACTAACTTCCCCGTTTGAATTGTTTACCGGAATCTTGGGCTGAAATGAAGAGGAATGAACAAAATGGCAATCGGATCCTACCTTTAAGATACCGAAAGGTGTTGAGGAAAACTCCTACTGATTTTGAAGTTGACAAAACCTTCTGATGTAATCTGAAGTATTTCTGTTTCAGGTATATATGTGCTGAAATTTTTCAGACGCAGAAAGTCACTGAAATTCTTCAGATGCAGAAAATCGCTGAAATTCTTCAGACACAGACAGTCGTTGAATTCTTCAGAAGGAGACAAAGTCGCGGTAATTCTTCAGAAGCTGATTTCTTCAGAAGAAGACGAAGACGCAGTAATTCTTCAGAAGCAATATTCAGAATGAAGAATAACAGCTAGTGATCTGGCTTGGATTTCACAAAAGGAAAGTTTTGATTTGTTCAATCCTAAATCAAATTGATTGACAATCAAATATTGACAAGTATGCATTACAACGGATAAAGCTCTACTTATGGAAACCAAGATTCTGATTGTATGGGCGAACAGAATCAGCGGGATTCAGAATCTGTCTAACGGCTACTCAATCCTTAAATCTGTCCAAGGTGTAGATTGGAAGATGATCCTCGGCAAGTTGTCCAACGGCTAGTGTGGATGAAGAGGAGTATTTAAGGAGACCATGAGCAGCAGAAGAAGACACGATTCAAGAATCATCAAGTCCAAAGTCTGAGCAATCTCCGATCATTTGTCTTGTCTTTGTGAGCTAAAACATTCAGATCTTGAGGGTTACTGTAAGAGTGATTGTGTGAGATAGAGAGTCCTATCATACACGAGTGATATCACTCAGCTTCTGTAAATTCCTCTTGATTACATAATGAAATCCAGCCAGTAGGCTGTCAGCGTGGAGAGTGGACGTAGGCTTACTATAAGCCGAACCACTATAAACTTGTGTGCAGATTCTCTTTTCCTTATCTCCTCTTTTACGTTCTGCACTTTATCCTGACTTGAATCTGAATCTTTTTCAGTCTCCTCTGTAACTAGTTTTATTTCCGCATAAATTTATAGAATTGTTTAGGATCACCTATTCACCCCCCTCTAGGTGACTCTTGCTAGCCACTTCAATTGGTATCAGAGCAGGTTGCTCATTTTACTGAAGTGTTTTACTTCCGAGCTAACGATCTACATGGCTAGTTATGGTGCTCCAGGACTCATTGAAGGTCAAAGCAACAACAGACCACCATATTTCGATGGCAAGGAATATAGCGTCTGGAAGAACAAGATGAAGGCATTCATTAAGTCATGTGATCATATGCAATGGGATGTCATCATCAATGGAGTCAAACCAGTGTCTTCAGATTCGAAAGAAAAGGCAGATGCAAGCAAATCAGCAGATCCTCCATTATCTCAAGCTGAGATAACCAAAAGAGAAACTTCAGATTCAAAAGCAATTTATTCTCTCTACTGTGCTTTATCCCCTGTTGAATATAAAAAAATTTCTGCTTGTGATTCTGCTAAGGAAATCTGGGATACTCTCTATATTACTTATGAAGGAACGGATCGAGCAAAAGAAACACAAATCAATATCTTGCTTGGTCAATATGAATCTTTCAAAATGAAGCCTGGAGAATTGATTGCTGATTTCTATGACAGGTTTACTGACATAGTAAACGGTCTAGCCTATCAAGGACAACCAGTCCCAGATGCATTGAAGGTCAACAAGCTTCTGAGAGGACTGACAGATCAATGGGATAATATCAAAACATCTCTTCGTGAGACTCAGAGAATCAAGCCCTTATCAGTGAATGAGTTGATTGGAACTCTACAATCATATGAGACTGAGAAACGAAATGAAGAGATTGAAACCAGAGGTAATAAGTCAATTGCTTTAAAAACTAACATTGATTCTGATGCAGATTCAGAAGATGAAAATGTTGATGATGAGGAACTAGCTCTCTTCATAAAGAAGTACAAAAGGATGAAGATCAGAGGAAGAAACCTCAAAGGAAAGAGACCTTTTGAAGATAAGAAGCCCATCGATGAGACAGAGAGATCAAAGGAAATAATATGCTTTCACTGTAGGAAACGTGGACATATCAAGCCTAACTGTCCACTACTGAAAAAGAAGACTAAGTTTGAGAAAGCAAGGAAAGCCTTAAAAGCAGAGACTTGGAGTGATACAGAATGCGAAGATAGTGATGAAGACATCGCAAACTTCTGTCTAATGGCAAAAACAGATTCAGACTCAGACTCTGATTCTGATTCCAAAGTAGAAATCGAGGTAAGACCATCTGAAATGTCCGTTGAAGTTTCAAATTATATTGATGATTTATGCTTTGAATTCAAGACTGCTCTTAAAAGAATCTCTTCTCTGAAAAAGGAAAATTCTTCACTAAGGCAACAGGATATTTCTCAAAAGGAGAAAATCGATTTCCTTTAGAGAGAATTTCATCAAATCAAGGAAAATCGAGATCTTCTTTCCAAAGAAAACTCTGTTTTGAAAAAGGAAATTTCAGAGATTACTCGCAAGTTT
Organism: Syzygium jambos; assembly: GCA_031216235.1. Lineage (NCBI taxonomy): Eukaryota > Viridiplantae > Streptophyta > Magnoliopsida > Myrtales > Myrtaceae > Syzygium > Syzygium jambos. The sequence goes on from CM062228.1 coordinate 5,771,359, forward strand.
TCAAAAGGATCAGAAACCTTGAAGCATATCCTTTCCATTCAAATTCCTTACTACAACAAATCTGGTCTTGGATTTGAAAAGGAAAGTGACAGCTTGATTGATTTTCCTAAAGTCAAGGAGAGATTAAGACAAAGACCTCCTAGACAAGTTTATAAAAATCATTTCAAAAGGAATTTCGTAAAACCTGTTGGCCGAAGTGCACTCAAGTGCTCAAAATGTGGAGACCCACAACATTTTGAGAATGAATGTCCTAAGGTCTGGAGACCTATTCGAAGAGATTTTGTTAAGACAGCCTATACTAATGTTCTAGGACCCAAACAAGTTTGGGTACCAAAGAAAACTTGAGATGCTGTATTTCTTGCAGGTTACCACAAAGAGAAAAAGGAAGTGGTACCTAGACAGTGGATGCTCCAGACACATGACAGGAGATCCAAGCATATTCGCAAATCTTCAAAGTCTGGAGGGTGGAAAAGTTTCCTTTGGAGGAAACACTAAAGGAAAAATCATTGGCAAAGGAACAGTTGATATTGGAGGACTAAGAATCAATGACGTTTCACTGGTAAAAGGACTCCACTACAATTTGATTAGCATAAGCCAGCTTTGTGATACAGGTTTCAGAATCAACTTTCAAGAAGACACATGCTCAGGAACAAGCAAAGATTCCTCTCAAACATTCACAGGAAGAAGACATGGCAATATTTATCTTCTGGATGTCAATCCAAACTCCAATCACTGCTTAATCTCAATCAAGGAGGATGAAGATCTTTGGCACAGAAGGATGGGACATATCAGTATAAAACAAATCTCAAAAATCTCAAGCAAGAAACTGGTTCGAGGTTTGCCAGATTTGAAATGCAAAAAGACAGACTTATGCAATGCTTGCACTCTAGGAAAGCAAGTAAGAAGTTCTTTCAAATCTATACATCATGTTTCTACTGATCGAGCCTTGCAGCTTCTTCATATGGACCTGTTTGGACCAACCAGAACACAAAGTATTGGTGGTAAGAAATACTGTTTAGTTATTGTTGATGACTTCACGAGATTTACTTGGGTATTCTTCCTTGCACACAAAAATGAAGCTTTTTCATATTTTTCAAAATTTGCAAAGAAAGTTCAAAATGAAAAGGGCTATACCATTTCGTGCATTAAAACTGATCATGGGGGAGAATTTAAAAATCAAAGTTTTTCAGACTTTTGTGAGGAAAATGGCTTTCAACATAATTTTTCTACTCCATATACACCAGAACAAAATGGTGTTGTGGAAAGGAAAAATCGTTCTTTGCAAGAAATGGCAAGAACATTGTTGATTGAAAGCAAGATTTCCTCTCATTTCTGGGCAGATGCAGTTTTTACAGCATGTTATATCATCAACAGAGTTTTTCTCAGACCCATTCTTAAGAAAACCCCCTATGAGCTTTACAAAGGTAGAAAGCCCAGCATTTCATATTTTCGTGTGTTTGGATGTAAATGCTTTATTCTTAAGAATCCAAATGATCGTCCTGGAAAGTTTGATGAGAAAGCAGATGAAGGACTCTTCCTTGGATACTCCACCACAAGCAAAGCCTACAGAGTTTTCAACAAGAATTCTCAGACTTTAGAAGAAACAATGAATGTAAAGTTTGAAGAAAACATTCAGACTCACAAAGATGAATCTGAATCAACTCCCCACATTCAAGTATCCTCAGAGAGTCATCCTGAATCTCAAAAGATCGAAGATTTCATGGAAAAAGGCAAAGAAGTAAATATACAGACTCAACCAGAAAATTTAGAGTCTGCAGATATTCAGAAGGAAAGATATGACAAGAACTGGAAACACAAATCCAGTCATCCCAAAAACCTCATCATTGGAGAAATAGACGAAGGTATCAAGACAAGATCCAAACACAAGGAGAATATCAGCAACTTAGCATTGATATCTGAAATAGAACCAAAAGATGTTGAAGAAGCTTTATCAGATGAAAGCTGGATGGAAGCTATGCAAGAGGAACTTCAGCAGTTCAGAATCAATGAAGTCTGGGAGCTTGTGCCAAGACCCAAAAACCATCCAGTAATTGGAACAAAATGGGTATTCAGAAACAAACTAGATGACAAAGGGAAAGTTACACGAAACAAGGCAAGACTGGTTGCAAAAGGCTACTCTCAAGAAGAGGGCATTGACTATGATGAAACATATGCACCAGTTGCGAGGTTAGAAGCCATTCGGCTATTATTAGCTTATGCCTGTTTCCATAACTTTAAACTTTTTCAGATGGACGTGAAAAGTGCCTTCTTAAATGGATACATTAAAGAGGAAGTATATGTGGAACAACCACCTGGTTTTGAAGAACCAAGAAAAGCTGATAGTGTTTATAGACTCAAAAAGGCCCTTTACGGTCTGAAACAGGCATCCAGAACTTGGTACGAAAGGTTAAGTAATTTCCTTCTGCAAAACGATTTCACAAAAGGTAAGGTAGATACAACTCTTTTTGTTAAGAGAAAAGGTAATGACTTTCTACTTGTTCAAATTTATGTAGATGATATTATCTTTGGATCTTTTAATGAATCACTTTGTAAGGAATTCTCTAAGAATATGCAGAACGAGTTCGAAATGAGCATGATGGGAGAACTAACATTCTTTCTTGGCTTACAAATGAAACAAATGAAAAATGGTACTTTCATTTGCCAAGAGAAGTATGCCAAGGAAATTGTCAAGAAGTTCGGTCTGCAAAACTGCAAGAAGACAGATACTCCAATGTCTCAAACATCCAAGCTAGACAAAGATGTAAATGGTAAAAAGGTTGATCAGAAGGTATATAAAAGCATGATAGGTTCTCTATTATATCTTACTGCATCTAGACCTGACATACTTTTTAGCGTCTGTATGTGTGCGAGATTCCAGTCAGATCCAAAGGAATCGCATCTCTCTGCAGTAAAGAGGATAATCAAATACATTGGAACTTATCCAATGCTAGGTCTTTGGTATTCCAAAAATTCAGATTTTACTCTTACTGGTTATTCAGATGCTGACTTAGCTGGATGTAAAGTAGACAGGAAAAGTACTACAGGTACATGCCAACTACTTGGAAACATGCTAGTTTCTTGGTATTCAAAGAAGCAGAATACAGTCGCACTATCAACAGCAGAAGCAGAATACGTAGCCTTGGGAAGTTGCTGTGCACAGATTCTGTGGATGAAGCAACAGTTGCGGGATTTTGCTGTTGAAGATTCAAGTGTTGCAATCAAATGTGACAACACCAGTGCGATTAATCTCACTAAGAATCCCATTCTCCATTCTCGAGCCAAGCATATTGAGATAAGACATCATTTCATTAGAGATCATGTTCAAAATGGTGATGTGAATATTCAACATATTGATTCTAAGAATCAATTAGCTGATATATTCACAAAACCCCTTGAAAAATCTTCGTTTGAATACATTAGAAGTGAACTGTGCATTACTTATCCTTTGTGAAGTGCTTGACAGACAGGAATATTTTTCAGACTCAAGAGTCTCGGTCTGAACATTTCTCAGATTCTCAAGAAAGGTACGTACTTATTTTAAATTCTTGGCGGGAATATTTTTGACAAGGATATCTTCACATCTGATTTTTTTTTGGAAGAAAATCAGGTACGTATTTTAATCTTTTGGGAAATTGCATTTAAAATATTATCCTAATCTTATTCTGATCGTTCATGCTTTAGAAAATATATTCCCTTCCTATTTTACTCTGGCCTATTTTTTTACTTTCTTAAAATAACCTTTTAAGCCGTCCTTCACCTTTATAAGCCTTTTCGTTTCTCTTCAAAACCCTCGCTTTTCTACTCAAACGATTTCGAGACTCTGAGACTCTCCTCATCCTCATTCCTCCGAAAGATCCAAACTTTTCGTCCCAGAAGGAATCATCATGCCTTTCAAGAGAAGATCGACTCGCATTCTGAATTTGGATTCAAAGTCTACTGCAACGCCAGAAGTCATGGACATCTCAGACACGGAAACAGAACCTCTTGGAGAAACTGGTAAAGCAACTCAACCTCCTCGTTCATGGACTCCGTCGGGTAAAACAGATTTCACTTTCAGCGGCGTTAAATATGTGTGGAAAAATTATCATAGGCTAAAGAGAAGTAATGCCTCCTCTTCGGCTCTTCTCAAATGTCTTAAAGACAATCGCTTTCGGTCTGAAGAACATCTTACTATGGAGTATACTGCGTATATTGCTGGAACAAATCAAACCCCTGATAGCACGACACCACAAACGCCTCATTCCAGAAAGGGGAAAGAGAAGGTCGGAGAATCATCTACTCTATCGGCAAAATCATTTACAGTGGGTGACAAGAAATATGATCTAAGGGCAAATGACTTGGCCAAGATCATTGGAACCAAACACTCACAGTTTACTCCTCTGACAGTAAGTTCTGAAGATATTATCAAAATTGTTTCTGAAAATCCAGATTTTGATCTTGGATCAAGGCGGCACCTCTCCTACTCTGACTTATCAAGAAGATCTGTAATTCTGCACAAGGTCATCATCAACTGCCTGAAGCCTAAGGCAGCCTCTAAAACTGACCTCTCAAAATCAGAACTCAAGCTCATTTGGGCTATCTTGACAGGTCAACCCTTTTCTCTTCCTCACATCATAATATTCCATATGTACAGAGCATTACACAAGGACAAGGGGCAATTGCCATATGGTGCCTTAATTACTTGAATCTTTATGTATATGAAGATTTCGATTCCTGATGAATTACGGCTGAGTCCTGTTCCTTGTATGTATGTGGGAGAAAGAATGATCTCAAAAATGAAACAGTTTGATGATCTAAGGGAAAGATCAAAGGGAAAAGAGGCTCAGAAGCCTGAATCAAAATCTGCTGAAAAGACCAGTGTCAGAAGGGCATTTCAGAGAAAGGAAGTAGAGTCAGTGAGTAAGAAGAAGGAATCTCCAGATCCTCTAAGGGTGTACAAGAAAAGAAAAACTCTTCTGCGTGATGAAAAAGAAGCAGAAGCAGAAAACCCTAATGCAGGCAATACTGGTGCTACAGAACATGTTCCTATTTTCACAGAGCAAATTTCTTCGGATCATGTTTCTGAACAGCAAGCACCTGTTCAGGGGGAGAGTCCCCAGGAAGCAAGGGAAATTCCACAAGAGGCAACAAAGGAGTTCGATCAGCATGAACAAGAAACTGTCCAAGAACAGTCTTCCAACGATCAGAATATTCTCTCTCTTCTGCTTGAGATCAAAAACAAACAGTCTGCGCTGGAAGTAGAAGTAAAAAATCTGTAGAAAATTGTTGAGGAAAACAACCACTCTCAGCAACTTCGAGCGGCCGCAGACAAAGCAGAGCTGGAGAAAGCAGTGGGGGAATGCAGTTCGAGGATTGAGGAAGCTGTCTCAATCTTGGAAAATTTTCAATTGATTCGCACTCCTTCGAAAACTTAGCCTGTTTTTATCTTTACAAAACATTTCTCTCTTAGTTAGTCTGTAATTTATCTTCTATTCTTGTTAGACTGGTTAAATCATTCAACATATGTTTCATTCTTCATGATAATCGTTTTTTTGCTGATGACAAAAAGGGGGAGAAATTATACATACAGGATCATACGAAGAAAACAAAAGACACAGATACTAACAGAGTTTGCTCTTTCATTTTCTATCTGTGATTCATACTCAAAATCTATTTTAATCTATATTGATTCGATCTACAGGAAAGTTTTGTCACCATCAAAAAGGGGGAGATTGTTGAGGAAAACTCCTACTGATTTTGAAGTTGACAAAACCTTCTGATGTAATCTGAAGTATTTCTGTTTCAGGTATATATGTGCTGAAATTTTTCAGACGCAGAAAGTCACTGAAATTCTTCAGATGCAGAAAATCGCTGAAATTCTTCAGACACAGACAGTCGCTGAATTCTTCAGAAGGAGACAAAGTCGCGGTAATTCTTCAGAAGCTGATTTCTTCAGAAGAAGACGAAGACGCAGTAATTCTTTAGAAGCAATATTCAGAATGAAGAATAACAGCTAGTGATCTGGCTTGGATTTCACAAAAGGAAAGTTTTGATTTGTTCAATCCTAAATCAAATTGATTGACAATCAAATATTGACAAGTATGCATTACAACGGATAAAGCTCTACTTATGGAAACCAAGATTCTGATTGTATGGGCGAACAGAATCAGCGGGATTCAGAATCTGTCTAACGGCTACTCAATCCTTAAATCTGTCCAAGGTGTAGATTGGAAGATGATCCTCGGCAAGTTGTCCAACGGCTAGTGTGGATGAAGAGGAGTATTTAAGGAGACCATGAGCAGCAGAAGAAGACACGATTCAAGAATCATCAAGTCCAAAGTCTGAGCAATCTCCGATCATTTGTCTTGTCTTTGTGAGCTAAAACATTCAGATCTTGAGGGTTACTGTAAGAGTGATTGTGTGAGATAGAGAGTCCTATCATACACGAGTGATATCACTCAGCTTCTGTAAATTCCTCTTGATTACATAGTGAAATCCAGCCAGTAGGCTGTCAGCGTGGAGAGTGGACGTGGGCTTACTATAAGCCGAACCACTATAAACTTGTGTGCAGATTCTCTTTTCCTTATCTCCTCTTTTACGTTCTGCACTTTATCCTGACTTGAATTTGAATCTTTTTCAGTCTCCTCTGTAACTAGTTTTATTTCCGCATAAATTTATAGAATTGTTTAGGATCACCTATTCACCCCCCTCTAGGTGACTCTTGCTAGCCACTTCAAAAGGGACAACCAAGCAACGTACACACGGGAGAAATGGAAATGCTATGTGCCAACCTTTTTCTTCTGTGAACTATCATCCTCGCTGTCAGTTTCATCAATAGATATCGCGCCAAGGAATGCACAAGAAAGAGAAAACATAAAGATAGATATCAGATCAAATAAAAAAATCACATTTCAACCGTGTACCTCTTATGAGCCATCGAGAACTTAATGTACTCAGCACCCCGTTACCTGTGCTCTCTGAAGACTAAGACAAGTTTCGAAAGAGTTGTGGCCTGGCCCATATTTTTATAAAAGTTCAAAAACTACACTCTGTTGATGAGATATATAAACAACCATCTCCAGCAAAGAGAACTGATAAACAAAACTGTCATGCAGAAAGAATCGACGGAATTTGCTATAAACATAAATAAAATGACTATGTATACTGACTCCATCCTCCTCGGATTCATATTCTGAAGACTCGGAATCATCAGAATAAGACTGGCCGAGGCTGGCATATTTAGACGCCTTCGAAGCTGGTTCCTAAGAAGTAAAAGGGGACCGTTACTGATGCTGCGGTATATTTATGGCCAAATTCACAGAAAAAACTTCTGAACTACTCTTTTTCAGTTGGCAAACGCACCTTCTCCTCTTCCTCGGAATCAGAATCATCCGAGCTGCTATTATGCTCTTTCTTCTTTATCGTTGTTTTGGCTTCAACTTTTTTCTTCTGAATAGACTGCTGTATCTCCTCATCTCTCTTCCGCTTCTTTGCATTCACATGCTTCTCCAATGCTTCTTCAGTTCCTACTTTCCCTATGCGATGAACGCCGAAAAACATGACATTGCAAAGTCTGCAAGAAAACTCGAACAAGGAGGCACATAAAACCAAACTACTATTTCATGCTCGCACACAGACAATGCACGCGAGCGACGGACACGCAAACGGAGGAATCAGACAAATCCATAAACGAAAAAAAAAAAGTAGAAGAACCAAATGTGCGTTCCCCAAAACACAGAACAGCAGAGAATGGACCTACCTATCTTGGCAGACTCCGACCCCACCATGGGAGCAGATTTCTTAGTTCGGTAAGAACCCTAGTTGTGGAGAGGAAACTGAAATTTTTGATGAGGAACGTACTGATTATGGCGGCAGACGTCATCATGGAGGATTTCAAAGAGGATATGATCGAAGAGATGGAAGACGACGTTACGACGATCGTGAAGGTAACGACTTTAAATTGAAAGTCGATATTCCTTATTTTAATGGAAATCTGGGCATAGAAGACTTTCTGGATTGGCTTGCTGATATAGATAGATTTTTCGACTATATGGAGACCCCTGGTGAGAAAAGAGTGCGATTAGTAGCCTGTAGATTAAAGGGGGGTGCGTCTGCATGGTGGGAGAGATTGCAGAATAAGAGAGAACGAGAAGGGAAAGAGAGAGTTCGAACTTGGACTAGAATGAGAAGACTATTGAAGCAAGAATTCCTTCCACCCGATTATGAACAGATTATGTTCCAACAGTATCGACATTGCCAGCAGGGCAATCGGACTGTGCACGAGTATACGGCCGAATTTATGAGATTGGCAGAGCGGAATAATTTATCAGAGACGAAGGGACAGCAAGTGGCCAGATATCTCGATGGCTTGAAACTCTTCATTCGAGATAAAATTGGAGTGCAGTTTCTGCGAAATTTAACTGAAGCCAAGAATATGGCGATGAAGGCAGAATTGATGCAGCAAGATAGGGGAAGAAGAGGATACGAAAATTATCGAGGTAGCAGTTCGAGCAATTCGGTAGAGAAGAACAGTTTCAATAATCGCTTTAACGCAGGGCGAAATCAGGAAGATAAGGCAGTAGAAAAGCGCCCTATGAATGAGCCGAGGGAAAAGGGAACGCAAGCACAGAAAACTGTGAACCCTAATCCTTATACTAAACCAGCCGCGATAAAGTGTTACAGGTGTAATCAACCTGGGCACCGTTCTAATGAATGCCCTCAGAGAAAGTCCGTAAACATAGCAGCGAGAGAAGAGGAGGAAGATGGATATTGCTGTGTGCCAGATGGTGAGGACGATGATTTTGAAGATGAAGAAGAGGAGCAAGTAAACTGTGTGGTGCGCAGGATGATGTTGGCCCCAAAACAGGAAGATGATTCGCAGCGCCATCAGTTATTCCGAACCAGGTGCACCATTCTGGGAAAGATCTTTGCTGTGGTCATTGATAGTGGAAGTATGGAGAATATCATTGGGAAGGAGGCAGTGAAGAAGCTGGGGATACCCGTGGAGAAGCATCCTAATCCCTATACGTTACGATGGATTAAATCGGAAGCGGAAAGCATTCAGGTGACTGAACGATGCAAAATTCCATTCTTCATTGGAAAATATCATGATGAGCTATATTGTGATGTAGTGGACATGGATGTATGTCAAGTGTTATTTGGGAGACCGTGGCAATTTGATGTAGATGCTCAGCATTCGGGAAGAAGCAATCAGTATAACCTCGTGAAGAATGGAGTGAAGTATACATTGCTGCCACTAAAGAACAAAGGAAAACAATCTTCTGAAAATAATTTCCTTACCCTTACGAGGAAATTTGAAGCTGAGGTTAAGGAGACCCAACAGATTCACGTGTTGGTCGTGAAACAAACAATTGAGACTGAGGTTGAATTACAAGTGGAGGAGCAGCCTGAAACAGTCAAGCCTTTATTGAAGGAATTTAGCGAATTGATGCCTGAAGAGATTCCAGATGGGTTGCCGCCTATGCGTGATATTCAACACCATATAAACTTAATTTCTGATGCTAGTCTGCCGAATTTACCGCACTACAGGATGAGTCCTAAAGAGAGCGAGATTCTAAAAGAGAAGGTGGAGGAGTTGTTGCGAAAGGGGCACATTCAGAATAGCATGAGCCCATGCGCTGTTCCGGCCTTGTTGACTCCTAAGAAAGATGGGAGTTGGCGAATGTGTGTAGATAACAGGGCTATTAATAAGATAACCGTGGGTTACAAGTTTCCAATTCCGAAATTGGATGACATGTTGGATAGGTTGCACGGTGCTAAGTGGTTCTCGAAGCTGGATTTGAAGAATGGGTACCATCAGGTTCGGATTCGCCTTGGAGATGAGTGGAAGACAGCTTTTAAAATAAAGGAAGGGTTGTACGAATGGTTGGTGATGCCTTTCGGACTTTCTAATGCTCCAAGCACTTTCATGAGGCTTATGAATCAGGTTCTGAAATCTTTTATTGGCAAATTTGTTGTAGTTTATTTTGATGATATCCTAATTTATAGTAAGACCAAAGAGGATCATCTATTGCACTTGAGGGAGGTGTTGACAGCCTTACAGATTAATAAGCTGTATATTAATCTTAAGAAGTGCAGTTTTTTAACTAATAAACTGTTATTCTTGGGATTTATTATTACTGCTGAAGGAATAGAGGTAGATGAGGCGAAGGTAAGAGCAATCACACAATGGCCGACTCCTAAAACAGTTTCTGACGTTAGGAGTTTTCATGGGTTGGCTACTTTTTATCGGCGATTTATTAAGAATTTTAGTACTATTGCAGCCCCAATTACTGAATGTATGAAGAAAGGCAAGTTTCTATGGGGAGAGGAAGCTGAGAATAGTTTTGCTATTTTGAAGGAGAAGTTATGTACTGCATCTGTTCTTGCTTTACCTGATTTTGATAAACCGTTTGAAGTGGACTGTGATGCTAGTGGAGTAGGTATAGGAGCTATTTTATCTCAAGAGTGCAGACCAGTTTGCTATTTTAGTGAGAAGCTCAGTGACGCAAGGCAGAAGTGGAGCACTTATGATAAAGAATTCTATTCTGTCGTAAGGGCTTTAAAAACTTGGGAGCATTATCTGATTGGGAAAGAATTCATCCTTTATTCTGATCATGAAGCTTTGAAGTATCTGAATAGTCAGAAGAGGATTAGCAAGGATATGCATGCGCGATGGTGTCAATTTTTGCAAAAATTTCCTTTCAGGTTACAGCACAAGTCAGGTGTGCATAATGTCGTAGCAGATGCATTGAGTAGGAGAGCTGGCTTGTTGATTACATTAAGCCAAGACATTTTGGGGTTTGAGCAGTTGAAAGAATGTTATGCAGATGATGATGACTTTGGAAAAATTTGGGAGTCATGTGCTGCGGGTCAACCTGTACAAGAATTTTATGTGCAAGATGGTTATCTGATGTGTGGCAATCAGCTTTGCCTTCCTTGGACATCATTACGAGAGAAGGTAATTCGCGATTTACATGATGATGGATTAGCTGCACATCTAGGTCGTGATAAAACTATTGCTGCAGTCCGAGAGCGATTTTCCTGGCCCCAGTTGCGTAGAGATGTCAGTAGGTACGTACAAAAGTGTTATGTTTGCCAGACTGCTAAGGGAAAATCTAATAATACAGGTTTATATATGCCATTACCTGTTCCTAACAATATATGGGAAGATCTGTCCATGGATTTTGTGATTGGTTTACCACGAACACAAAGAGGCGTGGATTTTGTTTTCGTTGTGGTTGACAGATTTTCCAAGATGGCGCACTTCATTCCTTGTAGGAAGACTTCTGATGCAGTAAGTGTGGTCAGATTATTCTTTAAGGAAGTGATTCGTTTGCATGGTGTACCCAAATCTATTACCTCAGATAGGGATAGTAAATTTCTGGGGCATTTTTGGCGGACTTTGTGGAAGTTGTTTGATTCATCTTTGAATTTCAGTAGTACTGCTTACCCGCAGACTGATGGACAAACAGAGGTGGTTAATAGAACTCTGGGAAACTTAATTCGAAGTATTTGTGGAGATAAGCCGAAACAATGGGATGTTGCTTTATCACAAGCAGAGTTTGCTTATAATAATGCAGTTCATAGTTCTATTGGCAGGTCGCCTTTTTCTGTTGTTTATACAAAGGCACCTCAGCATACTCTAGATTTGGTACAGTTGCCTAAGCAAACGGATAAAAGTGTAGCAGCGGATCGTATGGCTAAACAGATTGTGGAAGTACATCATGAAGTCAAACAGAAGCTAGAGGAAGCTAATCAGAAGTATAAAGCTGCAGCAAATAAGCACAGGCGGAAGCAGGTGTTTGCGGTAGGTGATCAAGTCATGGTTTTTCTTCATAAAGAGCGATTTCCAGCTGGATCTTACAGTAAATTACAGCCAAAGAAGTATGGACCTTACGCTGTCAGCAAGAAGATCAACGATAATGCTTATGTTATAGACCTTCCACATAGCATGGGCATATCCAACACTTTTAATGTTGCTGATTTGTCACCGTTTCATGAGTCCACTGAGCCGTTATATCCAGATCCTGATTTTAACTTGAGGACGAGTTCTTTTCAAGTAGAGGAGAATGATGCGGAATTTATTAGTGGTGCATTTTTGGACCGATTGGATAGGCAGAAGTCCAAACGGAGGGCGAAATAGTGATGTGACTAGACCCGGTGGACTCGGTCGACGACATCGGATATTTTTCATGAGTTAATTTAAAAAGGCAGTTTCCAAATTTTGATGTTTTATGCTTTCCAATTTAGATTAGGTAACTTTCCTATTTGATTAGGTTTCCAATTCAGATTAAGTAACTTTCCTATTTGATTAGGTTTCCTATTGTAATTAGGTTTAACCCCTATAAAAGGGTGTTTATGGTTTGTTTTGAAGACAGAACATTATTATCATCAATATTGAATTTCGAGATTTTTCTCTCTAAGCAAGGTTTTGCTTGAATTATTCGCGGAACGCTGCGTCAGGTGGGGGTTTGGGTAATCTCATACTCGGTGGGGTGACGTCGATAGAAGATGCTTTGATTTATAATAAAACTTTTTAATAATTTTGAGATTTTCGAGATTGAATTAAGGGATTATTTTTTTAACCGTGTACGTTAGAATAATCTAAACCCTAAATGAAAAGGGAATATTTCTTTCTTCTTGATAGTGGAGAGTTTAAAGACTCTTTATTGATCAATAAATTAAGAGCAATGCTGGGCATGCTAATCTTAGTTTATTAAAATGGTTTTAATGAATATGGCAAACTGTAATTATCTTTTAAAATGATTGGATCATATTCTATACCAAATAAAAATTTGACATATTATTTAATAAATTAATTTTGTAAACCAATCTTAATATTCTCCATCTTCTTTTAGGCCAGCGATCTTCGTAAACTCATCAAAAATTTATGTTGACAAAAGTTCACTTCGACACGAAGAGATTATTTGCACACATTTTCAAATAGAATTAATAACAAGTACTAGAGTAAGAAAAATACGCATGAGATACTCTTGATTTCCCATCGACCCATGCTTTGCCAAATATTCAAAGCTTGCCAAACTTCTATTTGAAACGCTGCACAGGCTTTGGATTTGAAAAATACAACGATAATAATACCATCTAATTAACAAAATGTTGCCAAATATTTATGAATAACATTCATAAGTTAGAAACACAAAGTCAAAGAATCTCAGGTATATTGTGATCCCTTGCCATTTTATTTGCGATGTTTTTCCTAAGCATGTTCATCTCAATTGCCTCCTCATGCCACTCATCTGCATCCTCCACTTATGTAGGTCTAAATGGGTACTCCGGATATCCATATAGAGAAAAATTTTTGCCTATCCTGTCTTGATCACGAATGTAATTATAGATAGCACAATATGCAATTACAATACATGCTTGCTTTCGAATTGTAAATGGAGGCATGTGTATCAAAATGAAGAAGTGATTCTTTAATGCCCCAAATGACCTCTCAATGACATTCCTTAATGAAAAATGCCCATGATTGAACAATTCTCTTGATGTTCTGGGCCATCTCTCCCTACCCTTATAATCATTTAGATGATACCGTTCACCTTTAAATGAAGTTAAAAATCCTTGAAGTGCTGCATAACCAGAATCTACCATATAGTATTTTCCTATAACAAGGAATATATAAATTTGTTATGACATCAACGCATTATAATCATATAGAAAATTACTCCTTATAGACAAAACAAATACCGGGTGGTGGTGGAGAAAATTGCAGTTGAAGAGTCTCGAGTGCTGCCAAAAGCACCCCACAATCGTTGGCAGATCCATCCCATCCAGCATATACGAAAGTAAATTTCATATCAAATAAACAAGCAAACAAGACATTCTGGGTGGTAGTCCCTTTCCTACCTCTAAATGGGATTTGCTTCGACACAGGCACAGAAGCATTAATGTGGGTGCCATCAAAGCACCTATGTAGCCCTGTGATTTTATGAAAGTCTAGTGTTATATAAGATTATCAACACATGTATTTGATAGAGTACAATCGACATGAAAATCATATCTTGAAGTAGAGTTTATGGTTAGGATCCATAAAAATCTCCTCTGGGACAACATCAAAAGAAGGTGGCTTGATAACCTTTTTTGACAGTTTCATAACAGCTTTCAACACTACGGTAAAATAATTACTGATTGTTTCTCCCGAATGTTGGAATCTCTCACATAAATTTCTGATGGAGTTCTTGTGACCAATCAAAGATAAAAAGATCTCAACTTATTCATCTATCCTAACACACCGACTATCTTTCAACAAACCTCTTGCCCTCATTAAATCACATAGATTCAAAAAAAACATGTCTCTCTATTCTAAATGCTTCATATATTCTATCTAAATATCCATAAAAAAATCTCTCTTACCCATTCGGATCCTGATAATTTGCTGTCTCTAACAGGTTCTCTCAAATGCACGGACGTGTCTATGGAAAAAGTGCACAACCATCATATTATTATATCAATATCAAACTCATCCAAATATTGTTCAACTGGTGCTACCTCCCCATTAGACACATTATTTGTTCCCCCTTCCATAGTACCTATGCCATAACACAAATAAAAGAACATCAACATGGATATCTGGAAAAAAAAAACCAACAACAACTAATAACAGAAGTCGTAGAGTGAAAGCAAACCAAATATAAAAATCCCACGCAATCCATCACACCCATGCCACCACACAAATACAATAGTCTCAACATAAATATCTTTAAAAACCAAATAACAAGCAATACCATCAGTCATAGAGTAAAATGAAACACAAAGTCATGAAAATCCTACACAATCCACGGTACATTTCCCAACATCTAGTTAAGAGATTGGAGAAGTCCATTTCTCCTTTCAGTTGGGGTTTTGATGAAAGCCTCACTCTATCTGGCACTAGCGCATGCTCGTTCCGCTGCTTTGTTGTAAAAATTCTGGTCCAAGTCAGGCATGTTAACTAGGAGATCAATCACAGCAGATACAGAGAAGGGGTCTACAAGTGGTGATGTGACTTGCGAAGTGACAGAGCCAGTCACAGATTGACTAGCCCTAGCTTTGATCATCTCCTGTATGGCTTTGCAGGTACTAGCAACATTGAATGAGTTGCTCGCTTCTTCTCTTCGTATTTAGAGTCCTATCCAACTTGTGCTTATCATGAACTGGAGTAATTATCTTATTAGATGCAAATACTCCATCATCAAGGTGGTGTTCACCGATGTCTTCTGGATCACCGTTTGCATCACCACCACCACCATTGAACAGTCCCTTGTCATCATCTAACAACATCAAGTCTTTAGCATTTCTTACTGCATGCTTCCTAATAGCATATGTATCACCAAATACAATACACGGGTGGGATACTGAGGAAACCCATCCTTTTTGAATTTTGCCCACTCACTATTATCCTGCAATTCTCACAATGATGACATACGTTAGCAATATAATCAAACATCTTAAAACTTACATCTACAATGATCTCAAAAGGACCAAAAGTTAAATGATACATTGATGTGAGGTTCCCATACGCTTGGATCATCGACAATAACTGTTTTATTCACATTATCCCAGCCAAATCCGAATTGTGAAAGAAGCTTCTTAAAACTACCATACTGTTTTTTCAGTTTGTTCACCTTGTTCTTCAACTGTACTTGGTTATATTGGAGCCCTGTCTGATTATTGAATTCAGCTCGTATGTTATTCCACCCTGCTTTATTGTAAGTAAAAGAGGTGCGATTTCCCTTTTTGACCTCTTCTATCAACAAACTTATAAACAGGTTGGTTAAAGGCTTGGTCCACTTTGCATTGAATACCTCTTTCTGTGATGCCATTTAACCTTCACTGGAAGAGCATCATATGAGCCATGCATTAAATCATACCATAGTCATATAGAAATTACATGTAATACTACATTAAATCATAACATAATCATAACATTGTAACCACCCAACATTAGCCACCACAGTTGCCCCTAGAAAGGAATTAAAATGGAAGTGAATTTCATCAAAAGGATTTCTATTATTGGTAGCCAAAAAATGTAAGTGCCACATGGATACTCACAAAACATTTTCCATCTAGTGTCATGAAAGAACCAATTCTATGAATTTATAGCCCTTTAAATGTGTTAACTAGCAAAAAACGAATCCCAAATAACAACACACAAGAATAAAGGAAAGTCATTTGCAACGTGACAAGAGATTAAGGGCGCACATGGTAACATTTCTATTCCAGAAATCAATTTCTGGCCAGAAATAGATTTTTCTATTTCTATTCCGTGGACGAGTTTCTGAGCAAAAATGTATGTTTGATAACGATACAAAATTTCTATTTTCGAAATAGAAATTCGTTTGATAACGACATAAAATTTCTCCCTTCCGGGCGGCCGACAGAGGACGGCGGGTGGCGGCAAGGGGCGGAGGACGGTGGCTGGCGCTGGGAGGCGGCCAGCCAGTGGCGACGGATGACGGCGGCTGGCGGCGGGAGGCAATCGGCGTCGGGTGGTGGAGCATGGCGCTCGGTAGCAGATAGCAGCGGCGGTTGTCGGGGGCGGAGGGTGGCCAGCGTTGGGCGGTGGAGTACGATGGCTGGCGGTGGAGGACGGCGGTCGGTGGTGGGCGGCCGGCGGCGGAGGGCGGCCGGCGTCGGGCGATGGAGCACAGTGGCCGGCTGCGAAGGACGGCGGCTGGTGGTGGGTGACGGCTTGCGTCGGGCGACGGAGGACAGCGGTCGGCGGGCGTGAGGCGACCGGGGTCGGTCGGCGGAGGACGGTGGTCGGCGGCAAGAGGCAACCGACGGGCGGGAGGTGGCCGGGGCGGCCAAGGACGGCGGGTTGTGGCCAACATTGGGCGATGGCGAACGATGGAGGATGACGGTGAGAGGAGGCGATCAGCGAAGGACATCGACGGTAGGCAGCCGACGGTGGGAGGCGGCCGGCAATGGCGAGAGGCGGCCGGCGGTGGCGGGAGGCGGCCGGTGGCAATAGCGAGTGGCAATGGGGTAACCGGTTAGTAGCGAGAGCAAGCGATAAGAAGATTTTTTATTTCTCATTTCTATTTCAGAAATAGAAAAGTAATTTTTTTTACTTCTAATTTCTGTTCCAAACCTATTTCTAGAATAGAAATTTATTCCAGAAAAAAAAAATTGCGTTACCAAATGGATTTCTATTCCAAACCTATTTCCGGGAACAGAAAAATAGAAAAACAAAGAAATAAAAATGTTACCATGCGCGCCCTAACTAATTTATTAATTAAAACAATAAATGCCACAAAAAGTTGATACATGTATTTAGGTATTACTCGAAAACAAAATACTAATCTTAAGATAGTGCAATTCGATACCCTCCCTGTTGTAGATATAAGGGTACCTGCCAAGTTAATGGAAGATACATATGAGGATCCACACCTTCATAAAATTGAAACCAATTAAACAATAGATTGCTTTTGGGGGTAGCTTCTGCAAATTGGATCCACACCTTTATAAAATTAAAGCGACAGTAACGGAGAACTCCAAACTTACGGGATTCATTAAATTTAGGTGACTCTCGAAATACGCAGGTAAGCACCAAAACAAAGTAAACACAACCTAAATTGAAACCAATTAAGAAAAGACATGAGACTTTAGCCATAGTCCTAGTCCTCAATTATTTTCATAGTATATTATACATCGGGCTTGAATGCCTAGGTGGAGAAGTAAGGTAGGCCAAATCCAAAGCAGAACACATTGAGTCTAAATCTTTCCATGCAACATGCAACCCATAAGACGTGGCTTCACCCAAGTCAATGTTAAACATGACAATGTCAAATAACTATCAAAGTCAAGAGATAGCAAAGCTAAAGCTGGGATTATCTGTTTTGCCATCTGTTTCTCTACTATAATTAATATCGAGTGCTGCAAGAACACAAGAGAGTCTTAAGAAAGATCCTGCGGCATTAAATGCAAATGATGACACTAGATTTCAGAACTCCAAGACATCGAGAAGGATTTTATATGCAATTCGTCAAAGTATGAGATTTAACACCACCATGCATCTAAATGAGACTCCACGATAGCAGCCTCAACTCTTTTTGGACCAAAACAAAAGCACTAGAGAATTGAAAAGGACAGGCCAAAAGCTCACTTTCATTTGTTGATATACAACTTGTGACAAACAAATTGCAAATAATGTTTGGATCGTTTCTATAAGAGGTTTAAAGAGGAACGATCGTTTCTACAGAGGTTTAGATCATTTCTACTAGAAAGATATGAAGAACTTAGATCCTTCGGACTGACGATTGTATAAAGAGGAACGATGTACAAGATCGGCGAGAGCGAACCTCGCTCGACGGCAAGGGCGACCCAGATCGGCGAGGGCCCCTAGATCTGGGCGCGACAGCCCTCGTCGTCGACGATGAAGGTTGCTCGCGCCCAGACCTCGCTGTTCTAGGCGCGGGCCGTCCTTGCTACCATCGACTGAGGGCCGCGGCCTGCACCCAGATCGGCAAGAGTATCAAACAGAGACGAGAATAGAAAGGTGTACCGGCCGCTTTCGATTGGCCGGGGCTTCACCGCGAGTGACGGGGCTGGTGGCCGGTGCTCTGAAGACGACGGAGGATGGAGGAGGAGCTGAAGAAGCCGCTGCTTGAAAGGGAAAAAGAGGTAAGAATTAAAAAATTTAGGATTTATAGAAACCTTTCTACCTTTCTATTTCTGGGAACAAAGAAGTAGATTTTTTCTACTTCTTATTTATGTTCCGAATCTATTTATTGGCCACTTTTCTATTTCAAAAAATAGAAAAATTAACTGACGTTACCAAATGGATTTCTGTTCTTTTTTTTTCTGAAGAACAAAAGAACAAAAAAATAGAGAAGTAGAAACGTTACCAAACGTGCCCTTAGTTGCCCCATTTTAGTTTGAAGTATTGTAATGAAAACGTTCAAAATTGAAATAATCATTTGACAAATGAAGTTTCGTGAAATTGTAATAACAATTTGAAAAGAAATAACCATGAATTATGATTCTTTGAATTGTATGATTTATTGAGATAAACATTGATAAGAAGTTTAACGCACAAGGCTAAGGCTTGTATAAAAGTTCTTATCCTTATTAATCGAAAAAGAAACCATATAATTGAAAGAATATAAGTTGTAACCATTGTTCTTCATACTAACATTTCATATCTTCAAAACAGGTGATATAACAACGGAAGAAAGGAGAACACGAATCCGAACCCGTTTGCAAACAAGAATGGTAGAAAAAGAAATGCACAATCGCTTGGTAGAGGTCGAAAATCAAATGATCCAAATAGCCACCATAATGGCGGAGATGAAGGCTTTTATTATCACTGCAAGAGGATCTTATCCTATGGCTCCTAATACTAATACCCCAAATATTGGAGAAACTTCTCAAGACAACAAAAATCAAAATAAGGAGACAGTGCAGGAGAACCCACCAAAGATAATACCTGAGGTGGTGAATTTGAAAGATGGCACATAAAAAAAAACTCCATCTAGGGCCAAGAATGAGGAACAAGCCAAAAGTTTGGCTAAAATTGCATAATACCTTGCAAGCCAAGGCTATGAGTTGCAAAGATTTGATAAATTCTCGCCTTACACAAAGGTGGTCGTCTCGGAAAATTATAAAGAACCTGAATTTGTGAGCAAATATAACGGAAATGATTGTCCCAAAAGCCATTTGAAATATTATTTCTATAAGATGGTAAGGTATTCAGATAACACACATCTTCTCATCAACACCTTTCAAGACAATCTAAAAGGAGCAACTCTGGCACGGTATACCTCTTTGATTATCGAGGACTTTTGCGAATGGGATCATCTAGAGGTGGGTTTCTACGTCAATACAAATTCAATGTCGAAGTACTCTCAACAAAAGAAGATCTCTTGAGAACAAAGAAGAGAAGAAGCGAAGGATTCCGAGCCTTTGCACAGAGGTGGAAAGTTGTTGCCTTGGAAGTTAAACCCGCAATCAACAAAGACGAGCTTATTGAGCTCTTTTTGAAGTCCCTCCCATATGAGTATTAAGACAAACTTCATGTCTATGGTTGTCAAACATTCACCATATTGGTAAAAGTGGGAAAAAGAATAGAATGGGCATTGAAAGAGAAGAAGAACCAAGAAGCATCGACATGGAGATCATATCCAACGAGAAAGGAGAAGGAGCTTGCTCAAGAAGTGGCAGTGGTAACAAGCCCAAATACTTATCCAACACCACCTCAGAACAACCAAACACCACTTGGAAAAGTACAAAGCCATTTGAGCCAAGGAAGAAGCCCATAAAGCAATTTACACTGTTGCCATGACCTTGTCGAAATTATTACCCATGTTACTAGAAAAGCATATGGTGGTAAAAGAAGTACCAAAAGAGAATCCTCCAAGATTTCATGGGTTCGATGAGTCAAAAACTTGTGTGTATCACATGGGAGAACGAGGGCATGACGTGGATAATTGCCTCACTTTAAAAATCAAAGTTCAACAGCTCATTGATAGGAAGATTTTCAACTTCCAAGAACCCGAACCAAATGTGCATCAAAATCCTTTTCCAGAGCACAATATAGTTGGCATGATTTGGGACGAAGATGAGAAAATTAAGTCTGATACGATGAATACGAAGCCAAAGTAAAGGCTGCTTGTCGTGGTGATGATCAGTTCCGCAATAGAGCGCGTCAGAATGGTGAAGTAATAGACACCTTAGGAGAAGATTCTTGAAAGTATAACTCCCAAGTTAAATACACACCCCCTCTATGGGCATTTAAAAATGATGTTATCGTGCTCGATAGATGGAGCGGTATGGATGAAATTCAAACTAACAAGTTAAACCTCAAAGAGAAAGAAGATAAAGAAGAACAAGAGAAAGAAAGGATTCGACGAGGCGACAGACACTTCATTCGCAAGGCATGGAAGCATGGTGAAACCATGGACTTATTGGGTCAAAATAGCAGTTGCTATAACTTTCACATCAAGTATACACCCCTTCCATGGGCCTTCAAAAATGAGGCCATTATACATGATGGTTAAGGTGGAATGGACGAAGTAAGTGACGAAGGAATGGTGTCCATAATTACACCATTTGTGATTAAACTGGATGAAGTCGACAAGTACAGAGAAGAAGAAAGTCACGTAGAGCCAATCACTATCCAAATTCCTATCGACGAGTTAAGGATTGAGGAAGGTGAACCGCAACCGGTGGTAATTGCTTTACCCTCAAAAATTGAGTTCAACACTAAATGCGTACCATGGGACTATTCTGCAAAAGAAGTTGATGCCATGACCTGATCAAGTAGATATTAATGAAGGGAGAAGTGGAAAAGAAGAGAGTAACAGAGGAAGATGCCAAGCAACTTCTATAAGTCATGATAACAAGTGAATTCGAGGTAATAGAGCATTTAAGGAAGATGTCGGCACAAATTTCTCTATTGGACCTATTCAAAACATCCGAAATGCACAAAATGGTCCTTATGAAGCTTCTTAACGAGGTACACATGCTAGAAACTATTAACGAAGTACAATTGAAAGATTTTGTTGGCACTGTTCTCCTTAAAGATCATATCGCCTTCTCATATGAGGATTTTCCTATGGACGGACGCTCACATAATAAAGCGTTACACATCGCGGTTAAGTGCCGAGGTAAGGAGGTATCACGGGTGCTAATTGATAATGGCTTTGCTCTCAATCCATGCCTATTAGGTACACTACACCGATTGAGGATCGGTGAAGAATCCATTAAACTAACGAAAGTAACTATGAGATCGTTTGATGGCATGAAGAAGGATGTTATTGGAGACATCGAGCTGGAAGTGTTCATTGGTCGTGCTCTATTTTCGATTAATTTCCAAGTTATTGACATTCCAAGAACCTTCAATCTATTACAACAAGATGAAATGTCTCGACAGACGAACTGCAATATTACTCATTTAGCACAAATCCGACACGATCTTGGTTGCGGCAGACACGATACCTTCAAAAGTTACTACGTATTTTACTCAAGTCATGATAAGCAGACACGATCGCAATTCAATTCTACCATCTCAATTGGCTAATTTCCTGCACTTCACTCTAATGATTGCTAATGATGTGGCTTAAACAAGTTCTTGGAAGGGTTCCTCTTGAGGAGGACAAATGCTCCAAAGTTAGTTAAAAAGTTGTGTTGCATGTCTGAACTGTGAAGTGGACCAAATGCCGATTTGGGAGTTGACCTCGTCGGTTCAAACAACCAATGAATTGAGGCTCTTCGAAACCAAAAAGCCTGTCTCGTTCACGTCTCGAAATCCTCAGAAGATGCCTTCGAGCTCCAATGGATATACCTCGACAATCGTCGATTTGATTCGTCCGAAGATGTTCGGGCCCATGCATTTTTGCTTAGATTTGACTTCTGCCAAGTTGGTCTCCCTCAGCCGGCACACCTTCAAAACTTCACGACGGTTTTGCTAAGGAGAGAAGGGGGAATGTCATGTTGCATCAATGGATATGTATTGTTAGTAAAGTCCAACTTAAAAGCCTACACTTTTATATGGAAGCGTGATCTAACTTGTATATACTCTAACTACCCACCATGAGTAGGCTGGATTTCGACCTAAAATGAAATGTGGAAATATATAATAAGGAAGGCAAATAAGATATTCGTAAAGATTTGAATTCGGTATCTCATACTTTGATACCTTGTAAAACATCTATTTTAAAAACATAAAACTTTTGAGTTGGATATTTTAATATCATAATGTGCCACGACCTAAACGCTTACATTTTCAAAATAGCCAACAATGGTCTCGTAACATCTTTCATATACAATATTAATTTCTCTAATCCCACACCCTTATATTTCTAAAAACTGCACTTTGCAGTCTAAAAAACTCAGGAAAAAAAAGTAATTTCTAGGATTTTAAAAATTTAAGGGTACAAAATTAGGTAACGATTCTCATTTTTCAACTAATAAATAATTAAATAAATAAAGCAAAAGGAAAAAATATGAGCATTGAAAATTTGATGGAAGACTTTGCAAATCGACGATGCTTACCAAGCCCACGTCTGTTGAATGGACTCCTGGTGTTTTGTTAGTTGATGCAAATCTGCCGTTGACCGCTCCTGCCATGGAGGTCAAAACTTATCCTTGTAAATAAAAATAAAGAAAAGGAGTGGGGAAAAAGAGAAGAATGGTATCAATATTGGGGTCTACATATTAACCAAATTTACTTTTGGATACCCATATTTATGAAGATTGAGATACTTTCGAATTAGACTAAATTTACCTCTTCGATTTACTCATTTTGAGAGGTTGACATTATAACACAAAGAGATAGGTCCGATTACTCCTTTGCTTTTCTTCCCTTTCGCCCATTTTCTTTTCTCCTATCTTGCTAATTCTCCTCTCTCACACCTGGTATTGGAGGTGATCGATTTCAGGATAAGTACATTCCAAGAGTCAATTCATGAATTTTGGAACCGAGAATCTAACCGGTTCCCTTTGGGAATGGAACAGGAACCAATTGGTTTCCGGAGCAATCAAGAACCAGGCCTAAGTTTAAGTAATATATAACTATTATTATAGGGAAAACGTATCATTGTGAACAATTTGTAGCGTAGTGGTTAAGGGATCGATGGATTTTCTAGACTTCCTAGTCTTGAAACCTATCTAAAACAAATATCTATCTTCAGGAACAAAATCGGTTAAGGCTTGTTACCCAATTCTTCACCAAGGAATATATCCGGTTTCCATGCAAAACCGGCTTGGAACTGGTTTGGTAATGTCTACTCAGCTCAATTCTCAAATTGAACCGACTTGGTTACTCTCTCCTACCCACTGCAAAATCATAGGTGAGTGAAGATAGATTAAGACCTCATACTATTATGACTAGTGACATTTATGTTAAGTGTGCAACCTATTTTTATAAAAGTTTATGTTTTGCTTCTATCTTAACAAGTTTCTTTTTTGTTGGAAAATGATACAAACAATCCATGAACTTTGACTCAATGTGTAATTTGATCCCTGAACTTTTAATTTGTTCAATGTAGTCCTTGAACTTTGGTCTTATGTTCAATTTGATCTCTAAACTTTTAATCTGTTCAATGTAGTCACAAGACTTTTAGTACATATTCAATTTAGTCCCTAAATTATATGAAAATGTTCAATGTATGTAGTCATTCCATTAATTCAAGTTCAGGAACTACATTGAACATTTTCATATAATTTAGGGACTAAATTGAATATGTATTTAAAGTCTTTGGACCACATTGAATAGATTAAAAGTTCAAAGATCAAATTGAACATTAGTCTAAAGTTCAAGGACTATATTGAACAAATCAAAAGTTCATGGATCAAATTGCACATTTGACCAAATTTCAGGGACTGTTTGTGTCATATTCCCTTTTTTCTTCGGCCCAATCTTAACAAGTGGGCCGGATTGTGTGAATTTCCTTCGAATTGGCCCAAGTGATTCTCGGTCCAAAATAGCCCGTGGGCTTGGCCCCAGGAGACCACTTCAACGGGTTTGCTTGCTTGTGTTTATGATCCCATTTAAGGCCTCTTTACTTGCTTTTCTCAAAAATTTCATTCACGATACTCAACAAAGGAATCGAGATGGAGCACAACAAGATCTCGGAGTACTTGACCATGATCGACCTTTCGAGCAACGGCTCCGTCGGAGAAATCCCGAGTTCCATCGGAAGGTTGAAGGAGCTGCATTTGCTCAATCTCTCCAACAATGCGATCGCCGGCTCCATTCCTTCGTCCCTGGGAAATTTGACCATATTGGAAGCTCTCGACCTGTCAAGGAATGAGCTCACCGGAAAGATCCCTCCGGAGCTAACCCAACTCACTTCCCTCACCTTCTTCAACGTGTCGGACACCCGTCTTTCTGGGCCTATACCTCGAGAGAAGCAGCTCAACACATTCGAGAATGGCTCTTACGGGGGGAACTTGGGACTCTGCGGAGCTCCCTTGACAAAGAAATGGGGCAATCTCGAAGCATCGCCACCTCTGCCGTCCCATGATGTGTTTGTCAACGAGGACTCGAGGACATGCATCGAAGAACTCGATTGGAAAATCGTGCTGATGGGCTTTGCAAGCGGGTCGGTCATGCGATCGTTGACTAGTTTTGCCAAGGAAAGCAGAGAAGACGGAGGCGCAGAAGAAGGGTTGTGTGATCTGCATTCTGTCATATAACATGATGTAATCAGCTCGAATCTTTGCGAGATATGAGCAGATGTCACTCGAGTTCATCAAGCTAATGCCAGTGCTAGTGTGCGTGAGATGATCTTCAGCTCCCGAAAGTTTACTTGGAAGTACTCAGGAATGCAGCAAGAGATTATAAAATGGTCTCTTCTTGTTTGCGTACGGAAAAGCGTGGGTACTTATGACAAACTGATATACTTCAACAGTTATGGCAAACCGGCCCATTATATGATTTTTACTTTGCTATATAATTATCACTCGGTATATTGTCCGCTTTAACCAATGATATTTCCGACAAAAAAAAATCCGTCCCATTTCAAGCCTTACGGTTTTGTCCTTTGTTATACATATAACTACTTTCCCATGAGATTACCCATTTTGATAGTTCGAACGAGGGAGAATTACCAAAAAAGTCATAAACCTATTGCGATTGTGCCAATTCAAGCCTAAACTTTTTTTTTTGCCAATTGAGTCATAAACCTTTTACATTTGTGTCAATTTAGTCTATTCGATCAATTTTGGGCGGAAATCATTGATATGGACGTCGGTTGTCCTATGTGACATAGTCAGCACTGACGTGGATAATTTTTAATATTTTTTTCTTTTTTTCTTTTTCTTTCTTTTTTTTTCCTTCCCTTCTTCCTCTAACCGGTCGCCAAACCTCGGAGACCGGCCAAAGGTGAGGATCGATGAGGTTGACCTTGTCAGCCACTCAGCAAGGGTTGGTCACCGAGGTCTGGCAACTAGTTAAAGGAAGAAGAGAAGAGAAAAAAAAAAGAGAGAAAGAAAAGAAAGGAAAGGAAAAAGAAAAATAATTGGAAAAATATTAAAATATTATTTAAAATCGTCCATGTTAGTACCGTTCGTACTACAGAGGACGACCGATATCCATGTCAGCTATTTCTGGCCAAAATTGGCCGGATTGACTAAATTGGAACAAATACAAAATGTCCAAGACTCAATTGGCAAAAAAAAATGGGAAAATTTCAAATAAAGGCATGAAGTACCCTCAAGATTTCAAATAAGGGCATGAAATATGCCATCATTTTTTCAAATAAGGATACGAAGTGAACCTTATTTTAAATAAAGGCATAAAGTGATTGCGTCAAACTCAAAGAAGGGCATGACTTCATTGACTGGTCAATGGTATTTTTGTCCTTCACTTTTCTGATTTTTTTTCTTTTTTATGTTTTTTTCTTTCATTTTCGCTGGTGGCCGGCCACCACCGATAACTGAAAAGGGTCGAGCAAGGGTCACCCATGCCATAACTGGGCGAGGTCGACCAAGCGACCCTTACCGGCCATAGGTAAGGCCGACCCTCGCCAAATTTGGAGGCTCGCCTCACCCACGGCTAGCTAGGACCTAGGCGCCAATGGCCGACAAGGGTTTGCAGCCCTGCCCTCGCCTAGAATCAAGTCATGTCACTAACTCCGTTTAATTTGACTAATGAAAAATGATGACGTGATATTTTAATATTTTACTTCTCCTAAGTGGCATTCTACATAGAGCATTAAAACCACGTCGCTTTGATATGAATCCTAATTTTTACATAAAATCTTAATTAAATTAGGTAAATTATCCAAAAAAATTCATAAAAAAGACAAATTCAAAAAAGAAAAAAAGGATAAAACTTTAAAAAAATAAGAACACACAAAAAAAAGAAAAAACCCAGGCCCTCCACCCGTATCTTTTTCTTCTTCTTTTTTTTAATTTAACTAAAATTTAGGTTAAAATTATCTTTACATGAAATGCCCTTAACCGATCGGAATATTTAGTCGATCGATGAGATTAGGCCCTTAGTTGAAACTGTCAGGACAACTTTGGGCCATTTTTTAAAACAAGATTCATTTTATGTCCTTATTTAAGAAAATGAGAACACTTCAAGCTATTATTTTGAATTTTCCCACAAAAAAATTAGGATTGAATTGCTATAATTGTAATAGATTTAGGACTTTTTTTGGTAATTTTCTCGTTTCAATGATAAAAGTTGCCGTTACGTTGAAAAGCACATATTGGTGAGTCAATTTTAGTTTCACGGCCGCACACTAGAAGATGAGTTATCTGTCTTGTTATCGGTGACCTTACTTTTGTGAAAACACCGAATATATAATCCAAGAAAGCTCCTCTCTCGGTGCGCAACTCAATTTACTCCTATCTCCTTCGCCATCCTAAAAACTCGCAAGCAGTTGCTCATTATCCAAGCTCTCTAGCCTCAATGATCACTCCTCGCCCTTGCCGATCTAGGTTGTTACAAGACGAGTACAAACTCACTGTTAACCACAAGCCACATCGAGAACAATTTATTCAAATGCATGTGCATAACAAATGAATTCTATGCAATTCCCATCTCTAAAGTTCAAAATTTCCTAAACAATCTGGGGGCGGATCTAAGTGCTATCATGTCAAATTCCACAGATCAATAGCAAATACGCCCTTCATTACATCTAAGTTCTAACATTTCTATCGAAGCAACCATCACATCATCACACCTTGCAGATCCGGCAAGAATAAGAAAACACATCATTATCATCCAACCACACACTAATCCTTTGCTTAGCCCCGCAGTCTCCCTCCCTCTCTCTATCCCCACTTCTCCACGAAATCTGTCAAAGTCAACCGCCGAAATCGCTAAGATTCCTGCTCCGTTCTCTCCAAGCTCGGAACGAGAGCAAAAGGGCGCCGGCGACGACCATGGCGGACGACAAGGAGTCGACGTCTGTCCCGCTGAGCAGCAGCAGCAGCGGCCAGCGCGACATCGACGAGGCCGCCGAAGGGGGAGGAGATCCCGAGGATCCGGTCAAGGCCCGCCCGCCCTCTCCCGCCAATTCCTCCACCCGCCAGGTCCGACCCGCATTCTCGCTGTGGCCGTCCCGGGTTCGGGGCGGACCCTTTGCTTTGTTGGGTTCTCGTGTCTGGGTTCTTGAGTATGTGTGCTGTTAGTTGACTTTCGATGCTTCGGATCCTTTATGGGCGTTTTGGAGAGGCAGATAGTGTGAATTCATTCTTAAGTCGCGGAATTTAAGGTTGAAGATGTGTTCTTGGTCTTTTTCCGTGTCCCTGTCCTTGCATTCTTGGTCTCTTTGTACGGTCCCAAGTGGAAAGAGCCGAGTTGATGTGGACGCCGGTGAAGGAAGGGAAAGGACGAGAGGTGAAGGGAAGTGGGAGTATTATGGGTTGCATTAAATTCTTTGTCATGATCCATACATTGGTGATGGCTGAGCTTCGCAAGTACGGTAATTCAGTGTAACAAAACAATATTTCTAGTCTGTGATTCTTAATGCATTTTGATATCCAACCGAGCGTATTCCTCGGGATCACTTGCACCTTGTCGACTTTACCTCCATATCTGCAGTGTGGCTTCATTAGGTCTGTTGAATTTTGATTCTTCCCTGGGCTTGGGCAAAGCTAGGTTCATGACAATCCTTTAACGTAATCCAATTTATAAGCAACATTTTTACAACTGATATAATCTCAGTCTACTACCTCAATATCTCATTTTCACCTGCTCAAGTGGTTAGCAGGAACTTAAGTCTGGGTTACCCATATTCAACAGCTTGTTTTTTCCCCTTCAATGGATATATATATGCTCAAGATTTTCTCGTCAACCTGCTCCAATGATCTGGTCATTGAGGACGAGACTAGTGAATTAGGCATTTATACTTACCATCTCTGCCGTCTTCCAATCATCACACATGAAGAATGCATGCCAAGCCCTTTCTTAGTGGATACAATCAGCTTGAGTTTCTCCCTGAAAAAATCTCAAATCTCATCTTCATCCCCTCCACTGTCTCATGTGTCTGCTCATACCTTATCAAACATCAACACCAGCAACAAGAATTTTGATAACAATGAAAAGATTCAGACCTTACAATTCCACAGAGAAGACCAAGTGAAAGTCTTGAAGAGCTCTTCTTTCCTCGTCATGTATTGTCATCAACGACTAGATCCAGCGCAAATCTTATTGCTGGCTATGATAGAACGCATTTATAATTACTAGTATGGATGCACACGTGATGGCTATGCAAAAAGTACATAACTAATTTGTATAATGGCTATGAAAAGAGAAACCATGTCTTACCTAGAAACACTAAGAATTCCATGAAATGTAAGAACTTAAGTGAAAGCAGAAGTAATATTTAAAGGAATGAGTATAAGACAATAGCTAACTGCAGGGAGTGGAGAGAGAGAGAGAGAGAGAGAGAGAGAGAGAACCTTGTAGAAAATTACCTCCAATAGGAGTTACCGTTATACCCTTATAAGTGAAGTATAGATAGATTTTGCTTGAGGGATAATTGATGGAATCATATGGATAAATTTTGTCCACTATATTTGATATCTATTCATTTGATTAATAAAAGGGTATTAGTCTAGTTTATGATAAATCGTCTTTAACAATCCTTCTGTGATTGTGATATCTCCTGGATACTAAAAATTGTCATTTCTTTATATATAACCTCATCCATGGTGTATGCCAGAAAACCCTCATCCATGGTAGAGTGGGTTATGTAATTACTACATTTAGTTCATGTCCTCTTTTTTCTTTATTGGCCACTATCTCATATTGACTTTTGAGCCAGAAAGGTATATACTAATATAATAGTACTTTGTTTGGTTAAATGTGCTTAATCATGGTAAACATAACCGTCTTGCAATAAAATAAGTGGAAGTGTGGTAAATTGCTCGGTTCAGTGGTTGTAAATTTTAGAATATTTTTAAATAATAAACCACGCTTTCATCTAATAGTTTAAGCTTTTAGAACTGTTGGTAGTGATCCCACAAAATCTCACATGATATCAAAAGAAGGGGTCCTGAGTTCAAATCTTTCCAAGCCATTATTTGCCTTCCCAATTGCATATTTTCATGCTTTAGGCTGAGGCCAAAGTCTAGCCTACGCGTGAGGGGGAGTGTTAGAATATTTAAATAATAAATTATACATTCATCTAAGAGCTTAAGCTTTTATAATAGTTAGCAATGGTCCCACAAAATCTCACAATAAAACTTGCTCTCACAATAAAACTTGCTCTTTCGTAGCAAAAGTATGTATCTTGTAGTAAACCCTCCTAATATATTGTAAAGCATGTAATGTTTTATAAAAAAAAAATATCAAGTGAAGTTACATGATTAGTTTTTGGTCAATAAAAAAAATTGTACTTGGTAAAACACACTCATTCGAGTTAAGAAATTTAATTTCTTTGTAAAGTACCTTCAAGCATGGTAAAATTCTAAGTGGTGGTAAAGGAGATTCTATTATAGTAGGAAATCTGTCAAGTGAAGGTTGTGACAAATGAATGCAATCTGTTTGCAAGGCTTATATATTTTTTCACTTATTTTGGCAGGCTTGCTGTTTTGTGCTTCAGAGTTGGATCTCAAAGAAGTTTATGACTGGATGGTAACATGTTTCGCTACTTGTTCATATGCAATGATTGGTTGCTTACTACTTCTGGATGACTGCTATAATTATATGTTTATTTGCAGTGTGGTTCTGTTCCCAGTTGCGGTCACATTTTTTATCACATGGTGGTTTATTGAATTTGTTGATGGTTTTTTCAGTCCCCTCTATGCCCAGCTAGGGATAAACATATTTGGTAAGTAGCGAGCGCTTAGTGAAAAAATTTTCTTTTGTCATATTCTGCAAATATTTGTTGTCTGATGTAGCACAGTCATTGGCCATATGAGTGAAGCCATATTTGTTATAGAGTTATTCATTGGTGAAGCCAAAAAGACTCATTTAATTTAATCTCTCTAAAGTTGAATTTCATGGGTGCTAGCCTACCAAATGTTCTTAGCAAACATTTAGGATTGCATGAAATGCAGCTGTTTGTCATAATAGTTCACTGCCTGACTTTTTAGAAAGAACAGTAAAAAATGCTTCTGGACAATTCTGTAGGCCTTAATGAATAGCCTATAAACTGGTCATGCATTTCATACTGCCTGAGCTAGATGCTTATGGGAGAATAAAATATAAGAAAGATGTTTTTGCTGTCAATAAGGGTGATACATGACAAAGTGCTACATTAGACTTATGTTTGCTTAAACCTAATCTTTGACATGAGGACTGTTTCCACTTGATTCATGTAGGAAACCTTAGGCTTTTGCATTCCCCTTTCCTTGGATCTTACCTATCAATTTTCATTTTAGATATTTGGGCACATCAATGACCTGATTTTTGTCTTTGTTATTCCAGTAAAGAGAATATTAACTTTCCGTGATAACTTAATAAGAAGTGGGATCTATCCTCTTCTTCCTCTACATATCTTAATTGCTAGTCACCCCTTTCTGCTTGGAAGCTTCTTTCTCTATGTACTCTCACTCCCTTCCCAGACTTCTTAATAAGGCCCTGATTCACAATTGGCAGCTTGACTTAAATGTGGTTTTCTGAATGCACAAATCTTGAACTATCTATTCTACGCTTATGTAGATACAAAGTACTCTCATATACTTCATGTTGTGACCTTTTCAACTTAGTCTGATGAAGCCATCCTTTTCAACATAATGATTTACAAAGCTCTGGATCTTTTATTTTGCAGGGCTGGGCTTTGTCACATCTCTGATGTTTGTATTCCTTGTTGGGGTTTTTGTTTCATCATGGCTGGGTTCCACTGTCTTCTGGATTGGAGAGTGGTTTATCAAGCGAATGCCATTCGTTAAGCATATATACTCAGCCTCTAAGCAAATTAGTGCGGCAATTTCTCCTGGTAAAGATTATTAGATCTTTGTTCTGCCTAGTCAACTACTGCAAAACCAGTTATATCCTTGCATAGTAATCATTGTGAATAGTACTCTCTAAATGGTTTGTGCTTTGTCAATCGCAGTTTTTAATGGAAGTTTGGAAATACAAATTTTGTTTCTAATTAGTAGTTCAGTAATGCAGATGTACTGTATGTAATTTAAGTAGATTTGTTTGCTGTCCTGCCAAGTTGGGCATTTTACTTTTGGTCCATTTCTGAACGTAAGGACACTGTTGATGACCTCGTGTATGTTCTATGCTTGTCCATGATTAAAATCTTTTAATTGGATGAAGACACTTAGTCTACATTTGGTTAACGGGATACAAATCAGGATAAAATAAATTATATCCTATCTAGCGACCAAAAGAAAAATTATATCCTATCTGGTGTTTGGTTGCTGTTCAAGATAGGATAAAGCCGGATAAAACAGGAATTTAGCCCGGATAAAAATATCCCACGTGGAAGTGGGATAAAGGTGGATAGGATTTTTCATGTTCATGATGTAAGAGCTATATTTTGAAAAACCTACCCTCTCCTTCTCCTTCTCCTTCTCCTCCATAGCTCTCTGGCTCACGTCGAAACTTCACAAAAGCAACGAGAGAGTCAGAACACTATACTTTTTGGATTCACAAAGGTCAAAGATCATGCTTTCTCCCATTGTATATCAATTTCATTCCTCCGATTTTACGCAGCATTAACCAGTGTATTTGCATCCGTGTTGTTTTATGACATTGAACAACATCGAACAATGTTTTTTTCTTGTGAAGTTGTGAATAACGTAGATGTGAACTTTGGTATGATCAAATGCTTGTATGTTTAAAAATCATTACCATGTAAAAGGTGGTTTTGTGGAAGTTTGTCTCAAGAAAAAGGGACTATGTCAAGTGCATACAAACTCAGTGACACAGCAGGTGCTATTGATGGATTTCTTCTATGGTTTAGTTGCTTCAATGGTGGTTTTGATGTCTGGGAGAATTAAGGTTGATGGGGCTAAAGAAACATTGTTACTGTATACTTACAACTTTTGTTAAAGACCGAGATTGCAATTGTTCTGGTCTTTAACTATCTCGTGTGCTTTTGATATGGCCCAACAAGTGCCATAGCTCCGAGCAGTTCAATCTCTATTTTTTTTTTTGGACAAAATGCCATCTTACCTTTTCCTAGTGCAGGATGATTTTTTGCTTTCGAGTTATTAAAACCGCTTGCTGTAGATTTGCTAGCAGACACTCTTCTTTTGTATATTGCATGCTTTTTTTTGTTATTTGGTTATAGTTGCTCAATTTGCTGATGTTATGACTCTTCAATGGAAAGCCTTTCTTACATATTGACCGATAAAAATTTTTTACAAATTAATATGCAAATTTCATAAAGTGGTCAGATTTGGGAGTTTTTTTTCCTTTCTCTTTATTGGATTTGGGAGTTTATGATGATAAATATGGTACTTTTTCATGGCAGTAACATATTTGTCGTTTTCATTGAGATGTAGTTTCTACCAAATAAGGTATAAGCTAGGATACGAAAATATTTAGCTTTATTGTTGTGATTCACCAAACAATGGATAGGATATAATAAATTTTCAGGATTTCATATCTAATCTTATCCAGTCTTGTCCGGACTAGAAATCCATACGACGAAACACAGCCTTAGGCTTTTGTAATAGAATAGCTTTGAAGGAGGGGAGAAAGAAATGTGACATTAACTTTGCCTCAGACACAGGCTTCCTCTTTACTAATCATTTGTTTCTTATGGTTGGTTAACCTTTTCTTTCTTTTTGTTCATCTTTTGTGAACTTAACAATGGCATGCATGCTTGAACTGGGTGGTTTTTTTTCCCTACAGACCAAAACACGACAGCCTTTAAAGAGGTTGCAATTATCCGCCATCCACGTATTGGTGAATATGCATTTGGTTTCATCACATCGACTGTCGTCCTTCAGGTGCTTCTCTTTTGTTACTGTTCACCATCCCTATACTGAGAATTCAATAGCAAAATTACTTCTTTAGCAGAAAATAATTGACAAACTTATCATTTCTATGCATCAGATAATTCTTCTTACCATTGAGTCCACCAATCTTTTTTCCTATAAATCAAGGAAAAGCATAAAAAAAAATTCTTTCATTGATGTTGATAGACAATCAAAACAAAGGGTAAAGGAGAAAATTTATATTAGAAACTTGAAGATCCACCGTAAACCAGAACAGAAAGTTTGAGTTCAGCATGCTTCTAAATGAACTAAGTTATAGATAAATCAATTTGTTAGAGAATCTAAGGTAGTGCATTGTATACAAGTTATTAGAGTGATAAGAAAACAAGAGTCACATTACAAAAAAGGCGAACAAAGGGGTTGTTCGGGCCCTAAGATCAGTGTTCTAGAAATAGGAAATTTCATTGATGCACATTTCACTAGTCTAGTCTTATAGTCCTATAATGGACCAGGCAAATCCTGCAGGGTTGTCTTATTGCTGTTAGCTATTGATGCCTGAGCCAGAATGTAATGGGCAGAATACATAATTTAAAGGTCGTTCTGCTTTGGTATTGCTTATACTTCCGCATATTTTACCTACTATGGTTTTGTCATACAGAAAGACAATGAAGATGAGGAGTTGTGTAGTGTTTTTGTCCCAACAAACCATCTATATATAGGCGACATATTCCTTGTTAATTCCAAAGACATCATAAGACCTAATCTCTCAATCCGAGAAGGCATAGGTACGATTTCCTATTTGCATGCTGATGAATGGTGTTGCTTTTGTTATGATTGAGTTTCTTTCTGGATGCTCTATACTTTTTGCTATTTTTTGTTTTACAAGAAAGTTTCTGAAGAAACAGGTCTGTTTTCATGTTTCGATTGGAAAAGAAATATCGCAAGTGCCCTTTTATGGGAACTTAGATTGTTAATTTCGGGTGAGAGATGGACTTTCATTCTCTAGTGGGGCAAGCGATGTATCTCATGTTTATCTATCATCTGTGTGCATCCAAAAGCTCTAGCTACACTTTGTTAAGCTTATTGCTGTCAGTGATATCGAAGCTCTAAGGGCCCAACTGGTTATCATATGTGAGATTTATAGCATTCCTTTAACAATGGGAACCGTTCACTTGCTGCAATTGAAGCCGTTGTTTTCCTCATGTCTTCTCATCCATGCTCGCTAAAGCCGTTTATATCCTCTAAAAATCGCTTTGACTGAGTTCACTGGTCATTTGTACAGTAAATTTGCCTTCTGTAAGTCGGAATAATCTGGCGTCATCGACTTTATTGTAAGCATCACATAGAAGCATCTCTGAAGTATTTTTACCTAAATGAGAATATCCATTTTGCAGAGATCATCGTATCTGGGGGCATGACGATGCCCCAAACTATTTCGCCTCAGGAAAAAGTCACAAGGAAAGGCGAAATCGTACCTCTTGACAGAATCATATGATTTTATGAGGACGAGGCCTGTCTTGATGGGTCTAGCTGCATTCTTTTGGATGGTTATTGTTTTGTAACCTAAATCTGTCTTCTGTAGCCACGTAGTTGTAGTCAGTGTTCATAGATTGGAAGATGGTCGAATCAATTTGTGTATGACTCTATTTTTACTGTTTCATTTCTCTTGGGACTAATAATGCATCTGTAAGTTGGTGATATACAAAGCTCTCATCGCCGACCGAGAATTTCCCGCGTTTGCTTGTAGTTCCTATCTTGAATTCTCATTCTGCAATTTCACCAGTTCGTTCTCCGGTTTCGCCGGAAATGCTAGTGTATGTGTTCTGCAAATTATTATGCCTACGTGTTCAGAAAGGCTGTATGCAGCCTTTAATTGGGTTTGCACATTCATCTCCAAAGTTGTGTTCAAGTTGGGTCGGAATTTCAACTTGGTATGCTGGAAGCTCCATCTGGGCCTAGGTTGAAGATCAGCCCAGACTTCGCCGCCACTATAGGCTGTCGCGGCCTGTCCTGTACCAAGGCGGGCGCCACGACTAGGTTCCCGAGTTTAACGTCCCGGTACCCGGACACAGCAGCTCCCCTGTTGAGTCGGAATCCTTTTCTTTGCCCCAACTTCAACAATATCCGAACTTGTTTTTACACCCCGTGGACCAAGTGAAGCCTTTTAAGGATATGCTAATGTCCGAACCGAGTAAATTAACTATATGCATGGTTTTGCTTGTGGCCTACGGCCATGGCAAATGTGGGTGTATGGCATTAACATTTTTTTCTTTTATATATATATAAGTGTATATTAAGATTAAATGGTGTGCATATTAAATAGGTGACGTGGCATCTCGATGAATATGCAATGTTTTTTATTGTTTTCCTCAATTCCACACTTTGTTACTTTTTACCTAACCCAGAATTGCTGTGATCATTGAGACAATATTTAAAAATCTAAAATTCTTAGTTTGTCATGGACATATAATTAAATTGAGTATGAAGTTAAATTGAATATTGCGAATTTATTTTGATCTTTCACAATCAAACTAATGACGCAAACCCATTTTTCTCCCCTTTTTTTGCAATTTCTTCTTCGCGGCATTTTTTTTATTTTTCATTTTTTTCATGGCCGTGTAGGAACGCAAGTGCCATGCATGTTCGTTAAACATTTTGACTGAAGGACCAATTTGAACAAATTAACATATATACGATTCAAAGATTTAACTGAATAAAAAAAATTCAAAAACAACATTGTATGAATCAAATAAGTTGAGGCAGCTCCTATGCCATTATCCTTAAAAGAATTCAAACTCGCCGGTTCTTATACATGGACAAATCTTTTACCACTTTGTTAAATTTTTTTTTATTTTACCAAAAGAAAATGAAACTTTTTACTGCAAAGTAGGTAGTATTTTTCTTGCAATAAATGTTCAACCAAATATGAGACGTTTTATTTCAAGAGCGGAAACATATTTGACTAGTAAAAAAATGAACAGTTGAGATGGTGGTTTGTTTTATAAAAAAAAATCTTTCGTATTTTATTTAACAATTACTTACCTACCTATATTTGGAAAATATCAAATATATATGACTTTGAAAATCACTTTGCACCTTCAAAACCCTAAACAAAAAAAAAAGGCCCTAAAATGAATTTCCAAGGTTCGGTATTTTCCAAAATGGGGCTTAATTAATTTATTCGTTAATAAAACGATAAATGTTCTCGATATACTCTTCCTTTCCAATGCTTAAAAATACGCGAAAGCGATATTTATTCACAGGATTATAAAAAAATGAGAAATTATTTTTGATATTTTTCCTTTTCATTTCGTTAACCATTTTCAGTGAATTAAAATCTCATAAATAATTTCCCAAATTAAATGTCACGTCAAATCGAGGCCAGGACCCCAAAGATCGAATTCGAACCGAAGAACCACCTCGCGATTTCTCTCGTTCGTCGCTCTCGGGGAAAAACCCTAGAATCCGCGAAGCACCGCCCCCCTGTAGCCGCCGTCGTCGCGGCGGACCTAGGGTTTCCATCTCCGGCGGAGGGACCTCGGCTCGGCCTGGCCTGACTCGATGGACTTCGACGAGTACGAGTACCTGGAGAAGACGGTGGAGAACCAGGACGACCGCGACAACTCCTCCAAGCCGCGGCGGGGTAGGGACGGAGCTCCACCGGAGAAGGGCGAGAAGAGCTACAGGAGGCGCGATGCGGACGAGGACGCGGACGGCGAGGACCGGAAGAGCAAGAGGTCTCGGAATGGGGAGGAGGAGAACGGCTCCAGGAGAGACCGGGACCGGGACCGCGACCGCGACCGCGACCGTGACCGCGACGAGAAGGACAGGGCGTCCCGCAGGGACAAGGAGCGGCATAGGAGCGGGAGGGAGGGGGATAGGAATAGGGATGGGGAGAGAGAGAAGGACCGCGAGCGGGAGCGGAGCAGTAGAGAGAAGGAGAAGGAGAAGGAGAAGGATAGAGAGAGAGATAGGGAGAGGGATAAGGAGAAGGAGAGGGAGAAGGAGAGGGAGAGGAGGGAGAGGGAGAAGGAGAAGGAGAGGGAGAGGAGAGGGAGGGATAAAGAGAAGGAGAGAGAGGAGAAGGAGAGGGAGAGGTCGCGGAGGAGCGCCAGCCATTCGCGGGGAAGCCCGAGCGCCAGTCGGTCGCAGAGGAGCAGCAGCCGCTCACTGAGGCACGACGGTGAATTCGATAGGGAAAGAGAGATTGAGTTTCGCGATAACAGGTTTGTATCGCTTCTTTGATGTCCTTTGCAGATCATGTAGTTGAGATCGTGCTGCTTTGTTGAAATAACGTGAAATTACTACCTAGAATTGGTGGCTTGCCAGTGAGAATTTGGTTGCCCTAGAGGCTTGCTGCTGTGGAGCAGATATTGAGTGAGCTTCATCACCTCGACTTAGCTATCCTTAGCACTTATAGAAAGGTTATTGGGTTTTGGGCATAACTTTTCTGACCGATGTTTCTGGAGTGAATTTTGAATTTTTAGCTTTTAGGAAAGTTATTATGAAGTTTCACATATGATAATGTCTTTTGTGTTATGGCTTTTCTATTGTCAGCGTGAACTCATATTGTCTGCAAACTCTAGAGGCTGCGGCCTCAATAACAAGGATGAATGTTTTGTACACCCCTTGTCAAACTTTGCGTACCTGCTGCTGTCTCTCTCTCTCTCTCTGTACCATTGATATTGTGATATTGGTCTGAAATCAGCTCAATGCTTTTATTCTTTTGAATATATAGCTACTACATATGTTGTCTCGTGCATCGCTCTACATGTTTGTTAATAGTGATAAATCAGTTATGAACTACAAAGTGTTGCATCCTGATTCTGTTTGGAGGACCTAAATGCAAGACTCAGTAGGATTCTGAAGAAAAAAGGAAATTATAGCTGGATCTAGACAATCAACTACTGTGAATATATAATATAGCAAAGTAAACTATATAATTAATTTCTAAAAAATCAATATGCTTCTCCTTTCTACCCCTGGTCTTTTTCCTCGATACACCATTAGCCATTGGATTCACTTTCTCAAGCTGTTCATCCTAATCATTGGTATGTGGAACAAGAGGATTTTGACTTGGTCTTCTCTACCTGACCAGCAGACAATGTGATGTCAACAGTAAACAGCAGTTGCTTGCTGAATCTATGTTTAATTTCGAGCTCCATTTCTTGCAAATTTAACTTGAAATGAAGTTCAGTGATTGTAGGGAAGCTCCATGCTAGGAAAGCGTCTTCTTTCACAATTGTGCGCTAGCTATATAATTTAAGCACAGGGAAAAGGGACCAATAATTCAAAAATGTCATATTTAATGGAATATTGAAACAGTAATGAAACCATCCCTGCTTTGTGCGCATTTGTACTGGGTGGACTTGGAGTATCTTTTATTTATTTAAGTTTTTCTCGTGGAACCATCTGTCACCCGATAAGAATGAAATCTGAAACAATGAGATGAATTACAGGAAGTAATACCTAACTATCTGCTGCTTTGATAGAGACCATAAGGCACTTGGCATTTCGAGCTTTGTTGTTCATTTTAGCATGAATTGGGAGTGCTATTAATTACCGCCTTTTAAAGTAATCCCGTGTTTTCAATCTTTTTACCTAAGTTGATGTTCTCTTTTGCTTCTGACCTAATTAAAAACTTTACAAAAAACTGGTGGTAGTCATTGCTAATATCAGTGTCTATAACATTATGGCCTTTCTATTGGATGAAAATTCTACTTACCCAGGAAAGTTTCATCTGCATGAGTATCATTTAATAAGTACTTTTAATTATTTCCAGTATTGGACTGTATTATCTTCGTTTCCTTGCACATTAGTCTTATTTTATGTAAATTGTAATATGCAGGAGATTTAAGGACAAGAAAGAGGCAGTGGAACCTGAAGCTGATCCAGAAAGGGACCAGAGAACTGTTTTTGCATACCAGGTAGAATTTTTTATATGATTTGCTTTAGCCAGCTTAGATTTGGTGAAATGGTCCTGGTGTGATCTTCTTTTTGGTGTTGATTTTGCAGATGCCTCTGAAAGCAGCTGAGAGAGATGTTTATGAATTTTTCTCAAAAGCTGGCAAGGTTAGGGTTTAACAGTTTATATGAGCCACTGAACGTTTTCTGTTTGAAGACTGAGTGCTTTTCTTAATACCTAGTTTGGTGCTGCTAATGTTGTTTCAGCCAAAATCTTTCTCTTTCGGCTTTCTTGAGATTAGCTCTGCTTGTTCCACTATTCTGGTTATTCTGATTTTTTGTTATTGATTAATCTGTGTACTTTCTTTTTTGTGATGAGTAAAGAGAAAATTACTTAGAGCGTTGATGAGAGGCAAAATTATTGACTGAAAGAGCTCTGAAAACAGCATATCTACAAAGGAATCTGTTTTGCAAATTAAATGCATTTACATTTATGAGTTGTTCCCCCCTATGCCAATGCTGTCAGGTTTTGGACCGAATTTTAGTAATTACTACTGGCATGACCTGCACAAGCATCTTTTGGTACCATGCATAAGTATTTGAATGAGAGACCTGATCATTTATATTCATCTGTGCTTTGTTGGACTATTTGCTCTTACCAGCATGAAAAGTAGTGTAGTTTTTCTATTTCTTGACAGCACATATGGATCCTGGTTTCATGAGTTGTAATTTCCTTGTCTACAGGTAAGGGACGTCAGGTTGATAATGGACAGGAATTCAAGACGTTCAAAAGGTGTTGGGTATGTGCTTCGCCATAGAAAAAGCTTTATGACATTTACATGCCCGTAGAGTATCTTAAGCATATCTTATTTGAAGGATCAAGTTTAACTGTATTTTTAAATTCACTAGCAATGCGATAATGATGAGGGATGATGGGAATACCTTGCACTCATGTTTTATCAATTCATGCTGCGTTGCCAAGGTAGATGACATGACCCTGAGTTCCTTTTATTTTCGCCATGTCTACTTCTTGTTACACAAAGAGCAGCAAACCACATGTGGAAGCTATTAAATTATTGGATTGAATGTTGCACCCCATACTTAGTGAGTGATGGTTGTTTCATGTAGGGATAAACCAGGTATACGCATTTTCTTGCGTGGACGCTTATTGGTCTTTGGCCGATTCTGATCCAATCAAAATAACTACTGGTGGTTAATATAATTGAATTTCCTATGGGTGGTGGTTTGACAATTTAATTCACTTCTTTCTGTTTCATACTCTTTTGAGATATTGGTGCTGGTACTAGATACTTGTGAAGTTAACATAAGGCACAGCTATATTGTAGCCTGGTTTTCTATCATTTGCATTGTTCTTTTTATCTCCTATAATTACCATTCGTCATTGCTTTCTTATATCTTCACTGCGATGAGCTAACTTTTTCTTTTCATATGAGGCGTCAGATTGATCAAACGAACCTCAGCTTGAGCTCACTTCACTAGAGTTTTTGTTTCCCTGCTTCAATTTGCTATGCTTTGTAAGTTTTGATCACAATTTCTGGTGGCATACATGTCCTGACCAACTTAGAGGAGCCTCGTGATGCTGCAGGTATATTGAATTTTACGATGCAATGTCAGTACCAATGGCAATAGCGCTCTCTGGACAGCTACTTCTTGGGCAACCTGTGATGGTTAAACCTTCGGAGGCTGAGAAGAATCTTGTTCAGTCTACCGCCACTGGTGCTTCAGGTACTGCTGGAGCATATGGAGCCACAGACAGGAAACTCTACGTGGGGAATTTACATTTTAATATGACAGAAAGTCATCTGAAAAGTGTAAGTTTTCTTTTGTAAATCATTGCTGCCTGTTTAAAGACACTCTGCTTTTGCATTTTGACTACTATTGTAAGAGAACAAGGGGCTGGGGCAGGTTGTTTGGTTTATCCAATTTGATTTTGTTGTGGGCAACTTATTGGAAAGCATCAAAAATGGAAATGTAGAATACTAATTTCCTTGGTTGACTTTGTTTTTTATACCAGCTTATTGAAGATTCATTTATAGTTGCCTTCTGATTCTGCAAGTTTAATTAACGTATGAACCTTGCTGTTGGGTTTTAGATTTTCGAGGCTTTTGGTCCTGTTGAGCTGGTGCAACTGCCCCTTGATCCAGA
Source organism: Syzygium jambos (assembly GCA_031216235.1). NCBI lineage: Eukaryota > Viridiplantae > Streptophyta > Magnoliopsida > Myrtales > Myrtaceae > Syzygium > Syzygium jambos. The sequence continues at coordinate 5,813,212 of CM062228.1, forward strand.
GACTGGACACTGCAAAGGCTTTGGGTTTGTTCAAGTCTGTATATGTTTCTGGCTGAATTAGTGGTTGTTCCCCTGTTTTTAGATTCTTGGTGTGTTAATTGATTATCCGTTGCAGTTTGCTCAGCTTGAACATGCTAAGGCTGCTCAAAGCGTAAATGGGAAGTTAGAAATCGCTGGTCGTTTTCTCAAGGTAAGCTTGAGTCTCCTGGAATCAGATCTCTCCTTGTTCATCCTTTTTGTGCTTAAACGGTTTTTATTCGTTTTATTCACTGTCCATTGATTTTTGTTTCCTTTCTGGAGTTCTGCTAATTTTGTACACTTTTAATCTACTGTACAGATATCTTCTGTAACTGATCATGTTGGAGCACAAGATACTACAGCAAAGTCTGCGGATTTGGATGATGACGAGGGCGGATTGGTAAGTGACAGCTTCATTTTATACTTCTTGTTATAGAAGATATTTGAGGTACAAAAGATTGGCACTTTGGATGCTGTAATGTAACCTTAGTAGGAACACCTTGGCACAGTCAAATATGCATCAGAATTTTTCATCAGGATGATTAGTATCTTCATGCAAGAAATAGCTATCTTCCGATAGTAATAGCCAAAATATTATAGAGGAGCATAGTCGGCAACTCGCAAAAAATTGATTTTATAAAAGCTTCTTCGTGGGTCGACCAAAAAAAATAGAAATAGAAAGCTTCTTCAAGGGAAACAAGGAATCGTTCCTCCTACAGAAAGTTGGGTAAAAGATCATGGAGCTTGCTCCTGCGTTCAAGTTTCTGGGGAGGCTTGTGAAATATAAGTACTGTTGCTATTGCATCAAAAAAATGCATTAGTGTTACTTGAACTTGTGTCTTCTAGGTTAATGAGCAGCTCTTCCTCTACACAAAGGCTAGCAGAAAAGGATTTGCTTGCTCACAGGAGACGGGAATACACTCTGTCAAAGACTGCCTAAGAGCATAGTAGTCTGAAATGTTATTGTTGATGGCATTGTAGTATGCCAGTATATCTAAGATCGCTGAAGAAAGAAAAATGAGAAGCTTGACTAGTGTGGTTTTGTTTCATGGGATAGTGTTAAACATCTTCGCTCAAACTCAACAGAAATTCAGAGAGAACCAGAATCTGACGTGGCTGAAAGATTTATATGAACCTGCTTTGACGCAACTTAGTTCAACTCTTAAAGGCGTACACAAGTTTAGATTGGCTTAGGAAAGTAGTTTTTTTGTTTCTTACCAAAACAAGAGCACTATCTTAAGTTTAAGAAAATATGAGAAGATTATAAATGGCCACATCAATATTGGCACCTTCTTTATTTTTTTGTGGCCTTTACCTTGTTATAGGTTTCAGGTGTTCAATATTGAATTAGAGTCTAAACTTTGAACACCACTATAAATGACAAGCAAATTGTGTAGAGCTAAGTCCTCCCAAACATGCAAGGTTGAGATACTTTGGCTCTAAGCTGAAGTTGACACAATTTTGAATGTCCATAAAGGCTTAGTGCTGTGACATATTTAATCTTTGCCCTTAATGAAAAGGATAAGAGCGGGGAAAAGAAATTTCATATTCTCTGCTGTTTATGTTTTTGCTTTTAGTTGTGGAGGTTGTGGTTGACAATTAGCATAATATTTTCGGTATCTGCTGCATGTGAGTTTTTTTACCACAGTTTTCAAGAATTGCCTGCTCTGGAAATGTTCCTGCTTTGGATTGGTGGATGATATGTTCTTTGTGGTATGCGCTTCATGCAGGCCTTAAATGCTCAGTCACGAGCCTTACTAATGCAGAAGCTGGATCGAACTGGAATTGCCACCAGGTTTGTTGTGCCAGCAGTATTTATTGTTCTCCAGATAGAGAATAAGTATTTCTTTTAACCTCGCTTCACCACGTTTACAGTATTGCGGGTTCACTTGGAGTCCCTGCACTAAATGGAGCTCCAAATCAACAAGCTGTTAACCTGCCTCTCAACAAGCAAGCTGCTGTTCCTATGGCTATGCTTCCTGCACAAGTTATTTCTGCAGCCACTGAAGCTGTTGGAAGCCCGACTGAGTGCTTGCTGCTGAAGAACTTGTTTGATCCAGCCACTGAGGTCCGTATTGAGCTTTGATCTTTTTGTTCCTTTCAAGTGAAATTGACTTTCATGATGCAATTTTTGTTTTTTTGTCTTTCCTTTTCTGGATAATCACTCATGGGAAATTCTTTCTGCAGACGGAGCCTAATTTTGATTTGGACATAAAGGAGGACGTGGAAGAAGAATGTTCCAAATTTGGCCGGGTGAAGCATATATACGTGGACAAGTATGTATTGTAACCCTATATGTGTAGTAACTCTACAAAGTCTGGGATGCTATTAAATTCTCATTACCTTACTTGATGCCACTGATTATTGATTCCAGTTTTTTAAACATCAGTAACATCAAAACTTTTTTGCAATCTGTGTGCCCATAGAAGGCACCAAGTTGGAATATCCTCGAGTTAAATTGATAAAGGGATAATGACATAAATAGTTCCTGAATTTTGGCCCAATGTGCAATTTTGTCCCTGAACTTTTAATTTGTTCAATATAGTTCCTGAATTTTAGACTAATGTTTAATGTGGTCTCTAAACTTTTAATTTGTTCAATGTCATCTCTGAACTTTTGATATATATTCAATTCAGTCCTTGAACTATATAAAAATGCTCAATATAGTCCCTGAACTTGAATTAATGAAAAGGACTGTATTGAACATTTTCATATAGTTTAGGAACTGAATTGAACATGTAACAAAAGTTGAGGGATGACATTGAACAAATTAAAAATTCAGAGATCACATTGCCCATTGGGCCAAAGTTTAGGGACTACATTGAACAAATTAAAAATTCAGGAACCAAATTGCACATTAGGCCAAAGTTCAGGGACCATTTGTATCATTTTCCCATTGATAAAGTAGTTTCATTTGAAGCTTAAAGGATGGCTTCATCATGGATCCTGCTGCAGTGGTTCTAAACTTATTCTTTCACTGTTAGTAAAATTTTGATAGACAATACTGTGGGGTCTCAGAAGAGGCTGAGCATCAGTAGGAGTTAGTTAATTGTCACAAAAGAACAATCTGAACACTCATGGGGCACTTTTTGCCAAACTTATGTTGATATGACCATGACCTCTAGAGGATTTTCTTTCTGTGCAAAAGAACTGGTTCCTTTTACCATGGAGCTGCTGAATGATATTTCGGCATTTGCCTAAGCAATTATTAGATGAGCACTCTTTCATAACATGCTCAATGTGTTCGTTTTCTCAGTTGAACTGTACTCGCATTTTCTGAACGTAGCCTTTTATACGTTTTGTTTTTGCAGAAATACCTCTGGTTGGGTGTATTTAAGGTTTGAAAATGTACCGGCAGCAATGAATGCTCAGCGTGCAATGCATCTGAGATGGTTCGCAGGGAGGTCAATATCAGCAATATTCATGGTATGCATTTCATCTTTGGATTATACTACATGGCATAGGCTTTGACACATCCACACATGATAGTTGTGTGCATCAACATAATATTCAAATTCCCCTCTGTACATGGGACGAGAGACTCGAGAATCTAAAAGAGATTACTTTAAACTCCTGGCTAACTCAGCTACGGAGAATATATTCAAGATAAATGCCATGATAAGATTAGCAGATTGAACGAGCAAATCCCACTTCCACTTTCTTCTCTTTTTCTAGTTCTGTATAAATTTATCCCATTGATCATTGGTTGCAAAGCTTAGAAATGCACTTCTGCTTCTGCATCTCCACCGATTTTTAAATCACCCCACCACGGTGAAAATTCGAAACTATCACCAAGTGCATTTCTCCACATTTTCATCACGAAGAACTTCCATGTTGGTGTTGCATATGATTACATAAGCATCGTCTCCTTGTCTAATGCTTTTTTACCTGTTTTCTGCGCAGCCACCCCAGGAGTATGAAGCAAAGTTCAAGGGTGCAGCCTGATCCGGATTGGGCGAAGGATTTTCTTAGGAACAGTTTTGCTTTTGCGTTTGATGGTCTCTTTGTTTTGAAAATTTTATGTGCTTGGAGGGATCTGTAACTTTTATTTGTCTCTTGCCTCTAGGATTTGGAACGCTCAGAATATATACCCGATTCTCATTGTGTATTATCAACATGGAAAATAATTTGATAGAGCAGGGAGCGGATGTAATTCTTGTTCTTATTGTCTCTTTTCTGTAACGCGTCGTCTGCAATCTGAATTGGAGTTCTCATAGACCTGTCTCGATCCGTGTAAACTTGCTTGATCTTATTGCACGGTCGATACTGGACCGGGTGTAGTGGTTGTATGCCGGTGTAGTGCGGTGTTGACTTTGTCTGCTTAATAACTTCTTGAGTGACGATTGGAATCCGACGCCCAAATGGCTTCGCCCGTCGCACGTAGGAGAGGGTATTTGCGTGGTAGCGGTCATGCCACGTCGCAATAACTGGTAAGAGGTATAGATCAGTGGGAAATCAAAGTTTGAAATTTCAAACACCAAATCAACAATAATGCATTTCATGTGGATAAATCGACATTGGTTACACCGCGTTGATCGTCTCGTCCATGCGCAGAATGCTTTAACGATGCGAGCGCATCGGACACCTACAGGCTCAACTACTTTTGGAAATGAATGGTAGAGCCAAAATATGGACAAACAGACATGGGAATAGAAAAGAGTTCGAGATAATAAGATGTAGGAGTGTGTAAAGGAATTGGGAACCGCTCAGAACCGGATAGGAACCGGCGGTTCCCATGAGAATCGGTCCGGTTCCCGATTCCAATTTACTAGAACTGGTGAGTACTAGTCTGATTCCCTATTCTAGGCGTAGAACCGCCCACTAGGACTAGACCAGTAATATATATAATTTTTAAGAAAAATTTCTAACAAAAAAAAAAACAAGAAAACAATTTAAGAAAAATAAAAATTCTAAAATCTCTAATCTGAAGCTCAACGTCCATCAACTAAATGCTCGTCTCGTCTCCCTCTCACTTTGTCTGAGTCGTCTCTCTATCTTTCATTTATGTTCTTGATTGTTAAGCTCATCTCCAATCAACTCACTACCTCGATTCTCAACTCTTATCAACTCACAGTCGTGCCTCCGGTCGTTCATTGCCTCCCTCTCTCGCTCTCGATCACCTTCATTTGCGTGAAGTTTGGTGGGGCTGGTTCCATGGACCTATTCGTTTCCAATTTGTCGGAACCGGTCCATAATAGGTGGTATGCGGCTTCTCTTTATCCTTGTTTTTGTGATATAAATTTACAATGTCATACGCGTCATGTAATTGCGCCTGTAGCTCAGTGGATAGAGCGTCTGTTTCCTAAGCAGAAAGTCGTAGGTTCGACCCCTACCTGGCGCGTTTCAATTTTGAAATTTTGTTTTTTTTTTTTTTAGTTTTTTTTAGTTTTTATATTTTGCCTTGTTTTATTTAATAAGTAATTATTTCCAGCCCCGATACAAGTTCCGCTTAGTTGTTCAATTGCAATTTCATGTGGTGGCCTCGGATTTATTTACTTTCGTTCCCCTTCTTTTAAGTTCTTCTAGTGTCTCTGTAAAGTCCGATTGCCTTAATTAGGAATATCACTTGTTTTGTTTTGCTCGTTTATTCCAGTGAGTATCACCATTTATATCGAAGGCACTTTACCTATGTAGAAATTAGGTTCGTCGAAGACAGAAATTTTCAGGAAACCTAGTTCTTTTCCACATTGTCGAGCATATTTATAGATTAATTGTTAAGTAGAGGGAAAATTGTCAAATCAGTCCTAAACCTATTGTACGGCGGCCAATTCAGTCCTAAACCTTTCAAATTTGCCAATTTAGTCCTAAACCTTTTAAATTCTTGCCAATTCAGTCCTTCCGGCCAATTTTGGCCGGCCGGTGCTGACGTGGCCGCCGGTCGGCGCCGGCCGTCCGGTCGGCGCTGACGTGGCAATTTTTTATTATTTTTTATTATTTTTTAATATTTTTTATTATTTTTCTGCTTTTTTTTCTGCTTTTTTTTCTCCTTTTTTTTCTGCTTTTTTTTTTCTCCTTTCTCCCCTCTGCCGGTCCGGCGACCGGCGACCGGCCAGAGGGGAGGGCCGGCGAGGCCTCTGGCGAAGCTCGCCCCGCCGGCCACCGGCGAGGGCGAGCCTCGCCGGCCCCTGGCTGGGCGAGGCGAGGTCGGCCTCGCCTCGCCGTCGCGAGCCAGGCGACGGCGAGGCTCGACCTCGCCTCGCCTCGCCTCGCCGGCCCCTGGATGGGCGAGGCGAGGTCGGCCTCGCGTCGCCGTCGCGAGCCAGGCGACGGCGAGGCGAGGTCGGCCTCGCGTCGCCGTCGCGAGCCAGGCGACGGCGAGGCTCGACCTCGCCAGATCTGGGCGAGGCTGGCGAGGTCGAGCCTCGCCGTCGCGACCCAGGCGACGGCGAGGCTCGACCTCGCCTCGCCGAGCCTCGCCGTCGCGAGCCAGGCGACGGCGAGGCTCGACCTCGCCTCGCCGTCGCCTGGCTCGCGACGGCGACGCGAGGCCGACCTCGCCTCGCCCATCCAGGGGCCGGCGAGGCGAGGCGAGGCGAGGTCGAGCCTCGCCGTCGCCTGGCTCGCGACGGCGAGGCGAGGCCGACCTCGCCTCGCCCAGCCAGGGGCCGGCGGGGCGAGCTTCGCCAGAGGCCTCGCCGGCCCTCCCCTCTGGCCGGTTGCCGGACCGGCAGAGGGGAGAAAGGAGAAAAAAAAAAAAGCAGAAAAATAATAAAAAATATTAAAAAAATTGCCACGTCAGCGCCGACCGGACGGCCGGCGCCGACCGGCGGCCACGTCAGCACCGGCCGGCCAAAATTGGCCGGAAGGACTGAATTGGCAAGAATTTAAAAGGTTTAGGACTAAATTGGCAAATTTGAAAGGTTTAGGACTGAATTGGCCGCCGTACAATAGGTTTAGGACTGATTTGACAATTTTCCCGTTAAGTAGAACATAGAAAAATATTAGCATGAACAACTTTATCAATACAGTCCCATGTTTTAAACTTTTATTTTATTTTTTTCTTGTGCATATCACTACCAAACTGTATTGTATCAGTTATCTTTTATATATATAAAGGGATGATCGGATGAAACAAATGAAAAGGTAGAGATTTGCCAAACAAATCACTTTACATTCTCCATCGAAAATTTAAAACACAAAAAATTAATTAAATCGAAGCTTTGCATAAAATAAGGTAAATTTTAAAATGCCAGTTAAATTTCATTTTTTTTGGATTGGAAAGACTTATATCATTTATGGAGTGTTTACGGAAAAAAAATATTATCGTTCATCTTGGATTAAATTAAATCATTGGCTTAGACTTTTTAGTAAATGTGAGTCCAACTAAATATGTTGACGGGTTCGGACATGGCTCTCTTTTAACGATCTCTCCAGGTAAATGATTGGATTTTTGCTGTTCACTCACAATAAATATATGGATTGAATGTCAAGGCTGGCAATTCGTGTTTACATCTTGTATTCATATTATGACAAAAATATTTCAACGCAATTATATAATTTTTTGACTAAAAGTACGTAAAATGTGTTAAAACAAGGCGGTTTTGAATTGCTTAGTGTCATGTCATATCGAATTTTGATTTCTCTCAATAAATTCGTGTTAGGATCGAGTCATATTCTCATGTTGTGTTGGGAATTACCCCCGGTGCGACTCCCCAATATTGTAATTTGTTGTGACAAAGTCGATCTCGATTATGACATTTCGCCCAAAAAAATAAGAGGTCTCAAGTTCAACGCTCACCTGCACCCAAGATTGATAAACCTATTTGGCTCTCTAATTATGGTGTTGTCGAGATGAGGTGATCGACACATCTAGTGGGGATTGATCCATTGCCGACACATCAACTGCTCAAGGATAAAAAGGATAATTATGCCGATAGTAGATATATATTAGGGAAAACTATACAAAACTCCGTGAACTTTAGTGGTAATATACGTTTGCTCCTAAATTATCAACTACTATATGATATCCTCCTGAAATTTCTTGTTACTATAGTCCCTGAAGTTTAGTTCAATGTGTGACATCGTCCCTAAACTTTTAATTTGTTCAATGTAGTTCTTGAATTTTAGCTTAATGTTCAATGCGGTCCATAAATTTTTAATTTTTTCAATGTGGTCCCTAGACTTTTAGTAAATGCTCAATATAGTCCCCGAACTATACAAAAATGTTTAATATAGTCCCTGAACTTGAATTAATGGAATGAATATATTAAACATTTTCATTTAGTTTAGGGACTAAATTGAAAATACACCAAAAGTTTAGGGATAACATTGAACATTAAACTAAAGTTTAGGAATTATATTGAACAAATTAAAAGTTCAGAAATCACATTGCACATTGGGCCAAAGTTCATGAATTATTTGTGTCATTTTCACTTACTTCTATTAACCCTCCATTTTTTTTCCTGTAGTATGTGCAATGCCTAGAACAAAGTGCTCAAAGCCACTTGACTCAAAGATTTCACCGGTCCAGATCAGACTTGACCAATATTAACCAGAAGATTGATATGTTAGTGATAGCTACACAACAGCTCCTATGAAATGGAGCAGTTGAAGAGGCTTTGTTGTGAAAAATGAAAAATATATATAGAATATGGAAGAAAATTAAATTAACAGAAATAATGACAACATAACAAATAAATATCAGTAAAAGTACTAAAACAAGTTTTTTTTAAGTTTGATAGATACAGCCAGGTTAATAGAGATAGATAAGATATTTTAAGACGAAGAATAAATACAAATTAAACGATAAGGGGAAAATGTCTTCATAACAAAAATGTCAATGACATAAATTGGTTACTCATTACACAGATAAGAGTTAATTAATGGAATGAATGATTGACTCCTAAGAATATATAAAAACATCGAAAAAGAAAATGACATAGAAGGAAATGATTAACCGAATTTGAGGTGATCTCTTGAAGTGTGTGTATATAGATATGTACGCATGCACACAACGTGAGTTTCATAAATGAATTTGAATAATGTTTATTGAGGTAGTGAGTAGCTTTAAAATTAAAGTAGTAACGGCTAGTCAACAATTTTAGTCTCAAAAAAATGTTTTTCACTGAAAAATACTAATCAAAATGGAGAACGAGAACGAGATATTTCATTTAAAAGATAGCAGATGATAAGAGCATAAATTTGGAAACACAAAGCTGATATAAAACTGTGTTTTGAACTTATATATATATATATAATCGAGGAGAATTTATCTGAGAAAGCCTACATCAAATTCCATTCTTCATTGGACCATCTGAACTGCTACTTCATCCCACTCGCCCACTGCTTTGCTCCATCCAATTTTTGACAATGCCTTTATTATTTCTTCATGCGCTTGCAGTGTCTATATGGATACTGATGATGTTTAATATAAGAATCTTATCAAAGAGTGCTTCCAATGAATGCTTTAAGTTGCGAAACGGCGACGATTACATGCGACAAGATAACACCGACGCGCTGCAAAACCGCGGTAAACTTTCCTCAACTGCTTGCTTAACAAGTTTTCCGAAACGATTCCCTGGCGAATTCCTTCGTCTGAAAGCTAGAAGCCACTATTAATAGAAGGTTGGACCGTGTTTCTGTAAAGTTGGAAAGATGGCTTTGCACTTGCTCTTGTGTTTGAGGCACCGCGAAGCTGCCAGACCAGTTATAACCATTCTGCATTTAGAACTGGATCAAAAGAGGATGTGAAGCGTGCCTGAGTGGCTTGATTTTGACCATGTTCGTCCTTGCATGAGAATGCACAAGCAAAGCAGAAATGAAGGAGGGCAAGGAAGTAGACGCAGAAGCAAAGAATCAATTCTGGGTAGAAACCAACACCTCGCGTTATCCTTCGGTTTTTTATAATCCAAACATATGAAGTTGCTTGAGCGTATCCTCTTTCTTCTGTTCCTCAAAGCCTACGCTTTGCCTATCCTAATCATGCAAAAAAGGAAAGAGTATAAACACGCAAGTCTGCAAGGACAGCGGCCACGCGTGCACACGGAGACGGAAAGAAAAACTCATTAACGCTTAAGACAAAATTTTCTTCATCAAAAGTCTCGAAATTGAAATTCGAACAGTAATCGAAGAAAACATCCCTAGCACCAACGAAAGGCTCGCTAGACTATATGACGATAACCATCGTTTACCCAAGAAAGACCCGTGACTTGTATGCTCATCTAATCACATTATGACCGCTCGTCCTCCTCGATTCGATCGGCTTCGTGACGGCGTAAATCTCGGCGATGCTTCTGAACCTCTTCCTCCCGGGCCGGCGAAGAGCCTCTCGGCCGCGATCCCCCCGCTCCCTATCGCAGGCCGCTTCCATCCTCGCCGAGGAGACTTCGCGATCGACGCCGCCGCCGCCGACGCTGGACGACCCACCGTCTCTCGCCGGTTTCCGCTTGTCCTCGTCGCTGTCGTCGCTCAGCTGTATGAGCTGGTGAGCCGCCGCCACGTCCGAGTCCGTGAAGCCCTCGCCCTCGCCCTCGCGACGGCGGTGAATTCTCCTGCTCTTGTGTGAAGGAGGAGGAGGAGGAGGAGGAGGAGGAAGAGGCATACTATCTGCCATTTCTTGGTATGGCGATGGCCAGAGATGTTGAATTCTTCTGGATGCGAATATATATATATATATCTGCAACGGTTTCTATTCTTTATTTTCGTTTGCTTCTTTTTTCTTTTCTTTTTTTGGGTTCCTGGCGACCGCGGTTTCGGGGTTCGTACAGAGGGTTTTTTCGGGAAGGAGAAGAAACTGCCGCGCTAGTTCCATGAAGATGACCGGAAGATCGAAGTTGCTTCTTCCACTTCGACAAAAAATTTTCTTGATCTGCTGCGGCCGTTCCCATGCTAAGCGCGTTTCTCGGAAGGTGTTTGCTGTCGTCCGATCCGCTTACTTTGACTTGGGCTGTCTTCAGGATTAAGTCATGGGGGGGTTTCTTATGAGGTCTAGTGAATGACATGGGGCAAATCAAGGATGGTCATGAAGAAAAGAATGTACTCCTCCCATCAGCTTATGGACCTGATAATACATGGACGATCCTTGTTAATAATTGCCCTGTGAATACTTGTTAAATAATACATCGAGTAAATTACGCGGCCTTTTTTTTTTCGATGCACTAACTATTCTGGTGTTATGCGTAATCGTGACCAATTGTTATGTCGATGCATATAATGATATGCTCAACAAGTGCACTTAAAAGATCGCTCTTTTGATGACCTTTAGTATAAGCGCATTAGTTTATGAATAATTATTTATGGACCAAAAGTTAGGTCTCCCCGATATTTATTTGATCAAAAGGGTGAACAAACTCAAGTGCCAAAAGCTACGGCGCTTGTGATTTTTAAGGTGCTTCAAGTGTTGCTTTCAGCATATCTCAATCATCAGATACACGAGACTATTTCATATTGTAACTGTTTCGTTGCATTAATTTGACGGCTGAAATGTAGAAAAAAAACGACACTTTCGAAGCGTGTGATAATCCCACGAGAGAGCGAGAGGATAAATTACAATTTGGAGAGAGTTATCCCCAGTTTTGTTTTGGGTAAGAAATTTATCTTATTGTTGCTTTGTCTTTTCAATCAGATATTTCCACGTCATTTTGGAGGAATTGTAAGTGCACTCTAGGCTCTACCTATTCGTATTCTCTGTCTCATAAGACCGACCAGATGGTGGCAATCATTTCGAGCCCGATTTAGCTACATAATTTTCTTGGGAGACCTACGAAATATGCAAATCAATTGACAGCCTCACATATTTTGGGGCTAAAATGTCATTCTACAACTAAATTAGTCTTTTCTTTGTTTGATGTTAGCACCCCCTTTAGTTAGACCTCCAAAAAGGTTTTGACTTTGGGTCCTTAATGCCAAAAATAAACTCAAAACCTAACCAACCAAAGCAAGTAATTAGCCTCTTTCTAATTTGCTTAGTTCATTTGCTCGTTCCAAACGAAATCCAGGTTCGGTTCAAGGACTATCTCGGAAAAAGAAGGGAATGACATCACTTGATCACTCAATCGCCTTTCATGATTCCATGTAATCGATCGAGACGCTCCAATCAAATAGAAATGCGAAACATTCTCGAAAGGGTCCACCGAATGAGTCTTTTAAGTTCTTATGCAGGCTTTTTAAATGAATTGATGCTATAGGTGCCCCAACCGATCAACAAGGTCGGACTATAAACCGATATATGTACTGAGGTTTTGTTGAGTCCATGTATATAGCTCGCTCATTTAGATGTTCACTTATATAACCGATTCCATGAATCAATGTTTGTACGTCTAATATAACCATAGATTTTTGACCCCTTACTTAGAATTGATCAAGTCCAGGAGAGAGAGACCTAATAAAATGGTCAACTTCAGGAACATTTTATTTATGTTTTATTTTTGATCGGGCGTATCTTATCTTATAATTATATGTTTAAACTGCCTAGGACTTTCCTTAGGGGATTAAAATAGGAATTTCTTCATTCAAACATGACTAAAACAGCAGAAAAGGGAGATGGCCAGGACCGGTCTAGGTCAACCAAGACGAATTTTGACCCGCGTAGGAATGACTCCAACGGTGTCAAATGTCTAAGTCTCCCCTTGCCTTTACACCGTCATTTCATCGATCGGCTTGACCAATTGAATTTCAAAACGGTGCGTTATGCATGCTTTGACGTGAGGAACTTGATTTGATAGGCAGTTAATTGGGTGTTTAGTGCTTGGATGCGCAATAGAAGTCCAATCGAATGCCTTCTTCACAAGGTGGCGGCGTCGCAAGTGGAAGCTCAAGTTCGAACTCGATCATTTCGGCTGACATACCTAATCGAACCCCAAAAGAACTCGATTTTTTTAAGGATACACGAATTAGCTCTTTTCAATTCTAAATATCTGAGTATATACGATTCATTTTTTGCACTCACACCTCTTGCTTGCACCTAACAAATTTCCCCCTCGGTTCGAGTTTGTCACATCGGGCCAACGATCCCTCGATCAAAGTCGAGTGTTCTTATCCACGAGCAAATCTTAACTTGAATGTCCGACATCTTGTGAACCGAAGTGCCAATAGGACGTTAGATTCGGGAGCCGAAGTGCCAATAGGACTTACTGATCTTTTGAGAAGTTACGTAAAGACCGGAGAACCCATATTGGATTTAGTGCAATTGGTTGAGGCACCAGGGAAATTCTAACTCAAGACTTAAGAGATTATATATTCAAATTGCACAAACTTACTTTAAATTGCTTGGGATAATGGCCGCCTGCACAGCCCAAGGCTTAAACATCACAAGACTTGCAAACAATTCCATGGACCTGTACATAAGTAGGCCTCTACGGTCGGACCCTTAAATACATAATATTATATTAAGTAACTTGTGGCAATGTACTTCCCAGCCCCATTAGCAACTTCGGAGAATAGTTGATGATAACGTCGGTAGATATTTCTTTATTTTATTGTTGATTGCATCGGCAGTTACGACCCCCAAAATAAGTAAGATTAATACTACCAAAAGATAACCCCAACCACCCCAACCGATACATCGTGTCACAATAACCCTAAACTTATTATATCGTCACAAAAACTCCAAAGCTGGTATACCAGTATCATGTTTGTCTCGAACTAATTTTGGCATCATAAAAAGCTCAAACTAATATACCCATTCTACATTTACCCCAAATTGATGCACCCGAGTCACATTTATCCTGAATTGTGATAAATGCTTATAACAATTGCCATATGGTAGTCAAATTCATCAAAGGTAAGATATTCTCATAAGAGCCAGCAATTGTGTAGCAACTAAACATTAGCATCAAATACGAAAGACCAAAAAATTGCTCAAGAAAATCTTGTTCGAGACAACAATGAATAAAGACGTGTTCTTGTCCTCAAAAGAACAGATTACATGCCATGTCCACATTGAACGCGTAAAAAACCAATGCAACATGAAACGAACACTTCTTCACCCAGACACGTACAGAAAACGCCCAAGTTTCACAGAGGGAATGCACCTTTATAATTCAATCCCCCACTTTTTAGAAGTACATAAGAACCCCCAAAAGAAGACATACAAACCCTAAATTTAATAAAAGAATTTGAAGAAACCCTGTAAAAACAAATGACAATGTGTCAGCCCCAGCCTCTTGTATCTACAGCATCAACCCAAATTACAGATACAGCTTCCTTCAAGAAGTCCCTTACTTTTTCGGCCTTGCCCATCAATTGTTTTTTATTTCATTGTGCAAATATCCCAGCAAGCATTCAAAGATTCTCCCACAACTCCATGACCATCTCCTTCTTAATGTCGTGACCTAATTGACTATCTAAAAATCTTTTATTGCACCTTCAATCACAGTTCAACCCACAAACTTCCAGCACAGGGCCGTCTCTTGACACAAATGGGTTGATCCTAACCCACAGGAGGGTCAAGATGGAGGCCAGCAATATTGACCAGACCACAATGATTGTTGGCATCCGGTCTTGCTTCCCGAGCAATCCCTTTAGGAATGGGTAGAGATGGATGATGACCCAGAAGGCAAAAAATAGCCTACCAAAGAGGGGACCCCACGAATCATACCCGTTATTGATGGCATCGGAGATCCCGACAACAACCCCGACGATGTTCATGATCAGGAGAGTCATGGGCGGGATCAATAGCGATGTCCATTTAAAAAGATAGAGTTCCGAAAATTCTCCATCGTCCGCTGCTTTTGAGGTGACGGTGAAGTTTGTGTTGACTCCGCCTAAAACCTTGAGTAAACCCTGGACGAGAGCAAAAAGATGCGATGAAGCGCCTCCAATAACCCAAAACTGCTCATTTCTCCACCAGTCATCGATTCCAACGCCGCCCCATTGCATCTCAAGAATACCAGTCGCAGCAATCGAGATGAAAAGTCCAATAAAGACAAGACTTGCATAGTTGCTAATCTGCAGACAAAAATCAAATTATTAGGATAATCACTGCTTGAAGTTGATGCACAGAAGTATCAGAAACAGCAAGAATATCTCATATTGGAAAAGTACTATCAGAAATAAGCCATGAGAACAGTAAGTGCTGTCAGATACTCTGCGCGGATCTTTCATTTTCTTCATGAAGGCTTGTAATTTGTGCACGACTCACCACAGTAAGGCCCAAATCTCAATAGTATTCTGATTCAGTTGAACCATCTAAATGGCCGTTCCAAAAGACATATACTTGCTTATTTACATATCTAATAATGATGTTTGTAATAAGCCAATTCGTGAGGCACTCATAAGATTAGCATCTGTGTAAGTGCATAAGTAACACTATAGCATCAAGTAGTTAATCAAGCAATATCCAACCACCTCCAGAGGCGGCAACGAAGATAGAACTGAGAAAAGGTTTCCCATCATAATTCAGCAGGACCATTTTCTAATACGTTCAACAAGAATGACAACATAAAAGTCCTTACCTCAGGCACAATGAATTTCCCGGTGAGAAGGCAGATAGCTGGGAGTGTGCAGTAAACAATCAAGGGGATGGAGGTCCAAGGGTACACAACCGAATTGATGTAAGAAAATCGTTCCAACCACTTCAATCCTCCCCCGTACCCATACCAGATCGGGCAATGCCTGCTCAAGAAAATCTCGACCGACCCAAGAGCCCACCGAAGAACCTGGTGTAGACGATCCGAAAGGTTGATTGGTGCCGAACCCTTGAATGCGGGCCTCTTAGGTATGCAGTACACTGACCTCCAGCCATGGCAGTGCATTTTGAACCCAGTCAATATATCCTCAGTTACCGAACCGTATATCCAGCCAACCTGGAGCAGATTGAAAAATTTCGGGGAAATTAAGCATGTAAAAACAAAAGTTGCTGCAATTCCAATTTCAAAGCGTATCTTGATCGTTTGTCTAATTTTATTTCACTCACTTCTTTTCCCCATTCTGTCTTGTCTTCGTATCCACAACTGATGACTTGGATGGCTTCTTTTAGTAGCGACGCAGGACTAGCATCTGGCGGAACACCACCATCTTCCAAATTCGTGGAAGCAACAAAAACAGGGGATTGACCGAATTTCTTCTCCAATTTTATCTGAGTCATCTCAGATGACTTCTCGTTGCTCACTTCTGCAATGGAAAATCCCATATTTATCTACTTTAAACTTGACTTTCGGATATAATGTATAATTGCGCAAGCCTATTAGAAATAAAAGTATATGTACCTGACACTCCCTCTTCAATATTTTCAAGCGCATGTATCTGCTTGGATGTTTCCCTGTTCTTAGTTTTCTTGCTCCTCTCCTTCTTTGCCTTCCCTTTCTTGTTCTTTCTACCTCCACAGCAGAGGCAGCACCATTTTGGCCAACAGTTGCATGTCTTGCTAGGAGGTTTCTTCTTGGAAGGAGCATCATGTCCATAAAGGGCCTGCCTTCTGAAGACGCACCCAGTACCAACATAAATTGGTCCTTGGAGACCGTCGAGTCCTTTCATGTTGATCTACACAGAAAAAAAAAATCAGGAATAAGATTCCTCAAGCATGAAGAGCAGAAAACAAAAAAATGCCAATAAGAAAGGAGGAATATACGTACATCGAAGAATACAACGTTTCTGTTAGAGTATCTATCGTGACGATCAATCCCATCGAATCTTTGAGGAAACTGCACATAGCAAACTTTCTTCCCAGATGTTGGATCCATCATGAAACACATAGCTTCTCTGAGTGCCTTGCTGTTGTTGATGTAGTGATCGCAGTCAACATTCAACAGGTAAGGGGCATTCGAGATGACGGCAGAGACCCGAATCTGTATCATTTAAACATCAGCACCAAGAGAAAAACAATCATTCAAGGCATCATTCTTCTTATGGTGTTCGAAACAGGGTCTTTCGTCACAAGAATCATATTAAACAAAACTTCACAGCAATAGCATCCGTGACACCCAGCCATATGTAAAGGAAAATAAAAACAGAATGCTTACCAAGGCATTCATGGCACCAGCCTTCTTGTGGTGGTCAAAACCAGGCCTTTTCTCACGAGAAACATAAACCAATCGAGGCAGCTCATTTCCATCATCATCGCAGACACCACTATGACCAAGAAAGACCTACAAAAAAGCATGTCCAGGATCTTTACATGTAAATGGAAAGAGCAATTTGCAGTGATAAGAACGCAAGTTATTCGCAAGCTAAACTGCATTAGACTGATCGATGAAGTCGCAGCTTATTTCGGGGGCTCAATCATGACGTCGCTAGGCAGGTTTGAATTGAAGTGATAGAACATTGCTCCTCAGAGCAATGGCAAATGCAATACTCATAAGGTAAATCACATTGAACGCCTCACTATTGTATCGGTACATGCTTGTACAGTTGTAACTCAGGTTTCTTCTGTCAAATCTTAAGGACGCTCAGCTGAGTTGACATGAATCAGGTGTAAAATATAAGATAAGCAGAAGAGCACAACTGTGCATTTAGACCTTTTTCCTTTGCTCTCAATTTGAATGAGGGGATACTATGTTTCTGTCAAGCACATACTAAGTATATGAGTCCTATTAGGGATGTAAGAAGACGCAGAATCTGAGGAACATCAACCGACCTGAATCATGCCAGGATGATCGCGGACATTGTTTCCGGGCCATGGGGTTCCATCCTGCATCGTCCAACCTTCTTCCGGTACCTTTTGTGCCATCGCAACTAACGCGTTTATTCTGACTTTGAATTCTTCATATTCTCTCTGCTCAAAAAAAGCCACACAGATATTGGTCGAAAGTCTTAAGACATCAGATTGTCATTATGGTAGAAATCACTTGCTTGGGAACTCATGAACATATTAGGGTTGGAAATTGCATGTCAGAAGCCACAAACCTTAATTGCACGCCTCTCCCTCACAAATTCTGGGTGAACTTTGTTCTTCAAATAGTCCATCTTCTGAGAGAAGTACCATTCTGGTGCTCGGGGCTCGATATTAAATCTCTTACAGAAAGGGACCCATTTCTTCGCAAACTCAGATGTCTCAGACAGTGCTTCAAAAGTCAGCATTGCAGCACCATCATCTGAGACATAGCATGCAACTTTATCAACTGGATAGTCCACCGCAAGGATAGAAAGAACCGTGTTTGCGGTGATTAGTGGAGGCTCCTTCATTGGATCGACCGTACTCACAAAGACATCGACAGGGGCCAATTCCGATGGCTTCCCTTCTCTTTCATACCTGCAATTTAAAATGCACTACCGCACGTGAGGCAGCAAGTTCAATTAAACGTGCAATGTAATTTGAATTTGTCTACTCATACCTTAGAGACAGACGATCGAGATACGTTTCTCTCACTATTGGGTACCATTTAGGGAACTGATCCAATATCCACGACACAGCAAACCATATTTCACATATAACCGATGTCAGCCACAATCCATACGCATCATTAACAGGATGGAGAAGTCTATAATGGAAAAATAGTCCGAGAATCACAAGACGGAGGACAATTATTAATCTGTATGGGTTTATCTTGCTCGAAGGAATGGGTAACTTCCTTGAAAGAGGCTGTCTCCCTTCATCCATCCTGATAATGTGCAAAAGGGAAAATCTTGTAAACTATTACACGAAACAAAAAGTTGTTACAACGATAAAATCGTATTAAACAAGTAAAAAAAATAAAAGATAATCGACACTAATGTCCCAAAACTACAGCATCGTATCATATTTACCACTTCTGTCTTCCTTCAAGAAGACAAATTATATGCGACCTGAAGGACTACTTACTACAAGGTTGCATAATAATTCATTACAAGAAAATCAGGTGATACAGCAATCTCACAATTACCAATTACACATGCCAATGACTAACTATGTTTATGACCATAGATTTTTTCAGTGGTATAGTATGTGTATGGTAAACAGACAAGGGTTACACCATAATTCCTGACTGTTCAGTCTCCTTTCTCTCTGGCAGGTCTCACATTCAGTCTCTTGTAAGCCGCTCACTAGAATAAATAAGGGGTGCACAGTAGATCTCTATCGTAACCAACACTTTTGGTGACAAAGAAAGACAGCCCAACAAAGAAAACAACGCAACAGAAAAACCAAATGAAACTGTTCAAAACAGAAAATCAAGTTCAGAAGAAAATGAAAAGAGAAGAGTACATGGGCAAGTCGGGATCATCCAATTCGTCACCGCCAAAGTCTCCACCATCACTTGCTCCTTGATGTTTAACAACCTGAAGTCTCTCATTTTGCTTTTTCCTCCACTTCTCCATTTTATCCTTCCATGCCACGCTTCCATACCCATACAGCGTGATGTCTTTCTGGGGGGCCATTGGTCTGGGTTGAACTATAAACACAGAAGCACTCAATTCAGTCTTGAGTTAATTAGAAACATCCACAACAAAAGTTGTCGGAAAATGACTCACAAGGATTAGAAGAATCCGGATATGGCATCGGATGAACTCCATATGCATGAGCCGAGGCAGGGGGAACAATAAGAGCGTGTTGATCAGGAGAAATCTCAGCATCCTAGAACAAGTAAAAGACACCATCATGATGCATTATCTCAAACAAACCGAATATTATGCAAGACAGCAGATCCCTTTTCTGTACTGACATATATATCTATATATATATATATATATAGAGAGAGAGAGAGAGAGAGAGAGACCTCTTGGCCATATGTCAAGAGACGAATTTGTGAACTGAGCGGAGAGGATTCAACTTCAGTGGGCATTCCAGACGCATTTGGATGGGCACCGCGGCCATAATTAAGCCGTGAGGAGAACATTTTCTCCGCGGCTTGCTGGGAATCCGAAGGGTCATAATCAAACTCATTGTCCAAATCATCAGTGTCATCTTCTTCCTCATCGCCTTCGACCCTCGGACTGCCTGAAAATCGAATTACAATAACGTGATCACTTTGTCAACCAAACCAACCGTACTTCAGGGACAGTTGTTTATTGAGGAATGCGGAAGAACATCTCACCTTTGAGGCGCTTGTATCTAGTTTTACATTGCGGGCAGGCCTGATTTCCTTCTCTTCTCTCATACTCATAGCAAGGCCGACACACTGGAAAAGCACATTCATTACAGGCAACGAAGAGCTCGCCGTCTGCTATTTCCACTTCATCCCCACATATCTGACATATTTGCCCGCTCAGTTCTTTCACAGATTTGATCTGGAAAAACATAAACATTGCATATTAGTGCCCGGGTTTTCCAAGGACAACCACATCCAGAAGCTGAGCATCCTCTCTCATCAAGTCGACAATGCAAGACTAAAACGACTGAACGGGCATGCACACAAACACATTAACTCAAAAGAATCAGTTAAAGCTCCCGTATAGATCAATCGAAAAGGAACGATTGTCCAAGAACTAGCAAATGGATCCATCAGTTCATCTGAATAAAGTTAGAAAATCTTGAGGATCCAGACATCTACATGCGGACGCCTCTTCTAGTTCGGATTTCAGATCCCCAGCATTTTGCTAAGAGGTTATTTATGACCTGTCCACACACTCATTCCTTGAGTGCACCCTCCTGAACGTTACATGCATTCTCGGTTTCCGGCACTAGGTCATAAATTTATGGTACTAGCAGGAACATTAGAGCAACCAACATTCTCGGTTTCAGTGAGCTCCACATTACACAACTTCACAAAAACAAAAGCCAAGATAGCAGAATTGTCATGCCCGTGAATTAAGGAAGAATCCTACAAGTATTAGCTATCCATATTCCAAATTTCCAGGCCAACTGATCTTTTACTTCAGCACACGACCGCCGACCGACCAAAGAAAATCCAAACTTTCGACTGCACACGAAAATCCGCATACCTTGGCGACGAAAGTGGTCAACTGAATGCAAGAAAGGTACAATGCACGTAATTTGTTGGCCAAACCATGAAAGTAACCAAAGCGAAACCCTCTGAATTTTGAGAGAGGGAGTCTTCCTCTCTCGTCCACAAAGCCACAAAGCTACAAAGTCGCATCAGAAGAAACAAACTTCGTCGCCAGTGATTTACCTCCCTAAAGCAAAACCAACCCTCAGGACAGAGCGCGCATTATGATACCAGAACTCCTCGGAAAGAAACAAAGCCCACATAATGCAACAAAAGTCAACAGATTTGCAACTGGGAGCATAAACATAAGCGAACATAGCCGATGGATTTCCATGTAAGACGAATCTCCCGATTCATCACGCAGTCCCCCGAATCCCACTTCGTCAAGTCCAACAGTCCCACCGAAAAATTTCGAAAGGCGAAAACCCAAAAACCGATCCGATACCACCGACACGATAGACACGAGGAAAAGAAGAAGAGGGGAGGAAATATTTACCCGCGAAGACTCGTCGGCATTGATGAGCACGAACTCGTTCCGGTTGTGCGACCCGGCAACGAGCCTCCCCCCGGTGTTCATAGCGGGACCAGAACAGGAAAAACCCCAACTCACCCACGACCCCACCGACAAAAATGGAGGAGGAAACGGAAGAAAAGAGAAGCGAAAGAGAGAAAAGAAGAGATCGAGCGGGGGCCCTCAGCTCTTCATGATCGACGGGGATCTCCGCATTGCCGCGGCGCTCGGAGATGGAGGAGGAGGAGAGAGGTTTCGCAAGGGCCCTCCCCCCTCGGAGGCTCGACTCGGTCCACACGGGTGCCTGCTAAGCTCCACCCCCCACCCCCCAAAACGAGAAATGCGGCGGCCGATCCGGAGAGGATGCTCGTCGAGCGAGGGGGTCTCTCGATCTCGATCGGCGGGCGGGCGACGAGCGGCCTTCCGGACAGATGGACTCGCGCGCACGGGCACACGCACGGAGAGATAGAGAGAGGGAGAGAGGAAATGGGCCGTGTCGGCGTGTGCGCGAGCGTTCGGAGAGAGAGGGGAGAGGGAGTGACAGATGCGG
Source organism: Syzygium jambos (assembly GCA_031216235.1). NCBI lineage: Eukaryota > Viridiplantae > Streptophyta > Magnoliopsida > Myrtales > Myrtaceae > Syzygium > Syzygium jambos. The sequence continues at coordinate 5,835,029 of CM062228.1, forward strand.
ACGCGGTGACGGAGGAGGGAAGCGAGGAGGAGACGGCCAGCAAGAGATGCGGCGTGCTTGTGTGCGTGTGCGTGCGCGTACGAGTGAATCCAATCTCTAATCGAAAGTCAGTAGTGATAGAGAGAGAGGGAGAGGGAGGGAGGTTCGGGGGGTGTAGGTGGGGACCACAATGTGGTGGTGGCGCTGGGCTGTGTCCCCCCGCACCGGCAAAAGGAAAACACAGCTGGAGGTGGCGAGGAGGAGGAGGAGGACAGCTTCTCTTCTCCCTCGCCCTCTCCTTTCTCTCTCTCTCTCTCCCCTCCTTCAACCCACAGGCACACACGGAGATAGAGAGAGAGAGACACGCACAGACAGTGCTGTCTGTGTTTTAGAGATAGAGAGAGATAGAGAGGGGGGGGGACTGTGGTGTTCGCTTCGGTTTTTGCTGAAATGGAAATTTAATTAAAGGGGAGGGGGAGGGGGGGGGGGCGGGGCGTGATTTTAATGGCGGATCCTGGAGCGATGCTGAGCTGGGGGGACGACGATTTCTCTTTTTCTTTTGGGGGGTTCTAGCTTTTTGTCTTCGCCACCTCCCCGCAGCTTTCCTTCCTCTTTTCTTTTTTTTTTTCCTTCCCTTTTTTTTCTCCCTTTTCAGTTTTTTTTTTTCCCTCCCTCGCTCGGCGAGAAGAGAAGTTCGCGAAGCGGAAAACGCAAGTGGGATCCCCTTTTTTAGAGAGAGAAAGGGACGGTCGGAGGAGGAGGAGGAGGAGGAGGAGGAGGATAGCTCGACCCCAACAGGACAGGACAGAGAGGAGAGAGAGAGAGAGAGGGAGGGAGGGAGAAAACGCGTGGGTTTTTTAACTCGCCGCGTGAGCAGATCCTACTTTCCCAGGCCCCTCCCCCGAAACACCGAACAGCAGCAGGAGCGTCGTCGTACGTGTCCGGATTCGCGCTCGCGTTCGTGTCCGCGTTCGTGCTCGCGGGTCTTCGCTTTTCTCGCGAGACGAGATGTTTGGCGATTGGGCAAAAACCGCTAAACGACGGCCCCGGGTTTGACTGTTGAGTTCCGCCGTTGACTGCAAAGCGGAGCGGCACGGCACGGCACGGTCCCGCCGTTTCGTTTTCGTTTTCCAGATCTGAGTGTCGGTCCTACGTTCTCGTTCGTATAAATGAACCGGACCACCACCATCACCATCATCATTATTATTATTAATATCACGAAATTTTTAAATTAATATATTTATAATAATTTTATTTCGAATTAATTTTTTAATCATAAAAAAATTAATTCGAAATAAAATTATCACAAGAATATTATTGTTTTGACCACCAAAAATCCTAAACTGCCTGTTTTGAATTTTTTATAGTCAAAAAACTAATTCGAGGTAAATTTATCACAGATGTACCAGTTTGAAATTTTCATGATATTAACTCTTATTATTATTATTACTATTATTATTATTATTTTATTAGGGCGGTTCCGATTTCATTTTCGAAATTTCAGCGGGAGGCAATTATTTTTACTTTTTTTAGAGACCTTGGTTTTATTTTAAAATTTTTATTGATGACGTGTCGGCACATTACATTTAAAGCTCCGGTTCCATTTTCTTTATCTCTTTTTTTTTTATGACCGGACTGGCCACTCTCGGTCAAGAACTTTTTATTCATATGGATCGGCACATGGAAGAGACTATTCAAAATCTTTTTCTCTAGGGTCTTCTACTTTTAATAATCAGAGTGGTTCACCTTTTCTTCCAATCCCCCTCTTGACTTGTCTTTGCCGAAACCCTAGTTGGAAAACCATGACGATGCTTGCTGGGATTCCTCCGTTGAACTCTCCCTAGATTTGGTGCCGGCGTTGAGGAACGACCGGCGCGCCCGCCGGCGGGTGGACGGCGCAGGGGAGGGGACCACCATTTCGCGCGCGGCCGCGGTGGCGGATCCGGTGCCAACCATCCCTCCGTTCAGGAACGTTGTTGGGCACTGTCCTGTACCGACAAATGCGGTCGGACGGTTTCGGTACCCTTCGCTCCGCCCATTAATGTGGATAATGATGCATTTAAGGCGCTCTAGATTTCGATTTCGCAATCCTAAGGGCGATCCAGTCCCTCCCTCCCCCCAAGGACGCGCCCATTAAAGAATGTGGTCACGTACCTACATCGAGACCACGGATAGCAACACATCCTAGACATTGAGTCAATTTTCTCTTGTGGGTATTGACCATGGGCTAAAAATGGACTTATATTTAGGCATCGATTTTCATCTTCCTGGCAATTAAGCAGGTCGTATCTTAACTTTAGGCTTCGCAAGCAAAACCATATCTCTAAAGCCAACGCCTCCGACTTTTTTTTTCTTCGTACGAGGGGTATCTCAAATTCAATTGCGAATTTCGAGTTGTCAGGTATGCCCCCGGTCCGACCCGCCCGATCTCGCGTCCTGCCAAGGGCAATTCCGTCAATCCACTCGCCCCGAAACTGTCGGTGGGTCAAACGAGCTCTCAAAACACCCACCCCCTTTTTTTTTTTTTTTCTTAATTAATGAGTGGTGTAAAGTACGTGGGGCCCCCGGCCTTCCGCCACTCACATGCAAATTATTAATTTGACCTAAGCTTGTGATTACTTTTTTTTTTTTGCTAGAAAGGCTTGCGATTACTTTTCAAGATGATCTTGCTTTTTAATTTTTTTATTAATTTTAATTTTTCTTTGGGTTAAAATACTTCCTGGGATGATTGCGACGGAAGAACGCCTCCTCCATTTAATTGAATATAAAAACATCGGTGAAAACTCGATGACCAATTGCTAGCAGGCCTCTCCAGCTACAAAAGGAGAGGAAAAAAAAAATTAATTGTCCGTGTAATTGATTAAGCTCTTTAATCTAGACCGACGAAAAAAGGGTAACCAAGCTTGTATGCCAATTTTGGCTAGTCGTTTAGCCTTGGGCCAACATGAGTTGCTATAGCATAATTGTACTCCTACTTGGTGCGCTTGGCGAAAGGGCATCATGAGCACTTGAATTTCTGCCCATTTTTACAATTGAGTATATATAAACTTTTCTTTTCTCTTCTATCAAGTGCCTCAACATTTTGAATACGAGTCGATATAAGATGTACATTTTAAATCACAGGCAAACGGATGTCAAATTGGACACTAACACTAGACCTTAATTGCCCACATCGGCATTCGATATGTTCACTTGAAATGATGCCATGTCAACAAGGTCAAATTATGATCGAAAAAAAAAAACCAAGGTCGGATTGGTCTGCCAAGATCTTTCAAATCAACACACACTCTCGCTCTCTTCTCGTCGCCCATCAACCTTAAAGGGAACGGCATTATTTTTGCTCAGCATAGCGCGTCACGTCGATAATTGGACTTAACTTATGCCAAGTAAGCGAGCCACGTCAATTGCATAGCGATTTATTTAACAAATACCCCAGACTAAGCCGAATTTCAACGGTGCATGCACCTGTTTAAATAGAAAATAATTTAAACACTCGATTTTAAAACGGAAAGAAACAAATTCGGGTACCGGTTTAGCAGAATGGGCATGCTCAATTTCCGAAATGTACCTATCCTCTCCTCAAATCGAGGGCACGAGCCAATTCCAACATCGCAAACACATCGTGGACCGCCCATACACGTACCTATTCCCATAAAATACAGCTGTCCATTGCTTTCATCGAACACGTTATAAGCCGTAAACCCAAAGAGAAGGGTCACGAAAAGCAAGAGCCACGAGAAAGAAATCGCGAGGGCTCTCCGAAGCACGTGCGCATAAACCGGTAGGGCTTTTTCCGGGAGCCACGGTTCCTTCCTTCCTTTTTCTTCTAAGAAGCTTCACGTTCAATGCACTCCAGCTGCCGCGAAGAAAAACAACATCAAAAGCCCCGGGCGGCGACAACAACGTGGACGCTAAAGAAAAAGCTCGCGCGATTAGTCGCTAAATCCCACGCTAATCATCGTACCGTTGTCCTTTTCCCACTTCCAGCGATCGCGCGCCACGTGGCGGCGCGCCTCCCGCCCCGGCTGATCTCCACCATCATTAAATCAATCACTAAACTCGAAACCGGGGGGAGGAGGGCGGCATCATCACGCGGGGCCCCACCTCCCTCCCCCCTCCCCCGCGGCCCCTCGAATGGGGACGCGCCACGTGGAGCCCCCATGTGACGGTGGGCAGGGATCGCGTACGGGTAGGACCAGGTTAATTCATCTCATCGGGGGAGGGGGTGTCGGGGGCCTTTCCGTTTCGGTGGGGCCCGCGCGGCTGGGGGTTTTGACGGTGATTGATTGAGATTGATGACTCGACCTTGTCGCGGGGCTACAGCTGGCACGGGGGGGCCGGGGGGGTGTCCTTTACTTGGATGGAAAGTGAGAAAATTAAAAAAGAAAAAAGGGAAAAAATCATTTGTTCCGGGCAGCCTGGCGGGGGCACGGGCGTGGGCCTGCAACGACCTGCCCGATTCCCTCTCTGCCATGATGGGTGGGATGCTCGGGCAGGTGGACAGCTGAGCGCCAGCTTTTTAAATTTTTTAAATATTTTTTTTTCAGGTACCGCGAGATTTATATTTTGCGTAATTGAATTTCATTTAAAATGTAAAAATATATGATCTACCTGGTGCGCACTGTGTACGGGCACGAGAACGCGCCAGAAGCTGTTTGACTTTTGGGTTTTTCCAGGTCGACGACAGCAAGGGCGTTTTCCGACTTCTGTGCCCGTATCGCAAGAGAAGAGCCCTCCAGATCTTGAAAAATCTAAGCTAAGCCCCCCAAAAAAAAAAATCAATTTTATCTTGAATGATAATTTTGATCATAATATTTTTTTGTCTAAAAAAGAGAACCAACTTTTGTTCGTAGTATCAAATCTGGCTCCCGTGAATTAAAATTTTCAAACTGTCCGGATTAAATTTTAGATTTAAGTGGAAATTAGTGATTTTTAATGACACAAAAAAGTTCAGCAAGGTAAAATTGGTGCTTTTTTTTTTGAAATTAGCCCAACAAGTCTATGAGTTTTTACGGAAGTTCTCGTGTTAATTGCTAAAGTTGGTATTTTTTTTTTCGGAATTAAGCTGATAAATCCACGAGTTTATATAGAATTTCTCGTGTTAATTGCTAATAAGTACAAGAAAAGCGAAATCGCAAGCAATAAATCAAAAAAATGAAAGTGAGTTTGAGAAAAATACGTATGTAGATAGAGATAGGCAGGTCTAAATAGACTTTTGCGTTTTTATTTTTTGCTTGATTCTAAATCTTGTGACGCGCTCATTTTGACTATGCTTGATCCTAGATAATTGAAAATTTCGCAATATACTAATATTGACACTTACATACACCCATATTTTCTTGGAAATTTTTATTTTTAGATAAAATTTTAAATTTTGTCGAGAAGGTAAAAAAATATTTTTTCTCCGGTTAAACTCGATCCTAAGTAAAAGAGTAGCTCATATTAACACTGTAATGTCATGTAGATGTAATAGTAATCACGCTGTTTGGTTTAAGTAATAACCGTAATATGATACCTATTATGTTGTTTGTTGTATGAATAACATATGTAACAAGAGAAAAACATCAAGATTCTCAAATACTCTAAAATAGAGTTACTATAATAATCATCGCTTTAGTAATCAACTATAATAACTCGTGAGTTTAAAACCACATATATATTATCAAACATACGACTTGTCATATAAAATATTTATTTTTAATTTACCATTTTGTTCACGATTATAATAAAAGGGGTTGTTGCCATAAAAAATCTCAAATTAGTACCCCATTACACATTTACTCAAAATTATTTTTTGTCAATCCAAACTTGTACACCTAATCCAAGTGCATTATCCTTTCAGCATTTCATCTAATATCCCATCACACAATGCATACGTGTTAACACATGTGGTAGACAATTGCAAGACGGATCTAACGACGTGGAAAACCCACGTGTTGGACACGTATCCATTTCAACATAGGGTACGTACAGTTTGGGAAACAAAAAATAGTTTATAATAAATGTGTTATGGGTCCCAATTTGGGATCTTTAATGGTAGGTTAATATCACGAAAAACTCCACTACTGGTACACATGTGACAATTTATCAAAAACTAATTTTTTGACCACAAAAAATCCCAAACTGGTATACACACGACAAATTTACCCTAAACTAATATTTTGACCACTAAAAACCCCAAACTGGTACATTTGTGACAGATTTATCCTCCGTTAGTTTCCGTTAAATTGGATTAATACCACAAAAATCACAAATTAATATACATGTGACAAACGGAGGGTAAAACATAAAACCAACACGTCAATCAACTGTTGAGTATGGTTTAACAAAGTAATTTGACGGTAAAATTTAACAGAAATAAACCGAAAGTAAATTTATCACGGATATATCAGTTTAAAATTTTTTGTGGTCAAAAAATTAATTTGGGGTAGATTTTTTATATGTGTATTAATTTGAGATTTTTCGTGACATTAATTTATAATGGTATTAACTCTAATTAAGAGAGAGAGAGAGAGAGAGAGAGAGAGGGGGGGGGAGGGGGGAGCAACCCATGTGCGTAAGAGAGAGAGAGATAGCGTCGTCAATGGTGGCTGGTGGCCACATACGGAGGATCCGCACTAATGGCGACAACAGTAGTTGGAACGAAGGAATCAATGGGACGGTAGCCGCGGATCTGGGTGGGAAATCAGTATTTCAAGACATAAGGGAACAAAACATGAAGAAAAAGTCAAAATGAATTACGACGATGCCCGAAACGAACAAAACAAAAATGATTGATCTTCAAATCAGTCAGACGCTACGTCATATCTCTCTCGTCGTGCAAAATTGACGAGCTTCACGAACGCCCTCCGTCGCATCGATTCCACAAGCCGTGGAGCTCGGTTTTCACGGACCAAAAATGCTTTCTTTTCCAAGATTGAATTTGCGCTTTTGAGGAGAGAAGATTTTAAAGGGCTTTTTGGTCGACGATCGCACGAATCTAGTTTATCACCAATGAAATTTAACCCCATTTTTCCCACGACGTCTCCTTCCTTTTTCCCCAAAAAAACAAGCAAAACGAAGATAAGTTCGTGACTCTGTGATCGAACATGAATCATGAGAAGATGTGGCTCAACGGGTGTTGGGCCCTAGCCCATTTCTTAAATTCTCTCTCTCACCCTCTCTCTTCCATTTTCCCCCCTTTTCTCGCAAATGTTTTTGTGAAAAATCGTATGTACATCGCTCGATCGTCTTAAGGTGCATCTGTTTCACGGAATTTTCAAATAAGAGTTTAGGTCGCAATTTTCGGACACATCTAATATGAATCTCGCCTTATTTATATAGCCGGCGTAAATAAATAAATAATCTAAAAGTCGTACACCTATCTTTCAAAATAAGTTCGCGGGAAAGAATAACAATAAAAAAATCGACAGAATATAGACTAAATCATATAACTAATAGAAAGTAGGAGAGAAAAAAAAACAGTGTTCTTATTTATTTATGATTTTATTTATGTGTTTGCAGAAGGAAAAATGACATAATTGGTCCCTGAATTTTGGCTTAATGTGCAATGTGATCCCTAAACTGTTAATTTGTTCAATGCAATCTCTGAACTTTAGCCTAATGCGCAATGTTGTCCCTAAACTTTTAAATTATTCTATGTGATTTTTGGACTTTTGGTACATGTTCAACTCAGTTTATGAACTATATGAAAATATTCAATGTTGTCCCCAACCTTGAATTAATGAAAGGATAGTATTGAACATTTTCATATAGTTCAAAAATTAAACTGAATATATACCAAAAGTTTAAAGACCACATTGAAAAAATTAAAAGTACAGAGACCACATTGCATATTAGGCTAAAGTTCAGAAACCACATTAAATAAATTAAAAGTTTATTGATCACATTGCACGTCAAATGAAGTTTATCCTTTTGCAGAATCGACTTAGTTTTTTTTTTTTTTTTCATTTGTACTTCTTTTCGTGACTTTGACATCTTAAGTTTTGTTTAGGGTTCGATTTGGTGTTCAAACAAATCTAGTGGCATCAAAACTTAAAATATAATGGGGTCAAATTACATTAACTCGAAAAAGTTATAAGTATGATTGAAAATAATTTAAAGTTAAGTGGGCTTAATTAAAAAAATTTACTCAACACAATGTGGCGTGGCCACTAATTACATCCTATAGTGAGCACTCAATCGAAAGATTTATTTTTATCCTTCAAACATTAGCTTAAATGTTTTTAATCCTATGTGATTATAGGATTTGAACAAATGTTCGAATACAATATTAACCAATCTAAGTTCACGACTAAACCCCTTTGCATCGCGAATTTCAGATTAGATATTGAGTTACTAAAGTTCTGAATTTTCTTGGATTCAAACATTAGTTTGAATATTTTTAATCCTACGTAATTATAGAATTCCCTTTCACTTTCCTTAATTTAAGAGTGATAAGCATAAAAATTTGTGCACAAAATGGGGTATTATTTGGATTAGTGGAATTGCAATTGGCGCATGTAGCATGGCTAGACCCTTTGCATATGCATATAAATAATATGTTGGCTTTTTTTTGCTAGAAAATAATATGTTGACTTATTCAGGGCAAAAACACAAAGTAGGTTTTGAATGATATTTGGACATTAATTTGGGGATCTAATCTACAAGAAAATAAAGAACATGGCCCAAATTGAATAGGAAGAATAATATAGGGACCCCATTTATAATTTCCTCTCAATTTTTTTACCCTTAGATCCCACATTTGTTTCACGTATTAATCTTTAAGTCTCAGTCGATGTTTTTCATTTGTATTCCAAAACCCTGAATTTCCAAGTTAATATATAGACCAAATTTGTCGAGACAAAAAAGAAGAAATATTGGGGTGCAAAAATGAAGGGCCAGATACAAAAAAGAAGAACAACTATCATCGTGACGAATTTGACATAACCTTTCAAATGTATCAAAAAAGAGCGCAATGTTTTATCACCGTGACAAATTTAACACGATCTTTCAAACTCATTATAACAATGCACGACTTTTTGTAGTGTGTCAAAAATAGCATATGGCAACATTCGGTGCATGACCTTCCTTTATCCGAAACGGTCCTATTTTGGAGATACATCTTTGAGCACTTGTCCTTGGGAGAGATAATGCGATTTTAGTATTGAGAAGACACCATTGAACCAATATAGACAAATGTTGACATTTGTCGTTACTATCGTTTAAAGTAGAGAGAGTCGGGTGGGTTGAAATGCGGATAAGATTACATTGAGCATAAATAAAATATTAGGTTAATGCCACGAAAAACTCCAAACTTGTACACTCGTGATAAATTTATCTAAAACTATTTTTTTGATCATAAAAACTCCAAACTGGTACACCTGTGACAATTTTACCTCAAATTATTTTTTTGACTACCAAAAACTGCACATTGGTACACATATAACAATTTTACCTGGAACTAATTTTTTTATCATAAAAAATCCAAAACTGGTACACTTATGATAAATTTACCCTCCGTTAGTTTCCGTTAAATTTTATTATCGAATTGCTAAGTTTGATAACGCGTGGTAGTTGACGTGTATATCAATTTGAGGTTTTACCCCTCTGTTTGTCACAAGTTTATCAATTTGTGATTTTTCATTATATCAATCCAATTTAACGGACACTAACGGAGGGTAAATTTGTCACAACTGTACTAATTTGGGGCTTTTAGTAGTCAAAAAATTAGTTTGAGGTAAAATTGTTACAAGTGTACCGGTTTGGTGTTTTTTGTGATTAAAAAATTAGTTCGGAGTAAAATTGTAATAGGTGCACCAGTTTGGGATTTTTTGTGGTATTAATCGTAAAATATTAGAGGATGCTATTTTTTTCGCAATGGTAAAAGGTTGTGTGATTTTATTTGGCACATTTGAAAGATCATGTTAAATTTATCACAATGGTAAAAAGTTATGTTTTCTCTTTCGAAACATTTGAAAGGTCGTGTTAATTTCTTTTAGTGGTAAAAGTGGGGCTATTTTCTTAATGGTATTGGGCCAAAATTGAAGAGGCGCAAGAGTTGGGGGACTCCTCTCGTAATTTCCCAAAACATTTATTTTCTCTCTCTCTCTCTCTCGCACTTTCCGCTCCCTCCATTCTCTCTTTCCACTCCTCGCGGTCGCCGCCGCCGCCGACAAGGTCGCTGCGCACCGCCCGAAGGCCACGGCCGTCGCATCTCTCGTCGCGGAGGTCGACCCTCGTTCGAGGCCAAGTCGTTCCTGGTTGGTGTTTTCTCGAACTCCCCTTTCGGTTTCTTGACTGATGCGGCGAACTTTTTCCTTAGGTGTTCTTGTTGCTGTTCTCGTTCGATTCGTGGGTCTGGTGGGTCGGTTTCATTGCGGGGCTTCTCCTGCCGATATTGTTTTTCTGGCCTTTGCACGGTGCTGAGCGAACTTGTCTGTATTTTTCTCTAGTGTTCCTGTTTTCTCGGCCCCTTCGCAGTTCTTTGGCAGATAGATGTGTTTTGACTAGGGGGTGTTGACTCTTGATGCAATGCGAGAACGCGGCTTTGTTAGGCAGACGTTTGTCTAGAGTACCCAGGATTTGATCCCACATGGAAACGACCGAAGTTGAAACTGCCGCGCTGAAGCGTTCTGACCCATTTGCAAGAAAAAGGAATTTGTCAACGCAACGAATCGATTTTTAGCAATATTTGTAATGTCATGTGAAATGACCAGTAGCTGGCAGGGATACGATGACATGACGTGAATTGGCAGCCCATGTACCCAGAAATGGTGCCGATCTTGTTGGTTCGGTTGGAGTTTCTTGGGTTTGTTCTGGGCTGCGATGATTCTTTTTGTGATGCTATTGCCCCATGTTGAAGGTTCTCTGCATGTTTTGGGTCAATGTCATGTGCTCATGTCTCTCAATTGCCTCTAGCGGTACGTCCAGGTTTTCTATTGTTAGATGCATATCTTCTGTTTAGAGCTGTTGTTAGTAAGGTTAGAAGATGAGGTAGATCAAGCGCTACGATATGAAGTTGACGTGGTAATGCAAAAAGTGAAATTTCTGATAGACGGAGGAGGATTTCTAAGAGGTATAAAAAAATGGCTCGGTTTTTGATAATTTTTGCATGTATATTGGTGTCTTAAGTTCTCGGTGTCTTAAGTTCTCGGTGTTTCCATTTGGACATTTATTCTGGCTTCTGCCATTGCCGAACCCTCCTAGGTATGGTCTTTACTTACAATGAAACAACTCATGGCTTTTACTTAAAATCAACATGAAAATTGTGACTTTATCCTCTAGATGGTTGGTCTAATGAGTGTGACTAGATCACTGATAATAATGATCATGCTAGCTATGGTCCATGGAACAGGATGGAGCCACACATGGTTCCTGTTCTTGAAAGTTATAGCCCCGGTATTTAAACTTCTAAGATTGATGAATTTCATAATGCTTTTTCATCAATTACAATTCTTGCATATCTAAATATCAGAAGAAGACTAGCACTCACCTCAAGGTTAAATGTCTGTAGATATCGTGAGTAGTTAACGATCATCTCATAATTCCTTGTTCATTTATTTGTTCCATTGTTCCTTGGTAGTTCTTATTCTTTGCAGCTAGAACAATTGTGTTTCTGGAAAATTTAACATTGAGAAGTGACAGAGAAGGAAAAATTACCTGTGTTGCAACTCATAGAAAATAAAACGTGTTTTACCATGTAAAGTTTCTTCCACATTCTGCTTATTTAATGTCAATTGACAGGTCAAGTAGAAAATATGGATGCACAAGCATATCCAGACCATCCGCAGATGAAATCTGCTGTTGTTCTTAGAGGGACTGCCAAAGATGGGAAACCTGGACCTCCCGTTGGTGCTGTTGATATCGGGGTGGCTGAGAAAGCCTATCTATTTCGGGTTGCTGTGCCTGGTGTTGACAAGGAATCAGGTATTCACCATTGTTTTTTCTTTTGGCCTCTGTTCTTTGTGTATGCTTGTTAGGTAAATATAGCATAATATTCCTCAGGAAAGAATGCAAAATTGGTCGCCACCGTGAGCGGAGAGCATGATTATTTCAAGTGATTTCACAAGATCGTTGTTATGTAGTGAGATATTGTGATTAATTTTTATGTCCACATTATATGAACGTGCATGCATAAATTTGTGATGTTTTGCTTATATCCATTGATTTATCCGCATCGAATTCACTATATTAGATTATTTTATGCACTGTTTTCTGAGAGATGAGCTTGGGCTCTGTTTTGGAAGAAGCAGACGAGGTCAAGTTGATTTTGAGTTCATTGATTATATTATCAAGGAAGTCAAAAAAAATGTAGTTAAGTTTCTTGAACGAAGACTTTCTGAGCTAGTTATGTCCAAGCATCTTGCTTTATCAACTTAACTGAATAAGCTTGAGGTTGCCCCTATTGTCATCTAGGTGAGCGGAAAAGAGTGACTTAATGTTGCCTGTGGATTGCTTGTTAATTTATAGCATTTTGCTGCATGTGAGATCTTGTCAAGTTCTTTGCTTATCTTTTGTATTACCTTCTCCTCTCATCCACCCATGCAGCAGAACCTGCATGGTGTTGCTACGGTGACATCACTAAAACATGCTTAATTTATTTTTGTTCAACTGTAAGCAGTGATTATGTTCTAGCTTGTCGTATTAAAAGAATCGTTGTGCTTTTATTGAGAAGGTAAGCTGAAATTTTCCATTGGAGCCAATGGGAGGATTGAAATACAGGGTGAGATCACAGATAGAGGCGTTCTGAGCAGCTCATCAGACGTGTACCGGATGATAACCCAGCAACTGAGTCCAACGGGGCCGTTCTCTGTTTATTTTAACCTGCCTGGACCTGTAGATACCCGTTTTACTATTGCCAATTTCCGTCAAGATGGCATTCTGGAAGTAATGGCCTTCAAAAAGTGAAGTGCAGTGGTCTTGCTAATGTTCTTGTTCAGAAGTTATATGTACAGGGCACACAATGAGCAAATATTGCCGTTTTCTGTGAGGCACTCGACGCATCTGGATTATATCATTGCTATGTCTCAAAAACCTGAATTCTCGGAGTTAACTGTTGCGTACTTGCAGATAAAGCCTGAAGCTGTTTCAATCTTGGCCCCATAATGAAGGGGAATGCAATCACACAGATTCGGTCGTATTTTGGGCAGGCACCATTTTCTTGTTGGTTTTATCTTGTATCCGGGTAGATTTTCCTAGTTATATACGGAGCGTCAGAGATATGACTTGTGTATCGCGGCAAAACATCGATTGTTGGTGACATTATGTGAAGCACTGTGGTAGCGCAGAATTGGATGTTATCTTCAAAGCCTGTGTTCTTTGCTCTGCAGGCGAGATGCTTGTGCAGTCGGTCCATTCATTTACCATCTCACTTTTCTTTTGCTCGCACTTGTTTGCGGCTCTGATGTAGGGTGAGCTAAAACGATCCGAGCTGTGAAATCCAATCGAACCTAATCGGTTTTTTGCAGTTTGGTTTGGCTTTTTGAAGAGAACCGGTTCACGGACCAACCTTTAAGGCGCCGTTAGACACGAACTGGCTCCGAGTTCTTTTATTGCCTATCATGTTCGCAGTCTTCAGTGCAAATTTCTTTTTTCTTCTATAATTTAGGGGCACGACCGCGGAAACTTGGCTAACTGGAGGCTCATGGAATACCCTATAAATCCAATGAATTGATTATGTCTAGACCATTAGCCCGTGTTGGTGGTCTTGATGTAGAGTGGTTTATCCGCAGTTGATGGGATTTGAGTGGCTAACCTCTGGTGAGCCGAAAATCTCCCGACACTTTAACCAACTGTGCTAACCTTGAGGGTTGGAACCTTCGCAAGGAGAACAAAAAAATTCTGCTTCTTATTCTATATGTACACATTGTACAGTATGTAGACCAGTTAATTGTTTCCGAATGGATGGGGATGAAGTAATGATTTTTACTATTAATTCAACGTAGGATTCACATCTGATTGGAGTCCAGGAGAACGCGAATCATTCAGTCACCCTTCTTCAAAACCCTAATTCCCTTCCAGCGGGACTCCATGTAGTAGGAAGCGTTGTCTTGTGCATAGACTCCACACTTGAAGTAATGGAAGGTACCTCCATGACCGCTCGTTTCGAACTTGAACTTGCCGTCGATGTAGACCTTCAGGTTCGACGCAGCCACGTCGTGGATGATGTTGACCCTGAACCACCTGTCGTAGATGTCGGGAACCAAGACCGTGTCGTGGTAGTAGTACAAGGAGCCGTTGTAGACTCTGAGCATCAGGGTCGTGTTCCGAGGGAACGCCGCTCCAAAGACCTGCGTGATGCACACGCCCGAAGTGCCGCACGGCACGTACCCGTGCGCTTCGAACTGCCACACTCCGGAGTAGTAGATGTATCGCTGCGCAGTCGAAAAACGATCCCATTTCAGCGCGATACATGCATTTATTCACACATCAACAGAAGAACAGAATCAAGATTTGAGGGGAGAGCAAGCAAACGTTGAGGAAGATCTCGGAGCGAGGCCTGGTGGGGCTTCCCTTGGAGAGAGGGTGGTCGGTGGAGTAAACCCAGAGCTTGTGGACTCCATTGATGAAGCTGTACCTGTCGCTCACAGGCAGATCATACGGCTTTTGTATGTGCAGGTTGGACTGGTTCAGCGGGAGCTCTTCGAAGCCGGAGGTTGGGTCCGGTTGCCAGCCGCTTGACGATGATGAGGGAGTCAAAGTCGAGATCAATGGAAGAAGGAGAAGAACGAAGAGGGTGAGTTTGGAAATGGTGGGTGAGAGATATTGGTGGTGGAGAGAGCCATCACGAGCATCCATTTGAGACTTTCAAGCTAAAAGACCAGTGCCAGAGACTAACCTGAAAAATATTGCCAATCATGCACCATGTAGAATATCACTTATATATAGAGAGATTTAATTTAGGTCCAACATTGATGGCAAGAGATAAAAAAAAAATTCGCAAATGACGTCAAATACAACGAAGTGAGTGGTTAATTAATGTAAATTTATCTGTAGATGTGTTACAAGATCTATGGCAACGTTTGTGAATATGTTATTTCGCTGATGGTGGACCTAAAAGAAATTTATATATATGTTTGCTCGTTTTGTAGTAAAGAAATAGATAGTTGTTTTCGTATATCAAATTTGTGCTTGGAGTTTCACGCCGTACTCTTTTAAAAAAAATTAAAATAATTGTGGTTAATTTAGAAAGCACTTTAGATGGAGGCTATTATGCTAATTGAATACACTTATTGCAGTGACACATGGAGTTAATAGATTGGTCGAATCTCCATGTGTAGTCAGGATTAAATTTGCTTATATAAAAATTTCGCAATGCGTTAGTGGACCTAACAAAAATCCAAGAATATAATGTGGATTGATTTATTTGAGGAATAAATCCTTAATATACCTATGTGAGTATATACTTCATATATTCGAATGGAATCTTCATTTGTTTTTACATTATGGTAAAAACATAAGCGGTTCTGGGGGTCATCCTATTCAGTATTCAATAAAGGATCTTGAAATATTCCTAAAAGATTCTGGAAATTTTTCTTGTAGGGTTAAATTTGGATGGCCAATTTGGCAAATTTTTGACCTAGGACACAAGGGGTGCCAACCCCCAAAAAGATGGTCGTAACATACATACACTCGAAAAAGAAAAATGCAATGAAAGTGAGCAAATTTAACACGAGCTCGAGACTCTAATTTTAGGCGTGCAGAGAGTATGACATTCGCATCTATCCATACCAATTGCCGTATATCTTGTGTTATCTTTTTAATTAAAAGTAGGGAAAAAGCGACAAAAAACTCCAAATTACGCCCACCATGATATGTTTATCTTAAACTTTTCTTTGTGACGTTAAAAACCCCAAAATTGTACCTATGTGACATATTTATCCTTTGATATATCAGATAATTTTTCAGCCAAAACAATGTTGTTTTTATTTTATTTGAACATTGTTTGCTTTTTGGTGTCCATGTAGGTAAATTTTTAACGGTTCTTATTGACAGAACTTTGATAGAGGGTAAATACGTCTTACAAGTACAAGTTTGAGATTTTTGGTGTCATAAAAAAAGTTTAGAGTAAATGTGTCACTTGTGCATAGTTTAGGGTTTTTGATGGTTTTGCCCCCGAAAGTAAGCAAACTCGAGCGGTAATTAATTTAGGTAGATTGATACCGTCATGCTTCGGGAACACCCCTCAACACAAATCGCCAAAAAGTCTCGAGGCAAAATTAATTTATGACCTACTAATGGACCCAGAAAAATAATTAACTGATAATGGAGACAGCCGACGATGAAAGTTATGTTTCCGCGACAGTCAGCCTGAGTTTGAATAACAACATAGACAGATGAAAGAGATATCGTCCAATATTGATAAAAAAATTATTATTTTTTTATTAAAAGCTTAAGCCCACCTACTAATTATCTTATTAGGCTTTTCCTTTGTCTTGTTTACTCGTCATTTTGCATTCTCGCACGGAATCGACTTTGGGTCATGAAATTTTCAACGGAGCTCGTAAGTTTGTGCTTTTTTCTAGAGCTTGTTTGTTATATGAACCATAGACTAAATTTTGGCTCTTGTTAATTGTTAATCATGGACGATCGACATCTAAATTCCGAAAAAGAAAAGTACAAAAGGGAGCCTTCGAGCATCATTTGACAATATGAATATAGTGTTACGTAATATTTAGGTGTGCAAAAATTGGTGGATGTTCTCATTAGCTCTTGGAGGAATATTACTCGAGGTTGAGGGCAAATAAGTGCTAAAAAGTTAGATAATTGGGATTAAATGATATTCTTTGTAGTGGAGAAAAAATCTCTTTGTAAATGGGGGTAAATTATTGAAGTCAATTTAGTGCATTGACAGGTCACCACGTCTATATATTATAGCAAAAGAGACCGCACTAAGAGCGGATTTTGGTGTTTTTATTATTTTTGTAAAAGCAAACATTGACGATTTATCTTTACCAAAAAAAAAAAAACATTGACGATTTATGGTAATTACGAAGTAGCGAGAAATGTTTGTAGAACGTCGAACTAGATCAGTGCTCATGTGTATTAGCTAGGTCGGCTACACATAAAACATAGTAGATCATCTTGTCAATCTCTACTGTGTAGTACACACATTACAGAACCATGCAAAATGCCCATATTTAGGTTTAATTTCTGCAATTTTTATCTTGCTTGAATCGGTTCGTTGTTTACGCTTCTGCGTTTGCATTAGTCGGAACACAGTCTTTGTTGGACTCACATGAGACCCACATTAGCCCCACAAGTCTTGCTCCTTATTGTGACTCAAGGATGCCATTAAGACTTCTTCAGTAACAATATAGCGCCTTCCTCGACTCACCGAGCTACTTTTCTAGCTAACTGTATTTTACAATGTCACTCCTCTCTATTTATTGCAATATTCAATAGCAAAGACCCTCGACTCCACTCTCTTATGTCTTTCACTGAAGTTCTAAATCTTATGTAAAGAACGCAATTGAGTATTAAATCTTTGAATTGTGCATTCGAGTCCTGTACCTTTCCGAAAATGCAACTGAGTATTTCTGATACACAGTGCCGAAAGTTGCCTGAGTAAGACTCGAAATTTGCATACGTGGTAGACTGAAGATCTATTTTGCAGTATGTGTGGGACTTGCTTGCACCTTGGAATGTCTTCAAGTAAAAGCATAGGATTTGATTATATCAATTAGAGGATTTAGGACTTGACTCTACTGTATATTTTGCTTTAGAACTTTCAAGATGGCACTTTCGTTAAGCAACCCTTTAGCGAGGCGCCCAGCAAGCTACCTCAGCAAGGGTTATCACCCGCAAGCGAAGGTCTCCTAAGGGTGGCAGGCCAATGACAGCCAGGATTTACAAGGTTTGCACTGTCCATCCATTTTCCAATGTACCTAAAGCACACGGGTCAAGGCACATGTTCTCATAGAGAAAAGCGCGCCGACTAGCGCATTCTTACATAGTCAACTCAGTTATTATTACAAAAGTAGCGACGATTAAGTCGATGTAACTAATGAAAACAAAAGGTCTCTCAATCACATATCTTGAGAACCTTGATTCCCTTCCAACGTGACTCCATATAGTAGGAAGCATCATCTTGAGCATACACCCCGCACTTGAAGTAATGTGAAGCCCCACCGCGACCAGGAGCCACCATCTTGAGCTGTTTGTCTATGTAGATCTTCACGGTGGAGGCGTTCACGTCGTGTATCACGTTGAGCTTGAACCATCTGTCGTAAATGTTCTCGAGCAAGATCAGGTTTCTGTAATAGTATAACGAGCCGTTATAGACTCGAAGCATTACGGTTGTGGCGTGAGGGCTCGCCCCGAAGACTTGCATGATGCACACACCCGATGTTCCGCACGGCACGTACCCATATCCTTCGAATTGCCACACTCCGGACGAATAATCATATCCCTATAATTCAGTTTCATTAAGCATTATTAGTCGATGAAAAACACATATTATAAACGATGTTTCCTCGGTGTGAGTGTGACATGGTATTTGGATAGATTAAGTGTTTTTGATACGATAGGATAGTGATTTCACTGATTTGACCACGACTAAACAAAATCGTAGTTTATCTGTCTTGAAACGTCGTTGCAAATGTCTGATCCTTATGTCACTATGCAGCTTGTGATGCAATGGATCACTGAAAGTAAAGGCCACTACAATAACACATGAATAATGACCTTGTGAGTCACGCTTTTGTCAATCTTTTCAAAGCCGGCACTCGGACTAGAATCATGAACTTATGAGTGAAATCGCTGACCAATAAATCACTCCTAACTCGGGTTTATAATTCTCGATATATTGGGGTTTCTGCTAATCTCGGTTACGTTGCAAGTTCGGGAGCAGCGAAAGCTTACGCTGATGCGGATCTCGGTGCGAGGGTTGGTTCGGCTTGTGGGCGTGTGAGGCTTGTCACTGGAAAACACCCAAAGCTTGTGAACTCCATCTTTGAATGAATATCGCTCGTCTTCAGGTACGTCGTAGGGTCGTTGAATATCGAAGTTGGATTGATTCAGCGGAAGAGACAGGAACCCTTTGGTTGGATCAACCTGTCCCCAAGAGGCAATGCGGTGGACGAGGCCTAACAACAGAGAGATTGAAAGAAGAAGGCGTGCCATTTTCTGTGGGAAAAGCAAGTCGAAGTCGAAGGGTTTTTGGTGTTTTTCTTTGAGCACAGATTGGCGAGCAGGTCCTGATTTTAATGGGAGCAGAAGTTGGTGGCCATGGTGTTTTAAAATGTGCTGTATTCATTGTCCTTTTGTGCTTGGATACTTTCTGATGGTGGATTTCGTGCTTGTCATTAAGCACTCGCGGGTCAATGATCTTGGTGAGCTCATGTAGAGATGAATGAAATTCATCGCGTATAGTTGTTACCTTTCTTATGTGAAAACTCTGTTAGTCACATAAGCAAGTTGCCAGCAATATTAGGAATCTCGCCCATT
Source organism: Syzygium jambos (assembly GCA_031216235.1). NCBI lineage: Eukaryota > Viridiplantae > Streptophyta > Magnoliopsida > Myrtales > Myrtaceae > Syzygium > Syzygium jambos. Next base: position 5,854,436 of record CM062228.1, read on the forward strand.
TGATTAAGGGTAATGTTTACCAGTATTTCGGGTAGTTATTAGATATATTTTATATAAGATAATTCGATTCTCAAGTCACCGATCGTGTACAACACAAGGACAATTAATGAGTATAAAACTGTAAAGTTTAATTTGTTGGTTGTTTAACAAGTAATCTTGAGGCACTCATTAGCATAATCCTTCCAAAGATTACTAATTAATTGACCAAAATTAGTCATCTCCTTTTTTTTGGTTCTGTGCCACCAAAGCAGGAAGTTTTTTTAGAAATTTTTCTCTCTCTATATATGAAATTCTAAATGATAAACTTTAAGCTTGTGTATTCTATCTAAAATTTGTTTGCTATCCAATTCAATATAGTTTTTTTGGCCAACCTATTTGATATACTTTAATTATAAAAAATGATTTGATTATTTTGAAGTACTTTCTCTAGAAAAAATGCTTGGAGGACGGTACCGTCACTTTCTTCCATAAAGTGACAGGTACCCTTGTGACCACACATCTCCTCTTTCACATGAACAATCTATTTAAAAAATATTTAAAAATGGCTACCTAACCACATATACTTGGTGATGTGTGGTCGGGAGTGTACCATCACTTTCCACAAAGTGACGGTATCGTCCTCTAAGCATTGCCCTTCTCTAGATACGTCTCTAGTTGTGGTCGTAACCTACCACCAATGGCAACCCTTGGGCTAAAGGCTATCATTGCCTGAGGAAGCGAAACCTCAAGCGGGGGCTTCCTCATTAGATTTGATGAACGCTTGGGGAGCAACACTCAAGCAAGGCACCTGAGGAAGCTGCCTTAGCAAGGGTTAACACCTGTGGCCTTAACTATGCTTGAAACACCGCAACAAAATGGAGTTGTAGAATGGAGAAATGGAAAATTCTTTGAGAGAACCCAATGTTTTCTCTTGCATGCTGGTTTATCACGAGACTTCTAGGCTAAGGCTATGAACATGTGCCATTAGGTTTTGGATACCAGAGCAAGTAGTGAACCGGTCAACCTACTTATATCTTGAGCATGCGAGCGCTTGGATGCAAGCATGGTGGCACGTGTGATGGCTCCAAGCTTCTGTTGATGACGAAATTTCGGTATGTTGTTCATTTGATGGTGGCAAGTTTGGTGGTGGTGTCGGCTTCTTGAAACGAGAATTGAAAAATCGAGAATCGGAGGCCAACAACGTGCGTCCTTTGCGGTCGACTTTGCTGTGGGAATAGTAACTGAACAAACGCGCCAATATAGCTGGCATGGCTACAACAAGAGGAATAAGTAGGCTTTGCTGAGCGAAAGTTATAGTGTGAAGATGCGTCTTCGTAGCTTCAAAAAATACCTCCGTGAAAAAGAAAAGCTAGACTAGGCGACATGTCGCCGACATCATAACACGATCATCATGGCGCTTGGTTAGATGCCAATGAGGCACTCCGATGAATACTGTCGGGAGGTGGGATGGATTTATTCTGCTACGAGGTGCATGGGGTACGAAGTGCACTCGGGTTGCCTCAAGAAAGGAGGCTCTAATATCAAGTTAAGAATAATGTGAAAGACAAGAATTTAGAAATTTCAGTATATTTTGATGTATCATAATGAAGAGTACATCAGTCTATTTATAAGTTTTATGAAATGACTATCTAATGTAACATCTATGAATCAAGATATGGGCAATTAAAGACAAATATACATGCAATCTCGAGAGATATATAAAATCAACAGAATTATGAAATATTTTTAACATAGAAAATTACCCTAAAGAAATCCCTAACTATCTCTAATAAAGCTGATGAACGACGACCGGAGAGAAACCCTTTAGGTAGGCGATTGAGGATAAGTCGACTTTTATCGTGGTCGACTCAGTTGTTATTACAAAAGAAGTGACGACTAAGTCAACGTGATATCGGGAGAAAAAGGTCCATCAATCACTCATCTTACGAACATTGATTCCCTTCCAACGTGACTCCATATAGTCAGAAGGATAACGTTGAGCATAAACCCCGCACTTCAAGTAGTGTGTGGCCTCACCACGACCAGGAGCCACCAACTTGAGCTGTCCATCTAAGTAGATCTTCACGGTGGAGGCGTTCACGTCGTGTATCACATTTACCTTGAACCATCTGTCGTAAATGTTCTCGAGCATGACCTTGGTTCTGTAGTAAGACAACGAGCCATTGGAGACTACGAGCGCTGCGGTTGTGGCATGAGGGTTCGCCCCAAAGACTTGCATGATGCACACGCTCGATGTTCCACATGGCACGTACCCGTATCCTTCGAATTGCCACACTCCGGAGGAATAATCATATCCCCGTAATTCAGTATGGTTAAGCATTATTTGTTAGTGGTCTGCCCTAAGAATCAATCAAGGTTGATACTCTAATATTAGTTGTGGATTAGGTTGTGTCGGAAAATCGACCTTCGCTATACTTAGGTAGTCATAATGTCTTGCTAGAGACCGCTTATGACTTGTGGGCCAAAAAGGGTTTTGAGCACACTGCTAATGTTTAGTGAACCTACAGGATCGCACACAAAAAGCCAACTGAGTTAATATTTTCTGTGTGCCTTGATCTACTTAGGAAGTAGATTTCAATTTATTCTCTTATTTAAATTATCTATGCGGTCGTGTGCGTTATGAGATAACGATTAAACGTACGATTAAAGGTGGACGGTTTGGCAGGCCCAAATCGCACGGCCCACTTCTTTTAATTTTGCTGGATAATGAGGTTATATAAATAGATAGAGAATCGTTCTCTGTCTAGGGTTTTTTCGACAAAGTATCGAAAAACAAACGGCGACCAAGAAAAGAACTTCAAGATCTTTAGCTAGCACTTGGATCGTTGGAGAATTCCATTCGCGTGTGTGGATACCGGTAGAGGCGCAACACTTGGGGCGCTAATCCTTACACAATCGATTGCCGATTTATCTTCGATCTACAAAAGGTATGTTTCGAAATTCCTTTTCGATTTCAATATACACATGGATATTGTCTAGGGTTCTATATTCCGCTGCGTTGTTTTTCGTTAATGAACCCAACATTATTAGTTGGTGAAAAGCACATATGATGAGTATACCACGGCTAAATGAAATCGCAGTTTGTCTGTCTTGAAATTTCGTTGCGAGTTCTGATCCTTATGTCAATATGCAGCTTGTGATGCAATGGATCACTCAAAAAAGTAAAAGCTACTACAATAACGCATGAATAATAATCTTGCAAGTCATGCTTAGGCCGGAGCTCGAACTAGAGACGTGAACTTACGAATGAAATCACTAACCAATAAATCACCTCCAAACATCAATAATCGCCATCCTGACCCGGGTTTATATCTTGATCTATTGGGTTTCTGGTGATTTCAATTGCATTGTGAGTTCGGGATCATTGAAAGCTTACACGGATGCGAATCTTGGTGCGAGGCTCGGTTCGGCTCGTGGGAGTGTGAGGCTTGTCGCTGGAATACACCCAAAGCTTGTGAACCCCATGTTGGAAGGAATACCGCTCATCCTCAGGCACGTCGTATGGTCGTTGAACATCGAAGTTGGATTGATTCAATGGAAGAGACGCGAACCCTTTCGTTGGATCCACGTGTCCCGAAGAGGCAATGCGGTGGACGAGGCCTAGGCAGAGAGAAATCGAAAGAAGAAGGCGCGTCATTTTCTATGGGAAAAGCAGGAGAAATTAGTGAAGCAAGTCGAAGTTAAAAAGCTCGAGTAGATGACGGGCAAGGAGGTCGAGGCTTTATTGGGAGAAGAAGTAGGTGGCTATGGAATTACCAATGTGCTATATTCATTGTCTTTTTGTACTTGGATGCTTGTGCTTGTCACTAGGAGCTCAAGTAAACAAATGAAATTCATGGCCTGTATCTACATTGCTTATATGAAAACTTGTTAAGTCACTTGAACAAGTTACTAACTTTATTAGGATTCTTTCCTTTTGGTAATGTTCATGTCAATGAGTGTCTCGGGATACTTGCTAAGTATATCTTATTTACAATAATTTGATTTTTAAGATTTGACTGTGCATAATGTGAAAGTAATAAATGCATAAAAATTTTAATGGTGTCATTAATTAGTTGCTTATCAAGCTCTCCTGAAGCACTTGTTATTGCAATCCTTTTAAAAATTGCTAACTATTTGGAAAAAAATAGTCACTGCTATCTTTTTTTTTTTTTTGTGACACCAAAGAAGGAAGTTTCTCTGGGAATATCTTTCTCTATAGTGTATATATTTGGATATATATGAAATTATGAATGATAACTATTAAGTTTGTCTATTTTATTTATAAATTTTTCTACAGCCCTATACAACATAATTTCTTTGGCCAGCCTATTCGATATATTTTAATTATAAAAGAATGTTTGATTTTTTTTTCTCATAATATAAAGTTAAGTTTAACTTCTTGAATTTTTATTTTTTCAAAATTACGTTAGGATACAGTAATATAACTTTGTTATAAGAAAACTATGAAAATAGTTATTATTCATGCAAACTTGATTTACTATTCTTTCAAAGTCAATAGAGCCATATTTAGCCTTGTTGCCCTTTGATAGAGCTCAGATTTGGCGCTGTCGAGGATGTCGCGGCCAAATCTGGCCCCATTCAGTGTGGGGGGCCAGCATTGGTTCCTTTCGTGATAACCATCGCAATTGTCAGGCTAGTAAGCTAGATTCTTTTTGCACTTGTGTTTGTCTATAGTCGCCTATGTCGGATATAATTTAGTAGGACGTCTCCTATTATGACGCCAAAGCCAAGTAAGGCCATATTATGTTTTGTTTGCTCATAGGTCATACGTCCATGGTGAAATTCTTTGGTGTTGTCAAAGCACAAAATCTCCGTCCATCTATTTTAAATCCATGCTTACCCGATGACATAGGTCATTTCTCACGTTATCAATGACAACATTGCGTTCAATGTAGAAGGTACGCAATAGTTGTTGCAAAGCAATCAAGCGAAGCTTACTATATGAAAACCATCATTTCAATTGCATTTCTCTGGAGAACCTTGACATCCTTCCAACGTTTGTAGACATTCACATTGGAGGCATCGACGTCATGTATCACGTTGAGCTCGAACCATTACAATTGCCATCTCGTAGCACCACCGTTACACCGATTTCCCGCTGCTGAATCAAAACTCTTTCATCAACCACCCACACTGATTGGCCATGGTTGGAGCAAGACACTTAGAAAATCACACAATTTTCTCTTCTACATTATTCTTATTTTAGGAAAATATATGTAAAAGAGTATGGAAATTTTGGGGTAAGACACTTACCTGAACTGCTGGGTCTTTCTCAATGAAAGTGATCCATTGTGTCCGATGTTGGTTGATAATTGATGATCTGATCATGACAAATGGCCCAATGTCATGACCAATGGCAATGGTCATAACACGTGGTCAAACCACGTTTAGTGGCCAATTTTGTTGAGCTTTTGGACAGTGGTTCCATCGCTCATCCTTCCAATGAGATGAGCTTTAAGGGGAGGTCTTGACAGGTGGTCCCCCGTTGGGAATGGATGACTTGAGATACTTATCCGAGCGACACAATTTCGTATAACGCTCGTCCGACAAGAAGCCAACGGCCTACCTGTCGAGTACAAGTGACACATGGCTCGCGTAAATTAGTGAGTCAAATGCGTCAGCATCAGTCTCTATACTTGCTTTTACAAGAGGACAACAGCTACATTTTGGCATTGCAAAGAACTACATGGGACAGAGTGGGGCATGGTGCTAGATTAATGGCCTTGATGTGACCTTCATTGACAGACTTAGGTATCAGGACAGAGTATATTCGACACCAAAATATAAAGACAGGGGGAAAGAGGACCGCCTTGCTTTAGTCCCTCTATCCGTTGCAAGAATCCTTAGAGGTTCTCCGTTGACTTTGACACTGACAGATGATGTTTTCTTTTCAAGACAGATAATGTTGTTATGTGTTGCATAATCTGAGTTTTTCATCTGTCAAGAAACGTGATGCTAGCATAAGGGCACCGTTAGATAGGATTTCTAACGGTGCCATTGACACCAAATATTTTCTTCCAAACAAGTTCTGTCAATTGAGGGTGAAAACAAAGTTTCATTCCGAACAAGCTTTCTTGAAGAAATTTGTGGTCGAGAGAGTACCGTTTCTCTCATTGCAGGATACGGACGGTAATTTCATCATTTCTGGTCGAGAAAATCCATTCTTTCCAAAATTCCTTTCAAAAGATCCCATTCTGGGTTATTCTGCAACAGAACATCTCTAGGTTTTTAAGTGTGTTAAGATTTGGTCGAACAAAGTTCGAAACTCTCGTGATAATCATCGAAATTGTCCGGCCACTAGATTCGTTTTTTGTTCGTCTACTATAAGTCTACGTCGGATATGATTTAGTTGGACATCTCTTTCGTCGACACCAAAGCCGAATGAGGCCATGCTATATTCTGTTTGCTCGGAGGTCATACGTCTGCACATCGAAATTCTTTGGTGTTGTCAAAGCAGAAAATCTCCATCTAGTCCATCCTTACATGCTAAGATCTTGTGAATTTTCCTGTTCTTTGCACGACCGGCATATGCTGTTTCTCTGTGATCAACAGCTTAACTATCTCTTCTCGATTCACTTTCTGCTTCATATCAATCGATTGTTAATTTATTCTCGCTTGTTCTCATACTCGACAAGTTTATATGCAGTGATGTGTGGGGAGAGGGTGGTTGCTATTCAGTAGGAGGTCTGGCGCGGTGCCGCCTCCTAATCTATGAGACATGAGAAAAAGAAAGAGTCATATGGTCGTACAAAGTTAAAGGAGCCACTGGAATTATTTTCGTATCTATACAGGCGATACGAAGAGCCATTACAAAGCAAGTAAAACTTGCTATACGAAGCCATCATTTCACTTAATTTTTCTTGAGAACCTTGACATCCTTCCAAAGTGACTCCATGCAGTGAGAGGAATTATCTTGAGCATAAACCCCGAACTTGAAATAGTGCAAATCCCCACCGCGGTCTGGAACCTCATACCTGAGTTGGTCATCCATGTAGGTCTTCACATTGGAGTCGTCGACGTCGTGTATCACGTTGAGCTTGAACCATTTGTTGTAGATGTTCTCGACCAAGACTTGGCTTCTGTAGTAATACAACGTGCCATTGTAGACCTGGAGCATGGAGGTTGTGGCATGACCGACAGTCCCGAATATTTGCATGATGCAGACGCCAGACGTTCCGCTTGGCACGTACCCATGCCCTTCGAACTGCCACACTCGGCCGGACGAATAGTCATATCCCTGATCAGTGTCTTCGTCTTGTCAGCATTCAATGGTCGGTGAAAGGATTTCCAAAGTTTAACAATGGAATACTAATATAGATTATATGTTGAGTCCCCAGATAACATGGATCAAGTCCAATGTGAGAAGCTTTTGACGAAGATCGTGGTTCTCACTCGCACGAGACCACTCGCAATTTGCGGTTCGAATAATACAGAGTGCTACTAATGATGTTTTTGAGCCAATATGTGTATGCTAAAATCAATTTTCATTAACACCGTGTATGTTATCTTTCTACAAGTATAAACACCTCCAATATCATTTGATTGGATAGAATGCCAGTGTATACATCTAGTCTACACATGATTGAACAAAATTAGAATTCGTTGTCGAACACTTACCAGAGAAATCGTACATCGAGACGCATATACAAAGCACAATTATCACCAGAATACCGATTTATAATGCTTCTATATAGGGTTTCTTTCTGGTTATCACATCCCCCGTCCGGCTCCGGGGTCCCAAATCTTGGGATGTAACACTGTTGAGCTAGACTAGTCATGAAGGTAGCTTACCCTTACGCGGATTTCGGTGCGCAGCTCGGTCTGGCTTGTGGGGGTGTGAGGCTTGTCGGTGTCGAACACCCACGGCTTGTGAACTCCATCTTCGAAGCTGTATCTCTGATCTACCGGCACGTCGTACGGCCTTTGCACTTTGAAGTTGGATTGATTCAGCGGAAGCGATGTGAACCCGTCTGCGGGATCAATCTGCGCCTGAACATCAACTTGGCGTGGCACCAAATAACCCAGGCTCAAGCACAAAAGAATTGCAAGGATTCTCATGCTCAAGGGCTCTGTGACTGATGATTGACTGTTCGTTTTCCAAGCCAACGGTACGGTTAGCCAGGAGCGAGCACTTCTAGATTTCTTATAAATTTCATCTAAAACCTTAAATCGTTAGAACATATTTATCGTTATTTAGAATCTGAAACCTATTTTGCATATCCTCAAGCTTACTTATCACAGATTCTGGGATCTAACAATTTTGTTTTTTTTTATTTTATTTTTAGTTAAGCAAAATGAGAGTAAACGCAATAACAAAAATATAGTTGTATGTCATAAATTATAAAGTATGAAATCAAATAAAGCAACTTACATTGTAGGAAGCAGCAGAGGGTTGCCAAACCCAATGAATTGGCAGAGCCTGGGTGGCCTTATTCTGTATGGCCTCCAATAACATTTCCAAAACATTGCTCAAATCTCACCGGACTCGGCTTGAAAATCAAACGAAACACCCTATTTAAGATTGAATCGTTTCAATAATAATTTGTAATTCGGAATTCTCTAACATCATCGTAGCTTAACTCGATTATCTATGAAGCAATTGATCTTGTTCTCACAATCTACTCATCCTTGCCTGGCACATGATTGCATCTGCATTTATTAAATCCATCAACAGAAACCGCGACATGAATCTTCTCTAAGATCAAGAACACAGTTGTTGGACTTGGACACAAGAGCGGCTAGGGATTAACCACAATATCTCATGGTCTTGCACTTTTCTGGGACAAGTTGTCCAAATGCAGCCTATCCCTTGCCAGGTTTGTGTTTATCCATATTTCTTTATGTCTAAATGCCCTTCCATCTTTTCACATTTGGCCCCGGTACTTTTGTTTTATTCCCAAATGCGTCTTCACTTTTAAGCAAATGCAATTGAAGTCAAATAAGTGAATGAAATCTTCCATTTCGTGGCCCACATGCATGTACAAGATCTATAAAAAGTGCCTAAAGGCAAACAAGCACGTACAAGATCAACACAAAAAAGAGCGCGTTCTCGGTTCCCCTGGTTTGTTTCCTTGTTATCGATTTCCGATTCCCAATTCTCAGTTTCTGATTTCCGGTTCCTAAAAATATGGAATCGTGAACTGGACTTGGTTCCCACCGGTCCGATTCCAAAATTTCTTGTTCTATCATGAAATTATGCTCACCCTTACTGTTAGCCAATAATTTTGCGTGTACCTATATGTATATTGAGACGTGGTGAAGATATAAGTAGCTATGTATCGATGGATCTTAAAATGGTCATTGTTTCTTCGGTTTGGTAGCTGGTTGTATAGTTTCTGGTGGACTGTTTAATGTGATGATCTTGTTGTCATTTTATACGAAGCATATGAGATTTTTACCACGCGTTTTTGTCGTGCTATGAGTTGACAGCACGAAATACAATATTATTAATGTCCTCGTTTGTTTTAGGGTTAATACCACGAAAAATGCCAAACGGATACATTTATGATAAATTTACCTCAAATTAATTTTTTACCTATAAAAAATCCCAAATTGATACTCTTGTGACAAATTTACTCTTCTTTAGTTTCTGTTTAATTTTACCGTCAAATTGCTGAGTTGGATGACACATGACAATTAACGGATGTACCAATTTAAGGTGTTAACCTCCGTTTGTTTCAGGTATACCGGTTTGTGATTTTTTGTGGTATTAACCCAATTTAACGGAAACTAACGAATGATAAATTTGTCAGAGGAGTTCCAGTTTGGGGTTTTTGATAGTAAAAAAAAATTAGTTCGAGGTAAATTTGTCACAAGTGTATTTGTTTGAGATTTTTTGTGATAAAAAAAATTTGAGATAAACTTGTCATAGGTGTATCAATTTGGAGTTTTTTTGTGATATTAACCCTTTTATTTTATAGTGGTTAAAGCTTTATAAATAGCCGAGTAAAACCTATAATCACAAACCCTTTAGGGTTGACTTAGCAGATAGAGGTGTTGGAAGATTTCCAACTTGGGAATTAAGGTCGTTTGCATAAACTGTTCTGAATTAGGATTACCTGTACAAATAAGGTAATTTCGACTTGACGGGTTCACGGGGTTTGTAGGGAGTTCCATTAACCTTCAAGTAGCCAAGTCATCGCACTCGTATCATTGTTTGTACAAAATAAACTATAGTTATTGATTTACAAATCACTAGACCTCACTGCATTTTTCTGTGGTCTGTTTGATTGGGCATGCAGATTCTGTACTGCTTTGTTCGTGTGCTTATGGTTGTACTGTTATAGGCGAGTGGACTGATACCTCCAAAAAGCTACTAAAACTTGCAATATACTTATCAATTCTGTCAAGACTTACTTTCATCGGTGGAAAGAAAACGCATGGTATAAACTATGAGAGCCTAGCTCATTTGGACGGTTGATCATGTGGGGCCGACGTGGGGACCCAACATGATTAACAATCTAGATGGCCTAAGCCCACTGGTTTTATGTACCATGCAAAACCAGCTCTCCAAAACTGGGCACAACATGCACAACATGCGAGTGATGAAGGATCAATTCAAGAATATTAAGCCTCATCTAACAATTAAGAGCACATTGCTTGAAGGTCAACTGCAAACTATGCGAGCAGAATTTTAAGGCTCACTCTTTTCTAGATTTTGATGAGGATTTCATGCTCCAATCTAGTCTCATAAATATATGGTTGCAGTAGCTTCAAATGTATCGAGTTACGTGCAATTTGGAATTATCTAGAGGAAGTTATGCTGGAAATGCTAAGTGTTTGCGAGGAAATCTGAGATGTATGTAGTTCGTTGAGTCGTATTTATTGCATTTTGTTTCTACAGTCATGTTGATTCAACAGTCAATGTTCTTATTTACGTATTGTTCGGAGATAGTGTAGGTCTTGTCTTAGGAATAGAAGATTAGGAGTCTTAACCACTTGGGGCTCACCCCAATGGGAAGGTGGAGAGTTCGACACTCCCCTCCTCCGGAGAGGGGGATTTACTTTCGAGTAATAGGTTTAAGACTTTTTTGGTACTTTTCTCGGGATTTATGAGTTTATGGGATTTCCCCAGGTGGATCCACTGGGAGCCTGCGAAGCTCCTCTTAGAGGAGCTCCAAAATTCAGGAATAAACCTCGCAGACAAAAAAAAAAAAACAGAAGATTAGGAGTCTTAGGTTTCGTTTGTGTTTGATGAGATGTTCCAAAAGTTGAGTCCATATAAGCCACTCTTAAGACTTCTTTGAGGAGTAAATTATAGTGTCTTGTTCAATGAAGTTTATATTTGGACTCTTCGATTAGATTGCAACTTCGCATCTCTTTAGTGAATTTTTTTTTGTTCCCGTCTTGAGTGGATTTTATTGAGTGATAAGTCACGCATCCTAAAAGAGGATTCCTTAGCTGTGGTGAACATCTATCCTCTAATATGCCCTGTTCCCTGAGGAAGATTTTTGAGGTGGTGAGCATTTTCTTTGTTGCATTTACGCTATCTTCTAAATCTCAGACCCCTCCAGTATCAGTAAAGTTTATGTCGGACTAGGGAATAGAGAGGATGAGGATGATAATTCAGTCTTTCGTAACTCATAACGGGGGTGATTGTAAATCAAATTCAAAAGCATGTTATCACAAATTTGTTGAAATGTAAATCAAGCAAGTAAATAGGCCAATGGCGACGATCCCGACCAGCCCCTTCAAGTCCTTCCCTCCTTTACTTTGATTGTCTTGATTTATGTCATATGGCACTCACATAGGAATCAATCTAATTCCAAGAATTCGAACCGTTTTCTGCTCATCGCTAAAGCCCCTGTGCACAACCTCAAGTATGGAACAATATGTGGATGAAGGGAAATCAATATTGTATGATCTTCTCCCGAACAGCATATCAGAAAAGACGACTTGCAAATTTATCCATGCAACTCGAGATTTCCTCGGTCACATTTATACATAACATTTGAAAGAAAAGCATTAATGGGAACAAAATCTCCTGGACAATCTATTTCCCATCCCAAAATCCCCGTGCAAACTCGAGCATGGCAAAAGATACAAAGATGAGGTACCATAGATAGACTTGCAGCACGCAAGAGAACAAGGAGTAACATGCATATATATGATCTTTCCCAGAATGTCAACCAGTAAAGGTGCTCAAGGCTCTGACCCAAAAAAAGAATAGAAAAGATGATCAAGATAATTTAACCATGGTTCGCCTGTCAAGAATAAATAAAGGGAAGGCAATAACGGATTACCTTATCGACAATCATCCCCACTCATTAAAACATTTAATTCGAAAGCATTCACAGGGTACTCTGTCATTCTGTAGTACCAACCTCAAAAGTCCAAAGGGCAATTCTAATAGCACTGACCTTCTCCAATATCCAGGTCTGGCTCTCTTTATAGACAAAAGCTTCATCAAATCCAAGTTTATTCTTCAGAAGGTTGACCCAAATATTTCCTTTTTTTTACTATTAGATGTTTCTCTGCAATCTGCACTTAACAGAATGGAAGTGCAGTTCATGACTAACAGACTTGCCTTTTGGCTTGAGCCAGTACTTCCAACAGCCACGCAATTCAATTTCAATAAGACACAATTGGCATACAAAATGCATAGCATGCATTTGGCTGCTCAGACAAATTGAAATAGAAGCATAAGGGCGCTTTGTTCAGTAACAGTATCTACAAGAACCTAAGCTCTCCAGAATGGGGGCTCCAGTCCACAAGCTTTTTTACCTCTAGATTTTGTGTACATCAAGTTGTGCAACTGTCTTTCATGAATGATGTTAAAGGTTGTGTCCAAGAATGATTTAGAAACCAGCCCATCCTGCAGGTTGAGAAGATGATTTGCTCTCCATTAACTTTGAATCACCAAACCGCTGGGAAGTGCCTCCTTCTCGAATGGGTTTTGATATCTGAGAGCTGGCATTGGGCATAGCAGTAAAACTCTCCGAGCCAAAGCCCCATGTCTCGTAATTAGATGCTGCTTGAGTGCCCTGCTTATTTTGTTGACCATTTCTCGTCCTAACAGATTTGGTGGTGGTATCCCTTGAAAGAGGCTGCTTTGGCTTAGGATCATCGGTGAAAGCCTGCCATGATGTGGATTCTGAGCTTCGAAAATTCTTCTCAACTTTTTCCTGACGGATGTCCCAGTTGGTTTTTCTAGTTTCCTCTGATGGCTGTATTAACCGAAATGGTTGTCAACGTAGAATGTAACACAACCTAATAATTGCACATGATGGATAAAATTAGACAAAAAGAGAACAAAATTACCATAGCAGCGGCAGATGACTCGGTTCTAGTAGGGGTTTGAATTCTCATAGCATCCCTGCTTGGTGATGGAGCTCTAGCAGTGAGAGCTTGTTTGAGTTCCTGTATTTCCTGCCTCTGAGATCGGCAGATGGCAGATAGCTTTTCATATTTAGAAGTGATCTCAGTCTTCTCTAAGTTTGCCTGCTTCAGCTGCTCTTTTAGCCTTTCTAATTCAACCTCCAAATCTTCTTCCTTTTGCGTCCTGTGATTGCTGATACCAGAGCTAAACTTTTTGGTATCAAATTCAGCGACGAAGGTATTGAAACTATTGTCTTGAAAAATGGCCGCATTCTCAGGTTTTGAAGCTCCTGGTCTCTCGTTACCCTGGTCTGAATCTTTTTGGGAGAAGTTTATCTCGAAGTCTTTATGATGATTTCCCTCAGGCCTAAGGTAGTTTTGTCCATGTGCACTCCTCCGCATAGGTTGTGGCTGTACATTTACCTCTTTCTTCGGATAAGTGTTCTTGGAGAAAGTATGATTCTCTGCATGCTCTCTGTCAAGTTTTGACGTTCTATGACTTGTTGGTTCTTCATCGAACTTTGGGACAGTATTATCCTCAGCAACAACTGAACTCTTTGCATGCTGAGTAGACCAGAAAGCACCGAGCTGGCCCCCACCTCCACCTGCTTTAATATGAGGTGACGATTTGACTGAGTCACCATATGAAGGTGGGGGAGGTGGACTTCTACGAGGCACTGGTGACACCCGATTTGTGGACTTTGGAATGCCTGGAGGATAAGGAAGCTCACCTTTTTAAGTCTCAAATAAAGCAGAGAAGTAGACATTGTTGAACGAAGATCTGTCACTTGAATACTTGAGTGACTGAGTTGTAAACTTACAAAAATTTATTAACAACAAATACTGCGAATCAAACTACCTGCACTTCAAAAGGGTTTCATATATATGAATTAAGTCACTCAGTTCATGGTATCAATTCCATGTTTGAGAAGAACAAATGTCAACTAACAGGGCTACCTTCATGAATCTCTGCTGATTGCCTTTCTGGGGGCTGATCAGGCAAAGACTTTTGCTGTCCAACGGGTAACTGCTCATTAACACGGAACCAGACCTGCCACCAGGGGAAGAAATTGCCAAAATCAGTGAAGCAGATTGTTGAAACTCCAATGAGTGCATGCATACTATGATCTATGACTAGTTTAATTTCATCAAGATCAGTGGCCGATCAAGCAAAGCACTTGCCTGCGTGATGTCTGGTCTGGCATCTGGAGAAGCTTGAAGCAGGTCATTAATTAGATCCGCGATGAAAGAGCTGTATTTTGGTAACTCTGGAATACGATAATTCCCGTTCAGGATTTGTAGCTTGGACTCTCCATCGAATGCAGATTTCAAGTAGCAAATCCGAAAGAGGAGGCATCCAAGGGCCTAGGATGAAAAAGTAAATAAGTTCCAACTGACTTTTATACTCCTCCCTTCAAACAGAAAATAAATGCCAACTTCACATACCCATATATCTACTTTTTCGTTTAGGACCTCCTTTCGATATAAATCCCACATCTAAATCAGAAAGGGAGCAAACGGGATCAGACATTTTTTCCACTAGGGTCAACAACATATATGTAAATGCACAAATCTTTATATTCAACCTCAGGAGCCCTGTATGCAGGTGTCGTGTGCTTCCTGATATTGTCTTCTTCAATACCCATTTCTTCAGGCTTCTCAAACCGTTTGTGATTGGTAGAGGTGCTTCCGAAATCACACAACTTCCACAGTCCATCAGTCCCCAACAAAAGATTCTCAGCCTTCAAGTCCCTAGGCAATTAAACAAGGACTCCTTAGAATGCAAGATGAAGATTGCCTCCAACAACTGGAAAGGGAAAAACAAGATAATTCTGTAGATAGAAAAAGCACATCAAGGGTGCTTTTATTGCTCCTTCCCATTTTTTATTTTTTCCGATCTGAAAACTATCCTCGCAATACTCCCAGCCAAAACATACACTCAAAAATAGATGATATCCACTAATCTTTAGATTTGATCTTTGGATATTCTTTTCATCAGTCATTTTCATGATTAAAATGCATCAGACCCAAAAGTGGCCAGACTGAACTCAGTCACCAGTTTCTTTGCTTTCAACCAATAACACAAT
Organism: Syzygium jambos; assembly: GCA_031216235.1. Classification (NCBI taxonomy): domain Eukaryota; kingdom Viridiplantae; phylum Streptophyta; class Magnoliopsida; order Myrtales; family Myrtaceae; genus Syzygium; species Syzygium jambos. Next base: position 5,869,843 of record CM062228.1, read on the forward strand.
CTAGAGTCTCAATTGCTAATAAAGGGCACAAGTTATACCATATGTTATATAATTCGAGTACCAATAAGTCTGATCCAACAGAGAGACCATAACAAGTATAAAGATCATATAAATGCCAACTCATGTATCCACTCCGATTAATCTTTCTGAAGCAAATTTCTTCCTAGTAGGCTAGAACAGAAAGGTGGCATTATAAGACCTTTTGCTAGATGCCAATACTCTTTGATGAAACAGAGATCACGCAGAAGGTACAACGATTAGGAGTAATGATCAGCAACTATAAGTACAACAGCAAGAATATTAAATACAGGATTTCTAAATTTCAGCCATTAATTTAAGCACGTAACAGCAAAATCTGAATAAATCCTCAAGAACTCATTTTTCTATAAGCAACCAAGGAAGAGCAGGATTATCAAATTGCACCTGTCGGGTCTAACTCGGGCGGGAAGGATGCACGGAAGGCTAATGGGATTGAAAGAAATCACATCTTTAAAGATGCCATATATATACAATCAGAGGGAGTCCGCTGTCAAGTGTGTCAACTCATTTAATCGATTAAATAGCAAAGATCAGTAGCGAACAGATTAGAGGAGTAGCATCATTGCAGTGGGTGGAATGAGGGAGGAAATTACAAGTTTCTTCCTTTCTTTACATGGATCACCAAAAGCTTATATTTTTCCCTTCCCTATTATGGATGAGCAGGGACTAGCTTGCATTGGCAGACATGTCAAATGCAATAAAAACAAGGCAGAAGCTGGGATACTATGACAATTACCTATGAGCGACGGGAGGCGACTGGCAGTGCATTGCGAAAACGGCATTACAAACATCCCTGAACATCACCAATATCTGTTTTTCCTCAAAATGCGCAGCTCCTCTGCTCTCCAACACATTAACCAGGGACTTCTCGCAGAAATCCATCAAAAGCAGAACTTCTTTGGTCCGTCCCATGTCCAAAACAGTGTGAGCATGAAGTGCGACTACGTTCGGATGCCCCGCCAGCGATTTCATGACCGAGATCTCCTTCACGGCGACTTCCAGCGACTCCTCGTCGTTGCAAATTATGTGCTTCAGAGCAAACTGTTTGGACATATGCAGAGCATCCCGAGCCAAGTAAACGCAGGAAAACCCACCCTCGGCAATGATGTTCCGGACATGAACCTTAACGTTCCCGATGTCGATCGTGCGACCTTCGAGTCCAGCCTGCTCTTTATGCGCGAACGCCTTGAACCTCCACATGGTTTCCGGGCGATGCTGGGTTCAAAGGGTCACCGAGATCCCACTCTGGCGTGCGATTCGCGATCTGGGTCGCGCGCTCCCCCAGATCCCAGATCGCCGGCGATCCGGATCCGCCGGGCGCGCCGTTCCGGAGAGATGGGTAGGCACGGAAACCGACCGGGAACCGAAGCCCTCTGGAGCTGAAGGGGAAGAGGAAGACGACCAAGCTCGCCCTGTTTGAGCTGCAATTCCGTCTTCTCGGTGGCTGGCTACTCTGTTGTGGGTGGTGGTGAAAAAGTGCAACTTTAGACGGCTGGTCGCTGGTTTGATAATGAAAAGAATATTATGCTTACCTTTGAAGGAATGAATACGTTGAAAACAGAGGATCAACGCGCTTTCGAACCTATTTGATTGAACAGAATAACTCCCAAATGTTGGATTTTTGTTGCTGAGTCTATTAGAGTTATTTTTGTGGAATTGGTTTACGAAATTTTATCGAATTATTTTGATATCCGCCAACTTAATTAACCATTTCATTTGCATACTCGTTTTGTAAAATAATTTCACGAACCCAACTTAATATACTCCTCTGTGTTGTTCAACTAGATTCCTATTCTTAATTTCACGCTCGTTCGATTGAATAGTATTTGTTTGCCTTAGAATTTAGTAAATAGTAGTCGGGACAGGAGATAGTTATGCCATTATATGAAGATTGTTAGGATGTTCAACAAATTTCGAATCATATCGGTTGATGTTCCAGAAAAGAAAGTACAATTGATTAGACTTCAATTTGTGTTATGTGACGGAACTACAGTATAACTCCATTGTCCTTTGAACCGTGTCGTTTTGCCAAATGGGGACTCCCTCCGATCAAAATATGTCAAACTCGGGAAGCCTTCCACTTGTTTGTATTAATTAATCTTAACCCATTGAAGAAATCGTTTTGCAAAAAAATGAAACACAATAGAAAAACCATTAAAAAGATTTCTGGGTCTAACTAGCTATTATTATAAAAGGATTTATTGGCAATATGGCCAGATTTGCAGGCCTCCGGCAAACCTTCTCAAGAAAGATGCCTTTGTGTGGGATGAGGCGGCTGCTAAAGCATACCAGCATATATATCTGAAGGAATTGATGTCCCAAGCACTAGTCTTAGCTTTGCTGGATTTCAGTAAGCCATTTGTCATTGAAACCAATGCATCTGCCGGCGGCATTGGCGCATTTATAATGCAGGAGGGATATCCCCTTGCTTTCGTCAGCAAAGCTCTGTCAAGTAAACATCTGAGTTCTTTCACTTTATGACAAAAGAATTGATGGCACCAGATCATGCTGTCTCTAAATGGCATCCTAATCTCATGGGAAGGCTTCTTTTTCTGTCATCAAAACTCAGTGTGAAGTTCTTGATGAGTCAAAAAATCCACAATGTGAGCCACTGAAATGGTTGGCCAAGCTTATGCCCTATGACTATGAGATATGTTTCGAGCAAGGGAAGGAAAATGTAGCTGCTGATGCACTGTCGAGACTCCAGTATTCTTAAATATTTTGGCAATCGCTTTGACACTAATGGAGCCATCTCTTTTGCGAGAGATCACGCTGGGTAGGGAGCAGGATCCCAAATTTGAGCCACTCATTCAACAGCTCAGCAGCTCTCATTCTACCGCCTCTTCCTACGTGTGGCATAAGGGCACCTTAACGAAGGACAGGCTGGTAGTGGGCAAGAATGAATAATTAAGGAAGAAATCATACTTCTTTACCGCAACTAATCCATGGCTGGTCATTCTGGAGTGGAAGCAACATAAAGAGAGTTGCGTCCACTTTTTACAGGAAGGGGGTTGAAGAACAAGTTAGCCAATGCTGCTACTCCTGCCTTGTTGCAGCCTTTACCAATTCCTGACGGGGAATGGCAGGAAGTGAGCATGGACTTTGTTGCTGGCCTTCCTAAACCCCAAGAAAAAGATGTAATCTTTGTGGTGGTAGATTGGTGCAGTAAATATGCTCACTGTACTGGCCATCAGCATCCTTATTCAGCAGCTCAGGTTGCCCAAGCTCATATGGACAGTGCCTATAAACTCCATGGTCTCCCCAACAGAGTTGTGAGCGATCGAGATATTGTCTTCATCAGCAAATTTTGGGCTGCACTCTTTGAACTACCGAAGGTGGAGCTATATCATTTTTTCAGCTTATCATCTGCAAAAAATTTGGCGGTCAGCAGATGTTTAAGGTCTTATCTTGGCTGTATGACTCATGATTCTCCCACTGGATGGATGAATTGGCTTTCCTTGGCATTGTGGTGGTACAACACTAGTTATCACAATTTTACTAGAATGATGCCTTTCGATGCTGTTAATGGTTACACAGTACCAATTCACATTCCATATGTGCCTAAGGATGTTGTGCTTCCTACTGTTGATCAAAGATTACGAGATCAAGTAGTCGTGACTCATCTCTTGAAGGAGCACTTGCATTGGTTGCGAAATACGAAAATAGGATGAAGAAACTAGCCAACTGTTAGGATGTACGTATGAGTTGTGTTAGAGAAATCCTACATCGGATAATTGGTGTGGTGTAAAGCAATTAATATATCCTAATTAGTTCATAACTCATTGGTTTAAGCTTTTGAACGAAGGTGGGTCTAACTGGATATATTAACAGGCTCGGACTTAGGCTCATTCTTGGTGATCTCTTCGGGTGAAAGATATTGGGTTTGGCGATCTCTCTTGGTAAAAAGGTATTGGGCTTGGTGATCTCTTTGGGTGAAAGGTATTTGGCTTATTGCAGGCTCGGTCTCGGACTTAGACTCCCTCTTGTTGATCCTCTCAGACGAAAGGTATTGGACTTTTGCTGATGCGGTCCTAACATTGACTCTTGGTTCAACATTTGGAAAAAGCTTTTGAGTAAATGTAAAGATCTTTAGTTTAAAGGCTTTTCATGAAAAGCAAAGACGGTTTGGTAAACTTTAATTGAAAAACGCATTGGGATGCAACTTTGAGAGAAATGCTATTTGATAAAATTACATATGAAAAGTCTTTTAGTGTGATCAATTGAAGATTTTTTTTTAATTTCTAATTTGTTTAAAATTGGAAAAGACAACGTTTACAACTTTTACAATTTTAATGTCGAGAACAATGTAAAAGAAACGCATTAAAAAATTTATAAATAAAAAAATGCATTTCTTTTTTGGCTAAAAAAACAAATGGATATAACAATGACGGGTTATTTGATCATGTAATTGTGTAACCCCCTTTAGGGATGAACATGGATCCAGGATAAAACCTGGAATCTAACTGGTAGGAACTTATAAATTCTAGGTTCCAAAGTATGCATGATAAGTATTAGGTTTCAAAAATTGGGATACCTGTTTCAACGAATAGGTTCTAGGTTCTAAATAGATGAAATATGGAACTTGGAACTTTAAACAAGTTTTGGAAAATGCATTGGGCTTCTGTTGTTGCATTCCTAACATTGACTCTTGGTTCAACATTTGGAAAAAGCTTTTGAGTAAATGTAAAGATCTTTAGTTTAAAGTCTTTTCATGAAAAGCAAAGACAGTTTGGTAAACTTTAATTGAAAAATGCATTGGGTTGTAACTTTGAGAGAAATGCCATTTGGTAAAAATACATAGGAAAAGTCCCTTAATGTGATCAATTTAAACTTTTTTTTAATTTCTAATTTGTTTAAATTGGAAAAGACAACGTTTACAACTTTTACAATTTTAATGTTGAGAACAATGTAAAAAGAAATGCATTAACAAATTTATAAATAAAAAAATGCATTTCTTTTTTGGCTAAAAAAACAAATGGATCATAACAACAGCGGGTTATTTGATCATGTAAATGTGTAGGCCCCTTTAGGGATGAGCATGGGTCCAAGGTAGAATATACTTGTTGCAAGCCCATCTTTTCAATGCATATGCAGTTCAGCACGATACAGAGACGTGATGGTCCTGCAAAGGGTACCAAAAACATACTCACAAAGTATCTCCAATTGCTGCAAAAATCATAAATGGCCGAGCATAAAATGAATCACCCACCGCCAAATGTTATCAATCCCACAAGCCAAATAGAAGTCCACACCATTTCCAACGCCCAGATCAAAATGTGGAATTACAGGGACTCTTCCCCTAGTTAAGTTTCACAGGTAAATTACAGTGCAATTAGAGGTCTACCATGTCATACCATATACCAGAACTGAAAAAAGAAATCTAGCAACGGCAATTTGGGCAACTTGTAGATCATTTCAGAGGAACATGTTTACTCCTAATAAATAGACCTGTCAAATGGGTGGGTCGGGTAGGGTATGGGTTGGGTCATAAATGATCCGACCCAAATTGACCCATTAACCCGTTTATGACCAATTTATGCGCAATACAATTTTCTTGACCCATACCTGACCCGACCTATACCCGACCCATACCCGATCAGACCCATATTGCTAAAATACTTCCATATTTAGTTAAATATAGGAAAATTCATACCCAAGTTGAAATGAGAGTATGGAGTGAGTGAGTGCAAGATTGAGTGAGGGCAAGAGAGATGTGTTGAGTTTAAATCAACTGTAAACTTATTTATGACCCATTTACAACCCATTTACGACCCATTTAAGATCAATATAAGACTTCTACCCATTTATGACCAATTTACTAAATATAACTAATCCATTTATGACCCATTTACTAATATATGGGTTAAGAAATGGGTTTATGGCCCATTTTGACAAGTCTACTAATGAACAAGAAAGGCTACAAATCACAGACAAAAGCCAATTGAACCATGACCGCGCCAACCCAGATTGCAGCTTTACACTAACAATGTCGCATCAAATCGAATTTACGAAACTACAAATAAACTATCAGATGAATGTGAAGTACCTGGGCAGGTTTGGACTCTGACGAAAGGACCGACTCCCGATTCGAAATTCTTGCTGCCAAAGAATGGAACTTCATGGACCTTCGGTTAGTCGAACCTATGCGCTCGTTCCGCTGGCTTATAACATAATCAAAATGAAATATTATATTATGCTTTTGTAGAATATCACATGATTTCATCACATACATTGTAAAAGTCCTCGACCCTTTTTTTTCTTTATGGTTTAAAACTTTTTGTTGGTAGTCGAGCAAGCATAGCATAACCTGTCACAGGATATGTACGTAATTTGTGCACCTGTGACGGATGGGTCAACCCGTCTATGCATTACGCATCATGTGGATTAAGCCTTTCTTCCCGTTCATGTCACGTACAGTTGCACTACTTAACAATATGAACATGACATGTTTGGATGTGTTTAGGCTCCATTTATTTTGCGGAAAATGAATGATTTGAAATTTTTTTTCCTAAAAATGACGCTTGTGTCGCTTACAAAAATGAATAAACGAAAAATATTTTCACTGTCCATGAAAACGTTCAAACATAAATTGTCATCGATAATGAAAATAGTTTTCATTGACTAATTATTTCAAGAGATACAAGTGCTCATTTTTTGGAAAATATTCTCAAACTCATTCATATTCCGTGAAACAAATGGACTCTTAAATTACTCATCCGTTTACCACGTCGGGACCAATTTAATGGTCGCTTTGCCATTATGTATCTTTGCAATGACCTCAATCGGGGTAATCATGAAATATTTGAAAAATAATCATAATCATTAGCTACAATAGTAATTAGACTAATTTTGACTGTGTAAGCTTTATTTTTTTCTCATTTCAAGAAAGAAAAATATCCAATCGAAATGCATAGAAAATAAGAAAGAGTCAAGCAAATATAGGAAGAACATAAGTAGCTGAGATTACGAGTTTTAATGGGCTTGAAATGAATGGGTACACGTTTCTATAGGTTGGATTAATTATTAATGTGTTTTAATAACATGAGTCGGAAATGGGTCAAATTTGATATGAGTAACTAAATTTATATTGTATATAAACGGGCCAAACAGGTTGATTTGGATTTGATAATTTTCGACCCAAACCGACCCAACGGCCTTAAAACATATGGCAAGAAAAGTCATACAGTAGTGATACTTTATACCTCGATCTAAACAACGTTTTGTTCATCATCATGAACATTATTTTCTGACGCATACAGAGGAAGGTAGCATTGACATATACTGCATGTTCAGTGGTTTTTCTTTAAAACTTGAAGGCCTCTCCAACGAGACTCCATGGAGAAAGAGTCGTGGTCTTGGGCATAAACACCACATTTGAAGGCATGAGAAGTGCCTCCATGACCATCTGCCTCTAATTTCAGATGTCCATCAATGTAGACCTTCACTTTCGAACCATCCACGTCGTGTATAACATTCAACCGGAACCACTTGTCGTAGATCTGGTCGACGAGGACTGTCCTCCTGTAGTGCATGAGTGAGCCGTTGTACACTCTTAGCATGAAAGTGGTCGCGTGAGGGGGGCTCGCTCCAAACACTTGCATTATGCACACGCCCGAAGTCCCGGCCGGGACGTATCCATACCCTTCGAATTGCCAAGTGCCCGAGGAATAGCCGTATCCCTAAGACGTAAAATGTTGTTCAAATCGATCAGAGTAAATCAAGCATAGGTGTGTCCAAAAAACTATTCTAATAAATTAGTTCCCTTATTAAGTGCTTTCCGAGCTTCAGCCCTGGCTGGCCAATCTCAGAGATCTTATCGGCCGGTAAACCAGAGATGGGGTTTTGAAAAGCTATAGGAGAATAGCGCAGTATATTATATATATTTGAGATTAGGCATAACGTGATGGAGCATTGTTTGATTCAACCTATCTCATCCTAAACAAGGCCAAAAAAAAGAAAGAATACTGTCATAGTAATGGAAGTACACGAAGTAAGAGAGGTTTATAAAATTGATGTACAAAGTAATATGACGTGCGTACTCTTATTATGTATCGAATATAACTTACTACTATTCAAATGCCAACCTAGTTGCATTTTTGGTACGTCAAGTAATAGTTCATTTTTCATGAGATTCTCAATATATAACCTTTCATTGCTCAAAAGCGAGGTTTTTCAAAAGTTTCTATCAAATAAGAAGGGGAAAATTATCCAAGAAGTCTTAAATCTATTGTATTTTTCAAATTCAATCCTAAACTTTTTAGGACTTTTTAATTTTGCAATTGAGTTTTGTACCTTTTTATGTTTTGTTAATTGAGTTCATCCGGCCAACTTTGACCGAAAATCGTTGACGTGGACAAATTTTAATAATTTTTTTGAATTTTCTTATTTTGTTTTTCCTTTTTTATTTTCTTTTATTTTCTTTGTTTTTTTTTAAACTGTGGTTGGCGAGGGTTGCTGGGCCCTCGTTGCTTGGCCTTGCCTAGAGTGGGCGAGGCCATCGCGACTGCGAGCAATGCGGCCTCGCTCGCGGCCACAATGGTCTGGGTGATGATTGCAAAGCCCTCGTTGGCCGTGGGTGAGGGTCGTAGTCCTGGCCATGGCAATGATGCTTTTGCACGACTTTTGATGAGAAGAAGAAGGGTTCGAGGGTTCGAGATGCGAATTGAGAGGCGAGGGAAGTGGAAGTCATTGCCATGATCGGAAGGAACGGTTCGAGGGTTTAAGCTTTAGCCGCTAGGTGGCCCTTGTCTTGCCCTGGCGAGGGCTGCGACCCTCCCTTGCTGCTGGCAAGGGCTTCGCGGCCCTCGACAGATTTAGGTGAGGGCCGCGACACTCGCCCATAATTGGCAAGGGTCGGCGAGGGCTTGCGGACCCTTGCCAGTCATAGTTGTAAAAAGAAAATATTATTAAAAATTATCCACGTCAGCCTCGGTCGTGTCACGTAAGATGGTTAGCGTCCAAGTTAGCGATTTTTGGCCAAAATTGGCCGTATAGACTTAATTGGCAAAATATGAAAATGTTTAGTATTCAATTTGCAAAATTAAAAGGTTTATGATTTTTGACTTTTTAGATAATTTTTCCTAATAAGAGGTATACCTGCATATAGCGGGTCTATATGAATGCCTCCTATAAGATGACTATTCGGTCGCCTGTGACGTTCAAACATTCTAGGATCTCAAGAGAGAAGACGAGAGAAAAGGTACATATTTATGAAGTATTGAGAGACATCCAAAATTCTATTCATCTTTATTTATGGCTCACTTACCGGCCACGTATAGATTAAGAGTTTATTTATTTCACGAAATAAACAAACAGAGCCTAATATACTTCAATTCTCCTTCTCTAGTTTATGAACTTCGTCGCCATCAAATCATGCTAATTACGAAGAGACGACAATCCACTGTAAAACCAGTGAGATCAGTGTGCTCTATACTTTACTGAAACTATGGAGCAAGTAAACTTTTTTTTTTTTAACAACAAACTTGTTTGGCCCTTTTGTTGCGTTACCTGTATCGCGATCTCGGTACGAGGCTTGGTCTGACTAGTCCGAGTGTGAGGCTTGTCCGTAGAGTAAACCCAGCATTTGTGGACGCCGTCGCAGAAGGAATAGCGCCGGTCCTCGGGCACGTCATATGGCTTTTGGATGTGGTAATACGAACGGTTGAGAGGCAGAGACACGAAGCCTTGGGTCGGATCGACAGGTTCCGAAGCCGAGCTCCCGTGCGATAGGATAATGAGATGAATGATAGTACTCAAGTACTTAGCTTTTGAGAAGAGGAAGGTAGACATTGTTAGGTGAAGGAAAGGAGTTGGGAGTGGTTTTATGGATGGTATAGCAATCATCTATACCATCAAGAATCGAGAGTATTTATAGATCCCGATGGAGATGGAAATGACTAGGTTTAAATTAGATTGACCAGTGGACGGAACGTTTTTGGACCCGGGATGTCGCAATCGGAAGCTGGCAATCCAATAAATTACGCAAATATAGGCGGACTAATCATATAACTATTCTTTTTACGCATCCCGCGTCTAACGCCATTGACACCGGCGGTTTTACTTTTGGCAATTAACTAATTGTCCATCTCGATGAGGAGAGATGTCGAATGTCTCAAATACGGCCCGTGTATCCAATATTAATCCTTACTTAATTTTGCTACGTCAACTTTCGTGAGTTCTGTGAAATAACATTTAGATTCCGATTCACACGGCAGAATACCTAATGCCCATTAGAAGTGGACTCAATATATATATCTTTTTCGATTCAACGGTCAGGTGCAGTCTGGATCAAAATTTGGAGATCTTGATTCGTCATGCAATCAATATTCTAAAATTGACAAAGTCCATTTTCTTTTCCCGATGATGTGGCCACGGTAGCGGGTAGCCGGCGTGCCGCTGTGCATGATGGAGGTGAGTATGGAAGATGACGAGAAGGGTAAAAGAGATATATGAAGAAATAAAGAAAGAAAGAAAATGTACTCTCAGGAGAATAAGCTAATTTGTTCATTCGGATAATCTTAATTAGACCTCGTACTTAGTTTACTTTGTGTATCTTTATCTGCCTCTGACTCTCCTGACGTTATGCTTGAGCTTGACTGGCACCACCGAATCAAAGGCCAAACTGAAGAAAGACAATTTGCAGGCGAACCATTTGTAAGGTTTACGTTGCTACCTGACAAGTCAAACGCATTAACCTCAATCGGCAGCGCAGTTGGTCAACCCAGGATTGGCGCTGCATCAAGTTTCCAATTGACAAATTGCAGGACTTTCTGTTTGGCGAGGTGATAATCAATTAATTTGATGGTTTCTTGTGATTGTTGCCCGAGATTGTTAAACTCTGTGTTGGACATTAATCTCGGGTTCTCCTCGCGTCAAACATTGGAGAGGCCCAATTAGGTTTACAATACAGCTGGAGAAATTGTCCAATCAGTTCCAAACTTATTTTATATATCGATTTTGTAACATCCTGAATTTTGACCCGTTATCGAGACCAATAAAGTGTATATTGATTCTCGTGTAATTTTAGTAAGTCTCGCCCGGAATTGATCAATCACGGGATACTAACCAAATGGGAAAGGCTAAATAGGATCAGGTACGTGGACCGAGAACCCGATCATGATGGAGTGCCGATTTCAATGAACGTCGAGGAAATATTTTGAACCAATATAGGCCGATCTTAGGAAAATGACAGGTTGATATTGTCAGCGATGCACGATCGGATCGCGAGTGATTTCGCATGACCGAAAGTGCGCCTGACAAAGGAAACCCGATTTTAATCCAAAAGATCGTGACCTCAGGTGCTAGTGATAATTTCTCTAGTTCTCACGAAATTGAGACTATCCTGACTCGGATAACCTTAGGTCGATACGCGTAACGCCTAAACAGCCGCCTGTTAGTGAGAGACCCTAAAACGACAAATCGAGTAAATTAGATCGCGATATTGGACCCGAACTTCGATATCAAAATTTCAAGGATAATTACGACTATTTTGCAAGACGGACGTCATTTTGGAGTAGCCATTTATGGTTGGGATGAATGCGGTTGGAAACTGAAGATTTGACAGAAATTGAGAAAAAGACAATTTTGCCCCTGTGGACACCGAGGCCAAATTCGGAGGCCGTTTCAGATTATTTTTCGCGGCCAAGGTCATTTTGGGGTAGCCACGCTCATTTGGAGTGATTTTGGACAAAAAGTGGAATTTCGACAAAAATTGAAAAATAATATTATTTTATTCCCGGAAACTTCGCAGACGATTTTCGAGGGCTTAGAAAGTGAATTTCGCGATTCCGACTCTGGATTATGTCTCACATGAATATTTAGGACTGGTATGAGCAAAAATTGGAATTTCGGTTCGGGATGGAAAAATGACGGAAATGCCCCTAGGCCATTTTTGATTTATTCCGAATTTTGGGGCAATTTTGGGATTTAATCAAGGTTGGTTAAGGTTAACTAGGCTTGGTTAACCATGGTTAAGGACAATTGACCATTTTGCCCTTGAATTATTGGATTAGAAGCATTTTGGACCCTTGGATGAGGGGTATTTTGGTCCAAAGGGCTAAGATTTTGACATGTGGACCCCACTCACCATTCTATTGACCACCTTTGACCCTCTCTCTCTCCTCAGATCACTCTCTCTCTCTGCTCACGTCTCTCTCCTCCCGATTCTCTCTCTCGGCCGCTTCCCCTTCGACGTTCCAGTTTCGCCGGAGCAGCTGTTCACGTCGGAAGCAGCTGGCCGCCGGAGCTGCTGGCGCTGTGCCGCCGTGTGCTGCCTCCTGGTGCCGTCCCAGCCCCGTCGACCAACTTTCCCCTTGATCCGTCGCCCGCAGCCACCGTTCCAGCCGAGGCGTGCAAGGACGCCGCCACCGTCGCCGGGCTTGTCCCGCCGGGCCGCGCCGCCGTGAGCCACCCCACCGTCCGACCTCACCCTCACCGTCTCTCTCTCCTTTGTCCTCAGCCCTTCCTCACCGGCGCATCCCCTATTCTGGCCGAGAGGTGGCCGTGAGCCCACCGGCGCCGCCGTGTCCGCCGGCTTGCCTTTGGAGCGCCGCCGTCGATTGTACCGCTTGTCGGTAATCGGCCGCTCGCTCCCGTCGCCTCTCGTCGTTATTAGGCGAGTAAAATCCCTAATCCATGAATTAGTCTAATTGTGCTAGATTAGGGGTTTGATTAGAGTAATTAGGCTAGATTAAGGCCTAATACTATGTGTTTTATGCATTGATTGATTAGGGGACCTAATTGGGACTTAATGGCATATTATGAGGTTGATTTGGAGCCAAATTAGTGGCTGTTTAGGGGTGGTTCATTATAGAACCGAATTTGCACTAAATTGCCTAATGTGGCCATTAAATGGATAAATGAGTATTGGCTTGAAATTAGACTTGTTAGAGGCCAATTGGAACTTGTTGGGACATTGTGGAATAATGCCATGTTCAAGGTTGATGGTTGAGGTTAATTAGTAGTGGCAAGACCTAAGCGGACCCGGAAATTGAAATGCTAAATTGTGTATTAAGTGCCGGGTATAAATGGGCTAAATGAAACGAATTAAATGTGCCGACAGTACGTTGATTGAGTGAGAAATTGTGGTTCAATGTGCTCGGAACCTCGGGACATGGCAATTGGTGTGAGTCCCTTGATATGTGAATTTCCATGTTGGTTTTGAAATGATTGAGAATGATTTATGACCACTGGGTCATGGCCTTCGGGTCGATTTATACAATTGTGGGCCTTCGGGTCGGGCCTTCGGGTCGAATGATTTATGACCATTGGGTCATGGCCTTCGGGTCGAGTTAATTGTGATGACCATTGGGTCATGGCCTTCGGGTCGATTTATCTGTTGATGACCATTTGGTCATGGCCTTCGGGTCGAGTTAATTGTGATGACCATTGGGTCATGGCCTTCGGGTCGATTTATCTGTTGATGACCATTGGGTCATGGCCTTCGGGTCGATTTAATCGTTGATGACCATTGGGTCATGGCCTTCGGGTCGATTTAACTGTTTATGAGTTATAATGATATTGAAAGCCTAACCTGCAGGGCTGGAGAAGCAAAATTGGGGCTGAAGGCCCGAATGATTATTTAATGATCTATTTACTGGTTTAGTGAATTATGCATTTCATTTACCTCTGGAGGTGTACGTTAGCCTAGTTTAGGAATATGAATTTTACTTGCTGAGTTTATCTCACGGTTGTGGTAAAACCGAAATCTACAGATCCCCGCCCGTAGAATGCCGAGGAACGGCCCTCTTTTTGGATTCCCGCACCGAATTCAGCGGTCGTCTAGTGTGCACCCTTGCGGGGACGGATCAACATACATTAGGTACCATTCAGTTGTGCTTATAGACGTGGGAGAGGAGTACAACCAAACCCAAGAGTATGTAGCTTGGTATTTGAGGGGAGCGGATGGCGTAACTGGACCCCCGATCAGGACTTTTGACGTTCCGATAGAAGTGAACGGAGTGATGATCCCGCAAATGGTGAGTGGTGAAATCTCGGATCCTCCAGCCTCCCTTAGCGTGAGTAGTGTAGGCGATACAGTGGATGGACCTATAGCCATGGACGAGGAGCAAGATGAACAGCAAGTGATAGCCGTCGATCCAAACCCGGAGGAAGATGAAGAATTGAATTTGGAAGTGATAGGTGAGAATGCCGAGGCAGCCGGAGAAGTGGAGGAAGTTGGATCGGACGAGGAAGTGAGATCTGAGGAGGACTCTTCTGAGGAGTCAGGAGTGCCATCCGATCCAGTCGGGGAGCCCTAGACTAGGTCCTCACGTGAATAGTAGAGGCTAACCCCTTTTTGACCATAGCCTCGCCTCTCCCAAATAGATAGTTGTTACCCTAGGCCACCGATCCCTTTTTGTGTCGTGGCCCTTGATGTATTTTGGTTTGTAAATGGACAATGTAAATATATAAGTTGTAAAGAAAGTTTATATATGGTCCAGTCTATTGTAAAATATATTCTCTTGCTGCTCATGGCTAAGTTTGAATCATGTCTGGGTGTATATATATATCTATATATACGATGTTTCCGCATGTGTTGCATTTTCTCTGATTTGGGTTTTCGGGTCGGTGACGCAACCCTGGGAGCGTCGCATCTCTCTTCGACCTAGGCGCGGATGTTCAGGCTTCGTGGGGTACGGGGCGTGACAGATTTAGTCCTAAACTTTTCAATTTTGTATATTTAGTAATAAACCATTGTGAGAAATTTCGAGGAAAAATTATCAAAAAAGTCATAAATTTATTGTAATGAAGCCAATTTAGTTCTAAATCTTTTTTTTTTTTGTGTTAATTGAGTCCTAAATTTTTTGCATTTGTGTCCATTCAGTCCATCTAGCTAATTTTGGCCTACCGGCGCTGACGTGGCACGACTGGCAGTCTGGCATTAATGTGAACAATAATAATATTTTTTGATTTTTAAATTTTTTTCTTTTTCCTTTTTTTTCTTCTTTTTTTCCATCCCTCTTCCTCTGGCCGGTTGTAGGATCGAGGTAACCAGCCAGAGGCGAGGACTGGCAAGCTTGATTAAAAATTGTTCATGTTAGCGCCGACTATGCCATGTTAGCGCTGGTCATGCCATATTAGTACTGGCTTGCCAAAATTGATCGGATGAACTGAATTGGGACAAATGTAAAAGGTTTTGGACTCAATTGACACTAAAAAAGGTTTATGATTGAATTGGCATAATTGCAATAGGTTTATGGCTTTTTTGGCAATTTTCTCGAAATTTTAATGTAGTCATTTTGGCCAATTTCCTTAGAAAGTTATTGACGCGGCTGCTGGTGATGACTAGACTGCCACGTCAGTGATTTTCAGTAAAACAATAGGTTTATAACCGATTAGATTTTTCGTGATACAGCCTACTGTCTTATGTTTCTAGAGAAATTTTGGTGTGTATATCTTCTTGTCCTCCGTGGCGCACGCCGCACATGAACCGTGCTCATAATCAATAAGAATAAGTGCGCTAGAGACTGAATAGCAAACTTCACCACAAAAAACTTAATCAATATAAAAATCAAATCTCCTAAATTGATGACATTCAGAACTCACAAGATATTGAAGCAATCCTTGTTATTCTTCTCATATTCCACATAACATCTAGAGCTCATAAGAGACTGAAAAATTAAATATTATCCATATAATTCAGTAACTATTTACCTCAAATAAAAAACTGCTAGATGTTACGATCTACCCACTTGAAATAAATTTCGTTCTCGAAAGGGTACCGATATTCCTTGAAAATTTTATGGAACTCCAAATAACAAATCATATGACAAGTAACTTGATATGTCCAATACTCTAGATCCTCGAACCACCGTTAACATCTAAATCTCCTTAGGTGGTACAACGAGAAGGAATTTACTATAGTCAGTGTAGTGAGATTTGTGGAACTAATCATGCCTGTACGCCTACTGTCGTTCATATCAAATCACTGTCTCCTACTAAAGCACGGGCATCCTTGTTAGTGTCGATGCATAAAACATAGAATCGTCGAATTTTTCTCGAATAGGCTTATGGCGAAGTAAAAATCTAGGTGTCGTCAAACAGGACAAGAGCACCATATTTTGGGAAGGTGACACAAGATGTTAAACCATGAACAAGAACGTGCGCTAAACTCAATTAAAACACAAGTAATTGATATTCCCTACAGTTTTAAATGATAATTCTTTTAAGTAGCTATGAATTTATCACCACGGGCAAGGATTAGACGAAAACGAAATCTTCACTTATCGCTCCATGATCAATCGCTCTTTTTCAAAACTTTGATGCCTCTCCAACGCGACTCCATGCAGAGAGAATCACCTTCTTGGGCATACACACCACACTTGAAGGCATGAGAAGTCCCCCCACGGCCATCAGCCTCTAATTTCAGATACCCATCGATGTACACCTTCACTTTCGAGGCGTCCGAGTCGTGCACGACGTTCACTCGGAACCACTTGTCGTAGATCTCGTCGACGAGGACCACGCTCCGGTAGTACATGAGCGTGCCATTGTACACTCTTAGCATAAGCGTGGATGCGTGAGGGCTTGTGGCTCCAAACACTTGCATTATACATACGCCGGATGTCCCGGCCGGGACGTATCCATATCCTTCGAATTGCCAAACTCCTGAAGAATAGTTGTTGTAGAAAAAGGCTCTTCTTTTTCTATTCAATGAATATTTTTTTTTCTGTACATTTACAATGCTCAATCCTGTTATATATATAGGACACATGACAACCCTAATTAGGAGATATACAATAGGAAGGATTCTATACTAGGAAGAAATCTATATAATAAAAAATCCCTAACAAATAGGCTAAAATAGCTCACGACCACAGTTGTATCCCTAAAAAAGGTACAACATTTAAGAAAAGGTTTAAATAGGCTATTAAGGAATGAAATGATTTATCAAGCCCCATGTCGGACGAATGAAATGATGTAAATTGTGACACCGTTATGGGTGAGGTCTTTTGATGTTATTTTATAACTTAAATAAGATTCATCCCCAAATGATCACCATCTTGTGTACTTACTCACATTTACTTTTGGGGCAGACTCAAGTGAAACAGGTTGGGTGTTACATATATTATGTTAGCAAAGCCGTTGGATGTGGAAGCAATATAAGTAGGAATTTTATGTTGCCTAAACTCATCTACTTAAAATCCATGATTTTCGCTCTTCTTCACACCCAATGAAAAGTCACCACATGAATTAAGGAGTTGTGGTAAGATTTCTTAGTACTCTTAGCTTTTCTAATTAAAGAACACAGGAACTTATGTGGGGTAAATCAAACTCAGATCCAGTAAGTAGCGTTAATCACGTATCTGAAAACAATGGAATCTGCAATAATTCAAGAAAGAAACACGCAAGATTTTACATAATTCCTGTGTTATGATTGACTTTGTCCATTGCGCCATTAAAAGAATTTGAGTCTGGATGATATTATTAATTCTCACTTGGACCATGTTGAAAAGCAATTTAAAATGCCAAACCCTCAATAATCTGCATATAGCTGGCCGGATGGAGGGGGTTCACGGGTGTAATTTGACCCATGACATCAAGACAAAGTCCAAAACATGCTTTCGTCGTTTCGTTCTAATAGCTCAACTTCTCATATTAGAAGAACAAACCAGTGGCAGTCTACAAAAGCAAGTGTGCCTTATCGCCACAAGAGTTCACACGACAATCATAACGGACCGAGTATGCCAAACAAGAAAATGAAAAATGAAAAATAAAGATGTAGCCATCGTATCACGTGAGACTCATGTAAGACTCTAACATGATCGACGACGAATTCGATCTAGACAATTATTTTAATGCGATAATAGGTTGCCACTCGGTGTGATATCAAATGAGCTTAGCTCAGTGACAGCATTCAAAATTTCAAATGGTTCACTTGTGATGTGTAATCATGCTCTGGCTCTACTACGCACTTACACAAAACCAACACAGGTCAGTTCGAGCCTTTGTTACCGGATACGTACATGTATGGCGATCTCGGTACGAGGCTTGGTTAGGCTCGTGGGCGTGTGAGGCTTGTCGATGGAGTAAACCCAGCAAATGTGGACGCCGTCGCAGAAGGTGTAACGCTGGTCCTCCGGCACATCGTATGGCTTCTGGATGTGGTAGTACGAACGATTGAAAGGCAGAGATATAAAGCCTAGGGTTGGGTCAATTGGTCCCCAAGCCAAGCTATTGTGCCATATTGTGAGCTGAATGATAATTCCCAAGAGCATGGTCTTTTTTGAGTTGAAACTAAAGGGGGACATTTTCCATTAGTAAGAAACACTAGCTATGGTAGTTCGTGGACTATGGAGTTGGCAAAAGACCATGATCTTAAGAACGTTTAAATATTATATTAAGGAGTGGATGTGGAATATGTTTTGGAGTCTCGGTTTGTCTCAATGGGAAGCTAAGGATTCCCCACTATATAAGTTAGTAAATTATGTTGAATGCAATTATTAGGTGGACCATTTTCCTTCTATTATGAATTAATTTGTTCACGACTCAAGCTACTAATTTTATTTTGGGGGTATAGATTCGAGGTATTAGATGGTTGGATTGTACCAAGTTGGACATCGAATATTCTTGCTGCTTTGTCCAATCTTCTTTGACCTGATTCTCTAAAAAAACCCCGAACTTTAAGTCGAATCCTAATTCTGCTCAAAACCTGTTTTTTCATCTAAACAAAAATTATCAACTTTCACTTTAGTCCCAAATTTGCCCCGCATTAAAAAATCGCACCCTCGGTTTCTTGAAAATTATGAACATTAGAAGGCTATTGTTGTTCTATACTAATGTGAGAATGTTGATGAAGACGCAGGTTACGTTAATGAGCTTCTAAATGGTATTGATGTTGATAATTTTGAAAAAATCAGTGACAATTTTTGGACGTAAGAGCAGATTTGGCTCTATAGTGAAAGTTTTTGATTTTTTTTCGGTAAAAAAAATTCAAGATAAAGTTGAGATTAAAATTAAAGTTGAGGGTCTTTTAGGGAAGTAAGCTAGCCTTGGCCTTTGGACCACAGGGATAGCATCCAGTGAAGATGAGACCAACGGATATTTTTTGGATTTGACTAAAAGGAGTCCAATTTTGTAAAGTATATACTACTTATTGGGGTTAATATCACAAAAAACCCTAAACTGATATACTTATAATAAATTTACCCCAAACTGATTTTTTGATCATGAAAAGTCCCAAACTGGTATACTTGTGACAAATTTACCCTCCGTCAGTTTCTGTTAAATTTTATCGTCAAATTGCTGAGTTAGAGACATGTGGCAGTTAACAGATGTATATCAGTTAAGGATTTTACCCATCTGTTTGTCACAAGTTTACCAATTTATAGTTTTTGTGATATTAATCTAATTTAATGGAGGGTAAATTTATCACAAGTGTACCAGTTTAAGGTTTTTGGTGGTCAAAAAATTAATTTGGGATAAATTTATCATAGGTGTACTAATTTGGGATTTTTTGTAATAAAAAAATTAGTTTGGGGTAAATTTATCGCATATGTACCTATTTGAGATTTCTTGTGGCATTAACCCCAACTTATTATTTGTTTCGAGATTACCCAAGGTAGTCCAAACTCTTATAGTGGAACATCAAGAAGCCTAAATTTGAATCAATCGCGAATCAAGGTGTACTCAATTTGACTCAAAAAGGAAGACCTGTGAGTGCCCATTGCGACCAACCATTAGGAGTGGTCAACAAGCAAGGGAAGTCAATGAATGAGGACAAGCGCATGGGATTGTGAGCAAAGTCGAGGAAGTTGCCAGGTCACGGGACAAGTAGTCTTCGGTCAAGGAAGAGACAAGCACGTACCAACACCCTCATCCCGAGTTTTTGTCTTTTCATGTCCTTCGCACTTCGTTTCCCTGGTCTGTTCCCTACCATGTACGTTTCAATTCCTGTCACGTACTTTCAATTCTTGTATTTCTGTTGGCATAAAAAAATGTCCAAGTATTCGGTCGATAATCTCGGATGCAAGCACAAACAAATGTCCAAGTGTTCGGTCCACAATCTTGGATGTAAGCGACAAACGTGTAACCCACAAAGAAGTGGAGGCGACAGAACCATCAAGTAGTGGAGTTGACAATTTTGGATGCGATTATCAAAGAGATGACCGTCAAGATGCACTACAAAAAAACATGAATTTTGCGACGGATTTATAATTCCGTTGCAAATTAGCGACGAAAAATTTCCGTCGCAAATTTGCGACGAATTTTGCGACGGATTTATTTTCCGTCGCTAATTTGCGACGGAATTATAAATCCGTCGCAAAATTCGTCGCAAATTTGCGACGGAAAAATTCCGTCGCAAAATTCGTCGCAAATTTGCGACGGAAAATAAATCCGTCGCAAAATTCGTCGCAAATTTGCGACGGAAAAATTCCGTCGCAAAATTCGTCGCAAATTAGCGACGGAAAATAAATCCGTCGCAAATTTGCGACGGAAAATAAATCCATCGCAAAATTCGTTGTAAATTTGCGACGAAAATAAATTTTCGTCGCTAATTCCATCGCAAATTAGCGACGACTAATTTTCCATTGCAAATTTGCGACGGATTTCCGTCGCAAATTTGTGCAACGAAATTTACCATTTTGCGACGAAAGTAGAGACGAATTAGACGATTGTCACAAGTTTAAATTCAAAAGAGATTGAACGATTTGCTACACGTCCAATTCTAAGAGAGATTAGATATTACAAATTCAAATTAAATAAGATCTATTATAAACTCAAGATATTAAATAATCTCTTAAAATGTTCTCGTCCCAAATAAGATTTTTTAGATTCGATAGGTGCAAATCTTATCTTCTTTTTTTTCAAGACTTAAATATAGATAACACATATATCTATTTAGTTGAATACGGCGGTTTCCTCCGCACGTAGCTCTTATGTATGCATAAATATATGGATAAATAAATTATAGCAATTTTCAAATAGATCGGAATCAGGTGGATGTATGAAATGTAAAGTTAATGTATCTATATGGGGATATCTATAGGAGATCATATAAAAGAGATATTCTTATTTAGACCTAACCAATTTGATCTAATCAATTAGATGAATTATTCCTAAAGGGTTACATCCGAATGATGAGTGAATAGAGGGCATGCATTCTATTAGAGAAATATTTAGAAGATTCCCTATATTTCCTTTAATTGATTGTAATTGATATTTTCCCTTTTAGATAGTCATTCTATAAAAATGATAAATAAGTTCGTGTACTCTTCATTTGACAATGATATATATCACTACCAAAAAACATGGATTTTGCCACGGAAATTTGCGATCGGGATTTTTTCGTTGCAATTTGCGACGGAATAAAAATATCCGTCGCAAATTTGCGACGGAATAAAAATATCCGTCGCAAAAATTTGCGACGGAATAAAAATCCGTCGCAAATTTTTGCGACGGAAAAAAAAATCCGTCGCAAATTTTTGCGACGGAACAAAAATCCGTCGCAAATTTGCGACGGAACAAAAATCCGTCGCAAATTTGCGACAGAAAATGAATCCGTCGCAAATTTGCGACGGAAAAAAAAATCCGTTGCGACGGAAAGTAAATCCGTCGCAAATATTTGCGACGGAAAAAAAAATCCGTCGCAAATTTGCGCGGAAAAAAAATCCAACGCAAATTTGCGACGGAAAATAAATCCGTCGCAAATTTGCGACGGAAAAAAAATCCGTCGCAAATTTGCGACGGAAAGTAAATCCGTCGCAAATTTGCGCCAGAAATAAAATCGGACGCAAATTTGCGACGGAAAAAAAATCCGTCGCAAATTTGCGACGGAAAAAAAATATCCGTCGCAAAAAAAATCTGTAACAAATTTGCGCGAAAAAAAAATCCCACGCAAATTTGCGACGGAAAAAAGAATCCGTCGCAAATTTGCGACGGAAAAAAAAATCCGTCGCAAAAATTTGCGACGGAAAAAAAATCCGTCGCAAATTTGCGACGGAAGAAAAATCCGTCGCAAATTTTTGCGACGGAAAAAAAATCCGTCGCAAATTTGCGACGGATTAATCAATCCGTCGCAAATTTCGACTTCCCGCCCCCCGCCCCCACTCCCAATTAGCCCGCCCTCACCCACCCATTCTCTCTCTCTGCTGATCAGAAGAGATTTGCTTCCGCTTCTGATTCTCTTTCTCCTTCTCTTTCTTCCCTCTCCCCCACACCCCCAAACCTCTCGCGCTCCTCCCTCGCGCTTCCCCCTCCCGCGACTCCTCCTCGCCCATGGCCTCCGGAGCCCTAGAGGTCGCGGAGCCCTAGAGGTCGCGGCGTCGGCTGTTAGTGGCGGTGGGTTTGCAGGAACGGACGGTAAATGGACGAGCGGCGAGCTGAAGGGGACGGCCGGCAGCGTCAGCCGCCGCACGCATGTGCCTGAGGAGGAAGCTCCCCCCAACTCGTGCAGAGAAGATCCAAGATTCACCCGCCAGAAGAAGGCCCTCTTCCACCTCCCCCACCACCACCACCAACCCCATCGAGCAAGAACAAGAACAAGAACAAGAACAAGAACACCCACCAGATCGTACCCTTTTCTTCTCCTCCTCCTTCGAGGATCGGGACAGAGCCCCAGATCCCCCACGGCGACAGATTCGAGAACCCACGAAGGTTTGACTGGGAATCGTCAGGTGAGCCCCCCTCCCGCGGCTCGATTCTCGGATCTTCTTTTTGGGGGATTTCCATTTTTTGTAAAGGCAAGAAAAGGGTTGAAAAAGGAAGGGGCGGGGTGGTGGGTTGACCGGGCTTTTGATTCTCTTTCTTTGCTCTCTCTCTCTTTCTTGTTGGTTCTGTTTCTCGTGCTCTTCTTGTTCCGGGGACAGCGGGCGTGGTTGGCTTGTTGCTCGGGATCTTTCTTGTGCGTATGGGGATGGAATCAAGCACCGTGCAAGCCCCGCCCACGGAGACGATGGAGGAGAGCACCGAATTGGAGGAGTACCCGCCCGTGACCTCTTCCAGGATCAAGCTGAGGGATGGGAGGTTCCTGGCCTACACCGAGAGGGGTGTCCCCAAGAGCAGATCCAATTACAAGGTCGTCATCGTCCACGGATTCGGCAGCTCCAAGGAGATGAATTTCCCCGTGTCCCGAGTACGCGCCTATTCCAATCTCGTTTCTGATTGATCCTTTTTTTTAAGTTAGTTTGGAATGATCTTGAATGTTGAAACTGTTGGTCGGGGGGGGGGGGTGAGCAAGGAGTTAGCGCGATCGTGTATATTTTGGGTGGAAAAAAGTTTAAAACTTTGTGTTCAGGGGCCGCTCGTTCGCACTTCGAATTGCACGTAGAAGATCGTAGCGAAAAAGGGTGTTCCGTGGGTAATGCGATTTATGTAGATCCTCATCGTTAACAATGGGGGCGGTGTTGAGATCTGCGCATATGAGGCTGTTATGGAGATTGCGAATGAAGGGCATGGTATGGATGATCCAATAGCGATTGGACTTCATCCAGCTTTTCCCTTTCTGCTGCTAATACTATTTTTGCTAAAGAAGTAGGAAATTATCTCTTTTGATTTCTGTAGCAAGAGGAATGAGCTGTTAAGAATGGTTGTTCAAAATGGTGAACCATGTATTAATGGTTTGATGACCAAGGCAATGACTTAACTGAGGCTGGAGTGCCTCAATCAAATTTTATGTGATTGGTGTCTCAATGGGATCATATCCCACATGGAGTTGCCTCAAGTACATACCGGACAGGTATCGCCATTCTTGCTGATACTCAAAATTCGCATACCTTGGTTGCACACTTTTTATTCTCGGATGAATCATGCTTTGTGTCACTTAACCCCATGAAATTTTTTTAGGATATTGTCTGTTCTTACCGAAAGGTTTTTCCTGCAGGTTAGCTGGTGTGGCCTTAGTGGTCCCAACAGTCAACTATCGTTGGCCTTCTCTTCCTGAGAGTCTGACGAAGCCAGACTACAGAAAGAAGCTTATCCGGTGGTCACTCCGGATCGCAAGCCATGCCCCTGGATTGCTTCAGTGGTTGTTTAGTGTTTAAGTGTAAGTTTAGTTGCCACCAAGAACCAGCAAACTAGCTGCAATATTCTTCTTCGAGATTAACCAGTGAAATGATGGATAGACCATTTGTTTTTTAAAGTAATGCGGATGTGAGTTGCCTGTTAGAGTTAATTGTAACATTTACAATGTAGCCAATAATATATTCTTTAAACTTAGGTATATACATGCTTGGTTGGGATGAACTAGTTCATTAGTGTGCAAATGAATGCTGAAGGTTTCGCATTGATGGATGATCTCCAAATTCGGCCATTTTTCCCGATCTAAGAACTTGGAGCATTCTCTATGCCTTGTGGCATAATCTTTGCTTAATTTGGTGGAGAATAGGCAAACCTAGTTTGCTCAAGCTGAATTAAGGATGCTATGAATAGATATGTATGGAAGTTCCTTAAGAATCACGGTCCATCAATCTAAAAAAAAAAAAATTTGGTGGCAAATTAGCGACGAATTTTGCCACGAATAAGTTCGCTGCAAATTACTGACCAAAATTTTTTTTTTGACAAATTAGCGAAAAATTTTGCGACGAATATAGTTCGCGGCAAATTAGCGACGAATTTTGCGACGAATTTTGCGACTATATTTGCAACGAAATTTGCGACGAATTATTTGCGACGAATTTTGCGACGGATTTTGCGACGAATTATTTGTGACGAACTTTGCGACGGATAGTGTTTGTGGCTAATTTGCGACAAATTTTGCGACGGATTTTGCGACTAATTATTTGCGACGAACTTTGCGACGGATAGTGTTCGTGACTAATTCGTGACGAATTTTGCGACGGATTTTGCGACGGATTTTGCGACGAATTTTGCGACTAATTTTGCGACGGATTTTGCGACGGATTTTGCGACGAATTTTGCGACTGATTTTGCGACGGATTTTGCGACGAATTTTGCGACGAATTTTGCGACGGATTTTGCGACGAATTTTGCGACGAATTTTGCGACGAATTATTTGTGACGAACTTTGCGACGGATAGTGTTCGTGGCTAATTTGCGACGAATTTTGCGACGATTTTTTGCGACGAATTTTGCGACGAATTTTTTATCCGTCGCAAATTTGCGACGAAAATTAATATTTTCCGTCGCAAAAATTTGCGACGACCTAGTAGCGACGGAATTTTTTCCGTCGCTAAATTCGTCGCAAAAATGATTTGCGACGGATTTTTGCGATTTTTTCGTCGCAAAATCCGTCGCAAAAAACATGTTTTTTTGTAGTGATGGTGGAGTCGATGTAATTGTCAAGTAACCATTAGTCTAGTGGAGTTGATGTAGCTGTTAAGTAACCGTTAGTAGTGAGTCAATGTAATCGTCAAGTACCTGTCAGTGTAATGTAGTGAGTGTGACTATCGCTTGTGGGCTATAAATACCTCAAGTGAATTCTTTGTAAAGCCCCTCAAATCAATTACAAAACTCAATGTTATTATGAATTATCTTTACTTTCCTGCAATTTGCATGGCTGGACACGATTGTTTTTAGTTTCCGTACATTTAATTTTTCTTGTTATTTACTTTCATATCCACAATCAACAAATGGCCCTTCGCAACTTTTGTTTATTCACTTTGATCCATATTCTAAAAGGTAATTCATCGTCGACTTTTCGGTGAAACATTTTTTTGGCATGCTCGATGGAACACATTTTGTTGATTTGAGGAGACTACAATGGCAAGAATGAGTGTTCGAATTCCGGGCGCCGCATGGTGACTTAACTGGTGGCACGTGTGTGGTGGCTAGCACGTGTCGCCCCCAGGGTTTACTCCCCGGCTGTCGGCCGTGCGGGGGTTCCCTGGGTTATCAAAAAAAAAATGGCAAGAATGAGAAATCAACAATAGTCCTCAATGCTGTGAATAACGCTCTGTCGAGGTCGAAATCGCCCAATGAACTACCAACATTCCAAGCCAATCCAGTGGTACAAGGTATGTTCCTTTGCTTTTAATAATAGAGACATTGTTGGTCAAAATAATTTAGTCGGTAATAACAAATCGGCAAACCATATTGGTTGACAGACTAGTCAAATGCCAGAAGTTGAAAATGTCAGGCCAACGATCGTTATGGCACTATCAAATGCCAACATCCCTGTTAGGCCTAACTTATCGATCCGTGTTAATATAGATAATCCAGCAAGTCTAGCATCACCGCCTATGTGGCAAGTTGGCCAACTAAATCTTAAATTAAACCTAGCACAATTTACCAAAGAAATTCAACAAGAATTGGATTTGAATAGAGGAATTGTTAGGCCTGTTTGCTGGAAACCATATCCTGACTATGCCTAGAGATTATAAAATTCCTCACTTTGAGCAGTCGACCCATTGAACATATCAATTAGTTTGGAGCTCAGTGTGGAGAAGCAGGAACGAATGAACTTTTAAGACTTAGTTTATTTCTTTTGTCTACTTGGTACACTAATTTATTATCTAATTCGTTGTGTTCCTGGGCAGAGATGGAAAAACAATTCCATACACGATAAGGAACCAAGATTGGGGGCCAATGCAACAAGGTTCATATAGTACGTGGTGAGGCCATTTGTCAAGGACCCTCTGGTGGCGCTTGGAGATAAAAGGATGGCAGAGATAATTTATGAAACAGATGCATGGCTGTGTATTGAGCTGGCAGAGGTGTATTCGAGTGCTCAACGGGTGCGATGTGCAGCTAGTGCTCTCAAAATTTCCTCAAGATCGCGTAACTCCAACGCCAACTTAGAAAATGAGAAAAATGAAACAATTGAATTGCTTAATTTCGATATTACAACCATGGCCTATTTATTGGCCTCAAACCAAATAAAAAAAAAAACATCCGCTATGACGTATCATGCCACGAATCTAGACACAAATCTGGTCATGTACAAGATACGCATAGATATACTAAATATCTGAATAATTTGTAGATTATATGATGCATTAGTGATATCTCGCTCCCGATTTGTAATGAAACCATAAGCTGAGTTCTTGTTCCTTCCTTGGTTGTAATCGTCTCTCAATCAAGTACAATGATTGTGGTGAGACTTCGGAAATGGTCAATTTGCTCCTTTATATAATACTGCCTGGTCGACGATCGCTGTTGGCGAATAGAAGAAGGCAAAGTAGAGGCATTAGCAAAGTTTGCCGCAGTCATACCTGCTAGCACTAACGGCTCTTCCCAATAGAAACTTGTAGAATACAACGTCTCTTAGGAACTTCATCCACCAACTAGACCCATCCTGCTGAACCCAACCTGACAAAAACGACGCCGTGATCAATGTTGCCGCCCTCCACCTCCTCTCCCTAACGTAGCTCTCGAGGGCGAACCCGACATGACGCGTCTCAAGTTCACCCCTTTTGGAAATCGAGCTTCCGATATGCCGGCCCAACACGACCGCATCCTCGAGGGCCAAGCACCCACCTTGGCCCAATTCTGGCGTCATGGGGTGCATGGCATCTCCGGCCACTGTGATGTTGGCGCGGGTCAGGTTCCCAAGGACGACGTCCCACGGATAACGAAACATTAACGGGGCCCACGTCAAGGTGGAAAGGTCGGAGTGGCCGACGATGTCGAGGTACACCGAAGGAAAGTCTTTGGCTAAGTTGTCAGCCACTTCTCTTAGTAGTAAATTTGGGTCTCCTCCCATGTCCGCACCTGAAATGTAGATGAGTCGATTACAAAATATTGTTAGACAGAGGTTGAGGTGCTATTAGTTAAGCTTATAGAAATCGAAGATGAAAAGATGAAGAGAAGCTTTGTCCCCAAGCATAGAATGTAAAACTATCCTCGAATTAACCGGATTTATGTAAGCCCTAGAGGATTGTTACTTAGGCATATTGAAAATGAAAAGAAGAGAAATCTTTCTTTCTAAACTTTAGAAAACGCTCTTGTGCAAAATAATTATTTCTTCACTTCCCAAACCAATCTCAGTATCACTAATGTTACTCTTACACAAAGATTCTTGGACCGTTTGATATGCGTGCCAATAATACATTCTTGTAATTGGAGGTTCTAAAAAAAAGGGGATGTACCAATACCTTTTGGAGGAGCTTTGCAAGCGAAGAACCAGTAGACCTCCTTGTCGTTGAGAGGAATAAAACCAGCCCTCTTGGAGACATCAACGAATTGCTGAACCTCATGGTTGAACCCATGGCCTCGAGGGTACATGGCCACCCCGCGAATTGCAGACCGGCCCGAATCGACCGGCGCGCCGAGCCCTAACCAATGTGCTATCCTAGAATGCACCCCGTCACATCCGATAACAACCTACATATATAGCACATATTTTTCAAACAACAATAAATTCATCGATCAACTGCAGATCCCGTGACATGCTTTGGAATAGTATTATTACCATGCAAACTAGAAAGAGATTGGATTATGAGAAGTTATGATACCTTAGATTTGATGACAGTTCCATCCTCAAGCGCGAGGATGCAAATTGACGAGCCTTGTTCCACTTGGGTTTCGATGGAAGTGAGCTTTGAACAGAAACGGATGGTATTTGGAGGCAATTCCTCTGCCAAGACCTCCAATAACATCTTTCGGTGTACCGTTCTTTGTTCACCTCCACTCCTAAAATATATATAAAAAAAGGGTAAAGATCGAAACTTTTAGCATTCACAAATAAAAAAAAATAGACCATGCATTGATCCAAATGCAGAAATCTGAGAGTTGCAGTACCCTTTGCTTGCACCATAACGCACTTCCTGAATGGCTTTGGTCTTCACATCGGTTACGTAACCCCTAATGCACGAGCAAGAAAATTTGATTATGAGAAGTTTAATCTAATTAGAATATGTACGTAAAAACCTATTTTGGAAATATAGGGAAAAGTGCCGAATAAGTCCTAAACCTTTTGGGGTGGTGCCAATTTAGTCTTAAACCTATTTTTTGTGTCAATTGAGCCCTAAACCTTTTGATATAGAGCCAATTCAGTCTTTTTGGCCGGATTTTGTTGAAGTGGACGTCGGCCGGCTGGCGACCGGTCATCGGCGTTGACGTGGACAAAATTTAATAATGTTTTAATATTTTTTTGAATTTTTTTGAATTTTTTTTTCTTCTCCCTCTTCCTTCAGTCGGTCGCCGGAGCGGCCGAAGGCCGGCGAGGTCGACCTCGCTGGCCATTGGCGAGGCTCGCCCTCGCCGGCGACGGCGAAGGCGAACCTCGCCATGGCTGGGCGAGGCTAGACCTCTCCAGATTCGGCGACGTCGGGCCTCACCTAGCCGCCGGCGAGGCTCGCCCGGCCCTCGCCAGAGGTCGCAAGGTCTGGCGATCATATATATATTAACTACAAGAACGATAGAACCTTACTTGGAAAAAGGAGTGTAAAGGGAGGTGAGCTTAT
Organism: Syzygium jambos; assembly: GCA_031216235.1. Lineage (NCBI taxonomy): Eukaryota > Viridiplantae > Streptophyta > Magnoliopsida > Myrtales > Myrtaceae > Syzygium > Syzygium jambos. The sequence continues at coordinate 5,899,185 of CM062228.1, forward strand.
CCGAAACACCGAGTGCGTCAAGCGCGTGCCAAGCGTTGGGGAAGAGGCTCAAGGCCGAGCCGGTGGCTCTCAGCCCCTCTGATCTCTCAAGAACCAGTGCTCGCACACCGACCTTCTTCAGGGCGACCGCCGTTGCTAGCCCCGCAATGCCGCCTCCGACGATCACAACCTCCTCCATTTGAAATGTAACCTTGCCTGTCTCTCTCTTTTTTCTTTTACGATCTTTTCTTTTAATTGGAGGAAACTATGCTCTTGATCTATTTTAGCTATTTCAGAGTGACAACTGCTCTTCTTTTTATAGCTATTGCGGCAGTTTTGTACGTCTAAACACGTGCTTCATTTGGATTCCTCGTTTTCAAGATACGTGAGCTGCAAGAACCAAAATGCTAAACAATTGCTATTAGGAAGTTGCTATGAATCTGGTCTTCGAATATAATCAAATAAGTGGACCACCTTTGAGTTTTCATCCAGACACAAAGCAACGAAAGCAAAAAGTAGCTAACTTGACCACGGAACATGCCTGGCTGCAAAATAAAAAAGGAAAAAAAAGAGTCAAAATGGTCCAGAATCCGTGGCTTCAAATGTGCTGCCCATGGGTCTAACTGGACCTTGCATTTTTAATGAGAATTAGGTGAGATTTTTACATTTATTGAAAAGGATATGGACCATTAATAATTATATGGTTCTCAATCAGGCGCAACAGGACAGTGATCGGGTTGCCGTCTATTCCCTGTCACCTCTCCTCCCTTTGGAACCATCAGATAGCCACACGGTCCAAAACACGAAACGGGCCCAAAAGTTCAATCAGTGAAGATAAAAAAATGGCCTCTATAACCTTCTTCCATTTTTCACCAATCCTCAGCCCTACGTCATATATCACTTCCTTACGCTCTGACCCTTTGCAACCTTTTGTTGATTTCATTTATTCCCTTTCTACTTACGATGATTCAATCGCGTTCTAAATATCACAATGGAGAACGACAACGATAATAACCGTTTAGGATCATCCCAAGTCAATTCGGATTTCATCGTGCAATAAACGTGAGACTCGACCAGTGAGTTCCGCAACAGCAATTTATATGTGCTGGCTTCGCCCCAACAGCGAGTCGAATTCAAATGACGAGACAGGATGACTTGATGATTGGGAGGAATTGCAGGGGTGGACTCCGCAAGCTAGCCCTCACCAAGACACTTCCTCGAATAAAACCCCTATCCTCAAAGGAAACCCCCAAGCAACTACGGCGTCAACTAGGGAGGGAAGAATATCTGATGTCTGAAGGACATTTTTCCGGCTTGAGATCCACGCCAATGGTGCTAAGAAGGCCATTTGCTTGGTATATGTTTCCAAATTATCCAGCGAATCATCAAGAGTTATAGGTAGTGACGCCCCAGAACGTCACGTGTGACACGTGTCTTTTCTGATTATTACTCATAATTATTATATGCATATGAAAGCACCAAAATTCACATTTCACGAGAAACACAATTTGACTGGTCTGAATAATTTACATATGCATCTTTCCATTATCTTCCCTCTTTCAAGTATTAATACGAGTATGAAAGAAAATAGAAAACAACGCATTAACTCTGGTAAGAAGGTTAGGTCTCGTTGATACTACCCTATACTCCTACGCCCAAAACTTGCCTACGCAAAGTCATGCTACTACACTACAAATCGACAACTTCGCCCATCGACATGCCATTGTCGTCGAAACCAGGAGAACTATCAAAGCCCCTAAGTGGTCCAACCAACTCCCCATTGATGTTGAAGTACCAGGCAACAAATCGATTAAGGGATCCACCCCGGTACACCTACGTCGATCCATATCACCAAACTACACTTAGTATAGACTACCGCTAATTCAAGTACTTAAATGTATTGATATTCGTAGTCAAAATATACAGGAACTCCAAATTGCAGTGGTGGAGAGTGATCTATCCTACAAATCTAAAAAATAATGAATGAACCAAAGCCTAGTAAATGAAATCTCTAAGTCTAAGGTAGGAGATTATCTCACCACTCAACCTTGTATCCATAAATCAATGTTAAATCAAGATGATTACAAAATAACTTTAGAAAGCAATTGAAAGAATAAATTCACTATTCTCCCTATCACATTTACCATAAAAATTGATGAACCATACTATATAAGATTATTTACTTAATTGCAAGTGAACGACATTATATATTTGATGTACGACTACCATCGATTAGCTCATTAATACGTGCGTATGAACATATGCATTTCTATGTGCATTCACACATATATCATATACATTTTTAGCATATCGTCTCATCCTAAACCCTTCTGGGGCATCCCGACACACGGGGCATCTCCACTCCGAGACATCCCAAACACTCTCAGGGATCTCGACTCTCTGGGATCTCGACTCACGGGGAATCCCGTCACATGGGGCATATCAACTCTGAGGCATCCCGACACACGGGTCATCTTGACTCCCGAGGCATCCCAAACACTCCCGAGGCATCCCGAATCATAAGGCATCTCAACTCCGAGGCATCATTGCCATTAATACTTGGACGACGAAAATGAATTCAACAACCATTTATTATCTCTTGCATATCCATTCTCAAAATCAACATTCTGCACGCGACATCATCTTATGCAAAACATTACCGAAATACAATCGTCATGCCTTTTCCATGCATCAAATACATAAATAGTAAAAATGCACTTTCCCCTTTTCATTTCCCATGTGAGCTAGGATAACATAGTCAAAGATTGATAGATTCGTCAAAAGTCAACAAGTTATAATTCGATAACACAAAGAATACACAACTTATTCATCAACATTTTGTACAACAACAACTTGGTCTCAATCGACAAGTCAATTCGAAAATCTACAATTCAATGAATCGGCAATGTGGATATCGATAACTCAAAGAATTGACCACGTGAAAATTGACACTCCAAAAATCGACCACGCGAATATCAACAACCCAAATAAACGACAACGTGATTAATTAGCAACACTTAGCTAGTAAATCGATAACTTAGTCGAATTGCAAAAATATCACTTTCTAGTTTAATTTCACCATTTCCAATTTTTCTACAACCGAATCTCTCGGAAGTCAATTAATCACAACCGTGGCATGTAGAAATTCATCGATTTAAGTCAAATAAACACCATGATTCAACTTGCAATCATTATAACTTTCTCACCCTTAACATAAAAGTTCGAACTAAAATCAACAACCATCAAATGACCAAGTAAAAAATGTTGAGTAGATCGATCTAAATAAGCCCTAGAGTTTCACTTACCTTGAAAATGATTTGATAAGATGAAGAGGAAATACAGCAATTCACCCCATGAACACTAAAAATACTGATTTGGAAGCCGTCGAAATATAAAAGTGGGACCTTCACCTTTGCTTCAAAATAGTGAGAAAAGAAAGAGGAGGGAAAGTGACATGAAACTCTCTCTTTCTTTGCAAGAATAAATTGAAGCTTCCTTTTTAAAACTTGAGTGCTTGTAGTGGCTCGTACGAGAGAGAGAGAGAGAGAGAGAGAGAGAGAGAGAGAGAGAGAGAGAGAGGTGTTCTTGAAAGACTTACGTGAGTTACAAAAGGATAAGATCAAATAACTAAAGGCTAAAAGTGATGATGGCATGGATTAAAAATACTTGGTGGTGGATGAGAGAGAGGTGTACAAATTAAAGGATGACATTTGGCTAAACTATACGGTTCCAAAGTAGATATTTTGATAAATAATCAAGATATCTAGTAAAATCAGCACGTAAAGAAGAAAATCAGTATTCACGTATTGATAACACAGAAAAATACTTTAAACCCATTAAAATGCTCAACAAAAAATTAATACCGAACGCTAGGAGGGACTCAACTCAATAAATTTTCAACCTACCATTCATCTGTTACGTAATCTCGAAGCGTATCAGTCTCCGTTAATAACCAATGTGGCAATACATGTTTCATTGCCACTCTAAATAATCGACCCAAGAGTAAATATTCATTAATTTAACCCTAATGGAATCACTTTCCAAAAACTACGAACACAGAATATACAATTCGGGCCTTCCGCTACTACCACGTTAAAATCCAACTAGAATTTCCGCTTGTGACATTTTTTGAATACATTTCCTAGATACTATTAATTAATGTAGGAATTTCCAGAGGTCACAAATTACGTGTATTGTGTCGTGACTGACCATTGAATTGACGAGGAAGGTCAATTGCATCATCGAATTCTTCCATTAAATATGCTAATATGTGCGTAGAATTGTTAAATGTAGTTACCAAAATAATGAGAGCTGTCAATGAGTTGCATCTCTGATAAATTCTTCAGTATTACCTCGAACAATGCCAAGGTAAAAATCCCCTTGGCCCGGAGTTTAATCCAATGGCTAAATCCTGTTTAATGGGATATTTTTTTCCATATGCAGTACATGTGCCATTGCATTAACTTGTGTATTATGTGGCCACCATACTAGGTGGATGCAATATTAAATCGCCCTACTCAAGCATCAAGAGTAGGAGGTCCAGAACATGACACAAGGAAGACATGGTGAGAATTTCCCTATGAACGTAAGAATAAGGTGGAATTCAATGTACGTAAGTGGTTTAAGTGGGAAAGTTTGCAGTATCCCAAGTCTCTCGTCTGTTTGTCGGGATTAGCTTTGTTGAGTGAGTAATAAGTCAATAGCCACCCCAAATGGTCACCACCTTTTGTGGTTCCTTTAAGCACTTCTTTTGAGGGTTTATCACATGTGGAACCGGCCGGGTCGTTACATAGGGAGCGTTAATATTTCTCATTTTTCGTCGATTCCATGATGAGTTCCATGGTAAAGAAAGGTTACGTAAATAAATCCACCCACTCATTTATAATGACATAATGTCAAAAAATTTCATAACAACAGTACTAAGCACGAGAACGAAATTGCCTATATGGAACCAAAAAATATTCAAAATAAGTTCCCCTTCTAAGAATTTCATCGGCGTAAAGGTGTTGGCACCCTAATACTTTCCTGGTCGGCGATCGCTGTTGACATTAGCAAAGTTTGCCGCAATCGTACGTACTAGCACTAAGGGCTCTTCCCAGTATAAATTTATAGAATACGTCCCTTAGGAACCTCATCCACCAACTAGACCCATCCTGCGAAACCCAACCTGACACAAACGATGCTGCGATCAATGTTGCCGCCCTCCACCTCCTCTCCCTCGTGTACCTCTCGAGCGCGAACCCGACGTTTCGCGTCTCGAGTTCGCCTAGTCCGGAAATTGAGCTTTTGATGTTCCGAGCCAACACGACTGCATCCTCGAGGGCCGAACACGCACCCTGGCCCAAGTCTGGCGTCATGGGGTGCATGGCGTCTCCGGCCACTGTGATGTTCGCGCTGGTCAGGTTCCCAAGGACGACGTCCCACGGATAACGAAAAATCAACGGTGCCCACGTCAAGGTGGAGAGGTCGGAGTGGCCGACGACGTCGAGGTACAAGGGAGGAAAGTCTTTGGCTAAGTTGTCAACCACTTCTCTTAGCAGCAAATTTGGGTCACATCCGATGTCCGCACCTGAAATGTAGATGTGTCGATGACCAAAAATTGTTAGGTAAAGGTCAAGTTGTTATTAGTTAAGCCTATATAAATCGAAGATAAAAAGATGAAAGATAGCTTCTTCCCAAGCATAATTGTTGTAAGATACATCTATGTCAAAGGGGAAACAACACCTTTTGGAGGAGCTTTGCAAAGAAAGAACCAGTAGATCTCCTTATCGTTGAGAGGAACGAAACCAGCCCTCTTTGAGACGTCCACGAATTGCTGAAACTCATGGTTCAACCCGTGGCCTTGCGAGTACACAGCCAACCCACGAATGGCGGACCGGCCGGAATCAACCGGTGAGCCGAGCCCTAACCAGCGGGCGATCCTAGAATGCGCTCCATCACATCCGATAACAACCTACACAAATCCTCAATTTACTGTGAATCCTCCGGCAAGAACCGGAACAGTATCATTACCACTGAAAATAAAAAAAAAGAGATCTTAAGTACGAGAAGTCGTGATAACCTTAGACTTGATGATAGTTCCATCTTCAAGCTCGAGGATGCAAATAGACGAGCCTTGTTCCACTTGGGTTTCAATGGAAGTGACCTTTGAAGAGAAACGGATGGTATTAGGAGGCAATTCCTCCGCCAAGACCTGTAATAAGACTTTCCGGTTGACCGCTCTCTGTTCATCCCCACTCCTAAGAAATTTTAAAGAGTGTAAATTTTCAAAATTTTCATATTATTTTCCTTATAGTATCAATTTTTTTTATAATGATGAAACTAGACAAATAAAAAATAGGCGATGCATTGATCCAAATGAAGAAATTTGAGAGCTGCAGTACCCTTTGCTTTCACCATAACGCACTTCCCGGATGGCTTTTGTCTTCACATCGGTCACGTAACCCCTAATGCATGAGCAAAAAATTACTTGTAAGAAATTTAATCTAACAAGCGTGAATGCATGGTGCATTTATTACTAATATTACGTCCGAATGCGTGCAGTTGGCCTTAAAGCATGAGAAAGGTGAAACCTTACTTGACGAAAGGAGTGTAAATGGTGGTGAGCTTATCCGAAATCCCGAGCGCATCTAGCGCATACCAGGCATTGGGGAAGAGGGTCAGGGCTGCGCCGGTGGCTCTCAGCTCCTCCGATCTCTCCAGCACCAGTGCTCGCACGCTGACCTTCTTCAGGGCCATTGCAGTCGCTAGCCCCGCGATGCCTGCTCCGACGATCACAACCTCCTCCATTTCAATTGTAACCTTGACTTCTTTCGTGTTTTGTTACGATCCTTTCCTTCTTGTTTGGGTGAAACTATGCTCTTGATCTATTTTTGCTATTTCAGAGTGCCAATTGCAATTGCGTTTCTTTTTATAGCTATTGTGGCAGATCTTGTACGTCTAATGACGTGCTTGATTTGATTCCCCTTTTGACCAGACACGTGAGCTGCAAGAATCAAAATCGTTCAGGTGTTTGAGAAACGAGCACATGGCCAAATATCTCTTAGCACGAGAATTAGACCTTGATTAGTGTAGGGAAATTTACATAAATAATTTTTGAATTTTGATTCAATGTGCAATATGATCCATGAACTTTTAATTTGTTAAATGTGATCCTTGAATTTTTAATTTATTTAATATGATCCCTGGACTTTTGGAACATGTTCAATGTAGTCCCAGAACTATATATATTCATGGATCATATTGCACATTGGGAGAAAGTTCATAGACGATTTGTGTCATTATCTAATTAGTATAATGTTAAACAATTGCTATTAGGATGTTGCGATGTATCTGGTCACAACATATAGTTGAATAAATGGACAGCCCTAGAATTTCTTCTGGAGAGAATACGGCGAAGCAACGAAAGGGAAAAGTGTGATGTCACATAAATTCAACTAATATGCCGGAAATACATGTATATTGCTCGAACACTTTCAACTCTTACAATTATAATCAACCAAACCATGCTAAATCAGGAAGACTTTGCTTCCATCTTTTTACTTCTTGCAAATGCCTTCCTCCTCTTGTTCTTTGCTATTTGTCTCTCTTTTTTTGACACAGGGACACGATGGTTGCAAAATAAAACACGAAAAGATAGTCGCACTGTTCCGGAATCTGTGGGCTTTCAAAAGTCCTACCTAAGGAGATAACCGGACCTTGCATCATTTTGTGATAATTAGCAAAACATTACTAAACTTATTGTAATTATGTAAATTTAGTCCTAAACCTTTTGTATTTGTGCCAATTCAGTTCTACACTTTTTACATTTATGCCAATTCAGTCTACCCGGCCAATTTTGGCTGGCCAGCATTAACGTGGACGCCAGTTGGCCGGCCAACGTTGACGTGGCATTTTTTAATATATATTTTAATTTTTTTCAAATTTTTTTTGTTAATTTTTAATTAAATTTTATTTTCTTTTCTTTCCCTTTTCCTTTTTTTTTTCTTTCCCTTCATTTGGAACCTCTCTAGAGGCGAGGCCCAGCAAGGTCGGCCTCGCTGGCCGTTGGTGAGGGTGTGGCTCGACCTCTTGAGCGACGGCACGGGTGGGGCTCGACCCCACTAGATCTGGCGAGGCCGACACTAGTGGCTGGGAGAGGGTGAGCCTCGCTAGCCGTGAGTGGTGGCTAGGACAGGCCCCGCCATGCTTGGGTGACGCTCGACCTCGCGAGTGATAGCGAGGTTGAAACTCGCTGGCGCTAGTGGTTGGGTGAGGCTCGTCTTCACTAGCGGCCGGTGGGGTTGACCTTGCTAGCCCTTGCCTCTGGCTGGTCGCTAGACCGGCAGCTGGCTAGAGGTTGAAGATGAAGGGAAAGAGAAAAAAAAAAGAAAGGGAAAAGGAAAAGAAAAAAAAGGAAAGATGAAATAAAAACATTAATAATTTTTTTTGAAAAACATATTTATAAATTGCTAGTCAGCGTTGGCAGCGTTAGCTGACTGGTCGTCGTCCACATCAACGCTGGCTGGCCAAAATTTTTCTGATGGACTATGTTGATACAATTGCAATATGTTTATGACTGTTTTGGTAATTTTTTTGATAATTAGGTGATTTGATTCAATTTATCGAAAACTAATAGATGGTAAATTTGTCATAAATATATCAGTGTAGGATTTTTTGTGGTCAAAAAAATAATTTAAAATAAATTTATCATAAATGTATTAGTTTATGATTTTTCGTGATATTAACCTCAGATTCAACGATTCATCATGTAATGGACTCCGAGCGAGCCCATTGATTACATTATGTTACAAGCGTTTTTGCCCACTAAGTATCTTGGGCCCAAGAGAAGGATATGGCCCAAAATCCTTCAAATCCTACTTGACGGCAGGGTAATGAGACATGCCTCGAAAGGTGGAGTGCTCTTTGTCCGATATTGCACAGATTACTGAATATAAAAAACCTCGTTTGATTTCTTTTGTAATTTAGCGTTAGAGGGCCTTCTTGTTGAGAAAAGCTCTTAACATATTTTAAAGTTGAAAAAACTATCCAAGAGTTATTAAAAGTCTTACAAATACTTTTGAAGATTTTCTAAGTCTAGGAAGTCATTTTCTAGAAGTCCAGACTTTACAAGGATCGGAAGGAAAAGTCTAAGTTCTATAAAGCAAAAGACAAAGTTCAGACTTTGTATACAACAGTTGAAGAATTTTAGTTTATATTGGAAACAAAGATTCAAAAATTAAAGAACAAACCATTTCGACTCAAATTCTGAAGAACGAGATAAGGATCAGACTTTATCCAGACTCTATCGCAAACTCAGAACAACGGCTAGTAATCTAGCTTGGATTTTACCATTGGAAAATATTAATTGATTCGATCTTAAAAGGCTATTTTGTAAAGAATATTTACATCTTGAAATATCCTTGATTGATTGACAATCATCCCCACGACAAGTTTATTTCCAAATGAAGAAGTTCTACTTATGGAAATCGAAGTTCTGGTTGTATGGACAACCAGATTCAGTGGGTTTCAGATTTTATAACTCAACGGCTACTCAATCTTTTTTATACAAATCTGTCCAAGGTAAAGATTAGAAGATAATCTTCTAAAGACTGTCCAACGACTAACTTGGAAGTAGATGCGTATAAAAGGAGATAAATTGTCGAGAAGTAGAAGTAGAGAGATGATATCCAGAATCATCAATTCCAAAGTCTGAGCAAACTTTGACCAGTATAACTTGTCCATCTTGAGCTGATATATGTGATATTAAGAGACTTGCTGTATGAGTGATTGAATAAGATAGAGTGATTCATCCTTCGTAGAAGAATATCACTCAGAACTCGTAATATCTTGATTGATCATCTAGTGAAATCCAGTCATTAGGCTTTCAGCATGAGAAAGTGGACGTAGGCTTGATCTAAGCCGAATCACTATACATCTGTGTGTATATTTTCTCTTCCCTAAGACTCCTTTTATTGCATATTTATTTGTTTGCCATTCAAAGATTGATCAAAATCTGAACATTGTTTAGACTTTACCTAAGATCAATTAGCATTCGAATCACCTACTCACCCCCCCCCCTTTTAGGTGATATTTGCTAGTCTCATCACTTGTAAGGTCGAAAGGATGGAGGCATCTTTGTTTGTGTGCTGTGAACTGGGCATCATCACACTAGCTCTTTACTAGCTAGTAAGGCCATACGCTGTATTATCTTCGTCATTCGACATGCTGCCCTTTGAGAATGTTAGTGAACTAAAAATCCTCATATTGGATAATCTATGGGGGAAAGGAGCAGATAATATATTGAATTATTCATTATTCCAATCAAATCACTAGAGCAAATAACAGGCTAAGCAACGTCAACTTTCTCTTCTTGCACGTAACTCTCAAAGGATAGAGATGCAATGGCAAACGCGGTTCAGCATGAGCAACGAGCGGATTAGCGAGAGACAGATCCTCAAAGGACTCATCAAGATTGATGCTTGTGACATTAGGCGGTGCCTTCCAATTAAACCCTTGAACCATCCTGGCGAGAAGCATGATGGTCATCACAGTCCCGAGTATCGGAGCCACGCAGCCACGCCGCTCGATGCTGAAGGAAATGAAGCGCGAGTCCGGGCCTGTGAGCTGAACATCAGTGCAGTCACTAGTAAAGTGCCGCTCTGGCCTAAACTCGAGTGGCTTGTTCCAGACCTAGGGGTTTCGCCCGAGGCCGAGACGACTCAATAGCACGTGACTTCCCTTTGGGATAAAGTAGCCAGCGACAATGGCATCGGTAATGGCCATGTGCGTAGGGATGAAAGGTGCGATTGAATGGAGCCTGAAGGCTTCTCGAATGCATGCTTTGATATAATTAAGAAGTGGGATGTCACATTCTTGGACTAGTCTCTCTTTACCAACGACCCTGTTCAATTCCTCCGTTGCTGTCTCGAGGATTTCAGGTTGGTTTATCATCTCGGCCATGGCCCATTCAACTGCGTTTGAGGGAACCTTGCTTCTCGAATGCCTGCTTTGATATCAAATGTACTAAAAATAAAAGAAAGTGATATTCATGTTTGAAACCGTCAACCTTGCTCTTATTATAAGGCTAAATATTCTTCCATCTCTATTTGGAAAAAATTTCCTCCAACTAGATGTTTTATCGATAGATTATAAGTAATTGATATTACCTACATGCAAACTTAACTAGATGATTATACTTTCCTTTGTCCCTCATAGGAGCAAATGTTTTTAATTGGTAGATTACAAGTTATGGATATCAGTTATATGCAAACTTGACTAAACATAAATTCAAGTGATGTCCGTGTTTGTAATCTACCAATCAGAAGATTATTGGAGGAAATTGGATGGAGGAAACACCGTCCAATTATAAATGTAAGTAACGTCCAAGAATATGGTCTCGGTCATTATTCAGTCTCTAGATTAAGAGGTAATGATTATCTTAAAGTACCTCGCAACGTTCCCTCGGAAGAGTAGTCCAAAAAAGACATGCCCGGATTGCAATGCAATAAAAAAAAGCACTTGACGGGAAACCACATCCATTTGCAAATCACACGTGGGAGGCAACCCAATCAATTTCCATGACTGAAAACGAAACTGGAGCCTAAAAAACAATCGTTTTTACGAGGTTCTTTCCGGCCTTTAATGACGAGGATGTTGTGCAAGATTAATCGCTAATCATGATTGCGTCAAGTAATGACGACGTTGGGTTTGGACCACATTTTGTGTGCGAGCTGGGAGATGATGTAACCCATGCTAATTAGCACAAGAAAAGTATAAATATTGGGACTTGTGGCCAATCAATCCAGAAACCGAAGTATTCGTGCTTTGTGACATAGAGACAGGTCGACCAACAATGTAAGAATCCGTGCCTGCGAACTTGGCTTTCTAATGCAAGACGTTCAGTGGGGTGCATAAACTAAATCATTGGCATTATTATAGTGCAAATTAGATATCTCGGGTCACGAGTTTGCTGGAAGATTTTTTTAATAACTGCGAGATAGATGAAGAGCAAGACGATTAAATTTGACATGCCAGATCGATGCATATTTGGTATCTAAGTTATCTCCAATTTCGAATATTGAATTATTTGGTTTCTTGTTGAACCCAACCTGCCAAATACAACGCTCTTACTTTTTTCGTTGCCCTACGTCTCCTCTCCTTTGCTCACCTTTCTAGCGCAAATTCGACAGCCGTGCTTGGAAATCAAATCACCGATGTGCCGACCAGTGACCACCCGGTCTTCTAAAGTCAAACGTCGACCTTTGCCCAAGTCGAGGGTCATTGGGGACAAAGGTTCTCTGGCCACATCGATCCGTGGGACTCAAGAGAATGCTTAACTATATATAGGCTCAGTTTGTTTTACAGAAAATATTTTCTAAGAAGTCAAGAAAATGGTAATATTTTTCAGTGTTTAACTGAAATTTGAAAAAAAAAAAGTCTAATTGGCTTTTTCCTAAATTCACTACTTGGGTGCCGGTGACTTTTGCACAAGCAACCAGGCAACTAGGCACGGGCAACAAGATTTTCGGTCCGGCCTCGATGGACCATGACCTAGGCACCGAGAACCTGGACAAGGCCACCTAGGTCCCAAGCAAGAGCACAAAATAGGGTGTCGGGGACCTAGTTCTGGATGCCGAGGACCTGGTAATGAGTGTTAGGGTTACCGTTGTTTCCAACACAATACTATTCATTGTAACTAGTGAAATTAAATTGAAATAATAACTTTGAGAAACCGATAATTAATTTAAAAAGCGGACTGAAATACAAATCAAATATAGATTTACAAAATTACTGTAAAATTGTGACAGAGTTAGACAAGAGGTGAGGTACGAATTACTAAATCTCCCTAGAGTGATTAATTTCTACCAACAGTGCTTTTGCTGATTCACAAACTATGCCTCCGAAGATACAACACCTTGAACCTGTTTTTGTTAGCACTACGCAAACACAACTAGCATTATGCAAACATGACTCAACTTGTTTGTATTAGCACTATGCAAACACAACTCAATCAAACTTTAACTAGTACACCTCGAGAACCACTACTCATGAATTAAATATATACATCTTTTTAAACAAAGAAAACTGCTGTAGAAAAACTGAGAAGACTTGGACTAAAGAGTTATGTTGCTTATGCTCACATTTGTTGAGCCATTAATCTATAATTACAACAATACTAATGAGTCATGTCGGTTATGCTCACATTTGTTGATGTATCAGGTCTAATATGCACTGGAAGAAGATCGTTGATGGTTCAGAATATAGCCGTTGAGGTTATGGATTCCATAGTTGGAAAACTAGGTCAGATCATGGAAAAGTAGCTAATAGGAGACAAGGCTGCTGACAGTGTATAATTTGGGTAATTTGCTCCAACAGTGAAGCGATTGCAGAAGAAATCTCGATTCTGCGAAAATAGCTCCAACGGCTAGCTAATTATCCTTGAAGGTCTCCAAATGATTTATTAAAGACCGAAGTATATAAGGAGTAGTGAAGCTGTGTTTGAAGAAGAGAGTTGGATATTGGATTTCTTAAATACACTCTACTTGTCGTCAAAACTAGAAACTATCTCTAATCTTGCTTTGTATATGGTAGGGGTGTGCAAAAGAACTAAGAACCGCCCGGAACTGAACTGGATCAGCCCATAACCGGCAATTTCAATGGGGATCGGTTTGGTCCCCGATTCCAATTTACCGGAACTTGCCAGTACCGGTCAAGTTCCCGGCTCTAGGTATGGAATCACCCACCCGCCCATTCGAACTGGACTGGTACATATTTATTAATTTTTAAAAAAATTTTTTAGGCAGAGCATCTATTTGCTGATGAGTTTGATGTATTTGAGCCTAGTCATTACCAAAGTGAGTTCAATTCCAGTTTTGGGGGGGGGGGTTCTTTTGGCAAGTTCGATTCTGTGGGCTACATGAAAAACATAGAAACCTTGGATGGGTGTTTTCCCATGACTATGCAAATAACTTGGGTGCTAGAGGCGTCTCTAGTTGAACATATTTCAAACCTGAAAGGAGATGATGGGCCAAGGGATTGTTCATTATAGGTGTCGAGGAGGGTTGGTTCTTGATCCTAAGCAATTGTAGTGATGTGAGTGATGATGGCGTTTGAAAGCTAATGACCATTTTCTAGGTCGGAGCTGCACCTGTCATTTGTTCATAGCAACCGGGAATCAATTTGTTGGGGACATTTCAACCAGTTCCAAGGACCCACCCAAGAACCGGATCGCAGTCCGGTCCGTTTCTCGGGTGGGTCCATGAAATCAACAGTTGGTTTCCGATTCAAATTTTTCAAAGCCGGTCCTTTGGTGGGAACCACCCCCTAGAACCGGTCACCCCTAATATCCGGTTAAGTACTGTAATAGCTTATAGTCCAATTTACAAGAGTAAGTGGAGTGATTGTGTATCTTGATAGTATGATCTATCAAGTAAAAGAGAACTGCACTAGTCAATTATAACTTGCGTTGTTGATTACTTGTGGAATCCAACCTTTGTTAAGGTTGCTAGTCTGAGAGTGGATGTAAGCTTGGTTTTAAGCTGAGCTATTATTCATCATTGTGTGATATGTTATCTTAACTCTGATTTACTTATCGGCATCACACACGCTGATATGTTTGCACAACCATCTTGAGTTATGATTGTTTGACATTTCGAAAATTTTTCGCTTAACCCATTCAACCCCCTTCCTAGGTTGCTTTGTTAGCCTCGATACATCCAACTCAAGCCTTGAAATTAACCCCAAGTTTTCTATCCTCTTCGTTGTACCATAGTTTACATATCCTAATCTATTATGTCATTGAAGCTAAAATCTTATCTTTATTAATAATTTTTGGGTACAAATATTTTGACTTTACATCAATAACAACCATTTTAGCTTTGAATAGGTCATTACATAAATACTCTTTCCCCAAATACATCCCCTCCTTGGAAAGTACAAACATGTCAAACTCAAATACATTTTTAAAACCCTTCTTGACAAGTAGTGGACCGAAAATTAGAATCTTCCAGATCTCCAGTACATACAACCTATTTAGCAAGGTGATCTCTGTTGCGACCTACCCGTCCCGATTGGTTAGGGCAAGAGGTATTTGTCGATAGATACGAACATCAATTGATTCATTTGAAAGACGAACCAAATGGTTCATTAATCCAAGGATCGAGGCGCTCCCAAGTCTCATACCTTATGCGACGAGAATTATCTAAACTATGTATTCCATTGGAGTCGCCACTAGTCATGATCAAGGGTTGGCTAGAAACCCTGATCGAGACACGGGAGTATCGTCTCGATACTTGCGAAAACTAGAGATTCCAAAATTCGGAGACTTGATTACACTAGCGATCTAACTAGTTCCTTTTCAGTACCTAAACTTGAATATTTGCAAACTAATTTACCGGGCAGCTTATCGAAAAAGTTAAGATTCCTAACCATTCTAAAAATAGAAGATAACAATCAATGTGTTAAAAGTACGCAACCAGATAATCATAAAGAAAACAAGTAACCAGCGATCTAGCATCGTCTCTGAAAAAAAAAAAGAAAAGGCAATTAAAAGCCCTAAAGTAAAGCCCTCATGGCTTGTCCGATTTTTTTGGAAAATTTTCAAAGGTTTTCTCAATTTTTACAAGTTTTAAACTAAGTCTAAAATGCAAAAAACACCAATATCTAGTGAAATTAAGCCCCAAAAAATAATTTCTGAACATTTCCTAATTTTCTGGATTTTTCTTTTGAAATTTCCTGATTTTTTTTTATTTTGGATTTTTTAATCAATTTTTCAGTTTTTTGTAATTTTCTGAATTTTTAATGTTTTTTAATGTTTTTCAGAATTTTAATATTTTTTTGTATTTTTAAATATTTTCGAGTTTTTTTTGGGATTTTAAATATTTTTAAATATTTTAATATTCTTTTTGAATTTTTTTAAATTTTTTTAAATTTTTTTAATATTTTTAATAATATAATAATTCCGGATCGGGTCCCTGACCTGATCTGCCCGACACATGACCCGGGATCACCATTCCCCACTCCTTTCTATTTTTTTATTCTTTTTTTATTTTCCTTTTTATTCTTTTTTCTATTTTTTTTATTACTCTTCTTCATCCCCTTCGTGCCTTTCCCATGCACGTTCTTTTGCTTCTTCACCGAGAGCTTCCTTAGCTGTTTCTTCATGGCGCCTTCACCGAGCCTCGCCGAGACCACGCCGAGGAAGCCCACTGCCGGTTGACAGTTCGGACTGCCAGCATCGACGACGACGCTAGCCAAACGCCGTCACCGCCGGCCGCCGTTCCGATGACAATATCGACGACTTACTCCAGTCACGGAACCGACATTAATGTGTTAGAATTCGATTTCTTAGCTCTCAAATTCTCAACCACCCCATACAGACAGTAACACTGAACACACAAGGACATACACACATCAAATGAAGATAGAGAGCTAATTGTTTCGTTCCAAATTGCGAGCACACCCGGCAACCGGGAATGAAACTTCTGACGAGGAAACGTATACACACGGCCGACTCATAGATGTGTGACCAGCGACGAAACCACATGAACAAAAGCGAGAAACTTGAAGTCAGTGACAATAACAGAGCAAATCGTGCGTAAATCAACACTCTAGAGTATTGGTTTTCATGAAGTTCATCTCAGGTCTCACTTGGGCATTTTACCGAGCAGGTGCTGTGCGACTAAAACTACGGATTTCTAAGTCGATTTCAGTGGGGTTTAAAGGTTTTTCTTGGTGGAGATCGGTCAAGAACGCATCCTGGAGGTGCAAAGAAATATTTTCTTTGTCTTGTGGTGCCGGGCGATCACCGAATAGACTCGGTGTGCCCGGCACCCAAGAGGCTGGGGAGGGGAGGCCAAAACAGGGGAAGACCGAGAGAGACCCACCTGGTTCACGGCCGATCGGAGCGAGGTGCGATAGCTGGGGGGTTCGGCGTCGGATCGGGCAGCCCTCCGGCGAGCGGGCGAGACTCGGACCTCTCCTTTTCCCCTCAACTATCTCCCGATCTCCTCTTTCTCTTTGTTTTTTCTTTTCGGTATCTCCCACCGTTCTTCCTTTTTCTTCTCCCTCTCCTCTTCTCTTGCTCATCAAGCTTTATCCTTCCCATTTTCTCTCCGGTCAAACTCTCTCTTGACTCCCCATTTGCATGTGCAGATTGTCGTGTTTCCTTTTTTGTGTGTCCATGGATGGAGACCACAGAGAGAGAAAGAAATGCCTCCCTCACAATCCATGGAAGAGCTCCTCCTTTTGTCTTTTCCTTCCATTTGCCTCTCTTCAGTGCGCGTGCAGAGGGTGAGCTGTCCATGGGGAAAAGCTCCTCTTTTGTCTTCTCTCTCTCTTTTAATTTTTTTAATTAATTTTTTTTATCATTTTTATAATAATTTTTTAATAAAATAAAAATAGAATAAAAGGAAAACATGTTTCATTAAATTCTATTAATGCAAATGCGCCTAATATCTATGTGCCATGTAATTTAATGAATATATTTTTGCTTAGGTGTTAAAACTTAATACCTAATTTTCTATGCAATTAGACCGTAAATGGCTAGGCAAAATTTAGATGTCAACAGCTGCCCCTCTTTGAAAAGGAGTTCGAAGAAGTTCCATTTAAAGACAAAAGACACCTAAATTCTATTGGTGGATGGCATGGGACAATACAATGGTTAAGGCATGAGGGGTGATTTTTTTTTTATTTTTTTTAACCGAAATAACGCTTAGGGGCTAAAACCCTATGAATGCCTAAGATCCCGTCTAAGGGCTAAAACCCTACGAACGGCAATAAGAACAATAGCTTGAAGGAGCGCCTAGGGACTAAAACCCTATGAACGTCGAAGGTTTGGCTTAGGGATTAAAGGGCTGTGAACAGCTAAGATCCCGCCTAGGGGCTAAAACCCTATGAACGGCAATAAGAGCAGCAACTTGAAGGAACACTTAGAGGCTAAAACCCTAAGAACGTCAAAGGTTTGGCTTAGGGAATAAAGCCCTGTGAATAGTTAAGATCCTGCCTAGGAGCTAAAACCCTATGAACGTTGATAAGAGCAGCAGATTGAAGGAACACCTAGGAGCTAAAACCCTATGAACGTCGAAGGTTTGTCTTAGGGACTAAAACCCTGTAAACAGCTATAGGAATAACACCTTGAAGGAATAACTATAGACTAAAACCCTGAAAGTACGCCTACGGACTAAAATCCTATGAACAGTAAATTGCACTTAAGATTTTGAAATACCTAATATTTTTCATTGAGGATTTTAATGTGCTTAAGGCTTTTCACTCAGGACTTTATGTTATAAAAAATATGGTTTAAGGATAGACCTATGAACCTTTTTGAAATCAGGGTTTAAGGACAGACCCGGAACCTTTTGAAATCAGAGTTTCGGAAAAGACTTAGAACCTTTTGAAATCGGGGTTTAAGGGAAGACCCGAAACCTTTTGAAATCAGGGTTTCAGGAAAAGATCCAGAACCTTTTGAAATCGGGATTTAAGGGAAGACTCGGAACCTTTTGAAATCAAGGTTTCAAGAAAGACCTAAAACTTTTTGAAATCGGGGTTTAAGGAAAGACCCGAAACCTTTTGAAATTGGGATTTAAAGAAAGACTCAAAACTTTTGAAATTGGAGTGTTATGCAATAAATGCATAAACCTTTGCATTGTGTGGTTTAACGACAAACACATAAACCTTCAGAAAGCACGTTCTCACGTGGGGAAAACTTCTCATGTAAGAATAGTTTCTGGCTGTTAGAGCTTGCCATACAAAGAAAAAGAATCTGGGCTGCGAAAGCTCACCAAGTTGAAGGGGTGCTTCGAGCTTCAAAAGCTCACCGTGCAAAGAATAAGACTCTCGGCTGTAAAAGCTCGCTAGGTCGAAGGGATGCTCCGAGCTGCAAAAGCTCACCGTACAAAGAAAAAGACTCTGGGCTGTGAAAACTTGCTAGATCGAAGGGGTGCTCCGGGTTGCAAAAGCTTATTGTGTAAGGAACAAGACTCTAGGCTGCAAAAGCTTGCCAGGTTGAAGGGATGCTCTGGGCTGCAAAAGATCACCGTGCAAAGAAAAAGACTTTAGGCTGTGAAAGCTCGCCAGATCGAAAGGGTGCTCCGGGCTGCAGAAGTTCACCGTACAAAGAAAAAAAATTCTAAGCTGCGAAAGCTCGCCAAGTCGAAGGGGTACTCCGGGCTACAAAAGCTCATCATGCAAGGAACAAGACTCTGGGCTACAAAAACTCGCCGGGTCGAAGGTCAAAGGGGTGCTCCGTGCTACAAAAGCTCACCGTGCAATTCTGAGGATGTAAATATATCAAGCAAAAAGATTCCGAAATGACCACTATACATCTAACGGAATATGTTATAACAAGCGCCTTGGTAAGGAAAGCATACAAAGTGAGATCATTATTATTCGAATGTCATGAAAGACACTATCAAAAGAAAATCATCAATGAGGGAGTGTTGATTATATGAGCAATTCAAGCCGATTTCAATTGTTTAGCAAACATTCGGCATCATTCAATATCATATAATTGCCATCGAGTTTGGAGAATATCACCAATTCTCAAATTCCCTCGAGAGACAAATTTTTGTCAAAATGATCTTGACTCATGAAAAGGGCTCATTAAGTATGCCAAACAAGAGCTCCTTAGTCAAAAAGGGCTTCTCTCCTACTCTCAAGAAGGTTATTTGATCCCATCCATTAATGTGAAAAATAGTTTGACTTCTGATGTACCTCGCACTATCAATGTCGAAGGCTTCGAGAATCATTTGCATAAGTACACATGTCCAATTGGAGAGGCCTTTTAAGGACTGTAATGGAGGTTTGGTCATGGTTTCAACAAATGATAAGCATTATCGGCTAAGAAATGAAGTAATTATGGATCGGCATCTTTGCCAGGTTTACAAGTCAAGAAATCTTAAGATGAGATAAGATAACGTCGCCCCCACTTCTTCAAGTGGCAGCTTCTTTGGAAGTCCAATCTTCTACTCGAACCGTCCCAATCATAAGAGACTTTGGAAAGGGTTGTAAGATTGGTTCAGTGAAACGCTCAAAAGGCTCGAGTTTTTCAAAAAAGATTTAAGAGCTGATGATTATCGTGGCATCGTTACCATATCATCTCGTCTTTTCAAAAGGCGCATGACTCCTTAACTCATCTCGAGAGTCCATTGGCAAATCATTTCAACATAAGAGCTTTGCTATTTTTCTAATGGCTTTCACCTTTGCAATGATTTTCCTTTCATGCAAGCATTTTTCTTTTGACATATTTTTTTACAGGCATTGGCCTTGCTTTTACTAGACATACTGTTTTTTCATGCCCTCTAGCTTTCTTTTGCTCGTTTAAACTTTTTAAGCTCTCAGGACTTTCGATTTTTTTTACGTTGTCGCATGAGCACCAATTGCTTTGGCAAATCATGTGCCTTGTCCCAGTGTGGGGAAATAATCGCCACTCGGGCTTTTGAAATGAATGTTCAGGCTCAACTTGGCTAAACAAAGGGTATGAGTATTTGGGTAGAGGAAGAAATGCTCTTCTTCATTTTGGACGCTTCGAGCTTCCATAAGGACTCGTTTGAAGTTATCACCAAAGATTAATGCAAGTAAGAGTAAATGAATCTTTCTCATCTTTTCCTCCAAAGAATGTCAACCAAACCTCCAAACTTGCCCAATTGTGGGGTGATTCTTGAAAGGGGTATTTTGTAGAAATCCTTCACGTGTGAAGGCTCGAAGGGGCTTAACTATGATTACCTGTAGTGTGTAAGATGGATGAAAGAAATGCCTTTTTTCATTTTGATCCATGTACTATTTGTAAATGAATCTCTCGTCCTAAAATACGATTTTTTTGCATTCAACTCACAAAGTGTTTATAAGACATGTTTGGGAATGGTTCGCCTTTCTTTATTCTAAGTACTTCTCGCTTGGCATGATTAACATATTTTCTTTTGTTTTGCCAAGATCACCTGAGTTGATTGATCTCCATAGGGAATTTTGATTCAAAATGTATGTTCCACCGAGTATCAAGACAACTTTGGACAAGGATGACATTCAAAAGTTTTGTGAAAAGTTTATTTTCACAATTTCACTTTAGTGCTTGTTTTTTTTTCTCAAAAACATTGAAGGCTTTTTCTTTGTGGTGAAAATTATCCATTTGATTTCCCTTTGAATTTTGCAAGAAGGGTACTTACCTGCGGCGTGGCGATTTGGTAACCCTGTAAAGAATAAGAAAGAATGTGTTAGTTAAAGACCCTTTAAGGATTGGAAAATTTGGAAAGATGCAACATTACCCCTTGTTTGCATTTGTCCTTCAGGTTTTTGATGCTCCTTATCAAAGGAAAGGAGAATTTTGTCAAAAATGAAATCAAAATGGACAATTGGAAACGATACAATTTACCCTCATTTGAATTTGCCTTCTTGGGTATTTGATAGCTCCCTTCAAGAGTGGAGATAATATATGATAGGAGAAGGATTATGAAGAATGAATTGGAATCAATACAAGATTGCCCTTTATCCACTTTCATTCGCCTTTGACTTGTCCATATTTTTTAAAATGAAATACACACATAAAGGATGTGTGCAATATATTTATAATACAAATCACTTAAAGTGGCTTGGGTTGCATGAAAATTGGCCTTGCGGCCCTTATTTCATTGACGGGATAATTCACAAAATTCAATTCATCTTATTCTCATATGTTCTTTTCAAAATGACATCTTATCGACAAGAAGTTTGAAAAATTTAAATGCAGATAATTTATTTTCAGGTTATCTAGAAGAACTTGTTACCAAATGGGTTATTCTGATGTTATCGAATTTACTAAGTCTAAGTAAACGTCGGAGACTAGAGGAGAGGGGTACTCCATGCTTTGAAATTTGAGGGCATTGCTTCTTAGATGCTTTCCCTCATGCATTCCTCTACCTGCAAAATGAGAGATGGCCCAAGTCATTTCCATTCTAGGTTGAGCTAATTTTGGAACGATACAACTCTTCTTATGCCAATGTGGGTGATTCTGCCTCCTCGCGTTTTCTTAGTTGGAAACTTCATCACCATGACAAACACATTTTTTATTCCATTTCATCATACTTCATGAATGGTGGTTGTTGCCCCTTGAGTGATTTGCTCCAATCATCCCTCTGCGAGAAAAGAAAGTGGGATGTGTTATGTCCATACTAAATTGGACTTAATTTAAGAACAATACATCCTTTCGTACTAAATTGGATGTCTTGTCATGATTTGTTGGCAAGAGACGTCGATACCCCATTATGCCTGCTTGGTGGAGAAGAGAGAGATTTGTTCCAATAATTGGGTGCTCCACATTGAGTCAAATGACTTAGCCATATGTAATTTCATCCTATTTGGTCAGTGGGTCTTCAATCGCTCTCCAAACTCCTTTTGTGCTGAAATGAACGCTTCGATCATGTTCTCTTGGTGAGAGGTGCTGCCTTATGCTGAATCAAATTTCCTCAACACATGTTGCTTCTGCCATGCTTGCCTGCGGGCTCTTGTTTGGAGTCTATCTGTTTTTTCAAAGTTGAGCGATTTGGCATCCTATCATGTCTTCGCAAAGGAAAGGGAGAATGTGTGCCTTTGTTTTGTTGTGATTTGTTGGCAAGAGGTGTTGCCCCATGACGCACTCAATTGGTGATCAGGCCATGTTGCATTTGACTTGGATTCTAAGTGCTTGTACTTTTGTCTTTGAAGGAGGTGAATGTTGAACAAGTCATTCATTTTACCTATTTGACAAAAATAGATGGACGAGTCAGTTGTTGCACGAGAAATTCCTATTGGAACGATTACAACCTTACCATCTCACACTATCACCTTGCCGTCCCAATTGAGAAAATGACTAAGCAAAGAAAAATAAAACCTTAAGCAAGTCCTTTAAAAAAAAATGTATTTTTGAAACATTTTGAAAGTAAGGCAAAAAAACCTAACCCGGGGGCTCATTTTGAAGTACTACAGGTACTTTCAAAGACCAATGATATGAACTAAAACCTCATTACTCAAGGACGATAGTCGCACGATTTACAAACACATCGATTGGGTTCACAATTAAACCCAAATAAAAAACATGGTTCTCAATGAGAATAAAGACAAGGACATGGTACAAAAAACTCTTGCATAAAGGAATACAATAAATAATCCTCGTCCTAACTTTAAAGTCCGCTTCTTGGCATGGTCAAGCGAGAGGATTCCAAAGAATGACCGTTGCGCATAACCCGCGAAAGGAAGACAATGTCACTATGTGAATGAAAGAGCGATCTTTCACTGATGCCGCCTCTTATAACGAAAGCGAGGTGACAATACATGCCCCCATGGTCCCTATTTTTGGGAATTTGGTATTTCACCAAGATTTCGTCATGAGAGGAGACATCAATAAAAGATCAAATCGCGACTATCAATCGAACACCTATTCTATTTCAAAAGTTTCATATGCAAAATGTGGCATCAATTTTGAAAGACTGATTTGCGATTTTACTTTTGCAAAAAACGAGATGATTCTTGTTTTGAGAAATCAATTGAATTTCAATTCCGAAATGAGAACAAAAAAGAATTTTATCAAAAATGTGATTTCAGCTGTATGCCCCAAAATACCATGACTTGGAAGAATTTCTATACAAAATGTGAATATAAACCCATGATTGAAAATTTAGACAAGACCATCTGTTTTGTAGGGCCAAGTCAGAGATGTTCAAGATTTATGCTCAAGGCTCACTATCAAGAGTGATTACTTGAAATTTTTAATTATAAGCTTAGATCACGTAGGGCATTTGATTGATTTCCGTAAATTTCCAAAGTGAAAATTTCAATTCAAAGTGAACTAGTAATGAGAGAAATCATACTTACAGTGGGTACAATCATCATTTCAAGTCACAAAGACACACATATGCACTTGTGAGGTTCACCAAATGGGATTCTAAAGGCTAAACGTCCCCATCCCAAATAGATCAAAAGAGTTTTCCCCACTCCGCGCTTGCATCAGACAGTCCTCTTTATCACTATTCGAAGATGAGTGGGACCAAAAGGGGATAGCCATGGGTCCTTCCTCGCACAGTTTCCGTACTTTTGGCACCTCCTAAGAGTTTTCTAAGGCAATCAGGGTTTTAGATTGCAGGTTGTGTGTGCAAAGTGTAGTGCTAAAGCAAGTATAAAACATGCACAACAATTGATATCAAAATGACACTTCTATTTTCTATCATATACACATACACCCTCATACCAACCTGCAAAATAAATACTTCAACAATCACTCCACCCCTTATAGCTCCCTAACCTACAACAACATTTAACACAACGTTAGCGGACTTACCTTAGCCTTCACGAAGCGCTGCCACAAGATCACGTTAGTTAACAAACAATCGCATTTATTAGGCCTAAGTCCTCAAATCCCTAGCGGAGTCGCCAAGCTGTCGCAAACTACCCGTCCCGATCGGTTAGGCCAAGAGGTATTTGTCGATAGATACGAACATCAATTGATTCGTTTGAAAGACGAACCAAATGATTCATTAATCCAAGGATTGAGGCGCTCCCAAGCATCATACCTTATGCGACGAGAATTATCTAAACTATGCATTCCATTGGAGTTGCCACTAGCCATAATCAAGCGTTAGCTAGAAACCCTGATTGAGACGCGGAAGTGTCGTCTCGATACGTACGAAAATCAGAGATTCCAAAATTCGGAGACTTGATTACACTAGCAATTTAACTAATGCCCTTTCGGTACCTAAATTTGAATGTTTACAAACTAACATACTGGGCAGCTTATCGAAAAAGCTAAGATTCTACCTAACCGTTCTAAAAATAGAAGGTAATAATCAATGTGTTAAAAGTGCGCAACCAGATAATCATAAAGAAAACAAGCAATCAATGACCTAGCATCGTCTCTAAAAAAAAAAGAAAAGGCAATCAAAAGCCCTAAAGTAAAGCCCTCACATCTTGTCCGATTTTTTTGGAAAATTTTCAAAGATTTTCTCAATTTTTGCAAGTTTTAAACTAAGTCTAGAATGAGAAAAACACTAATATCTAGTGAAATTAAGCCTAAAAATGATTTCTAAACATTTCCTAATTTTCTGGATTTTAAATTTTTTTTTGAAATTTTCTAATTTTTTTTATTTTGAATTTTTTAATCATTTTTTTAAATTTTTTTGAATTTTTTTGAAATTTTTTAATGTTTTTCAGACTTTTAATATTTTTTTGGATTTTAAAATATTTTCGAATTTTTTTGGGATTTTTAATATTTTTTAATATTTTAATATTATTTTTGAATTTTTGAATTTTTTTAAATATTTTTAATAATATAATAATTCTGAACTGGGTCCCTTGACTCGATCCGTCCGACACATGACCCGGGATCCCCATTCCCCACTCCTTGGTTTAGGAATTAAAGATTAATCCCTAATTTTCTGAGCAATAATTACTAAATGATTAGTCAAACTTTTAGGTGCCGACATGAAGTATAGTATTGTTGTAGAGCCTTTTTCATTGAAAAATTCAAGCGTGATATCGTTGAGAACAACCTTTGCTTTCAACGACATGATTACAGGAGCCAGGTGCAAATCAGTCAACAGTATGCTTGAAGACATTAGAGTTATAGTTATGATGAGGTTGCAAAGATAAGGAGATGAATATTTGAAATGGCCTAAGCAATGTGGGCCAAGGTACATAAAAAAAATTGGATGACAACAATGTTGCTAGTAGATTTTGCTATCCAATTTGGAATGTAGATGATGCATACAAGATCATGAATGATGGTGACAGATATGTTGTGCATTTGGAGAGAAAAAAGTGTTCTTTTTGAGCATGGCAATTGTCTGGAATAACTGGTTCACATGCCATTCGTTCTATCTAGTTGAAGCAACTCAATCGGGAGGATTATGTGAAAGACTGTTACAAGAAAAACAAGTATCTTGTTGCATACCAATTCATGATGTAGCCTCTAAGAAATAGAAGACAAAACAAACCATCAACCCCCAGAACCTCTACCACTAAAGAAGTAAGATGGAAAGCTTAAAAAGAAAAGGAGAATGCAGGAAATTGATTGTACTAGTAACAGGATGAGCAGGGCTGGTGGAGTAATTCGATGCTCACACTGCCATAGGGAAGGGGACAACAAGACTAGTTGTCCAACTAAATAGTAGCAACAACAATAGCAGGAGACGACATAGGCCAATGATGCATGGGTATGCCAAGGCAACACAGAAAGCAATGATGCAGGATCAACCACAAGGCCAACTTAGTCCAATAGTGTATAACGGAGGACTGAATGTCGAGTAAGCTATTTGTTATGGTCATTGCCATTGTATGTACTTCTTGGCGCATTAACATCATTGTGTTAAATCATTTTGCTGGTTAGAAAAAGAGCAATTGAAGAGGTTTTTGAAAGTTTTGCACCACAACATACACATGATGCAATTGGGAAAACGCTAAAGGAATATGGCTTGGGTTGTTTACAGAAATGAATACCGACATGATAGTTTTGAATGTCAATTTTTTAGGTGTTATGCATTTAATGTATGTCATTTGATTGGCATGGTAACTAATCAAGTATATATGGTTATACCTTGAGAGAAGTTCTGAGGTGTTGATATCTCAAGGAGGACCAAGTCAAGAATCAGCTGCATCTACAAGAAGAAGCCAAGGGTTAGCACTGACAAACCAATCAATGGTAACTCGAGGACAATTGAAGAAGCAGCAATCAATGGCAGCTCCAAGACAGAGGGTAGAGAAGGCAGCTTGAAAATAAGCACCCAAAAAGACCCCAACATCAGCTCCATCTCAATCAAATGATCCTGGAAATGTCATTATACATCAATCTCAACTTACTGCTGTAGTGCTAAGACCAATCACATAAAGTTCAACGAGAGACAACACCAAAAACACATGAAGCTCCAAGAAAAAGAATATATCCTCCAAGAAATAAGACAATGGGAAACAGAACACAAGTGAAGGATGTGCCTAGAGTTCCAGTTCGAAAGAGTGCAAGGATCATGAATCATGTGAAGAGTCCATAAAAAGAATAAGGAAGTGATCAAGTTGTTCTGCTTGACTGATAGGAGGAGGCCATCTGTTTATGTATCAATGTCTGTTTAGGATTTTGTTGTTAGATGTTTGAGATTATTATTGCAGTTTGACTGGTGATGTGTTTAGCCGCAATGTCGTTAGGTATTTGATATTATGGGCTGGAGATGTGCTTAGCAGCAATGTTGTTTCGGTCTTGAATGTAAGAACATTGATGTTGATGTAAAAGAACATGATTTTCCTGGTGCAATTATTATGTTTTTGTGTTTGATTTAAATGAAATTCTATTTGGTGTTAAGCCATGCCAAGACTAATAGCATTTGTGGAATAATACTTCTTTTGTATGCTGTTATAGGATGACAAGAATGAGCTAATCTTGTTTAAGTTATTATAGGATGTGTTTATGAAAAGTGAAACCGATAGCTTACTTATAAAAAAGTTGAGGAACTCAAGTGGCCACTTTTCAAAAGTTAAGGAACCTAAGTTGTAACTTATAAAAAGTTGATACCAAAGTGTTCACTTAAAAAATTTTGTGGCACTTAATTGATCATTCGTAAAGTTATTTGGAACGTCTATTGTCTTTCAACATCATATGCAAAAAAGCCAAAACCAACAAAAAAATGTAGGACCATCTCTGCTCTTGTTGCAGATGCTATATCTTACAAACCATCTATCCTTTATACAAACCAACAATAATTCACAAACTCCATTATAAAACACATTCCGCCGAAATCTAATAGGCTATTCAACCTACAAGTAAACACAAATCAAGCAATTCAACCCATATATACAAAATTGCCAAAAGTGACAACATTCCAACGTAAAAACATTCCAATAACTAATATTTATTGCACCAATTACAACAACACATTTCATTGTTCTTCAACTTTGGTAAACTAAGTAGCTTCTTCTCATTACTGAGGTTACATAAGACCACAAACCATACCAAACCCGACAACAAGACATATAACACTCTATAAATATCTCTTTGAATTTTCATCCTTGAAATTTCCTTTATCAAATGACTCACTAAAGTTTCCAAACTCCTGATTTCTGTTTGCATTGA
The DNA here is from genome assembly GCA_031216235.1 of Syzygium jambos. Lineage (NCBI taxonomy): Eukaryota > Viridiplantae > Streptophyta > Magnoliopsida > Myrtales > Myrtaceae > Syzygium > Syzygium jambos. Next base: position 5,927,200 of record CM062228.1, read on the forward strand.
GTTGGTGTTGTCCAACTCATCTTTCATTACAGGCGGAGGTTCATGTTGTCCTTGAAGTAGCTCCAAGATTACTTTTGTCTCTTGATTTGAAAATTTTGCGTCAACTCACCTAAAGTATCCACAATTGAAGTCTTCCTTATACCTAGTGTATCCATAGAACCTTCTCCCAAGATTATCTCTAGTCCAAGCTGTTCTTGCTGGACTTTGCAGCACACAATAGCAAAAATATTGATTTTCATCTTCGTTTTGTTCATAAATTCGTGAGAGGCTTTTCTTGCTTTTGCTCCCCATTGTGAATTTGATGAGATGATTTGCCCCAATTTGAAAAGAGTTTGCGGGTTCAAGGTTAGGGTTAGGCTTTGTCAAGATGAAAATTGAATTTTGCTCCAATTTGTTGAAGTAAGGCAAGGGTTCTTATAATTAGATTGGTGAACGACATTGTTTAGCATGTTAATTGCCGACTTCAACTTGCTGGCAGGACACATCGGCTGGTTCAATGTTATTGTTGGGAACAGATGCGGAAAAACAAAAGACAGAACACGGGGATTTACGTGGTTCGATCACGAAGTGATCTACGTCCACGGGCGAGGCAAGACAGATTCCACTATAATTAAAAGAGAGTACAAATTTCAGAAGTCGAAAATAACGACAAAACCTCACGGCTCACCAAAACTCTCTGAAAACAAAACTCTCTCTGTACAACAATGAGAAAACCTAGCCACAGTACAAATAGGCCTATCGGCCCAACCCTTCGCATCGCGAACTAAATCTCAATTTTCTTTCCACTTTCGGGTCGCACAAAAATATGTCGGGTCGGGTCATAAACCGGACCGAGTACATAAATTCAAGACATATTTAACAGTTATTTTAATGCCACATCGGATTTTCCAGTGAGACAAATTGCCAATGGCACTCAAGTGATCAATTTTTTTAATTTGTAGTACTCAAGTGAGTGACAAAAAAGTTATGGCATTCAAGTGATCAACGTATAAAAGTTATTAATACTCCTACTGTTTTTATCCCATGAGACTTGCCTCGAAAGATGGAGTGCTCTTTCTCCTATATTGCATAGATCACCGAAAAAAAAGAAAAACCCTCCCCTGGTTTCTTTGTAATTAAGTGTAAGAAGGCCTTCCAAGGTCGAAAGGTGGAGGCTTCTTTGTCTTTGCTTGTGTGGCGTGAACTGGGAATCATCACACTCGCTATATTATGTTCGTCATTTGATATGCTAAAGTTCCCATGGAAGGTGTTAGTGAAATAAAACACCTCATATTAAATGATCTATGGAGGAAGGAGCAGATTAATATATAAAAATTATTCATTATTCCTCTCAAATCACGAGAGTACATAACAGGCTAAGCAACGTCAACTTTCACTTTCGTGCAAGTAACTCTCAAGGATAGAGATGTAATGGCAAACGTGGTTCGGCATGAGCAACCAGCGGATTAGCGAGAAACAGGTCTTCAAAGGACTCATCGAGATTGATGCTCGTGAGATCTGGCGGTGCCTTCCAATTAAACCCTTGAACCATCCTAGCGAGAAGCATGACCGTCATCGTAGTCCCAAGCATTGGAGCCACACAACCGCGCCGTCCAGTGCTGAAGGAAATGAAGCCTAAGTCAGGCTCTGTGAGCTGAACTTTAGTGCAGTCACTAGTAAGGTGCCGCTCCGGCCTAAACTCGAGCGGCTTGTTCCAGACCTTAGGGTTTCGCCCAAGGCCGAGACGACTCAATACCACATGACTTCCCTTCGGAATAAAGTAGCCGGCGACAATGGCATCGGACATGGCCATGTGCGGAGGGTTGAAAGGTGCGATTGGATGGAGCCTGAAGGCTTCTCGAATGCATGCTTTGATGTAATTAAGACGTGGGATGTCACATTCTTGGACTAGCCTTTCTTTTCCAACGACCCTGTCCAATTCCCCCATTGCTGTCTTTAGGATTTCGGGTTGGTTTATCATCTCTGCCATGGCCCATTCAACTGCGTTTGAGGGATTATCAACAGTTGCGAACATTATTTCCTGCAAATATAGATTTTCATTGGCTAAGTTCATGTACTTTATCCATAAATTTCCTATGTATCTTTTAGACCCTCAAAATATATTTAAAACACAAATAAGACAATACATAAAGCATATAATTCAAGTGAAATTGAATTTCCCTGGTATCTGTTTGTGAACTTTTTAGCTCATAAATCATGATAATATCTTGTTTTGTTTGAATCTTCTACAAAAGATTACCCTGCAGTAACTTTTTTTTTTATGTAAATTCAAGAGAGATAAAGGATAATATCAGTGCCATAACTATTGTATGACACCCACATTGGTGTCAAAACTTTTCAAACAATTATTTAAGTGTCACAACTTTTAAAAAGCAATCACTTAAGTGACTCTATTAATGTAAAATTGAACCTAACTCACTGGTGTCACTCAAATGGATGCTTTAAAAAAGTTTTGGTACGAAATTGATTGTTTGTAAAGTTTTGGTACTGAAGTGGTCGTTATAAAAGTTTTTGCATAAAAAATTTTAAAATTGTGTTGCGCATAATTTATGGATGGATCAACGTCTAACAACGCATCAATTTTTCACAAATTGAGAAATTGGGGTTAAAGCGGCTCCCAAACGTTCCCTAGCATTGATCCTCGTAGATGATCAAAAAGAAGTAGCCCATTTCCACAAGGCTCTAAACTCTATTGTTCAATCTCAAATAGAGCAAGATTAAAGAAGAGACAAATGGGAAGTCAAGAGAGGTAAACAGGAAGATTTAACTTACATCCTTTAGTTTTTAGGATAACAAATAGATCATTGTGATCTTTACCCAAAAAAAAAAATAGATCATTGTGATTTTCAAGGAATTATTTGTATGATTTTTTCTGGCTCAACTCATCTTTTTGTCAAATTTCTAATCTTACAATTTGAAGAAAAATTTTCTTATAAACGATCAATTTAGTGCCAAAACTTTATGAACATTACTTTAGTGTCACAACTTTCAAAAGCGACCATTTAAATGACTCCAGCGAATCACGTCAAACTTTCTAGTAAACTGATCACCGTAGACGTTAAAGTGATTGCTTATAAAAAAAAAATTATGGCATTTAAATGATCATTTCAAAAGATTTAGCATCAAAGTAGGTGCGGTACAGAAGTTGCGGCATTGATGCTGTCTCTTGCCCAAATACAAGATGAACCGGCGATGATAACTTTTACAATGGTAATATCTGCTAGGCTACTCACTCTTCAGAGAGACGAGGTAAATTGACTTTCTGGTAATCTATAGACAAAATATATACGATAGAGATCTACTCGACGCACATAAACACGGGTAAAAAAGTCTGCTTAAAGAAAAAGAAGCTAGAATATGCATGCTTGTATCTTACCGTTACTTGTGCTTTGATTTCTTCAGATGTAAGTAGTGGCTTTCCCTCTGCATCTTTGAGCATAACCAGAACATCAAGCAAATCATGAGGCTCATCGCTGGTAGATTCCTGGTTCGAATTGCCGAACCTCCTCCTTTTTCCGATCCTTGAGTCAATAATGGGGTCATGATAGTTGTTCACGGTCCTGACAGCCTCTTTAACAAGCTTTTCATGACCATCTAAATCAAGCCCTACCAAACAAGGAAGATAGTCAGATATGCAAAATGCATATAAATACTTGAGTATAGTAAATATCGCCTTGATGTGTTCTTCCTCGGCAATGGTCGGTCCGCCGTCCACCCTTTCCTCTCCGAAGCATCTTCTACCAAACATTAATTTCCGGATCACGTTTCCAGCATATTGCCTGGTGGCGGTCCTCACATTTACAGTTCTGCTCGAGCTTTTGCTTCGATTGTAAATGTACTTAACCAGATTGTCCGCTTCCTCGGTTCTTCCATCCTTGAGCCAATGATGTCTTGCGGGGGAAATTATTTCTGAAACTAAAATTCGCCTCATTTTCTTCCATTGGTTGCCATAAGGGGTCAGAATGGCCGTGAGGTATCCGCCACTACATGTTTGTGTTGCCATCGAAGTAGGCCTCGATGAAAATGTCGCATCGTGCTTCTTGAGGAATTCTCGGGCGATTTTTGGGCATGTCACGGGAATGACGTGAACATTGCCGAGCCGAAAACATGCAATGTCAGTGTCCATCTCCTTCATGAGGCGATGTATCCACCGGAATGTCGGCTTTTGGCGCAGCATTTCAGGCACACAGCCAATGATGGGCCAAGGGGCAGGACCGGGCGGAAGTTGTGGCTCCGATTTTCCATTTTTGTGGATGCTCCTGGACTTTAATTTAGTCATGAGTAGAAGGAAAAGGATCAGAACTATGAAGAGTAAGATTATAGAATTGGTGGAGATCATTTTGTTTGCTTTGGATGGTTTAGGAGAAGATAGGCTTCAAGGGATCTAAGCTTTTTCTTATTTCTTCTTGGAGGGGGAGCCACCTATAAATAGGCAATCAAGGTGCTCGCCACACAGCAAAGGAATTGGATCTACTTTCAATTTAGATTGACCAACCTGTCATTAATTTAATTAAGTCTATGCTTATTATTTCTTTTGTGGACTCGTCTCACATGGTCCTGGTCATTGTTTTTTTTTTTTTTTGGGGTAAAGAAAGAAGAAAAGGTAAGGAGGTCATTGTTTTGTCTCATAGTCTGAAAGATTCCTCGTATGATTAAAAAAAAACCTGTCCGGTTTGCAATGCGATGAATTGCGTGCGGTAATTGATTTGGACCTTGCCAAATGATAAATTATTATTACTGGCAAACTGATACGTACTCGCCATTAGGGGTGTCAAGAGTACCTGAAATCGAGTAGAACGCGCAACCTTTCATTTTAAAAAGTTTTTAGGCGGCTGAAGGATGTCATGGTTTATATTAATGTTTCTCCTCATTGTCAGGCGTCGCAGGTAATCGAAAGCCTAAAACACGTGAATCCATTACAGTCAGATGAACGAATCATTAGAAACGAAGAAGCATTGTAAAGACGGGTGTTGAGTATGTCTTGAATTTTATTTTGGGTATCCGACTCAAATTAAATTTTGATATTTGAATTGAAATTTGTGGCGACCCAACCGGAGAAAAATAAATGGAGATTTAGTGTTGATGGTAGAAGGTTTGGATTGTTAGGCCCAAGCCCGTAGGCCAACACTGGAGCACTATAAATATTGTTTTTCTAGAGTCATTAGGTTTGAACTAGAGACAGAAAGATTCTTAAGGTTTTTGATGCACATTTTGTAATTCTTGAATTTCCATAGTTGATTTTGCTTCTCCTCTCCATGTCAGTTTTTTTCGCAAGGGTTTTCCACGTAAGCCCGTGTGTTCTTTTACTTTTCTCAGTTTCAATTTCATTGTAGTTTCCACATTGGTTATAACAATGAGTAATTCAAGAATGAGTGCGAGTGGTAGAGGCATGAAGAATCAAATTGAGCAATCCAACTCCGGTATAATATTGAACAGCCCTATTCCTACAAGTATCTCAACAATATCTAGACTGATAATGCGCACCTTATATGCATCAACAGTTGAGAAGTAGTTGAGACACCAATGAAAGCCCTTACGAATTAGAGGATTATCTTCCAAGTATGAAATAACTCGTTCTTTATTGTTCGAGGCACGAATGCATATATCCTTAGAACAAAACTTCAGGACTTCGACATTTTTGAACTTGGGGACTTTGGCAGTCAAGTCATTAAAAGTTCTCCACAACTGGTGCTGGCATTTGAGTTTACCAGAACTGCCCATTCTTCCTCTCAAAACATTTTGGCTTCATCTTGCTTGTGGTACTACTTCTGCGCAGCGCTAAAACCTTTTGCAAAGTAAAACAAAACTAACCCTAAATAAAAACTAAGTGATTTCTGTTGTGGTCTTAACAAGCAAAAGTCGTCTACCAAAATTTACTAAACCTACAATTTCAGTCTCCATCGTTCATTTCCAATCCAGCTTCACCGCTTCTGTTTGTGACTATTATTGCCAATGCAACCTCTACGGTTGATGGATTGTCATCACTTCCTTACTTCGTAACTCGAAAGAAAGCTAAATGATTTGCGTCTTTGCAGAAGCAAAGTCATCTCTCGAGATCCACGGTAGCTAAAGATTCGATCTCTATCATTCATCTTCTAGCCAGTTCTTCATCATCCTCAATTCTATTGGTGGCTATTACCATCAATGCTACCTCCGCCATTGATGAATTGTCGCCGCTTCCTCTTTGATAGCTACTTTATCGACAATTAGTTTCTACCTCCAGCATTTATCGACAAAATGCGACATTAGTGCAACCATCCACATACATCAACAAGTGGAACGAGTCATGTTTTGCTGATTCCTAGGATTTGCATAATATATTCTATGATTTCATAAATCACACGAGCTCATTATGATCTAATCGTGCATGAATCTGTTTATGTCCACGTTGATTTGGTGCTTTGGGAGACAATACGTCAGAAAATCCGAAGCCTATCCTATATCCATCGTGGAATTTTGGCTAATTCAAGACAGTGAATCTTCAACCGCTAATCACGTGTTTCACATTAAACTAAATTGGATGAAGATATTGCTTATCCCTCCGCTATTGATTGAACCATTTATAAAGACTTTAATTACCGACTTATAGGAAAGTGGATGTTGCAAAGAGACAAGTCAAACAAAACAACCCATGTGATTCCCGTGATATGGATAATCATAAAAGCAACCTTCTCCGTATGAAATAGAAAGAAGCTTACATAGAAAATCTGGGTTAATTTAAAAGATGGACCCGTACATAGAAGTCTATGAAATATGTATATGAAAAGAGATGCTCTTCACAAAATTTTCCTGAAGGGATTCATCTGCAATATTCTCATTTCGGTCCTTAGTGGAGGAGGCGTTTTTTGAAGTGAGCACTTTTCTAGCTATGTTTCTTGCTTGAACTTTTGCAATTCGTTTGCTATTCGACGCCACTGCCAGTTTATGTTTATCCCAGTCTTTTAATTTCTAAGGTGAAAGCATAATTTCCTCCCACAAGTCATATCCACGATTAATGCTGCATGGCACGGAGGAACATATATACAACTCAATCGGCAGAATTTTAAGGCTCTCTTTCCATAGATATTTGTGAGGCTTTTAGTGATTCCATATAGGAAATAATAATGTTTGAAAGTTGTATGTGTCTAATTTCAAATGAATCACTTTTCATGCAAGGAGTCTTCTAAAGGAAGTTATCCACCTCACGCCCCAAATACACAATCCCGGTCAAGAAATTCGAGGAAAGTGTTTTGAGTATTTCTAATTGTTTGTTGAGTCCCATGCATTGTGTTTTGGATCTAGAGTTTCATTTGAAACAAGAGTCAATGCTATTATCGGGTTTTGATGATGCCCAATCCGACCCGATATAATCAACACGTGTGTTTGGCGAGACAAGACCCGAACAAGATATAGCCATACGATCGGGTCGGGTCAGGTTGGACCGGGTTTCGTATTTCATATTTTAATTTTAAATTAATGTTAAGTTACAGCAGCTTCCGCCTCGGCCGCAGCCGCCTCCTCCTCTTCCTCCGTACCTTCCTCCCCCGTCGCCACCGTTGCCACCCCGCCGTAACCGCCCCCACTGTAGCCAAGGATCCTTTGGGTTGAAGAAGACATAAACCAAGATGAAGAAGACACCAGACCAAGAAGCTGAAACGTCTCCATTAAATGCAGAATTTTGAAAATTATTGACAATGATTTCAAAGATTGCAAAAAATCGCTCCACTTACCTACCTTTAGATCTAAAAGACTGAACCCTTTTCGAACATAAGCAAATGCAGATGAACAGAACATGTAACCTTTGATTTTCAGCTTCCAGTGCGCTTCGTTCACCGACGTTGGACAACCGAAAATAACCAAAGTAAAGAATCCTCGACAGTCTTGAAATCAATGAGGATAACGCGCCGTACTTGATCTGAAACTGGAAGGTCTCGCCCTCAGCGAGGCTGCGGAAGCCCCAGGACTAGATGGAGGATTGGTGGACGAAGAGATCCTTAGAGCCGTCATCGGGGGTTATGAAGCCGAAGCCCTTCTGGTCGCTAAACCACTTGACCTTCCCTGTGATTCTTTCGGCCATGGTCCCATCCGAAATCGGCTTCGCCGCCTCAGGAACCGCAGATAGCAACAAACCCTACAACCCAGGAGAGGTGAGAGAATGTGTGAGAGAGATGTGGAAGAGAGATGTTTCATTGTTTGGGTTGGGTTGGGTACCCGAGCCCAATAAACCCAAAAACAATTGGGCATTGTTTTGATTATTACCCAAACAAGCCGAGGCCCAACCCGACCCAATATGCAAATTTTCGGGTCAGGTTGTGTTTGACCGGGTTATTTTGACGGCCCTAGTTGCTACCTCCAGCATTTCTCCCGCAAATTGCAAAGTTAGAACAACCATCCACATACGTCAACAAGTGGAATGAGTCATGTTTTGCTGATCACGTGTTTGGCATTAAACTAAATTGGATGATGAAATTGCTTACCGACAATCAGGAAAGTGGACAGACCAAGAATACAAGTCGAACAAAACAACCGCTGAATTCCAGTGATAAGGATAATCATATAAGCAACCTTTTCCGTTAAAAAAAAAAAGTTTACAAAGAATTGCCTAAAAGGATTCGTCTGCGCTATTCTCATTTTCGTCCTTAGTGGAGGAGGCGTTTTTTGAAGTCAACACTTTTCTATGTTTCTTGCTTGACGTTTTACAATTTGTTTGCTATTCGACGCCACTACCAGTTTATGTTTATCCACAATTAATGATAAATTGCATGGAGGAACATATATACAACTCAATCAGCAGAACTTTAAAGGTCTCTATCCATTGGTATTTGTGAGGCTTTTAGTGTTTCCCTATATTAAAATAATATATTTTTGAAAGTTGTTTGTTTATATATATTTTTTCCGTTAATAGCACAAAAAACTCTAAACTGATATATTTGTGATAAATTTAAGTTAAACTAATTTTGTAATCACCAAAAACGCCAAAAATGACACATTTGTGATAAATTTATCCTCTGTTAGTTTCCGTTAAATGTTAACGGGTGTGCAAATTTAGGGTTTTATCCCTATGTTTGTCATTGATTTACTAGTTTGTGATTTTTCAGGGTATTAATCTAATTTAACGGAGGGTAAATTTGTCAAAAGTGTATCAGTTTATGATTTTTTGTAGTAAAAAAATTGGTTTGAAATAAATTTATTACAGGTATACCAATTTAAAATTTTTGGTGGTCAAAAAATTAGTTTAGGGTAAATTTGTCACATGTATACCAGTTTGGAATTTTTCGAGATATTAACCCTTTTTTTTTGTCAGAGTTTGTGTGTAATTTCAAATTAATCATTTTTTCATGCAAGGAGTCTTCCTATAAACGCCTTATGCCCCAAATACGCAATTCCGGTGGAGAAATTCGAGAAGAGTATTTTAGTATTTCTATTTGTTTGCTAAGTCCCATGCATTGGGATTTGGATCTAGAGTTTCATTTGAGTCAAGAGTCAATGTTAGTATTTATGTTTTGTTTTTGGATTTTTGGTTTTTTGAGAAAGGATATTACAAGTGTCATACCACCCGTCTGGGTGGCGCTGCTGGAGTGTGCACTCTTCCTCTCGCAAAAGGTTGAGTGTGCGAATCCCGGGCGCCACAGAGTGACTTAACCGGTGGCACGTGTGTGGTGGCTAGCACGTGTCACCCCCAGGGTTTACTCTCCGGCTGTCGGCCGTGCGGGGATTTCCTGGATTATCAAAAAAAAAAAATATTACAAGTGTCATAATTTTTGTATAGCGCTCATTTTAATGCCAAAATTTTTCGAGCGATTACTTAAGTGTCATTTTGGTAAAAAAAATAATTACTTCAATATTACCAGCGATTTTAGTGGCCGGAAAATCCGACATGGCAATATTATAGTTCAAACTGTTCGAAATGGCTTGCTAGCAAAGTCAAGTCAGCAAAATTAATACTTAATGATATCGTTTAGCCATCTATTTGCCTCAAATCCCTAATCTGAATTCCTCAAATTGGGGCAAATTATCTTCTGAATTTTTAGTACAATAGGTACATGAAGAAGTGAAAAACAATCATTTTGCTCTTGATCTCTTCTTTTCCTCTTCGATTTTTCGCTTGTTCATTTTAGGAAAACAATTTTCCATGTTGTTGCAACTGAGCTTCTTCATAGCCAAATCGTCGTCATGGACTGTGTTCGATCCTTACGAAATGAGGACCACACATCACTAAAATCATGACGATCACAAAGATCATCAGCAAGACTTGTCGGAGCTCTATCATTCTCGATTGTAAATTACAAAGCATGTGTCACGGGCCAAATTTTCTCATATCCTTGTTAGTTGAAATGTGGAGCTTGTGGCATCAAGGTGAAGAGCAACTGACGCAGAAGATATGATAAAACTAGTTTATGGGAGTGGCATTAGGGTGTTTGCACTAAGAACCATGAAGTGGAACAAATACAATCTTAGAGGATCGTTGAAGGCGGGATTGGTCTCTTGTGTACAAATTAGTCAGGAGCTAATGCCGTCTTTTGATAAGGCCATGCAAGGCCGAAATCTTGCTTGAGAGACTGGTTACTCGAGCTAATCTTGGTGTGGTATGATCCGGTGTGAGGATGTGATTTACCTTACCATTTTTAGGACTAATTTGACAAAATTGAAAAGTTTATGGCATACAATAGATTTAGAACTGATTAATTTTCCCTTATGGATGAACCATCCCGTAAGTTGGTTTCTTTTGCTTCTAGAAATCATTAGTGAAGACATCTAGAGCCACACGGTCGCTCGCAATGAAGTGATCTAGAGCAACACACTAATATAACTTATGTTTTCTATTTTTAAAGATAGATGAATATCCATACAGATTAAATTAGGCATACCAAATAGATGGTTCGGTACTCAAATATTTTCCAAATTGAAATCTTGAATTATTTGGTTTCCAACCAACTCGATGATAAAATAATTTCCAAGTCGGAATCTTGGTGAATAGATATTCTGCATGTGCCATTGCCAAATGGACTATCGTTTTGTACCACTCTTTTAATTACCATTGCGAACAATGTCTTGCAGAGAGGTACGACGCACATTGGACTGTCCTTACGAGAGGTCACGAGGAAGTCCAGTAAACAGAAGCCTATAGAACGCAGCATCCCTTAGACGAAGATCATGGTTAATCATTATTACGAGGTGCTTCTGGCTTTGATGACGAGGATGTTGTGCAACATTAATCGCTAATTATGATTACTTCAAGTACTGATGACATTCGATCTGGACATTTTTCGTGTGCGAGTTGGAGAGATCATCTCATCTCATGTAATCCAAGCTAATTAGCGCAAGAAAAGTGTCATTAGGGGGACTTGTAGCCAATCAAGCTAGAAGCCAAGTTTTCGTGCTTTGTTATATAGAGACAGGTCGACCAATAACGTAGGAGCACGTGCTTTGGAAAGTTGTTTATATCTAATTTCAAATGAATTGTCTTTCGCCCGTTATCGCACCTTTTTCTCTTTTTTAAAATGCTTTGCAATATTGCATGCCTATCTTTCCCCATTGATTTTCTGATATTTCTTAACAAACATGGAAATCTAAGCTATCATGGATGGATACTAAAACAAATCAAAATCAAACAAAGTAAGTGTAATATGAGGAAAGAAATAACGCTGAGTCGTATTGGGCAACATTATAAAATCCTCGCTATAAAGCCCTAAGAGAGAACCCTGTGAGCTATGTATGAAAAGTAAATATGCACTAAAATATGAATGAATTTCCTCATCTAAGTGATGAAGATGAAATATTGAACAAGATAACACAAAGCTAAGTTTGAATCAACAAGTCCTATGATGGAATAATCACATAACTTCAATCTAGATGTTCTTTTTATCCTTTATTTTTAATGCATCAGCTAACTAAATATCAATAAAAACTAATTAAGTACCTATCAACGAGACAAAAACTGTATGTCTAAAACAAAATTAGTTTAAAACCATCCAATATTTTGGAGGAAGAAGACATCAGTAAATGCCGATACTTTATTCTGACATTTCCATTCTTTAGATACCTGCAACATAGGATTCGAACCCATTTAATCATGTAGAGGAAAATTCATTCGTCAGTCAACATATTTGAAACGCATTCGAACTACGCGGAAAACTTGCCCAATAATTATCAATTTGTATCACCGATCATACATACATATCACAGAATGAACATACCTGATATTGTTATAGATTAAATGCCACTTTGCACACTTGAGAGCAATTTTCTATTGTCTTTTGTACCCACTTGTGTTCCGAAGAAAGACTAGAGAAAATGTCCTTTCGAAGAGGTGTCTTATCGCGCATATGAAAAATCACGTTAGTTTTCCAAATAGGGTTAACTATTTATAGTAAAAGGCAAATAACCACCTTGTGGGCCTTGTAGTTCATGTGCCGGGTTTGGCCCATCTTGGACGGCCCACTCATTATGCCTTTCAAACAAAAACACAAAAATCCTAAAAGCAATGCATGCTAGACTTTAATGCAAAAGTGAATCAAAACATAATAGATACGGGTTAGATTATTCAAACACACAAACAATCTGGGCAGTGGGCTTTCGGCCATTTCTTGGACTCAAATTTGATCGCAAAGCCATCCCCACACATTCTTTTTTTTTTTTGGTCGATAAATACTTCTTTCATTACTAAAAAGTAAGTTTACCATAACATGGGCCCATATCATTACATAACAACGAAAATAGAGAAATGGGGATAGTAGACAGCCAGTTCATAGGTAATGAATCGTTCCGGCAGGCTTTCGCTACCCAATCCGCAGCCTGGTTTTCTTCTCTCGAACAAGAAGTTACTAGACACCCTCTAAGGAGCCCAAGAGGTTTGTGCAATCTTTGATTAATGTTCGGATGGCCCATGGAGCTTCAGCCCGACCTGTGATGTATCTCTCCAGCGAAGTACAGTCTAACTCAATCTTCACTAGATTTCTTCGTTCCATCAGTACGCTTCCTTCGTTCAGTGCGCTGGGCGAAGCTTCCCTCTGACTTTTCATGAACAGCAGGCCCTGCCTCAAGGCTAGGGTTTCGGCGGCGAGGGCGGACGGAGCGACGATTTTCTTTGCGAAGCCTCCCACCAGCCTCCCGAGATGGTCTCTGCAGATTCCAGCCACCGCTCCTTGCCGCGATTCACTGCACCACGATCCATTGACATTCAATTTCCATGAGCCCGACGGAGGTGGTGACCATCCCTCAACTGGTAAGCCTCTCTTTTCACTTTCCTTCAGTTTCCCCTTCTTTTGGTTCCAGTGTTCATATAGATTGAGGTCGCTGATTGCTTCAGTTATTACTCCCCGTGGTTGTGGTTTACTGTTCCGGAAAACCTTCGCATTCCGTTCTTTCCAGATGAGCCAGAGCACTCTGGCCAGAATTCCACCCGATTTTGACCCTACTTGGGAAGGTAGGTTCTCTGCGAGCCATTTGTCCATTCGAGTGACTGCTTCCGTTGATGTCTTCAGCTTAATGTTTGAATCTAACCATATCTCCCTTGTCCAGTCACACAAAAGGAGGAGATGTTCGAGCGTTTCAAGAGCGTTCTTACACATCGGACACAATGGATCGGGTACAAATCTTCTATTGTAAAGATTTTCCTTTGTTGGTAGAGCGTTGTTGCATACACTCCATAGGAAGAAGCGAATTTTCGGGTAGTGCTGAATCTGCCATATGCGAGTCCATAGGTTCTTTGGAGGCTGATATGAAGTTGACGCCAGGTTGGCGTTAAATTTTTTTGACTGGGAGCATATTCTGTTGTAGCCACTTTTGACTGAATATAAGCCCGTGCTGTTACTTGTCCACACTTGATTGTCCTTATGTGGATCGATGCTTAGCGGGATGGTGAGGATTTCCTGGACTATCCTTTGCTCAAAAAGTTCATTTAGCTTCACTAGGTTCCACTCTTGAGTCATTGGTTCAATTAGTTCCTCTACGTATTTGGGGTCATGTTGATTCGCCGGGCCACCGATGCGGCCACTAGGTAGCTAAAGGTCCTCCCTGATTCGGATACTTTTGCCATCTCCCACACTCCATCTCACATCCGATTCAATTACCTCTCTCCCAGTTAATATACTTTGCCACCCCCATGAAGGGCGGTTGCCCCTTCCAGCATGCCAAAATTCACCCTGTGGATAATATATTCCCTTCATAACTTGGCTCCATAGGTTTTGAGGTGCTTGTATTAGTCTCCACGCGTGTCTCCCTAACATCGCCTTATTGAACTCCACTAAGTCCCTGAATCCTAGTCCTCCCTCATCTTTCCTTGTTTTCAATGACTCCCATTTCCTCCAGTGGATTCCTTTACGCTCAACATTTTGTTTCCACCAGAAACAGGCAATTCTTCTCTCAACTGACCTGCAAATTGAAATTGGAATTTTGAAAACGGACATCGCATATTGTGGAAGTGCCTGGACCACTGTCTTGATGAGGATCTCCTTTCCCGCTTTAGAGATCAGTTTCTCTTTCCAACCCTCCAGCTTCGAATTGACACGCGCTAGGACCCACGCAAACATCTGTTTCATTGATTGTCCCCAGTCGGAAGGAATTCCTAAGTATTTACCTGTTTTATCAATAATAGGGACTCGTAGCTCATCCGCCATCTTCTCCTTCAATAGCAGCGGACAGTTTGGCCCAAAGAAGATGCCCGATTTGTTTAGATTTATTGCCTGCCCCGAAGCATAGCAGTATTGGTTTAAAATATTGGACAGGCTTTGGCATTCTTTAATTGTGCCATCAAGGAAGAAGATTGCATCATCCGCGAAAAGTAGATGGGAGATCGTAGGGCACCATCTATTTAGTTTGATTCCTCGCAGGCTGCCATTTGAAATTGCCCTGTTCATAAGTGAAGATAATACATTAGCCATTATGATGAAGAGATATGGCGATAGTGGGTCTCCCTGTCTTATCCCTCGGGATGACTGAAATTGTTGGAGTGGTTCTCCATTTATTTTCACGCTGAAAGTCACCGTAGAGATACATTGTTTTACCCGTTGTACCCATTCTTTGCAGAATCCCATTGTCCTCATGCAGTCACATAGGAAGTCCCATTCAACTCTATCGTAGGCCTTTTGCATATCAAGTTTGAGAACCGCCTGGACTTTCTTTTTTCTCTTTCGGATTCGGAGTTGGTGTAGCATCTCCTGGACGATCAGGATATTATCTTGTATTTGTCTGCCACCCACAAAAGCACTTTGTTCCATCGCAATAATCTCAGGGAGCCATGGTTTGAGACGATTGGCCATAACTTTTGCAATAATCTTGTAACTGAAGTTGCACAAGCTTATTGGCCTGAATTGTGAAATATTCTCCGGGTTGGCTATTTTTGGAATTAATACAATTTGGGTCAAGTTAAGGGAGGGGTCGAAAGTGCCTGTAGTGAAGAAGCCGTCCACCGTGTCGACTACATCTTGTTGGATTTCAGACCAGTATTGATGATAGAAATGCCCGTTGAGACCATCCAGACCAGGTGCCTTAGTTGCTCCCATTTGAAACACTGCTTCTTGCACTTCCTCTTTTGTCACCTTTTTCATTAAAGCTATGTTCATCTCGTCATGGATAAGGTTGGGACATTGATCAAGCACCGGTTGGTAGTTTCTGCGCCCCACAGTTGTGTATAAGGAGCGGTAGAATTGCCCAATGTGCTGCTTTAAGACTTCAGGGTCACGGCACCACTGATTTTCTTTTATTTTCAGCATTACTATTCGGTTACGTATTCTTCTTTGTATCGTTGTGGCATGAAAATATTTGGTATTTTTGTCCCCCCACTTTAGCCAATTTATCCGGGATCTCATGCTCCAGTACATCTCTTCTTGCCTCCATAAACTCTCTATGCGTTCTTTGAGTTGCTGCAATTCCTCCCTAAAGCCAAACCCACTAGGGTTATTTGTTATCTCGGTTAGTCTCTTCATTAAGCACTCAACTTGCTTGCGAGCATTAGAAAATTTTCTTTTACTCCAAGTTCCCAATACACTAGCCACCTTCCTTGATTTCCCTCCTAGGTCTCCATGGGGGCAGGACCTATCATACCAAGCCTTTCTAACCACCTCCTTGCATTCTGGGTCTTCTACCCAAAAAGCCTCAAACCGAAACTCCTTTTTTCTCTTGTTGTTATTATCCCCACACATTCAAGAGCCATTTTTTTTTTTTACATTCACTAGCCATTGGAACCAAATAAAGGCTACCCCGAGCGCGCCATAGGAGCCAAACATGGCTCGCTGTCTGAGCCGTCTAACCCACTTGACAATGCTATAACAAATCACATAACAACGTGTTAACTTATTCTAGACAAGTTCACCCGAGGGTTGTGCAACCAATTCGGTCCTACCCTGAAACTGGACCGGAACACCCATAAAAATAAGTTATGTTCCCGGTTCTAGTGGAAATAGGTCTGGTTTCTAGTTCCAAAATTTTGAAACTGGTACTTTGCGAGTAGGTTCCAGGTTATGGGTGTCGAAGCTACCCACTCATCCACTTGGCAGTCGATCCAGTTCTACCTTGTTTGTTTTGTATTGATATTTTACTTTGAACTATTTTGTTGCTTACACTATTATACTATAATTGTTATTTGTCTTATTTTCTAAAAAAATTAAGCAAAAAAAGAAAAAAAAAAATCGGCTCCCAAATAGACCACCAGACAAATAGGATTGGTTCCAATAGAAACATGGTAAGTTCCAGGTTCCACATCTATAACTTACTCAACCTGGAACCGATTACCCTTATTTCACACAATGGAAACGTGATATGAAGATTATCCAACCAAAACAATGACTAAATCAGTACCAAAAACGAATTGGGAATAAGAAACGGTAGAAATTAGAACTTGAACTAAAACAAATCCACAGTCTAGGATCACATGTATGCTCAAATGACGTGTAACTAGACCGAGACCGGATCAAAACATAGCTAAAAGAAATTGAAATAGGGGACATTCACCAGGAAGATTAGTTGAAGTTGTTGATACAAAAAAAAAACGCTCGAAACTCCTTCATTCCCTGCGTTTTTTGGCCGTGAATCGATTGCCTCCCCCCAATTTCGAGCTGAAGATGGTTATGTGAACGATCTACTCCACCACTCATAAGGGAAGTGATGTTCTCTCGCCATTGGACACCACAACTTGGAGGGTTGCCGAAGTCTTTAGAGACTTCTTGTAGGTTTTTGGCAGTGCAACAAATACTTTCTCGATAGAGTTTATCCGTCAAGCAACTGCACCATTTTGTTTCTCTGCCAAACGTTGGTTGAATTGAAGCACATCGAGGGTGATTTCTCTTCAAGTAAGGATTTTTGGCAATGAAAGTGAAATTACTCAGATAATACAAGGACATTCTGCCTTTTTTTTTTTTATGGTTTATGCTAGCTTAGATTCAAGATTCAAGATGGAGGGATTCGAAATTCTCCTTATCCAATATTACAAAAAATGTGCAACTGAGTGAGGAGGTCCAAGTGGACCATCTATTGGTCACGTTGAGAAATTGGATCCAAAATATTCATGTTGGATAAACCAGTTGATTCAATACGATGAACTCCACCCTAGGATGAAGATGGTGCCTCATGGAGTAGTGCCCATAAATTTGTATAATCTTTGCTCTGTTGGAACAAGAACACCCCAAGCCTTTCATTCACTCTTCATCTTCGTCTCTCAATGAGGTGGCGACGTACTTGACATCAACTATTCCAAGTACTTTGAAAGGGATGGCAAAGTCAACGTCACCGTTTCTGAAACAGTAAAAGAACAGAATTTTGCATTTTGCAATTTTTTCCGCTATGGCTCATAACTTACTGAACTCATCGGTGTCTATGGTACCATCGAAGTTCACATTCAATACTAGCAAACATATCATATTAGATAAAAGGTGTAGTTTGACTGTGAAATATATAGAAATGACTGTCTGTAGTCATAATTGGTTGTTGCAAGAATGGAATCCAGCCGTACGTGCATAATGTAAATAAGAAGACAATGACGCGTCTATATCATCCAAATCATGGTGAGAGACATGAGAGCCGAAAATACATAATTTATTTATAAAACATTCTCTTAGCCGTAATTGTGTGTAGTTGGTAATTTAGCGCAATTATACATGGAAGTTTTTTCTCTCATTGGAAGATGTTGTACTTAATTCAGGTTTAATTGAATGAGTGTTCTTCATTAATTTTTCTCAAATAATAGTTTACTTATTTTTTTATTTTTGAAATAAAAAAAAGTTTAATTTGATTTTTTTTCAATTTGGACTTAGTTGGGAGGACTTGATTGCAATTTCTTTCAAAAGTTTATTTATGAATGCGGTGGTTCAATTGACAAATTTAGAACTGAACATAAGGCAAAGAGGGGACACAAGCAAAGTTTGCCGCAATCATAGCAATTAGCACTAATGGCTCTAACCAATAGAAACTTATAGAATACGTCTCTTAGGAACCTCATCCACCAACTAGACCCATCTTGCTGAACCCAACCCGACAAGAACGATGCAGTGATCAACGTCGCTGCCCTCCACATCCTCTCCCTCGTGTACCTCTGGAGGACGAACCTGATATTACGAGTCTCGAGTTCACCCGTTTGGAAATCGAGCTTCCAATGTGCCTACCCAACACAACTGCGTCCTTGAGGGCCAAACACCCGCCTTGGCCCAAGTCCGGAGTCATGGGGTGCATCGCGTCTCCGGCCACCGTGATGTTCGCCCGGGTCAGGTTCCTGAGGACGACATCGCACGGATAACGAAACATCAATGGGGCCCATGTCAAGGTGGAATGGTCGGAGTGGCCAACGATGTCAAGGTACAATGGAGGAAAGCTTTTGGCTAGATTGTCAGTCACTTCTCTTAGTAGTAAATTTGGGTCTCCTCCCATGTCGGCACCTGAAATGTAGATGTGTCGATGAGTAAAAATTGTTAGACAAAGGTTAAGTAGTTATTAGTTAAGCCTATAAAAAGCAGCTTTTCCCCAGGCATAATTGTTGTAAGATACATCTATGGAAACATTTCAATTGAACCGGTGATGAGGAAATCTATGCACAGTAATAATCGTAGGGAGGATAAGACCCATATACAAATTGACTAAGAAAACTGACACAGAATACTTTTATTAGTTCAAAGGTTTTTTTTTCTTGACTTCACAAACCAATCTAAGAATCACTAATGTTACTCTTACACAAGAAGTGTCAGCGTTAAAAAAAAAACCCTTTTATAGGCTGTATGAGCAAATATAAAAGGGAATGTACCAAAACCTTTTGGAGGAGATTTGCAAACAAAGTGCCAGTATATCTCCTTATTGTTGAGAGGCATAAAACCAGCCCTCTTTGAGACATCCACGAATCGCTGAGACTCATGGTTCAACCCATGGCCTTGTGGGTACACGGCCAGCCCGCAAATCGCAGCGCGGCCTGAATCAATGGGCGAGCCGAGCCCTAACCAATGTGCTATCTTAGAATGCACTCCATCACATCTGATAACCACCTATATATATAGCATATTTTCAAATAACTACGAACCCTCCAAGAAGAATTGGAATAGTGTTATCACCACTGAAATTAACAGGAGAACTTAAGTACGAGAACTAGGGGTGTCGAAAACCAAATCGAAAACTGAATTGAAACCGGAATCGAACCGAAATTTTGTGTATTTTTTTTTTAGTTTGGGTTTCGATTTGGATAATGGAAAAATAACCGTTCTTTTCTTCCGGTTTGGATTATTTCGATTCTGTTCAGTTAACCAAACCGAACTTAAATTCTCAACAAAAACTGAATGCTCTTTTTCACCCCTCTCAAAATCGCCATGAGAAACCCTAATATCCAGTTTTCTCATCCGAACTGATCTGGTTCGGCTATGCTCGAGATTCGGTTCGGTTCAAGCATACATCCTAACGATTTGGTTTGGTTTAGATTTTCAGAAAACTCGAACCGAACTGAACCGTTGACACTCCTAAAGTGGGAAGTTATGATACCTTAGACTTGATGATAGTTCCATCTTCAAGCGCGAGGATACAAATAGATGAGCCTTGTTCCACTTGGGTTTCAATGGAAGTGAGCTTTGAAGAGAAATGGATGGTATTTGGAGGCAATTCCTCTGCTAAGACCTGTAACAAGACTTTCCAGTGTACCACTCTTTGTTCATGTCCACTCCTAAGAAATATAAAAAAAGTGTAAATTCTTAAAATTTTGGCATTATTCAAATAGACTTTAATCTTTCATTTAGTTACAATGATGTTATTATATGCCTTATCTACTTACAAAAAACACAATTAATTGCTTAAATCATTATAAATGGTCTTGCAACTTTTTATACACACAAACAAGAAATCCATTGGATGAAAAACAATTTTAGGTTTCTGTGAAAATTCAATGATCTTTGCGGATGTTCATATGACTTACCCTAGGATTTTTGCAAAACCCCAAAATTATTTTTCATCGAATGTACTTCATCTAATGTAGTAATGAATCCAATGTTTCTTTTGGCAAATGAAAAAGAAATCAGACTCTGCATACCTACCTGCCTCAAGTCAATTATAAAGGAAATGAACGAAACACATACGACATATAAAAAATAGAGGATGCATTGATCGAAATGAAGAATTTTTCAGAGTTGCAGTACCTTTTGCTTGCACCATAACGCACTTCCTGAATGGCTTTGGTCTTCACATCGGCTACGTAACCCCTAATGCATGAGTTAAACATTAATTATGGGAAGTGTAATCTAATAAGAGTTAATTAAGTAAAAGGAACTTGAAGATAGGTTCGAATATCCATGTAAAACCTATTTTCGATTATAGAAGAACGATAAACCTTATTTGCAAAAAAGTGCGTAAAGGGAGTTGAGCTTATCCGAAACCCCAAGTGCGTCAAGTGCGTGCCAGGCATTGGGGAAGAGGCCCAAGGCTGTGCCGGTGGCTCTCAGCTCCTCCGCTCTCTCTAGCACCAGTGCTTGCACACCAACCTTCTTCAGGGCCACCCCCGTCGCTAGCCCCGCGATGCCTCCTCCAACAATCACAACCTCCTCCATTTGAAAAGCAACTAGGCTTTTTTCCTTTTTTGCGATCTTTTCTTCTTATTTGGGGGAGACTATGGTGTTGATCTATTTCAGCTATTTCAGAGGGACAATTGTGTTTCTTTTCATAGCTGTTGTAGGTAGTCGTGTACGTCTAATGACGTGCTCTATTGGATTCCTCGTTTGACCAGATATGTGAGCTGCAAGAATCAAAATTTTCAGTAGAAACGAGCGCATGACAAAATGTCTCTTAGCACGAGAATTAGACGTTGGCTATTCTTTGACCAGATGTGTCATTTTCCCTTAATAAAATGTTAAAGGCAACGTATCGGGTCAAAAATTATAATTGAATAAGTGGGCGGCCCTTGACTTTTCTTTTAGAGGGAATAAGACAAAGCTACGAAAGGAAAAAGAAGCTCATTCGACGAAGGGACATGATGGCTGCAAAATATAACACGAAAAAAGAGTCGCGATGGTTCACAATCTGTGGCTTCAAAAGTCCCGCCTAGGGAGATAACCGGACCTCAGAGGTAACAAATCAAATCGCAAAATATCATGATGGTTATAATGCAAAATCTTTGACATAATAGCATAAAAATAACACATCAAGCAGAGCATCTACGAGCTGATCATTTAGAACTTTTTCCTTGATTTATTTTTTATTCAATTTTCATGTAAATAAAATTGTTATCTTTATGTTTATATTCCATCATGATCATAGGTGATGATATCTCTCAATTTATACGGTACTAAGATCTGAAGCTGAATATCGAGCTCTTGCTTCAATAGCTGCTGAACTCCCTCATGCATAATGCATAACATCGGGATAAACCAACCTCAACTTTCGTTGCCTTTCTTGGACAATATCTCAGCATTATATCTCACAACTAATCCGATTTTTCATGGTAGGACAAAGCAAATTGAGAGTACTTATCGTTTTATTCAAGAAAAGTTTGCTCTCCCTAGTACCACGATTATCATTGCTTTGGTCCTCTCCATTGATCGGTTTGAAGGGGACTATTGAAGTAACAAATTAAATAGCAAAGTATTAACATGGTCAAAGTGAATAATCTTTTACAAATTAGCATGAAGATAACACATCAAGTTGAGCTTCCACGAGCTAATTATTAAGAGATTTTTCCCTGATTTATTCTTTATTCCATTTTCATGTAGATAAAATTATTATCTTTATGTCTACCTTCCACTATGATTATAAGTGATGATATCTCTCTATTGCATCTCTTAATGAATTGATGTATTTCATTCATTCAATTCTCTATCTTTACATGAACCATTAATAATGATATGGGTCTCCACTAATTTGACGATCCACGGTCATTGTCATACGGATGAAAGAGAATTAGCTTATATGCTTGTAATCCTAAAATCAAGCACAACGGGAGAGCGGTCCGATTGCCATCTATTCCATGTGACCTCTCCTCCTTATTGAACCATTGAGATATGCATAGGCTTGGCACTAGGGTCTGACGCGGCCCTAGAATTTCAATCGGTCACTATTGAACACCCAAAGGCCGACTGTCGAAGAAAATAATTTCCCTCTATAAATTGATCCCCTCCTCTTATTTTTCACCATTTCTTATTCCAACCACATATCACACACTTGCCCTTTAAAACTATTTGTCATTTTCATTTATTTCCTTTCTCCTTACAACTATTTAATCGCATTCTAAATATCACAATGGAAAACAATAACAATTACAACAACAATAATAACAATCTTTTCTGATCATCCCAAGTCAATCCGAACTTCACCGTCAAATGGACGTGGGACTTGTTTTAGTGAGTTCTGCGACAATGACATACACATGCTAGCTCTGCCCCAGCAACAACAACACTAACAATAATCTTTTCTGATCATCCAAAGTCAATCTGATCTTCACTGTCCATTGGACATGGGATCTGTTTAGTGAGTTCTGCTACAAGAACATACACATGTTGGCTCCGCCCCCGCAACGAGCCGAATTCGATGATGACGAGGCACAACGACCCAACAATCGTAAGGAATTGCGGGTGCAAATGTTGCAAGCTAGTCACCACGCTGACGCTCCCTTGGATAAAGCCCTTAACTTTGAAGGAAACCCCTACGCAACGACAACATTGGCTAGGCAGCGTAGAATATTGACTTCTAAAGAACATTCCGGCTCGAGATCCATGCTAACGGTATCAAGAAGACCGTTTGCACGGTATGTGGTTCTGAATTATTTGGCAAATCGTCAAGTGGGAGGGCCAATTGAGGAGGCGCCAAGGAAGACATGATACAAAGATGTATAGGACCAAGGGAGCTCTTCAAGTACAACGCTGCATATTGGAAGCCCATTCAGTTACAACGAGGAGAGAAATTTGCGGGTGTCACAACCTCCTTTTTCCGTCTGGGACGGGTTTAGGGGTATTTCCCAAAAGGCGGGCCAATGGCCCATCGATTTAGGCGCGGTCTCTCCCAAGATCCACTACAAAAAAACTTGTTTTTTGCGACGGAATTTGCGACGGAAATTTCGGAAAAATCCGTCGCAAATCGAATTTTGCGACGGATTTTGCGACGGACAAAATTCCGTCGCTACTAGCGCGTCGCAAATTTTTGCGACGGAAAATTCGAAATTTCGTCGCAAATTTGCGACGGAACAAAATTCGTCGCAAATTTCGTCGCAAAAGTCGTCGCAAAATTCGTCGCAAATTTGCGACGGACCCTATCCGTCGCAAATTTCGTCGCAAACAATCCGTCGCAAATTTGCGACGAACTAAATCCGTCGCAAAATTCGTCGCAAAATCCGTCGCAAATTCCGTCGCAAATTCCGTCGCAAATTTGCGACGAACTAATTCCGTCGCAAATTCCGTCGCAAAAGTCCGTCGCAAATTCCGTCGCAAAATTGCGACGAACCTAAATTCCGTCGCAAATTTCGTCGCAAAATTCGTCGCAAAATCCGTCGAAAATTTGCGACGAATTAAATCCGTCACAAAATTCGTCGCAAAAATCGTCGCAAAAATCGTCGCAAAATTTGCGACGGACCATAGCCGTCGCAAAATCCGTCGCAAAATCCGTGGCAAAATCCGTCGCAAAATCGCGACGAACTCAATCCGTCGCAAAGTTCGTCGCAAAATCCGTCGCAAATTCCGTCGCAAATTTGCGACGAACTTCAATCCGTCGCAAATTCCGTCGCAAAATTGCGACGAACTTAAATCCGTCGCAAATTTCGTCGCAAAATTCGTCGCAAAATCCGTCGCAAAAATCGTCGCAAAAATCGTCGCAAAATTTGCGACGGACCATAGCCGTCGTAAAATCCGTCGCAAAATCCGTGGCAAAATCCGTCGCAAAATCGCGACGAACTCAATCCGTCACAAAGTTCGTCGCAAAATCCGTCGCAAAATCCGTCGCAAATTCCGTCGCAAATTTGCGACGAACTTCAATCCGTCGCAAAGTTCGTCGCAAAATACGTTTTTTTTTTTTTTTTTTTTGCCGTCGCAAAATTCGCCCCAAATTTGCGCCGATCTCAATCCGTCGCAAAATCGTCGAAAATTTCATCGCAAACTTGGCTTAAAATATTCATCGTTATTTTTACATCATTTCGGCCATAAATTATTGTCTATCTCAATCAAAGGAGACAATGACATATAATTGAAACAGAAAAACGAATAAATCATAAATTCTGACAAACCAGCCACAATGACATATAATTAAAACAAATAACAGAAGGAAAGTTATAAAGTCTGACATAATGCTATTTGATATCCAATATTACAATACATTCAAAACATGAACTAAGAGACGGGATAACCATAGAAGACGCAAAAAAACCATACAGAAGAAGACGCGGCTTTGATACGATGGCAGGACACCAAAAGTAGTCACCTTTGTCGAAACCTGAGGAAATGTCGATACATAAATCAGTACAGAATATAAAAACAGCGTTGAAGCATGGATGTGGAACTAGGTATGAAATATCAAAAATACGTTTTAGGACGAACATAAATGTTCTTACATATAAATATGAGTGAAATAATGAAAAACCAAGATTTGCGACGCAAGCTTACCCAGAATTGCTACTAGGGAGACTGGAGAAAATCATCATCATCATCATCATCATCAGCATCAGCACCAACATCAGCATTCTCGGCATCAATGTGCCCATGACCCATTGGATTGGCTGGAGGTACAGGAGGCCCGGCATTGCGCTGGATGTTAAGGTGTTCCATAACTAATCTCATTTGATCTTCCAAGCTATCTATTCGTGCATCCTTCTGAACAAGTAAATTAGTCAGACGAATATTTTCTTGGGTCAATTGCTCCTCCTTGCGTGACTTCCTTCGACCAGTCCCAGCGGATGATGAACTTCCAGGACTATTCGGCATGAACATCCTTGACAACGATCCCAGCCCAAATATTTTCCCTTTTTTCGGCCCACCCGCTGCCGCCATCCACAATGTCATATCATCACCTGATGGGCGGGGCTCAGAACAATCATCACTACCACTAGCATTGCTCAGTAAAAGATCATCATATCTTTCCTACATTAACAATGTAAATGAAAATAAAATCATTATATAAATATATATATACCATAAATATAGAAAGCATTCACGGTTTTCATTATAGTTTACATATAAGCCAAAGTATAACCTTACGTACCTTAACAGCTCTTGCTCGATCGCCTGTCCATGTCTTATCTTTCTTTTGAAATGTGCGTTCAAATGTAGCTGTAAATGTCGGTTCCGTCCCCAATTCATGTGCCTACAAAATGTAAATTTGAGTAATTGAATCGAATTAAATGAACTTATAACTCATTTAACAGACTTACCAGTCGCTTGCGATGCTCGGCAATGTTGATAGAGCCCCCAGCATATGTGGCTGACCCTTCACTAGAACTAGAAGAGCGATTCTTCTTATTCTGCTCACAAAGTTGCCGACTCTGTTCAGATGCCCAAAATGTGTTCATTGCCACCCAATTGTCAGCCGTAAAGAAAGACGGCTTCGCTTGCTTGCCCTTCGCTCTATTCATGACATTTCGCATAAAATCACTTATTTTCTTATCGAAAATTCTTCTCACTTCATTGTTTTCCGTTTCCTCCCACTTGAACTTCCGCTGCAATGAATAAAAACACAATTGATAATTATTATGATGATCACATATCCATAACCATGCACCAGACACATATAGACAGATTTTGTAAAGTTGATGTCGGGGAAAATATCTGGTCCTTTACGTATCGAAAACTACAGAGTTGTTCTGGTCCCTTTACATCATTCTTGACCATCAATATACTATACCAAACTTAATTAATAAGAAAATAAAATATGTAAAACTTACCTTGAACTCATTCCACCACATTTCTTTCACTTCTTGTGGAACACTTCTGTAATTCATATACTCTCCCATCCAAAAGTTTCTTACTATTTTGTTCAATTCCCTCACAACAGTAATAGCATCCGTGAATCTGCATTCATACGAATATTGTGCAACATTGATAATTAAGTTGACATAAATATCTAAAGCCGTAAATATGACATATACTAAAATAAAAATGAAGCACTTACGAATCTCCAAATGGGCATATGAAGAATCGGTTATCTTCTTGACCTCTGTTTCCATCAATATTCGATTGTTCCGCCGAATAATGGGGTAGAACGGAAGGAGAGGGAGCTAAAGGAGATTGAACTGGAGAACGTTCGGTTGGCATGTGGCCAAGTCCCGTAACATATTGTTGAGGGTGGGAGGAAGAGCCAACGTGGCCATATTGTGACGGACCATATTGTGGTTGAGGGTTAGATGCCGGGACAGGAGAAGAGGAAAGGGACGGGGACGAAGACGAGGAAGAGCCTTGTCTTCTAGGCATGTGACCTCCACGTTTAAACTGACAAGTAGGAAAGTTATGTGAATATGTAAAGAACTATTGACACGTATTACGAACACATAATGATGTACATGACGAAGCTTACCATTTTGATAGAAAGACTGAGAAAATGTTTCCTTCAAATGAGCCAATGGCGAGTGTTTATGATGTGCAATTTCCTACAAACAAATATACTATGAATCTCATTCATTTTGATATGAAACATCAATGTATGAGCACGATATGGGTGGCCAGAAGTATCAAACATCACTATATGAATCGCATGCATTTTGGTTAAATTTTTTTTACCACGTACAAAAATTCAAATTTCACTGAAAGTGAAATTTCAAATATTCTACGTAATTCTGTAAAGTTTTGTATGAAATAAATTATCATTATTGTTATATTTTTTTTGGGACATTAAAAAAAATTTCACTAAAAGTTGGTGGCAACCGATATGCTAAGACATTCTGTAAAGTTATGAAATTTTTAAATTTTATGAATTTGAAAGTTATTATTTTTAATATAAACTTTTTTCCGTGAAAAAAAAAGTTCATACTAAAATTGGGTGGCCACAGGTAGTCTAAGCTATTAGGTAAAGTTTCCCAAATTGTAATCCTTCTTTATTTTAATAATTTTTAGGGCACGTTAAAAAAATTATATATAACTAAAAGTGGGTGGCCACAGGTATTATAAGCCATTACGTGAAGTTTTGAAAATTTTAAAATTCTAAATTGTTTTGCCATCTAAAGAAATTTAAATTTCACTGCAAGTAGATGGCCACATGTTTTCTAGGCAATTATGTGCATTTTTTAAAATTTATATTTTTGTAATTTTTCTTCACAAAAAAAAAATTTCCCTCACAGTGGGTGACCACATTTATGCTAAGCTATTTTACCAATTCATAGAAATTTTAAATTTTTAAATAAATTTTTCCGCGTAACGTTAAAAAATCTTAATTTCACTGAAATTAGGTGTGAAATTAGGTGAGCACTATTAATTTTTGCAATTTTGATCCATATTATGAAATTTTAGTTTGTTAAAAAGTTTAACTAACTTTTACAGTCAAATTTCAATTTTTTTGTCAACATATACAATTTTTTAAATTTTTCATTATTTTTCATGATTTTTTATGAATTATTTAATTTTCAAGCATTTTCTGTGAAAATGCTTAATCAATCATCCTATCGTCATTTAACGCTTAAACATCCACATAATAAACAAATTAACCAGTCGACCATCAATCAAAGCCACATACAATCCTAAAATGCACCCGTAATTTAGCCAATGAAAAATAATCTTAAATATAATCCCTAAACAAGGTCGACTAATTACCTAATTATGCTAACTAAGGGTTAGAGTTGGCTTACTTGGTTCAAGGACAACAAAAACGGGCGGAATGGAGAGTGGCGGTTCCGGCACGGGCGTGGGCGACGGCGAGGGCGGCGGCGGCGATGGTCCGGCAACGGCGTCTGCGGCGGCTGGCCGCCGGCTGGCTGGCGGCGATGGTCCGGCGGCGATGGTCACGAGGGCGGCGGCGGCGACAGGGGCGGGGCGGCGGCGACGGCGACCGGTGCGGGGCGGCGGCGACGGCGACGGGGGCGGGGCGGCGGCGAGGGCGGGGGCCGGGGGGGGGGGCGGGGGCGGGGCGGGGGCGAGGGCGACGGCGGGGGCGGGGCGAGGGGCGAGGGGCGGGGCGGGGCGGGGGCGGGGGCGGGGCCGAGGGCGACGGGCGACGGGCGGGGCGGGGGCGAGGGCGCGACCGGCGGTGGGCGGGGGGGGGGGGGGGCGAGGGCGACCGGCGACGGGCGGGGGCGACCGGCGACGGGCGGGGGGCGACGCGGGGGCGAGGGCAGGCGACGCGGGGGCGAGGGCAGGCGACGGGCGGGGGCCCCTGCCGGGCTGGGCGGCGACGGGCGGCGGAGCTGCAACGGCGGCGGCGACGGGGGACGGCTGGGCGACGACGGACGACGGCTGGGCGGCGACGGCCACGGCTGCGACGGCGACGGACGAGAGCTTACCTTTGCACTTGCAGATCTGACTCGGGGAAGGGGGAGAAGAGGAAGAACAGGTGCAAATCTCGCAAATTTGCGACGGAACGTGCACGTCCGTCGCAACTTGCGACGGAACGTGCGTTCCGTCGCAAATTTGCGACGGAGGCGCAGGTCGCAAATTTGCGACGGACGTGGCTGTTCCGTCGCAAATTTGCGACGGAATTGTTAGTCCGTCGCAAATTTGCGACGGAAGAGTACGTCCGTCGCAAATTTGCGACGGAAGAGCCACGTCCGTCGCAAATTTGCGACGGAATGCTCGTCCGTCGCAAAATAGCGACGGAACAGTCGCCCGTCGAAAATTTGCAACGGACCAACACTTCCGTCGCAAATTTGCGACGGAACAGCCACGTCCGTCGCAATTATATCACCGACCAAATTTGCGACGGAACGCGAATGTCCGTCGCAAATTATATGTGCAAAAAATTTCCGCGGGAAATGAAAATGCCGCCGAAATTTTCGAGCGGGAAAATCTTCCCGCTCGAAATTTTGCGACGGACCTCTAATGTCCGTCGCAAATTTGCGACGGATAGGCGAGGTCCGTCGCAAATTTTTTCCTATGCAAATTTGCGACGGACATTGGGATCCGTCGCAAAAATTTGCGACGGACAGAGCATTTCGTCGCAAAATTTGCGACGGACCCAATATCCGTCGCAAAACGTTCGCGACGGACGGGTGGCCGTCGCAAATTATTGCGACGGACGCTCTGTCCGTCGCAAATTTTACGACGGAAATGCTCTGTCCGTCGCAAATTTTGCGACGGACACGATGTCAGTTAAATTTTAGCATCTCAAATTTTGCAATGGAAATTACAATATCGGAAATGTTACGGCACGTTAAAAATATTTGCGATTTTGGGGATTTAGGGACAAAATTTCGGACGATAAATAAAAATAGAAAGAATAATCGACAAGAACAATAATAGAAAAGCGCAATAACAATAATAACAAGAACAATAATGATAACAACCAATTTTTAATCTTCGTCTTCGTCTTCGTGTTCGTCTTCGTCTTCGTCTTCGTCTTCGTCCTCGTCCTCGTCATCTGTCTGAATATCAGATTCGGAACATCCGTGCACATTTAATTCGCAAATTTCAGTTGGATCCACATCTATCATTGCTCCACACGGATCTCGTAAAGTTGGTATGTTATATTCCTCAATTTCAACCGTGTTACACACTTCCTCTTGTTGGTAGGCTCTATCCTTCCAGTGTTCCTCGATTTTCCTCCGTGCTTTGATTTTACATACAGCCCACCAATCAACTTTGTCACGTTTCAAACTAGGATATGATGCATAACATACTTGAATTGCTTGTTGTGCCAAGACAAATGGTTCATACTTCATATACCTTTTCTTGTGATTTATTTCAACCAAATTGAACTTCGTATGCACCTTCATTCCTTTGACGGGGTCGAACCACGTGCACTTAAATAACACAACCCGCATCATTAATGGTCCAGGGTACTCTATCTCAATGATTTCATCCAACAAGCCATAAAAATCATCTTTCCAACTGTCACCATCGGATGACCGAACAGACACACCACTATTCATTGTGGATTTTCCCATACCATATTCCTGAGTATGAAAATTATATCCATTTATGAAATATGCTGGCCAACTGCGAACTTTTAACTGTGGACCCCATGACAGATAATATAGCAATCCTTGCCCTCCAAATTCATCATAATGACTGTGAACCTAAAGTTACACATGCGAAGTCAATAATATATATTTTACTAAATGATGTATATAATTTGAATAAACTAATTTTGATACATAGGCAACTTACATATGTCTTGAACCAAGATGCAAATTGTTCATCGCACAAACGGTCAAACTCATTTGGTTGTAGTCCAAACATTTCAGTTTGGAAAATCCTAATATTAAAAATCACATCATTATTAGCAAATATTTCACACGCAAAACATATAATGGTGAATTTACACTTACTTGAAGTATGGCTCGACTTCTGGGCAGTTCAGTAAAATATAAGTATGGGCTGCATGAAATTCTTCGCCTGATAAGTAACGAAACTGACATGCGCCGCTTGGTCGACCCAGATAATTAAAAATAGAGAATGCCGTGCAATTGGGATCAATGGGGCCCTCATCATTTCTGCCTGCTCTCCGGCTCTTGCACTGAACGTGCGGCTCAAAATAGTATGATGCAAATGTTGTCACTTCTTCCACAATATATGCATTACAAATTGAAGCTTCAACACGTGCCTTATTCTTCACTTTTTTCTTCAAATGATATAAGAATCTAGTTGAAATACAAAGAAGCTTATCGGAACATATTATATGATAAACTAATTTGAGCTGTATTATAAAAAAAAACATTACCTCTCAAATGGATACATCCATCGAAATTGGACGGGACCTGCAACTTTGGCCTCATAAGGCAAGTGAACTAAGAGATGCTCCATCGAATCAAAAAACGCTGGAGGAAATATCCTTTCTAAGTTGCAAAGAATAACTGGAATATCTCTCTCTAGTTTTTCCATGTGCGATGCTTTTAACACTGTCGAGCAAATATCATGGAGGAAATTGCTTAATTCTGCAATGGCGCCCCATACAAAGTTCGGTAGAACTTCCTTCAAAGCTATTGGAATTAGCCTTTCCATCAGGATGTGACAATCATGACTCTTCAAACCTGTCAACTTGCATTCATTCAAATCAACACATCTCCCGAGGTTCGAAGCATATCCATCAGGAAACCGCACAGATTTCAACCATTGACAAACAACTCGCCTCTGCTCCCTATCCAATGTATAAACTGCTTTCGGTTTTGGTCCCCTGCTGCTTGCATCCACAGCTAGTATTGGCCGCTCGCAAATATCTCTCATATCTTTTCTTGCGTTTAAGTTGTCTTTTGTTTTTCCGGCGACATCCATCACAGTATTTATGACATTGTCGAAAACATTCTTCTCTATGTGCATGACGTCAAGATTATGATGAATAAGATGGGCCTTCCAATATGGTAAATCCCAAAATATACTGCGTTTTGTCCACTTATGCGTACTTCCGTACGCAAAAGTCGTACCGTGCGGGTTCTCAACAACAGTTATAAAGTCCTTCACACGCTCCCAAATTTGATCGCCGGTCAACCTCAGTGGTGGACGCGTTCTTTCAGTCCTATTCTTGGTGAATTCTTTCTTATTCCTTCTGAAAGGATGACTTGCCGGTAAAAATTATCTGTGACAGTCAAAATAGCAAGGCTTCTTCCCATGTTTCAATCTAAATGACTTTGACCTCTCCAAACATATCGGACATCCTAAGATCCCAGCTGTACTCCATCCAGATAACATTCCGTAAGCTGGAAAGTCATTGATCGTCCAAAGAAGGGCGGCCTTCATTACAAATGTTTGATCGGTTGAAACGTCATACGTAGGGACACCGTCAACCCATAGCCGTTGTAACTCCTCAATCAATGGTTGCATATAAACATCTATCAACTTTTTCGGATTTTGCGGCCCTGTCACGATCAATGTCAAAAACATATAAGGTGTCTTCATGCACATACCAGGTGGAAGATTGTACGGCGTTAAGATAACTGGCCAGCATGAATAACTTTTTCCTATTTTTCCAAATGGAGCAAATCCATCGGCACATAGACCTAACCTGATATTCCGAGGCTCCATTGCAAACTCAGGGTATGTTCTATCAAAATGTTGCCATGCCTCCGCATCTGAAGGATGACACATTAGACCCTCTTCTGTTTCATGATTTGCATGCCAAGTCATGTGTTCAGCAGTGGCTTTAGACGCATAAAGCCTTTGTAATCTGGGGATTAAGGGCAGATAAAACATTTGCTTGCATGGTCTACGCTTCTGATTACGACCCGGCCTCCTGTTAATCTTGTACCTAGGTTGGCTACAGAATTTGCACGATTCTGCATTTTCATCATCTCTCCAATATATCATACAACCCATACTACATACATCAATTCTTACAACCGGAAGACCTAAGTTATCCACTAGCTTTTTCATATCATAAAAATCACTTGGCATGTTGTTATCACGAGGCAATGATTCCCGCATTACTTCAACAAAAGAGTTGAAACAATCCGCAGACACATTATGCTCTGCCTTGATATTTAATAGCCGCGCTGTTACCGATAACTTAGTGTGGTCCTCACAACCTGCCCATAGAGGTTCATCTGCTGCTTTCAACACATCCCAGAACTGATTAGATTGAAAAGTTTCATTATACACATTCTCCTCAAAACCCGTTACTCCTATATCTTCCAATTGTGAAGCATGACTAGTACCCACTTGTTCACGTGTA
Organism: Syzygium jambos; assembly: GCA_031216235.1. NCBI lineage: Eukaryota > Viridiplantae > Streptophyta > Magnoliopsida > Myrtales > Myrtaceae > Syzygium > Syzygium jambos. Next base: position 5,960,353 of record CM062228.1, read on the forward strand.
GGAGTAAAACTAGTACTTGCATGATTTGATTCTGTGACAAAATTATAACTAGCTGCATCAATCACCATCCTTTCGTATGGATTCAATTGCTCATAATAGCCACATTCTTCCCTAACTGAAAATTGGCCACTTCTTCCATATCCTTCATCAGATATAAATGGTTCACCATGGGAAGTCCAATTATAATAGTTCGGAGTAAACCCAAATCTAGTAAGGTGTTCTCTAACTCGATCACACACAAGAAATTTACCATTACCGCACTTTTTGCACGGACACCTTAACTTATTTCCATTCATAAACTCATATTTACTACTAGCAAAGTCTAAAAATAGTTCCAACCCTGTACGAAACTCATCTGTCAATCCTTGACGTCCAGGTAAGTTCTTATTATACATCCAAGCCCTTTCTCTTTGCATTGTGTCTGTATTAAAATTAAAAATTCTTGTAAAAGAATAAAAATATCATATCTATTGTTCTTAATTAAAACAAGAAAAATTTTGGAAATTATAATTTTTGTTATTCACGCACCAATTAATATGTAATTGCAAAAATAGAAAAAATTACAATGAAAAGAAGACTTACCTAAATATTTGACTGAAATATTGGTAGGACAAAGTTTCCCAATTTGATGAAAACTGCAAAGTCCACTTGGATTGCGAGACCTTCAATTAGGCACAAACCCAAAAAAGAATAAGCACATAAGAATCAATATTTTTAAATAATTTTTAATGAACGATGGAAACGGAATTCATCCCTCGCAAATTTGCGATGAATAAATGAAAATTCCGTCGTAAATTTGCGACGTAAACCAGTATCCGTCGCAAATTTGCGAAGGAGTACTATTTCCGTCGCAAAATTTGCGGCGGGCACTTGCGACGGACTAGATTTTCCGTCGCAAATTTGCGACGGATGATGGTTTTGCGACGGAAAAACGAGCATCCGTCGCAAATTTGCGACGGAAAACCATCATCCGTCGCAAATTTGCGACGGACCAACGATTCCGTCGCAAATTTGCGACGGAAAAGCTAGTCCGTCGCAAATTTGCGACGGAAAACTAGTCCGTCGCAAATTTGCGACGGATGCTCCTTTTTCCGTCGCAAATTTGCGACGGAATCGTTAGTCCGTCGCAAATTTGCGACGGACAACTAGTCCGTCGCAAATTTGCGACGAATATTTTAAAATTCCGTCGCAAATTTGCGACGGATACCAGCTTCCGTCGCAAATTTGCGACGGACTAACGAGTATCCGTCGCAAATTTGCGACGGAATTTTAAAATATTCGTCGCAAATTTGCGACGGATACTCGTTAGTCCGTCGCAAATTTGCGGCGGATGCCACATTCCGTCGCAAAACGGCGTGGCCGTTCGCCTCATCCGAAGGCCGGCGAGGTGTCACCGGTCGCCGGTCATTAAAACGGTGATGCAGGTACGAAAAAAGCAAACATAAACATATATTAAAAAAAAATTACAATGCAACGACGAATAGTCATGAAGCTAGTAATTTCGCACTTACCGGTACAAAAGCTTCACCAAGATTAATACGTGCGTGCGAGGATTTTGCTGATTTCAGACGTATGAAAGAGGGAGAAAAGCGAGAGACAGCGAGAGACAGCGAGAGAGAGATAGCGATTGCAGGTCACGGACGGACTATAAACTACGAATTTGCGACGGACCATAGTTGCCGTCGCAAATTTGCGACGGAATTGCGACGGAAATTTTTTCCGTCGCAAATCTGCGACGGAAATTTTTCCGTCGCAAAATTTTCGACGAAGTTTGCGACGAAAGATATAGTCCGTCGCAAATTTGCGACGGAAAAAATTTCCGTCGCAAATTTGCGACGGCAACTATGGTCCGTCGCAAATTTGCGACGGAAAAAATTTCGTCGCAAATTTCCGTCGCAATTTTCGTGTTTTTTTGTAGTGATCATACCCCGCGTGACATTGGGTTTTATCTTTAAGTTCTTAACAACCAAAGTTTTTTCTATGGAGTCACCACTAGCCTATTGGGGTCGGCTAGAAACCAATTAAGACATGAGAGTGTCATCGAGATTCCTACATAATTAGAGTTCCTAAGTTCGGGAATTTGATTACGCTAACATTTCTATTAACGCCCTTTCGGTACCTAACTTGAGAGTTCGTTATTTAAGCGGCCATGCAATTTTGATTACAAATTATGATCCTAATGTGTCAAAATCGCTAAGTGTCCATGCAAATTTTTTTGTAAGTTTTCATTATGATCCTAAGCTAATCCTATCCTATTCTAGGAAAGCAATTAACACTCAATGAATTGAAAGGCAGTGCGTAAAATAACACCCAATGAAATGAAAGGACAAATTATCCTAATGCGGTCAAAGAAAACCCGTAACTCGTCGAGTAATTATTACAAAACCAAATTGGAAAACCCGAGACATGGTCTGGTGACATGCATTGGTACAAAATAAGACCAGAATGGACATTGGCCTTTAATCTCCATTCTCAAAGGTTTTGGCCACCTCCTTCATGGACCACCTCGGTGATGTCGGTTTTTATCGAACTCGTATATCCGAACAAATAACGTGCAAGCATACAATGAAAATAATAAATTAAACATATAATTTGGCCAAATGACCTTGTTTCTCAATCGATCACACAAGGGGCAAGTAAGCCTCGTGAGGATCACTAATTCAATTACAGTCCAAATTCAAGCGGGTTCTGTTTAGACCTAATTGACTTAACAAATGAAGTCCAATTGGTATGCTTCAAATCTTTTTCTTTTTTTTTATATCTTTTTCAAAAAAAGACGAACACATTTTTCATGCAAAATTAGATCTAGACTAGAATTAACACTAAAATCTATTGAAATTTAACCAAAAAACTAATTTCTAAACCTTTCCTAACTTTTTTGAAATTTGCGGAATTTATTAATTTATTAATTATTATTTTAATTCAGGAAAATGGACTTCGGACCGGATCCGATTCGGTGGTCTGATCCGGACCGTGGGTCTTGGTTGGGCTTGTCTTTCGGGCCCAATCCAAATGTGGCCTTTTTTGATAGGATTGGGCTTTTCCAACAAATCAGGCCCAAACTTCTAATTCCCCTTAAACCAATTCAAGCCCCCCCAAAACTAACTCAGTCCATACGATCAGGCCAGTTTAATAAAACCTCCAGCCCACGAATTTTGAACCCACAATACTTATGATCCGATTAAGCAAACAACCCGACCCAGCTTACCAGATCCGACCCGACTCAATTTATATCCGAATTTTCTATTTTCTTTTCTGATTTTTTATTATTATTATTTTATTCTCTTCCCTCCTCTCTACTGTTCATCATCTTCTTCCTCAAGTTGTTTAAGCTTCACCGAGAGCGATTTCCTTCCCCGGCCATCGGCCACCATATCGAGTTGTCGGAACAACGCCGCTTACGCTGACAACCACTCCCGGTCGGTCGTCACGTCACCCCGATGGAACCATTCCGGCGACGTTCGTCACCAAAGCGCACATAAAGAACAAACGCCATTCCAGACAAATCAAACGCACATGTGCACACTAAAGGTTGAGGAAATATGGACTGACTGTGGCGGCCTCAAACCGCGGGCAACGGTCCGGCGAGAGGATGGATTTCCGGCGACGGGGGTGCGTTCATGGATGGGCCACTCGGGAAAATGATTGTCATGTCACAAAATCGAAGGAAACCGCAAAGAAACCACAAAGTCAGTCACCACTCGACGGATGTGAGAACTGATCAAGCAAAAAAACCGAGTTGCAAACAACGATTGCGCAAAAAAATCATTCGGATTTCCATTTAGACATTTCATCGAACACTCGGTACGCTTTTCAGCTGGGAGACCGGTGACCCCAAAAACAGAGAGATTTTTTTTTTTTTTTGGTTTCATTCTCTCCCCCTAAAATCTGCCTCAAAACTCCCCTCGGGTGTGCCCTTTTGTCCCACCCGTTTATTCCCCCGTTTCGTCCGCTCTCTCTCCCTTGTCTGTTCTGTCTCTTGTCCGTGTCATTTGTGAACAACGTGAGGGAGAGAGGGAAAATGAAATGGAGGGCCAGGCTTGAGAAGAAAGGAAAGAAAGAAATCAAGGGCCAAGCCCAGACAAAAATAAGGGAAGAAAAATAATCAGGGTGGGGCTGGGCCTAAACAAAAAGGGAGAGCAAAGGGGCCGGTTCAATCGGGCCGGGTCGAGCCGAACCAATTCCTTTTTCTTTTTCTTTTTTTAATTTCTAATAATTTGACTATTTCACCTTATTGTCCCTCTTTTATACTATCTTGCTTTTTGAGCGCCGATTTATCGAACTGGCAAAACCAGGTGTCAACAGCAGGTAGTTGCATTTTATTGTCTTGCCGTTGAGCAGCCCTTTGGCTTCCCTGGATATCCCCATTACGTCCACTACGTGTAGATAGCTTTGTAGCCTTAGTTCAAACCAAATTTCCACATGCATCAAGTGTTGGACAAACTGTTTAGAAGAAATGGAATTGAAATGTAGTCGGACTTTGAGGCGTATAATCATTCTCTTTTAGGATCAATTTGCCCCACAAAGTTGCTATAGGTTACTAGCAAATTCCTTTCAGGATACAACAAAGTCCCAGTGAGAATATTGGATAACAATTTTAGTAAATCTCCTTAAACTCTCTATGAAACAATTGAAAAATGGCTGTCTTCTTTTGTTTTTAAGGAAGATGAAATTGAAGGGAGTTGAGTAAATAAAAATTGAACAGAAGTGTCCTATATATAATACAAATAGAACACACCTCTTGGTGTCTAAATTACTAATATGGACACACCCATTCATGTCCAAAAAATTGCAATTCAGACATACCCCTTCGCGTGTAAAAATTGTCATACGAACACAACTCTTCATGTACGAAAAATTGCAATTTGGACACAACTCTTCAAGCATGAAAACTGTTAATTTTGGACATACCTTTTTGTGTCTAAAAACGGACAGTTTTGTCCGAATAGTCATAAGTCACAAACAAAATAATAATAATAATAATAATAGTTGATTAAGGCTTATTTTGGTCTGCGGTGCGCAAACGTGCAAAGTGCTAAGTGCGCCAAATGATCGCGCTAAAATCACATACCCACATGCGGGTATTATGGGGTCTAGCCCAAACCCTTTTTCTCCATTTACAATAGTAGATAACACTTTAACTTTTAAAGAGATCAAAACTTTCCTTTTTTTCCTACGTGGGACAAAAGAAAATACCTTATTTATTTGTTTTACAAAAAAACACCAACAATAAGCACAAAAAACCATAAGTTGTTGTACAAAGCAGAAAGGGCGGTGTTTTTGTATTTGTTATCAATAGATAATTTAAGAATCTCTTCAACTTCTAATTTTTGGACCAACCATATGAAACATGTGTATTGTGTCGTTAGTGGCCATTACGTCGATGGGAAAAGTGAATCACATTATTGTGCTCTTATGTCTAAGAAGTTAATATTCCACGTGATTTTCCGCAATGTATCTACCAGAGTAATGAGAGCTATCAATGAGTTTGGCATCTCCGATAAATTCTTTGGATTCTCTTCAGATAATGCCAGTGTCAACGCCTCCTCAATTAGCAGTTTGGTCCAATACCTAAATCCTATATGCAATGGGATTTTCTTCCTTATGTAGTATGTGTGTTATTGCATTAACTTATGAGTGCAAGATGGTCTATGCTAGTTTTATGATTTTGTAGCCACCATACGTGGGTGGATTCAATATATAAAGTTCATCTCACTTAGGTATCAAGAAAGCTAAGTTGAGAAATTCCCTCTACGCAAGAGAACGAGGTGAAATTCAACGTACAAAATGTTAAAGAAGGCATGCAAGATAATGTTTGTGTTGAAGCTTTACTCCGTCATTCATAGCAGAAGTTAGGGGTGAGCAGTGATCCAAGGTCAACCCTGGACCGTCCCAACCTGGTCGGTCCTAGTCTGGTTCCTAAGGGGACTGAGCCATTCCTTGGTCTTGTGACCCTCGGAATCTGCACTATGCGGATTGGTTCTCGATTTTGGAACTTTAGAGTTGGTCCAACCCAGACCAACCCTATTTGTATGAATATATATTTATATATTCTTTATCACTCCTCTTCTTTTTTTGCCATTTAAAATAGAAAGTTAAAAATCCTATTGCCTCTTTGTTTTGGTCGAATGTTGCCTCTCTTTGCCAAGCTAAGTTCGATCGCCTCTCCACGCTCGTCTCACGAATGTACCTTTGCTGCTTAGCTAATGACATCGCTCAACTCTCTTGGCCCGCCTCACGAACGCGGCTCGCTCACCTCTTTTCCCTCGCCCCATGAGCGCAGCTCAGCTAGTGGGTTCCTAGTCCATGCTTGATTTGAGAGCTTCAAGCTCGTGTGAGTTTTCGATTTGTGCTGGGTATTTATTTTTCCACTTTCACTTCTCGATTTGTGCTTGATCTGATAGCTTTCAAGCTCATGTAATTTTCCGATTTGTGCTGAGTATTTATATTTCCCCTTTCACTTCCCAATTGATTCTTCTCAGAGCTTTATGCCCATTAGAAAAATCTCTTTCTTTTTGGCAAGTACAGACTTGCCTTATCTTAGGGTTTTGTTTGATTTGTACTGATGTTCATAGTTTACATCACATTATAGATGTATATATAATTTCAAATAGTGCATTTGTCCTTTCGAGGAATACAAAAAACAAAACAAAAAAAAAGAGTCTGTTGGTCTCGGGTTGATCTTGGAACTGGACCAAACCCATAGGGTCAGCCCGGTCCCTGGTCCCAAGCTCTATAAGATCAGTCCCTGATTCCAAAAATTGGGACCAACATTGTGTGGGTTGGTTCCTAGGTTAAATGCTGGAACAAACTTAAGAACTAGGTGAAATTCAATGTGCAAGATGTTAAAGAAGGCAGTGAGAGGAGATGGGTATGTCAACACTCTACTCCACCACTCATAATGGAAGTGACGTTCTCTCGCCATTGACACCACAACTTGGAGGGTTGCTAAAGTCTCTATAGACTTCTTGTTCGTTTTTGGCAATGCAACAAATACTTTCTCGATAGTGTTTATCCATCAAGCAATCATGCCGTTTCATTTCTTTATAAAACGTTGGTTGAATTGGGGTGCAACGAGGGCTATTTCTTCTCTAATTAAGCATTTTTGGCAATGAAAGTGAAATTCCTCAGATATTACAAGGACATTCTACCTTTTTTTTTTTGTTGTCCGCTAGCTTAGATTCAAGATTCAAGTTGGAGGGGTTTGAAATTCTCCTTATCCATATTACAAAAAAATGGGCTACTAAGTGAGGAGGTCCAAGTGGAGCAACTATTGCATGTTGGATACACCAGCGGGTTCAATACAATGAACTCCACCCTAGGACAAAGATGGCGCCCAGTAGTGCCCAGAAATTTGTATAGTCTTTGCTTGTCAGAACAATAACACCCCAAGCTTTTCGTTCACACTTCATCTTCATCTATCAATGAGGTTGCGTCATATTTGGCATCAATTATTCCAAGTATCTTGAAAATGTTGGCGAAGACAATGTCGCCAATTATATCCGCTATAGTTCACAACTATAGCGAATTAATACAAAGATGGAACAGGCAAAGAAAAGAGAAGATGGACAAAAGTTTTACGTTGTTCAGTCGACCAAGAAAAAGTTTTTTGGAAGCCTACATCCATGGTAGAAATCCCCGTATTTCTTAGCTTCTTGAGGGAGATTCATTTTCCTTAAATAAAAAAGAGTAGATCATAGTTGCTAAACATAGCCTATGATTTTTATGGTAAATACAACCATTACATATTGGACTTTGATCCTCATTCTTATCATGATTTGGCATGCGTATCTCGCCAACATTCCCCCTCCAAGTTGGGGCAAAGATGTCTTCTGAGGTTAACTTGGCTAACATTTATCGAAATACTCCTTTAGAAAGGGGTTTGGTAAACATATCAACAAGTTGTTCTTTGCTTTGAACATAAGGAGTCTTGATAGTTTTATCCTTAACTTTCTCTCAAACAAAATGATAGTCGACTTCTATGTGTTTTGTTCTTTCATAGAAGACCAGATTTGATGTAATGTGAGTTGCTGCTTGGTTATCACAAAATAGCCTCATAGAAGCACATGGTCCTTTAAGACCTAAGTCACTCAATAGCAAGCGAAGCCAGGCTAATTCATATGTGGCAGATGTCATAACTCTGTATTCTGCTTCAGCACTAGAATGAGCAACCACACTTTGCTTTTTGCTTTTCCATGTAATGAGATTACCTCCTACAAGAGTACAAAAAACATTGGTGGACCTCCTACAACTTTTGTGTGACAATGTTTCTTCATAAGAATGCCACATCCCGGACATGACTTCAAATACCTCAATAAACAGTCGACAAGTTCCATTTGACCTTCAGTACGAGCATGCATAAATTGACTTACAAAACTAACAGGATATGCAATGTCTGCTCGAGTGATAGTCAAATAAATTAGTCAACCAGCTAATCTTTGAAACTGGCCAAAATCTTGGAGAGTAGTAGTAGTTTTTATCACTTTGTTCCCAAAGTGTAGGAGACTCTACAGGTTTTGCCTCCAATTTTCTTGTTTCTTTTAACAGATCCAATGCATATTTTCTTTGAGAGAGAAACAAACCTTTATCGGAACTGGCAACTTCAATCCCAAGGAAATATCGCAATCGACCCAAATCCTTGATATCGAATTTCTCACGTAAATAATTTTTGAGAGTTTCAATTTCTTGTAGATTATCACTAGTAATGACAATATCATCAACATAGATTAATAATACCACAACTCTTTTAAAATTTTTCTTAACAAATAGAGAATGGTCAGACTTACCTATTTTAAATATAAACGTTGCAAGGGCTGTACTTAACTTTCCACACCATGCTTGAGGTGATTGCTTGAGACCATAGATTGTCTTATTGAGTTTGCAAACAAATCCTTGATCTTTTAATGAGTGACCCGGAGGGAGGTCCATGTACACTTCTTCTTCAATCTCTCCATGAAGGAATGCATTCTTAACATTCATTTGGAATAGAGACCAACCACAATTGATAGCAATTGACATGAGAACTATGACAATATTCATTTTTACTATAGGAGCAAACTTTTCTTTGTAGACTACTCCGTATGTTTGGATGTATCCCTTGGCCACCAATCTAGCTTTGTGCCTTTCAATTGAGCCATAACTTTTTTACTTGATCTTGTAAATCCATTGACAACCTACAAGATGTTTTCCAATAGGTGATGGAATAATATCCCAAGTTTGATTTTTGTTCAGAGCTCGAAGTTCCTCATCCATGGCCTTTCTCCACACAGTTGATTTGTGCTCTTCAAGAAAGTTTGCAAGCTCAACATTTGTATTTATAGCTGATAGGAAGGTACAAAACTCTGGAGAGATGTAGTCATAACAAACATAAGCCTGTATGGGATAAACCGTAGACGACTGAAAGGCGACAAAGTCTCAAAGACCAGTTGAGGGCTTAGATGCTCGAGTTAATCGACAAACTAGAGCTATTTCCAGGACATAATCAGAAACTAAAGCAGCTATGTCTTGATAAGGAGTGCCTCTCCCATTTCTTTGGTCTCTATCTATCACCAAATCATCAAAAACAATCGGTAAGGGAGCAAATTCCATATCGAATCCACTGTAATCATAGTTATTAGTATTGTCACCAGTATTCTCCCCTTGAATTTGATCCCTAGAAGGAAAATACATGTGAGTTTCATCGAACGCAACATCCAGAGAAATAAACTTTTTTTGATTGTGGAGGGATCAACCCGCCTGGGTGGCGCTGCTGGAGCGTGCACTTTTCCTCTCGCAAAAGGTTGAGTGTTCGAATCCCGGGCGCCGCAGGGTGACTTAATCGATGGCACGTGTGTGGTGGCTAGCACGTGTCGCCCCCAGGGTTTACTCCCCGACTGTCGGCCGTGCGGGGGTTTCCTGGGTTATCAACGCACGGCCGACAGCCGAGGAGTAAACCCTGGAGGAGCCACGTGCTAGTTAGCACACACGTGCCACCAGTTGAATTACCCTGCGGCGCCCGGGATTCGAACACTTAACCTTTTGCGAGATGAAGAGTACGCGCTCCAGCAGCGTCACCCAGGCGGGTGGTCATTTTTAACCCTTTTTAACACTAGAATATCCCAACAAATGCATTTGTGTGCACGAGGAAGTGTGAACATAGCACGCACTACCAAATACACAGAGATGAGAGAGATTAATCGACCGGTAAGGAGCACTTCCATAGGAGATTCGTATTGCAACCCTTACTAGGAAGATGATTGGTCAAATAACAACTTGTTAGAACAGAATCTGACCGAAAATGTCGAGGTAAGTTTCCATGAATTAGAAGGGATCGTGTTACCTCAAGGAGATGACGGTTTTTTCTCTTCGCAACCCTATTTTGTTGGGGAGTTTTAACACATGAAGTTTGAGAAAAGACTCAAAGGAGTGATTGGTATATTCAATCCTATTGTTAGTACGCAATATTTTAATCTGAGCACCATAGTGCATATGAATCATTCGAGTAAATTCCTTGAAGACTATCAATACTTCACTTTTAGAGGAAAGCAAATATAGCTAAGTAGTACAAGATTTATCGTCTAGAAACGTAATAAAATTCTTAAAACCATCTCGAGATTCAATTGGTGCATTACCCCAAACATCATAATGAATCAACTCAAATAGTTCAGATGCATTATTTATCCTTTGAGAAAAAGGGAATCTATGTTGTTTAGCAAAATGACAAGTTTCACAAGAGCTTGAATCCAGAGAAAAAGTATGAACAATAGGTCGCAACACCCAATCTGATGGATGCCCCATATGCCAATACCATAGTTGAGATGTTAAGCCTTTATCCTAGTTAGCAACCAAAATCATACTAAAAAAATCAAGAGTGTATAGCCCCTTTTGAAACCAACCTTCACCAATCTTCCTCCCAGTAAAAGACTGTCGAGTCTTTTACCTCAAGGGATGGTGCTATTTTTCAGGACAGAATCATTGGGAGAAAGATTGGCCTGAGGCTTGCTCAGTATGAGCAATCTCCTGTTGCAACTCAAAAATCTAGAAAGCATTATCTTGATATCTAGACATATCATGAAGAGAGTCCCATAGAGCCTTTGCAATCTCAGAATATGCAAAAATCCCATAGATCTGAGGATCCATGGAATTAAAAATCCATGACATGACAAGATTATTGGTAGCTTGCGATCGGCATATTTAGGATCAATGATAGGAAGGGGTTTGATCAAGCCATCAATATGCCCCAACTTTGATCTACCTCCAAGAGCGATTGTAATCGCCTGAGACTAGGAGTGGTTATTGTGACCATTAAAAAGGACAGAGGTGAGTCGAGTGCTCATTTCATTTGAGCCAAAATGACCGAAATTGATGGTAATAAAAGTGCTGGCCATTGTGCAAACACAAACAAAAATCGAGAGAACTTAACTAATTATAAAGATAAGGTGCAAAGACAATGAAGCAATAGGAAGCATAGGGGCTTGATATCGATCTTGTTTGCTTTGATACCATATAGCGAATTAATATGAAGATGGTACAAACAAAGAAAATAGAAGATGGACAAAAGTTTTACGTGGTTTGGTTAACCAATAAAAAGTTTCTTGCAAGCCTACATCCATGGTAGAAATCTCCATATTCCTTAGCTTCTTGGGGAAGATTCATTCTCCTTAAATAAAGGAGAGTACATTATAGTTGCTAAACATAGCTGGGAGGACTTGATTCGTTCTCATTCAGGTTAATTAAATGAGTGTTCTTCATTAATTTTTCTCAAAAAATAGTTTACTTATTTTTTATATTTGAAATAAAAAAAATTTAATTTGATCTTTTTTAATTTGAACTTAGTCGGGAGGACTTGATTGCAATTTCTTTCAAAAGTTTATTTATGAATACAGTGGTTCAATTGACAAATTTAGAACTAAACAGAAGGCAAAGAGGAGACACTAGCGAAGTTTGCCGCAATCATAGTGATTAGCACTAAGGGCTCTAACCAATAGAAACTTATAGAATAAGTCTCTTAGGAACCTCATCCACCAACTAGACCCATCCTGCTGAACCCAACCCGACAAGAACGATGCTGTGATCAATGTCGCTGCCCTCCACCTCCTCTCCCTCGTGTACCTCTGGAGGATGAACCCGATATTACGAGTCTCGAGTTCGCCCTGTTTGGAAATCGAGCTTCCAATGTGCCGACCCAACACGACTGCGTCTTCGAGGGCCAAACACCCGCCTTGGCCCAAGTCCGGAGTCATGGGGTGCATCGCGTCTCCGGCTACGGTGACATTCGCCCGGGTCAGGTTCCCGAGGACGACATCCCACGGATAACGAAACATCAATGGCGCCCACGTCAAGGTGGAAAGGTCGGAGTGGCCAACAATGTCGAGGTACAATGCAGGAAAGTCTTTGGCTAAATTGTCAACCACTTCTCTTAGTAGTAAATTTGGGTCTCCTCCCATGTCGGCACCTGAAATGTAGATGTGTCGATGAGTAAAAATTGTTAGACAAAGGTTAAGTTGTTATTAGTTAAGCCTATATAAATCTTATAAAAATATAAAAAGCAGCTTTTCCCCAAGCATAATTGTTGTAAGATACATCTATGAAAACATTCAATTTAACCGGTGATGAGGAAATCTATGCACAGTAATAATGGTAGGGAAGATAACACCCACATACAATTTGGCTAATAAAAGCGACACAGAATACTTTTGTTAGTTCAAAGGTTTTTTTTTCTTGACTTCACAAACCAATCTAAGAATCACTAATGTTACTCTTACACATGAAGTGTCAGTGTTAAGAAAAACAAAATACCCTTTTATAGGCCATTATGAGCAAATATAAAAGGGAATGTACCAGTACCTTTTGGAGGAGCTTTGCAAACGAAAAACCAGTAAATCTCCTTACTGTTGAGAGGCATAAAACCAGCCCTCTTTGAAACATCCACGAATTGCTGAGCCTGATGGTCCAACCCATGGCCTTGTGGGTACACGGCCAGCCCGCGAATAGCAGCCCAGCCCGAATCAACTGGCGAGCCGAGCCCTAACCAACGTGCTATCCTAGAATGCACCCCATCGCATCCGATAACAACCTACATAAATAGCACATGTTCAAATAATATATAAAATCTTCAATTAACTCCAAACCCTCCAAGAAGAATTGGAATAGTGTTGTCACCACTGAAATCAACAGGAGATCTTGAGTGTGAGAAGTTATGATACCTTAGACTTGATGATAGTTCCATCTTCAAGCGCGACGATACAAATAGATGAGCCTTGTTCCACTTGGGTTTCAATGGAAGTGAGCTTTGAAGAGAAACGGATGGTATTTGGAGGCAATTCCTCAGCTAAGACCTGTAACAAGACTTTCCGGTGCACCACTCTTTGTTCATCTCCACTCCTAAGAAATATAAAAAAAAAGTGTAAATTCTTAGACTTTGAACATTACACAAATAGACTTTAATTCTTTCATTTAGTTACAATGATGTTATTGTCTGTCTTATCTACTTACAAAAAACACAATTGGTTGCATAAACCATTATAAATGGTCTTGCAACTTTTTATACACACAAACAACAAATCCATTGGATGAAAAACAATTTTAGGGTTCTGTGAAAATTCAATGATCTTTGCGGATATTCATGTGACTTACCATAGGATTTTTGCAAAACCCCAAAATTGTTTTTTTAATGGAATGTACTTCATCCAATGTAGTGATGAATCCAATGTTTCTTTTGGAAAAAGAAAAAGAAATCCGACATTTCTTAACCATGTCTGCATGCCTACCCGCCTAAAGTCAATTATACAGGAAATGAAGGAAACACATACGACGAATCAAAAACAGACGATGCATTGATCGAAATGAAGAATTTTCAGAGTTGCAGTACCCTTTGCTTGCATCATAACGCACTTCCTGAATGGCTTTGGTCTTCACATCGGTTACGTAACCCCTAATGCATGAGTAAAACATAAATTATGGGAAGTGTAATCTAATAAGAGTTAATTAAGTAAACGGAACTTGAAGATAGGTTCAAATATCTATCTAAAACCTATTTTTGATTATATATATAAGAACGGTAAAACCTTACTTGGAAAAAGGTGCGTAAAGGGAAGTGAGCTTATCCGAAACCCCGAGTGCGTCGAGTGCGTGCCAGGCGTTGGGGAAGAGGCCCAAGGCCGCACCGGTGGCTCTCAGCCCCTCCGCTCTCTCCAGCACCAGTGCTCGCACACCAACCTTCTTCAGGGCCACTGCGGTCGCTAGCCCCGCGATGCCTGCTCCAACAATCACAACCTCCTCCATTTGAAAAGCAACTTGGCTTTTTTCCCTTTTACGATCTTTTCTTCTTATTTGGGCGAGACTATGGTGTTGATCTATTTCAGCTATTTCAGAGGGACGATTGTGTTTGTTTTTATAGCTGTTGTGAACAGTCGTGTACGTCTAATGACGTGCTCTATTTGATTCCTCGTTTGACCAGATATGTGAGCTGCAAGAATCAAATTTTTTCAGTGGAAACGAGCGCATGACAAAATGTCATTTTCTTTGACCAGATATGTGTCATTTTCCCTTAATAAAATGTTAAATGCAAAGTGTCTGGTCAAAAATTGTAATTGAATAAGTGGGCGGCCCTTGACTTTTCTTTTGGAGGGAATACAACAAAGCACCGAAAGGAAAAAAGAAGCTCATTCGACGAAGGGACATGATGGTTGCAAAATATAACACGAAAAAACGAGTCGCAATGGTTCACAATCTGTCGCTTCGAAAGTCCTGCCCAGGAAGATAACCAGACCTCGGAGGTAACAAATCAAATAGCAAAATATCATGACGGTTATAATGCAAAATCTTTGGCATAATAGCATAAAAATAACACATCAAACAGAGCATCTACGAGCTGATCATTTAGAACTTTTTCCCTGATTTTTTTAATTCAATTTTTATATAAATAAAATTGTTATCTTTATGCTTACATTCCATCATATGATATCTCTCAATTTATACTATACCAAGTTCTTCATTCATTCATTTCTTTGTTTATCATCTACGAGCATCATATGTGCTTCATTCATTCAATTCTTTGTTTATCATTATCACAGTCAAGTTCTGATTAGTTTATTTTGCATGTGTATCGGCCCCTTCATCAAGTTCCATGTGTCACATCACTTGATTATTATTGGTTTATATATTTTTCATATATATGTGGTCGCCCTCCACCTATTATTAAACCTCTCTTGTGCATGCACTTGATCAATTGTGTTTCATTAAAGACTTGGCGCTCTTCATTATTTCTTGAGCGTTGAAGTCAATCCCTTCACTAATGGACTCTTTCTCTCATAATAAAAATATGTCTCAAATCTTTTGAGTCGAGCATACATGGCACAATGTAAGCCAATTGCTACTCCCACAACTATCAAGCAGCCAACACTCAAGCACTGTGATAAGTCTTACACCGATACATCTCATTTTCGAAGCATTGTTTGTGCCCCTCAATACCTTACTCTCACTCCCCATTTCTCTCGCTTGGTGTCAACATTGTTTACTAACGTACGTATGCGCCAACTGTTACTCACTATCATATGGTAAAATGTAATCTCCAATATATTCATGATACTTTACACTCTAGCCTTTGCTTCTTCTTTTTTTCCATAGTTTTCTCCATTTATTTGGCTTTGTCAATGCAAACTGGGTTGGGTGCACACTCATTCGATATTCTACCACTAGTTATTGTACTTTTCTCAGCTCAAACTGTATTTCATTGTGTACTGGGAAATAGCTCATTATGGCCCGCTCCACAGCTGAAATTGAATATCGAGATCTTGCTTCAATAGCTGCTGAACTCACTCTTGCACAATGCATAACATCAGGATAGACCAACCTCAACCTTCATTGTTACCTTTCTTGGACAACATCTCAGCGTTATATCTAATAACTAATCCGATTTTTCATGGTAGGACAAAGCAAATTGAGAGTGCTTATCATTTTGTTCAAGAAAAGTTTGCTCTCCGTAGTATTGCGCTTATCATTGCTCTGGTCTTCCCCACTGATCGGTTTGAAGGGGACTATTGAAGTAACCAATTAAATAGCAAAGTATTATCATGGTTATAGTGAAGAATCTTTTACAAATTAGCATGAAGATAACACATGAAGTTGAGCTTCCACGAGCTAATTATTCAGAGATTTTTCCCTGATTTATTCTTTATTCAATTTACATGTAGATAAAATTATTGTCTACCTTTCACTATGATTTTAGGTGATGATATCTCTCTATGACATCTCTCAATGAATTGATGTGCTTCATTCATTCAATTCTCTATCTTTACATGAACCATTAATAATGATATATATGGGTTTCCACAAATTTGACAATCCACGGTCATCTTCATACGGATGAAAGAGAATTAGCTGATATGCTTACAATCCTAAAATAAAGCACAACGGGAGAGGGGTCCGATTGCCATCTATTCCATATCACCTCTCCTCCCTATTGAACCGCCCTATTGAACCGTTGAGATATCCATAGGCTTGGCACTAGGGTCTGACCCGGCCCGAAAATTTCAATCGGTGACTGTTGAACACCCGAAGGCCGACTGTCGAAGAATATAATTGCCCTCTAAATTGATCGCCTCCTCTCATTTTTGACCATTTCTCAGTCCTTCCTCACATATCACACTCTTGCTCTTTAAAACTATTTGTCAATTTCATTTATTTCCTTTCTCCCTACAACTATTTAATCGCATTCTGAATATCACAATGAAGAACAATAACAATAACAACAGTAGTAACAACAATCTTTTCTGATTATTAAAAGTCAATCCGAACTTGAAGGTCCAATGGACGTGGGACTTGTGCACTGAGTCCTGCGACAACAACATACACATGCTGGCTCTGGCCCAACAACAACAGCAGTAACAACAATCTTTTCTGATCATCCAAAGTCAATCCAAACTTCACCATCCAATGGACGTGGGACTTGTTTAGTGAGTTTTGCTACAACAACATACACATGTTGGCTCCACTGCCGCAACAAGCCGAATTCGACGAACACAAACCACAACAACCCGATGTTTGTAAGGAATTGCAGGGGCAAACGTTGCAAGCTGCTTGCCACGCTGACGGTCCCTTGGATAAAGCCTCAAACTTGAAGGAAACCACCAAGCAACTACAACACTGGCTAGGCAAAGTAGAATATTGGACTTCTAGAGGACATTCCGGCTCGTGATCCATGCTAATGGTGTCAAGATGACCATTTTCACGTTATGTGGTTCTGAATTATTTGGCAAATCGTCAAGTGGCAAGGGCCAATTGAGGAGGCACCAAGCAAGAATGATACAGAGATGTCTAGGACCAGGGGAGCTCTTCAAGTACAACGCTGCCTATCGGAAGCCCGTTCAGTTACAACAAGGCGAGCAATTTGCAGACAGTTGCATCTTATTGTCTTGCCGTTGAGCAATCCTTTGGCTTCCCTGGATATCCCCACTACGTCCACTACGTGCATACAACTTTGTAGCCTTCGTGCAGGCCTATTCCACATACATCAAGCACAAACAACTATAAGTTGTTGTACAAAGCGGAAAGGGTGGTATTTCTGTATCTGCTATTGACAAATAATTTATGAATCTTTTCAACTTCTAAATTTTGGACCAAATCTATGAAACATGTGTACTGTGTCGTTAGTGGCCCTTAGGTCGATGGGAAAGGTGAATCACGTTATCTTGCTCTTACGTATAAGAAGCTAATATTCCAAATGCCAGAGTAATGAGAGCTATCGATGGGTTTGGCATCTCCGATAAATTCTTTAGCTTCTCTTTAGATAATGCCAGCATAAACACCTCCTCGATTGATAGCAAAAAAAAATAAATTGACATACATGAAGAAAGCACATGCCATGCATGGACCTTGTCTTATTGCTCTTATACCTTCCTTTGGATTCTTTTCCAACGATGTCTCCTAGAGAGCCAGAACACAAATTGGACCGTCCTAACGAACGGGTCAACAGAGGATGTTTATTCAATCCGTGTATTTGACCCAAACATTGACGTTGTTGCTGGATATTTCAATTAATCATTAAAATTTTGTTAAATAAATAAAGACTCCTTAATGAAAACCAAGCTCGAAATTGGCAAATACGAAAAAATCAAAATCCCTTGTATTGTCAATCAGACTATTTCCATACAGCTTAAAAAGGAATACAATCTAAACTTACGGATATCAGATGGCTAAACCCAACAACGCAAGTTCAAATCCAACTTACATGAGCAAGAGTTTAGTAAAATAAGGGATAAATGCATTGGAAGTATTAAAATTTGTCACAAAAGTGTAATTGAGTCCTAAAACTTTCAAAAAGTGCAATTAAGTCCTAAAACTTATTATGAAGGTGTAATCGAGTCCTAAAACTTTCAAAAAGTGCAATTAATGGAAGAACTTGATTTGACCAATTTGACTTTAAAACTTGATTGTATTTTTGAAAGTTTTAAGACTCAATTGCACTTTTACGACAAGTTTTAAGACTTCCAATGCACTTATCTCATAAAATAAAGAAGAAACAAAAGTGAAATGAGTTAGTCTTGCGAAGTTGTTGAGTGGGTGGATCTTTTCTTCTCCTAAGACATCCATTTTATATCCATGAGCCTCTGGACGTCACTTTCCACGTTTTACGACTTTTTCTCCACAATTATTCATGAAAAGTATGTAAAAGAGAATTACCCATTTGCAACGTAGGAATTTGATGGAGTTTTGGATAAAGAGAATTACCCATTTGCAACATAAAAATTTGATGGAGTTTTGTTGGATCCACTTTAAGACAAAGAGGAGACCCTAGGAAGCTTCCCACATTCAAATTGTGTCACGCAAAGTACTCTAGTCAATGGATGCCTTTAGAACAACAAAATATCCATTAGGATCTTCATCAATCGACTACATCCCGTTTTGTTTCACCCAACTGGACAAATACGACACCGTTATCAATGTCGGGCCCTCCATGTCCTCTCCTTCGCAAATCTCTCTAGGTCGATGATATCTCAGGTGGTGAGTTTTCCTTGTTACAAAATCGAGTTCCCGATGTGCCGACCCGATACCACTGCGTCCTCAAATGCCGAACATCCACCTTGGACTGAATCGGGGGTCATCAGGTGCAAAGCATCTCTGATCACCGTTATGTTTAATTGGGCTACATTCCCGAACAGGACGTCCCACGATATCGGAACATCAGCAAGGCCCGCGTGAAATTCGAAGGATCAAAGCGATTGATGACGTTAAGATACACGGGTGGGAAGTCCTCACCAAGTTTCCACTCACTTCCCATTGTATCATTTCTGTGACAACTCCCGTTTCCATTCCGTGAATTGAGAGATCAAAGGTCAAAGGAGGATCGGCAAGCAACTAAGGAACATCACATTAAATATCTAAAGGAATTTATAGAAACTTGGCTTCGTAAAGAGCCTATTTTACTTAGCCAATGTTTTCATGTGTCCGTTCATCTCTTAATTGATGAATTGCTTATAACTATTTCTTGTTTCGTTGAAGCAGTCTGGTTAATGTTTGCACGTAACAAAAACTGGTCAAAACCCGCACGAATATGCAACAGCAAATCAGAAGCTAATGTTTGTACTTTTCATGCGCAGCGCAGTTGTCAAAATTGACAAAAAAATTGAAATTGCCTGATTTATAGACTGTAAAATAAACCCATTTGGAACGTTGATAATATGGATCCCACGTAAGACTCGCCTAATTAATGTTTCAGATGGACATGATTTATATGGTTCATATATACTTTAAGAACTTCTCTTTGTTTGATAAAATCTAAATTGTGTTGTTAGCGTGGATGGGTCCACCCCAATAGCTTCTTAAAGGCTCACAACACCAAATAATTTTGCTGGTGGTGCGGATGGTCCGTCATTAAATTGCGCTGAATCAAATGTTATAATATTATCTGTCTCTTTCTCTTTGTTTCACAAATTCCAGCACTAGATGGCAGATGCAATATGGTTAATTTCCCTGGTATAATTGCAAATACTCATTCTATACCTAATGTTTCTTAGGATATCACGAAAGAAACGACTCGATAAATATCCTTTCAAAAACCCAAAAGTGACTCAATAAATATCATTAAGAAATAGGGTAAAAGCCATAAAAAACCCCAAACTTTGCTGTGACACATTTACTCTAAACATTTTTGTGACCCCAAAAACCTCAAAATTGTATCCGTGTAACCTATTTATCTCAAACTTGTATTCGTGCGATATAGTTATCACAAATTTTTTCTATGACAAAAAAAGTTTATATCAATGTGACTCATTTTTCCCAAATTTATTTTTTTATGACATAAAAAATCTCAAACTTAGACCTGTGCCACACATTTATCTTTAAACTACATTTCCAATCATCGGAAAATTGGTGATAAAATCAGGACCAAATGGTTAAGAGAGAGCCAAAGTCTCTCACTCCAGTCCTCACATGAACACGGAAACTGCAGATTTTTTCAGCAGATGGTTTTTGCTTACATGTAGTGGTCTTTAGCTTGAGTTTTGTTAATCAATTTCGCTTTAATTGGCTCGAATCTCTGCCCTCCCTTGCTTTGCACATTTCCTCTTCTCCTTGGAGCTGGTGATATGTCCTTTTGTTGCTGTTCACGCCTACTATTGCAACTTGAGAAGTCCAGTCGCCCGGTCCACCTCCAACCGGTTATGGCTAAGCTGATATTTCTCCAATTCCAATTCAATGCTTAGTTCAATCTCTGTAGTTCATTTCAGACTAGATAGTTGGAGGTCTAAGGAGCCCAATTATGTGGGGGATATGAGTGAATGAGTGGACGTCTATGGGTCGAGGACCGGTGGGGAGAAATGTTCATATCGGGAAAAGTAGCGGCAGACTCCGCAATCACGCAGAAATGCGAGTCCCTTTTTGAAGGCCCAAAACTTCTTTTTCTTTGTGCAAGTCCTCTGGTGCAGGGATTGGGCGACACCTTATTGAAGAAATAGATAATTTGAAAACTAAGCTAAGAACTAGCAAGCGAACCATATACCTTTTGGAAATAGACTCAAAGACGCTTGTTGTGATATCTGGTTTGTAATTGTCTTGGTTCTTTTGAGCCTTGAACTAAGAAGGAGCCTGGACAAAAAAAGTCTCTGAGAGCATGGATGAATCTGGGTGTGCCGACAGGTCTCATGCTTTTGTCTATCAAAATATATTCTGTTGGGCCCAACTTGTTATAACATCCCCATATGCAAATTGCAGTAGGAACCTTAGTGGAAAAAAAAAATGCAAGTTGGCGAAATGACGAGGTTTTCAGTTAGGGGTCGAATTTCAACATCATCGGCGAGGTCAAAGATCCTACAACTACATCATGTCTAATTTATCTGGCCTTCCGAGTGAACAAAGATGTAGTTAATGCACCCGAAGTGCTCTATGATTAGTTTATTGGCTGTACCTATTGTCGGTTTTCGTGTCTTGATTTCTAGCCAAACTTAGCAAGAACCGACCCAAATCTAATCCCTCAGGATGCAACTGATCATCAAGCGAAAAGGTTCATAAGAACTAGGAAAAAAACACAAGTGCAACCGTGAGGCAAACAATACCATGAACTGATCTGCTATGAATTGCAATAAACTTCATCACCACATATTATACAAAAAAGAAGACCAAAACCCATTTGCAACTCCGTAATTAGATGGAGCTTTCGGATTCACGTGAAGGCAAAGAGGAGACACTAGGTAGCTTGCCACAATCATATTCGGTTATACTATTTACAACTCTAGCCAAGAGGAGCTTATAGAATACAACATCTCTTAGGAACTTCATTAATCGACTAGACCCATCTTGTTGCACCCATCCCGACAAGTACGATGCTGTTATCAGTGTCGCCGCCCTCAATCTCCTCTCCTTTGCATACCTCTCCATAGCAAATCCAATATCTTGGGTCACGAGTTTGCCGTGCTTGGAGATCGAGTCCCCGAGGTGCCTACCCAATACCACCGCGTCCTCAAGAGCTGAACATCCACCCTGGCCCAAGTCGGGAGTCATTGGATGCATAGCGTCTCCAGCCACCGTGACACTTGATCGGGCTAGGTTTCCGAACAGGATGTTCCAAGGGTATCGGAACATCAGCGGGGCCCATGTCAAACTCGAAAGATCGGAGTGCTTGACAACATCAAGGAACACGGACGGGAAGTCCTTTGCCAAATTTTCGATCACCTCCCTTTGGGTCATTTCTGGATCTGCTACTTTTTCCAAACCTTTTGAATTGAAACATTAGGATCAAGGAGAATTAGTAAGCTACTATTAAAGGAGCCATCATAGTTCAGTGAAAGTTAGGGATCTGAAAAAAATGGGAGATATTGATTGGAAATATACGTCAAGATCGGCTTTAATTAGTCAATGTTTATCACATATACATTCATCTCCGAATTTATGAATTAATTCATCATAACTATTTCTTTCTTTTCCACTAAAACCAATCTGGCTACTTTTCTATTTAGTATGTTAAGAAAGAAGCGACTCACTCGAGAATATTAAAAGACAAAATCCAGAACGATCGAACAGAAGATAATATGTAATATATATGATACCTTTAGGAGGACATGTTGCCACGAAGAACCAGTACACTTCCTTATCATTGAGAGTAATAAAACCTGCCCTCTTGCCCACATCTACAAATTGTTGAATTGCGTGGCTGAGGTCATATCCGTGACCCTTCGGGAACACGGACAATCCACGCACTGCCGACCGGCCTGAATAGACCGGCGGGCGAAGTCCTAGCCAATGGGCCACCATAGAGTGCACGCCATCACATCCTATAACAACCTGCACGTACAATAATTACTAATTAGGGTGCAAAAAAATTAAAGTTGATAAGTTACCTCATCTTATTTCAATTCAAAACAAGGTGCTCGAGAACTGCAGGGACCTTAGACTTTATGATGGTCCCATCATCAAGCGTGACAACACAAATGGAGGAGCCTTGTTCTACTTGCGTTTCGATGGAAGTTATCATGGAAGAGAATCGAATGCTATTTGGAGGAAGCTCCTCTGCCAGAACTTCCAACAAGACTTTTCGGTGAACCGCTCTTGGTTGGGCTCCATTCCTGCTCAATTCAGAAGGCGTGGTTTTCTATCCTTAGCAGACCAAAACACATACCTCAAATAAACGATTGTTACGAAAAACAAGCGACCAAAGTATAACATAAATAGAACAAGAAGAAAAATTGAATATCGAATTTACGTGGATCATTCGGTGGGACCTACTCCACACAGAGAGAAGAAGATCCGCTGTAAATTAAACGATACAACGAAAATTACAATCACACTCGAATCACTTAAACAATGTCAATGTTTTCCCAGCTCCCCACACACAATAATTAACCTGATAATTCCTCGTGAAATAACTTTTTAGTCTCACAAAGTTATTTACAAATCTTATCACAAGATTTATTAGCTTGAACACCAAAAGCTCCTCTTGGATGCTCTTCACAAAGAAGACCCACTTTTTATATAGAAAAGAATTGGATCCAAAATTGAAAATCTTTTGTAGTAAACCTACTTAAATTAGGAAATCTACTTCGATCATGTTTTCTTTATGGACTTCAAACCCGAGACACTCTTTCAACAACATAATCCTATAAAATTGTCCAATTCTATCTAATAAAAGGAGTATTAAATAGTCAAACTTAATTGAGTAGATGAGCTGTAAAAATAGGGGTTATTTGTTCCATTCATGGTATATTTCTGACGGTCATTTATAACATTTTGTGCAAATTAAAAACATATAGTAGAAGATTACAAGAAATTAATTGATCTATAACATTAAACAGTAAATTAAGGAAACAAGTGATGATGAAAAAGTAGGTAGAAAATATGAGAGGAAATTGGAGATTCACCGGTTACTTCGAGGATAATGCACTTCTTGAATCGATTTAGTCTTGACATCAGTTATGTATCCCCTAAAAACAAGCCAAAAAAAAAATCAGAATATTAACAAGTAAAATTATTATTTCTCATCATTGAGAAATTGTCGGACAAATTCAAGGTCAAGCATTATGGATCTTTAATTATTACATAACGGATTTTAGATATTTTCGAAACCTAAACGCAATTTAACGAAGTACAAAACCAATGCAGAGCTTATCTTTCTACTCAGTATATCTTGCTTGAATAGCCTATTGTTCTTTCTCACTGATATAGCACTTTCTCCCTTCATTTGATGAACATCAATGTAATAATTTATATTGTTCTGAGAATGAATCCCATTAGCAACTTCAATTGGTAAATTTCACGAAGTCATTGGACTTCGGTGCATTTTACGACCAGCCACTGTATTTTCATCATCCATCAAGAATGGTCTTAAATTGAAAAGGAACAAAGCCAAGGGTCGGCTTCCTCTCAAATTTGAGTGTTCTCATCTTTAATTGGTTTCTTCTGCTTCGATAAATCAAACAATCAAATTTAAAAAGCCTGAAAATATATTTTCGATTCCAGTAATAGCAGAGAAATCACTCAATTAACTCCCGATCTGTACATGATTGTTGAAGTAAAGATTGGATCGGGTTTTAATACTTCGAAATTATTCAACATTAACGATAATCAGACATCTGTGTTCCTGTACAAAGAGCAAACAAGGACCTTACCTTTCGAAAGGAGCATAAAGGGCTGCGAGCTTGTCCGAAACCCCGAGCTTGTCAAGCGCGACCCATGCATTAGGGAAGAGACCGAGAGCTGCGCCGGTCGCTCGCAGCTCCTTCGATCTCTCAAGGATGAGGGCTCGAACACCGACCTTCTTAAGGGCCACTGCCGTTGCCAGGCCCGCGATGCCGGCACCCACAATCACCACTTCCTCCATATATGGTTGTCTTCTACTTCGAGCTTGTGAGTGTGTGCGTCTTTTTGTTTTGAATTGGGATAAGGAGTCTCTTTTCTTACTGCTGCTACTTATAGAGTGGCAAACTTGTCTTTTGATTGCTACGTACTTGCTTACGTATGCTACAGAGGCATCATTGAATGAAAATTACAGCCGCAGAATGGAGGGCAATAATTGAACGCAACAGGAACTATTTTTGGAAAGGAGCAAAACTTGAGAAAGCCCGTTAAAATTAGGGATAAGTGACACGGACCGATTAAATTGAGAACTGTCTGAATCGGATTAAATCAGTCAGTTTTCAAGGGCATCAGTCTGGTTTTCGATCTCAATTATTTGGAACTCGTAATTTTTTATCCGGTCTGCGGTTCTAGGAGAAACCGGACTGTACCAATTATTTTTTTAAGCTGTCCTAGAGCATGTAATAAGCAACAAACAAAAGTATGATCTGCTCAGTGATGGAAGAATTTTCGACATGTTTCTCAAGGGTTATACGAGCTTTGGAAAAAAGAAAAGGAGAAGCGCTGGAGAGAGAATGCGAGAGAGTAATCGATCTGTTGACTAAGTTCTGGGTTAGAGAACAGAGCTAGTGTTTCAGGGCTGATGTGTTTGAAGTCTGGAAGAAAATCTGCATGGGTTAGACGTGGTATAATTTCTTGTTTAGGTGTAGGCAGCACACTTTCGTTTTTGTCCACTTGTAAATGTTCAACCAGGCTGCCATCGTTCTACAAACATTGGACTTACGTACTGACCCACCAAGCTCCAAGCCGAGAGAGAGAGAACAGGAATTATTGTGAATCCATTGGTCTAATGGACCGCCTGGGAACAGACCAGTCCAGCCTTAGGACTAGGCGATCTGGTTCGCGATTCCAGAAAGAGGAAACTGGTCCTACTGGTCCAGTTTCTGATTCCTAAGTGAGACTAGATTGGGAACTGATCACCCCTAGGTAAAATAACGCAGCTATTGGCTAGTTTAGCGAGGTCGAGCCTCGCCCAGCCACTAGCAAGGCCAGCGAGGGTGGGCCTCGTTGGCCATCACCAAGGCCTAACGACTAGCAGAAGAAGAAGGGAAAAAAAATAAAAAAATAATAAAAAATAAAAAAATTTAGAAAAATTTAAAAAGTTATCAACATCAACACCGACTATGCCCCATAAGACGGTAGGTGTCCACGTCAATGATTTTCAACCAAAATAAGCCAAAAGGACTACGCTGGCAGATCTTCAAAATATTTAGGACTAAATTGATCAAATTAAAAGGTTTAGGACTGAATTGACATCCGTACAATAGGTTTAGGATTTTTTTGTAATTTTCTCATAAAATATGAAAGGTCTACTCATATTTATTTAGTCGCCTCAAACTTTTATAAGTATCACCAAAAAATGGATCTCAAATTTATACAAAGTCTTTAGGTAAATGGGACAAGTGCATCAAAAATCCTTAAATTTATCGAAGAAGTACAATTGAGTTCTAAACCTTATTAAAATGATACAATTAAGTCCCTCTGTTAATTCTGTTTAATTTGGCTTATGAAAAGTACTAATATGGTTTTCAAAGACACGTAGTGCCAATGTAGTGCCCACCAATTGTCACCTCAGAAAAAATTAAAATATTTAAAAAGAAAAAAATTAAAGAATTTTAAACTTTAAAAAGGGTTTTTACTGTTTATCTTCTTCTTTTGTTGAATGCTTACTGTTCATGCTCCACCCGCCATGAAATCTTGACATGAAAAAATGAAATTCTGGGTTTGATTTGCTCCAAAATTGATGTCCCGACATAGCCGAGAGCTTGACAAAACTCGAGCAGTCATGGCCGTGGCTTGTAGAAGATGAACAATCTAAGAATTCAACGAAAAAAGAAGATGAACCGTCTAAGAAGTAGATGAAGGGTAGTTTTTCTTATCTTCTTTTAACTTTTTTTAAATATTTTTTTTAGCTTTATTTAAATTTAGGTTTTCAAATTTTTTCTTATGTGCTGCTTGGTGGGCACCATGTGTCTCAACAAAATAATTAAAAAAAGCCACATCAACATTTTTTGTTAGTCAAATTAGACGAAGCTCATAAAGGACTTGATTGCATCAATTTAACAAGTTTTATGGCTTAATTATACATTTTGAAAGTTTTAATACTTAATTGTACTTTTGCCATAAGTTTTGAGACTTCTAATACACTTATTCCTACGTAAAAATAGAGAATCAAAATGGTTTGCAAATTGATCTATAGAAATTTTTCTAAACGAACATGAAAAGTTACAAGTATTGTTTAAACAAATGCACCACATGTCTAGATTTTGTTAAACCGTGGCGTAAAAAGTCTAGATACATGTGGTTTTACTTCTAGATGTATAATTTGCCATTAACACAAAATAATCCTTTTTAAATTCCTTCTGGTAAATAATATAATATTCTATTAATTTAAGGGCGAATCTATTTCGACTCTCAATATAACTAAATTCATCCCATTTTCACTAGAGAGATAAAATTGTCCTCAATTATTCAATTGCAATTTAATGTGGTGGCCTCAACAACCCTATTCAGTGAGAGCGAGTGAAAAATCCTTTTTTATTGAAAATCTCTCGTTCAGCATCTTAAGAAGTTCACCTTGCAAGCAAAAATTGTCTCAATTGATAATTACCCTTGGTGGATATTTGGCGATGCGAACATGGCAAAATAATCACGCATAAACTTTCAAATACGTATTCTGAAATAGCCTAACTTGTCCATATCCTTTTATAGACATATGCATATTTGCGCTAATCGTCTTTGACAAGTAAAATGTCCTTAAAGACTCAAAGAGCACCTGACCTTTGGAGTGTCCCCAAAGATGTCCCAAAAACTCTCAAATGTTCTCTCCAACAGAACAGACACGATGTGCCCCTGGCAAACTGCAATCCCCCTATTCATGGACACTGCTTTCATAGCTTTAAGTCTCCTCAACAAGAATTGATACGTGCGTGCTCGGAGTCTTACTCCCCAATGGTACACCATGAAAATTAGGGCACTGGAGAAGCCCTCTTTACCATCCCATGAGAGATTTCTAAAGAAATGTCGGTTATTGAGCAGATGATGCATCAAACATCCGGCAGAACAGACACGATGTGCCCCTGGCAAACTGCAATCCCCCTTTTCATGGACACTGCTTTCATAGCTTTAAGTCTCCTCAACAAGAATTGATACGGCGTGCTCGGAGTCTTACTCCCCAATGGTACACCACGAAAATTAGGGCACTGGAGAAGCCCTCTTTACCATCCCATGAGAGATGTCTAAAGAAATGCCGGTTATTGAGCAGATGATGCATCAAACATCCGTGTAAGAAACCCTAGGTATTTCATCATAACTCTTCTCAAACCACCCGAAAGGTAAATTGGATATTCCTTTGAAAAAGAAAAGCATTTCTCATTACGCGAGATACAACCAGGATACCTTAGAAAGACATGTGTATTCTAGAATAGCCTCAATTGTCTATTCTTCCGATGAATGCATATGTTCTTTGCATAAAAATTTATCTAACAGGAGACATGCCCTTAAAAGACATGAACAACACGGGTAAGCTTTTTTTACTCATGCCATGTTCCAAAAATCCATGTACCTACTATTGTTATGGTACCCTTCGAATATTAGATTGACCCCTTTATTTACCATGTATCTATTATTGTTATGGTACCCCTCAAACATTGGACTGATCCCTTTGTTCACCAACCAAACATTGGACTGATCCCTCTGTTCATCAGGTACCTACGATTATTATGGTACCCTCGAACATGGGATTGATCCCCTTTGTTCACATCAAGCCTTTTTCAGGTACCTCTAATAGGATGCAGGTACTTCGATAAAGCAAAACCTCGTCAAGGCGACCGAAGATAGGTTCGAGTCCTAGACAAATAAAATCCCATCAAGGCGACCGAAGAGAGGTTCGAGTCCTAGACAAACGATTTCCTTCGTCAAGGTGATCGAAGATAGGTTCGGGTTATAGACAAATGAAATCAAGTCGAGGCGACCAAAGATAGGTTCGGGTCCTCAACACACAATATCAACTACTTGGGACGACTCTACCCTCCTGGTAATGTAAGTAGCCTCGAGTATGTCTTTATATGCTTTAGCATGCATCATCTTATATTACATCATAAAAACTGGGACCCATGGTCCCGCTAAAAATAACATTCATCATACATGCATTGGCCATATTTAGGTGTCATTTTATCTTTGAATGTAATTTCTATGAGATCACCTTTAAAGAGAAGCAGCTATTGACACTTATTTTACAATTTTTGCCCAAAATTAATTATGCAAAATTTAGGAGTTAATTTTTTAATCAATTCTTAAAACAAAAAAATATATTTATCTAATTACATTGCATATAAAAATTAGGTACATTTGCATTAATAGGGCCTATTAGAACATATTTTCTTAATCAACTTTCAAAAAATTTTATTAAAAAATTAATTAATTAAAAAAATTTAAAAAAATTCTGGTTGGGCCAGGTTGGGGCCAGGTCGACCCGGCCCTTTCTTTTTTTTTTCCCCCGTGCGAGCCCGACCCCTTTTCTTTTTTTCTCCCCTTCGCGCGAGCTGGGCCCAACCCGGCCCAGCTTTCCCTCCTTTCTCTCCCCCCCCCCCCAGCGCCGGTCTTCTCCCTCTACTCTCCCCTGTTTCAGATCGTCTAATCGATGGATGGCCGAATGGCCTTGGCATCCCCATCCGAGCCGGTAAGGAGCAGTAGGGGGAGGATATTGATGGGCTCGTCCCATCTCTCCCCTTTTTCCAGCCCCTCTCTCTCTCTCTCTCTCTCTCTCCTCTTCCCCTCTATGGCCGCGGAAGTCAAAGTGAGCAGAGCAGATGATTGTTTTTCCTCCCCTGCACCAGCCTAGATTGGCCAACGAAGTCGCAACGCAGAGCAGGCCGATGCAGGGACCATTAAGGCCATGACTTCGGGGTGAAGCAGGTGGCTTCAGTCGCCTATAAAGGGTAGAGAGAGTGGAGAGAAGGGGCGATCCTTCTCGGTGAGAGAAAAAAAGAAAAACAGAGAGAGAGGCAGACCGAGAGAGAAATACAGAGAAAAAGAGTATACCAAGGCGATGCCGGAACAGAAAAAGAAGCCAATAGCCTCGCCGATGCTTGAGAATCGATCGGAAACTCCCCTGGAAGCTGCTCAGACCGGTGAGCCTCCCCCGGTCCTGTCTTCCCTTGTTTTGCCGTGCAGTTTGGACGGGACTCACGCCAACCGCTTAGCGCAAATTCCGGCCCATACCATCTCTGGTCCCGACCCCCACTTGCTGTGGGATGCGAACTGTGACTGTCAGAGCCAATCGGGTTGCTGGAGGAGGTCGAGATCCCTCAATTTTTGCTATACCTACTATCTGTTCGATGAAATGCCTCAAAGAGGTTGGGTTTATTTTTGCTTGTTGGCCGGCAAATGGGTAGTCGGACAGGGCGCCCGGTTGTCGAAAAAGGTAGGTTGAAGCTCATGAGGTGGAGACCCAGGCCATAGGTGGCCTGGGTTGTCCAGCGAGACCGTCGGATCTCGCCAGCCGAGGCTCACGCGTGCCCAAACACGCAGGAGCCGTCCTTAGACCAGCCTATAGACTAATTGGACTGGTCTACAAGCCAAATAGGGCCGATTTGATTGGGTCGAATCGACCCTATTTCATCTTTATCCACCGGACCAGGCCTCGACTGGGCTCGATTCGGTCCATACCCGGGTCAATGACTTGAGTTGACCCCTTGACTCGGGTCAGATCCGAAAATCCGACTTGGGTCAACGCGATAGGTCTAGTCTGTTGACTCGGGTTGGTTCTAACAGACCCGGATCCGCCGACCTAACCCGATTTTAATATTATATTATTATTTTTGTTAAAAAAATAAAAAAATTTCTTTTATAATTAGGGTATAATTCAGATATAAGTTTTGTCTAATATTTTTCTAAATTATGTGGCATATCTTAATGTTTTTAAATTGTTGTTGTATTATTATTATTATTATTATTATTATTATTATTATTATTATTATTATTCATGTTGTTTTTTATATATAATTACATAAATTGTCGTGTTTAAATAAGATAAACCTATAGGGTTATACGGTAGTATTTTGCATGTTATTTTTACTACTGTTGTGTTATTATTATGCATGTTTTTAATTAGAAAATAATTGTATAAATTATTATGTTTTGAATGTTGTCGCCTTAGTTAGGGTTAGAACCCTAGACTACATATCTATCTTGACTACTAATCACTAATGATTATGCACTCGTTTAATTACCTCACATGTTAGGAGAAAGGTCCTAAAATCAATCTAAATTGCCTAACAAATATTTTCTGAAATGAACATGATAAAAAGGTACCGAAAGGATATTAGTTATTCAACTAGTGTAACCAAGTCTCCAAACTCATTTAATCTCTGGTTCGTAGAAGTAAGCAATTCTCCCATTGTCTTATTTGAGTGTTTAATCGACTCATCATAAACCGATTAGTGGCGACTCCTAGATAAAAACCACTTGCAGATTAAAAACCTAAATCCTAAGTCACGATATGATATAAGCTTGGGAGAGCCCGAGTTAAGTCTCAAACTTAGACTTAGCGTGTACCAGACGAGACCCTCATTTTTTGAAATAAAACCAGAGGTCGGTCGCAACAATATTCCTTGTATACATACAATCTTCATTTACATAATAGCTTAAGCTTTTGAGTTGGGCTTTCAAACATGGTATCAAAATAAAATGCTATCCATTCGGTATCTGTGTCCACTCCTGTTAATCAAATCACATATGCTTTTGGATTGGAGTTTTTAATTATGATAATTTAAAATGATATTTCTTAGATATCAAACTTGAATTATACTGCATTCCTTGACATCTTTCTCTTCGTACGTGGATGATGTTAAACATGCCAGCTCACATCAATTTACTTGCCTCAAAACTTTTACGATTAATATGAAACAAAAAATGGATTGTAAATCACGTCAGTAAGGCGAACCCAATAACTTGAGTCACGAGTTAGTTCACGGAAAACGAGCCACAATACCACCGCATCCTCGAGCACTGAACATCAGCCATGGCCCAAGTCGGGGTTCATCAATTGAGCGTCCCCGACCATCTGTCACATTTGATTGGGCTAGATCACTAAATAGGACGTCCCAAGGATATCGGAACATAAGCGAGGGCCATGTCAAACTGGAAAGATCCTTTGAGTACCTGTACCCAAATGCTGGAAGGGTTTTGATCTATTCTCCAATCTTGCTTTCCAAGCATAGCTTACTGAAGGATAATAAGTCTTTAAGCCCCATTCCTCCTCGATCCTCCCTTCTTTTCATAGCCTTCCAGTTTTTCCAGTGGAGTCCCAACTTTGAATCACCATTCTTCCACCAAAAATTGGAAACTTTTTGTCTGTTGGCTCGGCAAATGAAGACAGGTAGTTTAAAAATCGACATGGGCATATAGATGCAACTACCTTTCTAGAGACTGGCTCACTAATCCCCCTAGTGTTTTATGGGACCTCATTGTTCCGAGGCCCGCGTGTCGTGTAATGGAAAAACTACTTAAAGTAATGAAACTTAATTATCTTTCTGATAAAAAAAACTCGAAAGATCGGAATGCATGACGACCTCAATCGCGTCACTTTTGTACCACTCTGGGTCTACTACTTTTCCACTACTTTGAATTGAAATGTGGGGGTCACAGGGATGGTAAGCAACTATCGAAAGATTACCATAGTCTAGTGAAAGTAAAAAGGTTAATACCACTAAAAACTCTAAACTGATACATATATGATAATTTTACTTCAAACTAATTTTTTGACCATCAAAAATCCTAAAATAATACATTTGTGACAATTTTACCTTCCGTTAGTTTTCATTAAATTTTACCACCAAATTGCTAAATTGGATGACATGTGGCAGTTGACAGATATATCAGTTTGGGATTTTATCATTTGTTGGTCACATGTGTACCAGTTTGTGATTTTTGTGGTATTAATTCAATTTGACAAATGGTAAATTTGTCACGAATATATCAGTTTGGAGTTTTTGGTTATCAAAAAAATTAGTTTGGGGTAAATTTATCATAAGTATATTAATTTGCGATTTTTCTTGATATAACTCAAAGTAAAAAATCGTAACAAAAGATCACAAAATTTTATCGGAAATAATTTGTCAAAAAGTTGGTTTTAACTGGCGAATGTTCATCATCTCAACGATCATCCCCCAATTTATGAATTGCTGATAACTTTTTCTTTTCCTCCAATTAAAAGCAGTCTTGCTAATTTTCCGCCTAAGATACCACAAAACAAGGGGCCTCATGCAATGTCATTAAAAAATGAAACCTAAAACAAATGGAAGATAAACTAAAAGAATTAGATCCGCGGTACCACGAGGACACTTGCCCGCGATAAATTAAACTAGCCATGTCGCCCACGTCCACAAATTGGTGAATCTCGTGGCTGCGGCCAAGTCCGTGGGCCTCCGGGGACACGGCAAGAATAGACCGGCGAGCGAACTTCTAGCCAATAGGTCACGATAGCGTGCACGCATTCCCATCCTATAGAAACCTATAGATACAATAATTATGGCTCTGACGGATTAAAATTTGCCAATTACAGAAATTTATTTCAATTTATGGTGGCCCCATCATCATCAAATGTCGACGACACAAATCGATTGGCCTTGTTCTACTTGGGTTTTGGCCGATGTGACCTTGGAAGAGAATTGACTGTTATTTGGAGGTAGCTCCTCTGCCATAACTTGCAACAAGACTTTCTGGCGAGCCGATTTGGCTCCATTCCTGCTTAATGCAAATCGTGCTTTTTTGTATCTTTGGAATGTTAAAAAACGTGCATAAACATAACATTATTGGATAAAAGTTGAACAATATTATCTAGCCAAGAGAGTGTTGAGCAATCAATGTTAAACAAGTAAAATAATTTATTTGAGAAATTCAGTAATCACATATGGACTACCATAGTGGATTTAAACATGCTTGTTTTAACACAACAATAATAACATAAGAAAAGTCAAGAGAGATAGAGAGCGGTTATGGTCATGCTCGTGTGAGGGCCCTGCCATGGCACGAACGACGAGAGCAAATCCCGGTCGCAATTGACGAGGGCTTACCCGATATGTTGTGAGGGGCTCACAATACCCCATCATCATGGTGTTACTAGCCGGCAACACTTGAGAATGTGACTATGCCAAACTTGGACTTTCTTTGAGTCGTCCACCCTTTTCTAGAGTCGCCTAAACTTAACCTTCCATGATCTATCTCTCATTCTCTCACTTAGTCCATCCCGGATCACAAAGGGAAACTCAAGAAAGAGGGCAGTGTTTTGAAAATAATGCTTTATTTTTTTCTTATTGTGTTGGATATGGATAATAGAAATGAGTGTGAAAGGAGCTATGGCAATTTTACCACTTTCGTGGTCATTTACCATTAATACGAAAGTTCTAAATATTATCAAAAATTTTTAGAGCGATTGTCACACACTTGAGATTTTCAAGGCCAATTGATGGAGGAGACGGTAAAGATGACCTAAAAAGGCTTGAAGTTTCTAAGGGTCTAGGGTTTCATTGGTACGTAGAATATTCCCAAAGTAACTCTAGTGATAGAATATTTAAATATTAAACTACACATTCATCTAATATCTTAAAACAGTTGATTGTGGTCTCACAAAATCTCTTATGGTATTAGAGCCAATGCTATCTCTTTAGCAAGTGTGCGTTCACTCCCCATTAGTCAAAATTCCATATGTCGCTCGCTGGAAAACGTAGTTTGTATTTTAGAGAATTTTTGTAATTAATGATAAAATCTCCACCATAAGATCATAGATAAGATTTGAAGCAGCTTATCTCGTTCCAAACATGCTTACAAATTCATCATTCCTAAGAATCAGCTTGTTGGAGATGGACCATCAGCTGTAGGTTTCTTCTTCTGAACATTAACTATAGAATAGATAGTAAGGACAAACTCACATAATTCACTCTCATCCAACAAGAATGAAACTTTTCCTTTGGACGTGGTCTCCATAAATACGTTATCCATCAATTTGGCACGTAATTCCAAAGGGTCGACTTGCATTGCCATCTCAAAGTAGGACGGCTAATATTTACCTTTCAGGTCCTTTTTTCAGAAACTTTCAGATGCATTGGCATCTTGCATCTACTTCTAGGAACCAACAAAAGAGGACAAAAATTATTCAGTGCCTTGCATGTGCTCTGTACAATTCAATAACAAAACTCTAGCAGAAAACAGAAAAAGAAAGGACAAAAAAGAGGGGAAAAAAGGACAGAAAACAGCTGTAATTCAATAGCTAAGTGGGCACAAAAGGCCCATGTTAAGTGGCCCAGCAAGACGTCAGTTTGTGGCCTCTGAAACGAGCTCTGGGCCCAGTTTGTTCAGAACCTTTGGATGCGTCAATAGCGCCCAATGCATGTTTTGAAACTTGTTCTCCTTTTTATGGGCCCAATTCCTAAAAAAAAAAACACTAGCTTTATATCAGGTCACAGTTCTGACCCAAAATTTTTTAGTCTCATAAAAATGCACCAACAATCATTTTGTACCCAAATCTAGCCTCTATCAACTTTTCGTCCAATGTCGCCATTAGAGCTCTTATGTGACTACTTCACTTGTACATTAAATGTAATCCCTTGCTTATGTGGATTTGCATCCCAAACGACACCGTTTTGGTGGTCTTGAAATTGGGGGAAACTTCAAGCAATTGGGCCTTAATTCGTAACTTCAAATGAGATATAATCTAAAATGTTAAATTAATGATTTTTAAATCAAAACAAAATCATTTTCATTGAAAAAATAGACCCAACCCATCTTCATCCTCGACCAATTTGACCCCTCACCGGGTACCACTGTTGATGTTCGATTCTCGCCGACAAATTACGCCGACAAGCCTCTATCCCTCACGTGCGCTGTCTATCAATAGAGCTCGCGCTCCTAGCCATGCAACAGTTGTTTGCATGGCTTTTTCGGATCAATTAGTTGTGATTAAAAAGCATGATTGGCTTGGATTATTTGCTAATGAATGTGAGGTTTTTGTTCTTGTTAGGAGTGCGCAACAAAAATCTAATACCTTCACTTAGGGAGATTACCAAAGGGAGCTTAAGTCTGAGTCACAACAACTTTTTGTTTTGAACATACATTCACTTATAATCTTAACTTAATGAGTTATGAGTCAACTACTTATATATTGAATATCAATTTTCTAATGTTGAACTTTTTTAACACAAGTCAAACGTGTATCTCAACAGTCTCCACATCATATGTGAGCTTAGTGTTATGTATGATTTCCGTTAATTTAGATATTATTCTACATCAATATGTCTCAACTTGAATTTTCTGTTGCCTTGTGAGGATTGCATCAACAATGTCCACCTTCAATTATGGTCTCTTTCTCTTGATCGAACATAAAGATAGGATCCTTAGTCTCTTTCTCCAAACAAAAACATAAAGACAGGTTTCTTTAGCCAAACCAAACCGTGAAGGCTACCCAGGAACCACATTGGTCATAGGATTCCTTCACCTTCATTCATGGTCTCTTTCTTTGGACCGGAACCATGAAGGTCATCGGGATAGCATTGCTACACCAAGCAGCCACCTTCACTCTAGGTCTCTTCTACCAAATCAAACCATAAAGGTTGCTCAGAGATACATATTGGGAGTGGGCCATCAATCAATCATCGACTCTGACACCATTTATTAGAAGTCCTTAGCAAAAATCTGATATCTTCATCAGGGGAAATCGCCTAGGAAGAGGCAAAATCCAAGCCTAGATACCAATAAATGGGTGCTAATATGCAAATAAGGGAAAACGAAATCAAGGCTTATAGCAGATATGCTCTCCCACACACAAACGACTCTCCAGGCCTCTATAAAAGGGATTGTCTTTTAGCCACCAAACCCCTCTTCGAATTTTGTTTCGCACTTTAGAACTACTTTATAGTAGCAGAATTCTTAAGCACGGGAAATCATCTTCATTCAGAAGTTTATGCCAATGAATTATAGGCTAACTAGGATATATTAACTATTGCACACCTAATTTTTTAAAATGAAGCCATTTAAGGACATGCATCACTAGAATAAGACGTTTAATAACATGTCGAACAATTGCTATTAGGAAGTCGCAAAGTATCTGGTCACAACATGTAATTGTAGCCATAATAAAAATAAACCATGCGCTATTCCCTTATCAATTACCATAAACTAACTTCATCATGTTCCATAAAAAAACGAAATATGAGAAGGCAAATTTCCCATTTGCAACTTCGAAATTAGCTGGAGATTCCGGATCCACATGCAGGCAAAGAGGACACACAAGGAAGCTTCCCACAATCATATCGTGTAACACTACTTACTACTCTAGTCAAGAGCAGCCTATAGAACACTACATCCCTTAGGAACTTCATCAATCGGCCAGACCCGTCTTGTTGGACCCAACCCGACAAATACGATGCTGTTATCAACGTGGCCGCCCTCCATCTCCTCTCCTTTGCATACCTCTGTAGGGAAAATTTCATGTCGTGGGTCACAAGTTTTCTGTGCTTGGAAATCGAGTCCCCAACGTGCCGAGCCAATACCACCACGTCCTTGAGCGCTGAGCATCCTCCCTAGCCCAAATCGGGGGTCTTCGGGTGCAAAGCATCTCTGGCCACCGTGACGTTTTCCCGGGTTAATTTCCCGAATACAACGTCCCACGGGTATCGGAACATCATCGATGCCCATGTCAAATTTGAAAGATCAGAGTTCTTGACCACGTCGAGGTAAATGGGCGGGAAGTCCTTGGCCAAATTTTCGCTCACTTCCCTATGTATTGTTTCCGGTTTAGCTCCCTTCTCCATGCCTCAAATTGAGACATTAATGCTTTGTCTGGGATATGGTGAAGAGAAAATGTGTGACAAAAACTCGGAATCTTTTCAATTTCCCTACGTTTCTTCCCAAACAAATCTTTTTGTTTTTTACCCAATTTCCTGGGACTCTTCAATTTTCCCTCTCTTCCCCGCCCAACAAAGCATGAAAGGAGAATTGGTGAGCAATTACTAATAGTCCACTGAAAGTTGACAATCTGAAAGGACTCGTACAAAATTGATTGGAAAATATTTGTAAAAAGTTGGTGCATATGTATGTATGTATGTATGTATGTATGCATCTCTAAATATATGAATTGTTAAAAACTATTTCTTTTTTTTCTGCCAATTAAATGCAGATTGTCTAATTTTCCATGCAAAATATCACGAAAAAAGCGACACGCTCAATATCATTAAAAAAAATGAAATTCCACACTGAAAGGAAGATAAATATAGGAAAGTTAAATCAATGGTACCTTTTAGGAGGACACTTGCTCGCGAAATGCCAGTACAATTCCTCGTCATTGAGAGGAAGAACACCAGCCCCCTTTCCCACGTCCACAATTTGGTGAGTTCCGAGGCCACCACCAAATCAGTGGCCCTCCGGGAACACGGACAACCCGCACACCGCCGACTAGTCATGGCCATGGTTCGGAACCGGCCGGTTCCGGTCCGGCCGGTTTCAATTTGTAATTTTAAAATTTTAAAAATAAATTATGAAATAAAAAAATAAATAATTATAAAAATATGAAATAATGAATTATTCAATATAAATTATAATCAAAATGAAAATTATAAGGGTGATCGGTTCCCGGTCGGAGTCGGGAACCGAACCTGTAAGACAGATCTTTTAATTTTAGAACTAGGAACCGGACCGGCAAACCATAGAACCGGGAACCGGACCATTGGTCCGGTCCAGTTCTAGGCGGTCCAATGGAACCTTTTGCTCTTAACTAGCAAAGGATCGTAGCCACAAAAGACATACAACTTTACATGCTTATGGCTTGGCTTGGCTTGGATTTTATAAACAATCCCTTTGATGGTCTCTTCATTCCCATTCGATGTGGGACTCTTGGCATTTGCATTCAAGGCAAACCGAGAGTCCCACATCGAATGGAAATGAAGAAACCATCAAAGGAGTTGTTTATAAAACCCAAGCCAAGCCTTGTAATTAGAGTTCAATACACCCAAGCCAAGCATTGCATTTGGAGATCAATGCACTTATAATGCATGGCAATTAGAGTTCAATTTGTTTTATAAAAAAAATTAAATAATGAATTTTTTTAAAAAAAAAATTTCAGCATTATTATTATATTTTTAAAATAATTTGGAACCGGAACCGGGCCCGTAGGCTACGGGCCGGTTCCGGTTCCGAACCGCGGGCCCGGTCCACGGGCCGGGCCCGGGTTTGACCGGGCCGGTTCCGGGCCAAAACCGGCCTGTGGCCATGACTACCGCCGACCGCCCTGAATAGACTGGCAAGCAAAGTCCTAGCCAACGGGCCACAACGGACTGCACGCCATCACATCCTATAACAACCTAAATGTACAACAAATACACAATTGCAACTCGGAAAATTAAAGTCGGCAAATTGCCATATTAATTCAATTCAAAAGAAGGTATAAGAGAAATTAATTATAGTGACCTTAGACTTTATGGTAGTTCCATCGTCAAGTGCGATGATACAAGTGGATGAGCCTTGTTCGATTTGGGTTTTGAGCGAAGTGATATTGGAAGAGAATCGAATGGTATTGTGAGGAATCTCCTCCGCCAGAACCTCCAACAAGACTTTGCGGTGAACTATTCTTAGCTTGCCTCCGTTCCTGCTGCGTACACGTTTTTCTATCTTTAACGTACTAAAAGTCATGCATGAATTAACAATTAAATGATTGAAATTGTTACAATTGAGAGATGAGCCTGTCAACATAGGGAAGATATACTTGAAGCACTTAAACACCCTTGTCCTCCTAGCTTAAGCTTTCAGATGAAAGCTAAGCTTGATGTTATATTTGAATGTTTTAATACTCTCCCTCATGTGTAGACTAAACTTTGGCTTAAGATCGAATTGTGAAAACATATAATGGGGGTGCCAATAGGAGCCCAAAAATTCTTAAACTTAGATCGCCCTACTATGATACCTTATAAAATTGTGTATACAAACGTTTACTACAAAAGTTTATGGTTTCAGAAGGATTGATAATGATTCCACAAAATTTTACATGCATGATATTGTAATCAAAGGTCTTGAGTTTGATGCACAACTCATTTCACCCATTTTCCTTTTTATCATGAGTTATGTCTGCAACATGTCCTTCGCCCACTCGTCAGGTTCGCACGCTTAAGGCTGCATCATCATTAAATTGGTATTCGCTTAAGGGTGAATGCTAGGATGTAAAATATATTTTTTCTGTTGTACTCTAATAGCTTTAGCTTTCGTAGTAATCAATAGCACATAGATGCACATTTAACTTTAAGTGTAGTTTGTCCCTTTCATGGTATATTCTTAATGATTATAGGTATCATTTCGTGCAACCAAAATAGTATAAGATCGGTACAAGAAATCAATTGATCTAATACACTCCTAGTGTGCCTATTTGCTAGAATCAACCTGCCTCAAAAACATTATAAAAAGGAAATAACAAATGTTTAAATGCTAGCAGGAGATATAAATGATGGAATTTGGGATTCACCAATCATCTGAACCGAATTGCACTTCTCGAGTCGTTTTAGTCTTGACATCAGTTATGTAACCCCTAATAGATAAGTACAAAAAGATCGAAATATTAATCAGCGAAGTTATTTCTTCGAGTAACTAACCTATTAGAAGAATCTAATGGAAGGGAATAAAAAAAATTTTAAAAAAAAGTGGAGTAGGTAAAAAGATCAAGTCCCAATTGTGCAAATTCCCTTCTCTCACTGCTCTCCCTCCTCTCCAACCCTCAAAACTCTCCTTTCATGTAATCTATATAAACATACAACAGTATACTCTTCCCTTGTGATTGCTTCTAATAATGACAAGTAGAATTCAAAATGGAGGTAGGAACACATCATTAATGTTCGCTATAGTTCGATATTGTATACCTTTCCCTTTTCTCTAAGATTGATTATCCACAACAGATTTTGAAAATAAAACTGGTCACTGCTATCTTTAAGCCATTGGCCAAAGAAGCAATTTTAGCTAATCAATTTCCATATTGACACATGGTATCAATAAGATAACAAGAAACTGTTGTCGGCATTGTCACTTATTCATACTAATCGTCGTACTACCTTCTTTGGGAAGAGGATGTTAGGGTTCATCCTAAGAAAGATTTCCATGAAAAGCATGGACCAACATATTCTTCTTTCAAAACCAAGCGAAAGCTACCATCAGAAAAGTATCGGTAATTACAAAAGTTTGTGGTGAATAAAAGCACCATATTGTACGAAATTGAACAGGCCTCCGTGAAGTTTTATAGATATCGGTGCCAAGTGTCCAAGCGCTTGGACGCCAACCTTCTTCAAGGCCACGGCGGTAGCCAGCCCCGCAATTCCGGCGCCCGCTATCACCACCTCCTCCATGTATACAATCGTCTTCAAGCTTGTGAGCGGGTAGGGCGTTGTTTCTTTGCTTTGAAATTGGCAAATCCGTTCGTCTATTAATAGCTATATATACCTGGTTATGTAAGCTCAACTTGGCTCAGTCATGGAAACTATATAATTGTTAGATAGAAGAATAGGAAGGGAGAGCAATGATTGACGCGGCATGTCTTCGGAAAGGAACAAAACCTAGGCCCCTTGATTGGTTAGAATATTCGCAATTTTGTTTTAAGTGAAAATAAAGAAGTTTTCTAATTTCCTTTTTTTTAGAAATAAAATTTTTCAGCAGAACTAGAATTTTACAAATTTATTAGTTGTGTTGTCTTCAAAGTTTATACGTCTTTTCGTTTGTTTATATATGTTTATAACCTCAATCAATTTTGAAGATGAAACAAGTCCTTTGCTTTTGTTTCATGGTATTTAAGTTCTTTCCAAAAGGGGAGCTTGATTTATTTTGTTTTAAACCCACTCGATAGCCAATGCCTTTCTCCGTGTCACGCGGATTTTTAAATTGTGGTATCATTATCAATTGCTCTAAAAATTTAAACTATTAAATGAAGGCATTCTTTAATATTTAAATATACTAGTACTCTTTATCATACTAGATTAGGCTTTGACTTAAGACTAAAACTTGAAAAGATATAATTAGTGAAGCAAATAGGGGTCTAGAAAGATTTGAGTTCAATTATTCAGCAAAATTTTAGAAAATTATTTGACCCGGAATATAATAATTGATATAGTAAAATTAATTTAGATAATTCTAAGAAAATATATTTATAACATATTTGTGAAATACATTATTAAATTTCTTTTTTATATTTTCTTCTTTTTAAACCAACTTACTTTAAATATAGCATATCTCATTTCTAACTAATATGTTTAGAAAAAATGAAAATGAAGCTAAACCACTTAATTCGAAATTGAGTTAAAAAAGATAAGATTGATAACATTTTTATTTCAATGATAAATTTTTTATAATTTGATCAAATATATAATCGTAAGAGTGAAATAAATGTCACTCTTTAATTAATCCAGTAAAACTATAAGAATATAAAACTTGCACACTTTACTGAAACAAATTATGTACATTTCATTGATTTTTTTTACTTTCTTCTTGTGAAATTATCTAATTTTAAATATATCATTAATCAATTAGTACAACCATTTGGACTAAATTAAAAATGAAAATGCTTTCATATATAGTTCACTTCATTTGAAATTAACTTATAAAATCAGATAAGTGAGAAGTCTAGAAGCTTAAATCAATCAGGATTGTAAGCATAGATTGAAATTGTCAAACTATATCACTATAGCATGAGCAACCAAGATTTATATATACATTACGAAACACTATTTTTAATAAAAGTGATAAATGTACGTTTTACATTATCTTTTACACACTTGCACCGGATGTTCACATAATTATAATTTATGATATGTAGGTTATCTTTCATATTTGTAGGATTTTACACATTTTGGTTTAATGGAGGTTTATTTACATAAATGTTTCATGACATGCATTAACAAAACCCCTATCTTTGTTAATAAATTCGGGAGAGAAATATCGGCAGCAACTTCTCTTAACTCGTACTTCTGCTTGATTTTCGATTTTGACATTTTCATTAGTTAAAAAACTTCAAATCCTGCATTATGATTTTTTTTTAAATTCAAAACAATTGAAACTTTCATAGAATGATTAATACCACGAAAAACTCTAAATTGGTACATATATGACAGATTTACCCAAAACTAATTTTTCGACCACTGAAAATTCCAAACTGGTACATTTGTGACAAATTTATCCTCCATTAAGTTATTTAACACAAAAAAAAATCATAAACTAGTACGTTTGGGACAAGCAGAGAATTAAATTTCAAATTGGTACATTCGTCAACTGCCTTGTATCATTTAATTAAGCAATTTGACAGTAAAATTTAACGGAAATTAACGGATGGTAAATTTGTCACAGATATACCAGTTTGGGATTTTTGATGATCAAAAAATTAGTTTGAGGTAAATTTGTCATATTTATACCAGTTTGAGGTTTTT
Organism: Syzygium jambos; assembly: GCA_031216235.1. Classification (NCBI taxonomy): domain Eukaryota; kingdom Viridiplantae; phylum Streptophyta; class Magnoliopsida; order Myrtales; family Myrtaceae; genus Syzygium; species Syzygium jambos. The sequence goes on from CM062228.1 coordinate 6,003,618, forward strand.
CGTGGTAATAACCCTTTATAGAATACGAACCTCATACATGAACTCATATATATATATATATATATATATATATATATATATAACTCTTCTGATAATTTTGAACAATATTTAAATTTTGATGGGAAAGGGGAATGGAACAATCAAAAAAGTTATCAGGGAGAAAGAAAGACAAGGAATAAACAAAGAAGGAAAGTGGAAAGGAAAAATAATATATAAAAGGAAGGAACAGAGCACAAAGAGGTGATCGATTTGTCTTTTTATTGATTTTGTTCCAATTGTTGCTTGTCTGGAACACACCAAGTAGCTGCAAAGCAAGAGACACACCCACACCTTTACTCTATTGAACAGTCACCCTCACCCCAATTTTGTATGATTTTTTCTCATCCACCCTTATTTTCGAATGGCTCACATGTTTTGTAATTATCGAATTATAGAGATAGAAATTGGGCAAAATGGTCCAGAATGGAATGTGTCCCGCCATTTGGCCTTAGGAAACTCTGGCAAGCATTAAGCATAAAGTATTCATGGGAAAGTGCTTGGAGAATATATGCATCACTTTCAATATGTTATTCGTTATTGAGTTTCCAAAATAATTTCTTCCGACTGAAAGTAGAGCTCTAAACATAAATATGGATAGATGACACAAATGATTTTTGAACTTTGACCACATGTACAATATGATCCTTGAACTTTAAATCTGCTCAATGTGGTTCTTGAACTTTAACTCAATGTACAATGTCGTTCCTAAACTTTTAATTTACTCAATATGGCTCATTGATTTTTGATACATGTTCAATTTAGTTTATGAATTGTATGAAAATGTTCAATGTTATCCCTGAACTTGAATTATTGGAAGGACAATATTGAATATTTTCATGCAATCTAGGGACTAAATGGAACATATATTAAAAGTCCATGGACCTCAAATTAATGTCTAACAATTTCCCAAATTAGCGTGGGCAAGTCTACTTAGCCAATGAAAAACTCAAATCATCTGAAGCCGAATCTTTACTCAAATCAGTGAAAAATCTGCGAAGTTACTGTTACTACCCAAAAGAATCAACCTATCAAACTAAAAAATAAAAGTATAAAACTTCAATAAATCACTTGGCAATAGAATACCATTAAAGTAGTTTCCTCGTGATTAATTAAGGCAATAAGGTAACTCAAGCCTATACAGACTAGCACTCAACGGTTCTGGCACAAAAGCTACGCCATCGTAATTCGATACTCCCCGAAACTTTCACCATTTTCAAAAGTGTAGCAACTAGACACGCTCGAACCAAGAGACAGATTATTCATATCCTCAATTGAGCACAAATCCGCCACTAGAACAAACCATCGCATACGTGAAACACCATAAACAGGGTGTTACAAAAGTTCAAAGTGCAAGCGAAAGAGAAATGATCACTTGCAGGCTGACATGCCGACGACAAGATCCCAGAGCCAGAGAGAGCGAATCAGCCACCGGAGGAGAGGACGACGTCCTGAACTTTTTTGTTATGAATTGCAATAAACTTCATCACCATCTTGTTAGAATATTTAGATATTATTTACCTCCCCGGTTACATATCGACGCTTTAGGCTTGGGCCAAAGTTCAGCTCATGTTTGAGGGAGAGGCTTAGAATATTTAGATATTAAATCACACATTTATCTAACAACTTAATTAAGTTTTAGCAATGGTCCAACTAAATCTCACGGAGCAAGATAAGAATAAGAATGCAAAAGAGAGACATGCATAATCCTTAGAGAAAAGGTATATAGATAAACATCCAAATATTGCTAACGCGTCCATATAAAATAAAATAGAAGACCATTAACCATTTGCAGCTCGTTAATTAGGTGGAGCTTTCAGGTCCACATGAAGGCAAAGAGGAGACACTAGGAAGCTTCCCACAATCATTCTGTGTAATGCTATTTACTATTATAGCCAAGAGAAGCCTATAGAACACAACATCTCTCAGGAACTTCATTAATCCACTAGATCCATCTTGCTGCAAATAACCTGAGAAGTACGACGCTGTTATCAATATGGCGGCCCTCAGTCTCCTCTCCTTTGCGTACCTCTCTATAGCAAATCCAATATCTCGGGTCACGAGTTCGCCGTGCTTGGAAATCAAGTCCCCAAGGTGCCGGCCCAATACTACCGCGTCCTCAAGCGCTGAACATCCGCCCTGCTCCAAGTCGGGGGTCATCGGGTGCATAGCGTCTCCAGCCACTGTGACGTTTGATCGGGCTAGGTTTCCGAACAGGACATCCCAAGGATAGCGGAACATCAGCGGGGCCCATGTCAAACTCGAGAGATCGGAGCGCTTGACGATGTCCAGGTACACGGGCGGGAAGTCCTTTGCCAAATTTTCGCTCACTTCCTTCTGTATCATTTCTGGATCCACTCCGTTCTCCATACCTTGATGAATTGAAACGTTAAAGATCAAAGAAGATCAGCAAGTAATTATTCAAGGGGTATCATAGTCCAGTAAATGTTAAGAATCAGAAAAAAAAATTTACCAGATATTGATTAGAAATAATTTGTAAAGAGTCGGCTTTAATGAGTCAATGTTTATCATATACATTCATCCCCCAATTAATGAATTAATTGTATTTCTTTTTTTATTCCTGCTAAAAGCAATCTGGCTACTTTTCTATGTAGTATATCAAGAAAAAAGTGACTAACTCGATATCATTAAAAAAATAAAATCCAAAACGAAGGGAAGATAAAAGGTGAAAACTAGATTCAATGGTACCTTTAGGAGGACACTTCCCCAGGAAAAACCAGTAAATTTCCTTATCGTTGAGAGTAACAAAACCTGCCCTCTTGCCCACATCCACAAATTGTTGAAACGCGCAGCCGTGGTCTAATCCGTGGCCCTCTGGGAACACGGACAACCCATGCACTGCCGATCAGCCCGAATAGGCCGGCGAGCGAAGTCCTAGCCAATTGGCCACAGCAGAGTGCACGCCGTCGCATCCCACAACAGCCTACACGCACAAATAATCAAGGTTCCGATAAGTTCAAAGTCAGCATGTTACCGCAACTTCTTTCCATTCAAAAGAAGGTACTCGAGGACTGTAGAGACCTTGGACTTTATGATGGTCCCATCATCAAGCGTGACAAGACAAATGGATGAACCTTGTTCTACTTGGGTTTCGATAAAAGTTATCTTGGAAGAGAATCGAATGGTATTCGCAGGAAGCTCCTCCGCCAGGACTTCCAACAGGACCCTTCGATGAACCGCTCTTGGTGGGCCTCCAATCCTGCTCTAATGCACGAGGCATGGTTCTCTATCATTAGCATTTGAAGAACACATGCATAAAATTTATTGAATAAGATTATCCAAATTTTATCTAACAAAAAGAGCTTTAAATAGTCAAACTTAACTAATTGGCGATCTTCTTCGAAAATGAGCTGTAAAAATAGGGCTTATTTGTGAGAGTCATTTGTATCCTTTTGAGCCAGTGAAATATAATTAGTAGAAGATTACAAGAAATTGATTGATCCAAAACATTAAACAGTAAATTGAGGAAACAAGCGACCATGAAAAGGTAGGTAGAAAACACGAGAGGAGTTTGAGATTCACCGGTTATTTGGAGCATAATGCACTTCTCGGATTGATTTAGTCTGGACATCAGTTATGTATCCCCTGATAGACAAGTACCAAAAAAATCAGAATATCAACGAGTAAAATTATTAATTCTAGTAACTGAGAAATTATCAAATAGTTCAAGGTCAAGCATCCCAGATCTTTAATTTTTTTTTAAAGAACCATTTAAGAAGTTCCCCACACCTAGAATTTATTTAACCAAGTACAAAATCAATGTAGAACTTATCTTTTCGCTCTGTATATCTTTGCTTGGACAGCCCATTGTTCTTTCTCACCGATATAACACTATTCTCCCATGATTTGATGGATATCAAGGTATTTAGTTGCACTATTATGAGAATTAAAATGAATCCCATCAGTAACTCCAATAGGTAAATTTCACGAGGTCGCCACTAGGCATGTAACCCTCTTGGTAAAGGGATTAATGGGTAGGGCCGGAGAATACTAAGTCCAGGATTCGATCACCGTGAATACCATACACACATGTACATAAAAGATAAGAGTAAAGACCACAAAAAAATTTCACGAGGTCATTGGAATTCATTGCATTTGACATATATGAGATGGGGAGCTTTTCACCTCTTCTAAGAGATGCTTACACTAATTCATCATCCATCCAAATCGAAACGCCCGAAATTATGGCTTCCATTTCCGGTATTAGCAGAAATGACTCATAAAGTCCCGATTTGTGATTGTTGATGTAAGATTCGATTGGCTTTTAATGCTCTCAAATGATTCCTCGCCTCATTCCCGTAAATCCGCAATAATCAGACGTTTGTGTTAATGTATAAAGAGCAAACAAGGGCCTTACTTGTGGAAAGGATCATAGAGGGGCGCGAGCTTGTCCGAAACCCCGAGTGCGTCGATCGCAAGCCATGCATTAGGGTGGAGACCGAGAGCTGCGCCAGTCACTCGCAGCTCCTTCGATCTCTCGAGGACAAGCGCTCAGATGCCGACCTTCTTCAGGGCCACCGCTGTCGCCAACCCCACGATGCCGGGGCCCACTATCACCACTAGGGGTGTCAGAACCGAACCGAAAAACCGAACCGAGATACGAACCGAATCGAACCGAACCGAAAATTTCGTGTATTTCGGTTCGGTTTCGGTTTCGGTTCGGATCATCAAAATTAACCATTTTTTTTTTCGGTTCGGTTTATTTCAGTTCGGTTCGGATCAGTTCGGATCGAACCGAACTGAAATAAACAATCTTCCTCTCACCGAGACCCTCCTCTCCTCATTCCCCATCGACTCTTCCTCTCGCCGCCCTCCACACTCTTCCTCTCGCCGCCGTCCCTGCTCTTCTTCTTCCTCCCCATCGGCACCAACATCTCCTACGCCAACATCACCTACACCATCCGCGCCGGCGACACCTTCTACCGCGTCTCCACCGAGCCTTTCGAGAACCTCACCTCGTACCAGTCGGTCGAGCTCGTGAACCCCGCCTTGGTCCCCACGAACCTGACCATAGGGGTCGACGTGGTGTTCCCAATCTTCTGCAAGTGCCCCAACGAGACCCAGTCTGGGGCTGGGGTCAATTACCTGGTCTCCTACGTGCTTCAGCCCGGCGACAACCTCTCGAACGTCGCTTCCAGATTCGGGGTCCAAGAACAGAGCATAGCGGGCATCAATGGCCAGGATACCAAAACCACCGAGACCCTCTTCGTGCCCGTCTCTAAGCTCCCGAATCTGACCCAACCCATCGTCCCCGCCCCCGCGCCATCCGCGAAAAAGGAACGAACAGGGGTCATCGTGGGACTGGCGATCGGGGTCGGAGTTCTTGGGGCTCTCTTGATCTTGGGGATCTTGCTCTGGGTCCACCGAGAGAGCACGAGCAAGAAGCGCGGGGTGGGCGGCGTGGAGGGAGACGGGGAGAAGCGGAAGGCGTACGGCGAGAAGAGGTCGAGCGAGATGGAGGTGAACCTGATGGCCGACGTGACGGACTGCCTGGACAAGTACAGGGTGTTCGGGATCGACGAGCTGAAAGAGGCGACGGAGGGGTTCAGCTCCAAGTGCCTGATCCAGGGGTCGGTGTACAAGGGGTGCGTGGACGGGGAGGTGCTCGCGATCAAGAAGATGAAGTGGAATGCCTACGAGGAGCTCAAGATTCTGCAGAAGGTAAGCGGGTTTCTTCCGTCGCTGATGCCTCGGTTTAATCTCTTCACAAACTGATTTGATCCTCTGGGTTTGCTCACGGTATGCCTGGGTTTGCTCTGGGCTTCGTCCCTGCTTCTGTAGTTTTTCAGAAAACCGAGCCATGAATAAAAAAGCAAAAAAAAAAAAAAAAGAAGGAACCGAAAATCAAACCGAACCAAACCGAACCAAATCGGCTTATTGGTTCGGTTTCAATTCGGTTCGGTTCCTATTTGGTTCGGTTCAAGGAGGAACCCTTAACGGTTCGGTTCGGTTCGGTTTTTCAAGAAAACCGAACCGAACCGAACCGTTTACACCCCTAATCACCACCTCCTCTATATATCGGTCGTCTTTAATTTGAATTTTCAAGCTCGTGAGTGCGCACGCGCCCGCGTTGTTGTTCTGAATTTAGATGAGGAGTCACTTGTACTAGGGTCGCTATTTATCGCGCGGGAAGGTTTGCGGTCCTTGCGATAGCTACGTACCTCCTTACGTGTGCTATTGAAACAACACTGAATGAATATTACAGCTGCAGAACAAATTTTCAAATGTCTAGAATTTTGCTAAACTATGGGCGTGAGAGGTCTAAATGCACGTGTTTTTGCTTCCAGATGTAAAATACGCCATCAACACAAAATGAACCTTTTCAAATTCCTTGCCTTGTCTTATAACTTGCGCAAGCAAATGCGCAAGGATGGACCTTGTCCTGTTTGGATTCTTATCCAACAGTGTCTTGGAGAGAGCTAGATTACAATTGGTCTGAGCTAACGAACGGTCGAACATAGGACGTTTAGTCAATCTGCGAATTTGACGCAAATATTGACTTTGTTGCCGGAATTTTGAATGAAAAAAAGATGTCAAAAATACCAATTCTTAACAACTCAAGCAGGTGTAGTGAAGTTTAAAGTACCTAGAGTGCACTCGTACTTTAATTTCCAAATGAATGCCAAAGCCCTCGAGAAAGACTCCTTAACGAAGACCAAGCTTGAAATTGGCAAATAAGGAAAAAAAAAATGGAACTACTTGTAATTAAGCTTAATAGGATAAGGAATCTCTTATCTTCTGGTAGCTATTTTTTTTAGTGGCAAATTTGTTGCCTTTTGATAGCTAGATGCCTCCTTACGTATGCTCAACTTATTAGGAACGAGAAATAAGAGAAAAAAATCAGAAAAAAAAAGACATGAATTATTTACATGTAAAACCCTTGAACATCATAAAGTGAAAAAGATGCTCCACTAGGTTACCTTTGCATTATCAATATCTTGTAATATCACCTTAATATATAACAAGAGTTTAGGGCTTAGAAAGTGACGGTATAAATTAAATGGATACCTTTTACAAAATTCGCCACCTTACAAGCGAGGGCAACACCTCCCGCCAACTCACAGCAAAAGTTGGATCTGCGAGTTTTGGGTTTCGATTTTTACAGTATTTTCTTCTATTGGACTCCACAACTCCATCAATCTCCTATTTGGAGGCAGATCTTCAAAATGTCAATAGTTTCTCATAGTCTTCACTTGATTTTGTATGCCAAATCGCCCTAGTGCGGCGACACCTCTTCATGGTTGACCCTGGATGCCAACTGAGGCAATGCATAGCCTCAGTTTCTCAATGGAAGCATTTTCGATTGACATATTTGCTCAATTCTTCACATGAAGGATTTTCTTTGGTGATAATGTCCCATCATCTATCAACTCACGAACATTGTTATACTTCAACTAAATGTGCTTTCTCCTTGAATGAAATGTCAGATTCTTTGCAAGACACATAGTAGTTGATTGTCACTGAAAAGTATACTACTATCCTGCTCATTGCCTATTTTCTTCAGAAGAATTTTCAACCAAATCATTTCCTTACTAGCTTCAAATAGAACATCTTCCGCTTCAGTAGTTGAGAGGGACACACTTTTGAAGTCTAGACATCTAATTGACTGCAGTGTGACCTAAGGTAGAAACATAACTTGACGTGCTTTTCCTTTTGTCCAAGTCATCACCAAAACTTGGATTGACAAAGGCTCGTAAAGTAATATTGTATCTCATTAAACAAATTGTATCTCATTAAACAAAGTGCCATACATGAAGTGCCTCCTGGGTATCTTAGTAGCCACTCTAGCTTCCCAATACTTCATTCCTAGATCGGCCACATATCTGCTTACAACTTGCATTACATGAGCTATGTTTCGTCTAGGACACACCATAGTAGAGGTGAAAAGTCACGTACATTTTCAATATTTTCTCGAATAAAAATGGTATGGCATCAACATTTTACGTGATGCATCCATTTGTAGCGCACTGTCATCCGGGCCCAATTTATATTGATTGAATTGATGAATAAGACCATGTCTACTTAAGATTAAGCATCACCTGTAAAATGTATAGTTAAAAACTTTGCATGCGCAATGAGCTAGTGTAATTAAACTTAAACATTCCATAACAGGTACGAGACTCGTATGATAACGTCCGGAGTAAGTCGATGCCGGACGTCCTTATCCACCCTTTGCTAATTTTTAAAGTGGGAAAGGAAAATTACATTAACTCTGCCTGTTGTCTTGGGCCGAACCGACTCATGATCCTAAAAAAAAAACTTGAGGAAACCCAATAACCAAACTTTATGTTTGCTATATGCCTTTCCTTTCGCTTTGGTTTGGGCTTGCTCCCGGGCTTTGCTATATGTCATTCATTTTCAATCAATTTATAAATCATGTTCTGCAAAACTCACTCTTTAACTTTTATATAATCTGATATATCTCTAAACCTTGCAAGTTATTCAGACATCAACATATAGAATCGGATATGACTTTTTACGAATTTTGCAGATTCACATAATGTCTTTTATTTTCAGAATTTAGAAGGAAAGTCGTAGGTAGAATTCAAAAGTAGCTGATAGAAACAGGCGAACACTATCGGAAATTCTACGAGTTAACCGATTCTCAAATGAATTTCCGCTAATTGATTTCTTGATTAGTTGTACCGACCTGGAAAAAAGCTTGCAAGAGTAGCAAACTATCGGTAAGAATGCAATCTTGATCTTGCTAAACCTGATTCTGCTAAGTGCTAGTTGTGAACTCGACCATGCTTTGCAAGTTGACATGTTGAGCTTTATACTCTTTACTTCATGTCTCTGAATATATTATAAGGGAAGAAGACAATAGGAACTTCATAAGCTGCGTAATATTGGAGCTACAACAGTGTTTTACAGTTCTTGGGTTCTTTCTTTCCCAGACATCATGCAGTTCTTCTGGACCTAAGGCAAGCAACTAGTTTGTCCTAAAGTCAAAAGGAGTTTTTTTTTTCCTATTCAATCGAAAGATAATTGAGCAGAAACCTTGTTTGCATGAAAACAACTGACTAACAGACTCAAGACGTTGGAGTATTTTTCCAGGGAAAAATTGGGAAGAAGACCGTCACCCTACCGAGAAACTTTGCCTAGTAACAATCTCAGAACACAGCGAACCCTCTTGAATGGCCAGCGTCAACGGCAAAAGGTTTTAGGAAATTTATGGGGAAAAGTTGAAACTTTTCAAGGAAAACCCCCATCTCCTACACAGATGGCTAAGGACAAACTTCATAAGAAAGCCACAGTGCAAACTGCAAATTATACTTTCTTAAATCAGAGTTTTCGGGTTTTTCGGTCCTCAAATACGGAAGAAATATGAGGAAAATGTTGTCATTTATAGGGCCCAAAAATAGTTTTTTAAGGAAGAAAGGGGTTTCGGATTTCCCAGTTCCAGCAAAAAGCTTCTCTCAGCTTGTATTGTTGTTTCTGTGATGTCTGCCATTCATATCACCAGTGCTTCCCCTGAGAACCACCAGCTTTGTTCTTTCCAAAGAAGGCATTCTTGGGTTTTGGTATCTCATGAATGTCCATCACTTGAATCGTTCTTTGCTTTTTAGCTTCACAAAGAACATACAGCAATAGGCAAGCAGAACGAATCAGTACCGAGTCCGATTAAACGAGAAAAGATCGATGCAGAAAAACTCATATTGGTCCAAGTAAAACCCAACCATTTTCAGCTTCTTTATAATTTGCTTGAAGCCTTTTTCTAGCTGAAGCTAGCCTCTCAGCATCAAAGCTGCTCTCCTTCTGTTCCCTCTGTCTCTGTAAATTCCAAGAAAATGATCAATATCACAATACAATATTAATAGAGAAAATTTCTATGGAGCCCATATACCATATGCCCACGAGTTCTCTGTACTAAAGCAGCTTGTCTTTTAAAACATGCAATTACTTTGTTCAAACCTAATTGGCTTGCCACAACATATCAAGATATCGTAAGAGCCTCTCATTTGAACCGCTCAATACGAATTTATTCACAGGTTGCATCTCTCGGAAGGCGGACATGCCATCATGTTAGGAAGTGTAATTTGGCAAGAGAACCGGATCATTACATTTTGTGCAGAAGCAGATGCTGAAACTGGTGGGTGTGGTTTAGACGGAGTTTCCTTGCGCACTACCATCTTGGCCTTGGCTTCTGGCTCTGAATAGTTTCTCTCAGAGCCAGAACTTCCATCTGTGATCAGCCAATGGAGAAAACAAGTATCAGACAAGATAATTACATCTTGACAATCGCTATAGAGTTAGAATGAACTGAATGGTCTCTGAATCAGATTCCAAAGCCCGAACTCACTTTGCGGATTTGGAGAGTGTCCAAATTCAGGAACCTGGGCAAAAAAAAAAACGAAGAATTAGGACGAAAACAAAAACTGAGTTTCAACAATTTTCACAAAGGAAGGACCAAAATAATAATTAGAAACACTTCTTTCACCTTGGAGTAACCGTTCTGTGGAACTTTCTGCTGGGGCGAGTCTCCATCAGCTGCCAGAATGTCAAATTACAATTTTCAACTAGCTTGTGGTATAGCATCATCAGAGTTGTATTCAGTTGCTCTTTGCAATAAAGGAAGACAAATTGTTTCCTTTCTCAAACAGATAATAATCTTTTACCTCCCAAGAGTGCGGAGGAGGCAACTTCTCCAGGCTGATTCACAGTTACCCATTCGTCCACAATTGCTTTCCATTTCCTGCAATACAAAAACCAAATTTAACATCCCGACATGCCCAGAACTTGCTCGAAACAATCATTCCATCTCGGCCTAAAGGCCGATAAAGTTTTTGGTCAAAAACATCAAAATTTACAAACTACTGGTTTCCCAACCTAACGAGATGCTTCACAAGTCGCCGAACATCATTTGAGGGATGCTTCCGGAACTGGTTTACATGCCTTCCGATATCAGTTTCCTACCAACCACAACAAGCAGGAAATTTACTCCTACCAAAACTGAAAGATTATAAAAGTGGTCCTTTTTTTCTTCCTTCGGGATACCAATAAGCATTCCACAATAATCACCTCCAGAGCTTGGAATGTAATGTCCATATCTGCTAGACTCTGAAGCAACTCAACCAGGGAATCTTCAGACTGCTAAACAGATGCCAACCAAACACCATAGAAATTAATCAAACCCTCTGCTTCAAAGACAGAAAAAAGCAACTAACCACAATGAAGATATGAAATTTATCCAGACAACACGAAACAAGACCTGATCAGGGTCCTCAAGATGCCTCTTAATTTCGAGGATCTTTTTCTGCTCATCATCGAACAAACCCCCGAACGGGTCCAACTCGTCGTTCGTGTCCGCTGATTGCGGCGTGGAGGGCGAATTCGCCTTCCCTTCCCGACCCTTGGCCTTCTCTTCTTGCACCGAACTCCTGATCATGTGCCCATTAGGCCTATCCACCACACCATCAGTTTGACAGTTCCCACACTTCGAAGACAAAGTGGCCGCATATAACCGCTCCACAATCCCATCCCTCCTCCTCTTCAGCTCATTGAAACTGTCCAACGAAGCCACCGTTATCGCCGTGTCGATGAAAGTCCAGACATCAACACCCGAACTCTCCAACACCGTCCTGAAGTCATCCAAATCCATGCTACAACCCCCTAAACGATCGGAACAACCAAAACCCACCTCCCAATTCTTGCCAACCCGCCTGCTCTCTCAACAACAAGAAGATCCGCAGCTCCCCGACGCCGAATTATTTCAAGAACCCCGCGTTCCCAGACTACGACGACCCATCCCCAGATCTGCCGTGCTCGACAGAACAAGAACAAACGGAAGCAGAACCCAACTCCGAATCAACAAAGGGTGCGCTCACAAACAGGGGTACCCTCCAGATTCCCGGAGCTGAAAATTGCTGCAAACCCAAGAACGATCAAGAGCCGCAACGATCAGAAGAGCACCCCCCCTCCCCAAATCGTCAAAGATCTAGATCTGACTCCGCGTTGACCAACGACCCCGACCGCGCCCCCGGAACTATCGTTCGAGAGTCGAAGTGAGCGAAGCAATCAGAGGAGACGAGGAAACGCTGGACTGGGAAACTGTCGGGAAATGGGTACGATGCATCGTCAGCTTTTTGCCGTTTCGGCTTCTTGATCTGGGGAATAATGGCGTCGACTTCTTCTTCTTCTTTTCTGTTTTTTTTCCCCTTTTCACAAGATTGGGACAAAACATGGTATATTCTTAAAAAAAAACAGGGCTTTTTAATAGCAAAAATTTCATTGGTTAAGCATATCACACCTTGCATTTTCCAATTAAGGTGGAATAAATTTAAGGAAAGTTTAGGAAAAAATCGTATCTTACGAGTAATACCATGAAACTCGCGAAATGCGATAGAAGTAGAAATTTCGAACGAGTTCAGGAGAAGCCTGATCGTGAATATTTTCGGATACTGATTAAACACAGCTAGCATAAATTTTCAGAATATTAGATACACGAATTGCAATAAGAAAAGGGAGTATTTGAATTGACTATTATATGCTCGAGGAATAAATTGGTATTCCAAATATAATAATATATTTTCTTTGGGTGGAACATATAGAATAGATAAATAAAGATTAGGGGCGTCCACATGGCAGCAGCAGCAGATTTTTTGGTTTGTTGTGGCTTAGGAGATCAATGGACGAGGAGTAAAGGAGGAGAGAGGACAAGTTGGTCAATGATGGGGGCTTGGGGTTTTCATCACTTTAGAATCATGTGAGACAACTAGGATTTGGTTTCGGAGAACATAATAGAAATTAGTCTTTTTATGTTGGAATATGTCTTGTTCTTGATCATTTGTATTTTCGAGGGCATTATTCTTCTCTTTATAGTTTTTGTGGGCAGTGCATGAATATCTTCTCCTCCTTTTTTTTTTGGGTGCAATGTAACGGAATATTGGGTTGTAGTGGGTTTGATTTGAAGGTGTCTTTTTATATCCTTACCGACACCAGCACCAGCACCAGCACCACCACCGGCGCCAGTATCAACCCCAACCATGGACCATTTGCTTTTTCCCACCGTCCATTGGGTTGAGGGGATGAGCATGAACCATGCCTGCAGTGATCTTATGGATTCATCACCAGTTCTCGGTCCCTCTCCAATTTCACCTTAAGATTGAGATTAGCAAGGATACAGCGCTTAAGCTTGAGCAGCTAAGCCGCTTCAATTCGAAAACCGAATCGAACCGGCCTTATCCAATCGGTTCCAAGTCAATTCACATGCAGACCGGTAAGTGCTTGATAAAAAGAATGGACGAACCTGATCGATCCAATGTTCCTATTTTATGTTGTGAACCGTCGGTTTTATTCGAGTACTTTGAACCGGTTCTAAACTTTGTTTAGAAAGATAGAATGGCCCTCGGAGAATGCTCAACGTAGAGGGAGGATTAATGCTTCCTTTTCATTTTCACAAACTATAGATAATAATAATTGACGGAAATGACTAGATAGCGTGAGCATAAATTAAAGTAAGGCTCTGTTTATTTCGTAAAAACTAAATATTTTGAAAAATTATTTTGTTATTTTTCAAAATATCAACTTATATCACTTGAAATAATTAGTCGGTGAGAAATATATTTATCACCAACAACAATTTATATATAATTATTTTTGTGAATGGCAAAAATATTTTATTTTATCATTCATTTTTCGCAAAACAAACAGATCATTTGGCTCCGGATACCGTCACAAGTTGCGAGGGAAATGGCGAACAAATTTAATAAAGTGGCACACAATATGGTTTATAATGTATAATAAAGCATGTGACTCGACACATTTGGTTTTCAAATCCTTAAATTCAAGCAGGAATAGCGACGTGGTCTACTTGTGGCCTTGTACTTGAAATACTTATCTTGATCACTTAGGGTGCATTTGTTTCGTAAAAAATAAATAATTTGAAAAATATTTTCCTAAAAAATGATTACTTATGTCACTTACAAAAATAAAATAAATAAAAATTATTTTCATTGTCCATGAAAATGTCAAAATATAAATTATTATCGATAATGAAAATACTTTTCATTAACTAATTATTTCAAACATCCAAATCATTCGTTCATTTTTTCACAGAACAAGCAAAGCCTCAGCTAACTTCAACGCCAGATTGTATTTAGCAGGCCTCGTAAGCAAGCAGGACAAGTAATATTTGCGAGGCACTTGCAGGCAGAAGAGGATGATACCAGACAAGTTTCGTAAAGTATTGTCATGATTAGAACCAGGTCCCTCGAAAAACCCAAATTCGGACAAAGCGTCTGTGATTAATTCAGTCCAGAACAAAACGCTATCCCCAGCTAATCGATACGGGGAGCTTATATTTTTACACCGTATCCTTTTTTTTATAATTTAAAACCATAGCCGAAACAATCAAATACGATTCGGATAGAAAGCAATGTGATTGCGTTCATTGCTCCCAAGATGGTTCCACAAAGTGATTTGTCCGTCGGAGCATCTAAAATGTCAAAAGGTAACTTTCTCATTTCCTTGCCAAACTTCAAAGATTTTTTCAAAAATTTGAAAAGAATTTCTGAATATTTCAACCATTTTACGTATATAAATACTCGAAAGTATGTACACCGCAAGGTTTGCAAAAATAAAAGGTGAAATTTGCAAGTCGCCACGAACAGAATTGCTAGAGACTATTCAGACCATAAAATAAAAAATGAAATGGCCCGACCGGCCGAAAATTAATAAAGGTTATATAACAATAACTCATGGAGGTGAGACATGATATTTTCAGGAAACTCTAAGTCGTAATGTGTGAAAAAAAGTCGTAATGAGTAGACCATGTATAGTCCTCCATTGCCTCGTGAGCCAGCTCATCCAGAACAAAACCAATATGTGTATGATGGTCGATGGTCAACCGACCGACGGAGACTCGTCATCGGCCAAAGGCCGTTGCCTGATTTCTTCCGAGTCGATTCCCCCAAAGAGTGTAACCTAAAAAACTCAGAGATGCAAAGACCGTTTTAAATTATCCAAGACCTCTTTCAGCCATGCATTCTTGACTCGTTTGACTTATCTAAGCTATCCAAAATGCCATAAAATGGCCTGCTTTCAAGCTTCCTATCCGGGTCTGCAACAAAACTATAGCTCTTTCCAAGCCTTCTCTTCCCATTGCTACATTGAAAGGAAGCCTCACCTTGCGTGCCTCCTGATGGATCAGTTGGTTGCGCTATATCAGAGGAAGAATCAGACATGCCATCCGTACTAGTCGACTTGTCCCTCTCACTATCGGTTTTCTTGCCGGTGTAATACGAATTGATCACTTCTTCGAATGGTGAGGAGTGCACCGTGTCCTCCTTCTGCGTTCCACCCGCTTCTTCTCCAGATGCATCAACCTCATCTTCTAATTCTAAAAAGTCACTATCTGAGAGGTCAGGATTGTAATCAACATCAACAGCATCTCCTTTAGTAAAATGTCCCGGTTTAAGGTCATTTCCGCTGAAAACTCCATCAGCAACGGGCCCCAATTCCTCCCATGGAGAGTCAACACAATCATCCTTCTTTGATGAATTGTGCGATTCAATATCCAAACTGCCCACTGAGCCACAGGGATCGCTTGAATGACTATTGGGGTTGGCACTTTCCATCTTTCGACATTTTAAGGCTTTGCCAGAAGGATAAATATGAGTAGATTCAACCGTCACTCCAGCCATCATCTCTAAAACGGATGTCAGTTCTTCACAACCAAGTCTCTGTGGATCAAGAGGATAACCATGCTTCTCAAGGAACAGCTTTTTGAAAGGGCGAATATCATATCCTCCAGGATACTGCTTCAGTATCTCATTTACAAGTTTCTGACAGTCGGCTAAGATCTTATTTCTCGACTGGTCAATGGGTCTCTTATTAAGAACGTGGGAAACTCCACCGTCGGTATTCTGATTTTTTTTCTCTCCATTATGCTCAAACGGCCTCTGTAACTCCATGTGCAATGATGGATTCCCCTGAAAGAAAGAGCTCAGCCGACTTGAAGCATGGGAACAATGTTCAGAAGGTTTAAAAAGCAGCTTTTGAGATGGGTCTTCTTCAACCGATTTCTGCCCCACTTTCAACAGATCGACAAAATGGAGGAGATCACTTTCGCTGAGAGATTTTGCTGCTGGCAGTCTGTCCTTTTGCAGATTTTGCACCATTTCTCTTCAGGCATTAAAAATGAACAGTGTGAGAGTCTGACTAACAATTTTTCTTGCAAGTTTAAATGTTAAGGTGAGATATGAGCTTTGAAAGCAAACAATTTTATACTGAGAAAAATCATAGAAAAGACCACTGAAAAGACAATGACAGGATTCGCCTTTCCTCATCATTCCGCAATCCAATTTCATGATAGAAAGTCATAAAAACCATCCCTAAATCTTGAATCAGTCAAACAAATTATGTGTTTTTATCCAAGATGATTCAAGTTCAAAACCAGAATGGATTAACCACAGATAAAACAAAAGAGATCACACAAATCATGCTGTTCTTCTTAGAAAGGACATGTTATTGCTACTCCTGGGCTGGAAGTTATCAGCCTCATTAGTTCAATTATCTGATCTAATATGATATCTGATAGCATTAAGTCAGAGGGACAAAAGGCCCTTTGAAAGACCTGTTTGCTAAACATCTCAAAATCCTAAAAGAAACTGACAAGAAAATAAAAATAAGAACATAATATGGCAGAAAGTTGCAATTCATATAGATGGAGAGTTAATGTTTCCGCTCATCTACAATCCAATACTGCTTATAGCAATACGAGGATCCAAGAAACTAATTGGACAGGTAAATATGCAGGCTAACAGAGCGTCATCACGATGAGGCAGCTTAATAATTATAGATCAGTAAATGCATTAACCTGGTGACAGTAGCCGATCCTTTGGCTGAACTCGGAGATGATTTATCGTCACTCCAAAGTGTATTGATGTTGCCCTTTGTTGAGTGGTTATTGCCCTTTGCTGACTGATTGCTGGTTGACGCTGATGATGGTGGACAATTTGGCTCTGCAACCTGGGTTGGACATTTCTCTTCATCTTTCACCTCACCTGAATCATCACTGGGAGTAGAACATTCTTCACGTGCACCATTACTCATTTCCTTGGAGCGATGGGAAGCAGTGCAGTCTGACATTTTGACATTATTCTTAGTTGAACTGCTATCTTCGACACCAAACCATCTTTTCCAAAACCTTTTGAAAAGACCAGCTACAGATGTAGAGTCTTGCTGAGATGCAAATGCCACACGTTCATCAGGAGAAGGCCCCTGTTGTGCCTCATCTGAAGTCACATCTGTATTAGGTGCAGGTGGTGGTGATTTCTCGATAGCAGCTCTTTTGGCCTGCATTAACTGCTCATTTGCATCTGAATTTGTGACTTCAGATAATGCAGCATGTCTAGTCAGCATCTCAAGGTCCTTCTTATCAATTAAATGTTGCTCACCGACATTTTTAGAAGGTACTGCCACATGTGCATCAGGAGAAGTCCGACGTGGTTCCTTATCTGAAGTCAGATCCTTATTCAGTTCAGATGGTGGTAATTTCTGAACAGCAGCTCTTTTGGCATGCATTAACTCATCATCCGCATCTGAACTTGTCCATCCCTCCTCTCCACTTTCAGTTATGGACCTTGTAGATGGATCCACAATGGAGTTTAATGATGATTGAGGTTTCTTGGTAATTGCCTGCACCAAGAATTGCCCATCACCTTGGTGGTGAAGCTTTATGATGTGCGGCATAGACAAAAGGAATTGTGAGAACTTTTTGTAGCCATACAAGTCCTTGTCTAAATGTAGATTACTTCTTCCCAGCTCTGCACGCAGTTCTGTAATTGGAATGCCTTTCGGACTTGACCTTACTAATCTCCAAATTTGCCTCATGACTGCCTGAGGAACTGCGCGAGGCAAGATCTCACTCCCCAAGCGAGGCTGTTCAGCAACCGCAAATGGGTCTTCAAGAGGAAGCTTGCAGTGACCATACCAAGAACCGTATGGACCATCAGGAGGCTGATTAAAATGCTTTCCCGTAAGGTTTTCCCCTTTGACCAAAGAATTCCAATGCCACATAATACTAGCAGCGCTGCAGAGAACAGGGGGGGTACTTTCTGGACTCGCAAGAAGTATGTTGTAGTTGCTCATTCTTAACTTGTGCAAAATGCTGGCAAAATCCCTATCACCGGATATCAAAAACAGATGTGCTGGCGGAGGATTCTGTGATACCCAATACATGAGATCGGCAAGGAGAGACCTATCAGCACTGTTCTTTCCACCTGCAAGTCCAAATGGTTACAGAGTGGATGAATTCAGATCAATTCTTGACACACAATCTACCGAATATTGTCCTAGTAGGATTAACACCAGTGATGAAGTTACAAAAGCCAACATTCCCATTCATCACAAGCCAACTAGTACCAATCAACCTTGTTGCGCAATAATTTACAGGACCCACGAACTGGCAGATAGCACATTCATCAATAAACATATGACAAGCCTTGCCACTTTAGTGGTTACTAAAATTTAGCACCATAATCATACAACTAAAGTTTAAGTGAACTAGACAGCTCGAGTGGTGTAGACAATGTCCGAAACCTAATATCGAGAAAGGAACAGGTAAAACAAACCGTGAGGCACATGGGTCATGTTGATTCCGGTGGCCGAGAGAGCCTCCTGCCTCGACCGCGAGAGCTGCAGGACGTCGCCGAACGCCGTGATCTGAATTGGGCCCCTGATCCCGCTCGCCCTGACCGCGGCGGCGATCGAGGCCGCCACCCTGAACACGTTGGCGCCGGCCGGCAAGTTGCAGTTCTCGAAGTCCCACCACACCGATACCCTCACGCCGCGCGACCTGTCGTCGTCCCGCCTCGACGACGACGCCGGGCTCTGCCCGAAATGCGAATGCTGCGGGTCATAGCTCGAAGAAGATGCCAAGAAACGGGAGATTCTCAGGAACAGGGGAGGCGAACTTGGAGGTTGGGGCAGGGTTCTGGGGCGGAGGGAATTCATGGCGGGGCTTGAGGAGCGGCGCAGGACTGAAGATTCAATGGTGGGTCTTGCGGTGGGATGAAGAACAGGGGCTTGTGAAGTTTCTTGGAGGTTCTAGCTCCATGGGTAGGAGGAATTGCGCTTGGGTTTCAACCATTTCTTGGCTTATACCCAGGAAGAAGAAGAGACGAGGAGGAGGGATTCGGCTTAAACCCTCGCCAAAGCCCCCCCAGCTCACGTGAGGTGCACGTGCACCCATATGGTGTATATGTTTGAGTACAAATTTTTTTTTAGAAAAGCAAGTAATTTGAATTATTCTCGGAAGGGAAAATGACAAAAATGATTCATGAACTTTGGTCCAACGTGTAATGTAATCTCTGAACTTTTGATTTATTCAATGTGATCTCCAAAATTTTAGCCTAATGTGCAATGCAGTCTCCGAATTTTTCAGTATATGTTCAAAATACAGGGACTATAGAAATATAATAATCAGGGACTAGATCATATATTTACAAAAAATTTAAGGATCATATCGAACAAATTAGAAGTTCAAGGATCATATTGTACATTATGTTAAAGTTTATGAATCACATTGCATAAATTAAAAGTTCATAGATCATATTGCACATTGGATCGAAGTCTAGGAACCGTTTGTGTAATTATCCCTTTTAGGAAACATATTCAAAATCATAATGTTTGACAATACCATATCGCCCTTATAATTAATGAAAATATATGTCACAAATTGGCTCTGTCCTAAAAAAAAAAATGGCTCCGTTGCTTGGACTCCATTCAATATGGATTTGAATGAATTTTAGCAAAGAGTATGTATAATGAATTTCAAACATAAAGACATATGCTCACAAAAATAGGAAATTTGTTAATTAACAGTCCGAAAATATCCAAATTTAATAATTAATAATCGGACGATGTTCTGAATGTAGAATGTTTTGGTCATATGAAAAGTAGACACCAAATGTCAAAGTTGACTTTATATAGTATAGAAATAGGGATCCGTTATCTTTTATATAATAAGGGGAAAATTGTCCAAAACATTCTAAACAAATTATGCGGTGACCAATTCAATTTTAAGGCTTATAAATTTGCCAATTTAGTCTTAAATATTTTTATGATTTGCTAATTTAATCGTCAACATTTTAACGATATGTCAATTTAGTCATTCCGATCAATTTTAATTGAGAATCGTTGATATGACAGTCTATGACATTCTAGTTAACGCTGGTCATCCCACGTGATATGGCTCGCGTTAACATAGATAATTTTTTACTTTTTATAAATTTTTCTGAATTTTTTATAATTTTCTTATTTTTTTATTTTCTTTTTCTTTCTTTCTTCTTTTAGCTGATTGGGCCTTAGTGATGGCCAACGACTAGCCAGCGGTGAGGGCCAACGAGGTTGACCTCGCCTGCCCTTATAATGCCAAAAATAACCTTAGAAAGTTAACAAATTTTTTATAGCTATTTCTCTGCTGAAATAGGCTTGAGAAATATTGTACCTCTCTTTAGGCCATTTTTATCGGAATGTCATGATTTTCCAAAATGTTTTCAAAAGTTACAGTCTTTTGCTCTTAAAAATATTTTTACTTTTCATAGCATGCAGCATAAACTAGCACGTCATCTAGTCAATAGCACAAATATCCACTGCACACGAAGTCATGCCAAGGCGTAAAATCGAGGATTGCATTCAATTTTAGGAAATTATTTTATAATTGCATTTGAATAACTTAATTAAATATAATGGTACCTAAAGGCGTTGTGGAGACACTAACCCCTCCTAGCATGTACTGAACCCCCGAAATGTGATTTCAAGCTTTCACAAATGATCAATGCTTTCACACATGGTCCTAAATATCTAATCAGCATAGCTTATTATTATTATTTTTTTGAATTGACTGATGGTGATCCATCCCAATTTTTGAAAACCCGAGTTTTCCCAAAAATTATAAAAATCCTTTTCCATAGCATCAACCTACTCCGGCCTCTCAGGACCCTTGATCCTTGGGAGGCCACTGCATATCAGTATTTAATTTAGTTTTTAAACTATATGAAAATATTTAATATTATTCCTAAATTTGAATTAATTGAAAGATAATGTTGGATATTTTCCATATAACCTAGAGACTAAATTGGACATTTGCTAAAAGTTTAGATATCATATTGAACAAATTAAAAGTTTAGGGACGACATTTCACATTAGATCAAAGTTCATTAATCATTTACATTATTATTTCCTTTCACAACATGTGCATCTATGTATTTATTTGTTCTCGCTTTTTTTTAATAATTGATTGGCGGCAACTTCATCTCATAATTTTCAGAACCTCGAGTTTTTCCAAAAAGCTTTCGTTGACTTCATCCGGCCTTTTACTCTTTGGGATTTTAGTTTGCGATTTGGTTATGTTTACTCTTCGTTCTGCTTTTGCTCTTAGGCATTTCCCAGAATGCTTGAAATAAACCTTGGTTGTGCTCATTCCCAAAACTGGACAACTTTATCTCCTCCTTACAAGCTAGTTTTGTACCGGACAGAAGAGGTGCCGATAACTGTCATCATTGTCCAAGAAAATCGTCCACTCTAGAGCTGAAAAACTGGCAAGACTGGTACAGTGCTCATTAAGGTAGATCCTGCTAAAAAGCTTGCGATAGATTGGAATGGGATTCTTTTCACAAGAGAAGAACTAACTTCAATTTCCTGGAGTCCCTGGACGGGTTTAATAATGTTTCGTGCTCCCTCCTCTTCTATTACTGTCTTGTTTAACAAAGATTGTTTGGATGAAATCCAACCTACTAAAGATATTCCTCAAGGTGATCTGCTCTCGCATATTTCTCTACCTTGTGTGTGGATCTTGGTCGACGTATTATGGATGCCTGTGAGCACGTTACGGATACAGTAGAATTATTTGAAGTCTGTATGATAGTAATCAGCAGGATTATATTTTCCCCTATCCTTGGTCGGAAAGGAACTTTTTTTCAACCGTACCTTTGGATGGCAATTACAAGTTATGGACATCAGCCATATTTACAATTGCCTAAGTGTTGTGTGGGCGATATCCATAAATTGCAACCCGGAGGTATAATTGCAGGAAATTTCCTGCAACCAGAAAAGAAGGCCCTAGTCAGAATTTTCTGCTTTTGAAAAAGGATACTCACGTCAGAAAGCACGTACAAAAGAGAAGACTTACTAACTTATCCACTCACTGACTTTGCATTTCCTTGACTCATAGATAAAAAGGTAGCAAATGTTAAATTTTCTGCAAAGCCGGATAAGCATGCGAATCTTACAGATTTTGGCTTTGAATTCCTAATCTGAGGCGACTGTCCCGAGAGGAGAGAGCAAAATGGGACTGAAGAATCCATACTTGTTCGCCATCTTGGTCCAGGTTATACAGGTAGGCATGACCTTGTTCACCAAGGCTGCATTCATTGGAGGAATGAAGAGCTTCATCTTCGCCTTCTACCGGCAACTGGCCGGAACCATTTTCTTGCTCCTGTTAGCTGTGATGTTCGAAAGGAGATCCGCAACTCCGCTCACATTCCTTGTCTTCTTTAAGATATCTGCGCTTGCTTTCCTGGTGTGAGTTACAGAACGTTCCCTGGAATCTTGAGTTTTATACCCCAATCAGAGAATTTGGTGATTATGTAACTTAACATTCAAAAGCTTATTCCTTTCTCTAAAAGTTTTGATGAGATGATAATACATGTGTATTGCAGTCTCACGCTAGCTACAAATCTCTATGGGATTGCACTCCTCTATACTTCGGCTTCGCTCATGTCTGCTACTGCTAATTGCCTACCTATTGCAACCTTTTTCTTCGCTGTTCTTCTCAGTTTGTCCTCTTCCTGACGATTTGATATATATTCTCTCCACTCTTTAAATCAATTTCGTTACTCTCATTAGAATTTTTTTAGCAAAAATCGAATCATCTTTGTTGCATACATCATCGAGGTGACTATTTGGTCCAAACTTGTAAATAAGTCCGATACAAGTGTTGGGTAGTCTTGAGTCTCTCTCATCCCAAAAGCTAGCTCAAAGAGTAAGATTTCTCCTCACTCTTATAAACTAACCACCTACCACTTCCACAATCGATATGGATAACACCAATAGTAAAACTCTATCATGGTTTATTAGATTACCCAAACTTCTAGTGCAAAGCATTCATTTACCACATTCGTTACAATATACATGCAATGCATCAATTGAGTAGTGAAAAAGAGAAAAAAAATTATTATTTTGTACAATACAAACGAAGAGTGTATGAGTCTATTTATAAGTTATGCAGGATGATTATCTTAAGTAGCAAAATATCAAGTAACATTAATTAGGATCAATAAGGGGAAATATACATAATCTCCTAAATATATCTTGAACGGTATCAAATTTGTCATACGTTTACGTACTCTACCAAGTGAATACCCGAATTTCCTCTTTAGTGGACTCATGATTTCATTATAGCCACAACTTCATCTCCTAATGCTTTGTAACTCTTGGCAACTACTTTGGCAGGAAGGAGAAGTTGAATGTGAGGAAAATAGCGGGAGTTGCAAAGCTTGGAGGAATAACATTTTGCATGGGAGGAGTGGCCACCCTTGCGTTTTTCAGGGGACCAATTCTACATCCTCCTTTTGGTCTCCACAATGCCCAACACCAACACCAACACCAACACCAGCACCAACACCACGTTTCATCATCTGGAAGCACAACATGGATCGTAGGTTGCTTCCTCTCTTTCATTTCAGTCTCCTCCTGGGGCTCATGGTATGTTCTCCAGGTACCCCCAACTTCTCATAAAGGATTTTGATCTTTTCAAGAATTTAATTCTATTTAGACTCTCCATACACCACGGCAGATATTGCCAAAGAGAATTAATAGGTTTATTTAAAATGATTCATGACAGTGATTGGCTAAGAGATTTGTTGGACTATCGACTTTGACTATAGCTCATTGGTAGTTTGACACATCATTTAACAAACCGCTTTCCAAAATCAATCTTAGTAAGCTCAGAGTATTGCTCATCATGAAATGCATTTACGTATAATATTTCGTGATCTCTCGAACGGCTAACCTTACATATATGCACTAGCGACAATTTGGGTTTCAATTCTATTAGCGTATCAAGGTACTAATTTCGCTTATTGCTGCGAGAAGCTATTATTTCATTATAAAGTAAACGGTAGAAAAATAAATCAACACAAAGAATTTGATGTGGTTAGATCGATGCGATGTATGTCCATAGGTAGGGCGGCATTGATAAATACATTAGGGATAAACAAGGATTAGCAAACACGATTTGTGTCACTTGATCCCAGCACCTAAAGCTCTGCTTCTATTTATCTCACAATTTCTCAGGGAATTTGCACTAAAAAATTCTCAACGAAATTTATGTAATATAATAATGATATTCATGTGGTCCACTGTCAATGTAGGAAATGATTTACACACTCGATGGTAGACATGTGGAAGAATTTAATTATACACACTCGCTAGTTGGTAGAAATGTAGAAGGATTTAGTTATAAAACTAACTTCAAACACACATATTAACTATCCAATTTTGAATGTGTAAGATTTCATTTATACCGGTTGTACACCTCACAATATGGCATATGATAAAATCCATTAGAAAAAAGAAGAACAGGATATAGTTTATGAAATTTTATATATGGCGTGCTGCGCACGACAAAAGTAGAACGATGGCAGAAATCCAAAATATTCTAACTGCAGTTAGATGTTGGTTAAAGATGGTTCTACTTTTGTTAATAGCCACTTAACTCAACATTCTTATAAGCATAATTAGGTTTATGGACTTAATTAATAGCTTAAGCTTTTCTAATGTACTTTCTAACACGAGTATGTTGCTGAAACACTAACTTTAACCCTTTAGGTTATAGGAGTTTTAAATATTATAAATTACAGTTGTAAACAACAATTGTGGAATCCACGTCCTCCGCATCTTTTAACTTTGCGTGCATACCTCTTGGATGTTGATTCTTGATTGATTGGATGATGTTAACCGGCCTCTGAATAATTGCACTTCCTAACACAAGTAAATTAGATCATAAAATCACAGCTAACAATTGTGGAATCCACGTCTTTCTCATCGCTTCTTTAAATCATGCGTCTGTACCTTTTGGATGTTGAATCTTGATTGGATATGCTTTTGCCAAGTCATATTTTACATGATGTTAACCTTTACTGTTTCTGGTGCATTGAAACCATTCTTTGTTTCTTTTACCTACCTTTTCAAGAGAAGAGTCATATAAATTCAAGTTCTTTATCTTCGTATAATCAGGCTGGAGTATTGAAAACCTATCCATCGAAGCTTCACTTCACAAGTCTTCAGAGTTTATCAGGCACAGTCCAGTCGTTTCTTGTGGCGATTGCTGCGGAAAGAGACCTCTCCGAGTGGAAGTTGGCTTGGAATGTTAGACTACTTGCGGTCCTTTATTGCGTAAGAGAACAACAGTCCCCCTGTTCTAAATTTAGAAATTGAGCATGCTTAGAGTGGGATAAATTCTAAATGACTTGGAAAAGTATTGGTTAGGTAATGATCAAAGGGAAAATCAAAGTGAATGAGTTACGTTAAGTCCTGTCTTTTTTCTCTGTAGTTGTCAAAACTAAAGTAATCATAAAGTTAGAAAAGTTGCTTCCTTTTTGGGGAAAGTTACAAAAAGCATTTTCAATTTGATTTGCCGTATCAAACACCCTCTGCATATTTCAAAACTCACAATTATTATCCTCACTTTCTACAAAAGATTTTAAGTTGCATCTCTCACCCATACATAATTTACCAAATTGCTATTTTGCTTCTCAAAACTACCCGATCTCCATAACACCCAACACTCACCTACGCTCTCTCCCCGCACCAAAGCGCCTTACTCCTGCCGACACACCCACCACCAAATCTCCCTATATTCATCGCATGCAAATGTTGCTTCTTTGAAGGCATCACCGGCGTTAGATCCGAGACCAACGGCTGTCGCAATGCCAACTCAAGGATAGACCGAGGTTGAGTGATGCCATGGCTAAGCTCTGTCATAGAGCTTGCTCGGCTTGCAAGCCTGTCTTAGAGGCTTGTGGCTGGCCATGGCCCTTGTGATCTCAAGGGCAACCTCGCATGGCCTTGGGAACCACGAAATGTAGGTTTTGAAATGTGATTGGTGTATTTGATATGGAGAGTGATCTTGAGGACGACTTTTTAAATTGCCCCTTTTCTTTTTTTACCCAAAAGCAAGTACAAGAAATTTGTCAGTACCAACCCGCTCTCCAGATTTGCAAAAATTGACATATGGAACATATGGAACCACGAATTGAAAAATCAGGACACCAAGCAGAAGTGTTGTCCTTGGTGTTCGATACTAATTTTGATTGTTAGTAGCAACAGAAACTATATACCGATGTCTAATTATTGAGTGATATTATAAGATCACAATAGATTTTTTTAAACCAATCAAATTGCGTGCAAATTATATACTTTCAGTACAACGTTATAGTATTTGCAATTATGTGTGACCAGGGAATCGTGGTCACGGGAGTGGCGCATTACCTACAATCTTGGGTAATTGCAACGAAGGGACCAGTATTCCTAGGCATGTCAACACCCTTGAATTCAATCCTAACAACGATTGGTTCCATGTTTCTCTTGGGTGAGAGCATAAACGTTGGCAGGTAAACTTTATCCTATTTCTCATGGCATCACCTCCAATAGTTAATATGAATGATTGTACAGGGATACACACATTGAGAGAGAGAGAGAGAGAGAGAGAGAGAGAGAGAGAGAGAGAGAGAGAGAGAGAGAGAGAGAGAGAGAGAGAGAGAGAGAGAGAGAGAGATATGGACAATATAGGAGAAAAAAGGGTTTGTTTATTTTGTGAAAAATAAAAAATTTGAAAAACATTTTCTTTAAAATAATCTCTTGAATTGTTTACAAAAATGAATAAATGAAATTTTTTTCATTGTCCATAAAAAAATTAAATATAAATTTTCATCGAAAGTGAAAATATTTTTAATTGATTAATTATTTCAATTGATACAGGCGATCATTTTTTGAAAAATATTTTTCAAATTATTCATTTTTCGCAAGACAATCAGAGCCTACAATGAGAATGTGTTGACCAATCCCCTAATACGTGCATCGTCCAATCCTATAGGGACTCATGAAACCCACACATTTCATTGTTTAGAAACTATATGAGGCCAAATATATTGCCCTATACGAGGGCCGAGGCAGGGATGGATTAAGTCATATGCGGTTCATGTCCATCCCTTCCTAGTACACCATACTTAAAATTTTTTCATTCACTAAACTTATTATTCACCGATAAATTCTAACTATGGTGATCCTTATGTGATCTTTAAAATTTAGATGAATGTGTGGAGGACAAAAACTAGGAGGCGAAAGCCGGGCAATAAGGGATATCCTGTCCCGTGGCAATCATGAGGAGGACGAGAACCAACATACTAAAGATGTTATGCAACACTATCTTAGCATCAGCAATTTTATGCAGCAATATAAGTATTGCCTACTGCAAAATTATAACCCTCAAAATCAGTAAGGATCAAAGAATTTACTGAAGTTCAGCCTTACACCACACCAATGTCCAATCTTCCGTTACTAGAAACCTCAAACCAAGGCTGACGACCTCCCTCTTGCGCAACATTTCCACTTTGTGCTTATTTGAACGAAAACCCTCCTTGAATACAATTTAGAAACTCTCTAAAAAAATCAAAACTTAGGTACAAGATTAACGATGATGAGCGACAGAATCAAGCTTTAGGTATTCTTCAACTCTTATGGTATGCTTCTTTTGATCGGATTTGGAATTTTTAAGCTAATATAGATTCTTATCACAAACATGAGCTCTAACCACTAGTTTGGTTTGATTGTGACTAATATGAGCTCATGTTTGGTTTCTTTATCAGCATTGTTGGTGAGATAATGTTAGTGGTAGGCCTTTACAGTGTCTTATGGGGACAAACGCAGGAGCAAAATCTAGCCACCGAAAGTTCATTAACAGTTCAAGCTGAGAAGAATAGTATAAATGCAGAAAATCAGGAGCCTAAAAATGCCGAAACTCGTGATTTAGCAAAATGAAATTTGATTTTTCATATTGTTGGTCGTTTTCTTGAACATGTAATGATTTTTATCTAGTACATAGTATGTGACCAATCACTCATGATATGTAATGTTCATTATGCTATGTTATACCGGATATCATCGATTGACAGTTAATCTCTACTGATATACCTAATCCTTGACGAGCTTCTCTTCTTTTTAAATAGGTCGTTACCACAATTTTGGCACGTCTTGACCTTGATTGATGCAAAAAAAAAAAAAAACCAATCCAATTTACCAATTTCCATTAAATGGAAAGCCTTGTTAATGAGTAATTAGGAGGCCCAAAAGTTGAAAATTGGAGTGTTAGCCTCCTCACACCACATATTCTTACCTACTTGGTTGTGCTCACATTCCCATTTTAATACCATGGTCCTTGATCTTTACTCTGCCATCCTCTATTTCATATATCCGAGCTTTAGTTTTAGGCAAAAATCCAACTTTTGCGTGAAAAGAAATTAAATTTTTTAAACAATAATCCATGTCTTCATCTAAAAATGTAAGTTTTGATAGCAATGGAATGTGGTTACATAAGATTTTCATGGCAATCATGCATTCTTCCATTTTTTTTTGTTGGGCAAGACAATAACCTGAATGCGGAAGCTATCCGAGATTTTGCAAAGCATCAAAGAAATAAACGAGGAACAATAAGGGACTCCAAAAATTTACGTGATTCGATCTAATTTTTAGGTACCTACATCCATGGAGCGAGCTGGCATCAAATAATCTGCTAATAATTGAAGAATCAAAGTTTATAATCTCTCGCATGCTCGAATGTTTCTCACACCTAAATTAAATCCAAACCCAAAATGTCTACAAATAAACAACTTACTTGGATGTAAGTTCAAGCACAAAATTCACTGTGTATAGAACTCATCCGCTCATGACTAAAAATGAGTGTCATTATGTGTTGGGTGGTCCCGAGAAGAGACTTTCCCTCACACCAGCCAACTATAACAATCTCCCCCTCGCACATCGGATCCTAGGTTGGAGTCGCGATAATCCATATCTCTCCCATATGACTGATGGGTCTAGACTAGCTAGCAACCTGAGCTTTGATATCAGTGTTGGGTAATCTTGGGCTTCTCCTATCCCAAAAACTAGTTCAAAGAGTGAAATTTTCTGTCATATTTATAAACCGATCACTAGTCTCTTTAATCTTAACACTGCGTTGTCGCTTCGTCCTTCGTGTCCGTCCTCTTATGGAGTCTACTGTGCGGCTACTGGTCTGGCCGAAGGAGCCACTCAACCTTAATTGTTCGGCTACAGTGCTTCAAGGAAAGTGGCGACCTAGTCGTGCATAGGGTTCTCTTTTTCTTTCCCCTCACTATACCTTGGGCGCCACAAACAAATATAACTATATAAAATATAATGCGTGCCCCAATTTTTTGTCATTAGTGCACGGGAATCTCCTTTTTCATCTTTGTTTTCACCGTATAAGAGGCTCCCATCATTGAATCTATTTATTTGTCAAACTTGAATATTCATATAATCTCGTTAGATTATATAACGGTTCAAATTTAAGACATAATTTTAATAAATTTTTTTTATAAGAATTGTCTTTTTTTTTTTTTATGTTAATCACTCATTGCATCTCGAGTCAAGGATCGCAACTTTGAAGTCTCTCCTTCGAAACAAAGGAGATGTGGCCTAGGCTACAGTCTCTTGGTCGTTGTAATCATTCAATTTTACACTTCAATAATGTTCCTTCTCTTTTCTAGTTTTGATGAAGTAATGGTGTGTGCATTATAGTATGGTGCTGACTTTGAATCTCTATGGTTCCCACTTCCTTCTTCGCGGTTCCTTTCACAATCTTCTTCTTAATACTTTGATCAAATTTGTTCTATCCAACGCTTACCATTCTCCTGACTAACGTTACTCAACAGACTAGTTAGAAACCTGATAAAAAAAAGCCGGTAAGTCACACAAAGAAAAATCAATAGATTCATATAACAGTTGATAAGCTTAGGACGTTTACAAGAAACACAAATAATAATTGGTATACAATAACAAAAGCAAATAATTAATCGAAAACCAAATAAGTGTCGCTAGATAGCTCAAATGAGAACAATGACTCATGAGGAATTGATAAATCAATCGAAGAAAAGTTGGTAAGTCACTCAGATAAACATTGAAACATTCATATATCATACAGTATGTTTAAAACGTTGATAAGAAAGGCAATTAAAACTGATAAAAGGAAAAAAAAAGTAGGTTGTTTGTAAACTGTCAAAACGAGTTTTTAATATTCGTAAATTACCAACAAGTTATTGTTAAATAAGGTAACATGTAAATTTCTTATTAACATTTTTATGAACTCATAAAATCTTTAATAAATCTACTAGCATGAAAAAAAAATCCGTGTTTTTTAAAATGGAACAGTAGAATTGTGCGAAGTTTGCATTATGTTAATTCAAAGCACTATATTTTCCTCTATGGAAAATTACCAAAAATATTTTAAACCTATTGTATTTGTGTCAATTTAGTCCAAAAACTCTTCAATTGTGTCAATTTAGTCCTAAACATTTTCATATTTTATCAACTGAGTCCATCCGACGAATTTAGGCCGGGTATTGCTAACATAGATGGTGGTGGTCCTATGTGGCAACTCTAGCCGTTGGAGCTAACATAGCCCTTTTTAATAAAATTTTTTGAATTTTTAAACAATATTTTTGGTTTTTTTTTAAACTTACTTTTTTTTGTTTAGATTGAGGTTCGGCAAGGGTCGCCAGTCGACCCTTGGCGGCATTGAGTGAGGGTGCCACAGCCCTTGCTTGATGCTCTTGTCGGCCATGATGAGGGCGTTATGGCTCTTGCCCATAATTGGTGAGGTCTGTGATGCCCTCGTTGCGAAAGCAAGAGCGCACGGTCCCTTGCTTGGATTTGGCAAGGGTCACGACGTCCTCACCATATTTGGACTAGGAGACGACACCACGGCCCTTGCCAGCCCTAAGCGATCTAGGCCCTCGCCTATGGCCGGCGACCCCTGGTAGCCCTCAGTCCGAAAAAAGAAAAGAAAAAAGCAAAAAACTTATTAAAAAACTCAAAAAAGTTATCAAAAAATATCCACGTTAGTGCCGACTGTGCCACATCAGACGGCTATGTCCACGTTAGCGATTTCTGGCTTAAATTGATCCAATGGACTCAATTGGCAAAACGTGTAAATGTTTAGAACCAAATTGACACAATTGAAAATTTTATAATTATATTGGCACAATTGCAATTGTTTTATGACTTTTTTTTTTTTGTAATTTTCCCTTTTCCTCCATCCCTGGTTGGAGAAAATTTCTTCTAACTATGCGTGGGTTATTAGTTATGGACATTAGTCACATATATTTTGTTAGTATAGTGTACGTGATGCCCGTACCTTGTAACGTTTATGATGAAGGGATAATTGTAGGAAATATACAACAACCAGAAACGAACAAATAATCGTCCTACTCAGAATTTGGTGCCTTTAAAAAAGAAAACTCAAGTCAGAAAGCACATCGAACGGAGAAGACTAAATAGCTTACCACTGATTTACATTTCCTTATTTTCATAGAAAAAGGTAGCAAATGTCAAATATCTGTAAAGTCGGATAAGCATATGAATCTTAAAGATTTCGGCTTTTAATTCCTAATCAGAGACGAATGTACAGAGAGGAGAGAACGAAATGGGACTGAAGAATCCATACGTGTTCGCTATCTTGATCCAGATATTACAGGCGTGCATGACCTTGTTCGCCAAGGCCGCTTTCAATGGTGGCATGAACAGCTTCGTATTCATGTTCTACCAGCAACTCGCTGGAACCATTTTCTTGCTCCTGTTGGCCGCGATCTTGGAAAGGAGATCTGCAACTCAGCTCACGTTACTCGTCTTCTTCAAGATCTTCGCGCTCGCTTTCCTGGGGTGAGTTCAAAACGTTCCCTGGAATCTAGAATTTTAAACTCTAGTCAGAGAATTTGGTGATTATGTAACTTAACATTCAAAAGTTTATTGCTGTTTCTAATAATTGTGATGAAATGATACGTGTATTGCAGTCTCACGCTAACTCTGAATCTCTACGGGATGGCGCTCCTCTATGCTCCGGCTTCACTAGCGTCGGCAACCATCAACTGCTTACCTGTTACAACCTTCTTCTTTGCTGTTCTTCCCAGGTTCTCCTCTTCCCAGTGATTTGATATGTAATTTTCTTAACTGTTTGAATTCACTGTGCTAGTCTCGCTCTTCTCAGAAGGTAATGCGCTACCTAGAGTTTTCCTTATAAGGCATAGGACTATAAAATGGTTCATTAGATTATTCAAAATCCTATTGCAAAACTATGATTCCCCACGTGTTAGAATACAAATGCGATGTATTAAATTTTGTCGAAATGTTTACGTACTTTACCAATTCAATACTCAAATTTTCTATCTAGTGGACTCGTAACTTTATAGTACCCAAAATTTTGGCTTAACTTTTCACAATGCCCACAACTTCGTTTCATAATGCTTTGTCACTCTTGGCATTGTTTTGGCAGGAAGGAGAAGGTGAATATGAGGGAAATAGCGGGAGTTGCAAAGCTAGGGGGAATAACAATTTGCATGGGAGGAGTGGCCACGCTTGCTTTCTTCAAGGGACCAATTCTAAACCCTCCTTTTGCCCTCCACAATGCCCAACACCAACACCAATACCATGTTTCATCATCTGGAAGCACAACATGGATCGTAGGTTGCTTGCTCTCGTTCATGTCAATCTCCTCGTGGGGCTTATGGCTAGTTCTCCAGGTACCCCCGACTTTTCATCGATCTTTTTAGGATTGTGATCTTCTGAAGAATTTTAATTCTGTTTAGATAATGTTGGGGCTTAAGGCCAACACCAACACCATGTTGCTCGACCACGCTGTGAGGTTTAAGCCCTCGCCAAATCCGGTGATGGTCGAGCCCTCGCCCAGGCCACAAGAGCGACCCTCCCCCATGGCCAAAGGGAAAGAAAAAGAAAAAAAAAACAGAAAAGAAGAAAAGGGAAAAAAATAAAAAAATGCAAAAATTATCCATGTCAATGTTGGTGATGTCATGTAGGATGGCTGACAGTAGGCTGGCGTTTACATCAGCAATTTCCGTCCAAAATTGGTCGGTAAATTAAATTGGTAAGTCGTCAAAATGTTTATAATTAAATTGGCAAATCATTAAAAAGTTTAAGACTAAATTTACACAACTAAAAGGTTTAGGACTAAATCGGCAAGTTGTCAAAAGATTTAAAACTAAATTGGCACAATTGAAAGGTTTAGGGCTTTTTGGACGACTATCCCTGTAACATCCTGAATTTTGACCCGTTATCGGGACCAATAAAGTGTATATTTATTCTCGTGTAATTTTAGTAAGTCTCGCCTGGACCTGATCAGTCTCGGGATACTAACCATATGAGAAAGGCTAAATAGGAACAGGTACGTGGACCGAGAACCCAATCGCGACTGAACGCTGATTTTGAAGAACGTTGAGGAAATATTTTGAGCCAATATAGGCCGATCTTAGGAAAATGCCTGGTTGATTTTGTCAGTAACGTACGATCGGATCGCGAGTGATTTCGCACGACCGAAAGTACACCTGGCAAATGAAACCAAGTTTTAATCCAAACGATCGCGACCCTGGTACTAGTGATAATTCCTCTTGTTCTCTCGAAATTTAGACCATCACGATTCGGACAATCTTAGGTCGATACGCGTAACGCCTAAACGGCCGCTCGTTAGTGAGAGACCCTAAAACTGTGAAACGAGCATATTGAGATTACAATATTGGACCCGAGTTTCGATATCAAAATCTCAAGGGTAATTACGACTATTTTGCAAGACGGACGTCAATTGGTAATGGCCATTCGTGTTTGGGATTAAAACA
Source organism: Syzygium jambos (assembly GCA_031216235.1). Lineage (NCBI taxonomy): Eukaryota > Viridiplantae > Streptophyta > Magnoliopsida > Myrtales > Myrtaceae > Syzygium > Syzygium jambos. Next base: position 6,037,595 of record CM062228.1, read on the forward strand.
GTTGAAAACGGAAGATTTGACAGAAAGTGAGAAAAAGACCATTTTACCCCTGGAAACATCAAGGCCGATTTCGGAGGCCGTTTGAGGTTATTTTTCGCGGCCAACGTCATTTTGGGGTATCCGAGTGTGTTTGGAGTGATTCTGGACAGAAAGTGGAATTTCGGCAAAAATTGAAAAATAATATTATTTTATTCCCGGAAACTTCGCAGAGGATTTTCGAGGGCTTAGAAAGCGAATTTCGCGATTCCGACTCTGGATTAGGTATCACATGAATATTTAGGACCGGTATGAGCGAAAATTGGAATTTCAGTTCCGGACGGAAAAATGACGGAATTGCCCCTAGGCCATTTTTGATTTATTTCGAATTTTGATTTAATTTTTGAGATTAACCAAGGTTGGTTAAGGTTAACTAGGGTTGGTTAACCATGGTTAGGGGCAAATGACCATAATACCCTTGCATTATTGGATGAGATTGGATATGAACCCTTGGATCAAGGGCATTTTGGGCAAATAGGCTAGGATGGTGACATGTGGCATCCACTCACCCCCTCCCTTGACCATCTTTGACTCTCTCTCTCTCTCCTCAGCTCATCACCGGCGATCACTTCTCTCTCTCCTCTCCCGAATCTCTCTCCTTCTCTCGGCTGCTTCACTGATCAGCACAGCCAGTTCACTGTTCACGCCGGAACAGCAGGTTTCGCCGGAGCTGCTGGCCACCAGCCGCCGTGTCCCGTCCCCTGGCGCCGTCCCTGGCCTAGTCGCAACATTTCTTTCCATCTCCGCCGTCCACAGCCGCCCGTTCGCCGCTGCTCCAGCCGAGGCGAGCAAGGTCGCCGTCGCCGGGCTCGTCCGCCTGGCCGCGCTGCCGTGCGCCACCCCAGCCATCCAGCCTCGCCTCACCGTCTTCCTTTCAGCCTGTCTCAGCCCACTCAGACCGGCGCCTTCCCTGTTTTGAACGGGTTGTGGCCGTGAGCTTCGCCGGACCACCGTAGGCCGCCGGCTTGCCTTGGGACGCCGCCGTCGATCACACCGCTAGCCGGTGATCGGCCGCTCGTTCCCGTCGTCCCGCGTCGTCATTAGGCGAGTATTATCCCTAATTACTAGATTAGCCTAATTGTGCTAGATTAGGGATTTAATTAAGCATATTAGGCCCTAATTAATTGTATTTTGTGCATAGTTTAATTATGGGACCTAATTAGGGCTTAATGACATATTTTGGGCTTAATTTGGAGGTTAATTAGTGTTGATTATGGCTTGGGCTTCTTGGGCTCCGAATTTGCATGTTGGGCCCAAATTGAATGAAGATTTAAATGGGCCATTGAATGAAGATTTAAATGGGCCTTTGAGATTTAATTGGGCTTTGAGTGAAATTGAAATTGTGGGCCCAAGTGAGAAAAATAATTGATGGGCCTTAGTGAAGACTAGAATGGGCCCTTGAGTAGAGAATTCAAGTGGGCCTTTGAAAAGTTAATGGGCCTTGATGTGAATGGACTTGAATTGTGGAAGCCCATTAAGAATTAAATTGGGCCTTAGATTGTGGAATTGTTTGAAAGTGTTTGAAGCCCATTGGGAATTAATGGGGCCTTTGATTGTGAAATTCCACTCTGACTTTTATATAATTTGAGTGTGATTGTGACCGACGGGTCAGGCCTACGGGTCGACATATAACTGTGACCGACGGGTCAGGCCTACGGGTCGAGTGAAATTGTGACCGACGGGTCAGGCCTACGGGTCGACATATAACTGTGACCGACGGGTCAGGCCTACGGGTCAAGTGAAATTGTGACCGACGGGTCAGGCCTACGGGTCGAGTGAAATTGTGACCGACGGGTCAGGCCTACGGGTCGACATATAACTGTGACCGACGGGTCGGGCCTTCGGGTCGAATGATTGATGACCATTGGGTCATGGCCTTCGGGTCGATTTAATTGTCTATGAATTATATTGATATCGAAAGTCTAACCTGCAGGGCTGGGGTATTGGAATCGGGCCGTGGGCCCATGTGAATTTATATTGATTTAATTACTGGTTCAGTGAATTGTGTGTTTTATTTATTTCTGGAGGTGCACGTTAGCCTAATTTAGGATTAGAGATTTTACTTGCTGAGTTTATCTCACGGTTGTGGTAAAACCGAATTTCAGATCCCCGTCCATAGGATGCCGAGGAACGGTCCTCTTTTTGGATACCCGTACCGTATTCAGAGATCGAATAGTGTACACCCGTGTGGGGATGGAACAGCTTACGTTAGATTTCAGTCGGCAGTGTTAGTAGACGTGGGAGAAGACTTCCATCATACTCAGGAGTATGTGGCTTGGTGCCATAGGGGTACAGACGGCTTATTAGGACCCCCGATGAGGACTTTTGACGTGCCAGTAGATGTTAATGGCGTCATGATTCCCCAAATGGTGAGTGGAGAAGTCTCTGATCCTCCCGCCTCCCTTAGTGGAAGCAGCGTGGGCGATACGGTGGATGGACCTATACCCGAGGACGAGGTGCAGGGTGAGGAGCAAGTTATAGCTGACGACATTGTGGAGGAAGAAGAAGAGGAGCAGAATCTGGAAATAGTAGGCGAGAACGGTGAACCAATTGGGGAAGTGGCCGAAGTTGGATCAGATATGGAAATACTGACGGATGAAGACTCATCTGAGGAGTCCGCAGCATCATCCAACCCAGGTCGGGATCCTTAGAATAGAACGGCATGATAGGAGTTTAGATTAACCCCTCTTTTGATGTATCTCCCCCTAGATAGTTAGTCGTCACCCTAGGCCACCGATCCTTTTTGTGTAGTGGCCTTTTTATGTATTCTTTTTGGTTGTAAATAAATAGATTGCATAAGTATTTAAAAAGGGTGTATTTATGTTAGTGTTTATTAATATATTATTGTCTTTGACTATTCATGGTTATGTTTACATGTCTGGGTGTATATATAATATATACGTGTTTCCGCATGTGTCGTGTATTTACTCTGATTTAGGTTTCGGGTCGGTGACGCAATCCTGGGAATGTCACATTTTATTTCGACCTACACGGATGATCATGCTTCGTGGGGTACGGGGCGTGACATCCCCGTTCGAATTGGTATCAGAGCAAGGACAGCTCTGTTTAATCTAGTTGAGCCCTGGAGTAATAAGGAGGAGTAACCATGGGTAGCCATAGGTTGACCTCGTGTGCTAAGTGTACCTCCAGAATGCTTGTGTTTGAATGTTGTGGTGATTGATTGAACCAGTATTGTGCAGGTGCGGCAGGACCCAAGGTTAGTATGTGGACTCTTGGGTGGAAATCATGTGATGTTGTGTTAGCCGCATGCTGAGTGCTTAATTATTTCTGTGTTTATACCTGCCTAGGGCTTAGACCGGTTAGTTGGTTTAGGTCTCTAATTCCTGGTTGGAATTATAGCAGGTAGTTGAGCACTCAGGATAGAAAGATGAGCAGTGAAAGAGGTAGAGTGAGAGGACCCCCAAGGAGGGGCGCAGGCAGAGAAGCTCGTGGTAGAGGTCGTGGTAGAGCCAGAGCGATAGAGAATATAGTTGCGGGTGCTAGAGTGGAAGAGAACCCTAGAGTGGGTGTTGGGGCTGCAGCAGACCCCAGAGCTGATGTTAGGCAGGCGGAAGATCCGCGTATGGAAGGAGTTCTTAGAGCACTAGACCGAATTGAAAATGTGATGGATAGGCAGGCGCAGGAAAGAGAGAATGCGACCGCTCAGGCTGCTGAGGCCGCAGCCGTTGCTGCCGTCCATGAGAATCAAGCTCAAGCTCAACCAGTGCAGGCTCAACCAATGGTGGCACCGAGACCAATGCACCAGTTGGTGGAGCATTTCCTCAAGCTAAAACCGCCTAAGTTCACGGGTAGAGGTGACCCCGAAGCCGCCCCGCGTTGGGTGGAGGAATTGGAAAAGGCATTTGAGCTGTTAGAGTGTACTGAGAGGGAGAAGATCTCCTTGGCATCGTATCAACTGCAGGACAATGCCCATGATTGGTGGAAGGCGGTCAAGGATAGAGTGTTTCCAGAGTTCATGGAACCGACCTGGGCGATCTTTGTTGAACATTTCTATGGGCAGTTTTTCTCTGAGAGTGCCCAGGAGAAGAAAATGGCGGAATTCATGAGGCTCCGTCAGGGATCGATGACTGTGGTGCAGTATGAGGCAGAGTTCACCAGATTGTCCAAATTTGCCCCGAGAATGGTAGAGAATCCCTTGGACAAGGCTCGAAGGTTCCGGGATGGACTAAAACCGGAACTTCGCACTCAGATGCTTTTGTTGAATATCAGGGATTATAGAGAGTTGTATGAGCGAGCCCAGACTATGGAACGGGATCAGATTGAAAGGGCATCAGCATCGGGTTCGAGGTTTATTCCTAATCGGGACAATCGTCGCTTTGTAAGAAGACCAATGGCTAGTAATAGACGGTTTGTTCCGCCCCCGAGAAGGATTATCGGGAAGCCCGGTCAGACACCACATAGAACGGGAGCTTGTTTTCGCTGTGGGAGTATGGGGCATCAGATTAAGAATTGCCCCCAGCAAAGACTTTTGGGACCCTCAGGTCAACCACAGCAGCCGCTTAGAATTGGGAATCAGGCTGGAAATCCCCCACCGGCTATTCAGGGCAGACCACCTGCGCAAGGACGAGTATATGCGTTAGCGCGAAAAGATGCTGAGGACGCGCCGGGTGTGGTCACAGGTACCATTTCTCTTTGCAATCATTCAGCATATGCGTTATTTGATCCCGGGGCAACCCATTCGTTTATTTCTGAGCAGTTTGTTAGATTGGTTGGTCTGGAGCCTATTCTACTTGAGATTATGTTGTGTGTGACGACCCCACTGCATGATAGGGTGTTAGTATCATTGGGGTGCTTGGACTGTAAAATTGTGATTGGAAATGTTGAAGAAAGAATTGATTTAGCTGTGTTAGCCATATATGACTTTGATGTAATCATTGGTATGGATTGGCTGACTAAACAGAAAGCCGTTATGGATTGCGGCAGCAGGACGATCCAATTTAATCCGATTGGTCGTCCTAAGTTTGAATTCCAGGGAAACCGAGGAGGAACCTCGATCCCTTGGATTTCCTCAGTGGAGGCAACAGAAATGCTTGAGGAAGGTTGTGAGGGGTATTTGGTTAACGTTAAGGATCCGACATTGGTGGAGCCTAAATTGGAAGAAATTTCTGTAGTGTGCAATTTCCCCGAGGTTTTTCCCCAAGAATTGCCGGGTTTGCCACCCGAACGGGAAGTGGAATTTGTAATAGAGTTGGCCCCAGGAACTGAGCCAATTTCTAAGGCCCCATATCGGATGTCGTTGTCAGAACTGAAAGAGTTGAAAGTCCAGATGCAAGAGTTGTTAGACAAGGGATTTATTCGTCCTAGTGCGTCTCCATGGGGAGCGCCAGTCCTATTTGTAAGGAAAAAGGACGGGACGTTGAGATTATGTATAGATTATCGGCAGTTGAATCAGGTGACTATAAAGAATAAGTATCCGCTGCCAAGGATCGACGACTTGTTCGATCAGTTGCAAGGGGCGTCAGTGTTCTCCAAGATTGATCTACGGACAGGGTATCATCAGTTGAGAATTCGGAAAGAGGATATACCCAAGACTGCATTCAGGACGAGATACGGGCATTATGAGTTTACAGTCATGCCCTTTGGTTTAACGAATGCCCCTGCAGCTTTCATGGATCTGATGAACAGAGTTTTTAAGGAATTCCTGGATCAGTTCGTCATAGTGTTCATTGACGATATTTTGGTGTATTCGAAGAGTTCAGAGGAGCATGAAGTGCATTTGACGGAAGTTCTACGGACGTTGAGGGAACATGCGCTTTATGCGAAGTTTAGTAAATGTGAGTTCTGGCTTAGCAAGGTAGCATTCCTTGGACATATCGTGTCGGGAGAAGGAATATCAGTGGATCCGACTAAGATTGAAGCAGTGCTAAAGTGGCCCAGGCCGACGTCAGTGACAGAGATCAGAAGTTTCTTAGGATTGGCTGGATATTATCGACGTTTCGTGGAAGGATTCTCGTCGATAGCCACGCCATTGACACGACTACTGAAAAAGGAAACTAAGTTTGAATGGGACGATAAGTGCGAACGAAGTTTTCAGGAGCTTAAGCACAGACTGACGACAGCTCCAGTCTTGACTATTCCCTCTGGACCGGGTGGATTTGAGGTTTATAGCGATGCTTCGTTCAAAGGACTGGGTTGTGTGTTAATGCAACATGGAAAAGTAGTTGCGTATGCGTCGCGTCAGTTGAGACCTCATGAAGTGAATTATCCGACGCATGACTTAGAGTTGGCTGCCATCGTCTTTGCACTTAAGATTTGGAGGCATTATCTGTGTGGGGAAAAGTTTCAGATTTATACGGATCATCAGAGTCTCAAATACCTGTTCTCACAAAAAGAGTTGAATATGAGGCAGCGTAGATGGATGGAGCTTCTAAAGGATTATGACTGCGATATCATGTATCATCCTGGGAAGGCAAATCGAGTTGCTGATGCACTGAGTCGCAAGTCGAGCATGGCACACTTGATGATTAGGGAATGGACGTTATTGGAAAAGATCCGAGACTCAGAATTTAGATTGGAATTAAGCCATGTGTCGAATCTGCTGGCTACTTTGAGGATCGAGCCGGAAATTCAAATTAAGATTAAGGCTTTACAACCCACGGATCAGGAAATCCAGAAAATTGTGGGAATGGATGCCTCGGCAAGAAAGCCAGATTTTCAGGTATCAGAGGATGGAATCCTAAAGTATAGGGGACGATGGTGTGTGCCGGATGATATTGAGCTTAAGGAAGAAATATTGAGAGAAGCTCATCGCAGCAATTACAGTATCCACCCTGGCAGTACGAAAATGTATCAGAATTTAAGGCAACATTATTGGTGGAATGGATTGAAAGCAGATGTAGCCAAGCATGTGGCTAAGTGTTTGACGTGTCAACAGGTAAAGACACAGCACTGTAAACCTGGAGGATTGCTGCGACCATTAGAAATTCCCGAGTGGAAATGGGAACATATTACCATGGACTTTGTAACGGGACTACCAAGGAGTCAGAGAGGGCACGATTCCATTTGGGTAATAGTGGATAGATTGACTAAGTCAGCGCATTTTCTGGCAGTGCGCAAGGATTTAGAGTTAGAAAAGTATGCGGAGCTGTACGTAAGACAGATTGTGAGACTGCACGGAGTGCCAGTGACGATTACTTCCGATCGTGATCCGAGATTTACAGCGAACTTCTGGAAAAGTCTGCAGACAGCTTTGGGGACAAAAGTGCAGTTCAGTACAGCTTATCATCCGCAGACTGATGGGCAATCAGAAAGAACAATTCAGACCCTTGAGGATATGTTGAGGGCTTGTGTGGTGGATTTTCAGGGTAAATGGGAAGAACAGCTGCATCTGGTGGAGTTTGCATACAATAACAGTTATCAGCAGAGTATCCAGATGGCCCCGTTTGAGGCTTTGTATGGCAGAGCATGTAGGACTCCCGTATGTTGGGATGAAGTGGGAGAACGGAGCATTACAGGCCCAGAGTTGGTTCAGCAAACAGTGGAAGCTGTTGAGATCATTAGAGAAAATATGAACCGGATCCGACACATGTTCTAAGATATGAAGAAATAGACGTGGACGACAGGGTGTCGTACGTGGAGAGACCAGTCAGAATCGAAGACAGAAAGGATCGAGTACTTCGGAACAAGACAATCCCGATGGTGAAGGTAGTTTGGGAGCACCACGGGACAGAGGGCGCTACGTGGGAAAGCGAAGAACTTATGCGACGTCAACACCCCCAGTTGTTTGAAGAGCAGGGTTGAAGTGCAAATTTCGAGGACGAAATTTTTGTAAGGGGGAAGAGTTGTAACATCCTGAATTTTGACCCGTTATCGGGACCAATAAAGTGTATATTTATTCTCGTGTAATTTTAGTAAGTCTCGCCTGGACCTGATCAGTCTCGGGATACTAACCATATGAGAAAGGCTAAATAGGAACAGGTACGTGGACCGAGAACCCAATCGCGACTGAACGCTGATTTTGAAGAACGTTGAGGAAATATTTTGAGCCAATATAGGCCGATCTTAGGAAAATGCCTGGTTGATTTTGTCAGTAACGTACGATCGGATCGCGAGTGATTTCGCACGACCGAAAGTACACCTGGCAAATGAAACCAAGTTTTAATCCAAACGATCGCGACCCTGGTACTAGTGATAATTCCTCTTGTTCTCTCGAAATTTAGACCATCACGATTCGGACAATCTTAGGTCGATACGCGTAACGCCTAAACGGCCGCTCGTTAGTGAGAGACCCTAAAACTGTGAAACGAGCATATTGAGATTACAATATTGGACCCGAGTTTCGATATCAAAATCTCAAGGGTAATTACGACTATTTTGCAAGACGGACGTCAATTGGTAATGGCCATTCGTGTTTGGGATTAAAACAGTTGAAAACGGAAGATTTGACAGAAAGTGAGAAAAAGACCATTTTGCCCCTGGAAACACCAAGGCCGATTTCGGAGGCCGTTTGAGGTTATTTTTCGCGGCCAACGTCATTTTGGGGTATCCGAGTGTGTTTGGAGTGATTCTGGACAGAAAGTGGAATTTCGGCAAAAATTGGAAAATAATATTATTTTATTCCCGGAAACTTCGCAGAGGATTTTCGAGGGCTTAGAAAGCGAATTTCGCGATTCCGACTCTGGATTAGGTATCACATGAATATTTAGGACCGGTATGAGCGAAAATTGGAATTTCAGTTCCGGACGGAAAAATGACGGAATTGCCCCTAGGCCATTTTTGATTTATTTCGAATTTTGATTTAATTTTTGAGATTAACCAAGGTTGGTTAAGGTTAACTAGGGTTGGTTAACCATGGTTAGGGGCAAATGACCATAATACCCTTGCATTATTGGATGAGATTGGATATGAACCCTTGGATCAAGGGCATTTTGGGCAAATAGGCTAGGATGGTGACATGTGGCATCCACTCACCCCCTCCCTTGACCATCTTTGACTCTCTCTCTCTCTCCTCAGCTCATCACCGGCGATCACTTCTCTCTCTCCTCTCCCGAATCTCTCTCCTTCTCTCGGCTGCTTCACCGATCAGCACAGCCAGTTCACTGTTCACGCCGGAACAGCAGGTTTCGCCGGAGCTGCTGGCCACCAGCCGCCGTGTCCCGTCCCCTGGCGCCGTCCCTGGCCTAGTCGCAACATTTCTTTCCATCTCCGCCGTCCACAGCCGCCCGTTCGCCGCTGCTCCAGCCGAGGCGAGCAAGGTCGCCGTCGCCGGGCTCGTCCGCCTGGCCGCGCTGCCGTGCGCCACCCCAGCCATCCAGCCTCGCCTCACCGTCTTCCTTTCAGCCTGTCTCAGCCCACTCAGACCGGCGCCTTCCCTGTTTTGAACGGGTTGTGGCCGTGAGCTTCGCCGGACCACCGTAGGCCGCCGGCTTGCCTTGGGACGCCGCCGTCGATCACACCGCTAGCCGGTGATCGGCCGCTCGTTCCCGTCGTCCCGCGTCGTCATTAGGCGAGTATTATCCCTAATTACTAGATTAGCCTAATTGTGCTAGATTAGGGATTTAATTAAGCATATTAGGCCCTAATTAATTGTATTTTGTGCATAGTTTAATTATGGGACCTAATTAGGGCTTAATGACATATTTTGGGCTTAATTTGGAGGTTAATTAGTGTTGATTATGGCTTGGGCTTCTTGGGCTCCGAATTTGCATGTTGGGCCCAAATTGAATGAAGATTTAAATGGGCCATTGAATGAAGATTTAAATGGGCCTTTGAGATTTAATTGGGCTTTGAGTGAAATTGAAATTGTGGGCCCAAGTGAGAAAAATAATTGATGGGCCTTAGTGAAGACTAGAATGGGCCCTTGAGTAGAGAATTCAAGTGGGCCTTTGAAAAGTTAATGGGCCTTGATGTGAATGGACTTGAATTGTGGAAGCCCATTAAGAATTAAATTGGGCCTTAGATTGTGGAATTGTTTGAAAGTGTTTGAAGCCCATTGGGAATTAATGGGGCCTTTGATTGTGAAATCCCACTCTGACTTTTATATAATTTGAGTGTGATTGTGACCGACGGGTCAGGCCTACGGGTCGACATATAACTGTGACCGACGGGTCAGGCCTACGGGTCGAGTGAAATTGTGACCGACGGGTCAGGCCTACGGGTCGACATATAACTGTGACCGACGGGTCAGGCCTACGGGTCGACATATAACTGTGACCGACGGGTCAGGCCTACGGGTCGAGTGAAATTGTGACCGACGGGTCAGGCCTACGGGTCGAGTGAAATTGTGACCGACGGGTCAGGCCTACGGGTCGACATATAACTGTGACCGACGGGTCGGGCCTTCGGGTCGAATGATTGATGACCATTGGGTCATGGCCTTCGGGTCGATTTAATTGTCTATGAATTATATTGATATCGAAAGTCTAACCTGCAGGGCTGGGGTATTGGAATCGGGCCGTGGGCCCATGTGAATTTATATTGATTTAATTACTGGTTCAGTGAATTGTGTGTTTTATTTATTTCTGGAGGTGCACGTTAGCCTAATTTAGGATTAGAGATTTTACTTGCTGAGTTTATCTCACGGTTGTGGTAAAACCGAATTTCAGATCCCCGTCCATAGGATGCCGAGGAACGGTCCTCTTTTTGGATACCCGTACCGTATTCAGAGATCGAATAGTGTACACCCGTGTGGGGATGGAACAGCTTACGTTAGATTTCAGTCGGCAGTGTTAGTAGACGTGGGAGAAGACTTCCATCATACTCAGGAGTATGTGGCTTGGTGCCATAGGGGTACAGACGGCTTATTAGGACCCCCGATGAGGACTTTTGACGTGCCAGTAGATGTTAATGGCGTCATGATTCCCCAAATGGTGAGTGGAGAAGTCTCTGATCCTCCCGCCTCCCTTAGTGGAAGCAGCGTGGGCGATACGGTGGATGGACCTATACCCGAGGACGAGGTGCAGGGTGAGGAGCAAGTTATAGCTGACGACATTGTGGAGGAAGAAGAAGAGGAGCAGAATCTGGAAATAGTAGGCGAGAACGGTGAACCAATTGGGGAAGTGGCCGAAGTTGGATCAGATATGGAAATACTGACGGATGAAGACTCATCTGAGGAGTCCGCAGCATCATCCAACCCAGGTCGGGATCCTTAGAATAGAACGGCATGATAGGAGTTTAGATTAACCCCTCTTTTGATGTATCTCCCCCTAGATAGTTAGTCGTCACCCTAGGCCACCGATCCTTTTTGTGTAGTGGCCTTTTTATGTATTCTTTTTGGTTGTAAATAAATAGATTGTATAAGTATTTAAAAAGGGTGTATTTATGTTAGTGTTTATTAATATATTATTGTCTTTGACTATTCATGGTTATGTTTACATGTCTGGGTGTATATATAATATATACGTGTTTCCGCATGTGTCGTGTATTTACTCTGATTTAGGTTTCGGGTCGGTGACGCAATCCTGGGAATGTCACATTTTATTTCGACCTACACGGATGATCATGCTTCGTGGGGTACGGGGCGTGACATCCCATTTTTCAAATCCTGACAAATATCGCGAAAGATAAATAATAGGTTTATTAAGACTAATTTCAACATTGACTGTTAACTATATAGCTCACTTACAGTTCAACACATCATTTAATAAACTAATTATGTAGATCGATCTTCTTAAGCTCAGAATGATACTCTTCATGAGATCCATTTATGTATAAAGTTTCGTGATCTCTCAAATTTTGTCAGGAAGATTACAGGGGTAACAAAAAGAAAAGACCATCGTCTATGTTGGCTCCAACAACTCAAATAATTCTAACTATATGTGTGTGCGTATATATTTATTAATGTTGATGTGAAATGGATTATGATAGTATGCAAAATCCTTTGCAAAAGACGTTTATAATAGCCTTACATATGTGCACTCTCCCTTAAAATTTTAAGCGGCCTTTGGGTTGGACTTTTTTCTATATCCGCAAGTTTCAATTCTCTATTACCCTATTTAGGTACTAATTTTGCTTTCGTGCTACAAAATGCTATTTATTCACGATATAATAAACAATGAAAAGATAAGGTAACATAGAAAATTTGATGTGGTTAGGTCGATGTGATATATGTCCATAGGGAAGGCGGCATTGATAAATTCGTTAAGAATCAAAAAAAGGATTATGTCTCTCAATCCCAGCACCTAAAGGTCTGCTTGTGTTCATCTCACGATTTCTTGTCAAATTCACACTCAAAAACTCTAAACGAAATTTATGTAATATAATAAGGAAATTTTATTAGGTCCAGTGAAAGTGTAATGAATAATTTAAACAACATGTGGAAGAATTTAGTTAAAAACTAATCCAAACTTAGACATCAACCATTAAACGGTGAATGTGCGCGTATTTTTTTCATTTTTACACCGACATCTGAGAATAATGAGGAAAAGAAAAAAATTAATATTATGTACAATTGTACATTGTCTAATGAAGAATACATGAACCTATTTATAGGATTTACACGATAACTATCTAAAATAGCAAAATATCAATTACAATAAAGGGAAATACACAAAATCTTATAAATATATTCCTTACACAGACGATGGACCACACAATAATTCATATAATAAAAACCCCTAAATAAAAAGTAGAAAAGGGTATTTTTTTTTATGAAATTCTGTATCAATAGTGCACCGAGCACAACAGATGTAGAACTATGCCATAAATCTATAACATTCTAATTACAATCAAATGTTGGTTGGATGTTGATTATGCTTTATTAATATCTTAAACTTTCTAATATGAGTGTGTTTTAATCATTTAGGTTATAGGAGTTTTGAATCATAATTAACAGTTGTAAACGACAATTGCGTAAACGATGTCATCTTTTAATCATGATTGCATACCTAACATGAGTAAATTGGATCATAAATCACAGTTAACAATTGTGTAATCCAAGTCTCCCTATCGCGTCTTTGAATGGTGCGTCTGCTTGATTGCATATTAAGCATTTTTTTTTCCTAAGCCATACTTAACATTATGTTAACCTTTACTATTTATGGCTTATTGAAATCATTCTTTCTCTCTTTTCCATTTTTTAAGGGAAAAGTAATATAATCCAAGTTTATCTTAATATAAACAGGCTCGAGTATTGAAAACCTATCCATCGAATCTTCACTTCACAGGTCTTCAGTGTTTATCAAGCACGGCACAGTTGTTTCTTTGGGCAATTGCCGTGGAAAGAGACTTCTCCCAGTGGAAGTTGGGTTGGAATGTCGGACTACTTTCGGTCCTTTATTGCGTAAGAGAACAACAGTCCCTATTCTGCATACTCAGAAATTGAACATGCTAAAAGTCGGGCAAAATTTAAATCAACTTGGAAAAATATAGGTTAAGTAATGTTCATAGGGAAAGTCATAGTGAATGAGTTAGGTTGTCACGCCCCGAACCCCAACGGGCTCGCGACACCCCTTCGACGGTCGTATTGAACGCGACGTCCTAGGACGCGTCGCCGACTCAAACGAAACACTGACTAGAATACACAAGCGGAAGCGAAATAAACAATCCAGACAAATAACAATAACAATAACAAAGGGATAACACTTGCATAAATCAATAAAACTCATTACATATGCTTGACAGTTACTTACAGCATTTACAAAAGACAACCACAAGCTATGCCATAATAACAGAACCACTTTCATCAAAAAGGGACAGTGGATGGTAAGCTTAACTCCTCTACAAAAATGGGTCATACAAAAGACGGAGTAACTTGACCCGTCCTCGATCCCTGAGGTACCTTGGCAGCGTCTCCCAATCAATCACGGTCGCGGATTTGAAAATGGTTTGCATTACAATAATAAGATTACATCTTAATAAGTAGACACCCTATACCCCACATAGGCCAATGCGTACCCAGACAAGTTCAGCATGCAATTTAACCAATAACATATATATATATATATATATATATATATATATATATATATAAAATTCACATCAATGGACTTATCTCGCCATCCAATCACATGCCCACGCTGCAAATTAGTCAAACCATGATAATGCAATAATATCCCAAAGGTACATCACAATCACTCGAACGCCATACATATGTACATTCGCCCAATTCATCCATGCACAAAACACATACGTATCCATCCAACTTTTTCACGACCCGGGTCAACACCTCACAAGTCAGCCCTCCGATCAATCCGGGCTCTGTCTCGGGTCAACATCCCATAGGACCTTTTAAAAATAAACTTTCACACAACCCGGGTCAACACCCCACAGGTCAGCCCTCCGATCAATCCGGACTCTGTTCCGGGTCAACACCCCACATGACCTTTCAAAAACAAACTTTCACACAACCCGAGTCAACACCCCACAGGTCGGCAGCCCTACAATCAATCCGGGCTTGTCAAGCACACACACCACATAATTCAATCAATTCCATGCCATTCACATACTCAACATCATACAACCGAGCTCAAACGCCATTGAATCAATTCAACCCATACATACTGTGAATTGATCACTCTTTCAACAATTCAAGCCACAATTCGCCAAGCTTGCCCGGCCCCACCTAGGCCAACAATTCCAACTCACAACCAAGCACATTCGACTCGAAAAATGAGCTCTAAACTTGAGCGCAAGAGCAACAACGATTCAGCCGCGACATAGCCAACATCACATCATATTTTAGATCACAAACCAAGTCACAACTCATCAATATTAGCCCAAACAAACCAACACGAACAATCGCCAACTGAACATTAAATCAAACACAATCAAACACCCATGTTAACATAAGTTCTAGCACAAATACTATTTCAAGATTAGCCACAAACTCAGCCTTGAACTGCCCCAAATCAGCCCTATTTCAGCCCACAAAACGTCACCGATTAGACCGCCATTCTAGCATATATAGGCTCGACAAAATTCCTCACAACCCAGCCAATATACAGCAGCAAATGGGCACATGAACAACCACAAAATCAATAACATACGGGTACAAGATCAGCTACCAAAATCAACCGGCATCGACCCCTAATTGGCCTTAAATTCAGCCATCCAATTCCACACTAAACAACCTTAAATCAAATCTAGCCATACCCAAAGTCCTAGGCGAAGTTTAGGGTGTTGCTTACCTCGACTTGAGCAAGAAAACGGGGCTGGGCAACTAGGGAAATCGCCGGGACAGCCGCAGCAGCGGCGATCGGCAAGGCTCTCGGCCACGGCCGGGCCACAGCGGTGGCAAGGGAGCTCCGGCTGAGGCAGCAGTAGCGGGGGCAAGCAGGGGCCTCGCCAGAATAGCAGCAGCTCTGGCAGACGCGCAGTGACTCACGGCGGTGACGAATCGATGGTTGGAACGGGGCAGGAAGAGGCTCGGCTGAACCACGGAGGAGGGGGAGAGAGAAGCAGCTTAGTAGAGGCGTGAACGGCAAGCCAGCGACGGCGAGCGGCCGGTAGCTGGGCAGACGAGTGGCGGTTGCTGGCCAGGCGACGAGCGGCGGATCTAGTTGGCCTTGTTTCCGGCGCGACCAAAGGCCGCGTAAACAGGGGAAGAAAAGGCAGAGGAGGGGCGATGGCGGCAGCTCCGGTCTGGGACGAGCGGCTGTTGGCGACGGCGAGTTGGGCGAGTGCGTGGCCGACGAGCTGGGGCGACAGAGGCTCGACCAGAACAGGGGAGGCAAACGTGTCGTCGCTGGAGCAGCAGGGGCAACGGCAGCTTAGGGGGGAGCTGGGATGGTGGCGACGAGCCGGTGGGGGCGATGGTAGTCGGAACAGAGGCGTATGACGGTCGCGGGCAAGGCAAAACAGGGGAGGAGTCGGGGCAAAAAAAATAGGGGAAGGGAAAAGAGGGGGGTTGCGGTGGTGATGGCGCGGCCGGTGGCGGCGTGACGACTGGGCAAGCAGTGGTGCAAGGCAGATGGCCGGCGACAGTCGGGTGTCGGCGAGTGGCGGTCAGTAGAGGGGAGCAGGAGCAGCGGCGCGGGGACGAAGGAAGAAGAGGAAGAAAAAGAAGGGAAAAGAAGAAAGAAAGGAAAAGAAAAAGAAGGAGGAGGAGAGAGAGAGAGAAGACGTGAGCGTGTAGGGGGAGTTGACGTGCATGGGGAAGAGGCACGATAGAGGAGAGAGAGAGAGAGTCAAAGAAATCGAATGCGATCCGACGGTCACGATTCGAACCCAAAAGCGATCCAACGGCCTACAAAAATCCTAATAATAAATTAGGGAAAAAGGGCAAAAGAAAATCAAATAAAATACACTACGAGGGAGGTCTACTAGTTCAAATCCGCACCCGGTCGAAATTTCACTTTTCATATATCCCGGGCAATATCGAGGCTAGCCACAATAATTTCGATACCGTCTAATTAAATTCGTCCCTGAACTCCGAGAAATTCGACACCAAAGTTTGGGTTCTAAATAAAGGCTAAATTCGATCAAGTGCGATTCTAGCGAAATCTCTAATTTAAAAATAATAACCCAAGAGTGATCAGTTCCGGGCAAGATTTTATTATAAGCGCACTGACGAAATACTCGTTTTATAAATCCTAAAAATGGGTCGAAATTCGGAATATCACAACTCTTCCCCTTACAAAAATTTCGTACTTGAAATTGACAATCCAACCCAACTATTCAAATAAATGGGGGTATTAGTGTTGCATCAACTTTTCACTTTCCCATGTCGCATCTTTGGTTTCATGGTGCTCCCAAATCACCTTGATTGTCTCAACCGACTGTTGTACTAACTTTGGACACGTGATGCTCCTCTCACCAACTTCATCTCAACAAATCGGTGTTCTGCAAGTTCTGCGATACAACACTTCAAACAGTGCCATTCTGATACTCTACTGATAGCCATTGTTATAGGCAAACTCAACCAAAGGTAACAGTTCTTCCCAATTGCCCATAAAATCCAATATACATGCTCGCAACATATCTTCCAAAGTCTGAATCGTTCTCTCAGACTGGCCATCCGTTTGGGGATGATAGGCCATGCTAAACTGCAACTTCGTTCCTAATGTTGAATGAAGACTTTTCCAAAAAGCGACGGTAAATTTATGATCACGGACTAAAGTGATTGTCATTGGTACTCCGTGCAGGCGGACTATTTGTCGCACGTAAATCTCGACATACTTTTCCAAGGTGAAGTCCTTTTGTACTGACAGAAAATGTACTGATTTTGTCAATCGGTCGACTACCACCCAAATCGAATCATGACCCCTTTGACTTCTCGGTAATCTCATTACAAAGTCCATTGTGATGTGTTCTCATTTCCACTCGAGAATTTCCAATGGCTACAACATTCCATCCGGCTTGCAATGTTGTGCCTTCACTTGCTGACATGTTAAACACTTTACCACGTGCTTGGCTACATCCACTTTCATGCCGTTCCACCAATAATATTGTTGCAAGTTCTGATACATTTTCGTACTACTCGGGTGAATACTGTAATTGCTACGGTGTGCTTCAGACAAA
This sequence comes from Syzygium jambos, assembly GCA_031216235.1. Classification (NCBI taxonomy): domain Eukaryota; kingdom Viridiplantae; phylum Streptophyta; class Magnoliopsida; order Myrtales; family Myrtaceae; genus Syzygium; species Syzygium jambos. The sequence goes on from CM062228.1 coordinate 6,055,049, forward strand.
ATCTCTTCCCTTAGTTCTGTATCACTGGGTACACATAACCGACCACGGAACTTCAGAATCCCATCCTTGGATACCTGAAAATCCGATTTCCTTTTTGTGATATCCATACCCAAAATCTTTTGATTCTCTGGGTCCATCGATTGTAAATCCTTAATCTTAGTCTGTATTTCCGGTTCAATCCTCAACGCGGCAAGTAGACTTGAAACATGGCTCGCTTCAAACTTAAACTTTGAATCCCGAGCTCCCTCCAACAGAGTCCATTCCTTAACCATCATATGCGCGATGCTTGATTTTCAACTTAGTGCATCCGCTACTTTGTTAGCCTTTCCGAGGTAATACAGAATATCAAAGTCATAGTTCTTCAAGAGTTCCATCCAACGACGCTGTCTCGTGTTTAATTCCTTTTGGGAAAACAAGTATCTTAAACTTCCATGGTTCGTATAAATCTAAAATTTCTCCCCACACAGGTAGTATCTCCAAATCTTAAGAGCGAAAATAATCGCGGCCAATTCCAAGTCATGCGTTGGATAATTCTACTCATGCAGTCTCAGTTGTCGCGATGCGTATGCCACCACTTTTTCATGTTGCATTAGCATGCATCCCAGTCCTTTTAACGATACGTCACTGTAGATCTCATAACCTCCCGATCCTGACAGGATTGTCAATACCCGCGCGGTCATCAACCTCTGCTTTAACTCATGAAAACTCCTTTCGCACTTATCCATCTATTCAAACCTCATTTCCTTCTTTAGTAACCGCGTCAGTGGCATCGCCAATGCCAAAAACCTTTCCACGAAACGTCGGTAATAACTCGCTAAACCCAAGAAACTTCGAACTTCGATTACAGTTGTCGGCATCGGCCAATTCATGACAGCTTTGATCTTTGTCAAGTCCACTGTAATTCCTTCCCCGGATATCACATGTCCTAAAAATGCCACTCGACGAAGCCAAAACTTGCACTTACTGAACTTAGCATATAGTGCATGTTCCCTTAAAGTCTATAGAACCTTTTCTAATGTAACTCATGCTCAATGGGACTCTTCGAGTATACTCGGATATCATCTATAAACACAATTACCAATTGATCTAGAAATTCCTTGGACACCCGATTCATTAAATCCATAAAGGCAGCAGGGGCGTTAGTGAATCCAAACGGCATCACCATACTCATAGTGCCCATATCTCGTTCTGAATGCCGTCTTCGGCACATCCTCCTTAATCCTCACTTGGTGATAGCTAGTCCTCAAGTCGATCTTTTAAAATATCGACGCCCCCTGTAAATGATCAAATAGATTATCTATCCTTGGCAACGGGTACTTATTCTTAATGGTCACCTGATTAAGCTATCTGTAGTCAATGCACAACCTCAAAGACCCATCTTTCTTTCTCACGAATAACATTGGCGCTCCCCATGGAGACACACTCAGGCGAATAAAGCCCTTATCCAATGACTTCTACTTTTGAACCTTTAGTTCTTTTAATTCTGACCACGATATCCTATAGGGTGCTCTCGAGATCAGTTCCGTCCCTGGGGCTAACTCGATCGCGAACTCCACTTCTCTATTAGGTGGCAATCTCGGCAATTCCTGAGGAAAGACATCGAGGAAATTGCACACTACGACTATGTTTTCTAGTTTTGGCTCCTTAACAAACGAGTTAACCATAAGATAGTTATCTTTCTACACCTCAATGACAAAACTCAATCCATCCAATTTCAATCCAACGGTTTCCCAAAAACAATCGCCCTGGTTCTTTACAAAATCCGAAATTTCCAAGCGATAACTCATTCATCCAAATTTTGTCAAAGGATATCATCAGTAATTCCAAAATACAAAAACTGATTACGTCAATTTACCAAGAGCAATTATACATCTTACGCAACCATTTGAATCTAAAATTTCCAAAAATCACTTCGAACACACCCAATATCCTTACACATCGTACTTAAACCCTTAAGACAAGTCCTCCGCTTGCTTCCCAACCACAACTTACACTTTTCCTTACGCCCGTAGTCAATTCTGATTATTCGGTAGAGCAGCTCCCGCTTGATGTCCTACTCGTGGTTGCCACGGTTGTATTGGCGGCCTAACTTGATTGGCTGGCTAGACAGCTCCAAATTAATTTCCATTCCGAGGCGATGGCGGTAGTAGTGCAGGCGACCCAGCCTGTCTATTATTGGGGCATTTCCTGAACTAATGGCCCATTCCGCCACATCTGAAACACAATTCACTCCTGTTTGGGCAAGGTCCAATCCCGTATCTTCCTCTACATAGCCTACACGGAGCGTTCTGATAACGGTTTGGCTTTCCAATATTCCTCCAAATGGAAGGGACAAAGCGACTATTTCCTACCATGGGTCTTTTACCAAATTAACGGTCGTCCCTAGCCGAGGCATACCGCGATCCAGAAGCGGCAGCCGATCCATTTGATCTCGCTCAATTACTTGAGCCCTTTTATAAATCTATTATAGCCCCTCAAGTTCAATAAGATCATCTGACTGCAAAGGTCCATCTTCAGCCCATCTCGGAACCTCTTAGCTTTGTCCACCGAGTCCTCCACCATCTTGGGGGTAAATTTGGACAGCCTTGCGAACTTGACCTCATACTGATCTACCGATCTCTGACATTGGCGAAGCCTCATGAATTCAGCCAATTTCTGTTCTCGGAGACTTTTCGAGAGAAACTTGCCATTGAAGATTTCAGTAAAAATAGTCCAATTCAAGGTAGTACCAGCGGGGAATACTTGATCTCAGGTGACTCTCCACCAATCACTTGCATTATTCTGAAGCTGGTAGACTGCTAGCGTTACCTTCTCTTCCTCAGTACAACCAAGCATCTCAAAGGCCTTTTCTAGCTCTTCCACCCATCTTGGTGCAGCTTCAAAATCGCCTCTCCCATCAAACTTTGGGGGTTTCAACCTCAGAAACTGTTCGACTAGCTTAGACAATGGCTTGTTCACATTTACTCGCACTAGATTAGGATTTCCACCAATCACATTATTCCCCTGATTTCCATGATTCCCAATAATCTCGTTGGCAGCTGCAGCAGCGACAGTAGCACTCATTTCCCCTGTCTGTCTACCCAATAATAATCCCACTTCCTCAAGTGCCCTCCACATTTCATCCAACCTAGGATCCCCTACAACTTCAGCTTGCGTGGCTACACGACCTCGACCTCGATTGCTCATCTTACCGGTTCTCACAAATGCTCACCTACTAAATTCTACGTAGGAATTAGAAACCTAAGCCAACTATACCAGTCTAAGCCCTAGACAGTAAATCACAACGCAATTTCACTAAGCAGGCAACCAATCACAACCAACAAAGTCCGTGCACTTAGCTTAAGTCCTGACGCACCTGCACCTCACATATTAATGCATAAACTCACTTAGCAATCACAACCAAGTAGTCTGGGTAACGCATGGCCAACAAGTCTCCCTAACTGGCTATCCCAAAGTCATCGCTCCTTATCACTCCAAGTTTTGACCATTTTGATTTGAGCTGATCTGGCTCTGATACCAAATCAACGGGGATGTCACGCCCCGAATCCCAACGGACTCGCGACACTCCTTCGACGGTCGTATTGAACGCAACGTCCCAAAACGCGTCGCCGACCCAAACGAAATACCCACCAAAATACATAAGCGGAAGCGAAATAAATAACCCAAACAAATAACAATGACAAAGGGATAATACTTGCATAAATCAATAAAACTCATTATATATGCTTGACAGTTACTACAACATTCACAAAAGACAACCATAAGCTATGCCACAATAACAGAACCACTTTCATAAAAAAGGGGCAGTGTGTAGTAAGCTTAACTCCTCTACAAAAGTGGGGCATACAAAAGACGGAGTAACTTGACTCGTCCTCGATCCCCGAGGTACCTTGGCGGCGTCTCCCAATCAATCACGGTCGCGGATCTGAAAATTGTTTGCATTATAGCAATGAGATTACATCTCAATAAGTAGACACCCTATACCCCACCTAGGCCAATGCGTACCCAGACAAGTTCAGCATGCAATTTAACCAATAACATATATATATATATATATATATATATATATATTTCACATAAATGGACTTACCTCGCCATCCAATCACATGCCTACACTGCAAATTATTCAAACCATCATAATGCAATAATTACCCAAAGGTACATCACAATCACTCGAACGCCATACATACGTACATTCGCCCAATTCATCCATGCACAAAACACATACGTATCCATCCAACTTTTTCACGACCCGGGTCAACATCCCATAGGACCTTTTAAAAATAAACTTTCACACGACCCGGGTCAACACCCTACAGGTCAGCTCTCCGATCAATCCGGACTTTGTTCCGGGTCAACACCCCACATGACCTTTCAAAAACAAACTTTCACACGACCCTGGTTAACACCCCACAGGTCGGCAACCCTTTGATCAATCCGGGCTTGTCAAGCACACACGCCACATAATTCAATCAATTCCATGCCATTCACATACTCAACATCATACAACCGAGCTCAAACGCCATTGAATCAATTCAACCCATACATACTGTAAATTGATCACTCTTTCAACAATTCAAGCCACAATTTGCCATGCTTGCCCGGCCCGACCTAGGCTAACAATTCCAACTCACAACCAAGCACATTTGACTCGAAAAACGAGCTCTAAACTCGAGCGCAAGAGCAACAACGATTTAGCTGTGACATAGCTAACATAACATCATATTTTAGATCACAAACCAAGTCACAACTCATCAATATTAGCCCAAACAAATCAACACGAACAATCGCCAATCGAAGATTAAATCAAACCCAATCAAACACCCATGTTAACATAAGTTCTAGCACAAATACTATTTCAAGATTAGCCACAAACTCAGCCTTGAACCGCCCCAAATCAGCCCTAATTCAGCCCACAAAACGTTACCGATTAAACCGTCATTCTAGCATAATAGGCTCGACAAAATTCCTCATAACCCAGCCAATATACAGCAGTAAATGGGCACACGAACAATCACAAAATTAGTAACATACGGGTACAAGATCAGCTACCAAAATCAACTGGCATCGACCCCTAATTGGCCTCAAATTCAGCCACTCAATTCCACACTAAACAACCCTAAATCAAGTATAGCCATACCCAAAGTCCTAGGCGAAGTTTATGGTGTCGCTTACCTCGACTTGAGCAAGAAAACAGGGCTGGGCAGCGGGGGAAATAGCCGGGACAGTCGCAGTGGCGGCGATCGGCGAGGCTCTCAGCCACGACCGGACGACAGCGGCAGCAAGGGAGCTCCGGTTGAGGCGGCAGCAGCTTGGCGGTAGTGGGGGCAAGTAGGGGCCTCGCCGAAATAGCAGCAGCTCTGGCAGATATGTGGCGACGAATCAGTGGCTGGAACAGGGGCGGGAAAAGGCTCGGCTAAACTAGGGAGGAGGGGGAGAGAGAAGCAGCTTGGTGGGGGCGTGAACGGCAAGCTAGCGGCGGCAAGCAGCTGGCAGCTGGGCGGACGGGCGTCGATTGCTGGCCGGGCGACAGGCAGCGCGACCAAAGGCCGTGCAAACATGGGAAGAAAAGGAAGAGGAGGGGCGACGGCCGCAGCTTCGGTTTGGGACGAGTAGCCGATGGCGACGATGACGGAGACGGCGAGCTGGGCGAGTGCGCAGCCGACGAGCTGGGGCGACGGAGGCTCGGCCAGAACTGGGAAGGCAGACGCATCGTCGTCGGAGCAGCAGGGGCGACGGTGGCTTGGGGGAGGGAGCTGGGATGGTGGCGGCGAGCCGATGGGGGCGATGGCAGCTGGAACAGAGGCGTGCAGTGGTCGTGGGCGAGGCAGAATAGGGGAGGAGTCGGGGCGAAGAAAATAGGGGAAGGGAAAAGAGAGGGGGGTCGCGGTGGCGATGGCGCGGCTGGCGGCAGCGATGGCGCGGCTAGGTTGGCGGCGGCGCGGCGGCTAGGCGAGCGGTGGTGCAAGGTGAACGGCCGGCGACAGTCGAGCGTCGACGAGCGGCGGTCAGCCGAGGGGAGTAGGAGCAGCGGCACGGGGACGAAAGAAGAAGATGAAGAAAAATAAGGGAAAATAAGAAAGAAAGGAAAAGAAAAAGAAGGAGGAGGAGAGAGAGAGAGAAGACGTGAGTGTGAAGGGGGGAGTCCCGTGCATGGGGAAGAGGCGCGGCAGAGGAGAGAGAGAGTCAAAGAAATCAAGTGTGATTCGACGGTCACGATTCGAACCCAAAAGTGATCAACGGCCCACAAAAATCCTAATAATAAATTAGGAAAAAAGGGCCAAAGAAAATCAAATAAAACACACTACGAGGGAGGTCTACTAGTCCAAATCTGCACCCAGTCAAAATTTTACTTTCTACATATCATGGGCAATATCGAGGCTGGCCATAATAATTTCGACACCGTTCAATTAAATTCGTCCCAGAACTCCGAGAAATTCGATACCAAAGTTTGAGCTCTAAATAACAGCCAAATTTGATCGAGTGCAATTCTAGCGAAATCTCTAATTTAAAAATAATAACCCGAGAATGATCAATTCCGGGCGAGATTTTATTATAAGAGCACTGACGAAATACCCGTTTTATAAATTTCAAAAATGGGTCGAAATTCAGAATGTCACATAGGTTAAGTCCCTCTTTTTTCTCCCGGTAATTGTCAAACCTAAAGATGCCATAAAGTTTGAAAATTGCCTCTTTTCTTGGAAAAATTACGAAAATAATCTATGGATTTACTTGATATATCAAATACCGTTGTCACATTTCAAAACCTACAACTATTTCCTGAACTAAAATTCCTGCAAAAAACCAACGCCCGCTTGCACTCTCCCCTCACCCAAGAGGCTTACACAGTCTGACACACCCACCACCCTCCCCTCCACCGCCCGCCTCTGTTGCTCCTTCGATGGCCATCACTGACCTCGGATCTGAGGCCGACGGGGGTCACCGCACCAGCCCAAGGCCAGAGCGAGGTCGAGTCCGCCATGGCTAGGCTCTGCTATAGAGCTTGCGTGACTCATGAGCTTGTTGTGGAGGCTCACAGTTGGCCAAAGCCCTAGTGAGTTCCATGAGGACCTTGCATTGCCTTGGCAACTGCGAGCCACGAACGATATCACCTCAGACAAAGACAGGGAAGCAGGGAGAGGGGCGTGAGCAGCGGGCAAGGGTAAGCGTGTTGTGTTGACGTCGAGGTCGGGTTGTGGCGTCGAGCGATGGCTCCATGCTGTGATGGTGGCTCTCGATCGTTGTTGTGCTGGGTTGCTATGCGTGAGGAGAAAGAAAGGCGTGGGGTGTAGATTGGGTGGCTCTCGATTGTTGCTTGAGTGTGCACGAGAACAAATGGGTCTTTTTAGGTTGGGAAGTTGCAAAATATAAGTTTTGAAGTGTAATTGGAGTATTTGATGTGGAGAGCAAACTTGATGATTTTTGTAACTATCCCTTTTCTTTTTGTTTTTACCAAAAAGCAACGGACAAGTAATTGGTCGCTACCAAGCCACTCATCAGATCTGCAAAAATTGAGAGATGGAATATGTGGAACCGTGATTTGGAAAAATCTTCATCAACGCACCAAGCAGAAGTGTTGTCCTCGGTATCCGATACTAAATTTTCTATTGTGAGTAATAATGGAAACTATATACTTTCATCTAATTTGCCGAGTGGTATGACGAGATCCCAATAGAATTTTTTTAAGCCAATTAATCAAATTGTGTTTAAATTGTGTACTTTCATTAAGACATCATAATATTTACAATTATATGTGATCAGGGAATTGTGGTCACGGGAGTTTCGCATTATCTACAATCTTGGGTGATTGTAATGAAGGGACCAGTATTCCAAGCCATGTCAACGCCCTTGAATCCAATCCTAACAATGATTGGTTCCATGTTTCTCTTGGGTGAAAACACATATTTTGGCAGGTAAACTGTGTCCTATATCGCATGGCATCACCTCCAATAATTGATAGGAACAACAGCACAAGGATACAGCGATACACACCTTTGAAGGTGTGTGTGTGTGTGTGAGAGAGAGAGAGAGAGAGAGAGAGAGAGAGAGAGAGAGAGAGAGATGTGGAGAATAATGGAGAAACAGTATGCGAAAGTGTTGAACAGTCCCAATAAATACGTGCATTGTCCAATCCAAGCCCACAAATGTCACATGCTATGTCCGTCCCCGCACCCTACACCGCAGTCAAGCCTTTTTTGTTCATTAAACTTATTCTTTACTATTAGGTTCTATACACTGTTGATCCTAAATGTAGATCTTTGACATTAAGATGAATGTTTGGTGGATAAGGGATATCCTACCCTATGGCAATCACGAGGAGGACGAGAACTGTGACAGTAAAGATGTTATGCCACACTATCTTAAAGCATCAGCAATGATGGGCAGCAACAACGGTAATGGCTAATGCACAAGTATAGTCCTTACAGAAAAGTAGGGACAAGAGAATTTACTGAAGTTCAGCCGTTCACACCAATGTCTTATCTTCCAATGCTGGCAACCACAAACCAAAGTTAAATTCCACTACTTTATGAAGTAGATCACTCGTTACATAATCGCGCGTGGTGACAACCTCCCTCTCGTGCAACATTTCTACTTTTGTGATTATGTGAAAGAACATCCTCCTTGACTCCAATTTAGAAACTCCGCAAAAAAAATCAAAATTTAAGTATAATATTAATGACGATAAGCAATATAATCAAGCTTTCGTTCGTCTTCAATTATTAATTGTATGCTGCTTTTGATTGAATTCGGACTTCTTGAGCTTATATAAATTTTCATCACAAACATGAGAACTAATCACGACTTTGAATTAATTGCGACTGATAGGACCTCATGTTTGGTTTCCTTATCAGCATTGTTGGTGAGATAATGTTAGTAGCAGGCCTCTACTGTGTCTTCTGGGGACAAATGCGCGAGCAAAATCTAGCCACCGAAAGTTCCTTACCAGTTCAAGCTGAGAAGACATGCGTAAATGCAGAAGATGAGGAACCCAAAGATGCTCAAACTAGTTATTTAGCAAAATGAAATTGATTTTTCATGTAGTTGGCCGTTTTGTTGAACATGTAATGATATTTATGTAGTAGATAGTATGTGGCGCTCATCACATATATTTAATTTTCATTATGCTATGCCACACCAGATGTCACTTGTTGGCGGTTAATGTCTACATATGTATGTTGCACTCACTCATGTTTTTGTAATTCTCGAGGAGCTTTGCTTCTTTTTATGAGACTGGCATGTCTTAATGTTGATGCTCCAAATAAGAAAAGACCAATTTGACATTTTCCTTATCTTAAGAAAAATGGAGAGCCTTGTCAACGAGACTTGGAGGCCCAAAAATTGAAAAACTGAAGTTTTGCCCCCCTCAGCCCACAAATTCTTAGCTACTTGCTTGTGCTATCCATTTTAAAGGCCAAGGTTCTTGATCATTGCTATTTCATCCTTTATTTGCCTCCTTTATTTCATGTATCCACACTTTAGTCTTAGGCAAAAATTCAATCTTACCGCAAAAAAGAAGTATTAAAGTATTTAAATATTAAACAACGCCTCTATCAAACAGCTTAAGTTTTAAGAGTAATTGATTGTGATTGCATAGGATTTTCATAACAATTGTTCCATCTTCCTTTCTATTTGATTTTGTTAACTAAGACAACTACCGTCTTATTCTCGTGAGAGCTGTCTTTTTTCTTATCACACGCTGGATCTTGAGTCAATGATCGAATCATTGAACTCTCTCCTTAAAAAAAAAAGATGTCATATAATAGTTGATAAATTTAAAGCATTTACAAGAAGGAAAAATAATCATTGGTAAACGATAACAAAAATTTAATCATAGTTTAAAAAACCAAAAAAACTTTGCTCGGTAACTCAAATGAGCGCGTTGGTGACACAAAACGAATGGGTAGGTTAATCCGAAAAAAATTGGTAAGTTTCTCAAATAAAGATTGATATATTCATGTATCATTTAATAAGTTTAAGACATTGATAAGAAAGGAAAGTAAAAGTTGATAAAAGAAATAAAAGTTGGTAGTTTTGCAAATGGTCAAACCGATTTGTTAATTTCGTAAAAGTGCCTATAAATTACGGACAAGTAACTCAGAAATAAGGTAACCAGTCATTGCTTTACCTATAGTTTTATGAAGATTACCAATTCTTGCAGAAATATTCTACCACGAAAAAAATTAGAAAGAAACAGTGGAATTGTACGAAGTCTACATTCCGTTAATTGGAAGGACTATATTTATCCCCCATCCATGATTGAAGAAAATTTCTCCCAACTATACCTTTAATTGCCGACTTTACAACATATGGACATCAACCGCATATATATTTAGGTAAGCGTGGTGTAGGCCATATTCATAATTTGTAATTTGGAGGCATAGTTGCTGGAAATTTTTTACAACCATAAACAAAGAAAAAATGGCCCAGGGTAATTTGTTGCATTTGAAGAAGAAAAATCAGGTCAGAAAGAACATTCATGTCGCGACCAACCTCTGATTTTATTTTCAAAAAAACGAGGGGTCTCGCCTGATACGTGCTAAGTCTAAGTTCGAGATTTAACTCGGGCTCTCTTAAACCCATACCATATCGCAACTTAGGGTTTAGGTTTTTAATCTACAAGTGGTTTTTATTTAGGAGTCGTTACTAATCGGTTTGAGGTGGGTTGATTAGACACCCAAGCAAGACAATGGGAGAATTGCTTACTTTTACGAACCAAAGATTAATTGAGTTTGATGACTTGGTTACATTAGTTGGGTAAGTAATGCCCTTTGGGTACCTTTCTACCCTGTTTATTTCAGAAAATATTTGTCAGGCAATTTGGATTGATTTTAGGACCTTTATCCTAATATGCGATGTGATCAAGCGAGTGCACAATCATTAACGATTAGCAGTCAATATAGATATGCAGTCTACGGTTTTAACCCTAACTAAGGCAACAACATTCAAGACATGGCAATTGATGCAATTATATTCTAATTAAAAAACAACATGCATAATAATAATACAATAGTAATAAAAATAACATGCAAAACACTACTGCATAGCTTTATAAGATTATCCGATTTAAACATAATTTTTAATCAAATAATTCACATAATTTAGGAAAATATTCAAAAATACTAATTTATTTAAAACTATTTTCCTAATTTTAAGAAAAATACTTTTAAAAAACGATTTTTAAAATTTTTTATTTTTTAGAAATAATAATAACACGATTTAAAAAAATTAATATTTAATTAAAAATAATATAATATTAATATAATAATAAATCAGGTTTGGTCGGAGGATCCGGGTAGGGTCAGAACCGAACCGGTCAATGGATCCAACCCAAAGTCGTTTACCCGAGTTGGATCTCCGGATTCGAACCGGGTCGGGGTCAACCCCGGTCCTGACCAACCCGAATCAGACCCGAATCCTCCCTAGTGACCCGACTCTCCAGTTTTTCTCTTCTTTCGCAACCTCACCCTAGCACTTGCGGCGTTCGACCTGCCGCGGCCGTATGCCGATGTAACGTCCTGAATTCGACCCACTTTCGGGATTAATAAAATAGAAGGTTATTTCTCATTTCATTTTAGTAAGTCTCGTCCGGAACTGATCATTCACGGGATACTGACCAGCAGGGAATGGCTAACTAGGAATATGGTATATGGACCCAAGAACTCGACCGTGAATCTAGTCCGATTCCGGGGATCGGCGAGGAAATATTTTGTGCCAATGTGGGCCGATCCAAGGAGAGTGACGAATTCAGTTTGGACAACGACGTGCGATCGGATCACGGGTGATTCTGCACGATCAAGAGCGCGCGTGGCGAACGACCCCGAACTTACTCCGAATGATCGCGACCCCCAGAACTAGTGATAAATTCTCACATTCTTTGACAAATCGAGATCGTCACAACTCGAGTAACCCTAGGTCGATACGCGTAATCCCTAAACAGCCACCCGTTAGTTAGAGACGCTAAAAATCGCAAATTGAGCGAAATCGATCGTGGAATTGAGTCCGGACTTCGGTGTTAAATTTTGTAGGCGTACGTGATTATTTTGCAAGGACGACATCATACAAGTGTGGCCACTTATATTTGGGATCAGTAGAGTCGAAAATTGAAAATTTGACCTGGGACCGGAAAATTACTAAATTGCCCCTGGACCCCTAAGCTTGGATTCCGAATTTTAGAGATTTATTAGTGGATATTATGGTCTTGCTTATTATTATTATTATTGTTAGAATCTTGGACCAAGACGCCCCTAGATATTTTTGTTAGAATTGATCCAAGCCCTTGAGTGGAGGGCAAGATGGGGATTTTTAGAAATTGGTCAACCACCCCACTATCTAGATGTGAATATATATATATATATATATCTCTCTCTCTCTCTATCTCCCTCATTTCTTCTCCCCTAAGCCGGCTGCACCCTCCCTCTTCTCTCCCTCTCGTCGAGCAACCCTCTCGGACATGTGCCCCGCCGCCGTCGGAGGAGCGCCGCTGCGCGTGCTCCACCACCTTTCGCCATGCCGCTCGCCTCGCCTTGCACCACCACCGACTGTCCCATCCTCCGTCTCTTCTCCCCATCCGCCACCGATCAGCCCCCGCCTAGGACCGCCATTGCCGTTGCCATCGTTGAGCGCCGTCGAGGGAGCCGCCGCCGCTCGCTGCCGCTGGTCCGGCGCGGAACCGCCGCTGCCCAACCGCCCTCGCCACCTGTCCAGCCTTCATTAGGAGCTTAAGATTCGGTGAGTACAACTTTAAACCCTAATTAGGCTAATGTACATTTCTAGATGAGTTTTAAGGATTAATTAGGGTAATTTAGGGGTTAACTTGTGGAGGATGTTAGGGGTTGACCTTGTGGCTATTTTAGTGGCATGGCGTACTAATTCAAATGAGGTTTAGTGGCCTAAATTGTGCTGTGTGGTGGCTGATCATTGAAGCCTTGATTTAGGTAAAATTGTGGACTAAATGAGTGTAATTCGTGGGGCCGTGTAGTGGCTGACCTTGAGGTGAATTCAAAGGTTCATTGTGCTAATTTGGAAGTGAATTGGTGGCCTAGAGTGGACTGTTCATGGCTAATTTGGTGTAGATTAGATCCGGGCCATATTTGATTAATCATGGTCTTAGTGTAAATGGCAAAAGTACACTACAAGTGCCATAACTTGTGTACGGCGCTCACTTTAGTGCCATAACTTTTTTTTAGATCACTTTAGTGCTAAAATTTTTGAAAAACGATCACTTAAGTGCTAAAATTTTTGAAAAATGATCACTTAAGTGCCAACTCCGGTGCCGTACATAATTTTTCGCTGAAAATCTGATGTGGCATTTTTTTTATTAATTTCTGAAACTGACGTGGCTCGCCGGAGTCTCGCCGGAGATTGGCACTTAAGTGATCGTTTTTCAAAAATTTTAGCACTTAAATGATCGTTTTTCAAAAATTTTAGCACTTAAGTGATCGTTTTTCAAAAATTTTAGCACTAAAGTGATCCAAAAAAAAGTTATGACACTTAAGTGATCGTTTTTCGTCCGACTTGGCACCAAAGTGATCCGAAAAAAAGTTATGGCACCAAAGTGAGCGTCGTACACAAGTTATGGCACTTATAGTGTCCTTTTGCCTAGTGTAAATCATCAAGTGTTTTGTGAATGGACCATGAGGAGGATGAATTGAACGTGACTTGACGCTAGTATTTTGATGCCTTATTGGGTACTTGTGTGACCGTGACTTGAGGGAGCCTTGGGGATCATGGACTTGTGAAATCTTAATGATCTAATTTCGTGATTTCGTGTGCCAAGTTTGTGCCATAGCTGGATAGAATGATTTGATTAGTTGGGCTTGTCGATATATCGAATTGAGCATATTGTGTTGTGAATTGAACAAGTGGTTTGGTGAAATTGAATGCTCATTGTGAATTTCATGGGTGCCCGAGTGTGAACGTTATGGCCATGATTGTGCATCTCGAGCATTGACATAACACGTGCATATGCGAGTGTGCATGAATGACATGAGCATGTGATCACCTAAAATGTCCCGATGCGTTTTATGCAGGGTTCAGATAATAACTGGTGACTATGTACGTGTAATCACATAAAGCCCTGATGCGTTTTACGTGGGATATTCAACCCGTCTTGAGGCGTGTTACGCGGGATGATGCCCGGACTACCGGAAGATGGCCAACCCGATGCGTTTTACGCGGATTTGTGTCATGAGCCTGATGCGTATTACGCGGGCCAGAGATCGATCTCGAAGTGATGGACCTGATGCGTTTTACGCGGATCGGATCTGATGCGTTTTACGCGGTTCGGAGGAGAATTGAGAAATGACATGTGTGCAAGTGTGCCCCGATGAGCATGAGCACGAGTGTGAGCATAAGCATGAGCATGAGCATGAATAGATGTATGACATGCATTGTGACCAAGTGATGTTGTACATGTGTCACGATTGGGTTCTGTGTTATTATTGTGAATTTATAAAGTGCTTAACCTGCAGGGCCAAGTAAGTATTGGATTTGGGCCCGAGGACCTAAGTCTTTTATATTTTGGATTGTGTAATATTTAGTGCTCGTCTGGAGGTGCATGTTAGCCTAGTTTAGATTTAGGGGGTCTACTCGCTGAGATTTATTCTCATTGTTATTTAAACCCCAACTTTTCAGACCCTCGACCTTGAGATAGTGGATGCGCCACTTCGTTTTGGGATCCCGTATCGCATAGAGTGATCGGTGACCGAGTACCCCGTAGGGAACGGGGATACCTATATTAGGCACTTCACTACTGTATGGGTCCACGTGGGCACACAACATTTCCAGGCCCATGAGTATATAGCCTGGTGTTTTAGAGATTATACGGGGATTTTTGGGCCCCTCAGGACTTTTGACATCCTGTTCAACGGGTTAGGCAATGTAGACCCCCAGTGTCAGGACGGAGACCTGGCGAGTCCCGAGTACACTTTCGAGGGAAGTTCTAGTGCTGGCGTTGGGTATGGACCGGTTATCTGGGAGATTGATGAGTTTAACCTGATGGATATGGAGCCAGCAGATTGGGATGTTGATCTGGAGCCTATGGAGTCGGACGAGGAGCCTGAGGCCATGAAGCAAGACCTTGAGCAGGAGAGCTAGCCCGAGGAGATGGATTCCGAGGAGGAGCTGGCTGAGGCCGAGTCCGAGCTGGATTCCCTAGACTCCGAGGACAAGCAGTCTGACAGTTCCTTTGAGTCATCGGGATCCGACCCGGACTGGGTCTCGTAGGTTTAACCTTATTCTTAGATAGATCGGGCCCGTACCTTTTTGACCGTAACCCCGTCTAGGTTTAGTACCCTTGACCGCCCGGGCCACTTACCCCTTTTTGTCAGTAGTGGCCATTGACCCGCTTTTGATTTTTGAGCGTATGCTATAAATGAATATTGTTTATGTGCTCCCTATTAATGCAAGTGTATATTTTTAATCATGTTGATTGTTCTATCCTTGGTCTCGTGTTTAATTTGTACGGGTGTTTACGTTACTTCTGCATGTGCCTTGTACTCTGTTTGGGTGTTGGGTCGGCGACGTATCTTGGGACGTCGCGCTTGAATCGACCACGAAGGGATGATCGCACGCTCGTAGGGTGCGGGGCGTGATATCCCCCGTTGAATTGGTATCGGAGCAAGGTTAGCTCGGTCTAATTCAGTCAAAGCCTGGAGTAATAAGGAGCAATGACCTTGGGTAGTTAGTAGAAAGACCTCGCATGCTACGTATACCTCCTAACTGTTTGTGTCTTGATTGACTGGTTGTTTGAACTGACTCGTAAAGTGCAGGTGCTGCAAGACCCGAGGTAAGTACGTGTATCTCCTTGGGTGAAGTCTTATGCTGCTTGTGTTTGACCGCATACTGAGTGATTAATTGCTGTTGTGTTAGTTCCCTGCTTAGGACCTTAGACCGGTTTAGCTTAGTTTAGGTCTCTAATTCCTGAATGGAATTACATCAGGTAGGTGAGCGTGCGAGTTGGGAAGATGAGTAGCCGTGGTAGAGGTAGAGATAGAGGTCGAGGTCGAGGTCGAGGTCGTAAGCAAGATCGCGTAGAACCGCAAGTGAGAGTTGCAGAGGATACAAGGGTAGACGGAATTTTGAGGGCTTTCGAGGAAGCAGGAATTCTATGGGGGTAGACAGAACTAGGAGAGAAATGCCACTATCGCTGCTGCTATTGAGGCCGCTATTGCTGCTGCCAATGGGGCCAATGGAAATAATAGAAATAATGGGAATCAGGGGAACAATGAGAATCCAATTCCGGGACCGATAAATTTGATCAGGCTGTCTAAGTTGGTCGAGCAATTTTTGAAATTGAAACCGCCGAAGTTCAATGGGAAGGACCGCGCTGGGTGGAAGAATTAGAAAAAGCTTTCGATGTTCTAGGGTGCACTGAGGCTGAAAGGGTGACACTGGCAGTATATCAGCTTCAAGATAATGCAAATGACTAGTGGAAGGCTACCAAAGGCAGAGTATTTCCAGAAGGAACCGCCCAAACTTGGGCTATGTTTACTGAGAATTTCTATAGAAAGTATTTCTCAGAGAGTGCCCAAGAAAGAAAACTGGCTGAATTTATGAGGCTCCGCCAAGGATAGATAACTGTAGATCAATATGAAGCGGAGTTCGCTAGACTGTCGAGGTTTGCACCTAGGATGGTGGAGAACTTGCAGGATAAGGTTCAGAGATTCCGAGATGGACTAAAGCCAGACCTTAGGAGTCAGATGATATCGCTCAATATTCGAGATTATGGTGAGATGTACGAGCAGGCGCAGGCTATTGAGCGGGATCAAGTGGACAGGGCAGCCGCTTCTGGGCCGCTGTTCGCCCCGGCTAGGGACAACCGCCGTCTCGAGAAAAAGTCGATGGCAAGAAACAGGCGATTTGTCCCACCTATTAGGAAAAATATCGGGAAGCCGAGCCACCAGCAGAATAGATTTAAGGCTTGCTTCAAATGTGGGAGTATGGACCATCAAATCAGGAATTGCCCTTAGCAATGCCCAGCAGGACCACTGATGCACCCACAATAGCCCCGAGTTGGGAATCAAGCTGGGAATCCCCCGCCGGCTAATCTGAATAGGCCGCCGGCACAAGGACGGGTATACGCCATGGTGCGAAGGGAAGTTGAGAATGCGCCAGGCATGGTCACAGGTATGGTTTCTCCGTGCAATCATGTCGCATATGCCTTGTTTGATCCGAGGGCGTCGCACTCATTTATGTCTGCTTAGTTTGTTGAATTGGCTGGATTAAATCCTGTTTTGTTAGAAGTGCATTTATGTGTGACTATGCTCTTAAAGGATAAGATATGCATATCGTTAGGATGCCTGGACTGTGAGATAGTAATTGGTGGCGTAGAAAGCAAGATAGATTTAACTGTGTTGCCAATGTATGATTTTGATGTGATTGTGGGCATGGATTGGTTAGTCAGACAGAATGCTGTGATGGATTGCAGTAGTAAGGTGATTCAGTTTAATCCAGCTGGACACCCTAGATTTGAGTTTGTAGGGAGTCGAGGAGGAACCTTGATCCCTTGGGTTTCATCAATAGAAGCAACTAAGTTGTTGGATGATGGCTGTCAAGGTTACGTGACAAGTGTGGTTGATTCGACGGCAGGAGAAGTGCAGCTAGAGGATATATCAGTGGTGTGCAATTTTCCCGATGTCTTTCCCAAGGAATTGTCGGGATTGCCGTTAGAAAAAGAATTAGAATTTGTTATCGAGTTGGCCCTTGGGACTGAGTCAATCTCGAAGCCTCCTTATAGAATGTCACTGTCAGAGTTGAAAAAATTAAAGCTTCAAATGCAGGAACTGCTGGACAAAAGTTTTATATGACCGATTGCGTCTCCATGGGGAGTGCCAGTATTGTTCGTAAGAAAGAAGAATGGGTCGTTGATGCTATGTATCAATTACCGTTAGCTGAATCAAGTGACAATCAATAATAAGTATCCTCTTCCAAGGATTGATGACCCGTTCGATCAGTTGCAAGGAGCCTCGGTATTTTCTAAGATTGACCTAAGGACAGGGTATCACCAGTTAAGGATCCAAAAAGAGGATATCCTTAAGACGGCGTTCAGGATAGGTATGGGCACTACGAATTTACGGCAATACCGTTTGGGTTGACTAATGCCCTTGCTGCTTTCATGGACTTAATAAATTAGGTATTCAAGGAATTTTTAGACCAGTTCGTCATTGTCTTCATGGATGATATTCTAGTGTATTCAAAGAGTCCCGAAGAGCATGAAGTACACTTGGAAAAGGTTCTGCGGACATTAAGAGAGCATAAGTTGTATGCTAAGTTTAGCAAGTGTGAATTTTGGCTGAACTGAGTAGCATTTCTAAGGCATATAATTTCCGGAGAAGGAATCTCTGTGCATCCAGCAAAGATTAAGGCAGTGATGGATTGGTCGAGACCGACGATAGTTACTGAGATTTGGAGCTTCCTAGGACTGGCAGGTTATTATCGACAATTTGTGGAAAGATTCTCAGCTATAGCCACTCTTTTGACAAGGTTGCTTAAGAAGGAGATTAAGTTTGAATAGACGGAAAAGTGCGAAGAGAGCTTTCAGGAATTGAAGCAGAGACTGACGACTGCGCTAGTGCTAACGATCTCTTCAGGACTGGGAGGATATGAGATTTATAGTGATGCTTCACTCAAGGGATTGGGATGCGTGCTAATGCAACATGGAAGAGTAGTTGCTTATGCATCGCGACAGTTAAGGCCTTATGAGATGAACTACCTAACTCACGACCTAGAACTGGCAGCAATCATTTTTGCACTCAAGATTTGGAGGCACTATTTATGTGGAGAAAGGTTTCAGATTTACACGGACCATTAGAGCCTTAAGTATTTATTTTCGCAGAAAGAATTGAATATGAGGCAACGTCGCTAGATGGAGTTGCTGAAGGATTACGACTGTGACATCTTGTATCACCCCGGAAAAGCAAAATCGGGTAGCGGATGCCTTAAGCAGGAAATCGAGTAGCGCGCAGTTAATGGTCAGAGAGTGGATTTTATTGGAAGGAGCACGAGACTCAGAGTTTAAGTTCGAGGTAGGACATCTCTCCGGTCTGATGGCGACGTTAGGGATTGAACTGGAAGTGCAAGCCAAGATTAAGGTGTTGCAGTCTACGGATCCTAAAATTTAGAAGATTTTAGAGATGTATGGCACTAAGAGGAAACCGGACTTCCAAGTGTCTGAGGATGGAATTCTTAAGTTTCGAGGACGTTTGTGCGTGCCCGATGATTTGAAGCTTAAGAAAGAGATTTTGTCGAAGGCTCATAGGAGCAATTACAGCATTCACCGAGGCAACACGAAAATGTACCAGAACCTTCGACAGCACTATTGGTGGAACGAAATGAAAGTGGACGTGGCCAAACATGTAGCCAAGTGTCTGACGTGCCAACAAGTGAAGGCACAGCATTATAAATCTGGTGGAATGTTGCAACCGTTGGAAATCCCAGAATGGAAATTGGAGCATATTACAATGAATTTTGTAACGGGATTGCCAATAAGCCAAAGGGGACACGATTCTATTTGGGTGATAGTGGACCGATTGACTAAGTCAGTGCACTTCCTGACTGTGCGAAAGGACTTCAAGCTGGAAAGGTACGCAGAGTTATATGTGCGGCAGATAGTCCGTCTTCACGGCGTACCGGCGCCAATCACTTCGGACTGTGATCCCCGGTTTACTGCGAATTTTTAGAAAAGTCTGCAATTGGCCATGGGAACAAAGTTGCAGTTCAGTACGGCCTATCACCCGTAGACGGATGGCTAATCTGAGAGGACCATTCAAACCTTAGAGGATATGCTAAGAGCGTGTGTATTAGATTTTCAGGGCAAAGCGTGTAGGATACCTTTGTGTTGGGACGAAGTGGGGGAAAGAAGTATAAGGGGTCCATAGTTGGTTCAACGGTCGATGGAAACGGTAAAGATTATCCGGAAACGGCTAAGAATAGCTTAGAGCCGTCAGAAAAGTTATGCGGATCGAAGGCATAGACCGTTAGAGTTTCAGGTCGGTAACCATATATTCCTTAAGATCTCGCCGATGAGAGGGCTGTCTCAGTTTGGCAAGAAAGGGAAGTTGAGTCCAAAGTATATAGGCCTGTTCGAGATTTTGGAAATGATTGGAACGTTGGCCTATCGTCTCGCCTTGCCGCCGAATTTGTCGCAAGTTCATAATGTCTTCCACATGTCAATGTTAAGAAAGTACGAACCGGATCCAACCCACGTGCTGAATCATGAAATAATAGATGTGGACGACAGGGTGTCGTACGTGGAGAGATCGGTGCGAATCGAGGATAGGAAGGAGCAGGTTTTGAAGAATAAGACAATCCCTTTGGTTAAAGTTGTTTGGGAACATCACGGGACATAAGGCGCCACCTAGGAAAGCGAGGAAATAATGCGACGTCAGCATCCCCATTTATTTGAGTAGTCGGCTTTGGATTGTAAATTTCGATGACAAAATTTTCCTAAGGGGAAAGAGTTGTAATGTCCTGAATTCAACCCACTTCCGGGATTAATAAAATAGATGGCTATTCCTCATTTCATTTTAGTAAGTCTCGTCCGGAACTAATCATTCACGGGATACTGACCAGTAAGGAATGACTAATTAGGAATATGGTACGTGGACCCAAGAACTCGATCGTGAATCGAATCCGATTCCGGGGATCGGCGAGGAAATATTTTGTGCCAATGTGGGCCGATCTAAGGAGAGTGACGAATTCAATTTGGCCAACGACGTGCGATTGGATCGCGGATGATTCTACACGACCGAGAGCGCGCGTGACGAACGACCCTGAACTTACTCTGAACGATTGCGACCCGGAACTAGCGATAAATTCTCGCGTTCTCTGAGAAATCGAGATCGTCATGACTCGAGTAACTCCAAGTTGATACGCATAACCCCTAAACAGCCGCCTGTTAGTGAAAGACGCTAAAAATCGCAAATTGAGGGAAATCGATCGTGGAATTGAGTCTGGACTTCGGTGTCGAATTTCGTGGGCGTACGTGACTATTTTGCAAGGACGACGTCGTACAAGTGTGGCCACTTATATTTGGGATCAGTAGAGTCGAAAATTAAAAATTTAACTCGGAACCGAAAAATTACCGAATTGCCCCTAGACCCCTAAGCTTGGATTTTGAATTTTAGAGATTTATTAGTGGATATTATGGTATTGCTTATTATTATTATTATTGTTAGAATCTTGGACCAAGATGCCCGTAGATATTTTTGTTAGAATTGACCCAAGCCCTTGAGTGGAGGGCAAGATGGGGATTTTTAGAAATTGGTCAACCACCCCACTATCTAGATGTGAATATATATATATATATATATATATATATATCTCTCTCTCTCTCCCTCATTTCTTCTCCCCCAAGCCGGTTGCACCCTCCCTCTCCTTTCCCTCTCATCGAGCAACCCTCTCGATCGTGTGCCCCGCCGCCGCCGGAGGAGCGCCACCGCGCACGCGCCACCACCTTTCGCCGTGCCGCTCGCCCCGCCTTGCACCACCACCGACCGTCCCATCCTCCCTCTCTTCTCCCCATCCGCCACCGATAAGCCCCCGCCAAGGACCACCATCCCCATTGCCATTGCCAAGCGCCGCCGAGGGAGCCGCCGCTCGCCGCCATTGGTCCGGCACAGAACCGCCGCTGCCCAGTCGCCCTCGCCACTTGTCTAGCCTTCATTAGGAGCTTAAGACTCGGTGAGTACAACTCTAAACCCTAATTAGACTAATGTATATTTCTAGATGAGTTTTAGGGGTTAATTAGGGTAATTTAGGGGTTAACTTGTGGAGGATGTTAGGGGCTGATCTTGTGGCTATTTTAGTGGCATGGCGTGATAATTCAATGAGGTTTAGTGCCCTAAATTGTGCTGTGTGGTGGCTGATCATTGAAGCCTCGATTTAGGTAAAATTGTGGACTAAATGAGTGTAATTCGTGGGGCTGTGTAGTGGCTGACCTTAAGGTGAATTCGGAGGTTCATTGTGCTGATTTGGAAGTGAATTGGTGGCCTAGGGTGGACTATTCATGGCTGATTTGGTGTAGATTGGATCCGAGCCATATTTGATTAATCACGGTCTTAGTGTAAATCGTCAAGTGTTTTGTGAATGGACCATGAGGAGGATGAATTGAACATGACTTGACGCTAGTATTTTGATGCCTTATTGGGTACTTGTGTGACCGTGACTTGAGGGAGCCTTGGGGATCATGGACTTGTGAAATCTTAATGATCTAATTTTGTGATTTCGTGTGCCAAGTTTGTGCCATGGCTAGATTGAATGATTTGATTTCGTATGCCAAGTTTGTGTAAAATGCCATGATGTGTTTTACGCGGGGTTTAGATAATATCTGGTGACTATGTACGTGTGATTTTATAAAGCCATGATGCGTTTTATGCGGGGTATTGAACTCGTCCTGAGGCGTGTTACGTGGGACGATGCCCAAACTACCGAAAGATGGCCAACCTGATGCATTTTACGCCGGCTAGAGATCGATCTCGAAGTGATGGACCTGATGCATTTTACGCGGGTCGAACCTGATGCGTTTTACGTGAGTCGAAGAAGAATTGAGAAATGGCATGTGTGCAAGTGTGTAAATGTGCCCCGATGAGCATGAGCACGAGTGTGAGCATAAGCATGAGCATGAGCATGAGTATGTATGACATACGTTGTGACCAAGCGATGTTGTGCATGTGCCACGATTGGATTCTGTGTTATTATTGTGAATTTATAAAGTGCATAACTTGCAGGGCCAAGTAAGTATTGGATTTGGGCCTGAAGGCCTAAGTCTTTTATATTCTGGATTGTGTGATGTTTGGTGCTCGTTTGGAGGTGCATGTTAGCCTAGTTTAGGTTTAGGGGGCCTACTCGCTGAGATTTACTCTCACTGCTGTTTAAACCCCAACTTTTCAGACCCCCGACCTTGAGATAGTGGATGCGCCACTTCATTTTGGGATCCTGTATCGCATAGAGCGATTGGTGACCGAGTACCCCGTAGGGAACGAGGATACCTATATTAGGCACTTCACCACTGTATAGGTCGATGTGGGCATGCAGCATTTCTAGGCCCATGAGTATATAGCCTGGTGTTTTAGAGATTATACGAAGACTTTTGGGCCCCTCAGGATTTTTAACGTCCCGTTCAACGGGCTAGGCGAGGTAGACCCCCAGTGTCAGGATGGAGACCTAGCGAGTCCCGAGTACACTTTCGAGGGGAGTTCTAGTGCTGGCGTTGGGCATGGGCCGATTATCTGGGAGGTTGATGAGTTTGACCTGATGGATATGGAGTCAGCAGACTGGGATGTTGATCTGGAGCCTATGGAGTCGAACGAGGAGCCTGAGGCCATGGAGTAGGACCCTGAGCAGGAGAGCGAGCCTGAGGAGATGGATTCCGAGGAGGAGCCGGCCGAGACCGAGTCCGAGCTGGATTCCCTAGACTCCGAGGACGAGCTGTCTGACAGTTCCTTTGAGTCCTCAGAATCCGACTAGAACTGGATCCCGTAGGTTTAACCTTAGTCTTAGATAAATCTGCCTATATCTTTTTGACCGGAGCCCTGTCTAGGTTTAGTACCCCTGACCGCCCGAGCCACTTATCCCTTTTTGTCAGTAGTGGCCATTGACCCGCTTTTGATTTTTGAGCGTATGCTGTAAATGAATATTGTATATGTTCTCCCTATTAATGCAAGTGTATATTTTTAATCATGTTGATTGTTCTATCTTTGGTCTCGTGTTTAATTTGTATGGGTCTTTACGTTACTTCCGCATGTGCCTTGTACTTTGTTTGGGTGTTAGGTCGGCGACGCGTCCTGGGACGTCGCGCTTGAATCAACCATGAAGGGATGATCGCGCGCTTGTGGGGTGCGGGGCGTGACAGCCGATGCTTGAGCCACTATCGCCTTGCCTCCGTGGTCCGACCCCAGCGTCGCTCCTCTGCCCATGTCGCTGCTGGCTTGACTCACCCCACACCGAGCCTCGCGCCTTCTTCCTTGGGCACGACGCTCTACCTCCCCTGTTCCACAGCCTCGACGGGGACAATCGGGACGAACGGCGTCGTCCATCTCAGCCTAGCGGTGCACCCGTTTTGGCGCCGCCTTGGTGGTTCCCAAACCGAAAGCTTGGCTTCAGTTTGACCAGTCAGCACCGTAGGCCGGGACTCAACTCAGCCTGACTCGGTCACTTCAAGCTCCACGCCCGGCTTCAACGTGTCCTCTTCTTGACACGCAAAGACACAATGCTACCAAAAGGCCCTAACTATGTGTGACGATGCCCGGACCACTCAACGCCGACCAAAACAGACGACCAAAAAAATTGCTAAAGAATCACATGCTCCACCGGGTCCACCTCCCCCAGGTGGCTGGTCGGAGCAGGGGAGAGCAGAGGGGAAAGAGAAGAGGGACAGGCGAGCTGGCCCAAGTAAGGGAGAGTGGGCTAGGCTAGGCTGGGCCTAGTCCTACATGGAAGGAAGTAAAGAAAAAGGAGCGGGCTGGGCCTGCGGGGAGGGGAAAGAAAGGAGAGGGCCGGGTTGACCCGATCCCCACCCGGCCCATTTCCAATTTTTTTTATTTTTTTTAAAATTAATTAATTAAAAGAGGAAAAAAAATTCTAACATTGCAAATTGCACCTATGTCTATATGCAATGCAATTGAAACTAAATAATTTTTTTGGGTTTAGGAATTAAGGACATTAACCCCTAAATTTTGTGTAATTAATTTTGAGCAATTAAAAATAGGTGCCAACAATTCAAAAAAGAAGATTTAACTAACTTATCCATGGATTTTCTTTGCATTTTCTTAAACGCATAGGCAGATAAGCATGTGATTCTTTAGCGATTGTACCATTAATTTCTAATTTGAGGCGAATGTACAGAGAGGCGGGAGCATTATGGGACTGAAGGATCCATACGTGTTCGCTATCTTGGTCCAGATTATCCAGGCGGGCATGACCTTGTTCACCAAGGCCGCAGTCAATGTTGGCATGAAAAGCTTTATCTTCATCTTCTATCGGCAACTTGCTGGAACCGTTTTCTTGGTCCTGTTTGCCGCGATCTTCGAAAGGAGATCTGCGACTCATCTCACACTCCTCTTCTTCAGGATCTCTGCTGTTGGTTTCCTGGGGTGAGTTCAAAAAACATTGCCTAGAATCTTTGAATTTAAACTCTAATCAGATAATCAGAGAAGTTAGTGATTATGTAACTTAACACGCAAAAGGTTATTCCTTTTCCTAATAGTTTTGATGAAATGATACATGTGTATTGCAGTATCACGCTAGCTATGAATCTCTTTGTGATTGCTCTCCTCTATATTTCAGCTTTACTCGCGTCTGCAACTATGAACTGCGTACCTGTCACAACCTTCTTCTTCGCTGTTCTTCTCCGGTTCTCCTCTTCCCAGTTATTTGATATGTCTATTCTTAATCTATATTAAGTCAATATTCACATTTTCTATCTAGTGAACTCAATACTTCGTTTCCTAATGGGTTGTAACTCTTGGCATTACTCTGGCAGGACGGAGAAATTAAATGTAAGGAGTATAGTGGGAGTTGCAAAGCTTGGAGGAATAACAATTTGCATACGAGGAGTGGCCACCCTTGCTTTCTTCAAGGGATCAATTCTAAATCCTCCTTTTGCCCTCCATAGTGCCCAACACCAACACCATAACCATATTTCATCATCTGGAAGCACCATGGATCATAGGCTGCTTCCTGATCTCGTTCATTTCAGTCTCCTCCTGGGGCTTATGGTTTGTTCTGCAGGTCCCCCAACTTTTAGAAAGACTGATTTAGGACATTGATTTACTAAGAAATTTGTCAGACTATTATTAACGGTTGTCTATAACACACTTGTAGTTTGACACATTATTTAACAAACTCATTTTGGAGATCAAATTTAGTAAGCTCAGGATATCGCTCATCATGAGATTCATTTTAGGTAAAACATTTAATGATCTCTCGAATGGCTAATACATCTAGTTTGGGAGATTACAGCAGTAACCATGAAAAGAAAAAGACCATAGTCTATGTTGGCTGCAACAAGTGAAAATTGTCCAATCAGTCCTAAACTTATTAGACGTATGCCAATTCAATCCTGAACATTTTAATTTTGTCAATTTAGATTAAAATCTTTGCGCAAAATTTTAAGGTTATCCTTCTAGCCAATTTTTGCCGATAATAATTGATGTGGCAATGTGCTATATAGGATAACCATAAATGATTAAACCGCCACATGAGTGATTTCCAGCGAAAATTGACCGAAAGGGCTACATTAGAATTTCGTGCAAAGTTCTAAGACTAAATTGGCAATATTAATAGCCACTTAAATCAACGTTCTTACACAAAAAATAATGTTCATGCACTTAATTAATAGCTCAAGTTTTTGCAGTGTACTTTTTTACATAAGTATTAAACACTATTATCATCTTTTTGGTCATAGGAGTTTTAAATCATAAATTTCACTTGTAAACAATAATTGTGGAATCCACTTCGTCATCGTAGCATCTTTTAATCACGCGTGCATACCCTTTGGATGTTGATTCGTGATTGCTTATTTTGCCTAATGTTAACCGGCCTCTAGCTGAATTGTACTTTCCAACATGAATAAATTAGATAATAAATCACAGTTAACAATCGTGGAATCCACGTCTACCTCATCGCTTCTTTGAATCTTGATTGCATATTTAGCATTACTTCTTTGTATTTTTTGTTAAGTCATGTTTAACATTATGTTAGCCTTTATTATTCTTGCCTTATTGAAATCATGCTTTGTTTCTTTTTCTTTTTAAGAGAAAAGTCATATAGATCCAAGTGCTTTATCTTTATATAAACAGGCTGGAGTAGTGAAAACCTATCCATCGAAGCTTCACTTCCAATGTCTACAGTGTTTATCAAGCACAGTTCAGTCGTTTCTTGTTGCGATTGCTGTGGAAAGAGACCTCTCTGAGTGGAAGTTGGCTTCGAATGTCAGGCTACTTGAGGTCCTTTATTGTGTGAGTGAACAAAAGTCCCCCATTTCTACATTTAGAAATTGAACATGCTAAAAGTGGGCTAAAATTTAATTGGACTTAGCAAAGTATAGGTTAAGTAATGATCATAGGGAAAACCATAGTGAATGTGTTTGGTTAAGGCCGTCCTTTTTTTTTTGGTAATTGTCAAATTAAGAGAAAATTGTCCAAAAAATCCTAAATCCATTATACTGCAGCCAATTTAGTTTTAAACCTTTCAATTATATTAATTTAGTTATAATTCTTTTGACAATTTACCAATTTAGTTCTAAACCTTTCAATTGTGCCAATTTAGTCATAAATTTTTTAACGATTTGCCAATTTACTTCTTTCGACCAAAAATTGCTGACTTGGCGGTCTAGTCAGCGTTGGCCGTCTTACAGAGCATGGCCAGGCTTACATAAAAAAATTTGCAATTTTTTTATTTTCTTAATTTTTTTTCTTTTTTTCCTTTCCTTTTCTTTTGGTTTTCTTTTTCCCTTTTTCCTTTCGCTGGTCATTGTCGAGCTTGGTCGATGGTCGGCAAAGGCTGCCGGCCATAAGTGAGAGATGCCAAAGCTAGTGAAAGTTGCCCTCGTTAGCCTCAGGCTAGGGTTGCCCTCACTTGAGTGAGCTTGAGGGCTAAAGAAAGTACATGAAGCTTTTAATTTTTTTTCCTTGTTATTCTATTGATGTATAGAATGAGATTTCGTTTAACTCAATATACCCATTTGCAGCCCACTACGTTCATAGTAGGATCATAAGAAATCAAACATCATGTTTATTACTGTTGAATAAAGATAAATTCTTGATCCATGACATAACTCTATTAAGGGTCCTTAATCGCTTGGGAGTAACATGTTGGTTCGGAAATATGGTTGGCAGTAAGTGCAAGCGAAATTGGGTGAATGGTGTGAGAAAAAGGCTTTTCATTTGGTAATACCAGATTTATACCTTGTTTGCATTAGGTGAGTGGAAGAAGGAGGGACAGGTTGTTTTTTGTTAATAGGTGGAGGAAGGGTTGGCCAGAGGTCTAGAAGGTAGGTTTGATAGTTGATGAAGAAGGCACCGGGCAGGTGTTAATGGATGTAAGAATAACCTGTGAAGTGGTGGAAGGATCACAATGAACATGTTCGATTTGAATGACTCCAAAGAAATTGAGACTATGAAGTGAAAGATGTGAAGAATAACTGGGAGCGATGTGGGAGCGAGTAAACTTAGTTTCATCAAAGACGGCGTGACAAGAAATATATACTCAACCAGATTTGAGATCCAATAACGATAACCTTTATGACTGGAGCTATAGCTTATAAAATAGCAAGGGGTCGATCGAAGTTGTAATTTGTTATCATTCTAAGATCGGAGCCATGGGAAGCAAAGAGAACCAAAGGTTTGTAAATATGAATAATCAGTAGGGGTATGATGTAAAGTTTGATATGGGAAGCAAGTGTGACGTTGAAGTATGGACATGCGGTTAATCATGTAAATGACTGTAGTGAAGGCTTTTAACCAAAATTTAGAAGGCATATGAGCATGGGCTATCAAAATAGTATATGGCAGTGCTTGCGCTCCACAACATTAATGCAAAAGGTTTAGGACTGACTTGGTACCAAAAAAAGGTTTAAGACTAAATTGATACTAATGCAAAAGGTTTATAACTGAATTTGTACCAATGCAAAAGGTTTAGAACTAAATTGGCACCAAAAAAAGGTTTAGGACTGAATTGGCACCAATGTAAAAGGTTTAGAACTGAATTGACACAAAAAAAAGTTTATGACTAAATTGGCATCAATGCAAAAGGTTTAGGATTTTTTTGACACTTTTCCTGCCCACAAAGTCTTAGCTACTCGCTTGTGCTCACTTTCCCATTTTAAAGGACATGGTTCTTGATCTTTGCTATGTCGTGCTCTATTTGCCTTATCTATTTTATATATCCGTGATTCAATTTTAGACCAAAGTCCAATCTTAGCATGAAAAAGAGTGTTAAAAGTATTTAAATATTAAACAATGCTTTTATCGTACAGCTTAAGTTTCTAGAGTAATTGATTGTGATCACATAAGGTTTTTACATAATGATGCGATCTTCCTTTTTATTTGATTTTGTCAAGTAAGACAACAACCCGTTGGTTTTGTAAGAACTCTCGAATCAAGGGTCGAACCTTTGAAGTCTCTCCTTCAAAAGAAAGGAGATGTCGCCGAGGCAATGGCCGTGGTGATCATGTAGTTTATACAATTCAATAACGCTCCTTCTCTTTTCTTGTTTTGATGGAGGAATGATATATGTGCATTACGGTATCACGCTCACTTTGAATCTTCACTTGAGTTCGCGACTATCAACTGCTTATCGGTTGCAACTTTCTTGTTCACGATTTTTTTCAGGTTCTCCTTCTTAATACTTTGATCAAATTTATTGTATCCAACGCTTACGAATATATCAAGTAAGGCTTACTCGACGGACTAGTTAGTAACCTAATAGAGAAAAGTTGGTAAGTCACACAAATAAAAGTCAGTAGATTTCTATAAGAGTTAATAAATCCAAAGCGTTTTACAAGAAAACAAATAATAATTAGTTATCAGTAACAACATTTATTAATAAATTAAGAACCAAAGAAACGTTGCTAGTATAACTAAAATGATAGTTGATGACTCAATCAGAAAAAAAATTGGTAAGTCACTCAAATAAAAATTGTGATATTCATAGTTAGTAAGTTTAACATGTTGATAAGAAAGACAAATATAAATTGATAAAAGATAATATAATTAGTATTTTTGCAAATTGTAGAAAGAAGTTATTGTTATAAGCAAAAATGATACAAATGGTCCTTGAATTTTGGACCAATATGCATTGTAGTCGTTGAATTTTTAATTTGTTGAATATAGTCCCTGAATTTTAACCTAATGAGCAATTTTGTCTCTAAACTTTTAATTTATTCGATGTGGTATTTAGTCTTTTCGTACATGTTCAATGTAATCCTATTTAATGTTTTTCCTGATCTTGAATTAATGAAAGGATAACAATGAATATTTTCATATAATTTAGGAAATAGATTGAACATATATTAAAAGTCTAGAGACTACGTTGAATAAATTAAAAGTTCAATGATCACGTTGCACATTGGGTTAAAATTAAAGGATCACATTGAACAAATTAAAATTCAAGTACTACATTGCACATTGAACCAAATTTTGTGGGTCATTTGTGTCACTATCCCATTTCATAAATGTGTCCATAAATTAGCAACAAGTATCCATAAGGTAATCTTTTACCAACAGTTTTATAAAATTACCTATTCTTGCAAAAATCTACTAACCCGAGAAAACAATCTGCGTTTTTCATAAATGAACAGTGGAATTGTTCAAAGTCTACATTACGTTAATCGGAAAAACTATATTTTCCCCCACTGATTGGAGGACATTTTGACTAACCATACCTTTAATAGGCAAGTTACAAGTTATGGACATCAGCTGCATTTATATTTGGTTCCATGTGGTTAAGGCAATGTCCATAACTACTAATCAGAGGCATAGTTGCGGGAAATTTCCTGACCAAACACGAAGGAAAAGTGGCCCTAGTCGAATTTGGTGCTTTTGAACGGGAAAACTCACGTCAGAAAGCACGTCCAAAAGAGAAGATAAACTAACTTATACACTGATTTTCTTTGCATTTCCTTAACTCATACAAAAAAGGCCGCAAGTGTCTGACCAAAAAAAAAAGATCAGCAAGTGAATCTTAAAGATATCGACTTTGAATTCCTAATCTTAGGCGAAAATACAGAGGAGAGGGCAAAATGGGACTGAAGAATCCATATGTATTCTCTATCTTGTTCCAGACATTTGATGCGGGCATGACCTTGTTAACCAAGGCCGTGCTCAATGGTGGCATGAAGAGCTTCATCTTCATCTTCTACCGGCAACTCATCGGAACCGTTTTCTTGCTTCTGTCCACCGCAATCTTTGAAAGAAGATCCGCAACTCCGCTCGCAATCCTTGTCTTCTTCAAGATCTTTGCGCTGGCTTTCCTGGGGTGAGTTGAAAACCTTCCCTGGAATCTTGAATTTTAAACTCTAATCGGAGAATTTGGTGATTGTGTAACTTAACGTTTAAAAGCTTATTCCTCTTTCTGATAATTCTGATGAAATGATACATGTTTATTGTAGTCTTACGCTAGCTATGAATCTCTACAGGATTGCGCTCCTCTATACTACGGCTTCACTCACGTCTGCAATTATGAGCTGCATACCTGTTACGACCTTCTTCTTCGCTGTTCTTCTCAGGTTCACCTCTTCCCAGTGATTTGATATGCATTTTCTTAATCTTTTCCAAGTCAATATTCACATTTTCTATCTAGTGAACTCAAAACTTCGTTTCCTAATGCTTTGTCACTCTTGGCATTACTCTGGCAGAAGGGAGAAGTTGAATGTAAGGAGTATAGCGGGAGTTGCAAAGCTTGGAGGAATAACAATTTGCATGGGAGGAGTGGCCACCCTTGCGTTTTTTGAGGGACCAATTCTAAAGCCTCCTTTTGCCCTCCACAATATCCAACACCAACACCATGTTTCATCATCTGGAAGCACAACATGGATCATAGGTTGCTTCCTCTCCTTCATTTCAGTCTCATTCTGGGGCTTATGGTTTGTTCTCCAGGTGCCCCCCCCCCCCCCGGCCCCCCAACTAAAGATTGTGATCCTTTTATTTATTCATTTAAATTCTCTGGATCATAGTAGATATAGCTGTTGGGATTTTGAGCAAATTGGAGGGAACTCCAAATTGCAAATTTTGGAGCCAAAAATCCATCAAATTGTTTGAATGATATTAAAGATGAAGGAGAGAGTCCCACATAGGAAAGATGGGAGCTTGAAGTTGGATATATTAGCTTGTGTCTTCCATGAAGGGTTGGGCCCCAAGGGGTACCCCACTTTTGTGGAAGAGAGAGGACTTACGTCAAGCTCGGTCCATTCCCCGCGCGCCACCGTCCGGCCGGCTCGGTTCGGGAACGGGAAGAAATTATCCAACTCATTTATTTTTTATTTGCAACGGTTCGGGGATACCGAACCGGTTCCTTCATTGCGTCGGTTCGCTTGAATGGTCAATCCGTCCAACTGGTTGACTCGTGACTCTTCGGATTTGCTATTTTAAAAACTCATTCGTTTTCAAACAAAGGCTAGCCGTGCATTTTCGAAATAATCTCTCCTTCTTTGTGCGATCAATTCCGCGACGTTCCGTTCGCCGTTTTCCTCCGAGCAAGTGCCGGCTTTGAGGGAAGGATCCGTTCTATCCTGGGAGACGATTGTCCATCGACCTTGGGTACCGAAAGAGGGGGGCAAATTTGTCTTAAGGACACAACGTCTCTTCGTTGGGCTCGGATCAAACTTGCTTGTGTTGTACGCTCAGGTTAGTTGCCTTCTCTTGTTTTCTACTATTGAAGTACGTATGTCGTATTGTGTGTGATCAACATATTACGTATGATATGCTAGGTATAACAACAATAGCCAAAAAGAAATGATTTATTAAGAGATGTGTCAGACCATTATTGTCTGTTGACTATAGTTAGCTTGTAATTTGACACATGTTTGACTCAACCCAATTTTGTAGATCAATCTTAGTAAACTTAGAATATTACGCATCATGAGATGCATTTGGGTGTTATATTTCCCGATAACTCGAATGAATAATACATCTTGTAAGGAAGATTACGGGGTTAAGATAAAAAGAAAAAAGTTCATAATCGAGGTTGGCTCCAACGACTCGATTTCTTTGACTACATATATATTAATTGATGTTTGATGTAAAATGTGTTATCATAGTCTTTGCATAAGAGGTTTGTTATAGCCTTACATGTATGCACTCTCCATCTCCCTCTAAAAGCGACTTTTGGGTTGGATTTTTTTCTACATCCATGAGTTTCAATTCTCTATTATCTTATTAAGGTGCTAATTTGGCTTCTTCTTATAAGCTATTTATTCACGATAAAATAAACGATGAAATGGAAATCAACATTGAAAATTAGATGTGGTTCGGTCAATGTGATGTATGTCCAGAGGGAGGGCCGCATTGATAAATTCATTAAGATTAAACAAGGATTGAAAAACTCGATTTGGGTCTGTCAGCCCCAGCACCTAAAGCTTTGCTTGTGTTTATCTCATGATTTCTTGTCGAATTCACGCTCAAAAGCTCTCAACGAAGTTTATGCAATATATTAAGGACTTTTATAAGATTCACTGCCAGTGTAATAAATAATTTACACACTCGCCATTGATTGCTGGATATGTAGAAGAATTTTGTTCAAAACTAACTCCAAGCATACATTTTAATTGTCCATTAGTGAAACCAAAAGGTTTTTTTAGGTCACTGGTGGTGGATCTCACGATAATCCAAAAAATAAAAACCCCTCGAAAAATAGTAAAAAAGACATGAATTTCTGCATTAATTGGGCACCGGGCACAACAAAATAGTACCATGGCATATGTCCATAACATTCTAACTATGGTCAGATGTCGGTTTGGATGATGATTCTACGTTATTAATAGCCACTTAATTATGCACTTAGGCTTCATTTGTTTCCCAGAGAATGATTTATTTGAAAAATATTTTTCTAAAAATAATCGTTTGTATCGCTTACAAAAATGAATGAACAGAAAACGTTTTCATTGTTCATAAAAATGTTTAGATATAAATTGTTGTCAATAATAAAAATATTTTCATTAACTAATTATTTCAAGCGATACAAACGATCACTTTTATGAAAAAAATTTACAATCATGCAGTTTCCGTGAAATAAATGGGGCCTTAATTATCAGCTTAAGCTTTTGAAATGTTATTTGTAATGACCATGTTAGATGTTACACTAAATTCATCTTCTAGGTGATAGGAGTTGTAAATCGTAAACTATAGTTGGACACATGAACTGTGGCAACCACGTCGTCCTCGTCATACTTTTGGATGTTAATTCTTGATTGCATATTCAGCATAATGTTAAGTGGCCTCTGGCTGAATTGCACTTTCTAACGCGAGTGGATTATACCATAGATCACTGTTAACAAATGTGGAATCCACGTCTACCGCATCACATCTTTCAATCATGCGTCTGCTTGATTGCATATTTAGCATTTTTTTTTTGCTCGGAAGTACAAATCCAAGTGCTTTATCTTCATATAAACAGGCCGAAGTATTGAAAACCTATTCATCGAAGCTTCACTTCACAGGTCTTCAGTGTTTATCAAGCACAGTTCAATCGTTTCTTGTGGCGATTGCTGTGGAAAGAGACCTGTTCGAGTGGAAGTTGATTTGGAATGTTAGACTACTTGCGGTCCTTTACTGTGTAAGTAAACAACTGTCCCCCTTCTCTAAATTTGGAAATTGAACATGCTAAAAGTGGAGTAATATTGAGAATGGACTTGGATAAGTATGGTAAGTGATGAGCATAGGGGTTGTCAAACTTTATGTTACCATAAAGTTTGAAAAGTAACATCTTCTTTTGGAAAAATTACATAAACTAACTTTAAATTTACTTCCCAAATCAATTACCCTCGTCCCCTTTTAAAACCTACAATTATCATCCTTAACTTTTACATGAATTTTATGTTCAATGTCTCATCCACACATAATTTACCAAATTGTCATATTGTTTCCCAAACGACCCATACTCTCTCCCTCACCTGAGAGGCTTGCTAAGTCCATTACACCACCACCATGTCTCCCTCTCTCCACCATGTGCCGCTGTTCTTGTAATATTATAACATGGAAGTTAACCAAAATCTTGCAATTTAAGCCAATGTAAATTCACCGAAGAAATAAACAAGAAACAATAAAGGACACCAAATATTATGTGATTAGTTTGAATAGCAGTACTTACATTTATGGAAAGAGCCAACAATAAATAATCCACTATAATTTGAGAATTCAAGTTACCATCGCTTACACACTCGAATGTTTTTCACACTTATGCTAAGTGCAAACACAAAGTGTTCACAAATAAAACAACTCATTAGGATGTAGAAAACTCATAGCACAGAATTACCGTGTATGGCTGAACCAAGAAGCATGTGCGTGATTCTTTTTTGTTCTTCATGCGGCGGCTCACCAGGAAGTCTTGTGCAGCCGTCAAGCACCTTTTTGCTGTGCGGCTACTATTCTCTTTAAAGAAAACCATACGCTTCTTCACTATACGGCCACACTTCAAGAAAAAGATCGACCTAGGGCTATAGCCAAAAGAAAACCTACTTATTTTACTTTTTTTTTTAATCTTTTCTTCTTAATACCCAAGCTGAGCCCACGTTTTCTTTATATATTATAAAGGAAACGTGGGTCCCCTTCTTTGTCTTATAATGCCGTAAGACTTGTCCTTCATCTTTGTGTTTCTTTCTTTAGTGTGGCAATCGTTAATAATTTACAAATCGATCTGCATCATTCAATCGGGTTAGGTTTCGTAAATGGCTCAAACTCAAAACAAAATATAACAATTCTCCAACTTAGTTCAACATTTAAAGTCAAGTCATAGTGCTCATCGTCCATATTGTGATTTCCTGAAATTCGATCCTTTTCGAGATATATGAAATAATTATTTTATCGATGCATTGTTAGTTAAATATCACTTTGAATTGATCACTTATTAGAGGACTAACCAATAGGGAAAGGCTGTTAAGGAATTAAGTACGCATGACTTGAGAACTCAATTATGAATTGACAATTTGACCATAAGAATTGACGAGGGACAATTTTGAGCTATTATAGACCGATTAAGGAGCGGTTACAGAATGGTTCGCCAATAGTATACAATCGGATCGTGGGTGATTCCCCTTGACCATTGCAAGAATTGCGAGCGACCCTAAAGCAATTCCTAACGATTGTGTACTTTGGAATTAGCGATTGACCACTTGCAATTACATGACAATCGAGGTCATCCATGACTCGAGGAAGTTTAAATGTGGTTTGATATTAAATCAACCACCGGTCGAATACGCGTAACTCCTAAAAGCCGCCCATTAGTTTAAGATATACTAAAGTCGCAATTGATTGTTTTTGATCATGAATTATAATCCGAATTTGGGTATCGAACTTTTAAGGATTTCAAGATTA
The DNA here is from genome assembly GCA_031216235.1 of Syzygium jambos. Classification (NCBI taxonomy): domain Eukaryota; kingdom Viridiplantae; phylum Streptophyta; class Magnoliopsida; order Myrtales; family Myrtaceae; genus Syzygium; species Syzygium jambos. The sequence goes on from CM062228.1 coordinate 6,091,075, forward strand.
ACCTATTGGATGTCACCTTGTTAATTCTCCAATTTATCGGTTTGCTTGAAATTCTTGGAAAAGGAAATTTTGGGCCGAGAATTGGAGCCCACGAGAAAGTGAGCTGAGCAAAGGCCCATTGGGCCTTACGCCCAAAGTGTGCTTCGGCCACTTGGGCCCAAACAAGTTCAAGTGGGCCCAATGAGGCCCACTAAGCTCACTTTACCATTTTCAAAGCCCAATAGCAAATTTAAACCCAAATTGAGCCCGTGAACTTTTCAAGCCCATTTCTATTCAATTGGGCCCATTCCAAGGCCCGTCTCTTGACTTTGGCCCAAGGGCAAAATGGGAAATTTATGCCAAAAATGTAAAATGACCAAAATACCCTTATCTCTCTCATTCCTCTCTCTCTCTCTCTCTCTCTCTCTCTCTCTCTCTCTCTCTCTCTCTCTCTCCCTTCTTTCTTTCCTTCGACTGAGCATAGCAGCACTGCCCCCTTGGCTAGCATTTTGCTGCCGTGGAGCCACCTGCCGAGCGTTGTGACCACCCCTCGCCGTGTACCATCCATCTGAGCCGTTTCCTCGCCGTTTCGCCCTCACCACTAGCCAAACCAGCCCCCACCGAAGCTATTGTCCATGCCGTCGTCGCCATCTTGTGTGGTTTCCAGACCAAGCCATGCGTAGCCCTCGTCACTGCCATCATGCCCTTGTCATCGGAATCGTTAATGGGTTGGTTAACGTTCTAATCCCTCAATTAGTACATTAAACTTACTTAGGATTAGTTTATATTAAGTTAATTAGGTAATTAGTGGTGATTAATTAGTTGATAGGTTATCAACTAGCGATAAGTTATCGAAAGGTTAGACAATAAGCTATTGCTAATTAGGCAATAAGCTATCGAAGTTTTGATGATAAGCTATCGCCAAATAGACAATAGGCTATCGAGGACATGATGATAAGCTATCGTAAAAGGAACATAAGCTATCGTCAAAATAACAATAAGCTATCGGTAAAAGGGTGATAAGCTATCGTTAAAGGGACGATAAGCTATCGTTATTTGAATGATAAGCTATCACCAATTAGGTGATAAGCTATCGATATTTGAGTGATAAGCTATCACCAAGGGACGATAAGCTATCACTAAATGGATGGAAAGTTATCGTAATTAGGACGATAAGTGGATTTTATATGGGTGTTTTCTACTTGAGTTAAGTGTTGAATTATGCATGTTTCGTATTATTTAATACCTGCTTTACCCTGAAAAATAGATGCCCTATGTGAAACCTTGTTATTTAATTTTAGAAAGGTTTTTGTGGACATATAAATAGTAATCCCCGAGGTGTTAGGTTTATATATCAAATTTTATAAATTAAATAGGGCAAGGATGTTTAAAAAGGGAAGTATGCAAAGTTTAATGGTTTAATTGTATGTATGTGATCACGTGTGAATTTATTACTGCATTTTTTGGCATGAAAGTTACGGTATTTTGATGTGTGAGCACAACCACATCTGCATTGGCTAAATGAGAAGAAATGAAATTAGCTTGAGTGGTTTAGATGCTTGCGTGATCACATAATGAGAAACCGTTACTCCCGTATGAATGTAGGCATACCTTAAATAGCCGTGATGAAACCTTTTCCTGATTGCGGGCGTGCCTTGAAAGGTCGTGATGAGATCCCTGATGGAATTTCGGGCATGCCCTGAGTAATCGTGATCAATACCCTAATAAATCAAAAGACCCCCATGCGAGAACAGGCGTGCCCTGAGTGGCCATGATAGATGTCGGACATGTTGGAAGATTGCCAAACTAGAGGGTTATGTTGTGGCCCTGAATGGTCTTAATAATCAGAACACGCATGGGTGTATCATGTATGACAAAGTTGTTATGTGCTCTAATTATGTTATATGCTTATTGCATTATTATGGCATATGATGATTTATAACATGCAGGGCATGTGTTAAGATAAAGTAAGAATGCCTGCGATTGAGTGATGGCGTGTTTTTGTGTATGCTGTGCTGAGTTGCCTAACACTGTGTACAACTAAGGCAAAGCAAGGAGTTGCATTGCTATTGATCTGCCATCATTATATCACTACATATTTTAGGTGCATCCGAGACGAGTTGACTTCCTAAATGAAGCTTAAATCGTTAACTTACTGAGATTTATATTTCATTTGTTGTTGTTAATTGTTTTCTAGGATCTTATGATGATGAACCACCCGATGCGGTTCGGTGTGATGCAGGATATGGATAGTATTATTACTACTCATTGTTTACCCAGTAAGTCGTATCTTTTTTAGCGCCACCTGTCTACTGTGTGGGTGGATGAGGGCCTAGCTTTGTGGGTCCCTCTTCAGTTACCATGTGAAAGACCTGCACTCATCTAAGTCATCGGCATAATTTGAATCTACATACCCAATGGTTTCACAGCCATTATTGTCCCTTCGATACACTATACCCACGTTTATTGTTCCATTTAAATATGAGGATCCATTTCACAGTTTCCCAATGAACTATACCAGGATGCTTCATATAATAGCTAAATACGCTCACGGCTTGTGAAATATCAGACTTAGTGCATACCATAACATATATAATAGTACCCACTACACTAGAATAGGGAGCACAAGACATATGCCCCTCCCCATCCTCAGTCTGCAATGATAAGTTATCTAAAAGTTTAAAGTGCTTTACTAACGGTGTACTCACAGATGTCGTCGGCAGCATATTAAAACATTCCACAATCTTCACAATATATTTCTTTTGAGACAAACGTAAAACTCCAACAATCTTGTCACACAAAATCTGCAGATCCAATATTTTTTTTGTAGTAATTAAATCTTTCATCTCAAACTTAGCACTCAACTGACTCTTCAACACATCGATATTATACATATTCTTAGCTCTATCAACATGTCATCAACATATAATAACAAATATATCAAAGGCACATCCTCAAATCTCTTAAAATAAACACAACTATCCATCTGACTTTTTGAATAGTCCTAACTAACCATGAAAGTTTCAAAACATTTATACTACTACTTAGGAGATTGTTTTAGCCCATACAGAGATTTTTTAAACAAACAAACATGGTCTGCCCTACCCAAAATAGCAAATCCTTCTAGCTACCTCATGTAAATCCATTCTTCCAACTCACCATGAAGAAATGTTGTTTTCACATCTAGCTGTTTCAACTCGAGATCTTGTGTAGCAACTAAGGCAAGGAATGCATGAATAAAAGTATGTCTTACCACAAGAGAGAACACCTCATTGTAGTCATTATCCTCACACTGTTTGTAATCCTTCGCAACAAGTCTCACCTTATATCTCGTTATCTCCACACCAAGAATGCCCTCCTTCAGTTTAAAGACCCACTTGCTTCCAATAATTTTCTAGTTCTTGGGTACTTTGACCAACTCCCATATCTAATTTCGATAGACTGATTCTATCTCTTTACTCATAGCCCCTAACCACAACAACAACTCAGAACTAGCCTTCGCCTCAGAATAAGACGAAGGTTCATCTATCTCCCTCTCATCATCTACAATCAATGCATAAGCAATATTTATATAACCATAACATACTGGTGGTTTAATTTATCTTATATGATTACCTACGACTATAGTGTGATGTGGCTGTGTTGGTTCTTCAGTATCATTGACTTAAGAAACCGCAGCCTCATATGCAATCTCAACCTAGGTTACCTCTGAAGCCTCTAGAGTCTCCATCCGAAACTCCACCTTATTATTAACACCATGATCGATTTGCTTTGCCGGTAATGTCTCAAGATTCCTCTGTCGAAGCATTGTAGTCTCATCGAAGATCACGTCTCTGCTAACTAAAAAATCGAGTGATCTAGGATTAGTGCACCTCAACCAGTAGCCTTTCACCCCATGTACATGATCCAGAAATATGCGCTTCTTCGCCCTCGACTCAAATTTACCATAACTCACTTGAGCATACGCGGTATATCTAAATTCTCATAATCTGGAGTAATCAATAGGCTTCCCCGATCATATTTCCTCATAAGTCTTCTAGTCGATAGCAGATGATAGAGATTGATTAATCAGGAAACATGCCATGTTCACTACTTCGGCTGAAAATTCCTTGCCTAGTCCTATATACAAAAGCATGCACCGAGTTTGCTCAAGTAAAGTTTTGTTCTTTCGTTTTGCTATGCCATTCTATTGTGGTGTTCCGGGTACTATACGGTGTCTCACAATTCCTTCTCTCTTGCAAAACTCAATAAAATCTCTACCACAAAACTCCATGCCATTATCAGTTCTCAATCACTTGATTTGTCTATCCGATTGCTTCTCAATCAATGCCTTAAATTTCTTGAACCGATCAAACACATCAGATGTGTGCTTCAAAAAGTATACCCATACATTTTGAATAGTCATTGATAAATATCAGCATATATCGGGCATCTCCTCCTTTCGAAGGAACTAGAAACGAGCCCTAGATGTCTAAATGAATGTACTTAACCAATTGCTTGGTTAAATGAATAGTTGTAGTAAATTTGATTTGGTGCTGCTTCCCAAAGATGCAGTGCTCACATAATTTCAACTTCCTTGTCTTCTGACCTTTCAACAATACCCTCTCACTCAGCATCGTCATACCTGCTTCACTCATGTACCATAACTGTATATGCCATAATTGAGTCATGTCAAAATTTAACTGACCTGATAAAACTACAACAGATTTGGTCATAGTCTCTCCGGGTAGATAATAGAGATTATTCATTTTCTTCCCTTTCATCACTGTTATGGCATCTCAAGAGATCTTTAGTATCATACCTTCAGTGGCATACTTACACCTAACGTCATTTAGTGTCCTTAGAGAAATAAGGTTCTTTTTTTAGCTCTGGTACATGCCTCATATCCATTAGTGTGTGCACTACCCCATCGTGCATCCAAATCTGAACTGTCCTTATCCTCACAATCTTACAGGCAACATTATTTCTCATAAAAACTCTACCACCATTTGCAGTCTAGTGAGTAGTAAATCAGCTCCTATGAGGATTCATATAATAAGAACACCCTAAATCTAACATCCATTCATCTCCTAATGAACTAGTAGTCATACACAAGACAACCTCTACATCACTGGTGCTCTCCTCGGCAATGTTCATCACACTACTTGTGGCATTGTGTCTGTCACCTTAATTTCTTAGCTTCGGACAATGTCTCTTAATGTGCCTCTCCTCGTGACATTGAAAACACTTCACGTGTCCCTTGGACATTCTATGGTGTGACTTAGACCTGCTTTTACCTTTGTTGTTACTGGACCCCTGATGTTGGGCTCTACCTCAATTTACTAGTCCCCGTGCTACATCCTGTGCCAGATTGTCATCTCGCTATTTTCTTTACCACTCCTTAGAGAACAAGACAAACTTTATCGCTTCTGAGATAATCATAGTGCGCCCCTACAGGATTGAATCAGTAAAGTACTCGCATTGCTCTAGTAAAGAAGCTAACAACGTCATACTCTTTTCTTCATCATCTAGAATCTTACTGTTGAGAAAACTTCCTAATAGATTTTGATGATGACAAAACTATCCATAAGTAAAGTTTGACAAATGCTTTTGAAGTATTCTAAGTCTAGGCAGTTATATTCTGGAAGTCCAAACTTTAAGTATATGAAAAGAAGTCTAGGTTCTGCATCGCAAAAGACAAAGTTTAGACTTTGTGCACTGAAATTGAAGAACCTCAGTTTATATACTGGAATCAATATATTCAAAATTTACCAAACAAACCATTATGACTTCAAGTTCTGAGCACAAGTTTATCCAAACGTTATCAGTTGCTCAGAACGTAAACAACGACTAGTAATCTGGTTTGGGTTTCACTAATGGAAAGAATTGATCGATTATATCTTAAAAAGCTATTTTGCAAGAAATATTTATATAGCAAGATATCCTAAATTAATTGACAATCAAACCCCACAACAAGTTTATTTCTAAATGGAGAAGCTCTACTTATGGAAATCAAATTTCTAGTTGTATGGGTAACCAGATTTAGTGGAATTCTGATTTTGTCAGTCAATGACTACTCAATCTTTTCTATACAAATTTATCCAAGATGAAGACTAGAATATGTTCTTCTGAAGACTGTCCAACAGCTAGTTTGGAAGTAGAAGAGTATAAAAGGAGACAAATCGTCGAAGAGTGAGCAAGAGAGACGAAATCCAGAATCATCCATTCCAAAGTCTGAGCAAATTCTAATTAGTTTTTACTTGTCTTTCTCGAACTTAAATATGTGATCTTGAGAGACTTGTTGTAAGAGAGATAGAGTGATCCTTTTGAATATCACTTAGAACTTGTAATCTCTTGATGAATCATCTAGTGAAATCCAACCAGTAAGCTATCAGCGTGAAAGAGTGGGCGTAGGTTTGAACTAAATTGAGGTACTATACATCTGTGTGTATATTCTCTCTTCCCTAAAACTTTTTATTGCACATTTATCTGATTGCCATTCAAAGTCTGACTAAAATCTGAACATTGTTCAGACTTTATTTGAAACAAATTGCTTCCGCGTTAAAATTGACCAAACAGTGCTCAAATCACCTATTCATCCCCCTCTAGATGATATTTGATAGTCTCATCACTTACCAAGTTCTTTAGTATATCTAAACTGAAACATCCTCTTCAACATGTACTAGCGACTGTTCAAATCTTTAATTACATATAGTACCTGAAGTTTAGCCCATAACGCTGCCGCATCCTTCTTTTCAACTACCACTATTAACACCTCATGAGATAGGTTCAACAGGACTATACTCCTTGCCTTCCTAATTAGAATTTATTTTTTGATATCTTTCATTGTTTCGGGCAATTTATCCTTACCCTCCAATTCTTCAACCAAACCTTAAGTTGTTAATAGCACATCCATCTTAACACTCCATAACCCAAAATTATTCCTTCCATTAAACTTCTCAATTTCTACTTTCTCTCTTGATATAATTGCAATAACAAAATTTTCAGATTATAATCAGACGAGCAAAATCCCCAAATCAAAATCCAAAAAATCATATCATCAAGCTCTAATACCAATTGTTGTAATATAATGCAAAAACTAACCAGGATCTTACAATTTAAGTCAATATGAAATCACCGAAGAAAGAAATAAGAAATAATAAATGATACCAAAGATTTACGTGATTCAGCCTGAATATCGATACCTACATCCACAGAAAGAGCTAATAGTAAATAATCTAATATAATCGAAGAATTCAATTTACAATCACTTATACACTCTGGTGTTTTTCATACTTAGATTAAGCCCAAAGTCAAAATGTTTACAAATAAAATAACTCATTAGGATATAAAAAAACTCATAGCACAAAATCATTGCGTACGGCCGAACCAAGAAGCGCCTGTTTGCTTCTTTTTCATTTTTTGTGCGGCGGCTCACCAGGAAGTCTTGTGCAGCTGTCAAGCTCCTTTTTGCTGTGCGGCTACTATTCTCGCTGAAGAAAACCCACACGCTTCTTCACTGTGTGGCCACACTTCCAGAAAAAGATCAACCATGACTAGAGCCAAAAGAAAACCTTTTCTTTTCTTTTCTCCTGGAAACCCTAGCTGAACCCACGTTTCCTATAATATAATATAGGAAACGCGGGCTCTTTTTTTTTGTCTTGTAGTACGAGGAGACTTGCCCTTCATCTTTGTATTTCTTTCTCTAGTGTGGCAATCTTTAATAATTTACAAATTAATCTACCTCCTTCAATCGGGTTAGGTTCCGTAATGGCTCAAACTCGAGACATAAACAACTCTCCTTCAAAGGTCATTACTGATAAGAAAGAAAGATTAAAAGAGAAAGGTATTTGTTCTCTTATAATGGTGTATCAAACAATGTACATGAGAAGTCTTTATATAGGCTTAGAGGAGTAAAGGGGCCTAGCATTCTTCCTATGTGGGACCAAAGAGAAAGAGGAAATCCTACAAAACTATACAACATATTCTAACACCCCCCTCAAACTCAAGGTGGATCAAATAACGAGAGTTTGGAAAGAAGAAAATTAAAACGTTGTGATGTAAGAGCCTTCGTAAAACAATCGGCAAGTTGATTCTCAGTTCCAACAAAAGGAAGTGAAATAGTGCGAACTTGGACATGATGACGAGTCAGATGACAATCGATCTCAATATGTTTTGTGCGCTCATGAAAGACTGGATTTGCACCGATATGAATGGCACTCTTGTTGTCACAATGCAGAGGAGTAGGATCCAGAAGCGAAACTCTCATATCAGCAAGTAAGCGGCGAAGCCAAACAATCTCAACAGTAGTGTCGGCCATAGCACGATATTCGGACTCTGTAGAGGAGCGTGAGACAATATGTTGTTTCTTGGAACGCCAAGAAATAAGTGAATCGCCAAGAAAAATGCAATAACCAGTGATAGATTTACGATCAGTGACATTGGAAGCCCAATCAGCATCAGAATAGGCACGCAACTTGAGAGCAGAAGAGGATGGTAGAAATAAGGAACGCGATAAAGTGCCTCGAAGATAGCGCAAAATCCTTAGAACAGCCACATAATGAGTTGTTCGAGGAGCAGCAACAAACTGACTGACAACATGAACAGCATAGGCGATGTCGGGTCGGGAGATAGTAAGATAAATAAGACTGCCAACCAAGGTCCGATAGCGGGTGACATCAGAAAGAGGTTCTCCATCGTCTGGGCAAAACTTTTGATTTAGCTCAATAGGAGTGGCAGCAGTACGTGAATCTGATAGAGCAGCCCTGGACAGAATATCAGTGGTATATTTCTACTGAGAAATGAGAATACCACGTGAACTGCGAGCAATCTCAAGCCCAAGAAAATAGCGTAGTGGTCCTAGATCCTTCATGGCAAAATGTTGCTGAAGGTGCCGCTTGGTATGCTCAATATGGTCACGATCATCTCCGGTGATGACCATATCATCAACATAAAGAAGAAGAATAGTGCAGCCTGAAGAAGAGGTATGAACAAACATAGCATGATCAGCCTTACTTTGAATGAAACCAGCAGACTGAATAGCATTACTGAACTTCTCAAACCAAGCACGAGGAGCCTGTTTGAGACCATAAAGAGCTCGTCGCAAGCGGCAAACCTGTCTAGAGGTATGAGCAAGACCAGGCGGAGGTTGCATAAAGATATCTTCCTGAAGATCACCGTGAAGAAAAGCATTCTTCACATCAAGCTGAAAGAGAGGCCAATTGCGAATTGAAGCAACAGCTAATAAAGTACGGACAGATGTCATCTTTGCTACGGGAGCAAAGGTCTCCTCATAGTCGATACCATACTCTTGCGAGAAACCTCGAGCAACCAGACGAGCTTTGTAACGCTCAATACTGCCATCAGAACGAGTCTTAATCTTATATATCCATCGGCAAGATACGAGCGAGCGACCTGGAGGGAGAGCCACAAGCTCCCAAGTACCAGTACTCTCCAAAGCCGAGAGTTCCTCAGACATAGCCTGGCGCCATTTTACATGCTGAACTGCCTCGCGATAACTAGTAGGTTCTTGTACAGCATGAACAGCAGCTAAAAAGGATCCAAACTCAGTAGAATAAGAAGTAGCAGCAACATACCGGGCAGGTGGACGCCGATCTCGAGGAGGATTACGGCGTGGCTCTAGTTGTGCAGAATCGTCGAGGGCAGATACAGCAGGAGGAGCAGCACAAGGGATAGGTGAAGATGGAGAAGGTGGTAATATATCTAGATCCGATGTAGAAGAGGAACTAGAAGGATTAGGTAGAGGATCAACAGGAAAATCCATAAATGGAACAGGAGACGAAACATGAGGTGTAGTATTTGAAAAGAAAGAGATGTGTTCATGAAACGTAACATCACGAGAAATACGTACACGACGCGCATTTGGGTCATAACAACGGTAACCTTTGTGCTCAGTGCTGTAACCCAAGAATGCACATGAGATAGAGCAGGCGGTAAGCTTTGTACGTTCAGTGAGTGGAAGAATGACAAAACAAGTACATCCAAAAACTCGAAGATGATTATAGCTAGGAGGTCGAGAGTAGAGACGCTGAAACGGGGTGTCTTGATGGAGAACAGATGAGGGTAGGCGATTAATTAGATGAACAGCAGTGAGAAGAGCCTCAGCCCATAACTCAGTGGGAACAGATGTGCCAAGTAAGAGAGCTCGAGTGGTCTCTAGAATATGACGGTGCTTGCATTCAGCAACTCCATTTTGAGCTGGAACCCCAGGACAAGATAACTGAGGAAGTGTACCATCACTAGCTAAGAGAGAACGAAAGACACCAGAGATATATTCTCCCCCTGAATCTGAACGGAAAACTTTGATTTTTGTATTAAATTGTGTGGAAACCATGGAAGTAAAAGACTGATAGATGGTAAAGAAATCACTTCGTTGACGCATAAGATAGACCCATGTATAACGAGAATAATCATCAATAAAAGATACATAATATTTGAAACCACTCTTGGAAGAGAGCGGGGCAGGACCCCAAACATCAGAATGAACAAGATCGAAGATCGCACTAGTTCTAGAGTTACTAACAGGAAAAGGCTTAGCAGATTGCTTGGCCAAAGGGCAGATAGAACATGGAGGAAGACTACCAGAAGAAATAGGACCCAAAGCACCTTGTTGGTGAAGGACGGTGAGACGAGAAGACGGAATATGTCCAAGACGCTGATGCCACCGAGCAAGATCGAGGGTAGCCAACACAGGATGAGGAAGAGAGGAAGTTGGAAGATGGAGATGTTGCATAATATAAAGTCCATCCCGTCTACTGCCCCTGCCAATCATCTTGCCACTCAAACGATCCTGCACAAAGCAAGAGCTATTTGTAAAGCTTACAGTACATCCAGCATCGGTGAGTTGTCCAACAGATAATAAATTGAGAGCCAAAGAGGGAACATGTAACACATCAGGGACATTGAAATCTTCAGAGACGGTAAGAGTACCCTGTCGAGTAGCTACTGGAGGAGAACCATTAGCAGTAAAGAAATGTGCTGGTTGCTTGAGCTCAGAGAGCTTAGTGAGAAAAACAGCAGAAGTAGACATATGTCTAGCAGCTCCTGAGTCAAGTATCCAAGTAGTAGAAATATCACCTGAAGGTGGAGTAGCTGCAGCGGTGCTTCCAACAGATGAGAGAGTTGTAGAAGTACCAGAATCGGGAAAAGACCTGGGCAAAGAAGGACTCAAACGGGCAAGTTGTGCCTCAAGAGCAGCAATACGGTCCTCCGTAGAGGGAGAAACCAGAGTAATAGGTTGAGAGATTGGAGATGCGGTAGTGACTCGTGGTGATACAGAAAGACGTGAAGCATTCCTCTTCTTCCAACAATGTGACTCTTCATGACCAGGACGATGACAATACGTACATGAAAGGCAGCGAGGACCACGAGTAGGCGAAGGACGTGGTGGAGCAGCCAAAACTGTAGGCGAAATACGTGATGGAGCAGCCAAAATAGCAGTTGAATCAGAAACTGCTGAGGAGGAAAGAAGACCAAGACGAGTTTCCTCAGACTGTAATTCTTTGACAGCGTCAAGCAGAGATGGTCTTGGAGAGCGGTGAAGAAGTTGGCTGCGAACACCTTCATAGGGAGAGCCGAGCTTCATAAGAAAAGAATGTAGACGGTGCCTATCTTGAGTTTGAAGTCGAGTAGATGGACATCGAGTACAGTTCAGGCATGATGGGCAGAGAATAGGAGCAAGAATATCCAGTTGATTCCAAAGTGAGTGCATGTAATTGTAGAAATCTCGAATAGAACGAGACCCTTGCGTAGCACTGTAAACTTCTTGCTCCAACTGATAAACTCGAATGTCCCCTGTCTGGGTGAACATCTCGGCAAGCTGATCCCATAAACTTTTCGCCTCAACAATATTAGAAAATTGTGGGCGAAGAGCAGGATCCATGGAGCCAAAAATGATAGCCCATGCCTTTCGATCAGCAACATTCCATGCTCGAATTTCAGCGGCACGTTTCGCAACTTCATCAGATGATTCACTGTTAAGAGCACCAGGACAAGGACAAAGTCCCTCAACATGCTCAAACAAGTCGCGATAAACAAGTGCTGCCATTGCCGATGGTTTCCAAAGAGAATAGTTTGAACCATCAAGTTTGACGTCAATACGATCACTAGAATCACCCATGATGACAGAAAAAGAAAACGCTAGCAAAGCTAGAAATATGGATTGAGGTGATCGAAAGGATCGAGAAAGAAGAAGCGCGGATTAGAACGAGCAAGGATGATGGCCCAAAAGCCCTAAACTCATTATCTTAATTTCTGATGCGGAAGATCCAATTTATAGCAGCCGCAGAGCATACTTTAAAAAATAATGAGCTCATTGTCTTAATTTCTGATGCGAAAGATCCAATTGATGGCAATCGCAGAGCATACTCTTCAAGACAATGATCTTAGCTCTGATACCATGATAAGAAAGAAAGATTAAAAGAGAAAGGTATTTGTTCTCTTATAATGGTGTATCAAACAATGTACATGAGAAGCCTTTATATAGGCTTAGAGGAGTAAAGGGGCCTAGCATTCTTCCTATGTGGGACCAAAGAGAAAGAGGAAATCCTACAAAACTATACAACATATTCTAACAATTACCAAACTCAGATTGAGGCCGGCGACAGTCATCCCACTAGCTCATGACCATATCAAAGTCGAGGCCGCCATGGCGGAGCTCTGCTATAGAGCTTCTGTAGCTCGTAAGACTGTCGCAGAGGCTCACGAGCAGCTGCGGCCCTCATGAGCTCGAGGTCAACCTCACACAGCCTTGACAATCACAAGCCACTGGCTCAAACCGAGCTCGCATGGCCTTGCCATCGCAAGCCATTAAAGATCTCGCCAAAAACAAAGATAGGGATGCGGAGAGTGGGGCGAGGATGTCATTGTCGACATCATTGTCGGGTTGTGACGCTGAACGGTGGCTCGAGGCTGTGGGTTTGGCACTCTATCGTAACTTTATTGAGCTGCTGTGAGGAGACAGACTAAAGGTAGGCGGAGAGAGTGGAGCGGGGCTTGAGTTTAGATTGAACGTGCACAAGGGCAAATGGGTTTTATTTTTTTGTTAGAAAGACGTAAATTGTAGGTTTTGAAATGTGATTGGGGTATTTGATATGAAGAATAAAATTGAGGATGATTTTTGCATTTACTCTTGTCGCGACCGAACTCCCGAGCCCTTTTTTGGACGATATGCAAAAAGCAGGGGGGCTCGCCTGGTACGTCCTAAGTCTAGGTTTAGGACTTAACTCGGGCTCTCCCAAGCCCATACCATATCACGACTTAAGGTTTAAATATTTAACATACAAATGGTTTATACCAAGGAGTCGCCACTAATCGATTTGAGGTGGGTCGATTAGAAACCCAAATAAGGTGATGGGAGAATCACCCTATCCTACGAACCAGAGATTAACTGAATTCGGGGACTTGGTTACATTAGTTAGATAACTAATGCCCTTTCGGTACCTTTCTACCCTGTTCATTTCTTGAAAATGTTTGTCAAGCAGTTTGGATTGATTTTAGGACCTTTCTCCTAACATGTGAGGTGATCAAACGAGTGCATAATCAGAAATGATTAGAAGTCATGCAACCTATGGTTCTAACCCTAACTAAGCCAGATGACATTCAAAACACAACAATTCATGCAATTGTATTAAAACAAACATGCATAATAACAACGCGACGGTAATAATAAAACATGCAACATACTACCACGCGATTTCAGACTTGTTGAATTTAAATAAAACAACACATGCATAATTATAAAGGATTAAAACACTCAGATAAGTCATACATGAAAAAAAAAAAAAATTTCGAAATTTTTTTTTGATTTTTTTTAAAAAAAAAACGAAAATATTATTATTTTTTGAAAATATTATTTTTTTATTTTTAATTAAAAAAATGAAAATAAAAAGGAAAATAAAAACCCTTTTTTTATTTTTTGATTTTTTTTAAAATTTTTTTTTTGAATTTTTTAATATTTTTTAAAAATAAAATAAAATAAAAATAAAGATAGAAAAACCGGTCGGGTCGGGTCGGATCCGGATCGGTCAGAACCGACCCGGTCAATGGACCCGACCCGGGGGTTGACCGGGTCGGATCTGATAATCCGAATCGGGTCGGATCCGACCCGGGTCAATGGATCCGACCCGAGAGTTGACCCGGGTCGGATCGGATGATCCGGGTCGGATCAGAACCGACCTGAGTCAACAGATCCGACCCGGGAGTTGACCCGGGTCGGATCGGCTGATTCGGGTCGGGTCTGACCCGAATTTAACAGACCCGCGGGGAGAGTTGCCGGCAAGGCCAAAATTGGCCGTCCGCCGGCCGACCCAGGCCGGCGCCGCCCCCGAATCGTCCCCCTAGGACCGCCTTCAAGCTATACCACTCACCTGAGCCGCCGTCGGACCACCGTTCGCCGGCCGGCGACGCAACAAAAACCAGCCTGGTTGAGGCCTTTCGTCGAACGCCTGGCGGGTGCGTGAAAAACGGGGGATTCCGACCTCCTCCGTCGGCACGGTCGGCTCCGACGGCTGCGGCTGACGTTCAGCTGCGAGTGAGGACCAGGAACGGCGACGGCACGGGCCGGGAATCACGCGACTCGGCCGGCACGAGTCCCGGCCGGACCGCGTGCAAAAACAGGGGAGGACAGAGGACTTCTCGGGACCCGGGGATGCTCGCCGGTCGACGGCGTGGCTGGGTGTCTCCGGCGTCTGCGTGGGCGGCGGCGAGACTGTTGGCTCTGCTTCGGTGAACTCCCGGCCACGCTCTCTCTCTCTCTCTCTTTCTCTCCTCTGTTCTGTTCTCTCTCTTACAAACGCCGACCCGAGGGGTGTTCTGGGCGTTGCCGGTCGGCTTGCTGGAGACGGCGAGACCGGCTGGGACTTGCCAGACCCTCCCGGACTACTCTCTCTTCTCTGTTTCTCTCTCTTTCTCTCCCTATTCTCTCTCTCTGTTCTCTCTCAAAAACGCCGACCGGGACCTCCTCTCTCTCTCTGGTTATTAGATGGCGACGACGACGACGATGCTGCTTTCTCCGTTGCGTATGCGGTGACGACGGCCTGCACCGGCCTACTCTGGCCGCGACTCGCAGCCATTAGGCCGGTGCAGGGGGTAGGCGCAGACGGAGCAGAGCAGAGGAAGGAGAGAGGGGGGGAGGTCCGGGAATCCCGGGGAGGACGGGACTGGCAATTAATGCCAGTCCCGTCGGCGTGCTTGTTCGGCCCTCCTCTGGCCTGCTGACGACGATGACGAAGGGTGGCGCCGCCGTGCGTCGGCGTGACGACGCGCACAGGGGCGAACAGGGCAAGACAGCGACGGTCGCGGGAGGAAGAGGAAGCCGGGCCGAGGCTGGGCCGGGCCCAGTCGCGCGCGGGAGGAAAGAAAGGGGGAGCTGGGCCTGGGCCCGCGTGGGAGGAAAGAACAAAAGAAAAGAACAGGGCCGAGGCCCGCGCGGGGGGGGGAAAGGAAAAAGAAAATGGGCCGGGTCGGCCCGGACCCGACTCGGCCCAGCGCGATTTTTTTTTTTTTTTAAATTTTAATTAGACATTCTAATATACCCTACTAAATACAAACATGCCTAATTTCTATATGCAATGCATTTAAATAGAAATATTTTTTGTTTTAGTAACTAAGAAATTAATTCCTAAATTTTGTGCACTTAATTTTGGGCAAATTAAAAATAGGTGTCAACAGCTCTTTTTCATTTTCTACCCAAAAGCAAATACTAGAAATTTGTCACTACCAAGCCGCTATTCAGATTTGCAAAAATTGAGAGATGGAATATATGGAACCATGAATTGAGAAACCAGCATCGACACACCCAGCAGAAGTGCTGTTCTTGGTGTTCGATACTAAATTTTATTGTTAGTATCAACAGAAACTATATGCAAACACTTAAACATACTGAGTGATATGACAAGATCCTAATAGATTTTTCCTAAGCCAATCAAATTGTGTGCAAATTGTATACTTTCAATACGACATTATGATATATGCAACTATGTATGATCAGGGAATCATGGTCACGGGAGTTGGGCATTATCTACAATCTTGGGTGATCGCAACGAAGGGACCAGTATTCCGAGCCATGTCAACACCCTTGAGTCCAATCCTAACAATGATTGGTTCCATGTTTCTCTTGGGCGAGAACATAAATGTTGGCAGGTAATCTTTATCCTATTTCTGATGGCATCACCTCCAACAATTGATATGAGTAGTAGGACAGGAATTAACACATATATACGAGAGAGAGAGAGAGAGAGAGAGAGAGAGAGAGAGAGAGAGAGAGAGAGAGAGAGAGAGAGAGAGAGAGTATGAGAAAGCGTTGACCAGTTCCAATAAATGTGTGCATTGTCTAATCCTATTAGGACTTATGAAAGCCACACAATTCATATGTTTTTGGGACTACATGAGGCCAAATATATTGCCCTACTTACGGGCCGAGGCGTAAATGGATTTAGTCGTCCGAGCCCCATCCCTGCACATGACGCCACACACAAGCCCTTTTATTCGTTAAAATTATTCTTTATTTATTTATTGTTGATCGTTAAACAGTAAGGATAGGAGAATTTACTGAAATTCAGCCGTCCACATCAATTTCCTATCTTCGAATACTAGTGATGCATTCCAAAGGGTGGAAAAACTCATCCTAAAAAGAGCTAACTTGCCAAGAGTGGAAACTCAATCCATTATAAGTCTCAAAATATCTCCTTAGTTGTCTGACGTGGGACTTTACCCACAGCATCCTGCCCTCATCAGCACTGAGAGACCGCAGCCTTAAGGATAAATTGGCAGAAGGTGGGCGGCGTCCAAGGAATGGCTCCGATACCATTTTGATGCGTTACAAGAGGTGGAAAAACTCATCCGAAAAACTAGCTTGCTAGGGAAGGGAACTCAACCCATTCTAAGGCTTAGAATATCTCCTTAATTGCTTGATATGGGACTTTCCCCGCATTAACTAGCAACCTCAAACCAAAGCTGAAGTCCACTACTAAATTAGGTAGATCACACATTACATAATCCCGTGTGCTGAAAACCTCCCTTTTGTGCAACATTTCTACGTTGTGATAACATGAAAGCTTATCCTCCTCAAATGAAATTTCGCAACTTTCTGCAAGAAGTTAAATTTTAAGGACAAGATTGATGACAATAAGAGTATAATCAAGCTTGCAGTCTTCTTCAGTTCTTATGGTATGCTGCTTTTGATTTAATTCGGACTTCTTAAGCTTACATAGATACTTATCACAAACATGATCACTAATCACAATTTTGGATCAATTGTGACTAATATGACCTCATGTTTGGTTTCTTCATCAGCATTGTTGGTGAGATAATGTTAGTACTAGGCCTTTACAGTGTCTTATGGGGACAAACGCATGAACAAAATCTAGCCACCGACGGTTCCTTACCAGTTCAAGCTGAGAAGAAATGCATAGATGCAGAAGATCAGGAGCCTAAAATTGGTGAAAGTCATCATTTAGCAAAATGAAATTGATTTTTCTTGTCGGTCGCCTTGTTGAACATGTAGTGATTCTCATTTATTGCATACTATGTGGCACTTACACATGATATATATTTTCATAATGCTTTTAACTGACTCGTTACCTTGATGCTCCAAAAATAAAATAAAAAGATAATAGAGATTGGATATTTCCATTTTTTGAAAAGAATTAGAAAGCCTTGTTAATGAGTATCGGCTTAAGTGACTTGGAGGCCCAAAAGTTGACAACTGAGTTTTAGCCCCAACTAAGCTTCATTACCCTAATTATAAGACCTAATGCATCGCCATAATTCAATTAATCATTAAACACTTCCTTTTCATATAACGTGGGATAACTTGAACCTTTAACTCGTCTAATGTTCGCAAATGCGCCTAAATTGTCTCATTCCCGTGCGTCAACTAAGAATCCACTCATTGAGGCGGATTGCATTGCCCCAAAGTACACTTGAGTGGCGTGCCATTTTATTCAAGCACAAGATATGTCGCTGCTACACTAAAAGTTTTACCAGTCAACCAATTTACGAGAGATTAAACCCGGTCTGAGGTGACCTTACACATTGCGCATGTAAGAGTACATAAACAATGATCATCCACAATGATTTTACTAATTGCACCACTTGGAAAGCTAGTGCGATTATTGTGTTAGTCATTGAAACGTTTGGATCTATTTCACGGATGATGGGCTGCATAAACCTATATATTCTACGAGATTTGGTGTCTGTCCTAGGGTTTCTGAATATGAGAGCTTAATTTCATTTTTTCATGTATTATCAAACAACGTAATACACAAAATCATTTCTCTGCAATGTTATCTGAACAAACCCTGGTGAATCAAAGTCTTCTCGTGCTTGTCCATTTTGCTTACAGAAACTCTCTGGTCGGCACATCAGATTTTCGCATATTACAAACATGGCGACTGAAACAGGAAAGTCGAAGGAAATATCTGAAGTCCTCTAATTTACGGGTCACAATGACATTCTGGCCTTAATGTCAACTTTTTTCCACGTTAGTTTCTTTTACATGCAATTGCAAAGAACCTTTCGGTTTCTTTGTTCCTTTTTCGTTTTCTTCTTTTCTCTCTCGGATCGTGCATGGCATTCGTGACGAGTCCACATCGTGGACGAGTGATGGCTACTCTCTCATGCATACTGGGTCCAAGCTGAAAATTGGCCATTTTACTTTCACTTTTGAAATGAAAGGGACTTTGCCTTGTTTTTTTCTCACGCAAAGTTGCTCAGTGCCCATCAACCACCAAAGTAAGTGACTTTATTTTGAACGAAGTTCATTGGAAATATTCCATAAACGTAAATATATGTGTGGGACTAATTTTGCAACCTTTACTGACAATGGGCTGCCACTTTTTCCCAGTGCATGTCAATTTTGTCGCATATGATGCACTATGAGGTCCGTAAGCCGAGCCCAAAGGTTACTGTCGTTGTCTTACTATATTGCTAGCAAGTTGCCCCGTGCTTGCACGTTCCATACCAGACTATTCATATATTTGTGTTCTAATCTGAGAAGTCATGGCCGACGAGATCACATTTGCCAATTTTAGAGTATGTCTTATATAATTTATGCGAGAGTTTCACATGTCAAATACATCAGTCAACACCATTAAAAATTTATGAGCTTAATTTAAGTGTGCATGTTTTATCGTGCCTGATGATTTGTCTGACTTTAGTGACGCTTGTGAGCTATTAAGATGATCTCAAGAGACCTAGTATATTTGTACCTCGGATGATAAGGATACATTATTCTTCATTTTTAATTTACCAAAAAAGAATGGTGTTTTGAAATAACCTTGTTTCCGTTTTTTTAAAGGACTATTTATGTCATAACAGATCTCAGTAATAAGGAAGCGTAAAATTTTTTAGATTTTAGACACTAGAAGAATGATTGCACGTCAGCATGATTTTGTCTAAATTTAAAGTTAGCTCACATGATATATACTACAGATGAGTTTTCGACCAAGTAATAAGAATAATATAGATGAGTTTAGAGACCTAATGTATTTGCATCTTGCATGACAACACGCCTATCCAAACAACTTTTGTTTAATATAAGCATTTCACTTTTTTTGGGACAATTCATTTCTATGATAAATCTCAAGAATACACCCTTGTAAAATATTTGGAGTCTCTTACACTAAAGGGCAAAGTACACCTTAATATTATGTGTCATAATGAATTCATGAGTCATATAGATGAACTCAAAAGACCTAATGTGTCTTTATCTCGCATGACAATGCATCTATTGTTCTTCATTGTAGTTAGACCCATCAAACGGATGAGTCTAATTGTATGAGTTTATAAACTAACCCACTAAAACCCATCTGTTTTAGGCATTTAACTTTAAAACCAATTATGACTCATACTTTAAGTTTGAGGTAACCATTTATGACCCATTTAAATAAATGTGGGTTAGATATGGGTTTTTGACCCATTTTGAGAGCCCTAATTGTAGTCTATAAATCTCAATAGGACACCCACAAATATTTGAAGGATATGATACTAAGCGACAAAATGTACCTCAATGAGATTTGTCATGGTACACTCATGAGTGATTAGTTGAGCTCACGAGACCTAGTCTTTCTGCACCATGCATGACAATGCACCTATTATTATTCATTTTAGTCTAAAAGTGAGCAACTTATACTTAATGTAAGCTTTTATATTCCAACTGGAACAAAACTTTAAAGGTGATTGCATTTTTTATGTTCATAACAGGCTTAACTTATAAAAAAGGGTAAAAATTAGCAAAAAATAATGCATATCAGAAAGAACCGCAATATACATAAAAACACATTCTATATTTCTCCGTTAAGCTCACTACTGTGATCGATTGCATCTTCCACTTTACAAAACATGGAAGGACCCCAAAATCTAGGAAATTTGTCCAAAAAGTGTTAAACCTATTGTATAATGGTCAATCCAGTCATAAACCTTTCAATTGTGCCAATTTAATACTAAATCTTTTGACGAATTACCAATGTAGTCCTTCCGACCAATTTTGGCTTGCAATCGATGATGTGGATGCCCGTCGTCCTACATGATATGGTTGGCGCTGACGTGGATAATTTTTTTCAATTTTTCTTATTTTTAATAATTTTATTTTATGTTTTTTTTTCTTTTTTTTACTATTAAGGGCTAGCGGGCGTCGCCGGGCCAAGCCTCCCCTACCGGTCCAATGGAGATGATAATAGCTATCAATATGAATTGTAACTTGTAATATGTTGATAAAAGAAATTGATTTGCTATTCTAAATAAAAAAAATAAACCAAAAGAAAGATTATGTGAATTGTCAATATAAAATGAAGAAAGTAACGAAAGAATGGATAAGTGAGTGATCCGTGCTCATCCCGTAACCCTCTTTTCATTCCATTGGCAACGGAAAAGGTGTTTTCATTCTTTCGAAGTCCTTCAGGTAATTTGTTTGTGATGACTTTTCAGCCATGTGGTTTCCAACCCACAGGCGGTTTACGGAATTAATATCCAGATTGAATGAAACACTAGATCAGAATTGATTGGGTATAATCCAAACACCAGATGAGAATTGATTGGGTGTGATCTAGGATTTGGATATAAATCTATTGCCGAGGTTCCAACACACAGACCTAACCATGTAAATTTTGGTGTATCGTTTCTCTATTTCTCGCTTATGTCTCTGTTAATCTCGTCATTGTGATCGATTATGTAGAAAACGTTTGAGAGTTTGAGTGAATCACTAGATGAGGATTGATTATGTGGAATCCGGAACTTGACTGTGGAAAAGCGTTTGACCTAAGCTTGTAATTCTCGTAAATCATAATGGATTTATTGCCAAAGTTTTAACATTCGGATCTAACCATATAAATCCTAATGCGTTTTTTTCTCTATTTCTCACTTATTTCTTCATTAATCTTGTTATTGTGATAGACTGTGTGGTCCACTCTCCACAACATAAAAGGACCCAAAAAATCCTTAATCTTTCCTTGGTATATTTACAACAATTTTTGCAAACACGTGTAGTATCCCCATGATTGACCTTCCCCAAACCGCGATGGGACTACCTCTAGGATCGATGGAATCAGCAAGAAGCTGACACGAGCATCTACTCTACAATTATTGCAATGATTCTTCTGAAAGTGAATTTCTTTTCATTTGGAAAAGTTTTTCATACCCAGACGTTCAAATCAGGCCAAGATCCTCGTCTCACAACGTGCCGATTGCCTGGTTGTCTTTCGAAAGTGAATTGAGTTGATATCAACCTTAAAATCACGAGTCATGCTCAAAATTCTATATCATCTATCACTTAATTTCGAAAGCTTTGATGAACCACATTCTTTTGGGTACAGAGTTTTTTATGATTAGCTCTTTATTCAGGCGTGCTTTGTGGGCTGAGCTTTCATTTGATGTTTACCGGTTGAAAAACCGAGTGAAGCTTTTTTGTTTGTAGGCTATGCCGCTTTCGGGATTGTTTTGAAACTACGGCGCATTTGCCAAAGGACCAAGCTTTTTTGCTAACCCTAGAGAGAGACTTGAGCACCATTATCGAATTCAGATGAACATGTTCATGAAGTTGACGTCGAATATACATAGGAAGTGAATCCGACTGGCATTCCTTTTGACAAAGCAACGAGGATGTTCTGGTTATTGAAAAGTATTGGTTCCTATTAAAAGAACCTTTACAAGAAGCTTGCAAAACAAGCATGACACACATTTGTGTTGTTCCTCATCTGTTCAACGTGATGGAATATCATTTGACTCCTACCACGTTGCATGCGGCTTGATATATCCTCTAATTGGCCAAAAGAAAAGCTGACACTATCTTCAGAAGAAAAGTTAGCCCGTACAGGAAATTCATGATTAGTTTTTAGAAACTTCAACCAAATAATTCAAGATGTTTTTATATTGTGAGATGAGAATACACCATGCTTAGCCTTTGTTAACTCCATATTCAAACAATGGAGTTATATTGTTCTGGTGAATTTATTTCCATGCTGTTAAATATCAATAAATGTTGATAAGTGTCAGAAAAAATTATTGCCGAAAAGATGACAGATCCAGTAAAAAGCAAAGTCAGTGTTCTGGCAAAATGTTAACAAGTATCAAAAAATTAGGGAAAAGTGCCAAAAAAGTTATAAACCTTTTGCATTGTCAAAAACCTGGATTCCCTAACCTATATTTGTTGGTATAGGTCTATCCCAAGGTATGAGCTTCGCCAAATTCCTCAAGATCCGGTCGTGCATCAGCATACACTACATTTCTGGTGATCTTGTCTGTTTTAAAGGTAGATGCATTGTCTTCCGCATCAAAACACTCATTACACGAAAAGCATCCTTCTGAGGTACCGCTTATATTCATATGCCCCTCCAAGTGGTTACACATCCATCTATGTTATTTGTTAAATAACACAAGTGAGAATCGGTAACGCCAAATTAGTTGGCAATTTAATCCGAAATAATTGGTACATAAATAAAATAAGAATTGGTAAATTCCTATAAAAGTTTGTAAGATTAAGGCTTTAAAGTAAGACAAATAAAAGTGGCCGAAATCATTAAAAAAAAAGGGCACAACCTTTTAGTTCTGCCACATGTTTAACACAGCCTTTCAAACATACTAAAAAGCATAATCATTTTGTCACTCTGAAAAATTTAATACGACCTTTCAAACATATGTAAAAAATGCACAATCTCTTATCACTATTACCAAAATAGCACCTTCTAGTATTTTGTGCATTCTAGCCCTTACCTTGTCCACCTGCCAACCCATCTGACTCTAATTGCGTTGACATAGCAAGTAATGGCTAGTACCATCACATTCTCAATCCCCCCATATACAGTCCATTTTTATCTTAATATTGATTTCATTATGTCTCCTTGGTACTGAAATTGCAGTAGTTGTCGTGACCTATCCTCCCGTGGTGTACTACCTGGGGGTTCGGCTAATAGATAATTAAGTCTAAACCTAACTCGGGCTCTCCCAAGCCCTACTAATTTTCGACTTAAGATCCAAGTTTTTAAACATGCAAATGATTTTCATTTCAAAGTTGTCACTAATCTATTTACGGTGAATCGATTAGAAACCCAAATAAAGTAAAAGGAGATATACTTTATTTCTACGAACCAGAGATTATGAGTATAGGGACTTGGTTACGCTAGATTACTCTAACACCCTTACGATACCTTTTCTTTTCATAAAAATATTTGAGCAGGCAATTTGAATTCATTTTATTACCTAGTTGCTAACATGTGAGGTGACCATGCGGGTGCGCAATCATCAATTTAACACCCAATAAAGAAAGCAGTAAATAAATTACTAGCTTAGGAGAACAACGTAGCTTTTATCAACATAAGTATCTACATTGTTAGCTAGAAAATCACACAAACAATCCTAATATGATTTCTAATCGACAAGCACGTATTTTTTTTGGATTTTCTCATTATTTAAATGAAACTAACCTAAGTGCAATGACGTGCAAAATACAACATGCGATTAATTAAATCTAGCATGTGGACTATATGTCATGCGACAATGTGACATATTTCTAATGATAGGCAAATGATGTATTTTTGGTATTTTTTTGTTTAAATTCGGAATAAAAAAATGCCTAAATTAACATGTGATCTACCCTAGAAAAAGCAATTTTATTTATTCTAAAACAACTTCTTTTTTGGGGTATTTTTATGAAAATTCGGAATTCTAAAATACCCTAAATAATCTATTAGGACTAGAATAACCCCTAAACCATCTTAAATCCCAAGTTAAATTGAGCAATTATCCTATCTTCTATATATATTCAGGATTTTCTAAACGTGCAAAATTTCTGAATTAAAATCTAACTAATATTTTTTTATTTTCATTATTTTTAAAAGAAAGCAATCAAACAAATATAGCAATGACACTCAAGCAATCCACGCAATCCGCAAGATCCATTTTGGCATATTCAAATTAGGAAAATGGTTTGGGCTAGCAATCATATCCATAAGATCATGGATATAATGAAAAATCGACCGTTTGAATTTGGAAAGCAGATAAGATACGTTATCATATCCGAATGGTTATGGATAAGATAGCGATCTTCCGTACCACCACATATCGTACCTTATGGTTAAGGTTAGATAGTCGTCCGGGTACGTTGCTAAATTACAAAAACTTCATAATTTGGGGTATTTTTTAATATTGCGTAAAACATCTAGCAATCCACCAAAGATATCACAAAATATTCAAACACCAAAAAATAAGGAAATCAAATATTCTAAGAGTATTGGATGAGAATTTAACCTAATTTCGTGGATAACTCCCAAATTTGAACTCAAACCGGGATCGGGTTTGTGGATCACGGCGACGGTGGCGGACGGACGGTTGAGCTTGGCCTCGGCTATATTGGGTGGCAAGCTCCACAGGAATCTACAATGGAAAGATTAATCACAGCGACAAAAGAGCAAAGCTCGCTGGACGTCAATGAGGCGCGGTGACGCTTCGGTTAGGGACTCTCGGGTTAGACTAGCTCTTCCAAGTAGATTCGTCTTCTTCTTTTCAGTAGCTTTTGTTCTTGTCCCTTGCGCTTTATGATCTCCACTGAGTCTGCCTCCACTTGGCACTAGATTGATGATGGGGCGTCATGAGTATATGTAGCCGAGCATACTCTCCTTCTGAATTCTTCAATGACCTAGCCTCTTGTGAATGCCTTCAACTGGATACTTCGCCGTGGATTGTCGAGGGACTTCGAATGCTCGATTAACTTTCCGGGGACTCGCCTAGCTTGTGGACATCTCCAGAGAACTTGATGAGGGCGGGAGTCACATAGCAAGGCACGATGGTGGCAACTCGGTAAAGGGGGTTCGTGTCGATGAAGCTACGAACTCGAGATCACAACAGTAGGGAATGCGCCTGCTTCGCAATGGATTGGATGGCAATCTCTTGGACACGGATCAGCAAGTCGTCATCGGTACGGTAGGGACTTCCACGGTGACTGCTTTGTCGTCATCAAGGAGGAGGTGGCTTCGATAGGCAGGAAGGGAGGCTCCGCGGTCTCTTCTCACTCTCTCTGGCGATTTCTTTCTCTATTGTCGCTTTTTCATGCAAGACCTTCCTCTCTATTTTTCTCTCTTGCTTAATTTCTTGTGGCCGTGTAAGAAATTGTGTGGCCCCCTTTTGATAGTGAACATACGAGCCTTTATATAGACTGCAGTTAGGATTTTGACTTTTCAATCTTCAAGGATCTTAAGAGATATACCCTATTTCCCCCAAAAGAAAACTTTTCTCTTATCAAATCTAATTGTGATAATATCAAATGAAATTACTCAATTATTCAATATTTTCCACTTGACATTTCAATTTTTGGCCTCTTATGATGTACATGGGCTTGGCCACATTTTGCTTCACTTGTGGGCTTAGTCCGAATAATTCATTAAGTTCCGAGCCATTGACTCGAATTCATCTGCCGCCAGTCCAATGCAAATGTAGTTATGTGGGCCTAAATACTAATCCAAATGCTCATAATCTATATGTGATTTAACTAATTTTTTGTCTAGGAATCGAGATCGATCCCTAATTTTTATGCAATGAACGACTAACTGAGTCGCCAAAATTTAGGTGTCAACAGTAGCTTTTCTAAATAAGCATAAAAAATTTCTGTCTCCCTAAAATAAGTATCGAGAATTTTTTTTTCTAGAATAGGACGTATTAGATAAAGGCCCTTAACTTTCAGTTATGGATGGAATACTAACGGATGTTATTTTTGTATGCGGGCCAAATGTTATGCATTTTGTTTATAAGTTTGAAAAATCGTGTTAAATTTTTTACAATGGTAATAGGTTGTGCTCTTTCTGGTATTTGGCAAATCAAAGTGATAAAATATAAGAAAAGTTGGTAATTTGCAAATATTCAAAAAGAGTCGATGTTTTCACGCAAGTGTTGATAAGTGACCAACTAGTTTTAAAGAGATTATTGTAGCAATTGTTCCTTTACACTAACCAACTCTTTTAAAAATTTCCCAACATGAGAAAAAAAATTATTTTTTTCTTTGGAATGAAATAGTATAATCATCTTTCTAAACACCGTAAGACCCTAAAACCCATTCTCACATTTAGCAATTGGGAAACTTTTTCGTGACCCCAACCCTTCAATGGAAAATGGACTAACATTGCAAATCACCTTGCCATGGGGTTATAGCTTGAAAAGACAAACCCTGCGCTGCATTCAGTTGTCCTAGCATGTAGAATAAGGACATATAAGACTTCTTACATCCCATATATTTTTCAGGATACATGTTGAATTAGTTCTTAACGTTCATGCCATTTCATAGATGGATTTTTTATGCTAGGAATCGTACGTGGCTCTCAAGTCCATGGACACTTGGCATTTAAAGAACGTTACGTGGAAGACACGTTGGATTTTCAGGGTCAAAAACCCCATGACGGTAAGTTTAGGATATGATTGCACATTTTTCAAATGTCAAGGATTTAATTGACCAGAATATAACTTTAAAAGCTCAATTGGTGACAACCATCAAAAAGTTACCGATTATGTAAATATCACTTTTCTTGCTATAAAACTTATTTCTACATTGTTTGGTAAATCATTGAATATAACACTGGATATAGGTATATATAGTATCCACCGGAATATACTTGATGTTCGGGACAAAAATTGGACAAAATGTAAAATATCAATAAAAAATTTTTGAGATTTGAAAAATAAAATCGTTTAGCTTTAGGTGATGAGCACTGTTCATTGGATTATGCCAAACCAAGCCCGACCATCTTTTCGCCACCACGTGGGGGTTGCCTTCGTCTTCGCCGGAGTACAGAATCCATGTCGTGGATGTCGCCTGAGTCATTGGAACATGAGAGTACGTTCAAGTACAAATGTTGGATCACTCCTCCATCAACTGTCTACACTTTTAGTTGGCTTAGGAGCAGATTCATGGAATTAAGAATGACATGAATCTTTACCATGTATGACCTGAAACTTCTTGATGGTCGATACATTTGAAATATTCATTCGTGTCTACTAACTGACTTTGTCCTATAAACTTGTCGTTCCACTCAAGAAGTGTAAAATTCACATTAATAAACTAGAACACTAATGTCTTTAGAGCGTTTGGTACTTGGGAATGAAACCTGTTGTTGATAAAGAGGCCAAGCAAATCAGATAAGATAGTCGGAAGGAAGGAAAGGAAATCGAACATTGGATTTACATGATTCAGTTCGAATATCGAAACCTATGTCCACGAGCAAGCAACACAAAATTTCATTATAATACAAGCGATACAATAGAGATTATAATCACTAAAGCACTCAAACATTTTCTTAGTATTTCACAATTCTCAATTAAACTCAATAACTCACTCTGTCTTTAACCCCTCACAATTCCTAGCGAAGTCTCACTCAAGTAATTATATAAACTTTACTCACAACAATTCAACTGGCTAAATCACTTAATGATATAATTACAATAACAAAACCTCTCACGAGAAGAACTCTCTCTTCTCTCGGCCACATAATGGAACATGGCGCATCCTTTGTTGGACGTCTCTCTCTTTTATAAGAGAAAGAACAAGAATAAAAATTTACTCATTAAATGACAACAACGGCGCCCGCAAGACACATCCCCGAAGCAGCAACGGAGCTCTCCAATTTTCATGGCATTATTTATGAAGGAGAGAAGAAAATCAACGTACACAGACCATCACCGCACTTTTCTTCATACACGCCATCTCCCATGCTTTCATGAAGTTCAACTTGCTCCATTAAATGTGAAGGACAAGAAAACAAACCCCTTTCATTAAATGCTAGCTTGTGAGTTTGCCTCTTTCTTTGTCTTCAGCCTTCTTTCTTCCTTTCGTATGTCGAGCATTTAATGTAGGAAGTAGGGCCGGCGCGCTAAACCAAATCGCAGACGATCATAAAAATACAACTTGGTCTTTATTTATCGAGATAGATTTGCATGCTTTAAATTTGATATTTATTTCACTAGCTCAAATTCAAGATATATTTTAATAAAATCATTGGTTAAATAATCATATTTAGTTATCATTTCCTTGTCAAGCGTCTCTTCACGAATTGAATTACCATATTGGGGCTTTTGCCTTCTCTAGTTGGTAGTTTCAACAGCTTCTTCTGCCGACCTAATTTCATTCTTTTACGTTACAATATGTATTTATTTTTATGCCACTATAGATTAAAATTTTCAAAAGTTAGAGCTAGACCTTGGTTCATAATAAATCTGTCACCTGACCTTGTTTGCCACCGCAAGCCCGAGTCATTATTTATGAAATGCAGTTTAGTTTTAAACTTTTCAATTGATTCCATTATTTTCTAAACATTTACCAAAAAAAAGCAATCGAGTTCTAAACCTTTAGATTTGTTCAATCCAATCCTAAATCTTTGCTTGAAGTGGCACCTAAGTCCTAAAATTACGTAAAAAAGGTAAATATTTAGGCTATTATGCAGGCAATTTTGAAGTGACACGTAGGCAATTTTAAGTGCCGTTTATCAAAATGACTTGTGAAATCATTTCTAGAGAGAAGACGAAGGATTGTAGTCCAAGTGAGATGAGCACATAATAAAATTTAACCATTTGTACCTCTATACAATGTCGCAGATAATTGTCCAAAAAGTCATAAATCTACTGTACAACATATTTCGTCGTAAACCTTTCAATTATGTTAATTTAGTCCTAAATCTTTTGACGATTTGCCAATTTAGTCCTAAACCTTTTAATGTGTCAATTTAATCCTAAAACTTTAGAAGATTTGCCAATTTGCTCCTAAACCTATTTTTTGGAGAAACTTGTCCAAAAAATCTTAAACCTATCGCACTTTTACCATTTAAGTCATAAATCTTTCAATTTTGCTAATTGAATCATAAACATTTTCACGTTTTGCTAATTGAGTCCATTTGGCCAATCTTGATCGAAAATCGTGACGTAGATGACAGCTGTCCTATGTGGCATAGCCGACGCTAATGTGGACAAATTATTTTAATTTATTTTATATTTATTTAATTTATTTTATATTTATTTTAATTTTTCTTTTCTTTTTCCTTTTCTTCTATTTTTCTTCTTCTTCTTTTTCTACTGTGGCATGCAAGGGTTTGGCAACCCTCGCCGGCAATAGGGGAGGGTCACGGCCCTCGCCCAAACCATCGTGGCCACAAGCGAGGCCGCCTTGCCCAGATTTGGGCGATTTTTTTTAACACTAAATTGGCACAATTGAAATGTTTAAAACTAATTGGCCACCGAATAATATATTTAGGGCTTTTTGGACAATTTTTTTATGTTGTGGTTTACTGATATTGATTTTATGGACACCATCGACTCTTTCTCCAATCAAGGAGTTTTTCTTTCCATTAATCCTAGGTCTTGTTTCATTTATATACAGTCTGTGTAGAATTTAATTTGCACATATAATTCTAAATGTGTACCTCTTGCATTATGAAATTACCCAGCAAAAAAGGTGTATTGTGAACATTGTATTTGGAAGCCACCAGCATCAACTGTATAGAACTCGAATGGATACAAATATTTAGCCATCGCTTAGTGGAGAAGGAAGTGATTGAGCAATGGCGACCAGGAGGTGGACTTGGAGTGGAAAAGGAAGTGATCGAGCGATGACGACCAGGAGGCGGGCTAGGAAGCACCCATCCTTTGAAGAAAGCACAATAGCTCATTGGTGTAGCCTATAATAATTCTTTTATTATCATTATTATACAACTTCACATAATTTGAAATGACTCGATGTTTGACTGACATCTCTTTAATTAAGAGTCCATGTGAATAAAGCAGCAAGTGGTTCTATTGCATGCAAAGATAGGATTAAAGGGAAAGGATGATGGGGAACCAAATTATAGGCACTCGTCTTTATATCTTTATCATGACAAAGCCCCCTTAAATAGTACTAGTAAAATAATCCACTAAAGAAGAAACCACCAAAGCCTAACCTAATTAATTTATTTGGTCTACAATGGCAACCCACAATGCCCTCTCAACAATCTAGAGAAGCATCTTGAGACATCTGCACGTGGATTGATTGAAATAAAGTATCGACCCTATATATTTTAATGCAAGTCGAAACAACTACGTGAGTCATTTACAGTTGAAAGAGGTCGTTTAAAGTTGGTTAAACTTACGAGCAATTCCACATTGGCGTGAAAAAAAGCAAATAACACGTCATCAACCAAAACAATTCATTAGATCTCGATCTTTTACAATTAGAAAAAAAATATGAAATGCCCATGTAGATGAATTTTGCTAAGATTTATTAAAATAAAATGGTGTACTAAAATTAATGAAATTTTAATTGAAATATTCAAAATCTCTATTAGTAAGCTATTCGTGCTTTTACATAAAATACACATACATCTGTACGTGATTTTCAGGAAATTTTTGTCTCCCACATGTTTGCTGAATTTATGGAAAATCCAAGTTATGCATGTACAAAACACGCCGGTTTATACTCGATTAAAAATACCTTCAAGAGTCATTTATACATATACTCGATTGTTACTGTAGACAAAAATAAGTATGCTATTCTTATAATTGATCATTAGATAGCATGAATTTGTAACGGAAATAAATCACTAAATAAAATATTTCTATGAAGTCTTGTAATTAGATAGTCATATACGGCAAACCTACGGGTTTAATGTGTCATTTCTTTACTCTTGATTTGCATAAGTGGTTGTTAGCAAACCCGTCTACAGTAACAATCCTGGTAAAAGAATATGACTAGCCACTTGTATTTGGTATAACTTGCTGGCATATGTGGAATTTGAGGAATAAATATTATTCCACTAGACTTTTCCTTTCCAAGTATGCCGGTAAATCTGATCTTAAGATATGCCAACGATATTCTGTCTTCCCCTTCAATAGAAAATAGATTGTTTGCCAAAAGAGAGAAAAGAGGTAAGTTTATTGGTTGGAACCCCCTCCTTATGGTTAGGTCAAACTCAATTCCTAGGGGACCTCAAAAGTAGGGGTGAGCACCTTGGACCGTGCACTATGCAGGTTGGTCCTCGGTCTTGCGAGTTTAGGGTTGGTTCAATCCGGACCAACCATATATATATATATATATATATATATATATATATTACGTGTTATATGCTTTTGTCTACTCTAAACCCTAGCGCCTCCTCTTATGTTCTCTTTTTTCTTATGCAGTTCAGTTTACCTTGTCAACTGAAAACAAAAATAGAAACCCTCTTTGCTCAGCTCGCTCTGTTCGCTCACCTACCTCAGCCTCTCTTCGCTTGCCTCACTCGCCTTGCCACTTACCTCTATTCACTCGTCTCGCCGCTTACCTCGTCTCGCCGCTTACCTCTGTTCACTCGCCTCGCTTGCATCTGGCCTCTCCTTGCTCACATCACGAGCCCAACTTAGTTGGACAAACATACTTTGTTAAGTATTAATTATGTGTGTTGTTTGCTTTGGTTTTAGGTGTTCGGAAGTTAAAACGATCATTTAAGAATTAAAAAAGATATGAAATTGTATAATTCATGGTTTATATTACGTATTTTGAACTTCTTGTGGTTTAATCGTATTTCGTATGTTTGTTTTTATGGTTTGTTGCTTTTAGCAAGTGTGAAATTTATGTTATTACCTTATCTTATATATATGTTTGATATGTACCGATGTTTATAATTTGGTTGCTCAATGTCGCATTGTTGATGAAGATATAATTTGAAATAGTATTATTGTCCTTTTAAGAAATACAAAAAATGAAAAAAAATAATAATCGATTGGTCCCAAGTTGACCCTGGAACTTTCCGGTCCAGTCCTCCGTCCCAAGTTCAACAGGGTCAATTCTCGATCCCAAACATTGGGGACCAACACTATGCGGGTTGGTTCTTGGGTTAGGTACTAAACCGGCCCAACCCAAACCATGGTTACACCTACTTAAAAGGCAACTCGGGTCCAACTCTTGTAGGTAGACTTATTCGTGATGGCTCAGGCAATTGGTTTGCTGGATTTGCGCAAATAAGTGTGTTCTTCACTCAAAGCAGAACTCAGGGGCATTTTCAAAGGCCTCAAATTGGGCATTTCTTTGGGTATTACCAAACTTATTATGGAGACAAACTTGCAAGCAGCCATTTCTCTGCTTTAGAAATCAATTTCATCGCTTCATTTTGGTGACAAACTCATTTCTCAAATTGGAAGTATACTCAAGTATTTTCAACAGGTCAAGATTCTTCATAATTTTTGGGAGGGAAATGCATGTGTAGATTGGCTAGCAAATTGGATTATCCAAACCAAAAATGCGAGTGATAATCATGTATTAAATAGACCACCAATAGTTTACTTTTGTTGTCAGGGAATCAGATTGAATCATGATTTATTATAAGAGTAACAATGTAATTTCGGATCATTTCTTACAAAAAAAAATCTTGTATATAATACAACTATATAAACTCATGATACTTTATCTTTACGATCCTATTATACTAACACCGCACTTTTTTGACGTAATAGTAAGAAAAATGACAAAGTATACATGTTTGTGTCTTATATAGAATTATTTCCGTCACGTATATTATTAACGGAGGTCAAAGAATGATTGTCAAGTAAATTGCTAGATATATTACTTTCTATATAGAATTCACATCTTTCATCTTAAAACTATTTAAATTTCTAATCCACATTTTAAAACAATTTCTCTATCTTCGTACTTAAATATTAAATATTTTCGACATGCATACGAGGCTGCTCTTTTTCAGATATAAAGAATAGGAGGCATTCGTCCTTGAAGACAAAATATAACCAAAGTAATTCTCTTATCCTTCTATATGCAGTCAAAGTTGATGGAGATATTCAAAACTAAAATGTGGGGAGAAAAGTCTATGGGATATGAGCATCAGATCGAAGAAATTCAAAGTTTGTTTCTTTATGCATGAAAAGCTGACCTCGCACCATCTGCTAGCCTTATAAGGTGGAAAGAGAGGAGGAAATATTCCACCTATGCTGTGACATCAGGCTGTATCCGCCGTTATTAAAGCGAAGCCTTACATACCTCTAGGATAATGAAGGATCTCACCTTTTGTCTGCATACCATAAATTTTTTTCAGTAAAGGAATTTGTCAACATATGCCCTAGAGGCAATTGTTAAGGGTATGTTTAGTAACGTTTTTTGTTCTCAAAAATTATTTCTATTAAGAAATAATTTTTTTTAATTTATATTTCCCTAAACATGTTTTTGAGCAAAAAAAACGCGTTTAGTAACTGCACAAAATTTCTATTTCCAAAGTAGAAAAAAATAGAAATGCGTTTGGTAGGATACTAAAAATTTCTACTCCCGATTTTTTCATTTCATTATAAAATTATCGGTGGAGACTTAATAATTCATATTTGGATAAAATTGGACTAGAAATAGAATAAGAATATATTATGATATAGAATCAGATGGCCTTAATACAATCATAAAGGAAATTACTCCTTAAAGACAAAGCAAATAATTGGTGGTGATTGAGGTAATTGCAATTTAGGATGTAGGATTTTAGGATTTTGGGTTAAGTGTAAGGGGTTAGGGTTTAAGGATTTCGGTTTTAAGGTTTAGGCTTTGGGGTTTTGGGTTTTGGATTTTAGGGTTTAGGGTTTAGGGTTTGGGGTTTAGATTTTAGAGTTTTGGGTTTCGGGTTTCGGGTTACAGGTTTCAGGTTTTGAGTTTAAGGGTTTAGGTTTAGGGTTTGGGGTTTAGTGGTTTAGGGTATAGGGTTTTAAGTATTGGGGTTTGGGATTTAGGGTATAAGGTTTAGGGTTTATAGTTTAGGATTTATGATTTAGGATTTGGGGTTTTGCGGTTTAGCATTTTAGGATTTAGGGTTTGGAATTATGATTTTAGGGTTTAAGTTTTAGGGTTTCGGGTTTTGAGTTTTGGGGCTTAGGGTTTAGTGTTTCGGGTTTTAGGTTTTAGGGTTTGGGTTTTTGGGTTTATGATTTGGGGTTTAGAGGGTTTAGGGTTTGGGTTTGGGTTTGGGTTTGGGCTTGGGTTAAGGGTTTTAGGGATTTGGGTTTTGGGGTTTTAGGGTTTAGGGTTTCGAGTTTTTAATTTAGTGTTATAGGTTTTAGGATTTGGATATTGAGGTTTAAGGTTTTGAGGTTTTGGATTTGAGGGTTACGGTTGAGGGTTTTGGGGTTTAGGGTTTGAGGGTTCTGGTTGAGGTTTTTAGGGTTTATGATTTGGGGTTTAAGGTTTAGTACAAGAATATCTTGTGAAAAAAAGAGAACTGATCTTGTTTCTCTATTATTTCTCTTTTTATTTCAAAAACAGAAAAGCAGATTTTTTTTACTTCTTATTTCTGTTCCGAATCTATTCTCTGACCACTTTTCTGTTTCGGAGAACAAAAAAACTAACTGACGTTACTAAACGGATTTATATTCTTTTTCTATTCCGGGGAATAAAAGAACAGAAAAACAGAGAAATAGAAACGTTACTAAACAGACCCTAAATATGGTCAATAGGAAAGTATATAATTTTCAAAGCACTGATTATGCATGTCACAAGAAGAACTAGTGCATTAGAAAATGGAAAAATTTTCTTAATTTGTTGTTTCACAAGTGCCCGTGAGGCACTCGGTTAGTAAAGTTGAGTATTCTGCTTGTTTAGTATAAACATTTCAGGCAGATATAATACGATGCAAATAGCGTAATCTCTAGACGTGCAAATTGATATGCGGTGGGTAAAATC
The DNA here is from genome assembly GCA_031216235.1 of Syzygium jambos. NCBI lineage: Eukaryota > Viridiplantae > Streptophyta > Magnoliopsida > Myrtales > Myrtaceae > Syzygium > Syzygium jambos. The sequence continues at coordinate 6,126,194 of CM062228.1, forward strand.
AAGGAGTATATCAAAGGAAAATCCTTGAATGGGTGGACTAGGAATTTAAGACACCATTGGTGAAACGGGTCGACGCCTTAGCCTAACTACCAAAGGCGATCACATCTTTACCTAGCGGTTCCTTAAAAAGTCCAATGATGAACATTTATATATAATCTACATTTTAATTATTCTTTTTTTTTTTGATAACCCAGGGAACCCCCGCACGGCCGACAGCCGGGGAGTAAACCCTGGGGGCGACACGTGCTAGCCACCACACACGTGCCACCGGTTAAGTCACCCTGCGACGCCCGGGATTCGAATACTCAACCTTTTGCGAGAGGAAGAGTGCGCGCTCCAGCAGCGCCACCCAGGCGGGTGGTAAAACAGAAGCCATACATTTTAATTATTCTGTCCATCACATTTATTCATAATTTTTTTGGTCGAACATTTGTTCATAATTCAATATACACTATTCTTCTATCTTTCAGGCACTTTTGTAAGTGCAGTGCACACGAATTTTTTTCCCCACTTTACACAAATTCGAAAGTAAGAAATGCTTGGCTAGGACACCTCTGCACTCATGGTAGTATAACAGTTTCTCATGCAGAAAAAATCAGGAGGAATCAATAAACGTTGTGTTTTCCATGAAAATCCAGCTAACGATGACAATATGAAATTTTCTGATACTATTTGTTGTCTTTCAAAAGCACTTGGTTTTGATGAGCAGAGAGTTGAATATTGTAGCAACAAAATTGTTATATAATAATGATTCCAATGATTAGATTGAAAGAAACATAGGGATTGCTCTCAATTCGAACTAATACAACAGTGATAATTACATATTAATGATATATATTGTGCGACTTATCTCTTTGCCAATACACATTTTATTTAGAATAATTGTAGGCTGTAGCAGACACTCATCAATGTTAAAAAAAAGGAACTACCCGAGTGGCTTTATACACTATTTACCAGAGAATATGGTGATTATAATCTCACGTTAAAGGTGGAAGAGATCGTATGTGTAAAATTTTCTTTAGACTTTTATTTGAATTTTAGACATGTCAATGTTAGAAAAAAGCTAAATTTATAGATTTTTTTACTATATTTAAGGTATGAGATTACGATTCACATTCTTGTCTTGATAATTATGCAAAATGATAACTCTTAGCTTGTGTTATTTCTATTTGAGACTTTCGAATACACTGACCACACTCTACTTCTCCTTGTTACATGGATGTTTCCTCCTCCTTTGAACATATTGCCAAGTTTTTCTCCAAGAAATCTTTTCACAAGAGATTCACGTGGGTTTTGCTTATAAATTCAAATATGAACCCATTTCAAATGAAATACACATTATGGTAATCGTGCGCCTAAATAGCTTTTACTTTTTTGACTTCTTTAATTAGTTAAAGAACATACGACAGTTGTAATTTGCAATAGAAAAGTAAGATAAAGTCTTGCGCGTACCATGAGCTTGAGGTGTCGAGAAATTTTAAATTACTTGAAGTCGCTCAAATTTGGATCTTTGCTCCTATCAAACAACTCGAAAGGTCCCCCACAAAAGCAGCCTCCAATTCTTACCACGCACATGTCCCAACAAACGAGGCTGCATAGCCTTCTCTTTTCGACAAAAGTACTTTATATGACACGGCTCACATCACTGACACACATGCTGACGTAATATCATTTCATTTCTATCACATATGGTAATAAAGCCGCATGCTGGCGAATGCATGATACTATGCCATATGTCACGTGACATTACTATCTCAATGGTCTGCTTTGATGCCCGTCATGGTGAACTTATAAATGCTCTGAAGATCCTTATAATCAGAACAAGCTTGAAAGAAACAGAGAAAAAGAAAGCATCACAGAAGCATAATAGTCCATCAAAAAATAGAAAAATCCTCTGATTTCTGATACGAGTACTTCATGGAGATGAAGGAAATGGACAGCAAAAAATCTTATTTGGTGGTTGTGCTTGTCCAAATGATCTATGCAGGCATGTTCTTGCTCTCCAAAGCCGCGTTCGATGGTGGCATGAACAACTTTGTCTTCGTCTTCTACAGACAGGCTGCTGCCACAATTTCCTTGGCCCCTCTTGCCTTCTATTTCGAATGGTAAAGATAGCAACTAAGCAGACTCTGTTCTTCTTTTTTCTTACATCTCATTGTCTTCTATTATCCAGTTGATACGAAGCTTATGATGGTTAAAATTCATTTTCCAAGATTTTGGCTACTTTCTTGATTTGGTTTCTTGATTCCAGGAAAACCGCTCCTTCCTTATCGTTCCTGACTTTCTGCAAGATATTTCTAATTTCCTTATTCGGGTAAGCATATGGAAATCTCCATTTAACTGACTTAAGAACGCAATAATATGCAAAATCATGCTATACGCAAGAAGGGAAAAGATTTCTTTCTTTTTCCACAAATGAATTATAGTGAGTCGGTTGGAGCGTTCTTGAGAATTTCAGGATCACTGCGAGCTTGGACATCTACGGCGTAGGCCTTGTGTACACGTCAGCAACTTTAGCGGCTGCAACAACGAACTGTTTGCCTGCCATTACCTTCTTCTTGGCGGTTTTGCTCAGGTGAGCTTTACATTTCTTATGTAACTGGGTTATTAGTATAAGATGAGTATGGTACTAATGAAGCCTCTTCTTTCCCAATTCTTTCTTTTTTCTTTTCCCTTTTAGTGTTTTTGGGGGACGAGAGAAGACAGGAAAGAAATATTATTATGATTTTTTAATGATAGCCATAATAATATTACTCACTTTCCCCTCCTTTACTTCCTCAAAAAACAGCTGGTGAGAAGGAAGATTCAAAACAATACAAACCACTTTTAAAGCCTATATTCCACACTTTCCCCTCCAGGGAGAGAGAGAGAGAGAGAGAGAGATGCCCCTTGCAAAGTAATACCTTCGCTTTTCTTGATGGAAGATGACCGGTGTACTATACTTTCTTTAGAGAGAGAGAGAGGATGGAGAGCTTTATGGGAAATTTACCATTTATTAGAGTCTGATACATCACTTTACAAATCAATTTTATAAATCAATTTTAAAAACAGTGTTTCATTTTGCAGGATGGAAACGTTGAGATTGAGGACAACCGCAGGGTTGGCAAAGCTTGCGGGTGTGATTGTGTGCCTGGGAGGAGCAGCGACCTTGGCCTTTTACAAAGGTCCACAGATCAAACTCTGGTGCCATCATTTAGTGCTTCATGGGCATCACAACAGAAATAGCCCATCCCATGCTTATTCGGGCATGATTTGGGTCAAGGGTTGCTTCCTCATGCTCTCTTCCAATTTCTGCTGGGCTTTGTGGCTTGTTTTGCAGGTAGAGAAAAACTACATAACATCTTCGTCAAGCATACACACGTGATACCCTCTTTGCTTGTTTACCGTGGAGTTGCTTAAATTAGGACGAAGCTATGACCTTGCAATTGCATAAAGAATGACTTTTGGATTGATGACTCACATATACTATTTTTAGGGACGGATAATAAAGAGTTACCCCTCGAAACTGATGCTCACAACGCTACAATGTTTCATGAGCTCAATCCAATCACTTGTCATTGCCATTCCTTTGGCGAGAGACCCTACTCAGTGGAAACTGGGTTGGAACGTCCGCCTCCTCGCCGTGGCTTATTGTGTGAGCTCGCCAATCTTTTCTCTCGGTTGCTCCACACATAGCCCAATAGATTATTTCTCCTAATGAATTTGTTTGCTATTTGATATGACAAACAGGGAATAGTGGTAACTGGCCTGACATACTATCTACAAGCTTGGATCATTGAGAAAAGGGGGCCAGTTTTCCTAGCCATGTCCACACCACTGACTCTCATCATCACCGTTCTCTTTTCTACATTTGTCCTGTGTGAGACCCTCACCTTTGGAAGGTATTAACATTCCATTCATCAATTCAAATTATTTTCTTCTTTTTGTGGAATTAATTGATAATTGTTATTAATGTCCCAAATGTGTGGGCTTTCTTTCAGTATTCTTGGTGGGGTTTTGCTAGTTGGAGGACTGTACAGTGTTTTGTGGGGGAAAAGCAGGGAACAAACGCTGGACCAGGGAAATTGCAAGCCTCCTGAGGTTGATCAAGAATGCTCACAATTCAAACAAGAGGAGGCTTCTCATAAATCGCCAGATATACTTGTCTAAATCTCTCATTCTGGGACTAAAAAAGTTCCCAATTAGGCAGAGATTATAGTTAAGGTAGTCTGATTATTGTAATAAAAAAATATACAGTTGAGATTCATAGTTTTGAGGAAAATGTGCCCTCTGCTAGCAGGCTTTATTCTTGTTTGTTCTACACTTTAATTAGATACTCAATACAAAAGTGCGCAAACACTAAATGCAAATAATAATAAATGCATAATTTAAACATAAATCGAACAGCCTGAGCCATATCTTCTTCTTTTTTTAATAAAAAAACAGCTTGAGCCATATCGGGCAAAATTAACCACTGGGGTTTGCCCCAATGGCTACTCTTCCTACTTAGAAAGGGGAAGGTGGGGAGTTCGAATCCCCATCTTCTTAAAGGGGTTAGAGGTGGGAACGTGTAGTTTCATATATGGATTTCAACTCCCACGCCCTGTAAAAGGCAGGATAAAAATCTGAAAGTGAGTTAAGAGTTAGAGAAGGACAGATAAAAAAAAATATTGGGCAAAATTAATACAAGCGTCCTCGAGACAGGACTCCATGCATACAATTAGGGACTCCCGGCGCATGTTTTATTTTATAAATATTACAAAGATAATCACAATGTACACTCTCGACTACTTATTTTTCAAAAACAAATAGTTATTAGATAATAAATAGGAAATATAAAATTGGTTCATCTGTCTTTCACCAAAAAGTGTTCCATGTGAAGGATACATCCTCAACATGATTTAACCGACCAATCATTAGTTAGATACATACATACACAATGCCACATAAGACGAAAATCATAGCACTCGGGCTTGGTCGATTACGCTACATCATCTCTACCACGTGGTATATTTTTCACATAAAATGGTTTTTTGTCTATTACAGATTAAAAACATAATAATTTAAACGATTCCACTTAATAAATTAATTTCACTAGTACTTTTGAAATATTAGCCTACTAGAAAAATAAAGCGCATAAAAATGGGGAAGTTACATATATTTCTCTGAACTTTAGGCTTAATACAAGTTTAACCCTAAACATTCAGATATTACACATTATCCGCCCGTTATATTTTTCACTCGACTTTTAGGGGGTAAACGTGTATTTTCATCTCATTTAAATTTTACCATAAAAATGAAAAAATGAAGAAAACGAAGAACATTGAATCTACTAAAATGTTAAAATTATAAAAATAAGTAATTTTAAAAAATTGTTAAAATTTAATTAATATATTAATAGAGCCAGTGAGATATTTCAAGAAAAAGAAACACAATTAAGTAACAAGAAAAATGCCTCAATAACAAAAAGGACCAGTTACAAAAATAACATACTTAATATGTACTTTTAAATGGATAATTAACGCAAAAAAATATTGATCAATTGAAAAAAATTTAAAAATATCACTTTTGGTTTATATTATTTGTTTCCTTTTATGAGTTAGAACAAATATTCCTTTATAATTTTACTCAAGTACTTTATTAATCAATCAGTTTTACATAAATTAACCTTTTAAATGCACCCAGTATGTAACCCTTTTTATTTTATTTTTTTTGCATTTGACCTTTTATCATTGAGGTCCTTTCTCTTATTATATAATTTGTGTTTATTCTTTGTTTTTTGAAATATCTTACTTAGTTTGATTAAAATGCCTACTATTTACCAAAATTTTATGTTATTATTGATATTTAGTATTTCTATTATTAGAATTTTAGTCAATTTTATTTTTCTCTCATTTTCTATATTCCTTCACTATCTACATCAATTAAGGGTAAAAGAGAGATTTTAGTCAAAAAAAAATGAGATGAAAATATACTCGCAACCCTTAGAACTCATGTGCATTAAACGTTCTAATAGAAAAAGATAATGGAGAGTTAATGACTGTAATAAAATGAAAGTCCTGAGGATATTGTATAACAGTTGAAAGTCCGCGAGTCAACGTGTACTCCCCCCAAGGTTCAAGGTGTTTGTGTAATTTCCCCTAACAAAAACTAAAACTAAACATCTCATGGAAATTGGAATTACTTTTTAAGATCAAGAAAATTAAGGTTTGATTCAGTATTATAGTGGTGTATCTTCTCGTCTTTCTATGTTTTTAGTTTACTTGCTATGTCTCGGTTATTTGATATGCTCATCATAGACACATTACCTACTAAATTTCTTTTCAGCTTACTATTAGTGTAACAAATACTTTGCATATTCACCGTTGAAAGGGTGACATGTATAGGGTGACATGTATACTTAGAGATAGTTGTATAACCGCATTCATCCATAGATTTTTTTTTTTTTGATAACCGAGGTGTCCGTACGGCTGGCGAGCTAGGGCTCAAACCAGCGATGAGGCCTGACTAGTCCTCGAGGGGGGCTAGCGCAGCATCTCACTGCCACGACCCCCCACTTAAATCACCGATGGGCGAGTTTGAACCCAGGACCTCTCGTGAAAGGAACTGAGCGCAAACCAACGCGGCTACCGATGGGTGTGTTTTCATCCATAGATTTTCATCCCACTATATTCGTAAAAAATTATTTACACTGCCAATGGACGCAATAATATTCTCTAGATAAAAAAGCTAAACTTTAGGTTGGTTCAATAATATCTAGTATAGTATCAACCAGTAGTGTCCACAAGATTGCTTGTGGAAAACTACCAAAAAAAGTCCTAAACTAACCGTACTTTTGCTAATTCAGTTCTAAACATTTTAATCGCAACAATTGAGTCATACACATTTTCACGTTTTGCCAATTAAATTTTTTCTTTTCTTCTCTTTTCCTTCTTTAATTTTTTTTTACTATGGCCGACGAGGTGAGAGCTGCAACGCCCTCGCCTGCCACGAGTGAGGTAGTCTTGCCCAGATCTTAGCGAGGCTGGCCTTGCCTAGATTTGGGCGAGTGATGTGGGTGAGGGATAGGCGAATGTCGGTTTGAGTAATTATCGATGATCAGAGTGTATGGGAATGGGTGTCGATGGATGAAGGGATAGAAGTAGGATAAAATACAACCAAAACCAAGGTATACAGGACGTGCCACCAACCAAGGATCATGATCAGAATTGAAAAAGTTCACCACCAAAGCCTACAGAAAATCACCAGCCGAGGATACAAGACTTCGGGATAGGAGAAGCTCACCACCAAGGCCTACAAAACATCACCAGCCGAGGATACAATGCTTCTTTGGCTCACCACCAAGGGAGAATCTACCTTCCAAGGATACAGACGACGGGATAAGAGTTATCCACTCTCTAAAGATATTCGTTCACATAGAGGAAAATCTCATGTGTTCTTAATATTCAAAAATTGACTAACTTACATTTGAGAATTCGTCTCGTTATATAGAGGGATTACTTAGGAAATAGACTAAGCATTGAAGACACGGTAACTAACCAACATCAATGACTTGGGAACTAGAAACACAATAAAGACCTAGGAACTAGAAAATATTAAAACACCTATAGAACTAAACTTTGACTCTTGAAACCTACAATACATTTAAGACTCACTAATGACACTTGAATAGACGTAAAGTAATTAAAATTACACTCAAAATTCATTCGCCATCTTGGAAGCCGAATAGTCATCGTAAGAGATCACCAAACAACGATAGAAATTGATGAGAATACCCTCCGGTCATTAGGTAGTGAAGGGAGTCTCAAAATCAACAACAAATTTGAGTGTTGATGCCTAAATAGTCAATCAACAACTTGTCAACCGAATCGATAACTTTTCTGGTTAATCAACAACTATTCTTGCACATCGACATCTTCAGCTTGAATTGATCGATAAAGCCCAATGCTCCAACATCAGCGAGGCCGGGTGAGCGTCGCCTGCGGCCGACGAGGGCTTGGCAAGGGAGCAATGTGACGGTTGTGGGGAAAATTTCAGGTCCGACTAGTAAGTAATGGTCTGAACATAACCATCAAATCCCAGAAACAGGTTTTTGGATCCATCTCAGAGCCTCAGGCTGAGAGTTTTGTCCATCAAACCCAACAATCTCTCTGCATTTCCTCTATCCACAAATGGGTTTCAGAAATTCAATGGTGTCATCTCAAGAGCTGGTGAAATTTACCAAAAAAACGGGACCTTTCAAATCTGCAAGGCTGAGGCAGCAGCTGCAGTTGCTGATGGTGATGCACCTAAGGGACCCGTTATGCAACTAGACGAACATGCGGGCTTGAAGTCAACGATGTCGGATTAAGCTCAAATTTGGTGGGCTGAAGCGAAACGGCGTGCTGATCAATACTCACGCCTTCGGCCGTGATTAACGATGGATTTTCGCGATTCGAGATTGTTTAGATGGATTTTTCTATTTTTTTAGTATTTTTTTATGGGTTAATTTAATAATGGCAGTTTCGTAATTTTACGTTTTGATGATTACGTTTCCTAATAGGGTTAGGTTTGGGTCTTTATAAGCTTGTTTTAGGGTTTCCTTGAGCAGACTTGGATATTTTTTATTTGATAATCATATTTGGAGGACGAATTGTTCTTCTTTCGAACTTTCTTGTTCAGTCAAATTTTCTATCGCGTTTCGGCATCAATTGGTATCAGAGCACAGGTTGCTTGAATCAATGGCTGAACAGAATCGCGGTCGTGGACGGCGGGCTCGTGGTGGCCGGGGGCGTGGAGGCGTTCCTGAAGCAGACGATCAACCGCGTCTAAGAGATCTGCGAGACGTAGAAATTGAAGAACAGAGAAGACGAATCCAGGATTTGGAGCGACAACTTGCGGAGGCGAGGTTGGACGTTCAATCCGAAGAAGGAGCGGAATCTAAGGATTCATCCGATGATGAAGAAGAAGACGTAAACCCTTTTGGGGTTCTGAACCAGGGGCGGAATCGAGGAGTACGACCTGGAAATCAGCATTTTTTTCAAAATTTCGGAATGAAGATCGAGATTCCCGAGTTTAATGGTAAGGTTCATCCTGATGAGTTTATTGATTGGTTGCATACGGTAGAACGGATTTTTGATCTTAAAGATTTAACTGAGGGGCAAAAAGTGAAGTTAGTGGCTATTAGGCTGCGAAAACATGCTTCGATTTGGTGGGAACACGTGAAAAAGCAACGCGCTAGAGAAGGGAAGCAGAAGGTGGATCGCTGGGAGAAGATGAAAAAGTTATTGCAGAAAAATTTTTTGCCTACCCATTATAGGCAAGAGGCGTTTATTGAGTATCATAACGTCAAGCAAGGTGATAAAACAGTTGAAGAATTTACTGAAGAATTTGATCGTTTGCGGATGCGTTGTGATGTGGCGGAGGAAGACGAGCAGACAATTGCACGATATCTGGCAGGGCTGCGGTATGAGATCTCTGATGTTGTCCAATTACAGCAATATTGGACGTATGAGGATGTATGCAGACTAGCCCTAAAGGTGGAGGGGCAGTTTAAAAGAAAGAGCAATAAGTCCAAGTGGTCTAGCAGCGGTTCTAAGTGGACGAGCAACAGTTCCAACTGGTCAGATAAAGAGTCCCGGGGGAAAGCAGGGAGTTCTTCAGCTCCGGCAGCAGTTAAGGGCGCTGGTACAAAATCTGCAACAAAAGGAGAGCAGGGTAGTGCAGAATCTAGCAGGGGAGGAGCTGCAGGCAAGCGATGTTTTAAGTGTCAAGGATTCGGACATTTTGCTGCTGATTGTCCGAACCGACAGTTTGTGACACTTGTAGATAATCCCACTTTTGATGAAGAACCAACTTATGATGAATCTAATGGTGAGCAAGCAGATGCGGATCCAGATCCGGAGGACATTATTTATGCCGATTCTGGTGAGTCTTTAGTTGTGCGTCGGATTTTAAATATTGCTGAGGTAGATGATGAATCGTGGCTGAGGCATAATATATTTCACACGAAGTGCACTAGTGGGGGAAATGTGTGTAGTATGATAATTGACGGGAGGAGTTGCGAGAATATAATATCTACCATTATGGTAGAAACGTTGGGGTTGAAAACTGTCGAACATCCTCAACCATATAAGCTGTCATGGCTTAGGAAGGGGAATGAGGTAAAAGTGAGTAGGAGATGTTTAGTGCAGTTCTCGATTGGGAAGAAATATGTTGATGAAGTGTGGGGTGACGTAGTTCCAATGGATGCTTGTCATATCCTGTTAGGAAGACCTTGGCAGTTTGACAGGAAAACACAGCATGACGGATTCAAGAATACATACACCTTCAAGAAGGATGGCCGGACCATTACTCTGGGTCCTTCAGATTTGAGAAAAGAAGGGAAAAGTAATCTGCTTTCCAAATCGGAGTTCCAGGAGGAGGCGGTGGATGCCCCAGAGCTTTTTGCTGTCGTAGTCGTGGAGCAGAATCTTTATATTCCAGAAATTTCAACTCAAGTTCTGCCTATACTTGAGGAATTTGCTGATGTTGTGCCAGAGGAATTACCACCTGGATTGCCACCCATGAGGGACATACAACATTGTATAGATCTCGTTCCAAGAGCTGCTATTCCTAATAAGGCAGCTTACAGAATGAATCCTAAGGAGCATGAGGAGATGCAGAGGCAAGTGCAGGAACTATTAGAAAAAGGTACAATTCGAGAGAGCATGAGCCCTTGTGCGGTGCCAGCTTTATTGGTTCCTAAGAAAGACGGGTCGTTGAGAATGTGCGTGGATAGCAGAGCTGTCAACAAGATCACGATCAGGTATCGCTTTCCTATTCCGAGATTTGATGATTTAATTGATCAACTGCATGGAGCGACTATCTTTTCGAAGATAGACTTGAGGAGTGGATATCATCAGATTAGGGTGCGTCCTGGAGATGAATGGAAGACCGCTTTTAAAACTCGAGATGGTTTGTATGAGTGGATGGTGATACCTTTCGGGTTATCTAACGCACCGAGTACCTTTATGAGACTGATGAATCAGGTGTTTCGTCCATTTATTGGCTAGTTTGTCGTCGTATATTTCGATGATATATTGGTTTATAGTGCATCGACTGATCAACACTTGCAGCATTTGAGAAAGGTGTTCGAGGCATTGAGGGAGCAGAAATTATATGCTAATACTAAGAAGTGTCACTTCTTGACTGATCGTGTGACCTTCTTGGGATATATAGTAACTAAGGAGGGCATTCATATGGACCCAGCTAAGGTTGAGGCTATTACAAGTTGGGAGATTCCGAAAAATATTCACGAGGTACGTAGCTTTCATGGGCTTGCGTCTTTTTATCGGAGATTTATTCGGGATTTCAGTACTATTATTGCACCTCTGACGGATTGTCTGAAAGGAAGTAAGTTTATGTGGACTAAGGAGGCAGAAGTTGCCTTCCAATTATTAAAGAAGAAGGTGACTAAAGCACCTGTTCTCGTGCTTCCTGATTTTAATGAGATTTTTGAGGTGCATTGTGATGCCTCAGGTGTTGGTATTGGGGGTGTCCTAAGTCAGAGATGTAAACCTGTGGCATTTTTTAGTGAGAAGTTGAACGAGGCGAAAAGGAAATATTCAACTTATGATAAAGAATTTTATGCTATCGTGAGGAGTTTGGAGTATTGGAGGCATTATCTTATCTCGAAAGAATTTATTTTATTTTCTGATCATGAAGCCTTGAAATACATCAATGGACAGCACAAATTGAATGCAAGGCATGCAAAGTGGGTAGAGTTCCTTCAAGTTTTCAGTTTTTCCATCAAGCATAAGGCATGAGTGCTAAATAGTGTGGCAGATGCATTGAGCAGAAAACACTCTTTGCTGTCTACGATGCAGGTAAAGGTTCTAGGCTTTGATACTTTTAAAGAATTATATGTTGATGATCCTTATTTTGGGGATATCTGGAGGAAGAGCAAAACGGAACCTTTTCAGCAATTCCAGATTGTGAAAGGTTACTTATTTAAAGGTAACAGATTGTGCATTCCTCAATGTTCTTTGAGGGAATCTATTATTATTGAGGGACATGCAGGTGGTTTAGCTGGGCAATTTGGCGTGGATAAGACGAAGGCCTTACTGAATGAACATTTTTATTGGCCTCGGATGGAGCGTGACGTGACACGTTTTATAGAGAGGTGCAGGGTATGTCATGTGGCAAAGACCAAGAGTACTAATGCAGGATTGTATATGCCTCTACTTGTTCCACTTGCACCGTGGGAGGATATCAGTCTTGACTTTGTCTTGGGTTTGCCAAGAACGCAGCGGAGTAAGGATTCAATAATGGTGGTTGTCGATAGATTCTCGAAGATGGCCCACTTTATCCCGTGTAGCAAGTCCTATGATGCTTCACGGGTTGCTCAATTATTTCTGCAGGAGGTTGTTAAGCTGCATGGAATTCCTAAGTCCATTACCTCAGATCGTGATGTGAAATTTGTGAGTCACTTCTGGCGCACTCTTTGGAGGTATATGGGTACGAGTTTGAAGTTTAGTTCATCTCATCATCCTCAGACTGATGGTCAAACCGAAGTTGTCAATCGAAGCTTAGGGAATTTGCTGCGGAGTTTGATTGGAGATAATCCGCGACAATGGGACTTGGCGTTGCCTCAGGCAGAATTTGCATATAACAGATCAGAGAACCGAACTACAGGCAAGACTCCTTTTGAAGTGGTTTATGGGCGTAATCCAATTACTCCATTAGATCTCACGCCGATACCAGTTCTCAAGCAATTTAGTTCGGAAGCTGAAGAACATGCAAAACATATCAAAGAGCTGCATTCTCAGGTCCATAATCAGATCAACAGGCAGAACATGAAGTATAAGCAGCGCGTGGATATACGCAGGAAAAGAGTCGTCTTCAAGGAAGGTGATCTAGTTTGGATTCACCTCAGGAAGGAACGATTTCCAATGAGGAGGTTTGGCAAGCTTCAACCTAGAGCTGATGGACCCTTCAGAGTTTTGGAGCGAATTAGTGACAATGCTTACAAGATCGAATTGCCGGGTAAGTATAATGTATCCGGAACTTTTAATGTAGCGGATTTGTCACCTTACTACCCTGAAGAGGAAGAAAGTCCTGAGGAGATTGATGACAACAATGAAGCCGAAGCAGATTCGAGGACGAATCTTTCTCTAGCAGGGGAGGATGATGCACCTAAGGGACCCGTTATGCAACTAGACGAACCTGCGGGCTTGAAGTCAACGATGTCGGATTAAGCTCAAATTTGGTGGGTTGAAGCGAAACGGCGTGCTGATCAATACTCACGCCTTTGGCCGTGATTAACGATGGATTTTCGCGATTCGAGATTGTTTAGATGGATTTTTCTATTTTTTTAGTATTTTTTTATGGGTTAATTTAATAATGGCAGTTTCGTAATTTTACGTTTTGATGATTACGTTTCCTAATAGGGTTAGGTTTGGGTCTTTATAAGCTTGTTTTAGGGTTTCCTTGAGCAGACTTGGATATTTTTGATTTGATAATCATATTTGGAGGACGAATTGTTCTTCTTTCGAACTTTCTTGTTCAGTCAAATTTTCTATCGCGTTTCGGCATCATATGGTCAACCTGTTTTTGGTGAGCCGGAGAAGCCCAAGTTTCTGGGAATAGAGCCTGAAACCTTCAAGAAGATTGCCCCTCTAGGGTTGATGTTCTTTTGCATTCTCTTCAACTACACAATTCTCAGGGACACAAGGGATATGTTGGTGGTGACTGCCAAAGGGAGCAGTGCAGAAATCATACCTTTCCTCAAGACTCGGGTGAAATTTCCCATCGCTGTCAGGTTCATGCTGTTGTACACCAAATTGGCTAATGTTCTTTCCAAGGAAGCCCTCTTTTATTCAGTGATTGTCCCTTTCATTGCCTTTTTTGGGACATTTGGGTTTGTACCTCGCCGTTGCTGGGCGAGCTAGCCTGGCAATGAGCAGGACAAGGCTGACCTCACCTAGTGACGGCAAGGGCGAGGCTCACCCTCGCTGGACCTCGGTGACCGGTTAGAGGAAGAAGGGAAGGAAACGAAAGAAAGAGAGAAAAAAGGAAAAAAAGGAGAAAGAAAAGAAAAAAGAAAAAATAATAATAATAATAATAAAATATTATTTAAAAATGTCCATGTTAGCATCAGCTGCGCCACGTAGAATGGTTAGTGTCCATGTCAGTGATTTCCGGTCAAAATTAATCGAATGGACTAAATTGGCACAAATACAAAAGGTTTATAACTCAATTGGTAAAATAAAAAAGTCTAGAACTGAATTGACATAATTGTAAAGGGTTAAGGACTTTTTTGGCAATTTTCCCTAAGAAATTGACATTTGAAATACTTAGAAAAATCACCTTATTACGACATATTTGAATCTCTAAATGATAAAAATACATTTTATAAATAAATCGTATAAATATTGTGGAAAGAGACAGATATTCTAAGATTTAAATTTTTTTTAGGAATGTCATTGTAAGATAGAAAAAATTCAAATGGAGAGAGAGAATGTTTAATTTACGGATTTGTTGATGGGTACAATATTAGTTAGGTAAACAATTGAGAATATTTAAAAAAGAAAAAAATTATTGCGATCCCTTGAAAGCAGGGGATCCGTTATACACACACACACACATGTGTGTGTGTGTGTGGTTAGGGTATGGATGTTCGAAATTTACACACTGACGGTGGGTTTAATATATTATTGACTTTTTTTGTCGAAAGAAAATGTTTCATCCATATCTCAAGATCTGAGGATGATACATGAGAGATTCAAAACAAAACAAATCTCAAACAGTAATATTGAACAATAAAGCACATATTACTGTGATAAGCATACTCTTATCCCACAGTAATATATCTGTCTCAGCATTAAAGAAAAACGAATAGTGGTCGATCGTCAAATCTTATATCATCATAAGTAATGAGTACACACCGTAATCTTTTTCTCCAAAAGCTACGGGGTGCCTAGTGGGTGGTGCACGCTTAGGTTAGCTTTCTCAACACTATCACCATACGGAGACACCAAAAATATGTTGAAAAAGCTCCCAAATCTAGATCTAGATCGCGAAAAATTGAATGAGCATAGAAACGCATCTAAGGAACTCCCAGATCTAAATCTAGATTGGGAGAGAAGAGCTCCAGATTTAAATCTAGATCGGAAGATGAGAGCTTTCAAAACTTAGAGAAGTTGTATAATCACTTCCAATGCCATATGAACTCATCATATTCCTCCTCGATTCTATTGGACTTCTTGGCTCGGAGGATCTGAAGTAGAGGGTTGATTCCCAGCGATGGATTCAGAAAATACACCCAACGAGCAGAAAAAAAGCATCAACAAGATCATATCGGAAGAGAAATCTCGATTCAAGTTGAGAAGATGGAACCTCCCTCGACCGAGAGTTATTTCTCAATCGAAGGAGCTTGGAGTCGAAGAATAAAAAAAAAAAGGAACAAGTGAGAGGTAGGTGAGAAGAGAAAGCGCATGAGGAAATTTTATATATATGCCCTTTTTACTTATCTGGTCCCCCTTCACCTAGGCTTGTTTGCTCGTTTGGAGTGATTTTTACTTCAATTTTGAACTTATTTTAGTCTTTTTCTTAGTCAATTGATGATATAACCTGTCAAAAATCATTTGTATTCCCAAAATATGATTGCTTGTATTTCGTATTGACAGAAATTAAATATAATATTATTATAATTTCTGATTAGATAGCATAAATGTGTAACAAAATTCAATTATAAGATACTACATTATTATAATATATTTTAATTTAAATAGTAACATGATAAAATGCGATTTTCATAAACTCATGATGATTTTTTTTCAAGCTAAAGTCGAACCTTCTTTAAGTAACTTAAATGACGAAATATACATGTTTATTTCCCAAACCATATTATTACTGCCCAGTATATTACCAACGAAGGTCAAAATACAGCTGCCCAGTAATTTCCTAAACATATTACTTTCTGATATTAAATTTGCATCTTTCGTTTTACAACTATTTAGATTTCTTTCCTAATTAGTCCGCATTTTATAACAATTTTTCTATCTCCACACATAAATCTAACTATCCTCAACATATGTACGTGTTTGCTCTTTTTCTAATATAATGACTAGAAGGTATTCGTCAATGAAGACAAAATATATCCATAGTACTCCTCTCTGATCGTTCTCTCTATATATAGGTCAAGTTGATGGAGATATTCAACATCAAAATGGGGCGACAAAAGTTGACGAGACATTAGCACTCAG
Source organism: Syzygium jambos (assembly GCA_031216235.1). Lineage (NCBI taxonomy): Eukaryota > Viridiplantae > Streptophyta > Magnoliopsida > Myrtales > Myrtaceae > Syzygium > Syzygium jambos. The sequence goes on from CM062228.1 coordinate 6,142,399, forward strand.
CAGATCCAAGAAAATTTAAAGTTGTTCTCTTTCTGCATGAAAAGCCACTCTCGCACTATCCGCTGGCCCCAGTGGGTTCAAAGAGAGGAAGAAATATTCCGCCTATGCCTACTTTCAGCTCAACTAGACTCAATCCACCATTATTAAAGCAAAACTTAGCTCTAGGAAGACAAAGGATCTTACCTTTTATTTACGTACCACTCTCCTTGTTTTAAAAAGGGTATTATTAATGTGTGCCTCACTTATTTATCGCAAGTATACTCATATTTGAAAATGACAAAATTTTCTTAATGAGCTACTTAGTAAGTGCAGAAATTTTAGACAGTTATGGTAAGACACATATATACTCCTAGGTAGTTGAAACTGAGGGAGTATGGCAAAGCAAAATCCATGAATTGATGGGCAAGGAATTTAAGAAAAGTTATCGAGAAATAGTAAGTTCCACAGTTGACTCATCACATCCAACATAAAATCAATATATATTCTTGTATCTTTCACGCACTTTTATAAGTGCAACCCAAACAACTATTTTTCCCACTTATCCCAAATTCCAAAGTAAGATTCGACCAAGCAACAAATTCCAAAGTAAGAAACGCTCGGACAGGAACCTCTGCACTCATGGGTTTTAGTTTCTTATGCAGAACAAATCAGGAGGAATCAAGAAAAGTTGGGCTTTCCATGATCCGGCTAATAATGACAATATGAAATTTTCTCATACGACTTTTTTTCTCCAAAATGCACCCATTTTCAAAAAGGAGAGATTTGAATGCTCTCGGAACAGAATTGATATGCAATATTGGTTCCAATGAAAAGATTAAAAGAAACATTAAAAATTAAGGATTGATCTCAATTCGAACAAATATAATAGTGTGAATTAAATATATATGATGTATATCGTATGACTTATTTATTTTCCAATATATATTTTACTTTGGTATTAAAAAAATAAAAAAATTACACGATCCGCTTCATATACCATTCACTAGAGAAAGATGGTAGTTATATCTTAGTGTAATCATATGCCACCATGGCATCCCTATCTCTTGAGTTGTTTTATTCAATCTTTCGGTTGTACTTATAATAACCGGAAGAGTAGATTTAGAAAATATAGTTGTGAATGGTTTATAAATATGTACATTTAGAATACAAAAAAAGCGAATCGGTTCACATAGGGATCTTTCATTTTGTGTCCTTTCTCATGGTATCAGAGCAATTATTGATCCCGATGTAGTTTCTTCTTCATGGCCGATCAAGACACTTCCACAATCTCTCCCAAGATCGATGTAACTTCTCCATATTTTCTTCACTCAAGTGACCATCCAAATGCCCCTCTAGTCTCTCCTCATTTAGATGGAGACAATTATCCAACATGGCATCATGCCATGCTCATAGCCCTTGAGGCAAAAAATAAATTGTGCTTTGTCGATGGGTCCTTGCTGCGTCTTGGTTCAACCTCTTCGGAGTATCCCCTATGGATACGTTGCAATAGCATGATGAGGTCATGATTGATTCGTTCTACTATACCAACAATCTCACATAGCATTCTCTAGCATGACTCAGCAAATGATGTTTAGAATGATCTTTGCAAGCGCTTCTCCCCTCGTAATGCCACTCGGATTTTTTACATCCGTGGCGCTTTATATACACATCAACATGGTATAGCTTCAATATTTGCCTATTTCATTGTGATTAAATCCTATCGAGATGAACTATTGTCGTACCGAGCCTTGCCGACTTGCAATTGTGGAGCAATGTCAACCCTGCTACAATTTCTTAAAACATATTCATCATTAGATTTTCTCTGAAACCTTAATGAATCTTATGCCGCGGTTCAAAGTCAAATCCTCCTTATGGATCCACTTCCTACCGTCAACAGAGCATATGCTTTACTCTTACAAGAGGAACAACAATGAACTGTTCGGGATAATCGCATTGTTATTCCTGATCCTGCTGCCATGGCTGCACTTTGTCTTAATGATGCTTGCACTTCTCTATCTATAGGTTCTTCCAAACCAATTTTACATTGTACTCACTGTAACATCCTGAATTCGACCGACTTTCGTGATCAATGAAATGGATGGTTGTTTCTCATTTTGTTTTAGTGAGTCTCACCCGGAACTGATCATTTTCGAGATACTGACCAATAGAGAATGGCTAACTACGAAAAACGGTACATGGACCTAAGAACTCGACCGTGAATTGAGTCTGATTCCAAGGAACGACGAGGGAATATTTTTTGCCAATGTGGGCCGATCCAAAGAGGGTAACATATTTGTTTTGGCCAATGATGTACGATTAGATCGCGGGTGATTCTGCACGACTGAGAGTATACGTGGCGAACGATCCCGAACTTAATTCGAAGGATCGCGACCCTCGGAACTAGCGATAAATCCTCGTGTTCTCTTGGAAATCGAGACCGTCACGACTCGAGTATTCTAAGTCGATACGCATAATCCCTAAACAGCCGCCCATTAGTGAGAGACGCTAAAATCGCATTTGAGCGAAATTAATCGTGGAATTGAATTCGGACTTTAGCGTCGAATTTCACAGACGTACGCGACTATTTTACAAGGACAATGTCGTATAAGTGTGGCCAAACATATTTGGAATCGGTATGGTCGAAAATTGAAATTTCGACCCGGAAGTGAAAAATTACCGATTTGCCCCTGAGCCCTAAGTGCTAATTCCGAATTTTTGGGGATTAATTTGGACTAATCACCCTCCAATAATGCTGCAAATGGTGAACCAAATTGCCCCTAGATATTTTGGCAAGATTTAATCCTAGCCCTTGTATTGAGGACAAGATGGTCATTTTTGGGGGAAGTGGTTCAACCACCCCACTCACCTATTTTACATAAAAACACTCTCACACTCTCTCACTCCCCTCATTTCACACTTCCCCCCCTAACCGGCCACTCTCCCTCTCCGTTTCCTCTCCTCTTTGCCGCGTGAGAGCCACGCCGGAGCACCGCCGCCGCTCACGCCACCGCCCGCCGGTGCCACATGCCGCTCAAGCACCACCACCTCAGCCGACCATCTCTTCTCTCTCATTCCGTCTCACCACCGGCACCATCATCCCCCTTCGTCGCCCCCTAGCTCAGCCGAGACGCCACCACCCGCCGTGCAACGCCGAGGAGCCACCGCTCGTCGTCGCTAATCTGGTGTGGTGCCGCCGTTGTTCAGCCACTCTCACCACTTTGTTCAGCCTTATTAGAGCTTAGGAAACCTAGTGAGTACAAACCCTAACACTTAACTAGGCTCATGTTCATTTTAGACGAGTTTTAGGGATTATTAGAGTATTTTAGGGGTTGATTAAGTAGCCATTGATTAGGGATGACTTTGTAGCTATTTTGGTGGTTTAGTGTGATGATTTAAATGTGATTTGGTGGCCTAGAATGGGCTGGTTGTTGGCCGATCATTGAGGACTAAATTTGAACAATTATGTGGATTAAAATGGTACAATGTGTGGGCTGAGCAGTAGCTGATTTGTGGTGATTTAATAGCCTAATGTGATGATTTGGAGGTGGATTAGTGGCCTAGAGTGGACTGTTTAAGGGCTGATCATAACGGGATTAATTGGACCTCGTTCGACTAATATGTGATTTGTTTGTGAATTGCTAAGTGTGCATTGATTTGCCTATGTGATGACATGTTGTGTGCTTGATGTGACCGAGAATCGAGATGCTTGGTGGGCCATGAGTGTGCGTAATTATATTGATTCAATTGCATGAATTCGGGTGCCAATTATATGTTGCAGTTGTGTCGAATTAATTGGTTCATTGAGCATATTGTGGCATTAATTGAGTACGTGGCCAAGTTGAATTGAATGCTTAATGTGGAAATTTGGATGCCCGAGTGTGATTGTTATGGCCATGAATTGTGCATATCAAGCATTGGCATAACATGTGCATTATGTGAGTGTGCACGATTGGCATCGAGCATGTGATCACCTAATTGCCCTGACGCGTTTTACGTGGGGTTCAGATAATAACTGGTGTATGCGTACGTGTGATCACATAAAGCCCTGATGCGTTTTACGCAGGGTATTAAACTCGCAATGATATGTTTTACGCGGAACGATGCCCGGACTACCAGAAGATGTCCAACCTAATGTGTTTTATGCGGGTTGTGTCATGAGCCTAATGCGTTTTACGCAAGCCGGAGATCGATCTCAAAGTGATAAACCTGATGCGTTTTAAAAGTGTATCGATGAGACATGAGTATGAGTATGAGCATGAGCATGTGCATGTGCATGACATGCGTCGTGGCCAAGTGATAATGCGCATTTGTCATGGTTGGGTTCTGCACTATTATCGTTATTCTTATGTGCCTAACCTGCAGGGTCAAGAATATATTTGATTTGGGCCGAGGGCCTAAGTCATTTGATTGTTGCATTGTGTGTTTGGTTTATACTTGTCTAGGAGGTGCATGTTAGCCTAATTTAGATTTAGGGGGCCTACTCGCTAAGATTTATTCTTATTGTTGTTTAAACCCCACTTTTCAGACCCCCGATCCTGAAGATGGTAGATACGCCGCTTCGTTTTGGGATACCGTATCGCATAGAGCGATCGGTGACTGAGTACCCATAGGGAATGGGGAGTCTTATGTTAAGTATTATAATATAATTTGGGTCGATGAGGGCGGGCCACATTTCCTGGCTCATTCTTATCTCGCTTGGTGTTTCCGGGACCAGTTCGGTACTCACGAACCCCTTATGACCTTTGATGTCCCGTTCAATGCGCTAGGCCAGTTGAATCCACAAGCCGTTGATGGAGAGATCGTAAGCCCCGCTGCCATGCCCGAGGAGGATTCTAGCGCCCAACCAATCATCATCGGGATGGATACTGAGTCCGAGGGAGAATAGCCGATGGACTGGGAGTCCGACATCGAGCCGGAGCCGGAGCCCACGGAGCAAGAGCCGGAGCCGGAGAATGATTCTGGGGTGGAGTCAGTGGAGGCCGAGTCTGAGCCGGATTCGATGGATTCTGAATCCGAGTCATCTGACTATTCATTCGAGTCCTCAGGATCTGATCTGGACTGGTTGCCCTAGGTTTAGCCTTGACCATAGATAGGTAGGGTCAACACTTTTTGATAGGTGCCATTTCTAGGTTTAATGCCTAACCGTCCGAGCCACTGACCCCTTTTTGAAGTTAGTGGCTACTGACCCATTTTTGGTTGGTGTATATGCCTGTCCCTAGATATTGTAAATCCCTGTTATTAATGCAAATTGGATTTATTGTATTTATTGCTATCCCTAGGTGATGTTGTTTTATATTGTACGGGCGTTTACGTTTCTTCCGCATGTACATTGTTCTCTATGTTGGGTTTTAAGTCGGTGACGCGTTCTGGGATGTCGCACTTGAATCGATCTCGGTAGGGTTGTCGCATGCCGTAGGGTTCGAGGCGTGACACTCACTGTGGAAGGGATGAACATCTTGAAAGCAAATATTTTAAAATGTTTTAAGAAACACGAATATCCGGAATGGTGGAATAACCGTAATAAGCACCCCAGAAATGATTCTAGCTGCCAACAACGTTCACGCCTAACTGGTTCTCCAGCTGTTACCGCAACTACCGCTATTGATTCCGCCTCTCTACCAACCCTTACTACTGCACAAATAGAACAACTCCTTCATTTACTACTGATTGGTAATACTGCACCTTCTTCTCACCCTTTGGTGAGTTTAGCAGGTATTTCCATTTGTTTAAATTCCACTTCATTTTGGATCCGAGACTCTAGTGTGACAAATCATACAGCTTATGATGCAACCTTATTTTCTGAATTTTATGATAATACAATTTCCAACCTTATGCCCCTCCCTAATGGAACTATGATTCCTATTCAACAAATTGGGCGGATTTCTCTACAATCAGATCTAACTCTTGATCACGTTTTATTCGTTCGTCAATTTCAATCTAATTTTCTATCAATTAGTAAACTTACTAGTGTTACTTCTCTCAATATTGCATTTACCTCTGATACTTGCCTTTTCCATGACCCAATCTCGATGAGGACTTTAGCGACAGGCAAGCAGCATAGTGGTTTATACTACCTTTCCATACCCCAACCCACTTCTTTGACATTCACCACCACATCGGTGGACACTTTGACCTCTGGCACTAGCAATTGGGACATCCGAGTCCATATTCTCTTAATCGTATGCAAGCTTTAGACAATAAAATGTTTTTTTTCTAATATTTTTCCTTGCACCATGCGCCCACCTGTGAAACAATCTCATTTATCATTTCCTCATAATACAATTTTTACTATTTCAAGCTTTGATTTAGTTCATTTGGATTTTTTGGGCCCATATCAGACTACCACTTTATTTAGGGCACGTTTTTTTTACCATTAATTTATTCTCTATGGTAAAAACTGAATTCAGTTAACAAATTTGCCGCATCAACTCTGACAATGGAAAACAATTTTTCAAATAGCTTACCATTTCTTTTCTTGACTCCATGGGTGTTGTTCACCAATCAAGTTGCCTGTCCACACCTGTAACATCCTGAATTTCGACTCAATTCCGGGATCAATAAAGTAGATATTATTTCTCATTTCGTTTTAGTAAGTCTCGCCCGGAACTGATCACTCTCGGGATACTAACCGATAGAGAAAGGCTAACTAGAAAAACGGTACGTGGACCAGGTACCCGATCGCGAATCAAACACCGATTCCGAGAAACAATGAGGAAATATTTTGAGTCGATCCTAGAAAAGTGACGGATTTGGTTTGGCTAATGACGTACAATCGGATCGCGGGCGATTCCGCACGACCAAGGGTACGCATGGCGAACAATCATGAACTTAATCTGAACGATCACGACCTCAAGAACTAGTGATAAATTCTTGCGTTCTCTGGGTAATCGAGATTATCACGACCCGAGTAACCCTAGGTCGATACGCGTAACCCCTAAATAGCCACCCGTTAGTGAGAGACCCTAAAATTGTAATTGAGCAATTTTTATCGCGAAATTGGATCCGAACTTGGACGTTGAATTTCGTGGACATACACGACTATTTTGCGAGGACGACATCATTTTAGTGTGGCCAACTATATTTGAGATTGGTACGGTCGAAAAATAGAAATTCGACCCAGAATCGAAAAATTAAAATTTTGCCCCTAGGCCATACACTTGAGATCCGAATTTTGGGGGTTAATTAGAGGGCATTTTAGGGTTGAATTTTGGTCTAATCAACCCCATGATTTTCCAAAATTGATGGACAAGGTTACTCCTCCATTATTGGACATCAATTAATCTCAAGCCTTGCATGGGGGACATGATGGTCATTTAGTGCAAGTTGGCCAATCGCCCCACTAAACCCTAAAAATGCATAAATCTCCATCCCACTCTCTCTCTCCCCTCATTTCTTTCTACCCAAGCTGGCAATCCCCCTCTCCTCCCCTTCCCTCTCGCTATTCTCCCTCTCTCTCCCTTCCTCTCGGCCTTAAGCCACCACCAGCCGGAGGAGCCGCCGCCACTCATGCCGCCGCACGCCGAAGCCGCCACTCGTCCGCCTAGCCTCGCCATCACCACTCCGTCTCATTCTCTCCAGCTCTCTCTCCTCTCGACCACGTGAGGGCCGTGCCGGAGCACGCCCCCGCCGTCTGCCCGAGCGCCACCGCAGACCGCCGCCGCTCGCCGTCCGCCACCGTCTCGCCTCGCCTCGCCACCACCAACTGACCGCCCCTCGCTCTCTCTCGTCACTCTCACTCTCCTCCTCCTTGCCGTGAGACCGCCGGAGTAGCCCCACGCCGCCGACCGTCGCCGCCGATGGCTACCTATGTGAGCCGCTGTTTGCCGCCGCTGCGAGACCTGTTCGATCCGCCCATTCCCCACCAGTTCAGCCACTTTTGAAGCTTAGGAGTTAGTGAGTAATTACTCCTAAACCCTAATTAGGATAATTAAGCATTTCTAGATAGGTTTAGGATATTTTAGTAGTTAATTAGTGTAATTTTAGGGGTAATTAGTGGGCTAATCATAGCGGCTGGCGTTGTGATGATTTTGGTAATTTATTATTTTGATTTAGAGGCGGATTGATGGCCTAGAATGCTCAGGTAAGTGGCTACCCATGATGGAATTAAATGGCCCGAGTTTCATTATTTAGGGTTCAATTGTGGAATTCCAGAGCATGCTATGTTTGATTGGTGTAGTGGCTGATTTGTGCTCATTGGTGATCAATTCTATCTTGCCATGTCGCGTGCCTAGTGTAGCCAAGGTTGAGGATGCATGGTGAGCCGTACATATGTGTAATTGTGTCGCTCAAATCGCGTGAATTGGGTGTGCCGACTTTGTGCCATGCAAGATTGAATTGATTTGCTTAATTGGGCACGCTAGTATGTTAATGTGACACATCGAGTTTGTTACATGGTGAATTGAGCACGTCATGGCATTTATTGAGCATGTCTTGGCATTAAATGATTATATGCCTATGTGAGATTGGATGCTCATTGTGCATTATGTCATTGCCCGAGTGCTGGATTGCATGGCCACGCATTTCGCATGTTGAGCATTGGCTTGATACGAAAGTTGTGCGAGTATGCATGTCTGACATGAGCATGTGATCACTTAATCGCCCTGATGCGTTTTACGCGGGGTTGAGATAAAATTGATCATGTGCAAGTGTGATCACCTAAAGCCCTGATGCGTGTTACGTGGGGTATTGAACCCGTCCTGATGTGTTTTACGCGGGACGATGCCCGGTTTTACTGGAAGACGGCCAGCTTGATGCATTTTACGCGGGTTTTGGTCCGTATATGGAGATCGGTGTTGCGCCTGATGCGTTTAATGCGGGCTAGAGACACTGGGCCTGATGCGTTTTACGCGGGCTGGGAAGTGTTGGAATTGATATAGACATGATGCGTGTTACGCGGGTCAGACCTAATGTGTTTTGCGAGGATCGAAAGTTTTGATAAAATGAGCAATATGCCAGTGTACATTATTGAGCCGAATCATGAGTATGGCATATTGGTGGCATATGTGTGCAAGCATGTGCGTATCGGTGGCTCGTGTGTGATGCAGACATTAATGAGCATGAGCATGTGTATGGCGTACGTATGACTAAGTGTGTTCGCGTATGTGCCATTATTGTGATTATTAAATGCCTAATCTGCAGGGTTAATTGTGTGCTCAATCTGGGCCCGAGGGCCTAGGTCAATTGATTGGTATATTGGTTGTATGTGATTTGTTTTCCTGTTAAGAGGTGCATGTTAGTCTAGTTTAGGTTTAAGGGGTTTTACTCGCTGAGATTCGTTCTTATTGTTATTAAAACCCAACTTTTTAGACCCCAGCCCTGAAGATGTTTGAGGTACCAATACATTTTGGGATTCCGTGTCGAATAGACCGAGTACCCCATAGGGAACAGGGATACATATATTAGACACTTTACCACCGTATGGGTAGACGTGGGCAAGCAACACTTTCAGGCCCACGAGTACATAGCTTGGTGTTTTAGGGATTACACCGGGACTTTTGGGCCCCTCAGAACTTTTGACGTCCCATTTAACGGGTTAGGTGACCTAGATCCTCAGTGTGCCGATGGAGACCTGGCGAGCCCCGAGTACACTTTCGAGGAGAGTTATAGTGCTGGCATTGGGCACGGACCTATCGTCTGGGAGATGGATGAGCCAGACCCAATGGACGAGGAGCCAGTGAAGTAAGACTCTGACCTGGAGCCGATGGAGTCGGATGAGGAGCCAGAGCCTATAGAGCAGGACCTCCAGCAGGAGGGCAAGCCTGAGGAGATGGATTCTGAGGAGGAACCGGCAGAGATCGAGTCTGAGCTAGATTCCCTAAACTCCGAGGTCGAGCTGTCTAACAGTTCCTCTGAGTTCTCGGGATTCGACCCGGATTGGGTTCCGTAGGGTTAGCCGTAGTCTCGGTTAGGTCAAGCCAGTATCTTTTTTATCGAAGCCCCACCTTAGTTAGTAGTCTAACCGTCTGGCCACCTACCCTCTTTTTGTCAGTAGTGGCCATTGACTTGCTTTTGATTTTTGTGCTTATGCTGTAAATGAATATTGTATATGTTCTCCCCGCTAATGCAAGTGTATAATTGTAATCATGTTGCTTGTTGGTAGTGCTATCCCTGGTCACGTGTTTTAGATTGTACGTATGTTTATATTGCTTCCGCATGTGCAATGTCTCTATATTGGGTGTTGGGTAGGCGACGCGTCTTAGGACGTCGCGTAATTTCGATCTCGGCTGGAATGTTACGTGCCGTAGGGTTCGGGGCGTGACATCCCCTGTTGATTTGGTATCAGAGCAAGGTTAGCTCAGTTCAATTCGGTCGAAGCCTAAAGTAATAAGGAGCGATGACCTTGAGGTATCCAGTAGGGAGACCTTGTGTGCTACGTGTACCTCCTGATTGTCTGTGTTTTGATTTAGTGCATATATGAATTGACCCGTAAAGTGCAGGTGCGGCAGAACCCGAGGTAAGTATGTGTATCTCCTTGGTTGAGGTCTTGTGCTGCTTGTGCTTAGCCGCATACTGATTGATTAATTGTTGTTGCGTTAGTTCCCTACCTAGGACCTTAGACCGGTTTAGCTTGGTTTAGGTCTCTAATTCCTGAATGGAATTATAGCAGGTAGGTGAGCGTGCGAGTTGTAAAGATGAGTAGCCATGGAATAGGTATAGGTCGAGGTGGTGAGCAAGATCGCGTAGAACCGCAAGTGAGGGTTGCGAAAGATCCAAGGGTAGATGGAATTTTGAGGGCACTTGAGGAAGCGGGAATTCTAGGGGGTAGACAGAACTAGAAGAGAAATACCATTGTTACTGCTGCTGTTGAGGCCACCGTTGCTGCTGTTAATGGGGCCAGTGGGAATAACGGAAATAATGGGAATAAAGAAAATAATGGGAATCCAATTCCGGGACACGCAAATGTGATCAGGCAGAAGGCAGATGTCTAAGTTGGTAGAGCAGTTCTTGAAATTGAAACCGCCGAAGTTCAATGGGAAGGGTGACCCTGAGGCTGCACCGAGTTGAGTAGAAGAATTAGAGAAAGCCTTCTATGTCTGGAGTGCATCGAGACTGAAAGGGTGACATTGGCGGTATATCAGCTACAGGATAATGCCAATGACTGATGGAAGGCCACCAAGGACAGAGTATTCCCAGAGGGCACCGCCCAAACTTGGGCTGTGTTTACCGAGAATTTTTATGGAAAATATTTCTCAGAAAGTGCCCAGGAAAGGAAACTGGCGGAATTTATGAGGTTACGCAAAGAACATATGACTGTGGACCAATATGAAGCGGAGTTTGCTGGGTTGTCTAAGTTTGCACCTAGGATGGTGGAAAATCCATAGGACAGGGTTCGGAGATTCTGGGACGGACTAAAACCGAATTTTCGAAGTCAAATGATTTCCTTGAATATCCGAGACTACGGGGAGATGTATGAACGGGCTCAGGCCATCGAACAAGATCAAATGGAAAGGGCAGTTGTTTCTAGATCACGGTTTGCCCAGAATAAGGACAACCGTCATTTTAGGAATAAGCCGATGGTAGAAAACAGACGATTTGTCCCACCGGCTAAGAAGAACATTGGGAAGCCGAGCCATCAACCGAATCGATTTGGGGCTTGCTTCAAATGTGGGAGTTTGGAACATTAGATCAGGAATTGTCCCTAACAACGCCCTACAGGACCATCAGTACAACCGCAACAACCCCGAATAGGGAATCAAGCCGGGAATCCCCCACCGACTAATGAAGAACGACCGCCAGCGCAAGGGCGAGTTTATGCGATAGCTTGAAGACAGGCGGAGGACATGCCGGGCATGGTCACAGGTACAATTTCTCTATGTGATCATGCTGCGTATGTATTATTTGATCCGGGGGTGACCCACTCGTTTATTTCGGAGTAGTTTGTTAGATTGATTGGAATTGAGCCTGATATGCTTGAGATTGTGCTATGTGTAATGACCCCATTGAATGATAAAGTGCTAGTGTCGTTCGGGTGTCCTAACTGTAAAATAGTGATTGGGGGTAGAGAAGAAAGTATCGACTTGGCAGTTTTGGCCATGTTCGATTTTGATGTAATAATTGGAATGGATTGGCTGATTAAGCAGAAGGCCGTAATGGATTGCGGCAATAGGATGATCCAATTTAACCAAATTGGACATCCTAGATTTGAATTTCAGGGAAACCGAGGAGGAATCTCGATCCCTTGGATTTCCTCGCTCGAGGTGACTAAGTTGTTGGACGAAAGTTGTGAAGGATATTTGGTGAATGTGGTCAATCCGACAGTGACGGAACCTAAATTGGAAGAGATACCCGCAGTGTACAATTTTCCCGAGGTTTTTCCTCAGGAATTGTCGGGTTTGCCACCAGAGCGAGAAATAGAATTTGTAATAGAATTGGCACCAAGTACTGAGCCGATCTCAAAGGCATCGTATCCGATGTCCTTGTCGGAACTAAAGGAATTGAAAGTCCAGATGCAGGAATTACTAGACAAGGATTTCATTCGTCCTAGTGCATCTCCATGGGGAACGCCGGTCCTGTTCGTAAGGAATAAGGATGGAACCTTAAGGTTGTGTATAGACTACCGGCAGTTAAATCAGGTGATAATTAAGAACAAGTACTCACTATTGAGAATTGACGACCTGTTTGATCAGTTGCAAGGAGCATCAGTATTCTCTAAGATCAATCTACGGATAGGGTATCATCAACTAAGGATCAGGAAGGAGGATATACCCAAGACTATTTTTCGGGTGAGGTATGGGCATTAAGAGTTCACAGTAATGCCCTTCGGATTGACGAATGCCAATGCTGCCTTCATGGACCTAATGAACAGTGTATTTACAGAGTTTCTAGACCGATTCATCATTGTTTTCATTGACGATATATTGGTATACTCAAAGAGCCCTGAAGAGCATGAAGTGCATTTAACTGAGGTGCTACGGACCCTAAGAGAGCACACACTCTATGCTCAGTTCAGTAAGTGTGACTTCTGGCTCAACAGAGTAGTGTTTCTTGGACACATAATCTCGGGAGATGGAATTTCTTTAGACCTGACGAAGATTGAAGCACTAACTAAATGGCCAAGACCAACGTCAATGACGGAGATCTGAAGTTTCTTAAGATTGGTCGGGTATTATCGACGATTGTAGAAGGGTTTTTGTCGATAGCCACGCCATTGACACGGCTACTTAAGAAGGAAACCAAGTTCGAATAGAATGATAAGTGCGAAAAAAGTTTTCAGGAATTGAAGCATAGGCTAACAACCGCCCCAGTATTAACCATTCCGTCCGGACCAGGAGGTTTTAAGGTCTACAGCGACGCGTCGCTAAGAGGACTCGGATGTGTATTGATGTAGCATGGAAGGGTAGTTGCATATGCATCGCGCCAACTGAGGCCGCACGAGATGAATTATCCGATGCATGACTTGGAACTAGCAGCGATCATCTTCGCTCTCAAGATCTGGAGGCACTATTTGTGCGGAAAAAAGTTCTAGATTTACACAGACCACCAGAGCCTCAAGTACCTATTTTCGCAAAAGGAATTAAATATGAGGCAGCGCCGATGGATGGAACTTCTTAAAGATTACGATTGCGACATTCCGTATTACCCGGAGAAAGCGAATCAAGTAGCAGATGCGCTAAGTTGTAAATCGAGTATGGCGCACATGATGGTCAGAGAGTGGACCCTGTTGGAAAGGTTAAGGGATTCTGAATTTAAATTCGAGGTGAGTCGGATGTCTAACCTGCTAGCTGCATTGAGGATCGAACGAGAGATCCAGACCAAGATTAGGGAATCACAGTCTGCGGATCAGGAAATACAAAAGATAGTCGGAATGGACGTCACTACGAGAAAGTCAGATTTCTAAGTAAGCGAAGACAGAGTACTAAAGTTTCATGGACGACTGTGCGTGCCCGATGATGCGGAACTTAAGGAGGAAATTTTAAGAGGAGGCGCACCGCAGTAATTACAATATCCACCCAGGCAGTACGAAGATGTACCAAAATCTGCAACAACATTATTGGTGGAATGGACTGAAAAAGGATATAGCCAAGCATGTGGCCAAGTACTTGATGTGCCAACAAGTGAAGGCACAGCACTGTAAGTCTAGAGGGTTATTGTGACCATTAGAGATCCCTGAATGGAAATGGGAGCACATCACGATAGATCTTGTTACGGGACTGCCGAGAAGCTAGAGGACACGATTCCATTCGGGTGATAGTAGATCGACTGACTAAGTCAGCGCACTTCCTGGCAGAGCGAAAGGACTTCGAGTTAGAAAGATACGCAGAGTTATATGTGTGACAGATCGTCATATTGCATGGAGTACCGGTAACGATCACATCGGACTGTGATCCAAGATTTACGGCCAATTTCTGGAAAAGTCTGCAAACGGCCTTAGGAACAAAGTTACAATTTAGTACAGCCTATCATCCATAGACGGATAGCTAATCAAAAAGGATGATCCAGACGTTGGAGGATATATTGCGTGCCTGTGTATTAGATTTTCAGGGCAAATGGGAAGAGCAGTTACACCTGGTAGAGTTCACTTACAACAGTTATCAACAGAGCATTCAGATGGCACTGTTTGAGCCATTGTATGGCAAAGCGTGTAGGACGCCAGTGTGTTGGGATGAAGTTGGTGAGCGAAGTATCACAGGCCTAGAATTAGTATAACAAACGGTCGAAGTAGTCGAGATTATTCGGAAAAGGTTAAGGACCACTTAGAGTCGCCAGAAAAGTTATGCCGATCGGAGACGACGATATTTGGAGTTTCAGGTTGGAGACCATATGTTTCTCAAGGTGTCACCAATGAACGGACTGTCTCGATTTGGCAAGAAAGGAAAGCTGAGCCCGAGATATGTTGGTCCATTTGAAAGTTTGGAGAAGATCGGTGATATGGCCTACCGACTTGCCTTGCCGTCCAACCTGTCCCAAGTACACAACGTATTCCACGTGTCGAGGTTGAGAAAGTATGAATCAGATTCGACCCACATTCTGAGGTACGAAGAAATAGACGTAGACGATAGAGTGTCGTACGTGGAGAGGCCAGTAAGGATCAAGGATAGAAAAGATCGAGTGCTACGGAACAAGACTATCCCAATGGTCAAAGTTGTTTAGGAGCACCATGAAACAGAAGGTGCCACCTGGGAAAGCAAAGAGGCAATGCGATGTCAATACCCCCATTTGTTTGAGTAGATAGGTTTAGATTGCAAATTTCGAAGACGAAATTTTTGTAAGGGGGGAAGAGTTGTAATATCTTGAATTTCGACCCAATTCCGAGATCAATGAAATAGATATTATTTATCATTTCGTTTTAGTTAGTCTCGTCCGGAACTAATCACTCTCGGGATACTAAACGATGGGAAAGGCTAACTAGGAAAACGGTACGTGGACTAGGGACCCGATCGCGAATCAAACACCGATTTCGAGAAAATATGAGGAAATATTTTGGGCCGATCCTAGAAAAGTGACGGATTTGGTTTGGCCAACGACGTATGATCGGATCCCGGGTGATTCCGCACGACCGAGGGTACGTATGGCGAACAATCCTGTCCGAACGATCGCGACCTCAAGAACTAGTGATAAATTCTCGCGTTCTTTGGGTAATTGAAACCGTCACGACCCGAGTAACCCTAGGTCAATTCGCCTAATCCCTAAACAGCCGCCCGTTAGTGATAGACCCTAAAATTATAATTAAACAATTTTGATCGTGAAATTGGATCTGGACTTGGACGTCGAATTTCGTGAACGTACACGACTATTTTGTGAGGACGATATCATTTTAGTGTGGCCAACTATATTTGGGATTGGTACGGTCGAAAAATGAAAATTCGGCCTAGAATCAGAAAATTAAAATTTTGCCCCTAGGCTTACACCTGAGATTCGAATTTTGGGGGTTAATTGGAGGGCATTTTGGGGTTGAATTTTAGTCTAATCAGCCCCATGATTTCCGAAATTGATGGACAAGGTTACTCCTTCATTATTGGACATCAATTAATCTCAAGCCTTGCATGGAGGACATGATGGTCATTTAGTGCAAGTTGGCCAACCGCCCCACTAAACCCCAATAATGCACAAACCTCCCTCCTACTCTCTCTCTCCCCTCATTTCTTTCTCCCCAAGCCGACAATCCCCCTCTCCTTCCCTTCCCTCTTGTCATTCTCACTCTCTCTCCCTTCCTCTCGACCGTGAGCCACCGCCAGCTGGAGGAGCCACCGCCGCTCACGCCGCCGCACGCCGAAGCCACCGCTCGTCCGCCTAGCCTTGCCATCACCACCCCGTCTCATTCTCTCTAGCTCTCTCTCCTCCCGACCACGTGAGGGCCGCGCCAGAGCACACCGCCGCCATCATCCCAAGCACCGCCGCCGCTAGCCGTCCGCCAGCGTCTCGCCTCGCGTCGCCACCACCAACCAACCACCCCTCGCTCTCTCTCGTCACTCTCACTCTCCTCCTCCTTGCCGTGAGACCGCCGGAGCAACCCTACGCCGCCGACCACCGCCGCCAATGGCTACCTATGTGAGCTGCTGTTCGCCGCCACCTTGAGACCCGTTCGGTCCACCCGTTCCCCACCAATTCAGCCACTTTTGGAGCTTAGGATTTGGTGAGTAATTACCCATAAACCCTAATTAGGATAATTAAGCATTTCTAGATAAGTTTAGGGTATTTTAGTGGTTAATTAGTGTAATTTTAGGGGTAATTAATGGTCTAATCATAGCGGCTGGCGTTGTGATGATTTTGGTGGATTATTATGTTGATTTGGAGGTGGATTGATGGCCTAGAATGCTCGGGTAAGTGGCTGTCCATGATGGAATTAATTGGCTCGAGTTTCATTATTTAGGGTTCAATTGTGGAATTCCGGAGCATGCTATGTTTGATTGATGTAGTGGCTGATTTGTGCTCATTGGTGATCAATTCTATCGTGCCATGTCGCGTGCCTAGTGTAGCCGAGGTTGTGGATGTATGGTGAGTCGTACATATGTGTAATTATGTCGCTCAAATCGTGTGAATTGGGTGTGCCCACTTTGTGCCATGCAAGATTGAATTGATTTGCTTAATTGGGCACGCTAGTATGTTAATGTGACACATCAAGTTTGTTACATGATGGATTGAGCACGTCATGGCATTTATTGAGCATGTCTTGGCATTAAATGATTATGTGCCTATGTGAGATTGGATGCTCATTGTGCATTATGTCATTGCCCGAGTGCTGGATTGCATGGCCACGCATTTCGCATGTTGAGCATTGGCTTGATACGAAAGTTGTGCGA
The DNA here is from genome assembly GCA_031216235.1 of Syzygium jambos. NCBI lineage: Eukaryota > Viridiplantae > Streptophyta > Magnoliopsida > Myrtales > Myrtaceae > Syzygium > Syzygium jambos. Next base: position 6,159,618 of record CM062228.1, read on the forward strand.
GTATGCATGTCTGACATGAGCATGTGATCACTTAATCGCCCTGATGCGTTTTACGCGGGGTTGAGATAAAATTGGTCATGTGCAAGTGTGATCACCTAAAGCCATGATGCGTGTTACGTGGGGTATTGAACCCGTCCTGATGTGTTTTACGCGGGACGATGCCCGGTTTTACTGGAAGACGGCCAGCCTGATGCATTTTACGCGGGTTTTGGTCCGTATATGGAGATCGATGTTGCGCCTAATGCGTTTAACGCAGGCTAGAGACACTGGGCCTGATGCGTTTTACGCGGGCCGGGAAGTGTTGGAATTGATATATACCCGATGCGTGTTACGCGGATCAGACCTAATGTGTTTTACGCGGATCGAAAATTTTGATAAAATGAGCAATGTGCCGGTGTGCATTATTGAGCCGAATCATGAGCATGGTATATTGGTGGCATATGTATGCAAGCATGTGCGTATCGATGGCTCGTGTGTGATGCAGACATTAATGAGCATGATCATGTGCATGGCGTACGTGTGACTAAGTGTGTTCGCGTATGTGCCATTATTGTGATTATTAAATGCTTAACCTGCAGGGTCAATTGGTTGGTATACTGGTTGTATGTGATTTGTTTGCCTTTCAGGAAATGCATGTTAGCCTAGTTTAGGTTTAGAGGGTTTTACTCGCTGAGATTTGTTCTCATTGTTGTTAAAACTCAACTTTACAGACCCCCGGCCTTGAAGATGTTTGAGGTACTAGTACGTTTTGGGATTCCATCTCGGATAGATCGGGACGTAACCGAGTACCTAGTAGGAAACGGGGATACATATATTAGACACGTTACCACTATATGGGTCGATGTGGGCAACCAGCACTTTCAGGCCCACGAGTACATAGCTTAGTGTTTTAGGGATTACACCGGGACTTTTGGGCCCCTCAAGACTACGTTTAACGGGTTAGGCAACCTAGATCCCCAATGTACCGACGGAGACCTGATGAGCCCCGAGTATATTTCCGAGGGGAGTTATAGTGCTGGCATTGGGCACGGACTTGTCGTCTGGGAGATGGATGAGCCGGACCCGATGGACGAGGAGACGGTGGAGTGGAACTCTGACCCGGAGCCGATAGAGTCGGATGAGGAGCCAGAGCCTATGGAGCAGGACCTCGAGCAGGACCTCGAGCCTGAGGAGATGGATTCTGAGGAGGAACCGGCAGAGACCAAGTCCAAGCTGGATTCCCTAGATTCCAAGGTCGAGCTATCTGACAGTTCCTCTGAGTCCTCGGGATCCGACCCGGACTGGGTTCCGTAGGGTTAGCCTTAACCTCAGTTAGGTCAGACCAGTACCTTTTTTACCAGAACCCCATCTTAGGTAGTAGTCTAACCGCCTAACCACTATCCCTTTTTGTCAATAGTGGCCATTGACCCGCTTTTGATTTTTGTGCTTATGCTGTAAATGAATATTGTATATGTTCTCCTCGCTAATGCAAGTGTATAATTGTAATCATGTTGCTTGTTGGTAGTGCTATCCCTGGTCACGTGTTTTAGATTGCACGGGTGTTTATGTTGCTTCTGCATGTGCAATGATCTCTGTGTTGGGTATTGGGTCGACAACGCATCCTGGGACGTCGCGCAATTTCGACCTCGGCTAGGATGTTGCATGCCGTAGGGTTCGAGGCGTGACAATACCTCAACAAAAATGGGGTGGCGGAGCGCAAGCATCGATACCTTCTAAATATTGCCCATGCCTTACTCTTACAATCCAAACTTACCATTGAGTTTTAGGTGAATACGTCATCACTTTCGCCTACATCATAAACAGACTTCCCAAACAGACTTCCCACTACCGTCTTGAAAGGGAAAACTCCATATAAGGTTTTACATGGTGAGTCACCAAATCTCACTCACCTTCAAGTCTTCGGTTGCTTAAGTTTTGGGCGCAACACCTCCATTCAAATTAAATTTGATGCCTATGCTGCTCCAGGGGTTTCTTTGGGATATCCCAATGGTCAAAAAGGATATTACATTTTTTTTATCTCCTTACCGTTGACACCTAAATTTTGACTAATCATTTAGTGATTAATTGTACAGAAAATTAGGAATTAAATTTTAGTCCCTAACAAAAATATTAAAGTTAAATTACATAGCATTTAGTTTTAAGAACATTTATTAAGTAGTTGCATTTGCATCGAACTTGTGGCGGATGGGCTTAACAAATTTTAATTAAGCTGGAGTTAATAGACTCAAGTACAGAGGTTCTGAATCCAATGAAATTAATTGGATCAAGCCCGTGTGAATTAAAGATTCGACCCAACTCGTTATTCCCTCAAGTGGTCAAGATTGACATGTGCATTGCGCGTGTGGCACATTGGATTAGGAAATATTGAGAAAATATCATGAAAATCTATGGGTCAAGAAACAATTGGAAAGCAAAGCGTTATCAGAGCAAGAATTAAGGAAAGAGGATTCACTCAAGCTGGTGGACACAAACATGTGGACAAAGGGATTAAAGAAAGGAAAGAAAGGATTGGTAAGAAGATGTGGGTTATGGAGAAATAACAAAAGAAGGAAAAGAATAAAAATATATATATTTCAATGCATCCACAATTGGAAGCTATGTCACGTTCTTTCCTTGGGGGCTCTATGTTGTTTTACATATAAAAAGGGAGGCCACACAATTACTTAGGCAGAAAAGAATTGTCAGAGGATGGTCACGATATGGGAGGGGAAAACAAAAATCGTGAGTGAGAGCATAGAGAGAGTAGGTGCAGCACGTCCAAAAGAAGAAAAGAATAGAGGAGAATGCATGCACTAGTAAAGAACAGTGACTTTGTGACAGCTTGCCCCTGTTCTAGGCAACTTCAAGCAGCGTTTTGTGTCTAGTTTGTGTCCACGCCACGCCGCTTGCTGCTGCTCCTACACGAATCGGTTTGTCTTGCTGCCACGATACCAACTTTGGCAAGGGTAGCCCTGTTCCATCACGTCCAGTAAACCAACGACTCCTACTATTGTTGCGCCGCATGATCGTCATTGCTTCTAGTCCTACGCTAACAACTTCAGCGAGTCTGAGAAGCCCTGCACAGCCGCCACGTCCTTCCAGTCCTTACCGTCGCTGCTCAAGAGTCCAAGCCACCGTGACAACGCCGAGACCAGCAACTTCTGCGAACGGTCCCAGCAAACTTACCAGTCCCAACAAAATCCCGCCGGTCACTGTTGCGTTACTCTGTATCTTCACCAAACTGGGACTCTCCATTATTTTGTAGGTTTCACAAGAACTCCCAAGCACGGCCAAGACACCACATGGCCGAGTTCACCACGAGTAGCCAAACCGCGGCTATCCTCACCACCGCCGGTCACTGAGCTCAAGCCATCCATCGGTCAAATTTGGAAACGTCACCCACGCAATATTTCGAATTAGGTAATATATTATTCGATTCAATTTCGATATATTAAATTGCCTAAATTGAGTTTATTGTGATCTCAATTATATGCTGTGTCGATATTGTCACATCCAAAAATCTTTTCGTAGTTTGTAAATTGGGATATTTTCTTAATTTCACAACGTGCATATGATCTACAGTCCGATTTCATGCCCGAAATATGACTCGCGATCGTACGAAAAATCGTCAATCCGATTTCATGCCCGAAATATGATTCGCGATTGTGTGAAAAATTGGCCAATCCGATCCTCATGCCCAGGATACAATTTGTCAATCTATTGTTTCTAAATTTAAATGGATGTGGGTAATGCTTTGTGATATGGTGTCATATGATTTTTTTTAAATAAAGAAAAGCCAAAAATATGTTACTTAGATTTAAATTAGAAGTTTTGCATGTTTAGGGAATCCTAAATTTATCTAGAAGATAGGATAATTATTTTCTAGTTTAAATTAGGTGTTATTCTAATCCTAATAGATTATTTAGGTTATTTTTAGATTCCGAATTTCCATGAAAATCCCAAAAAGAATGAGTTGCTTTAGGATAGATTAGGATAGATTGCATTCTTAATTTGAGTAATTTTTAATTTCGAATTTTAATAAAAAATATCAAAAATAAATCATTTGTCTGTCATTAGAATTAGGTCACGTCGTCGCGTGACATATAGTTCGCATGCTAGGTTGCATTAATCGCATGTCATTTTTTACATGTCATTACATATAGGTTAGTTTGCATTTTAATAAAGCGCAAACCCTAATGAACACCTTGAGTACCTTACTTTGTTAATTAGAAATCATATTAGGATTGTCTGTGTGATTTTCTACTAACAATGCAGATGCTTGCGTGGCTTTAAGGTATGTTATCCTGCTATTTATTTACTGCTTTCTTGGATGTTAAATTGGTGGTTTGCGCACCCGTATGAACATCTCACATGTTAGTGATTAGGCAATAAAATGAATCTAGACTACCTGCATAAATATTTTTGAAAAGAAAAAAGGTACCGAAAGGGCATTAGACTAAATCTAGCGTAATCAAATCCCTGAGCTTAGAATCTCTGGTTCGTAGGAATAAAACATATCTCCCTATATTTTATTTAGGTTTATAATTGATCTACCACAAATAGATTAGTGGCGACTCTAAGCATGAAAACTTTTGCATATTAAAAACTTAAACCCTAAGTTGCGAATTGGTAGGGCTTAGGAGAGCCCGAGTTAGGCTTAGTCTTAATAATCCATTAACTTGAGGAATTTAGGTCGCGACACTCACCAAAAAGCTATATGTGAGTCGAGATGTTATGTTTCACGAAACAATTTTTCCTTACTCGATACTACCCAACCCTACATTATTAGGGTCGCTTGTATTACCATTACCTGTCACATAATGTGACAAGATAACCCAACCCCCACCTACAAACTGCACACCACCACAATCACCCTTACCACCATCACCTGAACAATTCACCAGACCCAACGGATACGTCAACCTCCCCGTTACCTCCAAGGCTATTGTTGTTCGCTTACTCAAATGCTAAGTTCCGCCGAAGATAATGGTTCAGGTATCTCTTGCCCCATGTCTAATTTTCTCCAATGTGCTCATTTTAAACCACCCCATTTGACATTTCTTACTTCTTTGCATACTACCACTGAGCCATCCACTTTATTGAGGCAATACGGCATCAGGAATGGAGACACGCCATGCAAGCTAAGATCAAAGCTCTTTCTTAGAATCACACATGGTCCCTCGTATCACTTTCACATGTTGCCAAATTGGTTACGGTTCATGTACTATTGATCGTTACCACAGCTAAGGGATGGCCTCTTGAACAGATGGACGTTAACAACATCTTCATACATGGCAACTTGGATGGGGAAGTCTACATGAAATCTCCCTCTGGTTTTTAGCGTAAGGGGGAGAATCTTGTGTGCCGATTTCACAAATCTCTATAAGGCTTGAAATAAGCATCCCGTCAAAGGTATTCCAAGGTTTCTACTATCTCATGTGACTTCGGCTTCACATATTCTCGAGCCTATCATTCCCTCTTTGTCTTACACAATGGCAGTGATTCTGTCTTTGTGGTACTATATGTCAATGATCTAATCGTTACTAGTACTAATGCTTCTTTGATCAATTCAGTGAAGACTATGTTGCACAATCAATTTCACATTAAGGACCTCATGCCTCTATAATATTTTTTGGGTATTGAGGTGGCTCGGTACCGCTCTAGTCTTTATTTATGCCAGCGAAAATATATCTTGGCTATTCTAAAAGATTGCGGTTTTAGTGTAGCCCGGCCAACTGATACTCCCATGGAACAGAATATAGAATTTAGCATTGATACAGGCACTCTATTGGAGGATTCATCTTTCTATCGATGCTTAATTGGCCAGTTCATTTATTTGACTAGTACTAGACCAGCATTGCTCATAGTGTCAACATCCTGAGTCAACTTATGCATACACCACACCAGCCACATTTGGATGCAACACACCGTCCGCTATGGTATCTGAAGGCTATTATAGGCCAAGGGCTCTTTTACCAAGCTAAAAATGAACTCTAACTCACGGCTTATTGTGGCTCAGATTGGGCTAGTTGCCCCATGACTCGTCGTTCAACAATTGGGTATTGCATTTTATTGTATGATAGCCCCATTTCTTCGAAAACCAAGACACAAAGCACGGTCTCACACTCTTCTGCTGAAGTAGATTATTGTGCAATGGTAGCAACTACATGTGAAATTACCCAGTTATTATACCTCTTGCGAGACATTAGGATGCCTCTGTAAGCCCCGGTTCCTTACACTATGATAACCAAGTTGCCTTCCATCTTGTTGCCAACCCAGTTTTTCACGAGCTACCAAAACACATTATTGCTATCTCGTTCATGAAAAGATACAAGCCAGCCTCATTGCTCCATTGAAGATTGGTACAGAGTCACAATTAGCTGACATATTTACCGAACCAATAGGCCGAGATCAGCACATGCGGCTACTTTCCAAGTTGAGCGTCTGGAACCCACACGTGCCAACTTGAGGATGAGTTTTAGCGTAATTATATGCCACCATGGCATCCTTATCCCATTAATTGTTTTATTCAATCTTTCGGTTGTACTTACCATAACTATAAGAGTAGATTTAGGAAATATAGTTGTGAATGGTGTATAAATATGTACATTGAGAACACAAGAAAAGTGAATCGGTTCACATTGGGATCTTCCATTTTGTGTCCTTTCTCGTTATAATCTTCAAATTAAGGTGGAGGAGACGGGTTGTGTAATTTATACTCACTGTGTATGCTCTATTTTTCCTTTTACTTGATTCACATATATGTCTATGTTTGGAAAAGCTAAATTTATGCATTTTACTATATTTTTTAGCATGCAATTTTCTTGTCTTGATAATGATGCACAAGACAAGGTTCCGTTTGTTTCGCGGAAAAAGGATGATTTGAAAAATATTTTTCTCAAAATGATCACTTATGTCGCTTAAAATAACTAGTCGATGAAAAATGTTTTCATCGTCGACAACAGTTTATGTCTAAATATTTTCATAGATGATGAAAATATTTTTTTTTATTCATTTTTGTAAGCGATATAAGCAATTATTATTAGGAAAATGTTTTCCAATTCATCCATTTTTAGCGAAACAAACGGAACCTTAACTTCTTGTTTTTTATTTGAGACTTCTACTTACACCGAACACACTCTACTTCTCCTCATCACATAGATGTTTCCCCCTCTTCTTAACAGTTAACAAGTATTTGTACAAGAAATCTTTTCACAAGAGATTCACGGGGGCTTTGCTTGTAAATTCAAATAATGAACCCATTCCAAATGAAATACACGTGATAATTATCATGCACCTAAGCACCCTTTACTTCTTTAACTTCTTTAATAAGTTAAAGAAAATACATCTGTTGCAATTTGAGTTCTCGAGAAACTTTAAGTGACTTGAAATCACTCAAATGTGGATTTTTGCTCCTTTTTACTAATTGAAAGGTCCCTCAAAAGCAGCCTTCAATTCAAAACCACACACATATCCCAACAAAGAGGCTGCATTGCCGTCTCTTTTCGACAAAAAGTACTTTATACTACATTACTCGTGACACTGATAGACATGCTGACGTAATATTAGAGGTGGCAAAATGGATCTAGAATCCATATTTTAACCCATATTAAATAATGCATGTCATAAATGGGTTGCCTTAACTTTTAAAAATAGGCTTAAACAAGTCATAAATGGATCACTTAACAACTTACATAGGTTGATAACTAACCAAGTTCTAATCCATATGAAAAATAGAAAACAAACCCATTTCTACCATATCAAGTGGAGTTGGAGATGTCAAGTCAATTTCTATAATTTTTTATTTTTTTATAATTTTTTATTTTATTTATTTTCTTTTTTATTTTGTTTCTATCTTTTTCTCTCTTTTTTCTTCTCAGTCTGACAGGGATGGCCAGCCAACCCTCTCCGGTCACAAGCGAGGGCCAACTTGACAACAAGTGAGGGCCGGCAACCCTTGCCTGCAGCCGGCATGGGCTTCGCGACCCTCGCCTGCAGCCGGCAAGGGCTTCGCGACCCTCGCCCACGACTAATGAGCGCCTCGCAACCCTGACCCAGTGGCTAGCGTACGTCGTTGGCCCTTGCCTATTGGTTGATGAGGGTCGGCCAGAGACCCTTGCCGGACTTAGAAGAAAAAGAAAAGAAAAAGAAAAAAATTCAAAAATTCAATTTTTTTAAGAAAATTGTCTACTAGATTTACATTGCATGAAAGTGTTTTAGCAATACAATTTAAAAAAAAAATCATACGAAACAAGCTTTCCTAGATTGGGTTAAATATGGAAGTGTTTTAGCAATATGAGTCGGGTCAGATATGAGATGGATCAAGCATAAGTCAAGAAATTTACATTGTAATAAAGGATCATAAATGGGTTAAATGGGTTGATTTGAGACTAACCATTTATGACCCAATTCACCTGTCTGATAGATCTACGCATGACATTAAAATTTTTATTACTTGTCCAAAAAATTACTGCAAATAAACTCACATGCTGGTTCGCATGATATTATATCAGTATGTCACGTGACGTGACTATATTATCTACTTTGATGCCCGTCAATGCTGGAATTATAAATGCTCTGAACATCCTTATGATAAGAACTAGCTTATTGAAATAAATACAGAAAAAGAAAGCATCGCAGAAGCATATAGCACAGTCCATCAAACATATAGTAAAAACCTCGGATCTCTGATGCAAGTACTTCGTGGGGAAGAAGGAAATGGACACCAAGAAACCGTATGCGGTGGTTGTGATTGTCCAAGCGATCTACGCGGGCATGTCCTTGCTCTCAAAAGCAGCGTTCAACGGCGGCGTGAACAACTTCGTCTTCGTCTTCTACAGACAGGCTGCTGCCACGATTTTCTTGGCCCCTCTTGCCTTCTATTTCGAATGGTAAAGTTAATAACTTAGCAGACTCTGTTCTTCTTCTTTCTCAATTATGATGTCTAAAATTCATTACCCAAGATTTTGGCTACTTTCATGATTTGGTTTCTTGATCCCAGGAGAACTGCTCCTTCCCTATCTTTTGCGACTTTATGCAAGATATTTCTAATATCCTTATTGGGGTGAGTATTGCGAATCTCTATTTGACTGACTAAAGAACGTAATAATATGCAATGTCATGGACTACAAAAGAAAGGAATAATCTCTCTGTTATTCCACAAATGTAATATAGTGAGTCCGTTGGAGCTTTCTTGAGAATTTCAGGATCACTGCGTGCTTGGATATCTATGGCGTAGCCCTCGTGTAAACACCAGCAACTTTGGCGGCTGCGACTACAAACTGTTTGCCTGTCATAACCTTCTTCTTGGCAGTTTTGCTCAGGTGAAACTTTAATTTTTGTGAGCTTTATTTATTCATGTATAACGGAGGTATTAATAAGATGACTATAACATTGATGAAGCCTCTTCTTTCCCTTTTCTTTCTTTTTCTTTATCCATTTGGTGTTTTTGGGGGATGAGAGAAGACACGAAGGAAATATTATTATAATTAGTTAATGAAAAGCAAGAGAGGAATGATCTCTTGCAAACTTATATTGGACCTAAAATTATTTGCAAAATCTAAGCTTGATTAAACTCCAGTAGAAGTTTTGGCCTAAAAAACCTGAGTTGAACTTAAACAATGAAGTATTTGACATGATATAGCTCAGGCCGACTAGCACAAAGCACGTGAATATCTCAGTTTGAGTAGCTCAATTATTGCTCGAACTTAAATCTGACAACTCCAGTGTAATATATAGGTATGTACCAACTTGTTTTTTTATATTTTTGTAGGCAGACAAATCAACTCAAGGTGTATGAATTTTGTATACATCTTAGATAAGACTATAGAGTCCTTAGAATCGACCATTATGAAACTCGAAATTAGGTTCAATTGATAGTCGTGCGACTTGGACACAATAAGAGTCGGAGCCATATGCATGAGTGAGTTGTCTCGAAGTTAAAGTCCACAGTATAGTTCTTTTATGCAGGATCATGTACACCTGGAGCGACTTCTTCTTGTGGTTCGATTGAGCAATCACAGGATATGCGAAAAATGAATTGATCATGCCTGTCTATCTGCATGACAAATCATATTTTCTGGTGGGAAAAGTCAACATGATTTAGCATGCATTGCTTCCATTTTTTAGGTCAATACGTGATGTAGAACAGTTAGCCTGTGATTATCTTGAAGAATGTGATCGCCGTAATCGCCGGAAATCTCGACAGTTTTTCTGATTAGGCAGTTTTTTTTACTTTAGGCAATTTCGAATTATCAACATTTCGTTTGATTTTATTAGATAAGATTAGATTTGCTTTGCTTTGATGTTATCTTCATTAATTCGGATATCTTTAGAAGTCCTATCATTATAAAAGGACGTCCAGCTTTGTATTCAGACATTATAAAATTGAATTGAATTCCAGTCGAATCATGGAAGAGTTTTCCAAGTTATCGCTTCTTTCTGTGTCATTTGATATCAGAGCAGGTCTCTCCTGTTACGATAGTGAATAACATGATGTCAATCTCCCCGCTGCTGAGGGCCGTGAGAACGAGCCTATTACGTGGGCTGAGTTCAATTAGTTCGTGGATCAAACCAATCGGACCTTTCAAGAGATCCTTGATGCCATCCAGCGTTTGTCTGCAAACCATGCACCTGGTGTTCTTCCAGCCGAGCAAATTCCTATCGTTCGTGATCCTAAAGATGCTATGGGGCATGGAGGAATTCCCCAACATAGGCGTCAAGACTATGTCAAGGATACAGACGACGAAGATGATGATTTCCAAGAGATGCAGATTCGTGGTGGTCGCCGATACAAGGGATTCCAGGAGGAGCATGTTCGTGGGGATCGACAGCAAGGGGGCTATCGACGAGATCCTGAGCAGTATCAACTAAAGGTGGATCTCCCTACTTTCAATGGAAATTTCGATATTGAAGATTTCCTTGACTGGCTTTGGGAGGTCGAAAAATTCTTCGACGCTATGGATATTGACGAGGATCGCCAAGTGAAACTTGTGGCGTACAAGTTGAAGGGTGGTGCTTCAGCTTGGTGGGAACAGACTCAATTGACGCGACGTCGACAAGGCAAGGCTCCTATTCGATCATGGGGTCAAATGAAACAGAAGATGAAGAAGAGGTTCCTCCCAACGGACTATGAGCAACTGTTACTTCAGCAATTCCAGAATTGCCGACAATCAAATAGATTGGTCCAAGCTTATACGGAAGAGTTCCTTCGACTCTCCGCTCGCAATAACCTGGATGAGTCCGAGGCACAACAAACTACTAGGTACATTAATGGTTTGCAACTTAATATCCAGGATTGGGTTTCTTTGCATCGACTATTCTCTATCGAAGACGCCCAGGATATGGCGCGAAAAATTGAGGTGCAATTGGAAACGACTAGCCCTAGTACTTGTGGTAGCAATTATTCGAGTCATGGGTCATTCGGGAAAGGAAGACAGCATGATGTTGCAAGTTCTTCTAGTCGACAAGCCCCTGATTCAAGTCGAGCTCCAGGGGGTACTACTGGGATGCCTAAGGAAGCAATCGCACAAGCAATCGCACTTTCAATCAGAATACCTAGAATCCATATGCCAAGCCCCAACCGATCAAGTGCTACAAGTATAACGAGTTAGGCCATCGTTCCGGTGATTGTCCTCATCCTAGAATGGCCAATATTGTTCAACATGACGAAGATGTGTATGAGGAAGATTGGGAAAATGAAGAAGAAGTGGGAGTGGAAGATGAAGTGGGCGAGCAAGTTAATTGTGTTGTGCGCCGTCTATTGCTTGCTCCGCGGATAGAAGATACCTAGCGGAATCAACTTTTTCGCGCTCGTTGTACTGTCAACGGCAAAGTATGCGATATCATTATTGACAACGGAAGTTGCGAGAACATAGTGTCAAAGGCCTTGGTGGATCACTTGCAACTAAAGACGGAGCCTCGCATCCTGCGCCCTACACAATTGAGTGGATACGCAAGAGAGCAGAACTTAAGGTAAACCAATTGTGCCGTTTAACTATTTCGATCGAGAAATCATGCCAAGATACTATTGTCTGTGATGTTGTAGAGATGGATGCGTGTTATGTTTTACTGGGTCGGGCATGGCAATATGATGTTGATGCTACACATCGAGCTAGGGAGAATACGTATTTTTTTTTTGTGGAAAAGGATTAAAATTACTTTGAGACCGAAGAGTAATTCCCCTTAGATTGTAAAGAAGCAGAATGCAGTGGTTATGATGAACATCCGAAAGCGTGAAGGGATGTATATGATTGTGGACAAGGGTGACCAGCAAGTTGTGGTTCATGTTCCCGACATTCTTAAGCCCTTATTAAAGGTATTCAGTAATGTTATGCCTGAGGATTTACCTAACGGATTACCTCCTTTGAGGGATATCCAGCATGAGATTGATTTTCTTCCAAGTGCTAGCCTTCGTAATTTGCCGCATTATCGGATGAATTCGAAGGATAATCAGATTCTACAGGAGCAGGTGGGAGAGCTCCTTCGGAAGGGCTTCTTGCGTGAAAGCCAAAGTCCATGTGCAGTTCCTGTGCTTCTCATGCCAAAGAAAGACGACACCATGCGTATGTGTGTAGACAGTCGTGCCATTAACCAGATTACTGTCAAGTATAGGTTTTTGATTCCACAACTTGATGATATGCTAGACAGACTTGCTGGATCACGAATTTTTATGAAGATCGACCTTCCAAGCGGATACCATTAAGTTCGCATCCGTCCTAGCAATGAATGGAAAATGGCCTTCAAGACAAGTGTGGATTTGTACGAATGGCTTATCATGCCGTTTGGACTCACTAACGCGCCTAGTGCTTTCGTGCGTTCGATGACTCATGTTCTCAAACCTTTTATTGACAAGTTTGTAGTAGTTTTCTTTGATGATATACTCATATATAGTCCGGATGGGCGTCAACACATAGAGCACTTGAGGGATGTCCTACTAACCTTGCAGCAAAATAAATTGTTCATTAATCTGAAAAAGTGTAGCTTCATGACAGAACGCCTCTTGTTTTTGGGTTTTGTTGTTGGCGCGGATGGACTTCACGTTGATGCAAATAAGGTGGCCATGATTTGCAATTGGCCAGTTCCAAAGAATGTTGGCGAGGCTCGAAGTTTCCATGGCCTTGCAATATTCTATAGGCGTTTCATTCGAGATTTCAGTACTATTATGGCCCCGATCACTGACTGTTTAAAAAGAGGCAAATTCCATTGGGGAGATGAAGCTTCGGTCAGTTTTGCTCTTATAAAAGAAAAGCTCTCCACGGCGCCGGTATTGATGCTTCCTGATTTTGAGAAAGTGTTTGAGTTAGACTGTGATGCTTCCAGTGTCGGGATTGGCGCTGTCCTTTCCCAAGAAGGTAAACCTATTGCCTTCTTTAGTGAAAAACTTAATGAAGTTCGCCAGCGTTGGTCGACGTATGAGCATGAATATTATGCTGTCGTGCAAGCTATAAAGCATTGGCGGTCTTATCTTTATCAGCAGGAATTTATTCTTAACACCGATCATCATGCTCTTAAATATATCAAGAGTCAGAAGCACTTAAATCGAATGCATGCACGATGGGTTTCTTTTTTGGAGCAATTTAATTTTGTGCTTCATCACAAAGCAGGCCATTTAAATAAAGTGGTAGATGCGCTGAGTCAACGTGCTACGACACTCGTGACCATGTGCACTGATGTTGTCGGTTTTGATCACCTATGTTCTCTTTATCCTGAGGATGATGATTTTGGTGAGATATAGGAGAAGTGTTCTAAAACAGGTTGTCATGGCGATATGATAATTCAAGAAAAATTCTTGTTCTTTGGCAATAGATTATGCATTCCTCGTGGTTCCTTGCGTGAACAACTCATTTGAGAGCTTCATGGTGATACTCTCGGCGGACATTTGGGGCGAGATAAAACTATAGCCTTGGTGGAAGAACGGTCCTATTGGCCTCAACTGAAGCGAGATGTGGGGCAATTTGTCAATAAATGCTACATTTGTCAGACCGCTAAGGGCTACTCTCATAACACTGGTCTTTATACCCCTTTGCCTATTCCTTCAGGTCCTTGGGTAGACATGTCGATGGACTTCGTGTTGGAACTTCCTCGCACTCAACGGAGTTTAGATTATGTTTTCGTGGTGGTTGACCAGTTTTCAAAGATGGCGCACTTCATCCCTTGTAAGAAAACTTCGGATGCTTCGCATGTAGCAAGTTTATTCTTTCGTGAAGTAGTCCATCTCCATGGTGTGCCAAAGACAATCACTTCCGATCATGACACGAAATTTCTGAGCCATTTTTGGCGTACTTTATGGCGTTTGTTTGGGACTGGTTTACAATATAGTAGTTCTTTTCATCCCCAAACGGATGGTCAAATAGAAGTTGTGAATCGTACTATGGCAGATATCATTCGCTGCCTTTAAAGTGATATGCCTAAGCAGTGGGACTGGTATCTTGCTCCTGCTGAGTTCGCTTTCAACAACTCGGTTAACCGCTCTACCGGTACATCTCCGTTTCAGGTCATTTATGGGCGTACACCACAACATACTCTGGATTTGGTTCCCTTGCCCAAGATTCCTAGCTATAGTGTCGTGGCGGAGAATTTGGCGACCAGGATCAATGAAGTCCAAGCTGCTATTGCTAGTCAATTGGCTGCTTCTAATTCAAAGAATAAGGAGGATGCTGGCAAACGGCGACGTTCAAAAATTTGAGGTAGGCGATGAGGTAATGGTTTTTCTACGAAAGGAGCGTTTTCCTGTAGGTACCTATAATAAACTGAAGCACAAGAAGATTGGTCCTTGCCGCATCCTGAAGAAGATCAACGACAATGCCTATGTAGTTGACCTTCCTGGTCATCTCAACATTTCCCCTACATTTAATGTGGCAGACTTATTTGAGTATCATGCTCCCGATACAACCCTCTATCCTAATCATAACTCGAGGGCGAGTTTTCCCGAAGAGAGAGGGAATGATGTAAAACAGTTAGCCTGTGATTATCTTGAAGAATGTGATTACCGTAATCGCCGGAAATCTTGACAGTTTTTCTGATTAGGCGATTTTTTTTACTTTAGGCAATTTCAAATTATCAATATTTCGTTTGATTTTATTAGATAAGATTAGATTTTATTTTATTAGATAAGATTAGATTTGATTTGCTTTGATGTTATCTTCATTAATTCAGATATCTTTAGAAGTCCTATCATTATAAAAAGACATCCAGCTTTTTATTCAGATATTATGAAATTGAATTAAATTCCAGTCAAATCGTGGAAGAGTTTTCCAAGTTATCGCTTCTTTCTGCGTCAATACATCATCTTCCATTCCCTCAAATGTTGCATCCATTTGCTTTTCTAACTTATCATACCACCTTCGGTATGTTTGTGTGTGGTTGTGTGTGTGTGTGTGTGTGTGTGTGTGTGTGTGTGTGTGTGTGTGTGTGAGAGAGAGAGAGAGAGAGAGAGAGAGAGAGAGAGAGAGAGAGAGAGAGAGAGAGAGAGAGAGAGAGTAGCTTAGATTGAATGGACTTGGTGTTTGGTTTGGTGGATTATCACATGCGTTCGACCATGAATCAAACTTTTTCACCCTCCTTTACTTCCTCAAGGACTCATTTGGTATGAAAGAAGATTCGAAACAACTCAAGCCACTTTTAAGGCCTTTATGCCAGACTTTCCCCTCCACACAGGGAGAGATGCTCTTGCAAAGAAATACCTCGACTTTGCTTGATGGAACATCATGACCTAGGTTTGCTATACTTTCTTGAGAGAGAGAACGCTTTGCGAGAAGCTTTATCATTTGTTAGTCTTTTGTTTTTCTGGTCAGATATTTGCTAGAGTCTAGCAAGTCACTTTACAAAAAAATTTGTCAACAGATATTAAAGGACTTGCCGTTTTCATGTATGTGCATGCATGAAATCTTACTAGTGAACTGCAACACGGTTAGAAAATCTGCCGCCATAGTCACCACTGTTCTCCTAACATGAAAGAAACCGATGATATAACCTCATAGGAACAAAAACTCTGGATTGATGCGAACTCTCCTTTATTTTCGCATCAAGTGAGGTATGGGAATTGTGCAAAAGCAATAATGAAGCTCTACACTTCTTTATTATCTAGATCAGACCCTCACCACTATCTCATCGACCTATTTGGGCTACTACTGTAATCCCTTGATCCCTTGAGCCCAATCATTGCTTTGCCAAAATGGTATAGTAATTGAGTCTTTTCATTTAGTCTAATCAATGATGTCTCACTCCATTTGGGAGGCCTTGTCTCTGTTTATGGAGGTCCTCAATGGAGCAACAGTATTATCAATTGGTTCATTGGCAAGTGAAGCTCCAAAGTCCTCCGTCCCACAATGCCATCACATGTGTTGTATCTTGTCGACCCCAACAACACCCATACTTCAAAAGGAATGACTGTTTTGTTCATATTCCAAGCAACAGTTGTATGTATTAGATTTTGGAAGCGAATGAAACATAAGGTTAAAGAGTCCGAACAATATGAAAAAAGGACACGTCTTACTCACGTGACCAATGACACCTTCTGCACATGGGAATTTTAGGTTCCGTTTATCTCGCAAAAAATATTTTCCTCATTTTTCAGTGTTTGGATCGCTTAGGAAAATGAGTCAATGGAAAATCTATACTTCAACTCAGGAAAATGATTTCCTCTTTAACAAACCAAAAATCATTAAAATATGACTAGAATTTGGTGGATCTCCCATGCCCGAGCCTGGGTCTATGAGGCTGAAACCTGGGATCTCGATGCCCGCGTCGGGTTCACCAAGGTTGGGCCCAAGAGCCAAGCGCTCACACCTCGATCCATCAAGGCCGAGCTCGGGAACCCGACACCACACCAAGTCCTACAAAGCTAGGCCCGGGCAAGTCTCCATTGAGGTTAGGCCTGGGACCCCTCAATACCCATGCTCCAATCCTCGACGCCAGCGCCCAAGTCCATTAAGGCTGAGCTTGAAACCCCAGTGCTCGCATCCAAGTTGATCGAGATCGAACCTGGGTCCATTGAAGCTGAGCCTACGACCCCAGTGTTGGGCCCAAGCCTAGCCTTGATGAATACTAGTGACCCGAGCACGAACACCGGGGTCAAGCACTTGACCTTTGTGGACCCAAGCCCTGCCTCGATGGACTCGAGCTCAGGTGCCAAGTATCCGGGCAGGGGAACCGGATCCTTGAACCTGGCCTCTATGGACTCGAGCCAGGGTGCCAAGGAGCCAAGTTCTCAGGCCTGGCTTTTGTGGACTCGGGATTGGTGCCCATACTCTTGCCCAAGACCTAGGTAGCCATGCCCGAGTCCCTGATGCTTGAGTCAAGTTCCATCGAGACTAGACCTAGGAACTAGTGCCCGTACCTGATTTTTTGGCTCTCCATACACAAGTCACTAGTACCTGAATAATGTAGGACTATTTAGGAAAATCAAATCATATTTTCCTTACCAAACAACAAAAAATATTTTCCAATTCATTTTTACTTTTCAATCAAACACAAGAAAATATTGTAATTTTTCCGGAAAACATATTTTCACAAATGTCATATTTTTCGCGAAAGAAATGGAGCTTCAAAAGCAATGGTTTTTCAGGATGGAAAAGTTGAGATTGAGGACAACCCCAGGGATGGCAAAGCTTGCGGGTGTGATTGTGTGCTTGGGAGGAGCAGTGACCTTGGCCTTTTACAAGGGTCCACACATCAAACTCTGGTGCCATCATATTTTGCTTCATGGGCATCACAACATAAATAGACCATCGCGTCCTTCTTCGGGCATGATTTGGGTCAAGGGTTGCTTCCTTATGCTCTCTTTCAATTTCTGCTGGTCTTTGTGGCTTGTTTTGCAGGTACAGAAAAACTCCATAACATCTTCATCAAGCATACACACGTGATACCCTCTTTGCATGTTCCTGGTGGAGTTGCTTAGGACCTAGTTATGGACCTTGCGATTGCGTAAAGAATGACTTTTGGATTGCTGACTCACATATGCCTTTTTTAGGGACGGATAATAAAGAGTTACCCCTCGAAGCTGATGCTCACAACGCTGCAATGTTTCATGAGCTCAATCCAATCGCTTGCCATTGCCATTCCTTTGGTGAGAGACCCTACTCAATGGAAACTGGGTTGGAACTTCCGCCTCCTCGCCGTGGCTTATTGTGTGAGTTCACTAATCTTTTCTCTCAACTGCTCCATACATAGCCCAATAGATTATTTCTCCTGATGAATTTGTTTGCTATTTGATATGACAAACAGGGAATGGTGGTAACTGGGCTGACATACTATCTACAAGCTTGGGTCATTGAGAAAAGGGGGCCAGTTTTCCTAGCCATGTCCACACCACTGGCTCTCATGATCACGATTCTCTTTTCTGCATTTGTTCTGTGTGAGAAACTCACTTTTGGAAGGTACTAACATTACCATTTAATTCATCAATTCAAATTATTTTCTTCTTTTTGTAGAATTCCTTGGTGATTGTTATTAATGTCCCAAATGTGTGGGCTTTCTTTCAGTATTCTTGGTGGGGTTTTGCTAGTTGGAGGACTGTACAGCGTTTTGTGGGGGAAAAGCAGGGAACAAACGCTGGACCAGGGAAATTGCAAGCCTCCTGAGGTTGATCAAGAATGCTCACAATTCAAACGAGTCGAGGCTTCTCATAAATCACCAGACATAATTGTCTAAATCTCTCATTCTGGGACAAAAAAAGTTCCCAATTAGGCAGAGATTATAGTTAAGGTAGTCTGATTATTGCAATAAAAATACAGTTGAGATTCACAGTTTTGAGGAAAGTGTGCCCTCTGCTAGCAGGCTTTATTCTTGCTTGTTCTAAATTTGAATTATATACTCAATACATAAGTGCGCAAACACTAAATGCAAATAATAATAAATGCATAATTTAAACATAAATCGAAACCGAAACAAATCTATAAAAAAAAACAGCCTAAGCCACGTCGGGCAAAATTAATACAAGCCTCCTCGAGACAGGACTCTATGCATACAATTTGGGAATCCCAGTGCATGTTTTATTTAATAAATATTACAAAGATAATCACAATGTACACCCTCGACTACTTATTTTCCAAAAAAAAATGGTTATTAGATAATAAATAGGAAATGTAAAATTGATCCAATCTGTCTATCTCAATAAAGTGTCCTGTGTGAAGGATACATTCTCTTGTGATGTAACCGATCAATCATTAGTAAGATACATACATACACAATGCCACGTAAGACGAAATTCATAGCACTCCGGCTTGGTCCATCACGCTACACCATCTCCATCACGTGGTATATTTATCACATAAAATATTTTCTCGTCCATACATATTAACATAATAAATTAAACGATTCCACTTAATAAATTAATTTGACTAGTACTTTTGAAAAATAATCCTGCTAAAAAAATCAAAGCACATAAAAAGGGGAAGGTTGCATAAATTTCTCCGAACTTTAGGCTTAATACAAGTTTGACCCTAAACATTTAAACAGTACACATTATCCCCCGCCCCAAATTTTCATTTTGATACTGCTGTTAACCGGCTGTTATATTTTCCACTTGACTTATAGGGGGTAAATATGTATTTGCATCTCATTTTTTTATGAAGCTATGTCAAGTTGAAGGATGAGAATTGGAAAATTAAACTATGTACTGACAATTGGTGGGTAGTCTTATCTACCTAACTAACACAGCCTGACATTTGTTATGGGAGTAGAGAGTCGGTTCATGGAGAGACCATGAGAGACTCACTTGGATGCAGTTAGATGTACGCTAAGGTATGCAAAGGTACATTTGATTTTGGGCTTTTGTATAAGAAAGAAACATTGTATGAGGTAGTAGGGTTTTATGATGCTAACTTTGCTGGAGATCGTGACATGAGGCGAATAACTACCAGGTAAATGTTTAGTCTCGGATCAGTAGTGGTGTCATGGTATAGTAAAAGATAGCCAATTGTGTCAGTAGAAACTGAGTAATGGCAGCTAAAGAGGGTACATGGCTAGGAAGCTAAGAATAGAGAAGTAGTAATGGTAGCTCAACAGAGTACATGGCAAGTACAGTTACTAGAGGAATTCCATCAACCGGTCGACTTCCCGACATGGCTATATTTTGACAATCTGCCAGCCAGAAGCTTGGGAAGAATCCTATGTTCCATGCAAGGACTAAGCATGTAAAAGTATCACTTCTTACGAGAAAAAGTATCACTGGACAAGATAAAGATGGGATACGCCAAGACAAGTGATCAAGTTGCACACCAAAGGACTTGGAGCTGCTAAGTTCGAAAAGTTTCGAAGGCAAGTTGGTATAATTGCAAGGTCTGCGCTAAGAGAGAGTAGCCAGGAAGGGGGAGTCTTGAAGAAGCGCCGCCTCTCTCTCTCTCTCCCCTTTTCTCGATTTTCTTTTCTCTCACGATTTTTCCTCCCTTTCTAGAAGCCACCTTTTCCAGAATTTTCCTACCAACTTGAGCAAGTTGGAAAGTTGACAACTTGCTAAAGAAGAGTGTGGAGACTTCCTCCACCGACGTAGCACCAGTATAAATAGGCAAGACCCCCTTCCAATTATACTTAGTAAGACTGAAGCAAACATATGGTGTGAGCATTCGGTCTCCAAGCGTGAGAAGTGAATTAAATGTGAGGTTTGCATGGGAGTGAGTGTAAAATAATTGTGTATCTGAAGCAAATGTTGTGAGATAAGAATACCGTACATGCCACAACTTTCGTACAACACTTGCTTGAGTATTATAAAAAAATTTTCGATCACCTGAGTGTCATAATTAATGTACTGCGCTCACTTCAGGGCCATAGCTATTAATCCGATCGCTTGAGTGTCATTTAACTTTTCAATCAATCACTTGAGTGACATAACTTTTTATAAACGTTCACCACAAGTGCCATGTCATGTCAAATTTTCGGCACTTGGGTGAACATTTTTAAAAATATTTAGCACTTAAGTGGTTAATTGAAAGTTGTGATACTCAAGTGAATATTTTTTGAGAAGTTGTGGCACTTAAGTGAGCGTCGTGTCTGAACAAAAAAAAATGAGTGCCGTACGAAAGTTATGACACTTGTAGTATTCTTATCTCCAAATATTTTATATAAATAGTAAAGGTATTTTTTAATTGCTATTTTGAAGAATAGCAAGTGCGGGGCTCACTCAACAGCACATGGCTTCTCACCTAAAATTAAGATCTTGATTCTATGTTGGTTTCTACTCTGTATGACCTCTTGGGCCAGAAACAAAAGGAAGTAGCTTTTGTATGAATTCCCAAGTGCATAAATGTGCGGGACCTAATATATCGAATGACTGCCAAAACAGAAACACGTTGATTATTTAACTTAATGAATTTTTTCCTATATAATACGGCAAACAGTGAACAGTGGTAACTAGGCTGACATTTTATGGGAAAATTATCTAAAAAGTCCTAAAACTATCGCACATTTGCTATTTTAGTCTTAAACCTTTCAATTTTGCCAATTAAATTCTAAATATTTTCACATTTTGTTGTTTAAGTCCATTCTGTTAATTTTTTGCCAGAATTCTCTAGCGTGGATACCAATCGTCTTACGTGGCACAACTGACGGTAACATGGATAAATTTTATTGATTTTTTAATACTTTTTCAAATTATTTTAATTATTTTTATATTTTTTATTTCTTTTTCCTTTTCTTTTTCTTTTTTTTTTCGCTCTTCTTCCTTTGATAATTGTCCAGCCTCAGCGATGGCCAGCAATCGGCTAGAGGCTACGACCGGCGAGGGTCGGCCTCGCCAGCCTCAGGCGAGGTCGCCCTTGCCAAGATTTGGCAAGGGATGACCTTGTGAGGCCGCAAGCGAGGCTCGCCCTCGATAGATCCGGCAAGAGCAAGCCTCGCCCAAGGCCAACGAGGTCGTCCTTCGCTAGATCCCTACGAAGGCGACCTCCTCACTAGTCATAGCCTTTGGCTAGTAGCTGGGTGATCGGCAAAGGAAGAAGAGGGAAAAAAAATAAATAATAAATAATAATTTTAAAAAAAAAATTCTGGAAAGGAGGTATTAGCAAGCATAACTTCATCGGCTGGCTAGCTTGTAGAGATAAACTACAAACAGCAGAAATCATATCACGTTGGAAGCCTGAAGTAGATATTCATTGCAATATTTGTATGTCTAGTCTGGAAAGCAGAGACCATCTATTCTTCCGGTGCACCTGGACTGGAAGTATTTGGCGCACTATTCTTGCACAATACGGAATCCAACGTCCTGTAGAAGGATGGAATGATGAACTTAAATGGATGATCAAGGCTACAAAAGGTAAGGACTTGGCGGCAAGACTTATGAAGGTATCTTTCCTAGCAATCATATACAGCAGTTGGATGGAGCGTAATCGTAGACGCTTTCAACAAAAGTCAAATGACGCCCTTATCATTTTGGCTAAAGTTCGCAAACTTGTTAGAGAGCGAGCTCCGCACTACAAATCTTTTAGACCGTCCCGAACAAATGAAACTTTGGCTACTATATGGAGACTCCCCCACTCCATTTTTTTGTAATCTAAGTTCTATTTGTAATGCTGGGGAATGCCCCTAAGCTTCTGTACGTCATCTTATAAATACTACTTACATTTACACCAAAAAAATAATTTTAAAAAATTCAAAATAATTAAAAATTCAAAAAAAATATTAATAAATTTTGTCTACATCAGCGTCGGTCGTGCCACATAAGACGACTAGAGTTCACGTAAACGAATACTGGCCAAATGGACTCAATCGGAAAAAGGTAAAAAAAGTATATGACTCAATTGGAAAAATTGAAAGATTTATGACTGAATTGACAAAAGTGCAATAGGTTTATAACTTTTTGAACAATTTTACCGACATTTTATCTACAACTAGGGTCATTGAGAAAAGGGGGCCAGTTTTCCTAGCCATGTCCACGCCGCTGGCTCTCGTTATCACGATTCTCTTTTCTTCATTTCTCCTGTGTGAGATCATCACTTTTGGAAGGTAGTAACTAACGTTATCATCCATATTCATCCATTCAAATTACTTTCTTTTTTTGTGGAATCCATTGATGATTGTGATTCGTGTCCCAAATATGTGGGCTTTTTTCTTCAGTATTCTTGGTGGGGTTTTGCAAGTTGGAGGGCTCTGTAGTGTTTGTGAAGGAAAAGCAGGGAACAAAGCCTGGATCAGGGAAGTTGCGAGCCTCCGGAGGTTGACCAAGAATGCTCACAAATCAAACAAGAGGAGGCTTCTCATATATCAGTAGACATACTTGTCTGAATCTCTTCCTCTCTCTGAGAAAAAAGGTTTCGAATTAGGCAGAGATTACAGCTAAGGTAGTCTGGTTACTTGTAATAGAAATATGTACTTGAGGAGAAAATATTCAGTGGTTTATTAGTACCACGTCACGTGCCCACGTGGTGTATATTTGCTCGCGTGGATCCATTAAAAAATCGGCACGTGGCATCTGACGTGGAGAGACACGGAGAAAGAGAAAGCCCTATTATGGGAGGCTCTCTCTCCTCTGCACCTTACTCCCGCTCAATGAAGACCTAGGGAAGGCGCGAGCATTAATTGCCCTCATCTCTCCTCGTTCTTTTTCAAGTTTGAATGAAAAATCTCTCACTTTCTCAAACTCTTCTCCTTCTCTGCCGCTCCCTTCCCAGATTGTTTCTCTCCCTCCTCCTTTCATCTTCTTTTTGTGTTCTTTGCTTCATCCTTCCGGCGAAAAGCGGACGGCCTGTCCCCTCGTGGCCGTCGGCTCCGCCACGTCGCCGTCGCCTCCACCTCGTGGTCGTCGGCTCCGCCTCGTGGCCGTCGCTTCCGTTTCGTGGTTGTTGGCTCCGCCTTGTGGCCGTGGGCTCCGCTCATCACCATCGGCTCCGCCTCGTCACCTCCGCCACGTGGCCGTCGGCTCTGCTTGTTGACGAGGCTCCGTCTCGTGGCCATCGTTTCTGCCTTGTGGTCGTCGGCTCTGCCTCGTGGCCGTGGGCTCTGCTCGACTCGTTCTGCTTCGTGGCCATCGGCTTCGGCTCGTCGCCTCCGCCTTGTCACCTCCGCCACGTGGCCTTTGGCTCCGCTTGTTGCCGTCGACTCCACCTCGTGGCCGTCGCTTCTGCCTTGTGGTCGTCGGCTCTGCCTCGTGGCCGTGGGCTCCACTCGTCGCTGTCGCCTCTGCCCCGTCGCCTCCGCCTCGCAGCCGTGGGCTCCGCCTTGTGGCTGTGGGCTCCGCTCGACTCGTTCTGCCTCGTGGCCATTGGCCTTGTGACCGTCAGCTTCGGCTCGTTGCCTCCCCCTCGTGGCGTGGGCTCCGCTCATGGCCGTGGGCTTCACCTTGTGGCCGTTGGCTCTGCCTCGTGGCGTGGACTCTACTCGTGACCGTCGGCACCGCCTAGTTGGAGGAAGTAATGTTCCTATTGGCTGCATAACAAAGAGCCAAGACAAAAACAAAATTGGCTTGCAAAGAAGTGAGTATGTCCTTTTCTATAATGATTGAAACGTGCACACTCCCGTGAATTGAGTAAGGATCATAAGCACCGATAAGGCACAAAATTTTGTTGTTTATTAGAATAGGTCAGGTATCACTCTAAGTAGTACTTTCTCATTGGAAACTACAAAGCAAATACTCAACAGTAGGATTCATCAACAACTTCTCAGCCGAGTGAATCCAAACAAGCACTGAGTAATTAAAGTTTATATAGAATAGACATACGGACAAAAGTTTAAAGTGCAATAGCGCCCACTGTAATCAATATGAATGAAACCTGCCAAGCTATGATAATTTTGTAATCTTTTGTACTCGAAGTGAGTATGTCGTTTTCTATTATGATTGAAATATGCACACTTCGCAATCTTTTATACTCACTTACATTTGCACGAATTTTCGACAGGTTATTCTGAGTACTTCACTGCTAGCTGGATTTATTCTCAGGACAAATGGGTATAAATCATCTTTTTATAATTAAAGTTTATTTTCTCTTTATATGCCTTATTTAAATGACTAGATTTTTTTATTTTAATAATTTGTAGAGGCTGCTGAGGATAATATCATCGTGCATAATGTTGATAAAGAATTTGAATTTAGAATTGGCATGATATTTGCTAATGAGGATGAAGCATATAAGACATACAATGCATATGCAATTTTCAAGGGATTTGGAGTGAGAAGAGGACAAAAGGCAAACACTAGTAAAGGAATATTGCGAACATGCACATTTCTTTGTAATTGTGAAGGATACTCTCCACCAATCCCACCTCATGAACAAAGAGATGTTTATAGGACAGTGAAGAGAACCGGATGTCAAGCTTGCATAAAATTCAAAATTGAAAATGGAGTTTGGATAGTCGACAAGTTTAAGGATATTCATAATCATCCTTTCATTGACGATAAACAGAAACATTTGATACGATCATACCGACATATGACAGATACTAATAAAAGTATTTTGACTTCAATGGCTGAAGCTGGTATAAGGGCTACGAAAGCGTATTCTTACCTGAGTGGTGAAGCGGGAGGACAGGAGAATATTGGTTTTACTTTACGTGATTGTCAAAATTTCTTACAATCGAAGAGAAGGGACTCGATTAGTGCGGGTGATTGTCAAAGTCTCATTAATCATTTTAATTTCTTACAATCAAATGGAAGCAATTTTTCTTATACATTTCAACTGGATGAGGATCAAAGACTAACCAACTTTTTTTGGTCTGATGGTGTATCCAAGCTGGACTATGAAAGTTTTGGAGATGTGGTGGTATTTGATACAACTTATCGTACAAATAAGTACAATATGATATGTGCACCTTTCGTTGGCTTGAATCATCATTGGAAGAATGTTTTCTTTGGTTGTGCATTTCTATTTGATGAAACTATTGCTTCTTTTGTTTGGGCATTTCAATCCTTTTTAGAGGCAGTGGGTATAAAGCACCAAAGACTATTTTCACCGATCAAGATCATGCCATGGCAAATGCCATTAAGACTGTTCTTTCAATTAGTAATCATCGTTTATGTGTATGGCACATTGCGAAAAATGCTACGCATCGTATTGGGCATCTCCTTAGAAAATCAGGTTTTCGTGATAACTATTGGCATAAGCTTTTATATCATTGTGAATCCGAATTGGAAATGGAGAATGTTTGGAAAGCTATGTGTCAAGAATGGAGCTTGGGGGACCACAAATGGTTGGATAACTTGTACCGGCTGCGTCATAAATGGTGTCCTGCATTTGGCCGAGATATTTTTTCCGCAGGAATTAGATCCACACAAAGAAGTGAGAGCACAAATAATGTCTTCCAAGATATGGCGTGTAAGACCATGACTTTGTCTGAATTTGTCAATCATTATGAGAAGCAAGCAGAAAAAATGCGCAACTCCGAAATTGTTGATGATTTTGAGTGTGCTCGAGGAAAACCACATATTATAGTTCAAAATAGTGGAATTTTGAAACATGCTGCAAATGTATACACTCATGTCATTTATAGGAAATTCCAGGATGAGTTCTTGCATGCTTTGTCTGTGTTTATTTGTAGATCAGAAATTGATGGGCCAGTGCACACTTATATTGTGGCAACTGAAAGTAGTGAAAGGAGGCATGTTGTTTGTTTTAGTCCAAGTGATTTAACCATTACATGTAGCTGCAAGTTATTTGAAATGCAAGGATGGTTGTGTAGGCATACTTTATGCATCTTGAAACATGTTGTAAATGTTACAAGCATTCCTTCACAATACATTCTGAAGAGGTGGACAAAAGCTGCAAAACAAGGGACTTATTGTGATGTTGGACAAAGCTCTCATGCTGCGGTAGAGTCAAAAACATTGCACTTGAAGAGATTGATGCAATTGGCTTTCAGTGTTATGAATGTTAGTGCAAACCATGATGTTACAGAGGAGCTTCCAACTACAACTTTGCTGGGTCTTCGCTCCCATATCACAAGCAAAATGCAATCTTTGACAGGTAATGATTGTATCAATTTCTTGGTGGAAAGTGATGAAGCTGAAGTTGAAGAAAACGGTGAAATTCAAATACTTGATCCCCTTCGGAGAAGACCAAAAGGTGTACCAAACACTCGGCTGAAGGGCGCTAGTGAAAAGCGAAAGAGAAAAATGTCTTCATGCGCAGGAGGTGCCTCACACAAGGTATGATGCTTGTTTAATTTGATAGAATGATTTTATCAATGAAACGCATGAAGTTATTCTTATACAAAGTATTTAATCAATTAAATGCATGAAGTTATTATGATACTCTTACTTTTGTGCAGGATTGACCCTTGGTTATATTGCTAGCAGCTTGACAATGTCAATTTTTGTGAATACTGAGCTTACAAGCTCAATTTTTGTGGAAATAGCTTGCAGTGATGGCACAATTTTTGTGGAAAAAGCTTGCAGTGATGGCACAAGCTTTGCACCTCTCACAATGTCAGTGTTATTTAGTTCCTTCTCTAATGGTGTTTTGAGTAAATAGCAAGAGGAGCAGTAAGAGTCACCTAAATAACGAAGGAGCAGCAAGAGGAGGTAATGTTGATACTGTCCAAGTGTTCCTAAGATTCAATGAATCAAATCAGATCAGAACATGATTTTTGATGGCACATAATGGACATAATTGTTGCTAGTTAAGAGAAGCTATTGAGTTGAGTAGCTAATTTAATTGGTGATGCCTCTATTAGTGTGTACGGGTTGTAATTCCCAGTATATTCCTGGTCATGGTGCAAGGGTGGCGAGCGGGTTGGGACTCTATTAATATTCTCCCTACAGAGCTTTGGTTTCTTTAAGAAGCACCTCAGCTACTATTGTATTTGGAAACGGCATTGTCTGTTGGTAGGATATCAATCATTTTGATACAAAATTAGAAGTTAGCTGAAACTACAACAGTTTGCAACGGCATCAGAACTTACTGGGTTACTGATTGTTGCTGGTTACCTGAGAAATCCATAGCAGACACTTGAAATTGTTGTGGGGAACTAACAGACTGATTCTCCTTCAAAGTATTTCATGTCATGTTTTACTTGATTCTGGTTTACCTTCAACCGAAGGCAGGTCTGTTGGTAGGTTGGTAGCGACAATCTATTGTATTGATGAATGACAAGAACATAAATTCATCTATTCATGTAACCTAGTAATTGTTATTGCTCATGTGTGCTTTGTTTTCACAGCCTTATGTAAATGAGCCTCATAATCGCGGTTTGCAACTTATAGAACATGAGAGGCTTCTCAACATGACTGTGACTGTAGATAAATTCGGGCTTCAAGTAATTTCTCAACATAAGCTGCTTGAAATTGATATACTTCTCTAATGTTTGACAATTGAAAGCTTTGTTTTGTTGTTTTCAGGTTGCTATTCATGCTATTGGAGATAAAGCAAATGATTTAGTTTTGGATGTGTATTAGTCAACTGCTTCTATAAATGGAGTGAGAGATCGCAGATTCAGGGTGATGTTTTGGCCAAAGCACAGAATTAGCTGTGCTATCTCATTAGACTTTGTCACAGATTGTGGAGGGTTAAGTTTTGACTTTAGTTGATGTTTTGTGAAGAAACTGATTTTTACTGAAGTATTGATTTCAACAAGTAGACTATAAGGTGTATGATGATGCATCAACGTGTAAGGCACAATAAATCCGTAAACATATGATGTGTTTTTTCCATCATTTCCAACATATGATGTGTTTTTTCCATCATTTCCAGTCATCTATTTTTTGAGGAAGACCTTCTGTCAATTAAATTTTCTTGACGGAGCGTGATAAGTGCAACGGTAGTAGCATGAATAGGTATGAATGTCGGGGCTAGATGGAGCTGGAAATTGCTGAATTACTCGGATAAAGCGGATTTGCCACTAAACAACGATTTTATGTTATTTGAACGTTGATCAAGCACAGTCCATCAATCAATTTTAAACGAGTGGGATTAGGCATGTTTGCTAGTTTTTGCAGAATCACCCACCATTTCATTTATTATTTGACAAGTAAAGTACTTATTAGTAACATCATGCCATGCAACCTTTCCACTTATGTCAATTTTCCATATCCCTATCTCCTACACGGCATCATTTAATGACAGAGTGGTCTATGAGACGCTACCTTAGATTGCATATTGGTTTCTTTCGTGTAGCTTAGAACTTGTATCATCTAGGCATTCTGTGTTTAGCGTGAATGGCAAGTTAGATAGATTTCTTGACAGGAATGCATGAAAATGGTTTGCTCTTGACTTACATCCGTATACTGTCAACCTCCTACTCCTATGAGGTAAGACATGATTTTAAAAGTCCCTAAAAAACAAAACAAGGGGATGCGTTCGAATTCTCTCCATCCAACGCTAAATTGTCTGAAGCAATAGTCCTATCCAAACCATTGTTCACTGTGCGCAAGAGCCAATCACCTAATGTACTTACCAGTCAATTTTGAACTGATTTTTACTGAAGATCAAAATTACCTTACAGTGTAATAGTAATAGGGTAATCAAATTGAGTCGACCCGACATAGTGCCAATTTCGAACTCGAGTTCGATTCGATTAATTATGGAATCAAAATCGGACGAGCCAATACCGAATAATCATAAATCACCTCTACATAATCGTCTTAAGAAAGACAAATTCATTGTACTCTAAGTAAAACAAGTTCTACATAACCATCAAGATTAACTCCATAATAATTACCTATATAGTAACATAGATATCACAATTCCAAGAAGGAAAGATACGATGACTCCATATAATATTATCATTGACATAATAAAGCCTATTTTTTTTCTAATCAACTTCAAATCTCCTTTTACGATTGTCAATTCTTCATTTTCGCTTGATGCCTCTCCAGAATTGACTACGTCCACGCTTTTAGGTGAATAGATCCTGCACTCCTCAATATAATCTTCAACCCATTGCACAAAGCCTCGACAATTATCTGTCTGAAAAAAATTAGTGTAAAGCAATATCAAGTATTACAAATGTCACTACATGCACAATATGGTAAATTGAAACACTTACATTACAAGTCGAAGCATAATATAACCTTCCTCAATTAATAGGATTCTTTTGTACTTTTTTTACCATGCATAATTTCCCCTGAGGACATGGACATATCTTTGATGGCAAATCAACCGACCAATTCGAAGATCCTCGAGATGTCATACTAAAGTAATAATATCATATAATCAAAATTAGATTAGATTTAATCAACAAAAAGTAATTCAGACAACAGTTTGTGAATAACAAATCAATGTAATAGATAAGTAAACAAAATCATTTAATAAGACCACTTATCGTGTCTTTACACAGGATAAGCATGTGCTCTAAACTTCACCTCAGTGACCTACAGTGACAAAACTAACAGAGGAACAAAAAAGAAAATCAAGAATTACTGTTGATCAACATCAAACAGAGTTTTTTGGCACTCTAATATAACATCAATTGTCGAAAATATAATAGTTGTGAAGAAACCGAAGATAGTTATACTCACTTGAGAGCTCTCCCAATTAACAATTAACAATTAGTTCTATGAAAACAGCACAGACAACACATCTATTCCTAAATCGTGGTATGTCAAAATTTCACTAATGTTGCAAACTTTAGTTTCCAATTCAATCACTAAGAACCCAGAAAAACCTGAAACTTTGGAGCCGATGGGGCTTCGAAGGCAGAGGTGATGAGCTTGAGGCAGAGCAGACAAGGCAGAGGTAGATTAAAGTTTATAGCAGGACCTGAAATGGACGCGGCAAATCATCGTGCTTTAATATGGTCTCAAATTCCATTACTTGTGGTGGATTAAAGTTCATAGAACCTAACCTGACCGGCTACGTAGGCGGAGTTGACGGCCATGAGGCAGAGCCGATGGAGAGACGGATTAAAGTTTATTGCACCTAACCTGATATGGACCAAGCGGATTACCATGGCTCTAAACAACTTTAATATGAACTATAAATTTATTACTTGTGGTGGATTAAAATTTATGGCACCTAACCTAATTGGCTCTAGCGGCGGACATGGAGGCGGAGGTGGAGGCAGAGGCGACCGCGACGAGCAAAGCCAACAGCCACAAGGCGGAGGCGATGAGGAGGAGGTGACAGCCACGAGGCGGAGGCGGAGCCGATGGCCACGAGCGAAGCCCACGCCACAAGGCGGAGGCGATGAGGCGAAGCCGACGGCCACGAGACGAAGGTCACGAGGCAAAGCCCACGCCACGAGGCGGAGCCGATGGCGACGAGGCAAAACGAGGCAGAGGCCACGAGGCGAAGCCCACAGCCACGAGCGGAGCCGACGGTCACGAGGCCGATGGCCACGAGGCAAAACGACTCGAGCGGAGCCGACGGCCACAAGGCGGAGGCGACGACGACGGCCGCGTGGCGGAGGCGACGGGGCAGAGGCAACAGCCACGAGCGAAGCCCACAGCCACGAGGCAGAGCCGACGACCACAAGGCGGAAGCGACGGCCACGTGGCGGAGCCGACGGCCACGTGGCAGAGGTGACGAGGCGGAGCCGATGGTGATGAGCGGAGCCCACGGCCACAAGGCGGAGCCAACAACCACGAGACGGAAGCGACGGCCACGAGGCGGAGCCGACGACCATGAAGCGGAGGCGACGGCGACGTAGCGGAGCCGACGGCCACGAGGGGACAGGCCGTCCGCTTTTCGCCAGAAGGATGAAGCAAAGAACACAAAAAGAAGATGAAGGAGGAGGGAGAGAAACAATCTGGGAAGGGAGCGGGAGAGAAGAAGAAGAGTTTGAGAAAGTGAGAGATTTTTCATTCAAACTTGAAAAAGAACGAGGAGAGATGAGGGCAATTAATGCTCGCGCCTTCCCCAGGTCTTCATTGAGCGGGAGTAGGGTGCAGAGGAGAGAGAGCCTCCCATAATAGGGCTTTCTCTTTCTCCGTATCTCTCCACGTCGGATGCCACGTGCCGATTTTTTAATGGATCCACGCGAGCAAATATGCACCACGTGGGCACGTGACGTGGTACTAATAAACCACTGAATATTTTCTCGTACTTGAGACTCCGAGTTGTGAGGAAAAGGTGCCCTCCCCTATCTGCCTTTGTCCATGATTGTTCTATATTTGGATTCTGTAGTGTATTGAAGCACGTCGGCATTGCTGTTTCCGTCTGTCCAAATGTACCAGGTGATGGAAGGAATGATCCTCAGATCGAGTGGTTTTGACAATATTTCTATTGTCAATTACACTACGATAAAAACAACTAGAGAGAACTTTTAAACAAACTCAATTTTGTCAACAATTGCGAAGGCATATCAATTTTGTTGTTAAGCCAGCCATTAATGTGCCAAAAACCAAATTCCATTGCAAGAAGGTGAATCGTTAGCAGCAAAACTGTATTCGGCATGATTGATTCTGTGTTTCAACGCAGCTTCGCAAAATCTCTCTTATAGTGTGTTGAGGGATCGAAGTGGAAAAATCAGTCAATTTTACTGAACACATAATGCTACGTTCTCTAAAAAGTTTCACTTTTAATGATATCCAAGCAAAAGGTAAGCAAAAACAGCAACATCATCATCATGCTAGAACTCAAATTAGGCATAATCAAAGTAAGCCAAAATTATAAGTTCTGAACTTCTGATCACAAACGGCGAACGATGCCAAGAATCATGGCATGTGTTGCCATGGAAAACTACTCCTTGTAAGCTCAAACCATAAGCTCTGGAACTGCCTTACTCACATTATTTCCACGTTCTCATCGGCTTTTTCCATGATTTTCTCCATCTGCTTCGACTTTCTGACAAGTTTCGGGGTCGCCACATCTATTTTCTGTGTTTCATCAGACTCTTCTTGAACAGCATCTCCAGCAGCAAAAGCAAGTTGCTCTTCAACTATAACTCCTGATTTTCCACTTTGTTTGGGTTCACTGTCCAAGTTGCTGTTTGGAATATCTCCTTTGCGTGACTGTTTCACTTGTTTCACTAGCTCAGTCGATGCCTTGTCCTTTATAGCCGATTCCTTGCCCTCCTGATTTTGCACCACACATGATTTTAATTTTAAGGCATTGCAAAAACATCATCTAGCACGTGTTGCCAAATTCGATTCTTGGCGGCTAACAAAATGTAGGTCAGATTAGGACTTTTGGAAAAAGATAACCCAGTAATAAAATTTCCATTTAAGATTGCCTATAAGCAATTTTTTCTTGTCACTTAGGTAATTTTAGAAAATATTTATCAAAATGACTTGATTTCACTTTTTGAAGAAAAATATTTTCAACTTGAAAGAACTTTTTAAAAGGTTTATGTGCGGAGAAATAGTAATATAAAATTAGTTCAATTTGTCTATCACGAGAAAGCATCTATATTTGGCTAGGCTTTGGCATAACCCTCTAAAATCCCTTAGCCCAAGGTAGGTCCGTAGAAGTTTTGGACTCTGAGCAATTCTGGAATGTTAATTCATTTTTCTTTTCTAGTTTTGTCCTCGCTAAACTTTCAAAATTCTGGACATACCCTCACCTAGCGCAACGTCACCGGCAAGCCTCAAGCGAGGAGGCCCTGGGTTGTCGCTCGGGGTTCGCACAACCCCCAAGGCCGCCTTGCTTGAGGTAATGCAACCTCAGGCAATGACCGCCGACGTCTGGCAAAGGGTTTGAGATATTTTTTATAAAAAATATTAGCAAAAGTCATTTTCAAGTGTAGTTTGTTACAAACAGCATTTAAATTTCAAAAAAAATTCACTTTTAAATTATATTTGACCAAATACTATTTGCATTTCCAAAAAAAAAATCCTCTTTAGCCTAAAGCTCTCTACATTTCCCTAAAAGCTTTTCCCAAAAGCCCTTCCCAAAAGCCCAACCAAATACAACTTATGTGCAAAAGATACCATGTCACGTGGTGTAAACGACTAATTAATAGTAAGACACATACACACATGGTGCCAAGTACAATGAGATTCATAGTACTTAGGCTGGGTCGATTACGCCACATCATCACTATCATATGGTGTATCCGTTACCTAAAATACTTTCGCCTCTATTATAGATAGAGAATATAATAAATTAAACAACTCCTTTTAATAAAATTAGTTTTAGTACTACTTTCCTTAAAAAAAATTCAACTCAAACTTTCATATATTACACGTTACCCTCTATTTTTATTTTTCACAGCCGTCAACCCTTCGTTATAATTTTCGTTAGCATGTGTAATACATGACTTTCAAGGGGCAAAAGTTTATTTCCATCTCATCTTTTAAAGGAAACATCTCTTTTATCCCAAACAAATTAATAGTATATTGATATAGAGGTGAGCGGTTTCAAGTTCTATACAGATTCCAGGTTCATATTGATTCCACTTGAAACCTGAAATTTACTCATTGAAATAGGTTCCTCATTTTTTAGAACTTGAAACCTACCATATCTTCAAACTAGGAACTTACCCTGTCACAAGTCACAGGGTCAATTTCAAGGTCTATCCAGGTTCCATATATATTATTAATTGAACGATTGCGGTTAAACATCACCTTTTTATGACCATCACTTACTGCTACAATCAACTGACCACAACTTATATTTAAACACTCGAAAAATATGAAACATTAACAAAGTAAAAATTTCAGTCATAAAATCGAAACTCAGACTAGTGGTTCCAGATTATACACTCATCATTGGATGCCATGGAATACCGTAGGATCGCGCGAAGAAACACACAAAAAAAAGCAAAAACTTATTCTAGGTTCTAAGTTTCAGGTTTCAGGTTCCAGGTTCCACCTACCTAAAACCTAGAACCTACTAGTCCAAACAGGTTCTTCAATTTTTGGAACTTGAAACCTACCCTGCATACCTTAGAACTAGGGGTAAGCATGGTCTAAGTGGGTGATTCCCATCCTAGAACCAAAAATCGCCCACTAAGGACCAGTTTCGAAAAATTTAAATCAGGAACTGCTCGTTAATTCCATGGATCCACTCGGGAACTGTCCATGAAACCGGTCCCACTAGCCAAGGATGAAGACAAAAAGGCGGAGGCGGAGATGAAGAGTCAAAGACAGTAAGATGAGCATCGACCAAGAAGAATGAGAGAGTGAGAGTGAGCGTGAGGTGAAAGCGAAAGAAGATGTTTCTCGGCTCAATGTGAGGTTGTGAGCGTCGAGCGAGTTAGGTTTAGTTTAGGGACTTAGGATTTTTCTTTTCTTAAAAAAATTAAAAATTAAATAAATATATTATATTTATTATTATATTACTGGTCTGGTTCAGGCAGGCGGGCGAGTGAGCAGCTCCACACCTAGAACTGGTAACCGGACTAGTACCTACCAATTCCAAAGAATTGGAACCGGGAACCAGAAACCGGATCGGTACCCACCGATTCTAAAAAACTGGGATCGGGAATTGGACCAAATCCCTTAGGGACCACCGGTTTCAATCTAATTCCGGGTGGTTCTCGATTTTTTTGTACACTACTACTTGGAATCAGACATGTTCCCACCGGTCCGGTTCTCAGGTTCCATATTCTACCTATGACCATGCTCACCCATATATTGATATATGCCCAATATTAGTTATAGTATGGATGTTTAAAATTTACATTGATCGTGGGTTTAATAAAACTTAGTGGCTTTCACCGGACGAAATTTAGGGTACGTTTATTTCACAAAAAACGTAACGTTTTTTGAAAAGTTTTTCTAGGAAATCATTTTCCAAGAAAATGGTTTGTTTTTCTTTGTTTGATTATATATGATCGAAAACATTTTCTGGAGTTTGGATATTATTTGGAAATTGATTTTAATCTCATGACGTTATTTCAGACCAAAACAAAATTGATTTGTTTTGTTTTTTATTTAAAAAATTATAATTTTTTTATTATTTTTGTTTTCTTTTCTTTTTTAAAAAAATCGAAATTTAATTCTTTTTCTTTTCTTTTTAAAAAATTTGAATTTTTTATTTTTTCCCTTTTTTTCTTTTTCTTTTCTTTCCTTTTTTTTTCCTCTTCCTCTGCCACGACCGGCCGGTGACGGCCATAAGTGAGCTAGAGGCGTGCCCGGCGACGACCACAGGCAAGCTTGAGGCTTGCCTAGCGATGGCCGCAGGTGAGCCTGAGCTCGCCGGCCTTGCCCAAGCCCAGGCTCGCCTGGATTTGGCGAGCCAGCAGCTAGCCGAACTCCGTCAAGCCCAAGCTTGACTCACCTGGATCTGGCAAGCTGTAAGCTCGCCGACCTCGACGGAGCTTGGGCTGACAAGCTCGCAACTTGCCATCCTCTGCCGAGCCCGAGCTCAGCTCGCCTAGATCTAGTGAGCTCAAGCTCGCCGACCTTGATGGAGCTAGGGTTGATGAGCTCGCAAGTCACTTGGATCGGCCGAGCCTGTGGTCGGTCTCTGGCCATCGTCGAGCCCAACAACTAGCGAAGGGAGGAAGAAAGAAAAAAATATATTAATAAATTTAAGATAATCAATTCCGAAAGGTGTTTTGACCTTCTTAAATTAGGGAATTCACTTTCCTAAATTTATACATTAATATTTTTCTTGACCGGAAAGTATTTTCGATTGACCAAATCATTTTTGAACAATCAAATGGATGAAAGTCCGAAAAACACTCTCACCAAAACAAATGCACCCTTAAAATATCCGCCCTTTTTACTTATCTCGTCTCCCTTCACTTAGGTTTGTTTGATTATTTGGACTAACTTTTACTGATTTTTTTTAAATTCTGTGAAGCACACGCTTTGATTTTCGTTAGTTTTAAACACTTGAAAGTTTCATAATATAGAAATTGAAACATAGATTCACACAAAAAATTTCATAATTTTTTAAAATCTAGATAATGTTATAAAATTTTGGCTTGGGAAGAAAATATTGTTTTTGACTTTCAAGAATCTAATAGGATTATAGGATAGGCCCAAAAAACCTCTTTTTGCTTCTACTTATGACTTTTCACTCAAAATTTATAAGTGAAAGGACATTATGAGAACAATTACTTATGATTCTAAATAAAAATTTTTGAATGCTAAGAGATTAATTATGCTTGGAGTTAAATAAAATTACCTTATGAAAAGTATAAAATTTTAAAAGTAGCATTTTTGTAATACTCAATATGGGAAATTAGAGAGTAAAGAGTAAAGATGGCAAAGGGGCCGAGCTCGGATAGATTCGACCTGCTATGAGTTACACCAAGCATAGCTCATTTTATTAGTGAGTCGTGTCAACCTAGTCATGGGTTGTGACATCCACTGAATCAATAGTCACTAGGCTTGGGGCAGGCCATGCCTAGTACGGCCCATTATATCCGTCAACCTAGTCCGACCAGCCATGTTTGCCAAGCGTAGGAAAAGGAACGAAAGTTTGGAAGAAAAGTATGAGAGAAGGGAAAAAGCCACCAAAAACCTTAATTTTTGCTACCTGTAACATATTTATTTCGAAATTTTTTTTGTGACACTAAAAATCCCAAATTTTGCTATTTGTGACACATTTACCCCAATGTATTTAGTCCATGGGTATTTTTGTCTTTTTTTCTTTTTCTTTTTTTTTTCCATTTTGTTTTCTTTCCGGCAAGAGCGTCGTGCGAGAGCTGCCCTCGCTGGATCCGGCGAGGGGGACCCTCGTCGGCATCGGACGAGGGCCGCCCTCACCGGATCCGGCGAGGGGGACCCTCGTCGGCATCGGGCGAGGGCCGCCCTCACCGGATCTAGCGAGGGGGGCCCTCGCCGGCGTCGAGCGAGGGCGGCCCTCACCCGATCTGGCGAGGGAGACCCTCGCCGGCGTCGGGCGAGGGCGACCCTCGCCTGGGCGAGCGAGGGTAGCCCTCCCCGACGCCGGGCAAGGGCGACCCTCGCCAGATCCATTGAGGGCGACGCTCGCTCGACACCAACTAGGGTCGCCTTCGCCGGATCGGGCGAGGGCCGCCCTCGCTCGACGCCGGCGAGGGCCCCCCTCGCTCGACGCCGGCGAGGGCCCCCCTCGCTCACCCAGGCGAGGGCCGACCTCGCCCGACGCCGGCGAGGGCCGCCTCGCCCGACGCCGGCGAGGGCCGCCCTCGCCCGACGCCGGCGAGGGCCGCCCTCGCTCGACGCCGGCAAGGGCCCCTCTCACCGGATCCGGTGAGGGCAGCCCTCGCCCGACGCCGGCAAGGGCCCCCCTCGCCAGAAAGGAAAAAAAAAAAAAAGAAAAAAAGATGAAAATGCCCATGGACTAAATGCATTGGGGTAAATGTGTCACAAATAGTAAAATTTGGGGTTTTTGGTATCACAAAAAAAAGTTCGGGATAAATGTGTTACAGGTGGTAAAGTTTGGAGTTTTTTGTGACTTTTTTCCAGGAGAAAACTTTGAAAGTTTTGTGAGAAAGAGTGGGAAAGACAGTTGAAAGGTTTTTCTTTAAACTTTCGTTCTTTCCTTCTTTCTCTACTTTTCATGAAAGCTACTAAGTTAGGTGATAGATCTAAGGAGGATCTACGAAGCTTATAGAAGCATTGGAGGACAAACAAGAAAGCAACGAGGGCTAGAATAGATGGTAGGGGCCCGAAGATAATGACCCATTAGTTTGTCATGGAATGAAGAGCGCCTAAGATTCCTCCAATTGGTGAGATTCCACCCAAAATTTATGTCAGGAGCATCTTGACATGACCACCACAGGCCAAAATGAATGGACCAAGCTCGAGTGTAGAAGCTGGTCAATGATTGAAACGTAATACAAAGCTAAAAGTGATATGTATGTCCACATTGATGTTATTTTTTTTTTTTGGTTCAGACACATTGATGTTACTTACATAGTACTAATCCTGACATTATTGAGGAGTTATGTTTGATTGTTACTTGTTACTATAACAATCGCATTATATAATGCCAATAATTGGATGTTTGAATATAGTAATAAAAAGAATAACACTTCACATTATAACCGGATCTCGAGGTCTATGTCCCTGGATTATCAAAAATAAATTGTGCATATGTACTGGAAACCTCAATTCCATCGGGTAACTCTATCATGATAACACCCCCCCCCCCCCCGCCCCAACCTATTGTGTTAGTTTTCATCCAAATAAAATTAGAGGCGACGCATGCACCACGCGTGCGACTGTAGTTGCATGACTGTAGTGCGGTGGTTATGTATAAAAAGAAAGTGGGTAATTTGCTTTTGTTGATAAAAAGAAAGTTGGTAGTTACTTCGAGGAAATGGGTGGCTGCAAGAGATGTGATGATGCATGAGTCACTATATGGAAGTGACCACAACATTAACAGAAAAACTACCCAGTGAAATGCATAAAATTACCATTTTTCGATTTTTGTGTGGTAAGAATCATATAAACCTTGGGGGATTGTCCAAAAAATCATAAACCTATTGTACGGCGGTCAATTTAGTCATAAATCTTTCAATTTTACCAATTTATCCTAAACCTTTTGACGATTTACCAATTTGGTCCTAACTCTTTCAATTGTGTCAATTTAATCCTAAGCATTTTAAAGTCTTGCCAATTTAATCATAAATATATTATTTCGATAATTGGCTGAAAGAATTATATAGACAAATCGTCAAATGGTTTATGACTAAATTGGCAAGCTGTCAAAAGGTTTAGAACTAAATTGGCACAATTTAAAAGGTTAAGGACTGAATTGACAAATCGTTAAAAAATTTAGGACTAAATTAGAACAATTGAAAGGTTTAGAACTGAATTGGCCGTCATACAATGGGTTTAGGACTTTTTGAATAATTTTCCCAATCTTGAGGATATTATAATATTTGGGGGTGAACACCAAATCTGAAAGTTGTCGTCATAACAGTATCGATTTATACCTCATTTAGAATATCAATGTTAGTCTAGTAAAAAAAAATCGATGAGGAATTGTGACACACTAAACGCACACGTACCGTCAAAATTTTCCTATTGAAAAAGACAGTAACGTCATTACATGATTGTGTGTTTTGAGTATGTAATCATAATCTACAGATTGAATACGAGAAAGAAATCATGTTAACCAGCGTAGTAGCATCTGATGGTATCTAAATCTTTTACTATGTACATGCATTTGTATGTTTAGTTACTTAGAGTTATAACCTGATTTTAGGAACCTATTCCAAAGTTTAAACCCCATAAAGCGAATCTGGACCACAGTAGTCCACCTAACTAAGTGGAAGGAAACCCTAACACAAAGAAAATTTGGTCTTCTCCCATGAAACTTGAAACATATTGCAAACCCATAAATAGAAAAAAATCATACTATTTTTTTGGTTGAAAAAATCATAGTATTTACATAGGTGGTATTTTGAACTTTTGACTAGCTTCTTCCAGCTGGAATAGTATATGTAACTAACTGCAGATCAGTCAATGGAATTAAACTATTTGATCAAGTCAAAGATGTGAAAAACTCAACCCTA
Organism: Syzygium jambos; assembly: GCA_031216235.1. NCBI lineage: Eukaryota > Viridiplantae > Streptophyta > Magnoliopsida > Myrtales > Myrtaceae > Syzygium > Syzygium jambos. The sequence goes on from CM062228.1 coordinate 6,199,800, forward strand.
CATTCAATTTCAAAATCAGCATATGCTCCATAATAACACCTACCAAGAGAAATTTAAGTTAAGGAGACCCAAGATACTTGGTAAGCAATTAAATAAGAAATTTTTTAGTTTTCAACCAAATAACTTGTCATTTGTTGTGTAATACTGAGTGTTTAGGAGTTGAAATTTTGATTTATATGTTATGGTTGAGTATTCATGGTCAAAAGTTACATGAATTGGAATAGCCATAATAGTAGGTGAAAAATCGTATTTTTTTCTCCTTTTATTTCTTTTTTCCGGTACATATATTGAGACCCACAAACCCGACATGAGTGATGAGTCCAGGCAAATTGAAAACACATAAATTATTTTTCTCTACTATTTTTACTAAAGGTCTTAGCTTTTACCTCTTCAAACAAGAGACTGAGGGAACGGCGTTTATGAATGCCATGCTCATCAATCTTGTCGGTGATGTCGTCGTCACCAATGATCTCCTTGACTCTCTCACCATAATCTCCAGCTTCAACCATAACCACCACCTCTTTCTTCGCCTCTTTTCCCTCTTCGAACAAGAGACTGAGGGAACGACGTTTAAGAGTGCCATGCTTATGGACCTTGCCGTTGTCGTTGTCGTCACCGACGATCTCCTTCACTCTCTCACTGCAATCTCCAGCTTCCACCGTCACCTCTTTCTTCTCCTCTTTTACCTCTTCGAACAAGAGACTGAGGGAACGACGTTTAAGAGTACTATGCTCATCGCCCTTGTTGACGTCATCGTCACCGACGATCTCCTTTACTCTCTCACTATAATCTGCAGCTTCCATCACCACCATTACCTCTTTCTTCGCCTCGGGAAGCGGCTTGTCGGCCAGCTTTTCGGCAACTTCGGTCTTTGAAACCTTCGGCTTTGTTGCACACCCTCCCATATTGTCCCTGTCTATCAATTGATAAGTTTTGCTCTTCCTAATGCTTGGGGAGAAAGAGATTTTATAAGCAAGAAAGTGGGCCTTTCTTAGGGAACATTGCAAGTGCAAGGTTCATTTATGTCCACAGGTGGTGATGATACTTACCCGCATGTATTAAAGTTGTAATTTACCCTCCATAGGATTGGTAGAGTGATGAGGGCTTTGGGCTTGTGGGTGATTGATCCCAAGTTCGAGTCCCTCTGTCCTCCACCTTATTATACCCTTAACTTATATTGAGGCTAGTCTGTGGATTTGGCTAGCTCTCCCTCGGTTAATGCCTGGCCGGTCGAACCCTATAGTGCGGCCGGTGCGGGAGTCCGGATCAACAAAAATAAATAAATAAATAAAATTGTAATTTTGTATGGTTCATTCACAGCTTAAAAAGAAGTTTATTCATTCACTATTAAATGGTTGATATTAATCACAATCTGATTGAGTAACTCAAAGGATACATATTATTGATTAGGCGAAGACCATCTAAACTTATTTTTTCACCGCTAATCAATCTAGTGAAAACCCTTTCGAAAATTACGTGTGGTCCATGATGATTGTTTACTTTAAGTGCCATTTATTTGGGTGGACCAAATCGACAAATAGGTTAAGCAAATGGGACCAAGATCGACTCTTCTCATACTATGTCTCAATAGTCAATAGTTGTCCCAACCTCGTTGACTGTCGATAAATTCAATCACAAATTTCAAAACGAACCACATACATTGATCATCCGTTTGAGAAGATTAAAACACCATACGGAGACATAAATTACGATTAAACAATAATCCCAAGGAGAGGAAACAGTAATCTCGCATTGAGAATCAACAAAGCACCAACTTCGAAATACGTAGTTGAGTGGCTCAGTGCTTGACTGGAATGTAACTCCAAAAATTTCCTCCACCCCTTCTTCTATCGACCTCATTAGTGAGATAAGACGCAATTATGTCGTCGTCCTATGATATTTTTTTTTAAAATTTGTTAAGATAACGTTGTCATCGTCATATTATTGATCACATCATAGACATTTGCAGTTCACATCATCACAAACATTTTGCATTGTGGTTGCATGCTAATCACACATAACTTCAATAGGATAAAGACAAAAGTTTTTCTTCTCTTTTTATTCAGACGCACTCCATCCGATTCGAAAAACGCCGATTCTACTATTACTACATGAACATGGGTTGCTAGCACCAAACCCAAAAGTTTACCAATCTCTCATTTATCACAGTTTATATTAATTCTGTTTAAAAAATTTAGCAAGTACCTTAAGCTCTGTTTGTTTCATGGAAAACATTTTCTGAAAAAACATTTTTCTTATTTTCCGTCGTTTGGTTGGCTTAGAAAAATGAATCAACGGAAAATGTTTTCCTAGTCAATAGAAAACTTTTCTTAAAGTCAGAAAAATGATTTCCTTTTTAAAAAAGTCGGAAAAATTTTTCCAAATATATAACTAGGTATCGGCACTTGGACCCAAAACACTACGCTTGGACAAAGAAACTCCAACAATGGTTCCCGAGTCCCTGGCTCTCACAACGAGGTGTCCCATGCCTAGGCCCGGGTCCATCAAGGCCGGGCCTAGGCCCCTAGTGCCCATGTCCTGGTCCATCTAGGCCGATCTCGAAGCCTTGGTGCTCGTGCCCAATGACCTGGCACTTGAGCTCGGTTGCATAATGGCCGTGCTCAGGTCCCCAATGCTTGATCTCTGTTCCCAACGCTCAAGCCCAGGTCCACGAAGGCCGTGCTTGGTTCCTCAGCACTCAAGCTCGAGTCCTTAGTTAGTGAAAAAAAATTTTAAAGATCTATTTTTCTTTTTTCCTTTTTTTTCTTTTTCCTTCTTCCTTGGCTGGTCCCTGGCCAAGGCAACCGCCGGCAACTGACCATAGGCGAGGGACAAGCTCGCCCTAGGCCGATGAGGCTTGAACCTAGCCTAGCTCTCCGGATGTGGTGAGGCTCGAGCTCACCCAAGGGTGAGCCTCGCCCGAGATCGATGAGGGTTAAGCCTCACCTAGCTCACCGGCCTAAGGTGAGCTCATCCCTCACTTATGGTCGACGACCAACCAAGAAAGAATGAAAAATAAAAAGACAAAAAAGGAAAAAAATTTAAAAAAATTTGAATTTTTTGGTAATTTTCCCCAAGAAAAATAAAATCGGATACTAAATAGAGAAAAAATTTTCTAGTTCTTTTTCAGATTTCAGCCAAATATCGAAAATTATTGTCGTTTTTTGGGAAATTTTCAAATAAGGGCTTCCTGAAGTACCCTCATTTTATCAAATAAAGGCCTGAAGGTTACTTTGTGTCAAATAAGGACCCCAAATACCCTCATTTTCTCAAATAAAGGTCAAAAGTGGATTTTGTTTCAAACAAAACTCTGAAATGACTATGTCTATTTCAAATAAGGGCTTGACTTTCCAGATGATAAAGGCATTTTCATCTTTTAACTTTTTTTGAATTTTTTCCTTTTTTTTCTTTCCTTTCTTTTTTCCTTTTTTCTTTCTATTTTTTTTCTTTTTCTGGTTTTCTCTTGTTCTTCATGGGTGCCCGGTTCCAATGGCTGGCCACCAGCAAAGCCCAAGAAGGGCTTGTCGAGGGTCGCCTCGCCAGCTACTAGCAAGGCCACCCTCGAAAGCCATAGGCAAGGGGCGAGGCCGTCCCTCACCGACAGCTGGTGAGGCCACGCTCGTTTTCTTGAAAAACGAGTTTCTGGAAAACATTTTCTAGATTTGTCATATTTTCCATGAAACAAACAGAGCCTTAATACTTATTTCAATGGTGGGATATGTGGAACGTGTAAATAAAAGTTTATACAGTTTTTACAATGGAAATTAATCATATAGTTTTATTAAGTATACAAGAGCCTCACGCTACACACGGTATTCTTCTCATATCAAAGTTAGGGATTAAGATTATGATATACATACATATATATATATATGGAGAGACAGACGGAACAAAGAAACCAGCATGTCTCTTGAGTGTGATTATGGGACACACAAACAGATGTATGGATCCGATGCCGTCGTAGTGGTTGATTTCGTAAGCCCCGTTTTGATAGGACTCACGTGATCAACGGCTATGATTGATTTGATTTACCGAGACCGGAGTAAGAGCAAGAAAATTTCCCCATCCCTATAATTCCATCAATCCAGCCCGAAATCATATAGCTTTCCTCTCACCCGGTTTGGCCCACAAAATTTTGGGCCCAAAGTTGCCTCACTGGGCTTCAGCCCAATAAAGCTCTGAAAGGCCCAGGCTTTCTCTCTGTTCACCCGTCTTCTGCGCTCGGCGAACGTGGTCGGAAGAAAGAGAGAGAGAGAGAGTCGCGAGGACTCTCTTGGCCTTGCTCAATCCGCGGACAAGCAACACCCATCTGCAAGTCACAGCCATGTGGTCTCAATCCTATTCTCAACACCTCGTGCAAGTATTGTTGAGTACTGGAAAAACGTTTCTTGGATTGGCGCAAGCGCAGACCAATTGGGTCCTCGGGTCAAGAGATTTTTGAAGAAAGAGTGAATTTTTTTTGTTTGAATTGATCGGTATGCAAGTACCCAGATGGCGAAACTTCGTGGTGATCAAGAATTCATTGATGGCTTCAACATCTGGGACGGTTCGTGCTGCTGGTTTTCACTCAACTCCGGCCACTTGTGAGAAATGGAAGAATAAATGGGATTCTGTAAGTTAACTTATTTTGTTTTTTTGGATTTCCCTCTTAGCAATATCCGGGGTTGAATTTACTAATGTGGTACTTGACGTTGATTTATTGATTGATTCAAGGGTATTTGCTTGGTCTTGTGCAATTTCGCGGCTGAAGTGTTTGATGTATTGCTTTGAGTCAACGTAATTATAAAAAATGCTCACTTTTGATGATAAGAAGGGTTCGAAATTGCCGGAAATTTTCCATGTTCAACGTAGCCTTCTCTGACTTTCCAGAGGATGCCTATTTCGGAGAATGTTTCAGTGTCCTGTAAATTAATGTGGTTTGATTAAGTTTAGAACTTTAGAGCCTGATTTCGAATTTCAAAATTACATTGTGCATTGCGGAGTGCCGGAATGTACTTGGAGTTTGAAAGAGATTCATTTGATTAGGAATTGGTGTGCCCAAAACATTGTAAACGAGAATTTTCTGTTGTTTTGGGTGCTTTATATGCTTTGAGTGGCACCAAGCAATTTGTAGAGTATTTTGCACGCTCTTGTTTGTGATAGAGGTTTTGCGGCAAAACCAAGGTGGAGCGGAGAACACTTGGATGTGTGTTATAATCTGAATTACTTCGAAACCATGTGTTTGCATGTTTTAGGGTATCATTTTGTTCCTTTATGCCCCAATTAAGTAGCTTTCGGAAGTGCACAGGTGAAAGACGTTAGGTCAGTCAGCAGTCTTCGTCGCTTTGATAGAAATCATGCTTATAGAAGCCTCATTAGAAGTATGTAAATCAAGAAGTTATCTCCTGCTGGAGAAATAAGCTTATTCTTCAGTGATCTCAATGAGAGGCCAAAACTCGGAAAGACTCTCGTTTTCAAATTGTTTCCAAGTTACCCATGCGACACTCCACATCAAGCAAAGTCATTTAACGATGCCTGTTTTATTTTTTTGCGCAGGATTTTGCTAGAGGTGGTCAACAGCCATCTAAGGTAAAGAACATTGTCTTAAAGTTGGGAACTAATATCTCTTCCTATTTTCTGTATCACATCCTAACATGTGCAAAAATATATTCACTAATATACCTTGATATAGCTGTGCTTATTGAGGAATTATTGTTGCTATTCTTGGATAATGCCTTTACTTTCTGTGAGAAGAAGCAATGAGATACTTGGTTGCATTGTATCATTGAGATCCTTAAGATGAAGGCTGAGAATTAGACTTCAACCAAAGCTAAATTTTGCATGTTGGCCTGTGTTACGTTCATTACCACACTCATCCTGCTATCAATTAGGATTTTCCTATGTTGAAAAGAAAGCTAGAATCTTGGCGCTTACTGTGAGTATTACATGAAGGTTACTAACTCTAGATTGGCTGAAGGATGAGTTTAGCTCTAGCCAGTTAGATTCTAACTTTTCCCTGCTTTGCAACCTTTCTGAGCACACTTCTACACGTTGCTGGCTTAATTTCTACCCAGTTGAGTTTTTACACATATCTGTATGATGTGCCTAGCCCTTCCAAGTGTGCTATTACTAAGATAGACATATAAAGAAGACGAGCTTTAAAAGACATGCTGGATATTGTTGAACTGCTTTATTAAGAGGTTAATCTCTAACAAGTTATTGACATATTTTTTTCTTTCAAAGCTCCTGTATCATCCCACTGTTCCCTCCCTTGAAATACATAAAATGAAGATCAAAAAATATAAAGAGCTATAAATGTGGATTTTTGTGATCACTAATATTACATTCTGAGTACTTGATTACTTGAGCATATTTAATTTAGTTTGAGGAATGTACAGTACAAACATCTTGATAGAATATATCAGAGATTGAGGCCCATACAAATATGTGGCCGACTACTTATATCAGGGTTAATCAATTGATTTCATTGATTAGATACAATGCATGTGATTAAGATTTATAGTTATGATTCAAGTGTCAAGTTGATAACTGTATATCTTGTCTGTATTTTGAGTCAGAACTATGTCAGATATGCAACACGTCAGAAGCGTGCTGATGCAAAGAAGGCTCTGAAAGATCTCCTCTTGAACAGCGGGTCCTCTAGATTTTCGTTACAGGTAAACTACTCACTGTTACCATTTCCTGAAGCGTGGAACATTTAAGATCTCTTATTACTTGGATATCACATCCTTGACATCATTGTACTTGTTCCCTGCTAATGCTCCATTTTACTTTATATGGCTATCTTCTACCCCAAACTCTTCTCATGAAATCACTTTCGAGCGGCTATCCTTACACAACTGTAGATACTATGTTGATCTTTCTGATTGTCTGGTCCTTTGAGCATCTCTATTTATTGCTATAACATATGCACAGGACAAGGGCCCTGCCTGGAATTTTGATGAGACAGAAAATCAGTCAGATAATTGTGGAGATAGAGGTAGATCAAAGCCATCTTCTCGGAGTGCTGGGAAGAGCCACCAAAGGAAAATGAAGCGTGAGCTTTTACCTTCATCTAAGTGATATTTCATTAATTATTGCTTATGTCGAGTAAGGTACTATTTTTGGGCTCCTCTAACTAAAAGAAGGGGGGAAAACACTCAGCTTTTGAATTTGTATGAGCACACAGCTGGTTATATACCCACTCCCCAGGCTTATCAGACATTTATGCTATTGATATGTTTCTTTATAGGCTACCGAATAGTAAGAATGTTGAATTCGTTATCTACCCCTGAAAAAGGAAAAAGAAAAAGAAAAGAACGGTCGCAGGATTAGCATGTACTCATTTTTATGACTTAAATGGATTAGTTCGCTTTTGGTCCCATAAGATGATAATATTAAAGAAAAATGAATATAAATTAAGTGGAAAAGGGTGGAAACTTGTGAAGTTGTCTTAAAATGTCTTCTCAAAGGAAAGAATAAAGTAGTGAACTCTGCATTGAATACAGAAACTCTGTCAGGACACCATTGGTTAGTGTTCCCACTTGGCAAGTTCCTCTTTGATTATAGAATACAGTGTTTCATTTTGACTCATTATCCTCAATTTATTCTGATTCAATATGCATCGAAAGTGATGGAGATAAAGCAATTGATGTTTATACTGTTATCAGTTAATAAAAATGAAGGCTTTGGTCCCCCATCTGAATGTCGAAAGTTTATCTCCCAAAATGTTGAATAGTTGATTCTTTTCAAATTATTACCTTTCAGGAAAGTTTACGAGGGAGAGCTTCTGTGAGGACCTAGATGATCATCCTGAGACAGTATTTCAAGCAAAATTCAGGAATAGGTGGTACACTTGGTCTTTCAATTTAAGGCAGTCCTCTGCCTTTGAAAATGCATCATCTGGTTTTCAGTGGAGAGAGGATATCAATTGGGGGAACCGCAGAACAAAAGAATGGGAAACAGCAAGTGAAACAGAGTCTGATGACGAGTCAGTTAGAATAGGATCGGTGTCCGATAGAAAAATGCTGGGTTTGCCTATAACAGGTCCTTTGAAGATAGAAGATGTGAAAAACGCGTAAGCATGTATTTTTTTTCCTTGTTTCTTTCTTTTCTGTATGTTCTGTGAAGTTGTCACATTGGCCTATTCTAATTGCTGACTTGTCATTGTATGTGCAGATTTCGACTGTCAGCCCTGAAATGGCATCCCGATAAGCATCAAGGCCCTTCACAGGTAAGTCTATGAAACTTCTGTCTGGGGTCTTAGTTTTTACAAGCTCCATTTGAACGTTGACAATTTTAAAGCATCCATGAGATAGTCTAGAGAAAATGTATGCAGCTAACTTCAATGACCCGTAGATCTATTTCTAAAGCCCCAACAAAGAAATAGAACAGAAAACAAAAAAAATTCTCGTCTCCGATACCTTTTCTTGGAAGCGATCCTGACAAAGCTGTGTTCATGAGTTCATTGATTGACTTACAGACGTTAAAATCACTTTTCTGCATTCTTATAACTATTCGCCGTTCAATGTTCCCGCAGTCCATGGCTGAAGACAAGTTCAAGTTATGTGTTGACTCATACAAGTCGCTGTGCAGTGCTCTTTCAGCAGCTTAAACTGTAAGCTTTGGTCCAGATGGGTTCAGCTCTTCACAACTTTTCTTTCCATGAGAAGGTTTAGTGATATCGTGGCATAATTTGTTCATTTCTACTGATCATCCTTGCAAAGTTCACATCAGATGGTTCTAAACTTTTCCCAGTGCTACATTTTTTTCTTGATTGCTCAAATTGTTTATCAGAAATTTTTATTTTGCAACTTGAGGGTTTTTCTTCCATTGTAACGAGTAATATAATCAGCTGTTCAATGGCCAAAAGTTATTATAATCAGTATTGCTCTGTAGTTGGCATTCTGTGATTTTAAGAGATTATTAGAAATGATGAATACTACTTCATTTTCCAAATTTCAAGACCACCATGTTAGTTTTTGAGGTCTAAATAGCCATTCCATGCCCTCATTCCCAATGAAAACAGTCCTGCCAGGAAAATGAACATTCCCACTATGAATACGAAAATGATTACGGGTTCCAGTGCATGCAGTTGAATCCATTTGTCGATTTTGTGGGCTTATATGTAAATCTTGTTGACCTCATCTGATTGAACGGTGAACATGTATCAAGATGCATGCTGACTGCACCCCGAATGCACACGCTTTGGATAGGGACTTTTATGATCCATCGAGCGATTGATCCTCCAGTCATTACCTGTTGCAACCACATGTATGAGTCATAACTCTTATATAAATAGATGCAACATGTGAAAATTTAAGAAGTTTACTATCAAGAGGTGAAATGTAGCCTTATTTAATTCAAGAGTTATCAATCTCCCTGAGGAAGAGGCGGTGGAGCTCCTTCTGCTGGCCGATGGCATACTTCTTCTTGAAGTGGAGCTGGATTGTGGTGTTCAGGGCCTGGAGGGCCATCTCCTGCACTTGCTGGTGGTGGCGACGGCGGTGGCAGCTCTCGTAGTCCGCCAGCTCTCGTAGTCCGCCATTGTTGCTATCTGCAACGGTGGTGCACGCAGAGAGAGAGATGAGGTAGTTCGGGCCAATGGGGGAGAGAAGAGATTTTGGGGTGGGGGAAGGGCTCGAATCTGCAGGTGATGGGAGGGTGTGAAATCATACGGTAAAACAGTGGCAGGTGAATGTGACTGAAACTCTTTGGCAGTCCTCGTTTTTGGGATATGGTCTTGCCCGATGGTGCTTTTAGGGTGAGCAGGATGTTGTTGGTCTAGGTCCGTGAGAATTGAGAGGGAATAATAAAGAGCAAGTCTTTAGGTACTCTCTGAGTAAAATGTGCATTTTATCCTTTCGAGATCACAATTTGCTTCAAAACTTCACTCCACAGTAAGGATGATCGATTTCGGGGATAGGCAATTCCCACCTGGAACCAAAAATCGGCCGCTGAGTACCAGTTTGGAATAATTAGAAGCAGGGACCGCCTGTTGATTCCATGGATCGACCTGGGAACCGGACCATGGAATCAATCCCGCTAAGTTTCACACGATTAGTGGCTTGTTTTCCTGCAGGCCGTGAATCGGTTCCACCAAGCTTCTTTTTTTCCAGCAAAAAAGAATGCCATGTTCTTTAATTGCCCTGTTGTTTGTAAAAAAAATAGGTCATGAGATGATTCTCATGTCCAAGCAGCCCAAAGGGTTTCCTCTCAAACACGTGCGAAAAATACTTCACTTTTTGAGAGCAACAGCTATTAGAGATGATCGGTTCCCTAAAAACCCATCTCATGTTTAGCAATTGGGAACATTCTTCAAACCCCAACCTTCAATAGAAAACGGACTGACATTGCAAATCACCTCGTCATGGCGTTATAGCTTGAGAAGACAGACCCTATGCTACATTTGATTGTCCAGATTTTTTTACCATATAGAATAAGTACATATAAGACTTCTTACATCACATTTCTCCAGATACATGTTGAATTAGTTCTTCGCGTTTAGGCCATTCATCAATGGATTCCTGTTGCTAGGAATCTTACGTGGCTCTCAAGTCTATGGCCACCTGGCATTTAAAGAAGGTCACGTGGAAGACACGTCGGATATTCCAACGTTAGAAACCCCATGACGGTGAGTTTAGGAAATGAACTATATAGATATGGACTTCTATACATTTAAAATATAATCATTCTATAAAGGAAAGCTGCACGGTGAGCCCTAATCTTATATGTAAAATGTTTTTTTTTTAATTTCAATTGGTTCAATCACATCCTCAACCTTTACAAAAAAAAAAGACCAATGGAATCTAGAACCTTCGAATTTCTTCAATCAAATCCTAAACTTTTATTGGAAATGGTACCTAAGTCCTAAAACTCTAGTAGAAAAAGTACAGCTTTAGGATGCTACGCAGGCGATTCTTAGTCAACACGTAGACAATCTTAAGTACCCTTTATAAAAAAAAAGGAAAAAGCCACCAAAAACCCCAAACTTTCCCCTTTGTGACACATTTACCCTCAATTTTTTTTTGTGACATCAAAAACCCCAAACTTTCTTATTTGTGACACATTTACCCCAATGTACATTGTCCATGGGCATTTTCGTCTTTTCCGCTTTTTCTTCTTTTTTTTTTTTCAGATCGGGGAGGGGGGCCTCGCCGGCGTCCGGCAGCCCTCGCCGGCGGCCGCCCGACGCCGGCGAGGGTCGCCCTCGCCGGATCCGGCGAGGTCGCCCTCGCCTGGGCGAGCGAGGGCGAGCCTCGCCCGACGCCGGCGAGGCTCGCCCTCGCCTGGGCGAGCGAGGGCGAGGCTCGCCCGCCGCCGGCGAGGCTCGCCCTCGCCTGGGCGAGGTCGCCCTCGCCTGGGCGAGCCTCGCCCGACGCCGGCGAGGCTCGCCCTCGCCTGGATCTGGCGAGGGCGACCTCGCCGGCGTCGGGCGAGGCTCGCCCTCGCTCGCCCAGGCGAGGGCGACCTCGCCGGACGCCGGCGTCGGGCGACCCTCGCCGGCGTCGGGCGGCCGCCGGCGAGGCCCCCCTCCCCGATCTAAAAAAAAAAAGAAAAAGAAAAAGAAAAAGCGGAAAAGACGAAAATGCCCATGGACAATGTACATTGGGGTAAATGTGTCACAAATAAGAAAGTTTGGGGTTTTTGGTGTCACAAAAAAAAGTTGGGAGTAAATGTGTCACATAGGGGAAAGTTTGGGGTTTTTGGTGGCTTTTTCCCTAAAAAAAACGACTTGATTGCACCTTTTTTAAAAAAGATTTCAGACTTAATTGGACATTTAAGACTTGATTAAATTATGTATAAAGTGTGCGAGACTTCGGGTACACTTCGCCCCTTCTACGAATTCATTTCAACTGCACTTAAGGTGAGACCAAGTATGGCATAACAAAATAGACTTTTGACCCCCCCTTGTGGAATCTTTATTAACGAGAAGACGGAGGATCGTAGTCCTAGCGAGATGAACACATGATAGAGTTGAACCGTTTGTACCTCTATACTGAGATTGATTTCAGGGGGACCATCGGCTCTTTTCTTCACACAAGGAGGTTTGCCTTCCTTTAATCCTAGATTTTGTTTGATTTATATACAGTCTGCGTAAAATTTAAATTGCACATATAGTTCTAAATGTGTGCCTCTTGCATTATGAAAGTTACCCAGCAAAAAAAGTGTATTGTGAACATTATATTTGGAAGCCAGCAGCATCAACTGTACAGAACTCGAATGGATATAATGTTTAGCAATCACTTAGCGGAAAAGATAGTAATTTAGTGATGACGATCCGGAGATGGGCTTAAAAGCAGCTGTCTTTTGAAGAAAGCGTAATAGCTCACCAGTCTAGCTTATAGTAATTCTTATATTATCAATTATTATACAACTTCATATAATTTTAAATGACTCGGTGTTTGACTGAGGCCTCTTTAATTAAGAAGTTATGTAACAAAGCATTGGGTTAATATCACGAAAAACCCTAAACTGATACACTTATGATAAATTTACCCCAAACTAATTTTTTGACCAACAAAAATCTCAAATTGATACATCTGTAATAATTTTACCCTCTGCTAGTTTCTGTTAAATTTTTCCGTCAAATTTTTGAGTTGGATGACACGTGGCAGTTGACGAGTAGTTTGATGTTTACCCTCCGTTTGTCATAGGCGTATCAGTTTATGATTTTTCATGATATTAATCTAATTTAACAGAGGGTAAATTTGTCACAAGTGTACCGGTTTGTGATTTTTTGTGGTCAAAAAATTAGTTTAGGGTAAATTTTTCAGAGGTATACCAGTTTGGGATTTTTGGTGATCAAAAAATTAGTTTGGGGTAAATTTGTCGTCAGTATATCCAGTTTAAGGTTTTTCATGATATTAACTAGGGGTAAGCAATTCTAGGTTCCACTTGGAACTTACCCTTGGGTATAGATTTTTCATTTTTTGAAACCTAGAACCTACCCGTCAAAACTTGGAACCTAAAACCTATCCTATCACAGGTTTTAGGGAAGGTTCCAGGATCTAAAATTCTTTTTTTAAATTTCATTTTTAGTTAAACAAAACGAAAATGAATGCAACAATACCGAACAAGCTTGTCATTTACCAAAAAGAATACAAAATACTAGTTTTCCTGATATTACGATTCAAATAAATATAATTAAAATGAGAAGTTATTACGTGAATCGATACTAAGGGTAAGTGGTTTCATGTTCCATATATATTCCACCTGGAACCTATCCATGAGAATAGATTCCTCATTTTTTGAAATTTAGAACCTATCCTATCACATATTCCAGGTTAGTTCCAAGGTCTACCGAGGTTCCACCACTTACTGTTTTGATCCACTGACTACAACTTACATTTAGACATACGAAAAATATGAAATATTAACAATTCATAAAATGAAAAGCTCATACTAGTAGTTCCAGATTATACACTCATCATCTAACGCCATAAAATACTACAGGATCACGTGAAAACATAAACCAAGAAAAATATAAAAAATTTGTTTAGATTTCAGGTTCCAGGTTCCACCTACCTAGAACATAAAACCTGGAACCTACTCGTCAAAATAGGTTCCTCAATTTTTGGAATCTGGAACCTATCCTGCATACCTTAAAACTTGGAACCTACATATTCTCACTGATTAAATTCTCAGGTTCCAAGGTAATACTTGGAACCATGCTCATCCCTAGTATTAACCCTAAAGCATTTCCCTAGTGGTTGTATTGCAAAAGGTAGGATTAAAGGGAAAGGATGATGGGAACCAAATTGTAGTTTCTTGTCTTTGTATCTTTATCATGACAAAGCCCTCTTAAACATTAGTACTAAAATGATCCATTAAAGAAGAAACCACCCGAACCTGACCCCTAATAAATCTATTTAGTCTACAATGGCAACCTGCAATGCCCTTACAATAATCTAGAGAAGCATCTTGAAACATGTGCACGTTGATTGATTGAAAGAAAGTATCAATCATATATTTTCTAATGCAGGTTGAAACAACTACGCCAGTCATTTACGGTTGTAAGAGGCTGTTTAAAGCTGGTTTAACTCACAAACATCTCCACACTGGCGTGAAAAATGCAAATAACGCGAGAACAGTTCATTAGATCTCAAGCTTTTACAGTTAGAAAAAAAAATGTTCCATGAAATACCCATGTAGATGAAGTTTGCTAAGATTTATTAAAATAAAATGGAGTAAAATGAAAATGTAATTGAAATAGTCGAAATCTCTATCAGTAAGCTATTTGTACTTTTACATAAAAAACACATCTATATGTACGTAATTTTCGGGAAATTTTTGTCTCTCGCACGTTTGCAGAATTTACAAAAAAATCCGAATTATGCACATATAAAACATGCTGCGCCAACCACCCGCCTGGGTGGCGCTGCTGGAGCGCGCACTCTTCCTCTCGCAAAAGGTTGAGTGTTCGAATCTCGGGCGCCGCAGGGTGACTTAACCGGTGGCACGTGTGTGGTGGCTCGCACGTGTCGCCCCCAGGGTTTACTCCCCGGCTGTCGGCCGTGCGGGGGTTCCCTGGGTTACCAAAAAAAAAAAACATGCTGCGCCAGATTCGATTAAAAATAGCTTCAATTTTGAAATTATTTTATTTCCTTTCTCTAGTCAATTAATGATGTGACATTTCAAGAATCAATTGCACGTATCAATATGATTGTTTGTATTCTTATTGATAAAAATAAGTACAAAATTATTGTAATGTGTCGTTAGATAGCCTGAATTTGTAACGAAACTTAATTATTAGATAAGACATTTTTATGATGTCTTGTAATTAGATAGTCAGATAATATGTGTTTTTCTTGTAAATAATGCAAATCATATAAACTCATGGTAATTTACTTTTATGATCCTATTATAACTGTTGAAATGTTATCCCACATCTTTTGGTAATGATTCCTATATACTCATGTCAAATCTTTTTGACGTGATAGTAAGAAAAATGACAAAATGTACAATTTTTGTTTGTCAAATCGAATTATTTTCATCAGGTATATTACTAACAGAGGTCAAAATATGATTGTGGAGTAGTATCCTATATTACTTTCTAAATTGTGTTCGCAGCTCTCATCTAACAACTATTTGAATTTCTTTCCTAAATCAATCCACATTTTAAAACTATTTCTCTATCTCCATACATAAGTTTTAATTATTTTCGACATGCGTACGAGCGTGCTCCTTTTTCTAACATAAAGAATAGGAGGCATTCGTCCTTGAAGACAAAATATACCCACAGTAATTCTCTCTTATCCTTCTATATTTTATTAAAGTGAGATAATGACATAAATGATCCTTAAACTTTAACCCAATATGTAATATTATCCATAAAGTTTTAATTTGTTCAATGGGATCCCTGAACTTTAGCTCAATGTGCAATACAATCCATGAACTTTTAATTTGTTTCATGTGGTCCATAAATTTTTAATATATGTTTAACTTAATTTGCGGCCTATATAAACATGTTTGATATTATCCCTAAACTATATGAAATTGTTCAATGTTGTCCTTCTATTAGTTCAAGTTTAGGGATAATATTGAACATTTTTTATATAACTAAGTTGAACATATACCAAAAGTACATTGACTATATTGAATAAATTAAAAGTTTAAGGACTGCGTTGTACATTAGGTTAAAGTTGAGGGATCAAATTGAATAAATTAAAAGTTGAGAGATTATATTGCATATTAGGCTAAAGTTTAGGGATTATTGGTGTCATTTTCTCTATGATGAAAATAATCAAAACCCAAATGGGGTGAGAAAAGTCAATGAGGTAAGGTATGAGCAGCAGGTCCAAGAAATTTAATGTTTGTCACCTTTTGCATGACAAGCTGACCTTGCACTAGGGGTGTTCGAAGTAATTGATTCCTGGTTCCCACCTGAAAATCGGAAACTGGATCAAGAGGACCGGTTCTTAGTTTTCTGAACCATGGATTGGACCGATTAATGCCGGGTCCGGGGACCAGTCCTGTCCGGTCTAATGGAACCGGTTACTTCAAAATTTTTCCAGCAAGAAAAACTACAAATGTTAATTTAAGCTTCAGAATTTTTTTTTTTTTGGTCCAATAGAAGATTTGTCAAGTTAGAACACCACTTTCATCCACAAGAATCCATGACAAAAGATTTAAAGGAAAGCAAATTTTCAAACCAATGATCTACTTTAAGCATCCCCTGACTAAACCCAAATGACCAGGTAATACACCAATCCATAGGCTTAGAAGGCGAGCGGGAAAGACTTCAGTCATTGAAGGGGAGAGGGAAAGCCGCGTGAGAGGAGAAGGAGATTTTAGGGTTTAGGTTGTGGTCTTTAAGAAATTAAAATAATATATAGTCAATTTGTGTCGAGTTCGGTTCCCACCCTCGAATCAAGAACCGGACCAAAAATTACCGATTCCATTTTCATGGAGCCGGTAACCAAACCGGCGCCCTCTGGAATCGCTCAAAATAGGCCGATCCGGTCCAGTCTGGTCTGAGCGATTCCTAGTTCAATCGGTCCATCTTGCTCATCCCTACCTTGCACCATTTGCTAGCCTTGTAGAATGAAGGATCTTAGCTTTTATCCACCTACCACTCATTCTTCTTAGTAAAGGACATTATTCACGTGTGCCTAAAGGCATTTGTTGATTGTGCTTAATAAGAAAATATTTTAACTTCAAAGTATTAATTGTGCATATCACAAAGAAATTCGATGCATTGGAAACTGACAAGGTTTTCTTAAGGAAAAATGACACAAATGATCTCTGAAATTTGACTCGATGTTTAATGTGGTCCCTGAACTTTTAATTTATTCATTATAGTCCCTGAACGGTAGATTAATGTGCATTGTTGTCACGCCCTGAACCCCAACGGACTCGCAACACCCCTTCGACGGTCGTATCGAACACGACATCCCAGGACGCCTCGCCGACCCATACGAAACATGCAAAGACGTACGTAAGCATAAGCGAAATATAATCAACCCAGATAATAAACAATGATAAAGGGATAGCACTTGCACGAATCAATAAACGTATAACGTAAGCTTGGCAATTACCTACAACATTCACAAATACACAATATTGAAAGAGACTAGTGGTTGGGTAGCCTACTTCACTATACAAAAGGGGGGCATCCAAAGATGAAACAAAAATCAAATGCCCAAGGTCACTTCCAGTCTCTGAATCGCACGTGATGACTATCCGTCACTCCAAATCTGAAAATGTTTAATAACGGGAGATGAGATAAATCTCAATAAGCAGACAACCTAAACCCCACATAGGCTAGTGCGTATCCAGACGAGTATAATATGCGAACTAAAAGCCAACACAATCGAATCCACACAAACATACTTACCTTGCCATAAACCAAGTGCCAACTCTACAGATTAGTCAATTCACATTAATGCAATAACATCTTATATACATATCACAATCATTCGAGCACCATACACACGTACGTTCACCTAATTCCATCAAGTACAATACGCATGCACATCCATCCAACTTTCTCACAACCCAGGTCAACACGCCACAGGTCAGCTCTCTGATCTATCCGGGCTTTGTCCCGCGTCAACAAGCCTTAGGACATTTCTCACGACCGAGTCAAACACCCCACAGGTCCTTTCTCACTTTCTCACGACCCGCGTAAACACGCCTCAGGTCAGCCCTCCGATCAATCCGGGCTTTGTCTCGCGTCAACACACCTTAGGACCTTTCTCACGACCCGGGTCAATACCCCACAGGTCATTTCTCACAACCTGGGTCAACACCCTATAGGTCGGCAGCCCTCCGATCAATTCGAGCTTATTCAAGCAAACACACACGCCACATAATTCAATTAATTTCCACGTCTTTCACATAATCAAATATCACACCATAATATACTCAATCGCCACTCATTCCAGTCAATACATGCGAGTATCAAATTCGTTCCTTAAGGCATCACAAGTTCGCCACATTGCACAACTATCAATCTAACACGTCATACTAATCAAATTCCAGTCAAGCTCACCACAATAGCCCCATCCATCCGACCTTCAAGTCGGCCACATTCAAACCACAAACTAACACGAGTCGACTACTCTCGAGCATAGGCACAAATGCCACAACAAACCATCCATGAACAACCACCGATTAACCCCGAAAAAAAAATCACAATTTAGTCTAAGAACTAGCCATATCCGATCCTCCAATTAGGCCCTAACTTAGCCATCAAACCGACACTAAACAATCCCTAAACAAGTCTAATAATACCCATTATACAAGATAAGGTTTAGGGAGTCACTTACCTAAGTTTGGTCCAGGGAAAATTGGATAGGGGCCAAAATGGCCCGGGGGAACAGTGGTGGCTTGGCGCGAGCAAGGGCGCAACGGGCACGGTGGCCAACAAAGTGCTCGACCACGGTCGGGGTGCTCGGACATGGCTAGGCACTCGGCTCGGTGAGCTAGGCAACGCGGCTACGGCCTGGACAGCGGCTTGGGCTATCCGACCACGGCCTAGGTAGCAGCTAGGCACGACTGGGACGGTCCGGACAAGGCCCAGGACAATGGCCTGGGCGGACAGGCAATGGCTGGGCGAGCTCGGCCACGACTGGGACGGCGGCCGGGTGTGCTCGAGCGACGAGCTCGGCACTCAGCCGGGCAAGCAGCCGGCGAGCTGGGCTGCACGGTGACGGCAATTGTGGTGGGGACGGGCAGCCAAGTCGAGGGATGGGCGAGAGGGGGAGTTGGGATGGTGGTGGCGAGCCAGCGGCTGTCGGGGGCAACACGGCGGCATCGCTGGCGGTTGGGCAAGACCAAACAGGCCAGTTGGCAACTCGACAGCGCCGGGCCAC
This sequence comes from Syzygium jambos, assembly GCA_031216235.1. Taxonomy (NCBI): domain Eukaryota; kingdom Viridiplantae; phylum Streptophyta; class Magnoliopsida; order Myrtales; family Myrtaceae; genus Syzygium; species Syzygium jambos. The sequence goes on from CM062228.1 coordinate 6,218,597, forward strand.
GGCGGACGTTGCGGCGAGCTGCTGCCCGCGCGAGAAGGAGAGGGAAGGACAGCCGAGCCAAGGGGGACGACCAGACGAGCAATGCGGCGGCGCAAGGTGGATGGCCGGTGACAGTCGGGCGTGGCGAGCGGCTGGGTTGGGGACAAGCAGCGGTCGAGCAGGGTGCAGGAGCAGCGGCAGGGGAAGGAAAAGAAGAGAAGAAGAAGAAAGACGAAAAAGAAAAGAAAGAAAAAGGAAGAGAGAGAGGGAGGGGTTTGCATGGGGAAGAGGGGGGTGGACATGCATGGGGAAGAGGGAGACGTGACTAGGCAAAGGAAGAGAGAGAGAGAAAAAAAAAATTCAACACATTCAAGTGCGATCCGACAGCCCTCGTTCAAACCCGAAATCGATCCAACAGTCCACGAAAACCCTAATTAATAAATTAGGAAAAAGAGCCAAAATGCTAACTAAAATAAATCCAGAGGGAGGTCTACTAGTCCAAATCTGCACCCAGTTCAAATTTCACTTTTCACTAATCCCAGGTAATATCGGCGCTGGCCACAATAATATTGGCACCGTCCAATTAAATTTATCATGAAACTCCGAGAAATTCGACACCAAAGTTCAGGTTTTAAATAACGGCCAAATTTGATCGAGTGTGATTCTAGCGAAATTTCTAATTTGAAAATAACCCAAGAGTGATCAGTTCCGGGTGAGATTTAACTATAAGCGCACTAATAAAATACACATTTTATAAATTCCAAAAATTGATCGAAATTCGGAATGTCACAATTGTGGCTCCTCAACTTTCAATTTATTTAATGTGGTCCCTGAACTTTTGGTAGATATTCAACTTTGTCTCTAAACTAGATGAAAATGTTAAATGTTGTCCCTAAACTTGAATTAATTGAATGAAAATATTAAATATTTTCATATAGTTCATGGATTAAGTTGAACATGTATCAAAAATCCAAGACTTATATTGAACAAATTAAAAGTTCACGGACCACATTGCATATTATTGGACTAAAGTTCAGGAACCACATTAAACAAATTAAAAGTTCATGGATCACATTGTATATTGAGAAAAAGTTCACGGACTATTTATGTCATTATTCCTTTTCTTAATTAGATGCTTCGCAAGTGCTCATGAAGCGATACCCAAAAAAAAAAAACAGTGGTCATGAAGCACCTAACATAGTAAAATCTCTTTCCTAGTGCTTTTCATAAAGTTGAGTATTCTACTTGTTTAGTATAAACATTTTTGACAGTTATAATACTATGCAAATAGCGTAATCTCGAAACAAATCAAGGCATTATAAGCCACGAATGGGTGGACATCTTTACCTAGCGGTTCCTTTAAAACCTCCAATGATGAACATTTATATATAAATTTAAATTCTACTTATTCTCTCCATCACATTTATCGATAATAAAGAAAATTACAGGATATTGTTCGATCAGTTCCTTATGCTGAAAAAATCTGGAGGAATCAAGAAAAAGTTGTGTTTTTCCATTCAAAATCCAGCTAACGATGACAATATGAAATTTTCTGATAGAATTTTTTGTCTCTAAGAAGCACTTGGTTTGATGAGCAGAGATTTGAATAGCCTAGCAACAAAATTGATATGTAATAATGAATCCGATGATAAGATCGAAACAAACATTCGAAATTGAGGGTTGATCTCAATTCGAACTAATATAATAGTGATAATTACATCTTCGATATTATGTATATCATGTGACTTATCTCTTTTCCAATACATATTTTATTTAGAATAACTACAGCAAACATCGTCGATATTTAAAAAAAAAAAAAGGGAATTAATACACAAGCGGCTTTCTCCACAATTGATTGGGGAAATATGGTGATTATAATCTCATATCGAGCTCAAATGTGTAAAATTTTCTTTATACAGACGGTGAATGCGTTAGTTTCCCTTTTACTTGATTTTTTTTTATGTCGATGATAGAAAAAGCTAAATGTTTGTCTTTTGCTATATTTGAAGTATGACACGATTCTTGTTTTGATAATTATGCGCAATGATAACTCTTAGATTGTGTTATTTCTATTTGGGACATTTAAATACGCTGACCACGCCCTACTTCTCCTCGTTACATAGATTTTTCCTCCTCCTTTTAACATATTACCAAGTTTTTGTTCAAGAAATCTTTTCACAAGAGATTCGCGTGGGCTTTGCTTATAAATTCAAAGACGAACCCATTTCAAATGAAATACGCTGAATGGTGATCGTGCACCTAAATACCCTTTACGTGTTTGACTTCTTTAATTAGTTTATGAACATACGACAGTAAAATAAAATCTCGTGCAACCATTAAAAAGGGTAGAGATGAGTTAAGTGCTCATTTCATTCAAGCCAGCACTACAAAAAAACATGAATTTTGCGACGGAAATTTGCGACGGAAATTTTCCGTCGCAAATTTGCGACGAACTTTGCGACGGATTTCTAATTCCGTCGCAAATTAGCGACGAAAAATTTCCGTCGCAAATTTGCGACGAATTTTGCGACGGATTTATTTTCCGTCGCTAATTTGCGACGGAATTATAAATCCGTCGCAAAATTCGTCGCAAATTTGCGACGGAAAATAAATCCGTCGCAAAATTCGTCGCAAATTTGCGACGGAAAAATTCCGTCGCAAAATTCGTCGCAAATTTGCTACGGAATTTTTCCGTTGCAAAATTCGTCGCAAATTAGCGACGGAAAATAAATCCGTCGCAAAATTCGTTGCAAATTTGCGACGGAAAGTAAATCCGTCGCAAATTTGCGACGAAAAATTTTCGTCGCTAATTCCATCGCAAATTAGCGACGACTAATTTTCCGTCGCAAATTTGCGACTAATTTTGCGACGGATTTATTTTCCGTCGCTAATTTGTGCAACGAAATTTACCATTTTGCGACGAAAGTAGAGACGAATTAAACGATTGTCACAAGTTCAAATTCAAAAGAGATTGGACGATTTGCTACACGTCCAATTCTAAGAGAGATTAGATATTACAAATTCAAATTAAATAAGATCTATTATAAACTCAAGATATTAGATAATCTCTTAAAATGTTCTCGTCCCAAATAAGATTTTTTAGATTCGATAGGTGCAAATCTTGTCTTCTTTTTTTTCAAGACTTAAATATAGATAACACAGATATCTATTTAGTTGAATACGGCGGTTTCCTCCGCATGTAACTCTTATATATGCGTAAATATATGGGTAAAAATACGGATAAAAAATTCCGTCGCAAATTTGCGTCGAAAATAAAATCGGAACCAAATTTGCGACGGAAAATAAAATTCGTCGCAAATTAACGAATTTAGTGACGGAAAAAAAAATTCGTCGCTAATTTGCTACGAAAAACAGTCAAAAAAACGATTTAGCCACGGAAAAAAAATTTGTCGCTAATTAGCGACAGATTTAGTGGCGAAAAAATCAAATAAATGTTAGTAATTAAGTAAAATAATAGTTAGTAATAGAAAATTAATTGGTATTAAATCGTAAAATGGGATTAGTAAGTCATGCAAAAAGAAGCATGGCTCAATATAAAAATTGGTAAGTTAAAAAACCAAATGGGTAAGCAACTCAAATTAGAGTTGACAATCCAAAACTAATTGGTAACTTAATTGGGCAAAAGTTAATGAGGCACACAAAAAAGTTGATTATTTCATATAATAGAAGGTAAATTCAAAGCTGGTAGAAAATTAGAAATGTATTTTTGTTAGAGATAAGAAAAATCGGTCATTTCAAAATAGAAAACCAAATAAACATTGATAAGTAACTCAAATAAAAGAAGGTAACATAAAACTAGTCAGTAACTTGATCGAAAAAAGTTGGTAATCACTCTAATAAAAGTTAGTAATTTCTAAAAAAGCCAGTAAATTTAAAAAGTTGGAAACCAATGCAAATAAAAGTAGCAACTTAATAAAAACTAGTAAATTTGAGAAAATAACAAATAAATGCTAATAACTCAAATGAGATTTGGTAATCCAAAACTAATTGATTTGATTGGAGAAAATTTACCCAAATCACGCAAAGAAAGCTAGGCTGATAGTTTCATATAATACTTGATAAATTTAACTTATTGGTAAGAAATATAAATAAAAGTTCGTAAACAATGACAGAAGCTTTGCTTGGTTAGAGATTAGAGAAGTTGGTGTAGAAAAAAAATTAAAATAAACATTGGTAAGTAACTCTATTAGGAGTTGATAATGCAATATGGTAAACTTGATAGAGGAGAAGTTGGTAATCACTCTAAGTGTACGTTTGTTTTGTGGAAAACTTAATGATAAAGGAAAGTGTTTTTCGGAAAATCATTTTCCATGAATACGCTTAGTTTTCATTTGTATGGTGACATACGATGGAAATCGTTTTTTGATGTTTCGATTTCATTAGAAAATTATTTCAATCTCATGACTTTATTTTAGAAAAAAAATAAAAGAATTTTTAAATATTTTTATTTAAAAAATAGAATTCTTAATTATTTTTTATATCTCTTTTTTTATTTTTTTGTAAAAATTTGAATTTTTTAATTCTTTTTTAAAAGGTCATCGCTAAATCCGTCGCTAATTAGCGACGGAAACAAAATCCATCGCTAATTTGCGACGGAAAAAAAAATCCGTCGCAAATTTGCGACGGAAACAAAATCCGTTGCAAAAATTTGCGACGGAACCAAAATCCGTCGCAAAAATTTGCGACAGAAAAAAAAATCCGTCGCAAATTTGCGACGGAAACAAAATCCGTCGCAAATTTTTGCGACGGAAACGAAATCCGTCGCAAATTTGCGACGGAACCGAAATCCGTCGCAAAAATTTGCGACGGAAAAAAAAATCCGTCGCAAAAATTTGCGACGGAAAAAAAAATCCGTCGCAAATTTTTGCGACGGAACCGAAATCCGTCGCAAAAATTTGCGACGGAAACAAAATCCGTCGCAAATTTTTGCGCCGGAAAAAAAAATTTGCGACGGAAACAAAATCCGTCGCAAAAATTTGCGACGGAACCAAATTCCGTCGCAAATTTGCGACGGAACCAAATTCCGTCGCAAAACGTCGCAACCAAAATTTTGCTTTGCCCGCCCTCACCCCCAATTTGCCCGCCCTCACCCCCATTTTCTCTCTGTCTCTCTCTGCTGTTGCTCATATCCCCTCACCCCCTGCTTCCGCTTCTCGCTTCGCGCTTCCTCGCCTCGTCGAGATCTGATTGAAGAAGATTTTAGCTTCCCTCCTCCGGCCATGGCGGGCAAACATCTTCCGCCGCCGTTCCTTCACCGCCGATTCCGGTCCCCCGTGGTCCTCTTCCCCCTCCTCCTCCTCCTCCTCCTCCTCCTCTTCGCCTATCTCTTCTTCTCCTCTCTCTCCGCTTCCTCCCGCGACCCGGCGCCCCCCGCTTCTCACTCCGCGAAGCCCGAGACCTCGTTCCTGGTCTCTCTGGAGCGCTTCCTCGCTCACCGCTCGCCCTCCGCGCTCTCTCGCCATCCCGACGATACGGCCAGCCCGACCGCGGACGGCGGCGGCGGCGGCGTCGGGAAGTTCGACGACTCGGTTTTCGCGTCGGAGAGCGAGAGGTTGCGGGGAGATCCGCTCTACCCGCTCGATTTGCCGCTGCGGGTGTACGTCTACGAGATGCCCCGCAAATTCACCGACGATTTGCTCTTGCTGTTTTGGAACACTTACAGGGAGACCTTCAATCTCACCTCCAATGGAAGCCCCGTGCATCGCCTCATCGAGCAGGTCTTCATCCTCTTTTAGCATTCATACCTCCCGCGCGCAATTAATTCTTTGCTACTTGACATGTTGTTCTTAATTTGATGTTTGCTGCTGGTAAGATGAGGCGTGATGTAAGAAGCTCCTCCCATTCTGCTTTGTCTAGGCGAACCCGTTTGTTTTCCGCTTCGCTAACATTTGGCCATTTGATGAAGAGAAATCACAATGGTTGGCATTAAATTAGGGGGAGCAGTCATGAGGATAGGTAAACGAAGCAGTAGGGCATTAAGAACTTAAAGGAAACTGAAAATGAAACAACAATGAATATTAAAAGAAAACTTATCCCAAAGTGGTTGTTGATCGCCCGAGAGCAAGGTTTAAGTTCATGTTAGTGCTGATTGCGATGAGAGGGACTCAGATACGGCTCTAGTTTCTGCATATTTGAAATGCCCCCTGCCTGTTCGAAGATTTGCCTCTGAGATTTTAGCCTCATTTTAGTTCTACCTTAGTCGAATATACTCTTGCACGATTTAGATGAATTTGTCCAGTTATTAATTATCTGAGCTGTTTGCTAGCTTAATCCATGCTTGGCCGAAATCTCCACAAATTTGTGATTACTTGATGATTGTTCAAATCCTGGTGGTAAATTTTGTCTCTGGTCTAGATACACTCTTCTTAATCTCTTTGCCATATATAGATTCATATTATATAGCTAATGCTCGGAATGAACAAAATATGTGCGAATCTTCATTGTGAGTAACTTTGAACAGCTAAAGTCGGTTCATGGAATTTATTTTCTTTGGATTTAACTCTAAGCTCATTGGCCATGTCTTTCTGCTCAACTTACAATGCTTTTATTGATTATTCGATTCCTCTTTGAACCTGGTTGGGAGTTTAAGAAAGTATAGTGAAGTTCTGTTGATAGACATAAGCAGAAGTTGGGGGGATGCATATTAGCTAATGCTCGGAATGATAGTTGATTGGTGAAGAAGGAGAAGTTGTGCCGGCAAATCCGCATTTCTTGGCATGTTTATTTCTGAGTCAAGCTGCGGGATAGGTTCCTTATGGTCATTTTTGTTTTATTCTACTTCAGTTATTGATGGTTATTGTTCACGAATATTTCAGGAATGAAAAGACAAAGCTTCTTTTATGCACGACAGGAATTCTTCTAAGGAGCATTTCTGTAAGTTGTCTAATCATTAATTCCATATATGTAATGCGTATGGTAAGGAGCTGTGCAGCTAGCTATTATGTGTGCAATCATGTACTTTGGTTGATGAAGCATGTTTTTTAAACAGCCTTTGACACTGCACATTTGTGTACTTGGAGATGTTAAGAAACATGATTGATCTGTATTGTGGGCCTCTTTTTTGACAACTTAAGCTTTTGAATGGCGATTGTTTACCATATGATTGATATGTATTGTGGGCCTCTATATCAACAATGAACTTATATACGTGTGATCTCCCTCTATGGAATATCTTAAGCTTAGTGCAGATGGAGTAATGCATCTGTTCATGATGCAAATCAGGTGTCCTCACAGAGTTACTAAATTGTTTTGACTTTGTTAGTTATGTTAGGATACTTGTCCTAACCCAGTTAGAACTCAGCCTAGTAGATTTGGAAATTTATCATTGATCTTGTTTAATTGATTTCCTTCTATGTGAGTTTCCTTTCTGCTTGGAAAAGGATTGCTGGGCCAATCTATATGTTGTCCATCAATCCATGCATCTTTCTGTCTATTTTTTTAATTACTCTTTTCACATTTGTGACTATTAATTTTTCTGTCCAATGGTGAATGAGAATTGTAGCACTTTTAGTTGTTCTTTGCACTTAAACTGTATGATCTGATTTTATTCTCTAAGTGTGTTCTTCTGAATTTGGAGCTTTGTCATGATGCCTTCTACTCTTCTGAGTCGCTATGATGGCAACTTTCATGTTAAATTCCAACCAAAATAGATGTCAATTTAGTTCATTCTGTGGTACATTCTAAGTTTCGGTTCATTGATTTTCGAGCTTTCCTCCAAAATTATAGGCGATGTAATATTGCAAAAGCAGTTCTCGGCAATGTCACTTCTTTGGAGGAGGTGATGAAGCACTTCATGCAAACCTTATAGGAGAAAGCAGAGTGGGCGCAAGATTGGAAGTATCTTTTCATACGTATCGGGGATAAGCTTTGCTTCAGCATCATATGTTCTTGCCCTGGAAAGAATTGCCACCCTGAGGTTGCTTAAGCAAGTGCTTTAAAGTGCTCAATATTATTTATTCTCTCATTATATGTACTATAAAGAAAAATATGTATGTCATTCTTGTGGAAAATGCAGATGAATGTATTTCATTTTCATATTATTATAATATTTTGATGTTATTAAGTGCTTAATCAATGTTAAATATAAATTGTAGGAATTAATTTTGCTATTAATTAGATTTAAAATCGAAGTCATCCCTAAACAATATTCGTCGCAGAGTTCGTCACTAAAGAATTAATAAAAATTCGTTGCTAAATAATTAATAAAAATTCGTTGCTATTATTGACCCAAAAAAAAATTACGGACCCAAAAAAAAATTGGCAAATATATTTTTCGTCGCTAAATTTTGCGATGCCAAATTAGCGACAGAATTTTTTTCGTCACAAAATTCGTCGCTAAAACCTCATTTTTTGTAGTGAAATTTTGCGACGAAATTTGCGACTAATTTTGCGACGAATTTTTTTCCGTCGCAAATTTGCCACGAATTTTGCTACTAAATTTGCGACGAAATTTGCGACTAATTTTGCGACGAAATTTGCGACGGATTGAGTTCGTCGCAAATTTGCGACGGAATTTGCGACGGACTTGCGACGGATTTTGCGACGAAATTTGCGACGGATTGAGTTCGTCGCAAATTTGCGACGGAATTTGCGACGAACTTGCGACGAATTTTGCGACGGATTGAGTTCGTCGCAAATTTGCGACGGAATATTTGCGACGAATTTTGCGACGGATCTGGTCCGTCGCAATTTTGCGACGAATTTTGCGACGAATTTTTCGACGAATTTTGCGACGAATTTTGCGACGAATTTTTTTCCGTCGCAAGTTTGCGACGAATTTTTGAATTTTCCGTCGCAAAAATTTGCGACGCGCTAGTAGCGACGGAATTTTTTCCGTCGCAAATTCCGTCGCAAAAAACAAGTTTTTTTGTAGTGCAGAACGACCCAAATCGGTGGCAACAAAGGTGCTGGCCATTGTGCAAAATGAACAAAAACAAGAGAACTTAACTTATCATGAAGACAAGATGCAACAGCCAAAGAAGCAGCAAAGAGCACAGGAGCTTGATGTCGATCTTGCTTGCTCTAATACCATATAGCGAGTTCATAGGAAGATGGAATAGACAAAGAAAAGAGAAAATGAATAAAGGTTTTATGCTGTTCGGCCAACCAAGAGAAAAGTGTCAAAAAAAGTCTTAAATCTTGTGCAGTTGTGCCAATTTAGTCCTAAACCTTTTTTTGGTGCCAATTCAGTCACAAACCTTTTGCATTGATGTTAATTTAGTCATAAACTTTTTTTTGGTACCAATTCAATCCTAAACTTTTTACATTTATGTCAATTCAATCATAAACATTTTACATTTGTGCCAATTCAGTCCTAAATTTTTTGCATTTGTGCCAATTCAGTCCTTCCGGCTAATAGCTATTCACACGTCGAAGGACTGAATTGGCACCAATGCAAAAGGTTTATGACTGAATTGACACAAAAAAAAAGGGTTTATGACTAAATCGGCACCAATGTAAAAGGTTTATAACTTTTTTGACACTTTTCCCGCCAACCAAGGAAAGGTTCCTTAGAAGCCTAGGTTTATGGTAGAAATCCCCATTCGACTTACCTTCTTGGGGTAGATTCATTTGCCTTTGATATTTGTGGTAATAATAGATGTTTTACGCATGGGACGTTAATGCTCATTTTTACCATAACTCGGCAGGCATATCTCGCCAATGCTCATTCACATGATATTATGCTGCCAATACGTCATGCCACACGACAGTCTCACTTCTTCGATGTCCATCCCGGGTAAAGTTATAAATGCTCTTAAGGACCTTATAAATCAGAACAAGCTCTCGGAAGAAACAGAGAAGACGAAAGCTTCACAGAAGCACAATCCACCTGATACGAGCACTCACTCCTGGAAGAAAATGACCGGCAAGAAACCATATATGGCGGTCGCTCTGGTCTAGGTGATCTATGCGGGCATGTTCCTGTTCTTGAAGACCGTGTTCGACGGCGGCCTTAACAACTTCGTCTTCATCTTCTACAGACAGGCCGACGCCACCGTTTTCCTGGTCCCTCTTGCCTTATATTTCGAATGGTAAGTAGCAGGCTCTGTTCCTCTTCTTCTTTCTCACATTTCATTTGTCTTTTCAATGCCCTTTTATGATGGCTATATATTCACTATCCAAAGATTTTGGCAAACTTTCTTGATTACAGGACGACGTGGCCTTCCTTATCGTTCGTGACTTGCTGCAAGATATGTCTAACTTCCTTATTCGGGTAAAGCGTATGTGAATCTCTATTAAATGTTGACTTTAAGAATGCTGGGGAAGACAGTTTCCTTCTTTTCTCGCGAATAAAATGAAACATAGTGAGTGAGCCAACCGAAGCTTTCTTGAGAATTTCAGGATCACTGCAAGCTTGGACACCTACGGCCTAGCCCTTTCGTACACGTCACCGACTTTGGCGGCAGCGGCGGCGAGCTGTCTGCCTGCCATCACCTTCTTCGTAGGGGTGATCGGTTTCAGGGTGGGTTGGGTCCGGACCTAACCCTGTTATAACCGATTCCCAATTTTTGGAACCTGAAACCAACCCTGTTTTTCCTAGATCCTGTTTGGAACCAACCCTGTTTTTCTGATCTGGTTTCAAGGTCTACCCGAGAACCTTTTTTTTTTTGTTCCTTTTTTCGGTTTCATTTTTTTCTAGCAAAATAATATAGGTAGCAATGAAACAATTTAAAATAAAAGATGAATAACAAAAACCACTATCCACCAAAAGTAACAATCCCCAAAATGAGCAATTGAAATTACAATCCATCAAAATTAACAATCTAAAAGCACTATATGGCAAGACATGGTCCAAGCGCATAAATCTTTAGGAGTCACATTTCCAGGGAATTTATTCAATATGTTTAGCTCTTTATTTTACGCCATGATGAGATAACTCATCACTTCTGTCTCCGAATAAAATATCTTGAAAGAAAAATCAAGAGACTTAGCGGTAAAGCATATGCTCTCACTAGAAAAATGTCTATATATCTCATCTGAATCACACAATATTTAGATAACTTTAAGAGCCGTGCTGTTTCACTCATAGTTGTGAAATATATTCCAATATTAAATAGGAAATCGATTCTAAAACCAGTAAAATAGAGTAACGTGATATAGGCTTTTTACTTTTTTGTACATTATCTCAAAACCGATTCTAAAACCGGTTCTAAAACAGGTTTTGGTTGATTTTTACTTAGAACCGGAAACCAGACCGGTTCTAACCGGTTCTAACCGGTTCTCAAAAAATGGAACCAGTACCCGGACCGGTTCTTGTTAGAATCGGTTCCCGAACCTGTTTTTCGGGTGGATTGGTCCGGTTTCCGGGTAAATCCGGTCTGGTTGCACACCCCTACTTCTTCGTGGCGGTTTTGCTCAGGCGAGTTTTACTTACTCTTACTATATAAACCGAGTTCTTAGTATAAGAATCGGCGCGGCAACCAAATATCATTATGATTATAATTTTCTCCTGGAGAAAATACACAGCTGGCGTGGAAGAAGATTCAAAACGATACAAAACCACTTCTATGGCCTGTACGTGGCGCAGAGCCTAAACCCTCTCTTACAAAAAAAAAACACAAAAGCTTTGACCCTCGAATGGACAATGACACAAATAATTCTTGAATTTTGATCTAATGTGCAGTATAGTTCATGAACTTTTAAATTGGTCAATACAGTCACTAAATTTTAGCATAATGTACAATTGATCTCTGAACTTTTAATTAGTTCAATGTTATCCTTTCATTAATTCAAGTTTAGAAATAACATTGAATATTTTCATATAGTTTATGGATTAGATTGAACATGTATTAAAAGTTTATCAACCACATTGAACATATTGAAAATTCAGGGACGACATTGCACATTGAGCTAAGTTCAGGGCTCACATTGCACACTGGACCAAAGTTCTTGAACCATTTGTGTCATTTTTCCATCCTCGAACCCTTCACTCCGGCCATGGCAGTAGTTTCCACTTACATCGCCTCTCAATTCTCCGGCCTCCGCCGCCCAGTCCTTTATTCAGCACGTCAATTCTCGAGTTTGCTTCTCTTCTTCTTCTCAAATGGAAGCTGTGCAAAGGCTTCGGTACCGACAAGGTAGATCGAATTACCACGCGCCTTGCATTCTTTTCCGATTGGTCTCAAGTTCGCATTGCGTTTTTTTTTATTTGCCGGTAATCCTTTTAGGTGCGACGGCGTTTGATTTTGGTACATGTCGTTGGGTAGGGCTTAATTCTGTGATTGATGCTCACTGGAAATGTATGTTCAATGAGAATTTACGAAATTCCATTATCTGCATTACTTCAGTTTCTGGACAATTAAACCGCGTAGAGTTTTTTAAAACGCCAATGGGGAAGACGAACAAGAGAGAGGGGGGGGAGGCTTCGTTCGTGGGACCCACCCGGCGCCCCGTGTCGATTGTTGAATGGTCCAGCCCCATGGTGATGTGGAGGGGCCGGCGAATGCAATGTTTTCTTGTTCTTCGTTTAAAGATGAACAAAGTTCTTGATTTGAGGAGCGCGACTTCCGTCTCGGAGGCGACCGGCTTGGACTCCACGGATTATCATCGGTCCACTGCCTAAGGGAAGGAGAGAATTGGAGGATGGAGTAGAAAGAGAGACAGAGAGAGATGCCCCTTGCAAAGTAATACCTCGGGGTTCAAAAACAAGGAATTAGCTAACATAATAGGTTTTGAATCACTACGAGAGTAGAAGTATGTTATAAACTACAAATTCTTGAAAGAATAGACCACACAATAATTTATAATTATTTTTTATTTACTTTTTGTGATCCAAAGCAGATTATTATTCTGATAATAGATTAAAGACGGTTACCCAATCATTCCTCTAAAAACAATATTGTTTCGCAGGATGGAAGCGTTGCCATTGAGGACAACCTCAGGGTTGTCCAAGCTTGCGGGTATAGTTGTGCGCCTGGGAGGAGCAGCAACCTTGGCCTTTTACGAGGGTCCGCAGATCAAACTCCGGTGCCATCATCTTCACGGGTGTCACAGCATGATCCCATCCATCATCGGGCATGAGCTGGGTCAAGGGCTGCTTCCTCATGCTCCTTGCCAATCTCTGCTGGTTGTTCTGGCTCGTTTGGCAGGTCAAAAAAAAAAAAAAACTCCCCAACATCTTCGTCGAGCATACACACTGGCTTTTGGATCGATGACTCATACGGTTTTTTTTAGGGATGGATAACGACGAGTTATCCCTCGAAGTTGATGCTCACACTGTTGCAGTGTTTCATGAGCTCAATCCAAACCCTCGTCGTCGCCCTTTCTGTGGCGAGAGACCCTTCTGAGTGGAAATTGGGTTAGAACATCCGGCTCCTCGCTGTCGCTTATTGCGTGAGCTCACTAATCTCTCTCTTTTGCCCCCATACGTACGGATTGGATTATTTCTCCTGATTAATTGTCTACTGTTTGATACGACAGACAGGGAATAGTGGTAACTGGGATGGCATTTTTTCTACAAACTTGGGTCATTGAGAAGAGGGGGCCAGTTTTCTTATAGCCATGTCCACACCACGAGCACTCATCATCATTGTTCTCGTTTCTTCATTTTTCCTGTGTGATAGCCTCACTTTTGGAAGGTGATTCTCATTCCGGTTTCATCAGTTCCAGATTTATCTTCTTTTAAGTGGAATTCATTGATAATTGTGATTAATGTCTCAAATCGTGTGGGCTTTCCTTCAGTATTCTTGGTGGGGTTTTGCTGGTTGGAGGGCTATACAGTGTCCTGTGGGGGAAGAGCAGGGAGAAAGGGCAGGATCAGGGAAGTCGCGAGCCGGGGGTTGACCAAGAATGCTCAGTCATGCAAGAGGAGACCTCTTCTCATGCAGACATACCTATCTAGACAAGGGGGAAAATTGGCGCAATGAGATCCACAAGAGCATTTCGTTTTTTTCTATTTTTCATGATGAAAGACAGACAGTAAATTAAAATTATCCATATCTCTTAAGATTGCACGTATATTGCACGTACATTGCACGTATATTTCTTTAATTATACATATCTTGATTGAGATATTATTTCAAAATAATTATCTAAAAAATCTTTAAATAGGCTGATGTATTCTTTATTAATATAGATATCGAAATATATATAAATTCCATATTTTTATTTTCTGTATCATTATTAACTTAATTCATTGATGACTGTGATTAATGTCCCAAATGTGTAGGCTTTCTTTCAGTATTCTTGGTGGGGTTTTTTTGTATGACTAGAGACAGACAGTAAATAAAATTATCAGGGTTATGGTTTATACTCAAATACATTCTATATAGCAGGTGTTTTAATTAAGTTTAGAACTTTAGAGCCTGATTTCGAATTTAGGGTATCATTTTGTTTATTTTTGTGCCAAATAAGTAGCTTTCGGAAGTGCACAAATGCAGGATGCCTCATAAAAAACCTCATTAGAAGTATGTTAACACATGATTTTTGGCCGATCAGTCATTTTAAGGTAAAAACTTGAGATATTGGACGCGATAGGACCCATTTCTCAACCAAAACAAAGTCATTTAACATTTGTTCTTCCATAAATCATTCGTTTACATGTCATTTGCACTTTGATTTCAAAAAATGAAAGCTTCACTTTAAAGTTTACTTCTTGGTGAAACTTTCTTTGAAAAGTCTAATCCCAGGTCAAAATTTGGCATTTGGCATAAAAGGATATAGATTAGTGTCGATTTCACTTTTGCACTTTCAATTTCTAAAAAAATCGAAGTTTGACTAATTAATTGGTTTTTAAGCCTAATCGCTGAAAAAGTCAACTTTTGATCAAAAATTCCAAAATTAAAAAAGAAAAAAGAAATAAACAAGCGGTAGGTGGTTGGCAACCCTCCCTCCCACCTATGGCCACCGCCCCAACGCCGGTGGGGCGGCAACGACAGCCGGCGACCCCTCCTAGAACTGGGATAAGGCAGCGACCCTTTCCCAGATCTGGACAATGATCGCCGGCCCTCGCCCTGATCTCGCCCGATCTAGGAGAGGGCCGTAAGACCTAGGCAAGGGCTGGCAGCCCTCCCCCAAACCCGGGCAAGGGCTAGGCACCCCCACCCAAATCTAGGAGAGGGTCGTCACGGACCTCTCTCGATTCTGGCAAGGGCCAGCAAGCCCTCTCTAAGGCGCCGACAACCCTGCCAGCCATCGCAACTATCCCACCAGCGATGGAGCGGCGGCCACAAGATGGGAGGGCTAACCCAGCCTTCCTGCTTGTTTTTTCTTCTTTTTTTTAAACTTTAGCTTTTTTTTCTTTTTCGAATTTGTTTTTTATGGAAAGAAAAAACTAGAAAAGAAAAAAAAGGAAAAAATAAAAAATAATAATAATAAAGGACAAAATGCCCTTGAATGTGGTGAGGTCATATCCTTTGTTGAGACTAACAAGGCCATTTTATATCATTATCTGAAATAAGGTTTACTTCAGGCCCTTATTTGGAAAAAATGAGAGTACTTCATGCACTTATTGGACACAAAGTCCACTCCATGCTTTATTTGAAAAAATGAAAACACTTCGAGCTCTTATTTGAAAAAGATGAGGGTACTTCAGGCACTTATTTGATACAAAGTCCACTCCATGCCCTTATTTGAAAAAATGAAAGCACTTCGAGCCCTTATTTGAAAAAAATGAGGGTACTTCATGTATTTATTTAACACAAAGTCCGCTCCATGCCCTTATTTGAAAAAATGAAAGCACTTCAAGCCCTTATTTGGAATTTTCCCTATACCGTACAAATATCTTGATAGAATGTATCGGGATAAGGACACCAGGAGTGACTTAACTTTCGTACGGCACTCACTTAAATGTCATAACTTTTTTTTGGCTTACTTAAGTGCCACTTTTGCAAAAAAAGATCACTTGAGTGCCATTGGCCACTTAGTAGCCGGAAAATCCAACATGGACACTGGTCGTCCTACATGGCTTTGCCAGAGCTGACGTGGATAATATTTTAATATTTCTTGAATTTTTTTACTTTTTATTTTTATTTTTCCTTTTTTTGCAAATTTTTTTTTAATGCCGACAAGGGTCACCGGTGACCCTCGCTAGCTGCGAAGGCCTTGCCCATATTGGGGGAGGGCCACCTTGCCCTCAGCCGCGACAGCCCTGGGCGAGGCCGTCACGGCCTCACCGGCGGCAGGCAAAGCCGTGAAGGCCATTGCTAGATCTGGGCAGCCATAAGTAAGTTTCGCCAGATCTGGCAAGAGCCTTCGCTGCCGCGAGTGTCGCCTCGCCCATTGCCAGCGAGGCAACAATGTCTTTGGGCTTCTGGGTGTGAGCCAAGATGAGGTCGGCGGGGGGTCGCCAAAGGGCGGCAAGGTAGGAAAGGGTGTAAAGGAAGAAGGTGACAATGAGGTAGAAGAGGGTGGACTTGTTGGTCTTGGCAATGACATAAGTTAGAGGGTTTGGGCAGGAACTGGTCTTTTGGCCATTGTTGCCAAACAAGAAGAAGAAGAAACCCATGGTGATGTTGCAGGAACCAAGCGCTAGAGGGAGGCAGTCGACAACCATCCTCGACCTACTGAGGGGAGAGAAAATGGAGGGCTTCAACCAGAGGAGGAGGAAGAGGAGCCTGAAGGAGCGAGGCCGTCTCGCCCGCAGTCAGCGAGGCCACGATGGCCTCACCCATGGTTGGCGAGACCGCGATGGCCTCGCCACGGGCTTTCGCAACCTCGTCAGATCTAGTGAGAGTCTTTGCCGCCTCGCCCGCGGCCGGCGAGGCCGCAATGGCCGTGCCAAGGGCTTTGGTGGCCATACCAACTGATGGTGAGGCGGCCCTCGCCCAGTTTGGCCAAGGGTGAGGCCTCTGGAGAGGGTCACCGGCGACCCTCGCCAACCTTGAAAAAAAAAACGAAAAATAAGAAATAAAAAAAGAAAAAAGAAAAGAAAAAAATTCAAAAAAAATCAATTAAATAACATTAAAAAATCCACGTTTGATGGAAAATTAATTAAAAAAGCCACGTAGGACGATTTGCCGGAAGTGGCACTCAAATGATTTTTTTTGTCGGAAGTGACACTTAAGTGAGCGAAAAAAAAAAAGTTATGGTACTCAAATGAGTGCCGTACAAAAGTTATAACACCCCAGTGTCTTTATCCCGAATATATCTGAAATTGAGATTAGGGGTAAGCGATTTCAGGTTTTGTATAAATTTCACCCGGAACATATCCATTGAAACATTTTCCTCATTTTTTGAACATTAAAACCTACCATGCATATCCTAAAATTAGACAAGTGACCAACCATGCTCGCCCCTAATTGAGACCCGTAAAAATATGCCGCAGACTACTTACATCCGGGCTAATTGATTGATTTCATTGATTACATTTAATGCACGTGATTAAGATTTATAGTTACGATTCAAGTTTGAAGTTGATAACTGTGTCTCTCGTCTGTATTTTGAATCAACACTATATCAGATAGGCAACGCGTCAGAAGCGTGCTGATGCAAAGAAGCCTCTGAAAGATCTCTTGAAGAGCGGGTCCTCTAGATTTTCATTCCAGTGAAAACCCCTCGCTGTACCATTTCCCGAAGCGTCGAACAATCAAGATCTCTCATTACTTGTCTACCACATCCTTTGACATTATTGTACTTGTTCCCTGCTAGTGCTCCATTTTACTTCATGTGGCTATCTTCTACCAAAACTCTTCTCATGAAATCACTTTCGAGCGGCCATCCTTACACAACTGTAGATACAATGTAGATCTTTCTGATTGTCTGGTCCTTTGAGCATCTCCATTTATTGCTATGCACATATGCACAGGACGAGGGCCCCGCCTGGAATTTTGATGAGACAGAAAATCAGTAAGATATTCATGGCAATAGAGGTAGATCAAAGCCACTTCTCGGCATGCTGGGAAAAGCCACCAAAAGAAAATGAAGCTTGAGCTTGTTTCCCCCTTCATCTACGTGATATTTCATTAGTTATTGCTGATGTCAAGTAAGGTGCTTTTGTGGGTTCCTCTAACTAAATGAAGGAAGGAAAGCACACAGCTTTTGAATTTGTGCGAGCACGCGGCTGGCTATATACCCACTTCCTAGGCTTATCAGACATTTATGCTATTGATATGTTTCTTTATATGCTACCAAATAGTAAGAATGTTGAATTCGTTATCTACCCCTGAAAAAGGAAAAGAAAAGGAAACGAACGGTTGCAGGGTTAGCCTGTACCCAATTTTTATGACTTATATGGGTTAAGTTCGCTTTTGGTCCCATAAGATGAGAATATTAAAGAACAATGAATATAAATTAAGTGGAGAAGGGTGGAAACTCGTGAAGTTGTATCAACATGTCTTCTCAAAGGAAAGAATAAAGTAGTGAACTCTGCATTGAATTCAGAAACTCTTTCAGGACACCATTGGTTAGTGTTCCCTCTTGGCAAGTTCCTCTTTGATTATAGAATATATTGTTTCATTTTGACTCATTATCCTCAATTTGTTCTGATTCAATATGGATCGAAAGTGATTGAGATAAAGCAATTGAAGTTAATGTTGTTATCAATTAATAATAATGAAGGCTTTGATCCCCCATCTGAATGCCGAATAGTTGATTCTTTGCAAGTTTTTACCTTTACAGGAAAGTTTAGGAGGGAGAGCTTCTGTGAGGACCTAGATGATCATCCTGAGACAAGTACTTCAAGCAACATTCGGGAATAAGTGGTACACTTGGTCTTTCAATTCAAGGCACTCCTTTGCCTTCGAAAATGCATCATCTGGTTATCAGTGGGGAGAGGATTTCGATCATGCAAACAGCAGAACAAGAGAATGGGAAACTGCAAGTGAAACGGAGTCTGATGACGAGTCAATTAGAATAGGAGCTGTGTCTGATAGAAAAATGCTGGGTTTGCCTACAACAGGTCCATCGAAGATAGAAGATGTGAAAAAAGCATAAGCATGTATTGTTTTCCTTGTTTCTTTCTTTTCTGAATGTTAGGTGAAGTTGTCACATTGGCCTATTCTAATTGTTGACTTGCCATCGTATGTGCAGATTTCAACACTCAGCCCTGAAATGGCATCCCGATAAGCATCAAGGCCCTTCGCAGCACAGTTAAGTCTATGAAACCTGTGTCTGGGGTCTTATTCTTCCCAAGCTCCTCTTGAATGTTGATAATTTTGAAGCATCCATGAGATAGTCTAGAGAAAATGTATGTAGCTACCTCTAATGACCTGTTGATCTATTTCTAAAGCCCCAACAAAGAAACAGAACAGAAAAAACAATCTCGTCTCCGATACCTTTTCTTTGAAGCGATCCTGACAAAGCCGTGTTCACCAGTTCATTGATCAACTTACAGATGTTAAAATCTCTTTTCTGCATTCTTATGACTATTCGCCGTTCATGTTCCCGCAGTCAATAGCCAAAGAGAAGTTCAAGTTATGTGTCGACGCATACAAGTCGCTGTGCAGTGCTCTTTCAGCGGCTTAAACTGTAAGCTTTGGTCCGGACAGGTTCAGCTCTCTGCAACTTTTCTTTCCAAGAGAAGGTTTAGTGATATTGTGACATAATTTATTCATTTCTACTGATCATCCTTACAAAGTTCATATCAGATGGTCCTAAACTTTTTCCGGTGCTAAATTTTTTTCCTGATTGTTTAAATTGCTTATCAGAAGATTTTTATATTGCGACTTGAGGTTTTTTCTCCCATTGTAACCAGTAATGTAATCAGCTGTTCAATGGCCAAAGGTCATTATAATAAGCATTGCTCTGTAGTTGGCATCCTGTGATTTTAAGAGATTATTAGAAAAGATGAATGCTACTTCATTTTCCAAATTTCAAGCATTCTAATACCCAATAAGAACAGTTCTGCCATTTCTTGGTTTATAGTATGTGCTTTATTTTGTGCAAGCTTTTAGAACATTCCCACGATGAATGCGAAAATGATTACAGGTTTTGGTGGATGCAGTTGAATCCATTTGTCGATTTTGTGGGCTTCAGATCTAAATCCTGTTGACCTCATCTGATTGAATGGTGAACATGTATCCAGATGCGTGCTGACTGCAAACCAAATGCACACACTTTTTAATTGGGGCTTTTATGATCCGTCAAGCGATCGATCCTCCAGTCATTACCTGTTGTAACCGGGTCTATGAGTCGTAACTCTCATATAAATTGTCGAAACATGTGAAAACTTAAGGAGTTAATTATCAAGAGGTGAAATTTAGTCTTGTTTAATCTAACAGTTATCAATCTCCTGAGCAATGGTTTATTCGGAACTGCGGAAACCACCCTCTCCAGCTGCCGAAACCTTGCATTAGTAATCATCATAAAGATGTCATCTTTAAAGTCCATTCTTTTCCAGCATTACTCTTTTCAAGCAGTCCAAGCATGTCTCACTGAATTGGGCATTGTTGCTCCTAGCTAGTCAATTTCCTTTCTCACGCAAGCACTTTGCTTGCCAGAACATCGTTCGCCCGCTGATCGCACCCCCTTAAGAACCGTTTCGAACATCAGCCGGACCACCGAAGGGTGAGCGGTTGAAATCTGGACATCAATCCGCCTTTAGAAAATGTTTTAGAGCACCAAAAAAGTGGAATCACTCTCATTTTTTTTAATCAAATGAGCTGGCAATACACAGTCATTATGTTTAGCTAAGAATTAGGTTAATCAGAGCAATCAAAGCACATGTGAAATAATCAAATTCGATGTTTTCAATCTGATATTTTGATAATTAGATCATTTTTTTTATATTTAACATGCT
This sequence comes from Syzygium jambos, assembly GCA_031216235.1. Lineage (NCBI taxonomy): Eukaryota > Viridiplantae > Streptophyta > Magnoliopsida > Myrtales > Myrtaceae > Syzygium > Syzygium jambos. The sequence continues at coordinate 6,239,271 of CM062228.1, forward strand.
TAACAAGTAGATGGTCGAACATTATTAACTCATAGTCAAAAAAGGAACTGAGGGAGCTATATTAAAACCAGGACAGAGAGAATCAGACTGATTTCCCAGGAGAGGTTCAGCCAAAGCAGAGGGGTGTCGCTTTGGGTAGCTTTGAAGGCTCCTTTCTTGGGGCGATAGACGTCGTGCCCATCATTGTACATGGCAATGAATGCATCCAAAGTTCTGCACAATGCACGCCCCACGAGAGAGAGTGAGAGAGAGAGAGAGAGAGAGAGAGAGAGAGAGATTCCTCAACGATGAAGACTCGCTGAATCTTTCCCATTTCCATATTTCTTTCGAAGTACTTTCTTGAATCAATTTTGATTGCAGTTTAACTTCTTCCCAGATCAAACCCAGGAAATCAATCCTCTAGATAAATGAATGAAAAGAGAAGAACAAATGCTTGCCGATTACCCAACAAAAAAGCAGAGTAACTTTTCCTAGAAACAGAGGATGACAACAGAGAAAGAGACCATGAAGCCGTAGACCAAGATCAAGAACCCGAAATGCAGAGCCCAGTTCCGCTTGAACTTGCCCAGGTAGCTCTCGGGCGGCTCCTGGTACTGGATCTCGAAGTCCCCGTCGTCGAACACCACCTCGTGGTGGTGGTGGCCCTGGTGGCCGCCGCTGCCGCCGTCGCTGTGGGCCATCGCGAGGGTCATCCTCATCTTGAGGTCCCGGAGCCGCTCGGTGGCGAGGCCGAGGGTGAGCTTGTGGCAGCGGCGCTGGTACTTGAAGCCGTTGACGGTGCGGAGGGTCTGGGCGACGGAGACGTAGAAGACGAGGTGGGCGAGGGAGAGGAGGGAGATGGGGGCCCAGCAATGGCGGCACTGGAGGCGGGAGGAGGGCTGGGAGAGGGCGCCGAAGAGGAGGGCGAGGAAGATGAAGAAGAGGAGGAAGAGGCGGTGGAGCTCCTTCTTCTGCTGGTCGATGGCGCGCTTCTTCTCCAGGGTCTTCTCGAAGTGGAGCTGGATTATGGTGTTCAGCGCCTGGAGGGCCGTCTCCTTCGCTTGCTGCTGCTGCTGCAGGTGGTGGTGGCCGTGGTGGTGGCTGCTCTCGTAGTCCGCCATTGCCGCCGTCTGCAACGGTGGTGCGCGCACGCAGAGAGAGATGTGATGAGGTTTCTCTGGTCAATGGGAGAGCAGACAAGAGAAGGAGGCTCGAATCTCCAGGTCTGATGAGAGGGAGAGTGAAATCAAACGGTAATATAGTGGCAGGTGAATGTGACTGAAGCGATGACTTTTATGTCGGAACCTTCCCACGTCCCTATCTCACTTCTACGAGGACATGGCATGTTAGGAGTCATCAGTTTCAAGTTGGGACCGGTTCCACTCTATAACCAGCGATTGGATCAGTCGGTCGGGGTCAGGTTCCTAAGTTGGATTGATCCGATTTAGGGTGTTGGTAATTTGCTTTGGGTGGTTTGGTTTCCACACCGGGAATCAGGAATTTGACCGATTATTTTTTGTTCCAAAAATTTGGAGCTCCTACGAGAATCGGCCGGTCCAATTCCCATGGCACCCTTGACAGATAGTTCTCTTGGACGATCTTAGGGGTTAATGTTGTACAAAAACATCATTGACAATCAACCTTTGAATAAAAACCGATTGACCAAGAACTCATTAAATTGATGAATTTCCCTCGCTGGAGTATAGTATACATGATACATTGTTGTATCTCGAGGATGTCTTATATTTGAGGGGTACTTCTAAGTCACATCTTGTGATCGCAATTCATTATAATTATATCGTTCTTTTACATTATAAAAAATAATGTTGTGACATGCAAAAAAATTGTAGAATTTCTATCGATTCAATATCTTATTTTGATCCAATGAATTGCCAAGCAACCCCTTGAGAAATTTTTTTCCAGAGGGTTACAAATGCACTATTCATCTCATTAAATTTAATCTCGATCGTTCATGTTCATGAGAATTGGAAGATATATGAGGAGAACTTATCTTTTTTGAATCTTTGTGCGCCAATTTTCCCTTTTTGAATGAATGACAAATCATCGCCCTCGCCTTTCTCATCAAAGCCAGAATACAATATCCATCATGATGAAGCTGGATATAAAGTGATGGTCGCCATGTGACAGAGCAACGATGCATCGACTGGGGTCGCGTGACCCCAATGACTCCTCGCCACGGCTGCACAACTCTTGTATGGTACAATTGTGTAAGGTTGTCCAATAACCATGAAGGGCGAAAAATGTGGAATGCTTTGTAGCTTATTGTTTTTTATACGAAAAACCGGTAAGTCATTTCATCGATAATTACTTATAATAATCTAGTAAAGTTGTTTTACAATGACAACTTCATATATTAAATGCCAAACGCTAATTACTTTCACAGCTATCACTTTAACTCAAGTTCCTTTTGTCAATGTAAAGTCGAAGAATTCATACACATATCCGAAGTGATTATTCCCAATCCACACTCTACATAAATCCCTTTCTCGTCGTGCCCTGTCAACCTACTATCCTCATTTTGGTCTAGTCTCTTTTCATGATCTCATGCACGGGGAAAGTTTCCAATGGTCTTATTAACTGTTAGATCTAAGCTTGTCGATGTCGACCATTAGATCGTGTGTTCTCATAATCGCCCAGTTTAGACCTTATCAACGACGACCGTCGGATTCGAGAGTGACAATTTCACCTCGGTCTTGCCCTTTTTCACATGGCTCTCTTGAATTTGTGCGTTTTCTTTTGTCTTGTTTTTTTTTTTTCTTCCTGCCGTTGTCCTAAGATTCCATATATTTGTGGTGCAATTGTCCGAAATCAGGAAAAAAAAAATTATAAATTTCATAAAAGATAATCGCCGGTCCACCCGAAGCGAATCGCATCTTTCTTTCCTTCCTTCCTTTCTCCTCTCGTGCGTGGTGCAAAGAGGAGAAAGAGGGAGAGAGAACTTATCTCACGGGCTCACAGCAATCGAGGCAAAAGAAGAGAGAAAATCACACGGAGAGAGAGATGGGGGTGACGAAGGAGCAAGTTGAATCATCGCTGACTTCAAAGCTGAAACCTTTGCATCTCGTGAGTGTTGTTATTGTCTCCCTTTTCTTGTTTTTTCGTTCCTCGTGTGCGCGAATTTCGGTTGCATCTGCCTCAAATTTTGGTTCTGGAGATGACCCAGTTCTTTGTTTTCTTCTGGGTGGGTTTCTTTTTTCTCTGTCTATGCTTCTGCTGCTACGCGTTAGCTGCCAACAACGATGGTGTTGTCCAGGGTTTCTGTCTTGAAACGAATGTAGATTCGAATTTTGTCACCGAGTCTTGCAAGTAAAGTTCCAAGATTAAGGATGCAACTTTGCCTGATGATGTGAGTTTTGATGTTTTTGGGTCGTTGGGAATTTGCAAGTTTTTTTCTGGATGTCGAAGACATTGGAGAATTTAGTTTCTTCGGGGCCAAAATTGGTAACTGTAATTCAGTCAGGGATGGGTTTTGTGTGCGTTTTCTGTGGGGGGAAAGGGGCGATAAAGGCGCAATTTTTACTCGATTCAGATGGTTGTGTGCAAGGAAAATGAAGGAATGAGCTGCAATGAGTATTGATTCCATTGGTCTGAAGGCACCGTGAGGATCAGGTTTCAGGGCTAGAACAAAAAGTATGGCAAGTAACTTGTGGCATGGACTGAGTGAAATTTAGTTTCGTGATAGCACCCAGAAATTCTTTTCCTAATGAAAGAGAACCCTTTTTGTTGGCCTGCGGGTGAACAAATGAATAAAGAGATGAACTTTTGGGAAGGGTATGCTCTAATATTGGAATGTCGACTTGCCGAATGATAAGGGTTGCTAAGTGATATGACATCTATTCAGAATGCTAATCAGACTAGCCGTGGACGTATATCATTTGGTGAGGATCTATTACGTGACAATCGACGGTGGTTAGTAGAATTGCATTTGAAATAGGTAATGAATAAAATGCTGCCACTTTGGTGGATTTAGTGATGTCTCTTACAGAAATATCATGCTTGACTTGCTACGCATTTATAGAAAATTTGCTCAAAGGTGCTGGGAACTTGATATGTTGATTAAGATTGTCCCTATTAGAATGCAGAGAAATTATTCGCTCTAGCTCTATTTAGAAGCTTCCTCACACGGATTGAAGTGATCTAAATTGTCCCTCTCATACTTCCTCACAGTGTTACTTATATATCATCTCATTTCTTTCTTCTAATGTGACCTCCTCCTTTTATTTAATTGCCTTCTCATAATGGAGATGCAAGATTTACATATTGTTCTTTTCCAACTGCACGGGAGGTTGATGTAATTCTGTTAACATAGATTGTGTTTCGTGTTTCAAATATCATGGGATGTTTGCAACCTTATTTCTTAGGTCTTTTGGGTTTAAGATATTTACGTAGTTTGGACTACCTCATCACCGAGATACATTGAGGTGCTCTGGGAGCATGACATTCTTTTCACATGAGCCACTCGTTGTGTGCTAAGTTCATAAAAGTTTCTCATCACCAGAACATTGCCACGATGTAACTCCATCTAGTGCAAAATACCACTTACTTTTTTTTTATTTCCTTTCAATGCAAAATATCATGACTCAGTTTTTAGATTTACTTAAGAGGCATAATCAGACCTGCTTTGAGAACTAACAATCATAGAGTACTTAGAAGGTTTATGAACATTGACGTCTTGTAGTTTGATCTCATTAGCTCACTGTGCTTATACATTTGTAACTTTATTTTCTTCAGCTTTAGGACTTACTGGAATTTCTCTCCTTGCAGGAAGTAACTGACACATCTGGAGGGTAATCATTCTCTCAAAAACAAGTTATTTGTTGATAATTTGATCCAGGTTCTTGTCTTCTGCAAACCTTTCCTTTGCTTTCCTCCTGAATGCTTTTCAATGCCGTTATCAGGTGCGGTGCTAGTTTTGTGGTGGAGATTGTGTCCGAGCAATTCGAAGGGAAGAGATTGCTGGAGAGGCACCGCCTGGTGAATGCTTCGCTTCAGGAGGAGATGAAACAGATCCATGCCCTTTCTATCAAGAAAGCCATCACACCGGAGCAGTGGAAGCAACAGCAGGAATCTGCGGAACCCAAGTCCAAAGCTTAAAATTTGCTTTGAAATGGTTCCAGGGTGCACTTGTGGTATGAAATAAATCCCAAGTTATCATGTGATTGAATAATGATACTTATCTACCTATGATTAAATACTCCATTAGATTTTGGGTCTTGAATGTTTGAGCTTCACATCTCGACTGCTGACCAACCGCAACCACAAAGTCATGACCTCTCTCTCTCTCTCTCTCTGAACTTATATGGTGTTAATAGCTGATATAACGACTGATTAACTGAGAGATCCTCAGTGTTTTTTGGTTGAATTTGACAAAACAATCAGAGCGCTGCGATGTCAAAGCCACAAAAGGATCAATGCTGTGTTTGGTTATGGCCCCATCTAGTGGTTTGAGTTCTGGTTTGGCCTCAATCAACAATTGTATCTTAGGTTTAAGTGCTTTGCACTCATTCAGTTGCTTCGGCTTGTGCCTATGTACGGAAGTGAACCCTGCTGACCATACGTTCGTAGCATGCCTTCCCGACTTAGACGAGCATAGTGTCTGAAATCCAAACAATTTGAACAAAATCAGTTTAAAGATTCATCACGGTGACTCTTCAAGAATAGAATATCAAGGGAACTGCTAATGAATAGATCTGTGGAGCCCATCGCATCAGTAACCAGATAAAAAATTGATACTTGGGCGTGGCAAACCGTCTTGACTTCTCCCTGGTGGAAAACATAGTAGAACTTAAATAGGAAAATTAACAAAAGTCATAAACATATTGCAATTGTGTCAATTCAGTCATAAATATTTTGTATTTGTATTAATTTAGTCAATCTAATCAATTTTGGCCTGCCGACACTGACGTGAACGCTAGTCGGCCAGCCAACGTTAACGTGGCAATTTTTAAATATTATTTAAAATTTTTTTATATTTTTCCTCTTTTTTTTTTCTTTCCTTCTTTCCCTGACTAGTCCGGCTAGGAGAAGGCTCGCCGGCGAGGGCGGAGCTCGCCCAGCCACGACGAGCTCTGCCTTCGCCGCTGCTGGCCGAGCTCGACCTCGCCCAAATCTGGCAAGTTCAAGCCTCGCCATGGCTGTGGGCGAGGTAGAGCTCACCCAGCCATGGCGAGCTCCACCCTCGCCCTTGCTAAGCGAGCTTGACCTCGCCCTCGCCAGTGTTGGCGAGGACGAGCCTCCCAGTGGCCCGTGAGGTTGGCCTTTGGCCGGTCCGACCACCAACCAAGGGAAGAAGGAAAGGTCAAAAAAAAATAGGGAAAGGGAAAAAATATAAATACAAAAGAATTTCGAAAAAAAATTAAAAATACTATTTAAAAATTGCCACGTCAGCGTAAGTCAGTCGACTGATGTCCACGTCAGCGCCAGCCGGCCAAAATTAACCGGATAGACTAAATTAGCACAAATACAAAAAATTTAAGACTGAATTGACACAAAAATGTTTTGGACTGAATTAACACAATTGCAATAGATTTATAACTATTTTGATAATTTTCCCAACTTAAATAAGTAAAACATAACGGTGTAACTTCTTAGCGTGTTTCTTCATTTTGGGCTTGCATCAGCTGAGGGTGCTCACTGCACATCTATGTGAAAATCTTTAGCAACAAACATGGGGATACTCCTTCCAAGAAATTTCACACCCTATATTATTGCCTAGTTTTTTTCAACTGAAATCTTAAGAAATGCAGAAAACAAAAACAAGAACCATGGCCAAGTGATGGCACTCAATTTTATTCACCAGAATAAACGTGCAGAATAAAAAATTTTCTTTAGAATAACGAAGGTTGAACCCAACTACAAAGAATTCCGGAAAAATGAAAATGAATACAGAGAACAACAAGAGCAATTGGGAATTGAGCTTCTGATGATTTTTATGTCTCCTCTTCTGATCTTTCCAGTATGAAGACATTGCCTTTATCATCCCTTCCTATCCTCATGGTGTCATCAACATATCTGTGGCGCTTCAGTCAAGGAACTAAAGCCTCCTTGAGCTCAGAGTTTACTATATCAAGCAAATATATTCTATACAAAAAACTCATCTCAAAAGGATACGTAATCTCAAGCCACCCCTCAGGATTGAAGATACGTAGGAGGAGATCGTAGTTTTGTCGAAATACGTTCATCAACTGTTGTTAATCAAATAAAGGTTGCATAAAAAAAAAATCAGATTTCAACTGTAGAATAGCTGGCAAAATGTCGAGAAAAGAGACAATTAGATTCAAAAATGTTTCATGGTTCTGGTTTCCTACACTGGGAGAAAAAAGAGGGGCGAATATTGACAAACCTGATCAGGAGTGATAGTTGATTTATCATAACTAATGTCAACTCTCTGTAATAGTAAAAATTGTCTAAATATCTCAGAATGATAGATTAGCAGCAAATCATGAAGCAAAGGACAAAATAACGAGAGAAGTGACAGAGGTTTAACTGATTCAGATGTGACCCTGAAGAATGCATCAATCGTCAACTGCCCATTCAACATGTTCAAGCCCCTTGCGTTGAACTTGATCACGTTGACTGCTTTGCCCTCCAATTTCGGATCACCAAATGTCGAAACTTAGTGAAAGCAAACAAAATCACCAAAGCATCGTGAACTAATTGTGAGGTAGTACTTTACTGCTAGTGAAATGAAAATGGACATTGAGCAACATTCCTCAATGAAGAAAAGACTATCTGAAGTTCCATCAAAAGACCATACCTCAATATTTTTTATTTTTCACAGTACAGTCAATTTGCTTCTACTTTAAAGTAATCCAAGCTACAGGGATTGTGCAAAAAGCTGATTTTTCCGATTTCACTCAGTCTAAGAAAGCCGAATCATTTTGTTTCCCTTCTGTAGTTAGAGTTTAGCAGCAATTGCTTCCATGAAATGCCATGACCAACTTTATTTCATTAGTTTTCAATAGCTCCTCTTGTATGAATTAGTTATTGATGGTATTTCCTTTCACTGATCAGGGGAAAAGAATTTCTACAAGGAGATAGCTTAAGCTTCATATACATTGACTTCTGTCATTTCTACGCAAACTAATTCAAAAGGAAAAAACACTATAAGTTTGCTATGTCAGTGTAGTATCGATAGTCTCTTTACCTGAGCAACAGATATAATCTGAAGAAAGTCCCCTAAATTTATGAAATCTCGCAGTCCTAGCTTTGTTCTCTTCGAACCGAGAATAGTAATCGTACTGTATACAAGCTTCCAGCATCCACCCACCTTGAAATTGCAGACAAAGGGATAGTGCCATAAATACTTGAGGAAATAAGCTGTGCAAAAACTAAGATAAATTACCTCAAAAGGCTTTACCTTGTCTAAATTCGCTGTTGGATTTGGAGTTGGATTTTGAGACTCAAGCTGCCTAACAAGACCTTCAATCTCAGACCTCCTTGCAGATGGTACACCAAAAATCCCTCTATTTAATCCTATATTTTCGTAGGTCAACAGAGTAATTTTAAGTGCAAACATTATAAGTGAAGCAGAATAGCATAAACCAGACAAAATGCCAGTGGGCTCGTACCGTTGAGAGCCTGGTAAAGGCAAGCTTTGATTTGGTCTACTGTACTGTACTCTGTTGCATAATCCAACGCATTGGCTACACCCTCATTGTCTCCAACTAGGCCAGAACTTCCTTTTGCAACTTTGGCCATGTAAGTGGGTCGTAACCACCTATATTCAGGATTTGCTCCATTTCTTGTGCTACACATTGTGAAAATTGGGTCGGTTCAAGTCAATTACCATCTTGCACTTCAAACTCCAAGCACTAGCTCAGCATAATCAGTACAACTGCAGACTTGGTTCAATTCTATCTCGTATCCGTACACAAGAAATTTCGACTTATTATCCCATGATGCCGGTGCATAAAACAAGCGAGCATTTGCAGACATGAACTTGATTTCTGAAGAGTGATTCAAACTCCATTAGAACCAATAACTATTCAGTGAGCCTGTCTCCCTGACTAGCTTTTGATTGGCTTGAGACACTAACCCTCAGATGAAGACACCAGCTCAAATATTTTGCCAGTAAAAATATGCCCATTTGGGAGAGAGCATAAATATCATAACCATACATTAGAGCATCTCATTGTACTAAAGGTAAAGAAGCAAAACATGCCCCTTAACAATAGAAGTAGGACATATAGCAAAACGGAAAACCACAAAGGTTCGGTATCAAAATCCTGACTGAAAAAAATTGAGATCCTCACACGGTGCACAGTTTCAAAATTCATAAGGTTCAACTTTTTAATCATCAAATCGTACTTACTTCAACAACTATAATTTGCGAACTACTTCCTCTCTCTCAAAACTTGCTCCACCTTAGCCAGCGAGCTTTCCATTTTGCATTCATCTCCACAAAATTTCGTTTGATAACTTACGATCAGCACCCATCAACCTAAAAGCTCCCAAAGAAATAAGGAAAAGAACTGCCGGAAACAGAAACAACACCACCAAGCAAATATTTTCCTTAAATACCTTGCTAGTGACCCTGTATTAAAAGAGCCGGGATACTCAATTTCTAGACTTGCCCTTGCGACCCTCCAAAATGACATGCTAAATACTTTTATGCACCTACAAACCATATATTGCATTGAGGAGCAGATATTGTCTCAATTATCACCTCCTCCCAAGTCTTTCTAGTTCTTCGACAATATCTTTCAGCCAAATTCTCCAGAACAGAGGGCAAAATAGTTCAAAAGATTGTATTTGGCAGATGTAAATGAGCTAATGACACTGTCCAACTAGAATTCACACAACATAAACCTTGTTCAGCCATACTACATCTGGGGTGTATAGATTAATTATTCTAGGACATCCTAAACAACATATGAGTGCTCCTGTAGCTTTTGCCTTGCTAGCAACTGCTCTCAAGACAGTTTCAGTATACTCCACATTCATCAATGATGCAGCCCGCAGAAATCAAACAAGTCGATTTTTGTAGAATCTAAACTTTTTTTTTACTAAGATTTGTGGTGAAGACGGACCAAAATCTGTCTGATTCATTTCATTAACGCATCAATTTCTTTTAGTGCTCTTCCAAGAAGATGTATTTTTCAATTCTAAATTTCGGTCTTCTATCTTCTCTTGATTCCAGAGAGAGATATTTAGGAACCATTTAGAAAAACGACAGAGAAACCACCAGTGAATCTCCAACATAAGCAGCATGGACGAGGTGGAGAAACACATATAGTGTCAAAAGAATTAGCTTGAGCACAGATTTGATTAGATGATACATGCAACGATGCCTGACCCTCCACAAAATACTTGCGGGTCAAACATTGATATGTGCACAAAATGAGCGTAGCGAAGATGCGCATGCTTCATTGGACGTGCGGGCATTCAGGAAAAGATATGATGATGTTATTAGAAAAAGCGGTGTTGCCCCAATATAGTATGCACATCCAGCGAATGGATGCTGCAATCCAAGTATGCAACTCTAGGATGGATACACGTATTGAAACTTGAAAGGAGTAGGTAAGAACTAAGAGGGAGTAGAAGAAAGCGCAGCAATGACGAAAAAGTAACCCGCTTAATGGGGTAACACCTTGTCATTGCTATGTGGGTCGATGGTCTTTTATGTATTCCAACTCAAGGCAGGCAAACGCAAACTAGATAACACACCATGAACTAACACCAGCATCAAATAAACTAAGATAGGATGAGCAAATAACCGACAAAAGCAACGCATACAACACAAAATAAGCTCTTCTTACCCAAGCAAGGGACTGCTGAGAACACCTTCGCCAACCTGTGCTCCTGAAGCACCATAAAAACACAAAGAAGATCCATCCAGCATTAAACCAAACCCATTCAACAAGCACCCATTTCAAATCAACAGGCAAGAGACGAGATGGGGATGAGATGGAAACAGGAAAAACAAGAAAAGGAGGTGGTTTTCACCTGCGGAAGCGACGTGGGTGCGAGAGAGAGGGACCGAACTTGCGGCGGCGAAAGGCCTCGACTTTGAGCTGCCCGACGCAGAGTTCTTGATGGCGAACCCACCCAGTCCAAGACCCACGACTTCTGCCGCCATCTCTCTCTTTAGCACACGCTTCAGGAGAGGGAGAGAAGAGCCGGGTATCTCATGGGGCTACGGTGGCTTTTTGCTTTTGTGGTTCAAACCGGCTCGCTCTCAAGTCTCGTCTCCTTCTTCTTTCCTTCTTTCATGGACTTATGCTCTGTTTTAAATTGTAAAGTTCCATTTACACTTGAAATTTTTCCACAATTCACTTTCTTTTCTCGTTTTCCTATTTTCTCTCCTTGCTTTTGGGGGATCAATGTTTTCTTTTTTCTCTCTTGAAAAGAAGTAAAAGTAAAGAAAAAATTTAATAAACATAAGAAAATTTGCTAGTGCAATGACATTTCGGGGCAAAAAAAAATTGTGAAAGTTTTTTGTGATTGAAAGTTTTATCCTCCCAAATTTTAGGATTTGGTGATGCAGCTGATAAATTAACCACGTAACGCGAAATACCTACCAATCGAAAAATGCAATTGCCAAGTTATACTTGCGACATAAAATTTAAAGTGTATTTATTTCGCGAAAAACAAATAATTTGAAACACGTTTTTCGAAAAATAATCGTTTGAATTACTTATAAAAATGAATGGAGAACAAATATTTTCATCTTTCGCAAAAATGTTCACATAGATTGTTATCAATAATAAAAATATTTTTTATTAACTAATTATTTAAAAAAATTATAAATAATCATTTTTAAGAAAATATTTTACAAATCATTCATTTTTCGCGAAATAATCGAAGCTCTTTTCCCGATTAACCATTGATTTCCAGAGGAAAAAATTCGCACTATCGGGTGAAAACACAGAGGACAACTACTACGAGACTCTTCAAAAGAATGAACAGAAACATGTAGAGAGAAATTACAGTCCTCATAAGAGGAAGCAGATGAAGATGAGTAGAACCCCAGTTCCAGGATTTTTTTCCTTCATCCATCTGCGTACAATCACCAAACGGAGAAATATCTAGAAAGCTTACATAATCTAGCCTGCAAATTTATTAAACAAAAACTGAGGACGCTTTGAATCACCATCAATTCGTTCGTTCAACCATCATGACAGAGTAGCCACAGCCTCGTTTTCCCCGGTCAAGAACGGAATGGGTTTTGTCGGGGCAGGCAACCGGCCTATGCTATCGACCTTGTCCATCTGTTTTGGAGGAGGCCTGGCTGGTTTCGGCAGTAACCTGCCTTTCTTCTCAAACCACTCAGGCTTAACCAATGCCCGCAAGCCCAACTTGTTGTAGTACACTCTTCTTACGGAACCGCCGGCAGCTTCTACTGCTGCCTTCGCCCGTACAGTAACCCTTGTCACCTGGGAACTCAATAAAAAATTGTCAGTTTTCTTTCACGAGCATGAAGCATGCCCTATGAGCATTTAATTATTCAAAGTGTAATTATTCAAAGTGTCGCATGAAGCATGCGCTATGAGCTATTGATTATTCAAAGTGTCAAAACGATTGGCATTATCATACTAAGGAAACATCAGTTAGCATGTTGCTTTTGGCCTGTGGACCCACAAATAAATTGCAGTAGAACAATCCTTGAGAAAAGGCGAGCTTTGAGCTTACTCTTTGGCAACATAACATATGAGCTATGCACTTAAATGTACATGGCAATCAAGTACATGTTGCTAAATTAAGCACTTAACAAGAAAGATAATTTAACCATATAAATACCACAAATATACAAGAGGAAATAAACATAGTCCACGTCAATTAGAAAATAAGTTCGTCCAAGAAAGGTGACTCGCACCAGCACAACAAAGTCAATCAAGAACCTTGAGAAGCAGGTAAACAAATGTCAGACGAAGAAAGAACTTATATTTGTCACCTATTAAAAAGGAATTCAAATAACCAAAAAATCATGATGAGTTTACTTAAGCGAATTTTTAAAACTAAAAACTTTTCAAGCCAATGATAAGGCATCCTTTACCTATCCTAAATCAGAGATCACGAGTCGTAAGGCCTTCTATCACCCAGGAATTATTTAAATGGCCAAGGAACTTGTCTTGGAGAAGTTAAAGAAATCTGAAGAGGCCCTGGCAGTTGCCCTCATTGTTAGAAAAGGTAAATAAGCTGAATTCTTCCTTTAAATTGCCTGGAGGATCCGTTTCTTAAGGTGCATATTAAGTGAAAGAAATCCCACATAGGGGATGTGTTGTAAGGTGACGTAGTTAAGATATCATTGTTGGCTCATAACTCATTAGGTTAAACTTTTAAGTGAAGGTCCAACTAGATATATTGACAGCCTCGGAATTGGGCTCCCGCTTGGTGATCTCCCCCTATAAAGGTCAGGCCTCTACTACATCGACCAACAAAAGGTATCGATGTCTGGTATATATCTCAAGAGAGGGAAATCTCGGACATGACTCCCTAATCGAGGTGGTGAATGGTGTCCCCGGCTTCTTGTTAAGCTAGGCTAGGCCAAGCCAATTGAGGCGGAGTATGAAGGGTAGATTTTGTGCTCACAAATATCTTGCCAAAATGGTCTAGGCCAAAGTGGAGATTCTCAAATGATGATAATGTTGGTATGGAAGGATACCGAGATTAACAAGGAGCAGGCCTAACACGAGAGGCGCACACACGTGAGGGGGAAGTTTGTTAAGGTGCACGTGTAAGAGTGTTAGGCAAAAGAAGTGCCACATTGGGGATATAGTTTACTTAATATATCCTAACTAGCCCATTGACTTAAGTTTTTGGATGAACAAATGGATCTAACTATACATGTCGACTGGCTCCGAGTCGGGCACCCCATGCGAACACAAAAGAACAAACTGATACGACTCATGCTTTTTGAATAAGTGGAGGAGGAGAAACCACAGGACCTCGATTTAAAATTTATTTTTTATTTTCTTCAAGGACAATGAAGACCTACTCTGTTGCTGAATTAATTCCTTATACCTCATGAACTTTTAGTGGAGTAAAAATGAATTGTATTCAATCTAAGAGTCATCGTTTTCCCCTAGTATGACTCATTTCCCAAGGTTCGACACCTTAAGTTCACTTCCAGAAGAGCTTGTGACCCCATTAGTACATTTCATCGCGTCTAACAAAAAGGAACCGAAAGTAAATGAGGACATTTTCCTTGATTGCATAGCACAAAAACCAGGGTCAGTAAGAAAGCAAGAGTTTTAGAAACATAGTTACCTCCAGGTGAATTGGCCACTGTATTTGCTCAGCACCTCGTCCCATCAATCTAACTCCATCCTTAATCTGCTTCCCTATAGCCCCTACATCCTATCACAAGAACAATAGTAACCAATTTGAAGCGATGCTCATAGTATACATGGCTGAAATTCAAGTATATGTAATGGCAATACCTTGAGAGTTTTCATCGTAATTAACTCAGAGGAATCAATTTTCCCAGCATTTATGAGCTTTGCAATTTTTGCCAATCCAACAGGCTGCCATAGCAGGTAGGAGTAAACAACCACGCAAAGAGGGCAGGGAGTCAGGAAAAACAAAATACAAGTGCTCCTTAGAAAAGGCTGAAAATAGATACAGCTGTCTGAAGCAAAATCAATCAAAAATAGCGCAGATAAAGCATTCTCAATTAGTCTCGTCATCTAGCACAATCACAACAGTAGAAAGTAAAAGAGATGGCTATGATATTCGATTTAGTAATATCTGTAATCCGTAATCTAGGGGAAAAAATCATTAGAAGGATCAACTAAATCAACGTTTCTTTGCCACCAGACTTTATATGAGCAAAATCTACCCAGCTTTTGCTGTCCCAGACCAACAGTGACAACCCGATGAGCAAGCTAATCCACTGGTCAAGCTAACACCTTTTGCTAACTAGTTCTGAGAGCACTACTACTACTACCAGTGAGCTGTCCCCGAAAAATGCTAGTAATTCATATGGATATTGTCGGATTAAACTTCTGCCCAATCATATGGTGCGACATTCAAATGCACAACATCCAAAAGCAGAAGCAGCACAACGATTTCCACTCTCAAAATGTCAGCGCCATCACCCACAACCCAGAAGCAACTCGTGCGGACGATCAGACCCACGACACAGTAATGACCACATCTCCAATCGCTCCACGAGAGCAAAGTAGAAGGCACTGGAATCGACCCACGAAGCACGCACCTGGAAAGTGAGGCTGAAGGGGTTCTTGAAACCCCGCTTCGGCACGCGGCGGCGGAGCGGGGTCTGCCCGCCCTCGAAGCCGAACTTCATGGTCCCCCTCGCCTTCTGCCCCTTGTGGCCCCTCCCCGCGGTCTTCCCCAGCCCGGACCCGATCCCGCGCCCCTTCCGCTTCTTCTGCTTCTTGGGCTGCTTGTCCCTCAGGTCGTTCAAGCTCAGCAAGCTATAGGCCCTGACGCCGCCGCCGCCGCCGCCGCCGCCGCAGCATTGCCCGGGGCCGGCGAGCGCAGGGCTCGGGAGGCGGTGAAAATGCCGCGGGGGAGGCAGCCGGAGCGGCGGCGGCGGCGGCGGCGGAGGTCTTGAGGGGAGGGAGGAGGGTCTGGAGAGGGAAGAGGAGAGCAGAGAAGAGAGCCTTCTGCGGATCATCGCTGCTGCTTCTTGCCTCTTCTTCTTCTTCTCCTCTCTGTCATGGAGTTCAAGAAATGGTGAGGGGCTTTTGAGAGTGGCCATGGTTAGGGTTTTGGCAAGTCAAAAATGGAAAAAAAGAAAATTTCTTCTTCTTTTTTTTTTTGTTTTGGTGAAATAATTATACAAGGTAAAACAAAAAAAAATATATCCTAATTTTTTCCCCATTTCAACACCAAGAGATTGATTTTTTTTTTCATCTCATCGATGCCCGGAATTTGTACCGATAGCCCCAAAGCGTCTTTCCTTCCATATGGCCGGCGGCAAAGATCGGGTTTGGGAAATGTGCATCCCCAAACTTGTGCATCCATTATTATGTCGATTTCGTTTACATATTGTTCTCTATGGATGCCGCCGCATCACATTTATTTTTCGAGGACATTATGCTCGGAAGTCTAAAGAAAGGTGTTTTTGGGTTGGGTGTAACGATATTTCGGAGGGAAATTGTTCATGATTTTTTATGAGATAATTTTGTGTTCCGAGTTATTACATATATTCGCCACATGACTCTTTACGTTTTCTTTCTCTGTTGAATTTATTTTTTTTTAATTTGTTAGCCTTTTGTTTTTGAATCGGGTATTGAAAAACATCGGTTTTAATTTTGTAGTCACAAGACATCTTCATACAAAAACATATTCAAATATGTCTATTTATTTATTCACTAAAGCCAGTCTTAATCATGATATTTATAAAATAAAATAAAAAGTAAACTTGGGCTAATTCAAAAAAAAATACAAATTTTATCTTAAGCGATAATCGTGATCCGAACTTTTTTTTCTTAATAAAAGGAACTAACTTTTACTCGAGTCTTAAATTTACCTCTTGTAATATAAATTTTTAAATTGTTTGAGTCAAATGTAAGATTTAAGTGAAAGATCATAATTTTTATAAAAGATAAAAAAAAAGGGTTCGGAATGATCTTTATTTGTAGCATTTTTTTTACGGCCAAAAGATTTGTTTGGTAGTTAATAATTTTTTTTTATAAATCTCGCTAGGGTTTCTGTCCTACTTGCTTCGGCAACTACGTAGACCGAACTTCAGACAGAGGGAGAGAGAGATAGAGAGAGAGAGAGTTTGAGCAATGGCGACAGTAAACTATGCGGTGAGGTGCTTCGTCACGAACCCATCTACGAAGAACCCATCAAAGTCCAGGCCTTTCGTCGTC
Source organism: Syzygium jambos (assembly GCA_031216235.1). Lineage (NCBI taxonomy): Eukaryota > Viridiplantae > Streptophyta > Magnoliopsida > Myrtales > Myrtaceae > Syzygium > Syzygium jambos. The sequence goes on from CM062228.1 coordinate 6,256,058, forward strand.
AGATGTTCAGTTCCTCTCTCCTCTTCTCACGACGCCTTCGCTGGTATCCACTCCAATCCTTTTTTCTTGATTGACTTCATCTGGGTGATTCTTGCGGGTGGTGGTTGTTCTTTGAATTGTTCTGTTTCCAAGGTGTTTCGGATTGCCCACTACGTGTTTGTTTATATGCCTACGCCGTTCTGTAATATATGATATGACCGGTCTTTCTTTTTTGAGCCCCAGCTGTTCAAGAAAGGCCCTGGAAGCTGGCTGATGCGAGGCTGGTCCTGGCAGATGGTTCTGTTTGGAGGGCCAAGTCGTTTGGGGCTTCCGGAACACAAGTTGGTGAAGTTGTTTTCAACACCTCCTTGACCGGGTACTAAGATGTTTTTGATAAGTTGTTTCCTTAATCATATGTAAGTGTTACATGAATTTCCTCACATTTGTTAAAGAATGTCTGGATGCATGGTTTTGTTTTTGCTCGTACAAGACAAGAGGATTCCTCTAATACTTTTTTATTTTCTACTTGAAATTCTCGGTATATGATATTGGTTGTACGCATTTCCCAGTATAAATAACGTAGCGATGCTTTATGGCAGTTAAACATCAACATGTGCAAAAAAATGAGCGTAGTGAATTGAGAATGCTTCTTCGGATGTGTGGGTACTTGAGAAAAAAATGTGATGGAAGAGGACCTTATTAAAGGGAGAGTAGGTGCCACCTCATTCAAGGATAAGATGAGAGAAGCTTGGATGAGATGATTTAATCGCATTGAAATGGAACTATGGTGGTCTAATGAGGAGACATGTTTCAGCGATGGATAATAGATATAAAAGAGCATGGAAATATCTAAAAACACGTGGAAGAGATGTCGAGGAAAGATTTGGATTGTGCATATTTCAAAAATCTTTATTCGCAATCAAGCACAATGGTGTAAAAAGATTCACATAGCCAATAAGCGGGACAACATTTGGTTTGTTGTCATCGTCATTGTTCGTAGGTAGATCCCATAACATAACTTAATTAGACTTGCGCACAAATCAAGATACATGAAAGCTTTGATGGAAGTCTAACTTTTTTGGATTTGGGCTAGTTGGTCCTCTAAGTTTTCTTTCTGTAATCAATCCCCTTAACTTTCTTGATTTGTGCAATCAAGTACTTTATTTACCCACTGTAACTAATACTATCAAATTAAGATCTCATTTTACCTGTTTTTCCCGTCTGTTTTGTTGCTCTTTCAGCACCAAATTAGCATTATGTGTCATTTTTTGTCACATAAGCAATGTCTCGTGAATTTGACAGTTTGGTAGAGTGGTTGACCTAAGGAGTTGATTGCACAAATTGAGAAAGTTAGAGGACTTGATTGCACAAAATAAAACTTAGAGGACTAAATCGCACAAACCTAGAAAATGAGAGGATTTTATTGAACAAAATAAAAGCTAGATAGCCAACAAATGGTGAAACTTAAAGGACTAAATATGTACATCTACCCCAATTCAAAAATATAAATTATTTTAAACTGCAAAGATAATGAGAGAGCTTTAGTATCTTCTAGAGAAAAGTCATGGTGCAGTTATGTTATCTCTGATTTGACTCTGTAAGTGTAAAAGGAGATCATTTTGCATGTGTTCATTCATTGGCGCAATACTGGAGATCTCTCTTCTCTGCTTCGGCATTGACTTTCTGTAATAGCCAGATTAATATAAACAACTAAGATCGAAACTAATTAATCTATGATATCGATGCTAATTCAAGGGGGCTCTCCTCTTCATATGTCAAAAACAAACTTCATGTGTGTCCACTTGGGCTTGGCATGGTGTCAGAATTCACTTCTTCAGCTACATACTTCTTTTTCTAGGCTATGAAAGTTAGTTTCTAGTAATCTGAAAGAAGATCAGAGAAGGACATTTAAACACTGAGGGAGAACCTAAGCAGAAATTAGGAGTTAGTGGAGTGACTGACATTCAAATTGATGTTGATCTAACTTTCATGAGAGAAGGAGAAAAAGATTTGTCTCCTCATATAGGTGTCAAAAGCCCAAGAAATTAATGTTTGTATTCTTTCTCTTGCCGATGACCTGCGTACTAGTGTTTTTCCTCTCTTAAACCAGTTGAGTGGCCATTGTGCATGCTTCTTCTTTACTTCAAAACATAAATTGTTAGCCTGCTAAAGTCAAAATTTCTTTATTTAAGGAAACGAGGAAGTGACAACCTTGCAGAAGTACACAAAAGAAAAAGTCAGACAGATAAAGATTGCTCAGAATGAGTATAAACAATTGTCTGTAGCAAAATCATTTTGGTTTATCAATAAGAGTTGACAATCTCCAAAGGAAACTGACCCAATTAAAAAAACTTATGCATTAAAGGTGAAATGATGTTTCCTGAAAAGTCAGGAGACACTTTTAAAAGACGAGATAAAAGAGAACCTAATAAAATTTGGCAAAAAACATTATGACTTACATGTGATCTGTCAAGTTGGATAGCCATCTCACCTTTATAAATTAGTTTTAGGTGGTTCTGTTTCAACTTCACTGTTGGCGTGTTTATCATTTCTCAAGCAATTTGTTTGCAGAATGAGTGATTTATAGGAGATGAGAGGACTCTTTGTTGTTGTTTTTGTTCGGTTGTGATTTTTTTACTGTAGCTATTCATCTTGTCAAGATGGTAAGATTGCTTTCTAATGGTTGGAGAACACTTTTCTTGATTATACTCTTTTCCTAGTATTTGGAAAGTGTTGTTCAGCAAGCCAACTTGGTTTTTAGTTAGTTTCTCGTGCTTATGGCTGGAGATCTCATGCATGAGTTAACAGCGTTCTTCAAATTAAGTTTTCCCATCCTGTGTCATCAGACAAGATGGAGATGTTCTTCTCCCCCATTTTGTTTGTGAAGTCCAACATCTGTCATTACTTGAATTTCAGGTATCAAGAAATTCTTACAGACCCAAGTTATGCTGGACAGTTTGTCTTGATGACAAACCCACATATTGGCAATACTGGGGTTAATTTCGGTAAGTGAAGATATTTCCAGGCATTCTCGTTCTGGTGGTAGCTTAATATCTGAGCCTTTGACTCCTTGTCAGATGATGAAGAATCGAGGCAATGCTTCCTTGCCGGCCTTGTCATTCGAAGTTTAAGTATCAGGCAAGTTTATCCTCCATTTCCTGTGGTGTTGTGAAAATAAGAGTCCAAACTTTACATGATTTAGTTCCCTGGATTGTGCAGCACATCAAATTGGAGATGCACGAAAACATTGGGTGATTATTTGGCAGAAAGGAATATCATGGGAATATGTGAGTCATAGCTGGCGTAATGCTTTGAAAATTATCAAGATAAATTACCAATAGTTGTTTACTTTTTGCTAGTTCATTGAACTCGTGTCGTTGCCTTTATTTCTGTTGCAGATGACGTTGACACACGTGCAATCACCCGCAGATTAAGGCAAGATGGAAGCCTTATTGGTGTATTGAGCACAGAACAATCAAAGACAGATGAGGAACTTTTGGAAATGTCACGTTCATGGGACATCGTTGGTGAGAATTTCGTTAAATGGATAAAAATGGCTTGTGAATTTCGTAAGTTTGAAATACTGAGTTTTGTCTTGTCTTTAGGTGTCGATTTGATCAGTGGGGTTACATGTGATGCTCCTTACGAATGGGTTGATAAAACAAACTCAGACTGGGAGTTCAACTCAGGTGGCAGGTGTGGAGATAAACTTCGAGTCAGTGCCATATCCAAACTCTTAAACCAGTGATTCTTTCTACAATTTGATTGAAATTTGAAATGTATCGTTATGTTTCTTAATCAATTGAAGGTCGTTGCGTATGACTTTGGGATCAAGCAGAACATATTGAGGCGGTTAGCATCCTACGGCTGTAAAACTACTGTAGTCCCCTCGACATGGCCAGCATCAGAAACTCTGAAAATGAACCCCGATGGAGTTCTATTCAGCAATGGCCCAGGAGACCCTTCTGCTGTTCCTTATGCTGTTCAAAGTGTCAAAGAAATAATTGGCAAAGTCCCTGTTTTTGGAATTTGCATGGGTCATCAGTTGCTTGGCCAAGCCCTAGGTGGCAAAACATTTAAAATGAAATTTGGTCATCATGGAGGGAATCATCCAGTCCGGAACCTTCGCAATAGCCAAGTGGAGATTAGTTCTCAGGTGTGTGCTTCTCATCGAAGTTTGTGATCTCGTTTATGTAATTTGTGATATATGGACATATGTGCCCCCAGAGAAGTGGCGAGACTAGTTCATAGATTTGAGGAACATAGATGAAGAAGCGTAGAGAGCGAAAGAGCCCGGCACATCTGTTGCAGAAAGAGTACTGATTTCTTTTCTTGTATTGTTGCAGAATCACAATTATGCAGTTGACCCTGCTACACTGCCAGAGGGTGTGGAAGTGACTCACATAAATCTTAATGACGGGAGCTGTGCTGGCCTGGCCTTTCCTGCATTAAAGCTAATGTCTCTTCAGTACCACCCTGAAGCATCCCCAGGACCGCATGATTCTGATACCTGTAAGTGTCTCGCTGATTGTGATACTTTTGCTTTCATGTTTCATGTCAATGGGTCATCTAAATCTTGGCCAAAGCACAGAATAAAATTTGTAACAGTTTTATTAATTTTGTACTGAGGAAAATTATTATACAAATAATGGTCCATGTTCTATAACTATCTCAAAAAGGTCTCAATATGGTAGTTAGTAGGAACTCTTACTGCTTGTTAATAGAAGTTGTCGTTGTTGTCACAGCTTTTGGGGAATTTATACAACTCATGACACAAGCCAAACAGGCTGCTTGAGTGATATCATCCTTATCTCACGTTGGGGTGATGGCATGCATCTGGTGCTGATTGATGAAGATGGTTTGGGAACTCTCAATAAATTTCTGTCCAATTTTTGACAGGATTAGTCACTAGAAATGATCTATCTGCCATTTACTTTTCTTAGCTATTAGACAAAAATGAAGGATTTTCGTAGGAGTCCTCCAGATCCCTCGAGTATCAGGCTAGTCACCATTTGGACGGAGCTATTAAGTAATCCAGTTGTGTCTGTATCTGATCTGAGTTGTCTGTATAGCCAGTTGTCTGCTGTACTCACTCTTCATCTAATGTAATGGAATGTGCTGTTCTTCAGTGTTGCATATCTTACTACTTTTAACCAAGCTTTGCATCATTGTCGATTGCGTTCCCCTCCCAGACTAACAGAAAGTGCTGCGAGGACCCATTTCCTTCTTTATTTCATTCAAATGTCTGATTCCTCTCTCTCTCTCTCGACCTCAATCTCTCAACTGGTCTTTCATTCAAATGTATGCGTATTTGATTTGATACGACCAGATTTTCTTTGGATAAATGCTAATCGACACTGTAGATGATCATGTGAATGGAAAATACGTGTAATGAGTGCAGAATTAAGGCACTTTTAGCTGAGTGCACTCCATTATGCGTTTGATACGAGTCTTAACTCACTTTATTCATCAAGTCAGAACATACAGAAAAACAGATATTTACTATCAATCGTACCCACAGTGTGTTTCCCATAAACGTACAGATATTATACGGGCGAAATCCCGAGTACTTTTGTTTTGAGAATTACTACTAACACTTATGGATGGTTGAAGCCTGAAGGAACTGTATTTGCTTCTTTCCTAGATTTAACTTTGCTTCAAAGATCGTCAATCGGAATAGGGAGGGCACTGCTGCTCATAATTCCAAGTGGGTTCACTGTATGAGCATGGCAACTTCGTTCTGACTGGTTGAATTATGCTTAGGGAATACTCAAAAATCTGGGCGGAGTTGGTTCAGCTTTGTTGGCGGAGCAGCCCATTCGTATTTGACACTCCAAGCGAAACAGCAATCATTGAATTACCAAACGTTTATGTTCAGTGCCATGTTACGGTTTTGAGCGATCCCGTCAAAACATGTGGTGCAAAGCTCGCTAAGGAGATGGTATTCGCGGGGGAGGGCGCAGCCTTATGTTACTCAAATTCCGCAAGCAATCTCGGAGACAATTATTGGTTACTCGGATTATGAAAGGACTTCATGAAACCACAATATATGGCAGCTGAGCCGCTTCCGCTTTGCCTCTGTAACAGAAGGATAGCGCTCCCTAAGGCATCCCCGCGTCTCTTTCTTTGCTTTTTTTCTTTAAATGTGAGGATGAGCATTGTTTCATAATAGAACCAGAGAACTGGACCGATGGAAACTAGTTCAATTCCAGGTTCCAAAGTATGCAAAATAAATTTTAGGTTCTGAAAATTGGGGAATCGATTCTGACAAGCACTTGGAACAAGTCTGGTTTTTTCTTGTTCTTTATTTTCACGTAATCCTACGGTATTCCATGACATCCAATAATAAGTGCATAATCTAAAACCGCTATTTTAATATTCATGACCAAGACTTCTATTTTGTTGATGTATCATATTCTTAATGTGTCTAAATATGAATCGTGATCAATTAATTATACCAACAAATGACGATCAATAGAGGTGATAGTTCATTATAATTATTCAATTAAGAATACAAGTAAAACCTGGAAATACCCTAAAGCCAACCCTAAAATCTGTGACATAATAAATTCCAAATTTCAAAATATGCAAGGCATATTTTAGATTTTAAAAATTTGAAAATTGGTTACAACAGGCAAATTCCAGATGAAACCTGAACCGACCTGAAACCACTCATCAAAGAATGATAACATAAATGATGACAACGAGCGCCAATTGCAAACAATCATCAGGATTTGGGCAGATAATTGCACAAGATAATTTCCTGTGAAACTTAGCTCAGATGTCGTCGGCCCTTGATCTTGCTTCTCATTTTCTCGATTCTCTCAATTCCAACAGACAATACTCAGCAAAATACTTCCAGGAAAAAGAAAGATCAACAAACTTCTGCAGAGTAACAGCTAGAGCGTATTTGCAGCATGGCACAGCACGTTTAGGACAAGATAAGTAGATTGATGGTAGAGAAGTAGAAAAGGAAACGAAAAAAAATCTCCAATCAGAAACTTCATAGGAGAGTAACAAACCTCAAACCGAATATAATCCTCATACAATATCGACATTAATATCCAGGGAAAAAAACACCTTAATATACGACCAAAATGAGCAATTAAGAAGATGCACCACAATCCCAATCCCTCTAAAAGACATACTAGAGACAAAATCTGACTATGACTGGCAAGAACTTCGATACCAACTTTTGGCTCACTCCATACAGAGAGGACTGTTGCAAAGTTGCTTCTCAAAGATGGGTGATCACAATGAGGAGTCATACTTGAAGCAGCTTAGTACATTGAAACTCCCACCATGCCCTCCTTCACCAACTCCATCGCTACTTCATAAAACTTGAGTTCCCAAGACATGACAGAAAAAGCCAACAAATAGCTCACCAACAAAGACCTTGCTGGGTTTAGAAGCACTTCCTGTGGACGATGGATGGACCAGATTCATCATACTCACCCTTGGAAATCCACATCTGGCAATTTGAACGTAAAGCAAGTGGGTTAGTACCAAGCCAAAAAGCAAACATGATTGTAACCACCACAAAGACCAAATAGCTACGTAGTCAAAAAAACTAAAGCAAAGCAAATTGCAAGAAACAATCTCTACCTGCTGGAAGGTACTGAGAGATGCAAGGATTGACCCTCCAATCCAGACACTATACTTTCTCTCTGGCGGCGCCACCACCTTAATCTTCATGCTGCTCGGAGCAAGAGCAGTAATCTCCTTGCTCATCCTGTCTGCAATACCTGGGAACATAGTAGAACCACCACTGAGCACAATATTTCCATAAAGATCCTTCCTGATATCTACATCACACTTCATTATGGAGTTATAGGTTGTCTCGTGAATGCCAGCAGCTTCCATTCCAATCAACGATGGCTGGAAGAGGACTTCTGGACAGCGGAATCTCTCGGCCCCAATTGTGATTACTTGTCCATCAGGAAGCTCATAGTTCTTCTCAACCGAGGAGCTGCTCTTAGCAGTTTCCAGCTCTTGCTCGTAGTCAAGGGCAACGTATGCAAGCTTTTCCTTCATGTCACGGACAATTTCCCGTTCAGCAGTGGTGGTGAACATGTAACCCCTCTCGGTGAGAATCTTCATTAGTGAGTCAGTAAGATCACGACCAGCGAGATCAAGACGGAGAATGGCATGGGGAAGAGCATAACCTTCATAGATTGGGACAGTGTGGCTCACACCATCACCAGAATCAAGCACAATACCTGTTTCAATGAAAAATATATATATTTAACAAGGGAAAACTTGACTTGAAACGAAAAAGGGCAAGATTAGAAATATGAAATTTGAGGAAAATGAAAATATTCCGTACCAGTTGTACGACCACTGGCATACAGAGACAGAACAGCCTGGATGGCAACATACATGGCCGGCACGTTGAAAGTCTCGAACATGATTTGAGTCATCTTCTCTCTGTTTGCCTTCGGATTGAGAGGCGCTTCAGTTAGAAGGACGGGATGCTCTTCCGGAGCAACACGGAGCTCATTGTAGAAGGTGTGATGCCATATTTTCTCCATGTCGTCCCAGTTGCTGACAATACCGTGCTCAATGGGATATTTCAAGGTAAGAATACCTCTTTTAGATTGAGCTTCATCACCAACATAGGCATCCTTCTGACCCATTCCAACCATGACACCAGTGTGCCGGGGCCTACCAACAATACTGGGAAACACTGCCCTAGGTGCATCATCACCGGCGAATCCAGCCTGGAAACAAATGATAAAGAGATCATTTAGCTAGTCATATTTCGAAAACCAGGAAAATCAACTTGCTAAATTTTCCCACATAATGGTAGCAACCAACCTTGACCATTCCGGTCCCATTGTCACAGACAAGAGGCTGAATATCCTCAGCATCGGCCATTTTCAAAAAGTACTAATCTGCAAGTAGCTACAAAATAAGGAGCTTAATCAAGGCATAAAAGATTACTCGCCACTTCAAATGTGCAAAACAAATACTTCAACATTCCTAGTTATTCTTCTCAATTGCAAGAAGCTGTAATTATAAATTGACTTCTCCGTTTTTTTTTTCCTTTCAACATATCTAGAAACATAAGTCCAACAATTCAAGCTTCAAGAAATCATTTTCCTTGTCTTGCAGCTTCAAGCTACTGCCATTTCATCTTCACAAATGCAAACAACAATAAGTAACACGAAAACCTTTAAACCTCAAAACCAGCAAGCATTTGAAAAGAAGCATCCCAGGATTTCACTCCATCTAGATCACTGCAAATCATGCAGAGCCTCCATTTCCACAAAATGAAGCAGGCATCCAAGCGTTTGCACTGTTGTGTTTGACAACTTAAATTTGGGACGATGGATTGGATGTCTACGACATTGCAATTTACCACAAGTGAGGGGATCACAAGAAAGAAGGGACGAACAAGCTAGATTTGCCGCATGCCCACAATTAATTCCAGCAAATTCCATACCACTTTCTGTTAACCATCCCATAGCATCAAACGAAAAAGAGAAGCTTTTGACGCAGGCCCCGTCTTAGGAAAGAAAAGATCAAAATCCGTGAGCAGAAATCAAAACACATCAGACAGCCAACCGTCAAAAAAGTTGGAAACTACCCAACACTCCAGCCAAGGCAAACCCACCACAAGATAAGAAACCCAGAACCAAACCAAATCAGAGAATCAAACCAGACATACAGATCGGGAAACACAGCAACCAGACCCAACCGATCGACGCACTCAAAATCATGCACGAGACACTCAACAAGCCATTTTCCAACGACAAACAAAGGATCCGTCATCCCCCACGCAGCTGAGCCTCAATTCGCTCCAGCAGACGGCCAAAAGCCCACAGATCGGCAACACAAGCGCACCCGCACGGAGCTAGAGAACCCAAAACCGGACAAAAAGCCCGCAACTTTCCGACACCCAGAAGGGCCACACACACAACGTTCCGAACCGCATCGGACCGACACCGATCTACCCGAGAAACGACGCGAGCCAAAGAGAACGCCGCGTCGAAACCCGAAATTCCAGATCTGGAACCCGAACCGAGAAGCGGTGAAACGCGGCGCGGGGATCGGGGGCTTACGCGGGAGCGGGAGACGGAGGAGAACCGAAGCCGACGACCACCCCGATCACGGCGGCCCTGGCTTCCTCTCGGCCGGAGCTTAGCTAGCGAGGCGAGCGAGACGGCGAGCGAGAGAGAGAGAGAGATTTGAAATGCAGATGAACTGAGAGGAGAGGGGGGGGCCAAATTTGGGAATTTAAGAGCGGAAGGAATCATTCCCACCGCGAGAAATGATAGCGTGACCTGGCTCACCCTCACCCCCACCTCCCCCCAAACACACACACACACACACACACACCCTTTTCTTTCTTTTTCCTTTATTTTATTTTTTTAATGCCTTTTTCCTCGTTGATTAGGTAATAAGGAAAGAAGGAAAAAGATTTGGCAAGTTCACATGTATAAGGCACCAATTCCATTGGCCAAAGATCACACACAAGATGGAACGAAACACCCCTCTTTCCAAATTGATTGGTGACACCATGATAGGGATGCCGCGCTGTTTTCCCATCTTTTTTTTCCGATCCTTAGAATTCCTTCCTCTGACCTGATTAGGAACAGGATCGACTGACCGAGTAAAGGGCTGCTCGAAACCTCGCTTGTCCATCCGGATCAATTGCGGTATGCCAGATATGATGAACCCTTTATTGTATTCATCGCTTTTTTTAATCCAGTTGACTTCTACTTAGATCGAACGCTTCGATTCTTTAGAAACTTGTATATGCTTTCGATGTTAAATTATTACTTGGGAAAACTTAAAATCTCATTAATTTCGCCTTAAAAAATTTAAGTAGATGGTCATGCGAATTGAACTTTGATCTTATTGAGTTTTAAGCTTCGAAATCCAACTATTATAAATCTTTAAAAAATTGTAAATGTAATTTTTTTTAAAATTCATTTTAGATTCTTTTGCAAATTTTGGATATTAAAATAGTTTTTTTCCGTTTTGGCTGGAAATTGGTATTGGCCCTTTTGTCGATTTTTAAGTGCAACCAATAATGTTACATGAAGGACACTTTTTCATTTCATGTTATGAATTAACAATTCATGCATATCAAATGAAAGTTAAATTAAGTGTATGCGCATGCAAAATTTGCTTTTACATTTAAATCAACTCGTATTCTCATATGGTGCACTATAATATGTTTTGTTATGTCAAATGAACATAGTAATAAATATTTTTAATAATCGCATAATATATAATTAAGGGAAAAGCTATATAAGTAATAAAAATGAAAGAGGGAATAACAAGTGGAAGTAGGTGAAGGTGAGATTGGCATTGAAAGCTACTCTCCCTTTTATATGGTCGGCAACTCAATCAATATGACCCAACATTATCTATGAGATGAAGCCTTTTAACACTTCATAGCTATAGCCTATCAATTCTATGTAAACTTAAATGGAAAAGGACGATTAAAATACCCTCCTTTACAATTACCTTCTCTTTCATAGATAGGATCTAAGCATGTTCCTAAAAAGCTTCATCTCGATTCTCGTTCGGATATTGGGATTACCGGAATATAAAACTTCGAGAAGGTATTCCCTCTTTCCAAGAAAGGAAAAGATTCAGGAGTAATTAGAGGTGCGAAGCATGCATGCACCGGCATATTAAAATAAGTAATGCATTTGTGGAGCGAGCTCCATAGATAAGAGACAGGCCTCAAAGGCCCTCGTAGGAGCGAAAACTCTTTTCCTTTGATGAGGTTATCTATTAACTAAACACCGTTGATCCAAGGAAAAGCCCCTAATGAACATGAGATTAGCATTGAAAGCTACTCTCCCCTGTACTCGGTCAACAACTCAATCAATATAACCCACTTTCATGTATTCAGAAGATTATCAATGAGATGAAGCCTTTTTAACACTCGACAGCTATAGCCTATCAATTCTATAACCCACTTGGAGAAAAGGGCCATTAAAATACCCTCCTTTACATTTACATTCTCTTTCGTAGGCATGTGTGTGGGGCTAATGGAATTAAATAAAATCTAAATTCTTAAGGTTGATAAAACAAAATTAAGACAAAAGGTAACCTTGTTCACTTTCGTTTATTCATAATCATTAACCGATTCACAGTAAAATCGATTATCTTCTATTCGAATAAAAAGACATTTTTCTTTGTAGAAAACGTTAGAATTTCCCACACTTATACCAAGGAGAAAAATTTCAAATAGAGGCTCAAAATGCTCCTTTTTTTTATCAAAAAAGGGTCCAATGCTTCTAAAGTGACCTACTTACTCTTAAATAAGGGCTCAGCTCACCGATCGTCCATCATCTCCTGCGCTATATATCTTCGCATACTAGAGCATGGAGGAGTTGAAGATCGGCACTTGTCATCATGTGAGCCCATACATATTTGAGCTCAAATGAACCGATGAAGCCGCGTTGGAGCACAGCTCGAAACGTGAGGATAATGGCGAAGAGCACAAGCAGCAAGATGCTAGAGAGATGGCACGCCGGCCACCTCATCGGCGGCTCCAGGGGATCGCCCGAAGCGAGGCGGCGGTGTTCGGAACCTGCCATTCGAGATTGCAATTGCAAAAAGTAACGATGCTCGATGAAGGGATTTCACAATGTTCATCTTTGGACCATCTTTTAATAAAACGAGGACACTTCGGATTTTTATTTGAAACTTTTCCTCGCGAGGGGATAACAAAATAAACCGAAAAATATTTAAACAAAAAAACCAATTCTTTTGGTCAAGCTTGGAAGAAAAAGAAAAGAGCAAGCACACATTCTTCGGACTTTAAAATTCGAATTAAATTAGGGGTTAATCAAAGGATACGTGATTTTCTAAAAGTTGTTTTAGTAACTTTGTCCTTCTTTTTTTTTTTAAAGTTGTATCAAAATAGCACGAGAAAAATAGACAGAGATATTAAAAAAGAAGAAGGAAAGGCAAAAAAAAAATTGAATTGTTGGATGCACTTGAAACAATTAAATTAAATGAGGAGGAGTAGCGTCCACATCAACAAATATATCAGCGCCGCTAACGAGGGACAACGCCATGTGGTCCAAGAGACCACGAAGCCCCAAGGGTTTTCAAATTTGAGGATTCAAATTGAATATTCGGTGGGATCTCCTGGGGGAGTTATTGAATTCTTTTTAAGTTCGTCTTGAATTTTGTGCAATTCCGGGGGGAGGGGGATGCGCGTGACTTTGAAAATTTCAAAACAAGAAATTGAAAAAAAATAAAATAAGATAAAATAATTAGTAAGGAAAAAGTGGAGTCCAAGCTATGCTTAAATTATCCTTAGCGGTATGTTTGTCCCTCTCTCACATGGGGCAGCATCAGTTTGTCCTATTGCTTGGCCATTTACCTCTTTTATCGTGATTATGCATAAAAACCCTTTAAGATCAACTTCAAATTAGTTTTAGTGACAAAATAAAACTTCAAATAATGACCTCAAGCAGGAGCGATTTCTCAAATAATGTCATAAAGTGGCTAATTTAGTCTCAAGTAATGTCGTGAGCTTGCCAGCCGGCTTGCACCCGTGACTCTTTTAATTTTTTTCGCTTTTGGTCAAATTAGGTATTAAGGGTGTGGAAAAGAATCGGGAATTGAGAACCGCTTGGAATTGGTCTAGATTGGCCCGGAACCAACGGTTCTTGATTCCAACTTACAAGAACCGGTGAGTACCGATTTGATTCTTAGTTCCAGGCCACTCGAACCGTACCGGTATATATATTTTAAAACTTCCATATCGTAATTATATTGTGAAATCTGCTTATTTAATTTCACAGTATATATATTTTAAAACTTCCATATCGTAATTATATTGTGAAATCTGCTTATTTAATTTCACAGGAAGTAACATGCCTGTACAAATTCCGTTGATTTTGAAAGCTAAAAAGAAAAACTCTCATTAGATGAACTAACGAAATGTTTTTTTAAGATGAACTAATGACATGTTTTTTTCAGAGAATAGCTTCTGATTTGCTTTCCTGCTTCCCTTCAAAATAACTTTGTCTCAATGTGTTCATGTATAATCAGTACTTGCTTGATTAATTACGTGATGAAAACGCAAAAATACCCACATAGAAATTAGGTTCATTATGATATTGATCAATGAATGCAATTTTATATGGATTTAGAACCGATACCATGAACCCCACTTGGGATCTTATTCCCAATGGATCCATGAAACCAACCGACGATTCTCGATTTCTCGATTTCAATTTTTTGGGAGCAGTCCTTAATGAGCAATTCCCAATTTCGAGATGGAAATTGTCCACCTAAATCGTGCCCACCCCTAATAGGTACATGATCGTACACACTTCCCTTGTATGATAGCATCTCTAATGCACATAATTGAAGGACAATTTTCTACAAACCTGCCATGACCCTCACAATACATCTGTAGAATGCAGAAGGGAAGCAGGAAATTTAGTAAGAAATAAGTCCAAGAGAGAGCATTGATTCATCATCACAAACCTCTTGTGACACTGGCAATGCATGCGAGGGACCTAACATGACCATAGGCATGACAGCAAACTCAAATTGATCAAATTTCCCTCCGTTTTCCAGACGAGCTGATGCACTTTTTTAATTCTCGGTTCTAATGGACAATATAGACGAAGCAAGTTCGAGTGAAAATCACATCACGAACCTCAATGCAGATGTTGAGTACACATCCGCTCCAAGTCTCAGCCAAAATGCCAGCAATATTCGAAACGAGAGGAGATTATAACAGAAAGAAACAGATTTCTACTGAGAAACTTTGATGAGTACCCAACCTCAAACCGCATACAATATTCCTCACACAATATTAACATTACTGTTCCAGGGGAAAAAAACTTATATATCACCAAAATGAGCAAACAAAGTAAGAAAAAACAACACTCCCAGCTCTCAAAACACATCCTAGAAAGAGACTGGCCGACTAGCAACAACTTCAAAACCGATGTTCTGCTCGCCACATACAGAGAGGACTACAACAACCTTGCTTCTCAGACATGGCAATAACAATCTGAATCATACTTCTCGAAAAGCTATGGTACATAAAAAACTCCCAACATGCCCTCCACCAATTCCATCTCTATGTAATGAAGCTTGAGCTCGCATGAAACGACAGGAAACTCCAATATAATGACTCACCAAGACTTCGACTTTATTGGATTTAGAAACACTTCCTGTGGACAATTGAAGGACCAGATTCATCGTACTCGCCCTTGGAAATCCACATCTGAAAATTTAAACATAAAGCAAGTTGGTCATTACTCATTGCCAAGCAAAAAGCCAACATGATTATAAATTAAATGAGGAACCATAAAAGAATGAAGTAAAAAGAACTAGAACAGATAGGAATATTTACCTGCTGGAAGGTACTGAGAGATGCAAGGATCGACCCTCCAATCCAGACACTGTATTTCCTCTCCGGTGGCGCCACCACCTTAATCTTCATGCTGCTTGGAGCGAGAGCAGTAATCTCCTTGCTCATCCTGTCCGCAATACCAGGGAACATTGTGGAACCACCACTAAGAACAATATTGCCATAAAGATCCTTCCTGATATCCACATCACACTTCATGATGGAGTTGTAGGTAGTTTCATGAATTCCAGCAGCTTCCATTCCAATCAATGATGGCTGGAAGAGGACTTCTGGACAACGGAACCTCTCGGCCCCAATTGTGATGACTTGTCCATCGGGCAGCTCATAGTTTTTCTCAACAGACGAGCTGCTCTTAGCTGTTTCGAGCTCCTGCTCATAGTCAAGGGCAACATATGCCAGCTTTTCCTTCATGTCACGAACAATTTCCCGTTCAGCAGTGGTGGTGAACATGTAACCCCTCTCAGTGAGAATCTTCATCAAGGAATCAGTGAGATCACGACCAGCAAGATCAAGACGGAGAATGGCATGGGGAAGAGCATAACCTTCATAGATTGGGACAGTGTGACTCACACCATCACCAGAATCAAGCACAATACCTGTTCCAATAAAATTAATAATATTTAAAAATGGGAAACTTGACTTCAGTAAATAAACTAAAAAAGGCAGGACTAACTGGCTCAAATTGAGGAAAAGAGGAAAATTACCCACCAGTTGTACGACCACTGGCATACAGAGACAGAACAGCCTGAATGGCAACATACATGGCCGGTACATTGAAAGTTTCGAACATGATTTGGGTCATCTTCTCTCTGTTTGCCTTCGGATTAAGAGGTGCTTCAGTTAAAAGGACAGGATGCTCTTCCGGAGCAACACGGAGCTCATTGTAGAAGGTATGATGCCATATTTTCTCCATGTCGTCCCAGTTGCTGACAATACCATGCTCAATGGGATACTTCAAGGTAAGAATACCTCTTTTAGATTGGGCTTCATCACCAACATAGGCATCCTTCTGACCCATTCCAACCATTACACCAGTGTGCCGGGGCCTACCGACAATACTGGGGAAGACTGCCCTAGGTGCATCATCACCAGCGAAACCAGCCTGTAAAGATACGACAACAAGCTCGATTTATCTCTTCATATTTCAAGATCCAGGAATATCAACTTAATGTGCATTTACAGATAATGGCAGCGACCAACCTTCACCATTCCAGTCCCATTGTCGCAAACAAGGGGCTGAATATCTTCAGCATCAGCCATCTTTAAGAAATATCAACCTGCAAATAGCTACACAAATAATGAGATCAACCAAGTCACAAAAGATTACTTGCTAAATGAACAAGAGCATCTCGACATTTCCAACATATTTCTTTTGATTGCTAAGATCTGAATTCAAAAGCAATAACTTTCCGGTTTCTTCCAGACACTTTTGTAAATTTACGTTTTTACAATTCAAGCATCAATAATTCGTTTTCCTTTCCAGTCCAAAAGGAGAATTCTTTTTCATTGTCCTTTATCTTCAAGATGGTGTCACTTTTTTTTTTTTTTGGTAAAGTTCAAGATGGTGTCATTCATCTTTACAAATTCAAACAACAGTTCCAAGTAAAAATAAAATCTCTAAACCGAAAGAATGGCATCTATCTACAATCAAACAGATCACTCAATCAAACCACACACGGATCAAGAAACGTAAAAACGACACCCAGCAGATCAACGCACCCAATCATGCACGAGACAACTAGCCAGACATATTCGATGGGAAGCAAGATCTGTCGTCAACCATAAAGCTGAGCCTCGATTCACTCAAACAAATTGCTACAGAGCACAGATCGGCAACACCCACACCCGCAAAAAGCAAGAAACCAGCCGAACAAAGTCTCGGAATCCAACAGAAAGCCAGCAACATTCCCACGTCCGATCCGATCTACGGAAAACTCGCCGGCGACCAACGAAAAAACAGGAGCAAGAAGAAGGCCGGACCAAACCACGGTCGCAGGCATCCAGATCTAAGGCCAAACCCAACAAAAAAGATGACAACTTTTAACGCCGGGATCGGGGTCTTCACCTGGATCGGGGAGGCCCGAGAGACGGAGAAGGACCAAGACCCACCTCCGGAACACGGCGGCGCCCCGGCTTCCCTCTTGGTCCGACGGCCCGACGCGACGGAGAGCTTCAAGAATCGATCGAGATGGAGAGAGAGAGAGAGGGAGAGAAGCAGAGACGGCAAGCGAGCGTGCGTATATATATAGACGGATAGAGAGAGAGAGAGGCTCGGAATGAATTCGAAATGCAAATGAAATGAAACGAGAGAGAGAGAGAGAGAGAGAGAGAGAGGCTGAAATTTGAGGAGAAATGATGGGGTGACCTGGATGACAGCCTTTCCCTTCCCTCACCCTCACACGCTCAGCATTTGTGCATTCTTAAAAAACCCTTTCTTTTTTATTCTACCCAAAAAAAAAACTTTTTTTAAAAAATTTTATATTAATTCGGAAAATTCGCGAATTAGTTTTTTTTTAATTAATTGGAGTTGCACATCTGCAAAAATTAAAGCCTCGCACAAAAAAAAAGTTGGAGATCACAAAAATCGAAAAAATTACTGAGTACATTCTGAGAATCGAAAAGGGTAATACGGCCGGAATTATTGAATATTTTATGACCAAAATCAGGTGCTCGATCTAATTTTCGTGGATTTTGTGACTTGCGCATGTTTGACTTCGCAAAACATCTAAACCTAGCCCGATATTACAATATCAAATCTTTTTGAGTTAATGTCATCGGAAATTCGTAAATTAGTTCTTCTTTAAAATTAATTAGAGCTGCTTGATGTTATCTGGGTTCAACATCCACCATAATTAAAGCCTAACAGAAAAAATGGAGATCAGAATATTAGAATATTATGAGTACGTTCTATGAATCGAAAAGGGCAGTATCAGCCAGAATCATCGAATCTATTACAATCCAAAATCATGAGCAGAATTCGACCAAAAAACAAATCATGAGCAGAATATGATTTTCGTGAATTTTGTGACTTGTGCATATTGACTTCAAAAAACATCTAAAACCCATCTCAGTATTAAAATACCAATTTTTTTCGAATTAATGCCATTGTAAATTCGGAATTGGTACCTCATGATACATTTACTTTGATAATTTTGGTCTCGAAAAAAAATCTCAAATTGATACTTCCGAAAAAAAAAATTTCCAAATTGGTACTCCTAATCCAAATTAGGATATGATGTGAAGGGGTAGATTTTGGTCAGGGATACCGGTTTAGGACCTTTCACGTGACAAAAATTAATCGGAGTAAATACGTCGTGTAGATACTGGTTTGGAATTTCTTGTCAGATAAAAATCAATTTGTAGTAAATATGTCGCAAGTACCCGTTTGAGATTTTAACGATATTGACCCTAAATATTTCATAATATTCGATACTTAAAACAGATTTATTTTTCCCTTTTTCCAAAGAGTGAGTTCGATATAAATGAAGTTTTTTTAGTCACTTCTAAACGGGCGTGAAATACCCTCTCAAATAACAATCAATATTCGTTGCGCGCACGTCGATGTGGTATAATTATATAAAACATCAACACTAATTTCAGAATTGAAAATGTAATTAATATAAAAGTTCCATGCGCACTTTTGTATGGGGAAAACCGCGGTCAAATCGGCAATAGAAAAATGAATATACAGCGGATTCTCTTCCTTTTAAGATAATTAATCGAGAATATCGAGATTTTTCTAGGATTATGTTATTATGAAAATGCTGACTAGTCCGACTATGTTTTTGAGTCCAACAACGTGGATGCCTTTCTTCATTCAAATCACATGTTTGCCATCGAGTTAATTTCTACTCTGCGGCTTTGTTTGTTTCGCAAAAAAATAAATAATTTTATTTTCTTGAAAATGATCATTCGTATCACTTATAAAAATAAATAAACGAAATTTTATTCATCGTTTACAAAATATATTTAAAGATAAATTGTTGTCAATAATAATATATATTTTTTAAATTAGTTATTTTGAGTGATATAATTGATTATTTTTAGGAAAATATTTTTCAAATCATTTATTTTGTGCATGATTTTTGTAAGAATACATTTAATAACTAAATAGTAATGATTAAGTAAAAATAAAATAAAATAAAATAAAAACGCAGTAAAGGGAAAAAGTAGATTCCAAGCTAAGCTAGGGTTTCAATTTTTCGGGACGGCAATTTTTGTCTTCTATCACATGAAGCAAAATGCGGCCGTCGGCCAATTATGCCTTCGACATTATAATGATGATATAGACTAATAATTTTATATGATTATATTGATAAACTAAAGTTTGTTACAAACGTATCTTTCGTACTCGTCAAAAGATTAGTGCTGAAAAAATTAACTTAGGTCCAAAGAGGGTCCAACAATAATAATGTCAGATGGGAAATTTTTTCAGAACTCGTTGAATTTGATGTACATATAGTTATTGCGCGGGCTTATATACAGCCTTGAAAGTTCATTTGATCGTCAAGAGCATAGTCTGCCTACTACGGGAAGGAATGTTAAACAACAGGTTATGAATGTAATTTCGATTTTTCAGGTGATTGAAATTCGAATCCCCATGAGATGACCGTAGAAAATCAAAGTCGAAATATGAACATAATCATTAAAACGAAAAATTGTTAGAAAAATCCTAAATACAGTTAATTTAATTCTAAACCTTTTAACCTAGTGTCAATTGAGTCATTCTAGCAAATTTGGCAAGGATATTGCTGACATGGACATTGGCAGCCTTAGGGGTGTGCAACAGGACCGGGTTTACTTGGAAATCTAACCGGCCCGCCCGAAAAACTGGTCTGGAACTGGTCCGGTTTCCAGTTCCAAATAAAAACCAACCCGAATCGGTTTTAGAACCGATTTTAGAACCGGTTTTGAGATAATGTAAAAAAAGTAAAAACCCTAGATCACGTTACCCTACTTCACCGGTTTTAGAATCGGTTTTCGATTTAATATTGAGATTTGTTTCACAACTATGAGCGAAACAACACGACCTTTAAAGTTATCTAAATATTGTGTGATTCAAATGAGATATATA
Organism: Syzygium jambos; assembly: GCA_031216235.1. Taxonomy (NCBI): domain Eukaryota; kingdom Viridiplantae; phylum Streptophyta; class Magnoliopsida; order Myrtales; family Myrtaceae; genus Syzygium; species Syzygium jambos. Next base: position 6,276,481 of record CM062228.1, read on the forward strand.
GATATTTCTCTAGTGAAAGCAGATTCTTTACTGCTAAGTCTCTTGATTTTCCTTTCAGGTATTTCATTCGAAAACAGAAGTGATGAGTTCTTTCATCATAGCGCAAAATAGAGAGCTAAATATGTTGAACAGATTCTCTCGAAATGTGACTCTTAAAGATTTATACGATTGGATTATGTTTTGGTACATAGTTCTTTTGGATTGTTGATTTTGATAGATTGTAATTTCAATTGCTCATTTTTGGGATTGTTACTTTTGATGGATAGTGGTTTTTGCTATTCATCTTTTACTTTGAATCATTTTATTGCTACCTATATTATTTTGCCAGAAAAAAAATTAAACCGGAAAAAGGAACAAAAAAAGTAGATTCTCGGGTAGACCCTAAAACTGGATTGAAAAAACAGGGTTGGTTCCAAAACAGGGTCCAGGAAAAATAGGGTTGGTTTTAGGTTTCAAAAATTGAGAACCGGTTATAATAGGGTTGATTTCAAGTTTGGACCTAACCCAACTTGGAACCGATCACCCCTAGGCAGCCTACGTGATAAGGCTGGTGTTGACGTGTAACAAATTTTAATATTTTTTGATATTTTAATTATTTTTTCTATTTCTTTTTTCTTTTTTACTTTCTTCTTCCTTTTGTTGATGACTGGTCGCTAGCCACAAGCGATGGTTGGACAGGCTGGGCTCGCCTGGGTGAGGGTCGTCGTCATTGGCCACAGGCGAGAGCAAGGGTTGGTCTTGCCTAGGCCAAATCTGTTGAGTGGAGCCCTTACCAGGCTCGCCTCACCTAACCGGGGCTAGCCCTGGCCTGTGGCGGGCAATGACGACCCTCTCCCAGGCTAGGCTTGCCCACTTGGGCATGATTGGTGATTGGCCATCACTTATGCCCTGTGGCCAATCATTGGTAAAAAGAAGAAGAAATGAAACAAAAGAAAAGAAAGAGAAAAGGAAAAAAAAACAAAAAATCATAATAAAATTGAAAAAAAATTAAAATATTATTAAAATTATCTACGTCAGTATAAGCGGTGCCATGTAGGCCAACCGGCTTCGTCACGTAGGCCGATCAACGTCCACGTCAGCAATATTCGGTCAAAACTAGGCATAAAGATTGAATTGTCACAAAACCAAAAGGTATATGATTAAATTGACACAATTAAAAGATTTACGACTAATTCCTTTATTTGAGATTACCAAAAGGTGAGATTTCACACCAAAATTGGGTGGCCCCAAAAATAGCACCGATGCAATATATTTAGGACTTTTTCATCACTTTCCCCATCATTCAAAAGTATATAACTGATATTTCCATGACTAATAGACGAAAAAAGAGAATAAATATTGATGATGAATTGGATACCAACTTCACCATTCTCAAAAAGAACTTAAAATCGAACATCAAGCAATGGCAAAAGCTGACTTTGTTGTACAAAGGTGGGGCACGTAGGCTAGGACCACGAGGAGTCAAGTCCTTCACCACCCTGGATATTTCCAAAACTTTATGTTGTCATTTTATTCAGTAAATCATAGACTGAGCTTTCTCAGATTTAATTTTGACGCTGCAAAAATTGTTCATGCTGTCAATTTTTTGCATCCACTTTGTCTGTTCAGGAAAAAAAGCAAATATATATGAATATGAATGTCCACGTTTCACTTATCCAAAGATTTTGGTTGGTTTAGATTTGAGCCTTGCAAAAAAAAAAGGAGGGGAAAAGGATGAGGATTTTGTAATTTGTTAGGGCATTATCGCGAGATAGCATTGGGTTAATAATTTCGCGACCAGCGTGAAGACTTAGACTCGGTATAACGATGATCATATTATACAAATTTGAATTCAGTCTTAAACTTTTCAATTGAACCAATATAATCCTAAATATTTAAGGGAGAATGCAATCGAGTCCTCCCAACCAAGTCTTGTATGAAGTTTCCGACATGGCAGTTCAAAAATTGCCAACTATCCTATGTGTTACGATATAATCTGCCGTGGACAATTTCAGATGAAATGATGCCTTTTTTGCTTAATTCCTTTTTTTTTTCTTAATTACTTCTGGCGTGCTTATATAAATTTAGAGCATTTTGCATAGTTGATTTTCATTTTGCACCTCACATTCCGATCACATGCATTTGCCCAAATAGGAGCAAATATTGACTTGTTATGATACAAATTTGCTGGACTTTAAAAAGTACCAAATAATTTGAAAGGGAAGTACTTAAAAGACTAATCTTTTCGGATGTGAATAGTGGTAAGTGAACAGTTTAATCTCGCAAAGTGCTTAATCTTCACTTCGGAACTTAATCGGGTTATCAACCATGCCCTAATGTTAATTTTCAAATTTGATGAACTAAGGCATGTATCGATCCTATTGAGTGTTAAGTATGACCCACTTGTTCAAATACTTACTTAGTCTACCACATTGCATAGTATATAGATTTCATAACTCAGTCGTAATATACAAATGTTCAAAATGTTTGCTGTTTTAGCTAAGTGTACAAATCGAAATTTTTCAAATTTGATGTACTAAGGCATGTATCGCTCTTATTGAATGGTAAGTATGACCCACTTGTTCAAATACTTAGTCTATCCCATTGCATAGTATATAGATTTCATAACTCAGTCTTAATATACAAATGTTCGAAATGTTTGCTGTTTTAGCTAAGTGTACAAATCGAAATGGAGAGAGAGAGAGAGAGGGGGGGGGGGGGGGGCAAGAAATGTGAATCATTGAGCTAATCGTACGAATGAAATGATATGTGAATCATCGAAATGTTTGCTGTTTTAGCTAAGTGTACAAATCGAAATGGAGAGAGAGAGAGAGAGAGAGAGAGAGAGAGAGAGAGGCAAGAAATGTGAATCATTGAGCTAATTGTACGAATGAAATGATATGAAGGAGAGTTGAAATTATTGCAATAGTGAAAGCAGTTTCAGACTTTCAGTGCACGTCCATTGTCTGGTGTTGCTTCTCATGAACTTCAGAGATGATGGAGCCTCAAAAACGAAATATCAAACATAAAACAAAGAATGACTCCATAATCCCAGCATACAAGAGTGAGATCACAGTTAAAGTTTAGTTTCTGGTGATAATTTCAAAAATCTACATCTCCCCAATCATCCCAATCTCAAGTTCATCATACATAGCAAGACATTTACCGCAAGTGGGGAAGAAAGACGGAAAAAAAAAAAACATGAAAGAGAACATACATGTAGTTTGAGCTAGTAAGGCCACAAATTGATCCCGCCTGGCTTCTTTACAAGGATTTGGTTGTATTCAGGCCGAGATGTCTGCGAACGAACAAATCCAAGTGCGATCAGTACAGAGCCTAATACTTAGTCCTGATGATCTATGCGAAGTGATGCTCTCCGATATTAGGTGACATGCTGTCAAAGGATAACAAGTGTCGCACTGAAATAGCGTAATAAATAACGTTCACTGCTAAACTGCACTGAATTGGAACGAAAACTGATTCAAATAGATGCATCCATTTTCCTCTAATATGTTTACACGGTCAAAAGGATTTCAAAGTTGAATAGTAGTCACAAATTGAGTCTGGGACATAAATTGTCTCCATGAATTGCGTGGTTCTGCAACTTCAAAATTACTGAAAGTTCATGGGGAAATGAGACAGTTGGGAAGAAAGGAAAACTTACCAGGTCCTTGAAGATGAGGAAGGCAATGAAGAAGAAAAGGAAGAACAATATCTCAAACTCCGCAACCCGCACAAAATTGAATACAGAAGTCACCATCCGCGTTAGCATAGGCTCTTTATAGCCCCGCCTGCCCATCCTCCCATTCATCTTAAAATCTGTCAAAAACAACCCTTTAGTTTAAAAATTCAGCAATTTTGTTTTCTAGTAAATCAGACCACCAAAATCCACCAGCACAACAAAGGCAGCATGTTAGCGTAATGAATATTGATTAAAGCCATATTTCAGTATAACTGTAATGGCTTGGGTAAAATTCCAGATGAAAAAGAAACAGTTTGTTCCCAAGACATACAACGAGTCAACTATATCGTAGAGCTTTGACAGAAGTATTGGCATGTCTTAATTCGATCTAATTTAAGTAAAGGATCGCAATTAGCAACCCTGTTCATGGTTGGACCGTTAAGAGGCTAAGTGCACAGGAAACAATGGATTGTTCTCACGAGTGTAACATGAAAGTCCCTTCAGAGGTATGTTGAGAGCTCGACTAATATTGGCTCAGATATCAGCTGTGCAAGTGAAAGTTCATCGTGCAAAAGACGAATACCAGACACCAACTAAAACAGCCAACGAAGTCATCAACCTTGATCCTGGAATAGACTTGACAAAAGTTGTAAGACTGTAAAGTCAACAGACTAATTACAATTCACCGAAATATAAAAGGCTCATCAGATCCCGGGTCCTTGAATCAGGGCATATTAGGGTGAGAACACCACACTTATTTACCCAAATCATTATGCAAGGAGTCGAGCAGATTTTTTATGCAAAAGATCTTCTGCGCAGGAGTCATTTTGTTTTCTTACTTTTGGGTCAAGAAAGAGCTTTTGAGAATTTCACACTCAAGCACAATGTCCTCAAATTCAATGAGTTACAAAATGAAATTGTTGCAGTTGATCAAGAATTAGGTTTTCTGGGCCCCAAATGAAAAGCACAATGATGAAGACAACTTCATCTTCCATTGGAACACTAGCAAGTAGCATTATGTAGCAATCAACCAGTTCTTGTTGTCCATCGAAAACAATCTAGTTTTTGTGCTCATCACTCAAATGCATAAGACAATATCACAGAGTGGTAAAGAACTACAAGTTACAGAAAGCATCCAAGCTGGGAATACCAAAGTTTCCCGGGAAAACCAGGAAAGCCCAGAATTGCCATCTCAAATCAAGGCTAAAGACAGGACCACCGCTCTTTTCTGTACAAACATCTAATTATCCATTCGATAGCAATTAAAGGGCCGTGATGCACAGCAAATTTACACGAGTTTCAATCTCACGATGCCATTACCAAAACAAGAAGCTGCCCAAGAAACCAACCGCCAAATACATAGACCCTAATCTAGCTGGCAACATCAATGAAATTCTACGCATCAACTCCAACAGAGAAACCAAGCAATGCCCATATCCAATTTCGACCTCACCGAGCCCGATCTAACGTCACCCCCCGCAGAGAATCTCCAGCAACAAGACCGAACTGGGATACCACTCGAGCCCAAAGAAATTTCTGCGGAAACGGAAAATGAAGAGAAGAAACATACCCTGAAATTCGGAGACAGAGGAAAAAGAATCAGAAACGACGAAGTGGTCAAAGGTTTATCAAATCAACTTTGCGTGTAACGACGATTCTTGGTCTGGGCGTCAGGATTGATTCAGTCGGAGAGAGCGAGAATGGTAAGTACAATATTGGGTGGGCCGGTCCCTCCGCATCACCATGGGCCGGCCCACACACGGACATAGACACTTAGGCAGAGAGTGGGAGACTCCTAGTTAGACATGCACGATGCTGCCATATCTAAGTTAAGGTGTGGATGCGCGAGAGCGGGAGGGCCTCCTGGATGCGCCAGCGGAGGCGGAGACGGAAGCGATATGCTGGAGGCGGCGGATCTAAGCTCGGGATACGACCGGTGGGGGCTTTTGGGAGTGATCGAGGGAGAGAATTTTAAAAAAGAGAGAGAAAGGGCTTCATTCTTTGGAGGAGAAGACGCTGGAGTCTCGATGAAGAAGGAGAAAAAGTGGATCCCGGACGACACATGTCGATTGTTGAGTGGGCTGGCCCCGTGATTATTAATGTATAATTATGTGTATTATGGGGTATTTATGTAATTATGTTTATATCTGTACCCTTTCTGTAATTAGTCACTCCTATAAATACATATCATACAACCCTAATTAGGGTTGAGCCACCATAAACACTTTGTCGTTGTTTTCTCTCTGACTCTAAGCTTCAACATGGTATCAGAGCAGGAAAACGAATCGAATTCTTCAACATCTCTACCCCAAATCAACACTTCCTTTGCTCCAATTACTATCTCAACAATGTCCAATACATCTCTAAATTTTTCTTCTTCTCTACCATCTCTTTACCCACCATCTTCTTTTTCTGTTAATCCTAATTTTCCATCGCCTCCTGATAATGTTGCGCCCATTTTCCCCTCTTCTTCACTCTTCACTGCTACTCCGATTTCTGCTGCTACTCAAATTACAGCTATGCAATCATCCTCGTCGTCGCTTGTTCTTCCCAACATCACAAGTCTCGTCTCCATCAAACTTGATGCAGACAATTATCTTCTGTGGAAATCTCAGTTTGAATCTATTTTAATCTGTAACGATCTGCTGGGCTATGTGGATGGTTCTTTTCCATGTCCGTCGAAGCTTATCAATGATTAGACTGGCACTGTAGTGGTCAATACTTCCTATTCCACCTGGGTGAAGACAGATCAATGTGTTCGTAGTTTGATCAATTCGACCCTCACAGTCGAAATTTTTCGTGAAGTTCACGACCTTCGAACATCTCGGGAGATTTGGCTTGCTCTAAGACAACGTTTCACTAATCGTTGCGCGGCCAAGGAAATTGGACTAAAATTGGATTTTCAGAATACTGTGAAGAAACCCGATTAGTCAATGTCTGATTATCTTCAGCATCTGAAGTCAATTGCGGACTCTCTCACCGCAATCAATTGCTCCGTCTCTGACAAGGACTTGGTGATTCAAGCCCTCAATGGGCTCCCATCTGAGTATGATCCTTTTGTCACTATGGTCACAACCGGTCCTACAATTCTCTCCTTTGGTGATCTGCGGTCACGTCTCCTCATCCAAGAAGAACGATTTCTCCGAAAATCCAGTGCATCATCTTCATCTAATATTCATCATGCTTTGATTGGTCACACCACTTCACCTAGTCTACCTTTTCGAGGATCTCGAGGTGGTCGTAATTCTAAAGGTCGTAGATCTGGTCGGGGACAAGGTGGACGATTCTCGCGTGATAAATCGAATTGGCAATCTTCCTATGATCGGTTCGGTTCGCAATCATTATCGGCTCCTTATGCCTCCTCCACCTCCTCTGGTCGATCTCGTGGTGGTTCGAAGCCCTATGCTCCCCCTTTCACACAGGGAGGTATTCTCGGATCTAGGCCTCATCTTACTTGTCAGATATGTAACGGAGTCGGGCATACCGCACTACAATGTCGACAACGATTCAACCATGCTTTTACCACTACTGATTTGTCGGACTCATTCTCAGCTCTCTCGGTTGGTGAGACCTCTGATTCATCTTGGTATCTTGACAGTGGAGCGTCGGCACACATGACTAGTGATATTGGTAACATCCTAAATCCTAGACCTTTTTACGATTTGACAAAAGTCTCGGTTGGTGATGGTCGTTTATTGCCTGTTAAGCAAGTCGGTAAAGCCTTTTTACATACCGGTTCTCGATCTCTATTATTATCTCCCGTCTATCATGTTCCTAATCTTGCTCGCAATCTTCTCTCCGTTGCTCAACTTTGCCATAAAAATTCTTGTGCTATTGATTTTAATGGTTCATCCTTTTCTTTGAAGGACAAACAAACCAGGAAAGTTCTCCTCCAAGCTGATTCTTCTCATGGTCTTTATCCGATTTCCAACTCAATGATGTCATCTCAGTCGCATCCTATCGTGGCTTCCTCTGCTTCACTCACTCGCTGGCATGCTCGTCTTGGCCATCCAAATAAACAAGTTTTGAGTCGTGTCTGCAATTCTAGTTCTAAGTTGATATCATGTAAGTCCTGTCTTGTAGGCAAGTCTCATCGATTGCCTTTTGAGTCTGTTAGTCATCGTGCATCTTTTCCTTTAGTTGTAATTCATTCTGATGTATGGACAAGTCCAATTTTCTCTAATTCTGGTTTCAAATATTTTGCGTTATTCATTGATGATTATTCTCGGTTCACTTGGGCATTTCCCATGAAAAATAAATCCGAAGTGCCTGCACACTTTCATCGCTTTCGTTGTTTTATCGAAAATCTGTTCAATGCCAAAATTAAATTTTTACAAACTGATGGGGGAGGTGAATATACCAGTAATGCGTTTCAAACATACTTACGTGAAAATGGTATTATTCAACGTTTTTCTTGTCCACAAACCCCATCTCAAAATGGTGTATCTGAACGCAAAATCAGACACTCAGTTGAAATGTCTCGAACGTTATTAATCCATGCTCATATGCCTTCTTCATATTGGGTCGATGCTCTTCTCACTGCTGTTTACACCATTAATTGACTTCCCACTCTTGTCATATCTAATATTTCTCCTTTCCACTGTTTATTTGGGTTCAAGTTTGATTACTCATTCTTTCGGATTTTTGGGTGTGCTTGTTATCCTTTTCTTCCGTCTCGTATCTCTCATAAGCTGGCACCTCATTCTGTGCCATGTGTATTTTTTGGGTACGCGTCAAATCACAAAGGCTATCGTTGCCTTGATTCGTCAAGTGGTCGTGTTTTTATCAGTCGTCATGTTCGGTTTGATGAGGAAAATTTTTCCTTTTCAACAAAAACTTCAAATCATAGTCTCGTTCCCCACTGTTCTACATCACCTTCTCCACTTTTTGTTTACTCCAATCAATCTATTCTTCCTTCTACTTCCTTTGGTCCTCCAACTTCTCATCCGCCTCTTTTTTCTTCTCAAGCCCAACCTCCTAATTTGCCTCTCTACTCCTCTCGCACTACCGAATCTACCTCCAATTCTTTTTCACCTCCACCTCTCCTCTCTCCGAACTCAGTCACTATGTCTCAACCTCACTTCTCTCCCGATAAAATTCCTCCCATTATAGACCCGCAAATCCCCTCTACATCTCTATCCAGCTCTACCACTTCCATTTCCTCTCTTCCGACTCATCCTATGCAGACTCGTGCCAAATCTGGAATTTCTAAACAAAAGAAAATTTTTAATCTCTCTCATTCTCTTCATGAAGAGACACCGACTTGCTATTCTAAGGCCATTCTTGACCCTCGTTGGAAAGCAGCCATTGTAGATGAATTTAATGCCTTGGTCACCAATCACACGTGGGATCTTGTACCACCTGATCCTTCTAAGAATTTAGTCGGTTGTAAATGGGTTTTTAAGATTAAGGAAAAATCTGATGGAACTGTGGAACGCTTCAAAGCTCGCCTTGTTGCACAGGGATTTAAGCAGTAGGCTGGACTGGACTATGACGAGACTTTTAGCCCAGTCGTTAAACCCACTACAATTGGGGTTGTTCTCTCTATTGCAATTTGTTCGGGATGGGCCATACGTCAACTTGATGTCAAGAATGCCTTCTTGCACGACATCCTTCACGAGGAAGTTTACATGCGCCAACCTCCCGGTTTCTCTCATCCTGAATTCCCGAATCATGTGTGCCGTCTCCAGAAAGCCATCTACGGTTTAAAACAAGCTCTACGTGCATGGTTTCATCGCTTCAGCAGTTTTTTATTATCTTTGGGCTTCATGGTGAGTAAGGCCGATCCTTCATTATTCGTCTATGCTTCTTCTCGGGGCCGTGTGTATCTCCTGCTGTATGTTGATGATATCCTTGTCACCGGTGATACTCCTAAGTTATTACGATCTTTGATTACACGACTCTCACAGGAATCTGCTATGAAGGATCTTGGACCACTTCACTATTTCCTAGGCATTGAGGCTCATCACCGCTCTGACGGTACGCTTTTATCTCAAGCTAAGTATGTTGATAGGCTTTTGCGCAAGTTTGACCTTGTTAAGGTCAAGCCTGTATCTACTCCACTAGCCTTGAAAACTCTATTGTTTGCTAATGATGGTGAGGTTCTCGCTTCTCCGACGTTGTATCGACAAATGGTTGGTGCTCTACAGTATGTATCTATGACCAGACTAGATATTAGTTTTGCTGTGAATTTGGTTAGTCAATTCATGCATCAACCACGATTACCTCATCTCCAGGCCGTCAAATGTATATATCGATATTTAGCTGGCACCTCCACCCATGGCTTGCTCATTGAGCGGGGTTCTCCCACTTCCTTGACTGCTTATGCGGATGCAGATTGGGCTGGATGTTTCGATACTAGACGGTCCACCTCCGGGTTTTGTGTTTTTCTAGGCACCAATCTTGTTTCATGGAGTGCCAAGAAGCAACCCACCGTGGCCCGTTCTAGTACAGAGGCTGAGTATCGTGCTGTCGCTCAATGTGTTGCTGAGACTATTTGGATTCGTCATTTATTTCGTGACCTTGGGGTCCCCCTTTATAATCCTCTCACTGTTTATTGTGACAACATCTCTGCCACCTATCTTGTTATCAACCCTATGTTTCATGCTCGCACCAAACACATTGAGTTGGATTACCATTTTGTTCGAGAACGGGTTGCTTCCGGAGATCTCCATGTTCACTATGTGCCTACAACAGATCAATTGGCAGATATCTTCACCAAGGGACTATCTAGTCCGCGTCACGCGTTATTAAGATCCAATCTCTCAGTTGTTACACCTACTTCCGATTGAGGGGGAGTATTAATGTATAATTATGTGTATTATGGGGTATTTATGTAATTATGTTTATATCTTTACCCTTTCTATAATTAGTCACTCCTATAAATACATATCATACAACCCTAATTAGAGTTGAGCCACCATAAACACTTTGTCGTTGTTTTCTCTCTGACTCTAAGCTTCAACAGTGATGACGTGAAGGGCGCGGGCCTACTCAATATTTTGTCAAGAATGATTGTTGTTAGGCCATAATATTGTCAGGAAAATTATTGAGGCTTAATTTATTTCGCGAAGAATGAAAAATTTAAAATTTGACAAAAAAGAGATTTAAAAAATAATTTTAAAAAATGATTAGTTATATCGTATGTGATAATTAATCAATAAAAAATATTTTTATTATCGATGATAATCGCATATATTTAGTCTATTTGTTTTTTGTTATCTTTTATTTTGTTTTTTATTTTGTAAACAGATACTTGTGCGTGTAATCCATCGTACGACAACTCAATAAAACTTATCCTTTTGACTCTGCAATGCATCGTGGTTATATGGTATCAGAGCCTCCAAAATACTTGAGTGAGTAACAATCGCATCATGGCCGAAAACGTCACCCGGGTAACCATTTTTCCTCCTACCTCCATTGATGCCAAAGCCCCACCATAATCACCATCAACGCGGCTGCCTAACTCCCCGATAAGCTCTGGCCATCCATCTACACTTCATGGCGAGCCTAGTTCATGTTCATGCTTGTGGAGTATGATCCTCTGGGCTACATCGACGGCACCCTCCCACAACCATTCAACAAAGTCACAGGTACATACAAGAAAGTTATGATCCCAATCCTGCATATGTTCTTTGGAATCGTCGTAACCGGTTTCTCCGCCATGCTATTCTCACGTTAGTATCTGAAACTGTAATCTGGCTTGTCTTCGTTGCTAAAACCTTGCGGGAAGCATGGTGCATGCTCGGAAATGCCAATCATTCTCGTGCTTGGGTGATGAACCCCCAGGAACGGCTACAATTGTCCACCTGTGGCTCGAAATCTATTTCTAAATTTCTCCATGGCCTCAAATCAATTGCAAATGAGCTCGTACTTATTGACAGCCAAGTGTGAATTAAGGATCTCACCTTGCATGTCCTTAATGATCTCGGATTTGAGTTCCGCGAGAAATCGGCGTCTCTTCGCACATGCAACACCCCTCCAACCTTTGAAGAGCTCCATGGCTAATTAGTTGCTTATGAAGAATTCCTCAAGCGTGAGAACACCACCACTGATTGTTATATTTATAATGTGATCCCACATTTAGGGATATAGTTTTTGAAATAAAAACTAATCCGTTGGGTTTGACCCACGTTTTCTCTTTTAAGTGACGGTTATCCACATGCGGTTTTTTCACGCTTCATACCCCTTCGGTAATAACCGCCCTCTTCGGTAACCGCCTTGATGGGAAACGGTTTATAAAGATGAATGTTCATTTCATAAGGACAGACACAAGGTCTAATGCAAACCCTCTCATTCGGTAATACACCATCAGTACGCGAGGGGATTGGGTTAGTAGAGTGCGCCCGTAATCGCTGTCGAATTGACGTCGAACTACCGTAGATTTCCGATAAACGTAAAGTTGAACAATGGCTGAAGATCAGTTTATTTTCGATCCTGTTTTCCGCATTTGATTCTAATTGTGCCTAAAATTTGTTATTCTATGCATGATTAGAATTCTTCAGTTTTAGTCTTACATTTGGTATCGGAGCATGTTTAGTGCCTCTGTCTTGTTTTTGTTGAATTTTGGGTGTATTTTTCGGGGCTTTTGAGATGAATAGTAATTCGGGTATTTTGAGGCTAAGAAGGAAATCGCCGATTCCGGCTAAATTCCGGCGACCCACTGCTCGACTTCAGACCGGCACGGTCGCACCGCCATGGAGAAGAATAGCCCTAAGTTAATCTGGCACATCGGTAATCGCCGGAGGTTGTTTGAGCGACGGAAGTTGCGGGTTCGGGTTTGTGCGTTTTGACGGAATTTTGCTTGATTCGAGCCAATTTCTTGGTTGTTTTCGTTGATTTTTGGGTCCATGTGGTCGCGTCGATGTGGTCTCCGAAACCCATAAATTATTTTGGTGTGAGATGGGCTACCGGAGGAGACCCATTCGGTCAAAGGTGCGGCGGAACGGCGAAGAACGTCGGAAAATTGGGTCTGATTGCGCGGAGGAAGAAGGCGCGTGGCCCCACGCGTGCACAACCGCTGGCGCGTGGTCGCCACGCGCGCACAACTGCAGGCGCGTGCGGCCCACGAGCGCGGCAGTTGCAGGCGCGTGCGCCGCACGCGCCCGCGCGGTAAAGAAGGCGCGTGCGCGCCATGCGTTTGCGCATGGGGCAGGCGCGTACCGCTCACGCACCATGGGAACCGGCGTCGCCCTTTCGGTTTTTACTCTTCTGCCCCCATTTTTTACCCGTTATTACGATTATGCCCCTTACCGAATTAAGTTTATTGTTTTATCCTTCATGCATTTTATGAATATTTTTTTATGCATGAAATCAAAATGTCCAGTGATCCATATATTTTAATTAATTGAGGAGTAGCCACAGCATCTTTAATTAATTAAATTATATATTAAGAGCATTCGGATCACATTTGGAAATGGACATTGATTGTAATTAATCTTATTAATACGATGAATTTTATCCTACAGGAATTTTCATTATATTAATTTGATTAATTAGGTGGAAATATCATATTATTTCTTAATTTACCCACAGGGATTAAGGAAGGGATATAATATGATAGTTTCTTCACGAAGTATTTATGAATCTATTTAAATTAAAAACTTAGCCCATAGGCAGTTTTTATGTTACGTGATTCATATTTTGTGACATATCTTACATTGGTAGAACATGATATATGTTGATTTTGCCTCAAATTTTGTGACATAAGCATGATTATTTGATATGCAGTTTTGCAACCCGTGAATTTCTCTGAATTTAAGAGTGATGATCCCATACTGAACGGTGAAAACTATAAAGTTTGGAAGGAGTCAATTCTTCTTCAGTTGGGGTGCATGGACATTGACTATGCTATAAGGAAAGATGAACCACCTGCTCCTACTGACACGAGCACTGCAGCTGAGATAGCCCTTTATGAACAGTGGGAGCGGTCCAATCGCCTTAGTGTGATGTTCATAAGGACTAAAGTATCTCTAAGTATCCGTGGTTCAGTCGCTTAGCATAGCAATGCTAAGGCTTTATTGGAGGCCATTGATGCGCAGTTTGAGACTTCAGAAAAGGCACATGCCATGACCCTGATAATGAAGTTTTCATCTCTAAAGCTCACAAGTGTTAGAGGTGTATGTGAGCACATCATGAAGATGAGGGACATTGCAGCTCAGCTGAAAAACCTTGAGGTTGAGATATCTGAATCATTTCTTGTATATTACATTCTGAACACTCTCCCACAACAGTATGCACTTTTCAAGATCTCTTACAACACACATAAGAATAAATGGTCAATTAATGAACTTATGACCATGTGTGTTCAAGAGGAAGAGAGGCTGACTATGGAATTGGGAGAAAGTGCTCATTTGGCAACACAAGAAAGGAATAAGGGTCACGGCAAGCAGAAGGGGAAAGGTAAAATACCTCCCCAGGCTGACATTAAGAAGGAATTCAAATGTTTCTTCTGTAGAAAGAAGGGGCATATGAAGAAGGATTGCATCAGATTTAAGGCCTGGCTCGAGAAGAAAGGTAATCCAACCTCTTATGTTTGTTATGAATTGAATATGGCTGATGTGAGTCACAACACTTGGTGGATTGATTCTGGTCCTACAATCCATATTTCGAATTCCTTGCAGGGTTTTCAAAACCACAGGAAGCCAGTGGGAAGTGAACAAAGCATCTATTCAGGAAACAAGATGCGTTCGCATGTAGAAGCTATTGGGACATGCAGATTAGTTCTCAATAGAGGCTTTGTTTTGAATTTGGAAAGAACTTTTTATGTTCCAAGTTTCTCTAGAAACTTAATTTCAGTTTCAAGACTTGTACCTTTGGGTTACTCTTTTAACTTTTCAGATTCAAACTTCAGTTTATTGTTTAAATCTGAAATTGTTGGGAGTGGTATTTTGTCTGATGGTCTTTTTCGAATTAATTTACAAGACAATGCCTATTATAATGCGATGCATGTTCATGATAATGCTGGTATAAAACAATGTGTTGTGAATGAAGATTCGTCTATGTTGTGGCACCGGAGATTGGGACATATCTCCATAGATAGAATTAAGCGATTAGTAAATGATGGAGTACTCAGTACTTTGGATTTTACTGATTATGATATTTGCGTGGACTGCATAAAGGGAAAGCAGACCAACAAGACAAAGAAAGGTACCAAGAGGAGTACAGATATATTAGAAATCATACATATAGACATTTGTAGTCCTGATATGGACTCGTATGGTCAGAAATACTTCATCTGCTTCATTGATGATACTCACGTTACATGTATCTCTACTTGCTTCATAATAAGCATGAAGCATTGGATGCCTTTAAGGTTTTTAAGGTGGAAGTAGAGAAACAATGCGGCAACCAAATTAAAATCGTGAGATCAGATAGAAGTGGAGAATTTTATGGTAGATACACTGAAGATGGACAAGCACCTGGTCCGTTTGCAAAGTTTCTTCAAGAGAATGGGATAGTTGCCCAATACACTATGCCAGGTTCTCCGGACCAAAATGGCGTAGCAGAAAGAAAAAACCGAACTTTATTGGACATGGTGCGAAGTATGCTTAGTAGCTCCAAACTTCCTAAGTCCTTATAGACTGAAGCTCTTAAGACGGCAGTTGACATATTAAATCGAGTTCCAACCAAAGCTGTCCCAAAGACGCCTTTTGAGTTATTCAAAGGTTGGAAGCCAAGTTTGCGACATGTACGCATTTGGGGATGCCCGTCTGAAGTAAGAGTCTATAATCCAAAGGAAAAGAAGTTGGACCCAAGGACTGTAAGTGGGTATTTCATTGGATATGCCGAAAAATCCATGGGATACAGGTTTTATTGTCCATCTCACACTACTAGGATTGTGGAATCAAGAAATGCTAAGTTTCTTGAAAGTGACTTGATTAGTGGGAGTGATCGATTGAAGGACATTGTTTCTCAGAAAGATCATTCAGATACTCAACCTTCCACTTTAAGTACTAGGTTGGTTATTGTTCATAAGGCTCCTTCAGTTCAGTCGGCTATTGAACAACCAACTATTGTAGTTCCACAACTTGCTGATAATGATTCGGTAGATTCAGTTGTTCAACAATTACCAGAAGCTGTTGAACAACCAGTTGAACAACACGCTCCTCTAGAGAATATTGATACAACATTAAGAAGATCTACTAGAATAAGGAAATCAGCAATTCCTAGTGATTATATTGTGTATCTACAAGAGTCTGACTATAATATTGGAGCTGAGAATGATCCTGAAACGTTTTCACAAGCCATGAGTAGTGATGAATCTAATTTGTGGTACAATGCCATGAAGGATGAGATGAGTTCTATGGCATCAAACGAAGTCTGGGATTTGGTTGAGTTGCCTAATGGTGCAAAGGCTATTGGTTGTAAGTGGGTTTTCAAAACCAAGAAGGACTCATTGGGCAACATTGAAAGATATAAAGCTAGACTCGTTGTCAAAGGATTTACTCAAAAAGAAGGAATCGATTACACGAAGATATTTTCTCCTATATCTAAGAAAGATTCTCTTTGTATTATTTTGGCATTGGTTGCCTATTTTGATATGGAATTACATCAAATGGATGTGAAAACGGCATTCCTCAATGGGGAACTAGAGGAAGAGGTATACATGAAACAACCTGAAGGATTCTCCTCTAGTAAAGATGAGCATTTGGTGTGCAAGCTTAAAAAATCTATATATGGCTTGAAACAAGCATCCCGCCAATGGTATTTAAGGTTCCATGATATCATCTCTTCATTCAGCTTTATAGAGAATATCATGGATCAATGCGTATACCAGAAAGTCAGTGGGAGCAAAATTTGTTTTCTTGTGCTATATGTGGATGATATTCTACTTGCAACCAATAATAAGGGGTTGTTGCATGAGGTGAAATAATTCCTCTCTAAGAGTTTTGACATGAAAGATATGGGTGAGGCATCTTATGTCATTGGCATTAAGATCCATAGAGATAGAACTTGAGGAGTTTTAGGACTATCTCAAGAAACCTATATTAATAAGGTCTTGGAGAGATTTCAGATGAAAGATTGTTCACCAAGTATAGCACCCATTGTGAAGGGTGATAGGTTCAATTTGAACCAGTGCCCAAAGAACGATCTGGAAAGGGAACAAATGAAGAACATCCCATATGCTTCTGCTGTTGGAAGCTTGATGTATGCTCAGGTTTGCACTCGACCTGATATCATTTTTGCGGTGGGAATGTTGGGAAGATATCAGAGTAATCCAGGGATAGACCACTGGAAAGCTGCAAAGAAAGTGATGAGATACCTTCAAGGTACTAAAGGTTATATGTTTATGTATAGACGGACTGACAACTTGGAAATAGTTGGTTATTCGGATGCGGATTACGCTGGTTGTATTGATTCTCTAAAATCAACATCAGGATAGATTTAGAGCCAAAAAAAAATACTCAAGACCAATTCTCGGGTTACTGTTCACTCGAGCAGGATGCCCTCTCCTGGTGGTTCCCGCTGACACTGTTCATCCGGCGGAAATTTGGTGATTCCGGCTGATTCCAGCGACCATTTGGGCTGAAACTTGGAGGCTAGGTCCCTTGGACACTCCTCCTTTACTCCTTCGAAGGATTTCCCTCCTCGTCCAGCACAGTTACTGGGATTTCAGATTGAATCTTCGCTGGGTTTGGTCTTCCTCGCGTGAGCAGCTCCACTGAACTGAGGCAGTGGTTCTGGAATTCTTCCTGAAGGTAGTCCCCCCCTTTTTTAGGTCCCCTCCGCTTTCCGTCTTACTGGTTTGGACCGGGAGGGTTGATTTGTGGCTATAGCAATTTTGGGGATCATCTGGATTTTCTCCCTACTGCTATGTTGCGACCCGTGTTCTGACTTGCTGCTTCTGGTAGTCGATTGGTTGATGCTTAGTCGATTCTGGTTTGGGACGGGTGTTTGATGCTGCTGCTGGTTATTTAGGAGGTTGTGGTATAGCCTGTGCATTTATACTGGAGTTGCTGTTGCGTGTCCTGCTCTAGGACTTGATGGTGGACGGTTGACTGGTAGGTGCTTGATTTAATGCCCATATGGTAGGAACTTCTGTCTTGACTGATTTTTCGCCTGCAATGAAGACTGAACCTTTCCCTGGTACTGAGACACATCTAGTGGATAATGGTGCTGACCTGAACAACACAGCTGCTGTACCTAAAAGGAAATCAAAAGCTGTGATTCAAGAGGATATGCAGCTTACTGGTCCTAAGGGGAAGTCGGTTGCCTTTACTAGGAATAGCCCCCCTGGTTCTAGAGTTGGCCAGGATGGAAAGGCCAGGCGTAGTCGCAGTAGAAGGAGGTCTAAAAGTCGACACCCTTCTTCTAGACATGCTCACGTTACCAGTCCTCCTGCTGGTGCTGATCTTCGGACAAGTGCAGCAGGCCGTGTAAACATGGAGAGACAGGGACCTAGTACTCAAACTACTCCTGTCCAGACGCCCAGATCTTGGGCAAATGTGGCTAAGGCCTTGACAAAAGGGTATAACCTAGCATATGTACCTCCTCTGGTTGAAAATGGTGAAATTATTGTCGACATAACTCCTGAGGTTGTTGCTGAAGAAAGTCCTGGGTGGATGGAATGCATAGTGGGACACTACTTGGGGAAGAAAGTCCCATTTAAGCTGACTGAGGAGGCTGTTAAAAAGTCCTGGGGTGACCAAGTAGTCGATGTGAAATTGCATGAGAACGGGTTTTACTTCTTCCGAGTTCCTGATGTTGATTTTCGCAAGAAGATCCTAGATATGGGGCCTGTTTCTATTTTAGTTGCACCTTAGTGCTTCAGCAGTGGCATCCAAAAATGACACTCAAGAAGGGCAAGCTGGACACAATCCCAGTGTGGGTTAAACTTAGGGACATTCCTTTTTCCCTTTGGTCTCCGGCAGGCATTGGACGCATAGCTAGTGCAATCGGTAAACCGCTTTATGTAGACGCGCAAACTGAACAGCTTTCCAGAATATCTTATGCCCGCGTTTGTATAGAGATAAAGGCTACTAATCCTTGACTGGAAGTTGTTAAGTTCAGGTGGGATGGTGAAGTAAACTCTATAAGTGTTGAATACGAATGGAGACCGCTTGTGTGTTCCTCATGTGGTATCTTTGGCCACAAAACTGGAACCTTGGGCCATGGTTGTGCTGCTCTATAACCTGAAAGGCGAGCTCAGCCCACCTCTCGGTCTCAAGGAACAGATGACTGGACTGTGGTCAGTAGGAAAAGAGGTTCTGATCCTCCTATTCTGCCCTCAGACCAGCGGCAAACTACCAGTCCCCTTCGACTGGATCGTAACATGGGTACAGAGGGTTCATTGCCTCCTGCTGGTGAGTCGAGTACACCTTCACATTCTGCTGTGGAGAGAGCAGCTGGTCCAAGCCCAACAGGAACCGACCTGATCAACTCCAAGACCTTTGTAGCAAGTCCCAGCTCTTCTCCTGCTCCCCTTCCAGCAAGCAATCTGACCCAGCTATCCTTGGTTCCTACCTTGGGCCCGTATCCAGTAGAAACATCGGATCAGTGCATATCCCCGGTGAACAAAGATGCAAACCGGACTGGTACTGCTTCTGTCATTATGGAGGCGATTTCAGGGAGGGAGCCTTGTCTGGATTCTAGCTGAGACCCCACTAGTGCCGATGGTATATTAAGCACTAATATGAACTTTTTGAAGGAATCTAATGCAGGGGAGCTCCATTCTGCTGCGACTGGTCAGGCAAGTCGTGTAGACCAGCAACTTGAGGACCGTGTCACTGTCTCTCAGACTTCCTCGGAAGACTATTCGGGCTCTCATGTAGGGGCGGTAAACAGCGACTTTGGAGAGCAAGGGGGGAGGAACTTGCTGTTTTCTCTCCACCAAATACCCGTTCTCGCGCTATGGCATCCTGTACCGTGGAGGACCCTTCTAAAGCCTCCCTTGGGCCTATTTCTTGCTCAAACTTCCCAGCCTTGACTCCTGGCCAGTCCTCCTCAAAGAAGAAAGACAAGAGGAGGAGGTCTAGGAATGCTCGAAGATAACAATCCCTATCCCCTCTATGTTTTTAGGAGTTTGGAATATTCGGGGAATTGTAAATCCCCTAAGACAAGTTGAAATTCGCACTTTCATTAGGGTTAATCGGCTTTCCTGTATCGGAATTATTGAAACTAAAGTAAAAAGCTCTCTTTTTGATAGTATTTCGCAAAGTTTATGTGCTAATTGGTGCTAGACTTCAAACTCCCCTTGGTAGGTTTTGGGTAGGTTGGAATCCGGATGAGGTGGACACTAGTCTTCTTTATTCTTCCGACCAAATGATCCATATCCAGCTCAGGCTTCGTAGTATGAATAAATCTTGCCTCTTCACTGTTGTGTATGGCGAGCATTCCTTTGTAAAGCGGCGACCGTTATGGGCTGACCTCTTACATATGTCCTCTTGTGACTCACCGTGGATTGTTGCGGGGGACTTCAATGCAATCAAAGACCCAAGTGACAGAATGGGCAGCTCAACTCCCTGGATCCCGGTTTTCAATGAATTTGGGGATTGTCTAGACCAGGCGGGACTGGAAGACCTTCGCTATGTGGGGCACAGGTACACTTGGACCCATTCTTCTGGTGAGAATCGGAAACTCCGGAAAATTGATCGAGTACTCGCAAATGACTTATGGATGCAACAGTTCTCCTTCTCAGAAGCTAGTTTTCTCTCTCCTGGGATTTCAGACCACTCGCCCATGGTGATAAAAATTCTTTCGCCTCTTAGCTCGAAGAAACCGTTTAAGTTCTTCAACTTTTGGACTTCACACCCTAGTTTCCTGGGTCTAGTGGAACAAGCTTGGAATACTCCTGTTGTGGGTACTCCTATGTACTGTTTATGCTGTAAACTGCGAGTCCTTAAACAGAAACTGAAATTACTAAACAGGAGCTCCTTTTCTGATATCTCCGCAAGAACTGAGCAAACAAGAACAGAATTGTATTCTGTATAGGCTGCCCTTGAGCGTCATCCCTTTGACCAGAGCCTCATAGATAGAGAAGTGGAGCTCAAACGTTCCTTCTCTACTATGAGAATACAGGAGGAATCTTTCTACAGACAGAAATCCCGCATCCGTTGGCTTAAGGAAGGAGACCTTAATACAAAATATTTCCACCATTTTGTTAACAAAAGACGCGTACAAAATCGAATTCTCTCGGTTTTAGCAGAGGATGGGTCTTCAGTTACTGATCCTCAGGTGATCAGATCTCATATTGTGAATCACTTTCGGGAGATACTCAATGGTGCTTCGGCTACCACTTGGCCCTCTGTTACCGAGATAGGTGCTTTCCTAGGCCGGGTCCTAAGTGACAATCAAAGGAACCTTTTGGCGCTTCCGGTTACAGATGATGAAATCCAGTCCACACTTTTCTCTCTTGCCAAAGGTAAAGCCCCAGGTCCGGATGGTTACAATGTTGAGTTCTTCAAAACTAGCTGGGAGATCATTGGACCCTCCACTCTTGCGGCGGTAAGAGGCGTCTTTGAGTCAGGATGTCTTCTTAAAGAGATCAACAGCACCATTCTCACTCTTGTCCCGAAATCCCCAAACGCTTCAGGTATGTCGGATTTCCGGCCTATTGCTTGCTGCAATACTATTTATAAGTGCATATCCAAAATCTTGGCTAGGCGGGTAGCATGTGTCCTCCCAACGCTGATTGGTCCAGCCCAAACGGCGTTTGTTAAAGGACGCAGGATAAGCGATAACATCTTGCTAGCTCAAGAATTATTTGCTGATTTCCACCACCGACCCTACCTTTCCAAGTGCGCTATAAAAGTGGATTTTCAAAAAGCATATGACACAGTAGATTGGACCTTCCTAGAAAAGGTGCTGATGGCTTTCAACTTCCCTCCTTCCTTTATTAAGTTGGTTATGGATTGTGTGTCTACACCAAAATACTTGATCTCCATTAACGGGGAATTGCATGGCTACTTTGGGAGCTCTAGGGGCATTCGCCAAGGAGACCCATTATCGCCATACCTCTTCATACTGGTGATGGAAGTTTTCTCTGGCATCCTGAAGGCTAAAACTGACATGCCGGAATTTCGCTGGTTCTGGCGATGCAAGAAGACCCGACTATCACACCTATTCTTCGCGGATGATGTGCTGCTGTTTTCAGAAGGCCACTTGAGGTCAGTTGAATTAATAAAGGAATCCCTCCTCTTGTTCTCTGCTTGGTCTGGGTTAAGACCGAATAATGCAAAAAGTAACATCTTTATCTCGGGAGGAACCCAGACGTTGCATGACCAGATAACCCAATGCCTTGGGTTCCAGCGGGGCACACTACCATTTCGATACCTAGGGGTGCCTATTATTTCATCTAGATTGCGTAAGGAGGATTGTAAAGCTTTGATTGATTCCATTACTGTTCGGGCTCGATCTTGGTCTCAACGTTTTCTCTCCTTTGCTGGTCGCCTACAGTTCATTAAGTCGGTATTGCATTCCATTCAAGTTTACTGGGCCACTATCTTTTCTCTGCCCAAATCAGTGCTATTTAGTATTGAAGCTATTCTACGGCAGTTCCTTTGGAAAGGTCCTGACCTTGGAGTTGGTGGAGCTAAGGTAGCCTAGAATGCTATTTGCTTACCCAAGGAGGAGGGTGGCCTAGGCATTCATAGACTTGTGGATTACAATAATGCCATGATCTTGAAACACATTTGGATTCTCTTTACAGACAAGGAATCTTTATGGTGTAAATGGGTTCACTCCACATTTTTAAAGAAGGCTAACTTTTGGGTGGTGTCCAAACCTACGTTTTGCTCGTGGACTTGAAAAAAAATCCTTGATATACGTGTCACAGCCCAATCTTTGTTCAGGTGGGAGATTGGAAATGGGCGCTCAATCTCCTTCTGGTTTGACTGGTGGCACAGTAGGGGCCCGCTCTACCAGCACTTCAGTAATGCAGTGATTTACCAGTCTCGCATTCCTCGGGAGGCTACAGTTCGGTCTTTCCTCGATGGCTCTTGGCAACATTCTAACACTCTTGCTACTATCTTGAGCTGGATGGATACACCTCCGACTAGTATGGGTAGTTCAGAGGATAACTTTATATGGACTCCCCACTCATCTAAAACATTTTCTGTTACTAGTGCTTGGAACCATATCCGCAGGAAATGGCATACAACACCGTGGCATGTCTTCATTTAGGACCGCCATATAGCGCCTAGGCATGCATTCCTCCTTTGGCTGATAACTCTTAACCGGTTACCTACCCAGGTATTCCTATTACATTATCACAGGATTGATGATGCCTTATGCGCTTTTTGTGGTTCTACTCCGGACTCAATCAACCACCTATTCTTTGAATGTACCTTTACCAATAGATTGGCGTCTCTCTGGGCGACAAAATGCAATCTTCCCTGGCGTAATCGTCCATGGAATGAACATATTATGTGGGCAATGCAAGTTTGCGGAGGTTCCTCGTTTGCTAACTGCATATCTAGATTTTCCTTTGGAGCTTTATGTCACATTATTTGGACCGAAAGGAATAATGCGATATTCAGAAATGAGAGCATCTTCATCCCTGGTATGCGTAAGCACCCCATCAAAGTCGTCAAGGACAAGGCTATCTCTATGGGGAGAGTTGAGGACACTTATAGGAACCGCATCTTACAGAGAAAGTGAGACCTTCCTCCTTCTATTTTTGGGTAGTGCTGATACTGGATACTCCGGCGTCTCCTACAGTGGATTTCGGAGTTTTGGACGTCGCCCTCCTCCCTGCGGTTGGCTTGGCTGTTTTTGTTTTTTCTGGCTTTATTTTGCTTGTCCTTAGCCGTCCTTCGGCTTGATGTATAGTTCCTGCTGAACCCTCTTGACCATGGTTGGACATTACTATGTCCTAATATGGTCTTGAGTTAGTTTGAGCTTAGGTTGTACTTGGTGTTTGAAAAGTTATACATATTATTACCTTACCAAAAAAAAAACATCAGGATAGATTTTTATGTTAGCTGGCGGAGCCGTGTCATGGAGGAGTACGAAGCAGACTTTGACTGCTACTTCCACTATGGAGGCTGAGTTCGTTTCTTGTTTTGAGGCTACCTCGCATGGTGTATGGTTGAAAAGTTTCATTTCAGGGCTTAAAATTGTTGATTCTATTTCTAAGCCATTAAGAATATATTGTGACAATTCAACTGCGGTTTTTACGGCTAAAAATGCTAGAAGTGGCAGTCGAAGTAAGCACATCGACATTAAGTATTTAGCAATAAAGGAACGTGTTAAGGAGAATAAAGTTGTCATTAAACACGTTCGCACTGAATTGATGATTGCTGATCCTTTAACTAAAGGCATGCCACCATTGAAGTACAAGGATCATGTGACTAGTATGGGAATAGTTCCCATTGAAGTACAAGGATCATGTGGCCAGTATGGACGATTTTTGTTGTTTGAAACTCTGATTCAATTGTAATGTTATTCTCAATTTCTGGTGTACACATTCAGTTATTTATGAGAATAACAATTATCCTTGGTTCTGGAATAAATATAGGGTTTATTCATTAAGATGTGTTGTCACGTATGAGTTAATAGTAAAAGAATAAGATGCATTGTGATACATGGAAGATATTACTCGCTCTTAAAAGACGTGTCGCCATGATTCACGTGTCTTGTTTCTTTTCTTAAGCATATGGTTTTCGTGGATTTGGTTGGGTAATCTGTATGATGAAAATGTTGGAATCAAGTGGGAGAATGTTATATTTATAATGTGATCTCACATTTAGGGACATAGTTTTTGAAATAAAAACTAATCCGTTGGGTTTGACCCACGTTTTCTCTTTTAAGTGACGGTTATCCACATGTGATTTTTCCACGCTTCATACCTCTTGGGTAATAACCGCCCTCTTCGATAACCGTCTTGATGGGAAGCGGTTTATAAAGATGAACGTTCATTTCATAAGGATAGACACAAGGTCTAACGCAAACCCTCTCATTCGGTTGGGGATTGGGTTAGTAAAGTGCGCCCGTAATCGCTGTTGAATTGACGTCGAACTACTGTAGATTTCCGACGGACGTAAAGTTGAACAATGGCTGAAGGTCAGTTTATTTTCGATCCTGTTTTCCGCATTTGATTCTAATTGTGCCTAAAATTTGTTCTTCTATGCATGATTAGAATCCTTCAGTTTTAGTCTTACACTAATTTCCATGTTACGACTGCCAATTTTACACGAAGGTTCTCCCATTCCAACAAGTGGTCAAACTCCACCAAGAAGTCACCTCACACCCATCAGCCGCAACAACAAATTCCTCACTGGAATCAATCGACCGATCAACATAGCGGTGTCTCAAATCTAAGAACGCACTCATAGTTGCTATCCGCGCACTTTTCTTGTCTGTCAACTTTGTGACCAGCAAAGTCACATGGCTCAAACATGCGGGCAATACTACTAGCACCATGGAAATCCTAAATTCACCATACGACCTCCATAGCTCCCATCAACAAAAATTAGGTCCTCGATTCCGGGGCCTCTCATCATGTCTCTCTGATTTGAGTAACCTTTCGCTGTATTCTGAGTACGATGGTCCAAAAAAGTCATTATTAATGATAGTAAAAGTTTGCAAATCGCACACGTGGGATCCACACACCTCCACACCAGTTTCCTTTATGCTATCCAATGTTTATTATGTTCATACTATCACCTAAAATCTCATCTTTGTTTCTAAATTTAGTAAATCTAACAATGTGCTAATTGAATTTCATCCTTTTCACCTTTTATCAAGGATTGATGTATGGAAGCGATTCAATTGTAGAACCAAATCACAATGATGTTTATTAACTTCCCTTAACAATACTATGACCACCACCTATAACTTCGACCTTTATTAGGGGTTATTTGGTAACCTGCCAAATAGTATCTTTTTCTATTCTATTGTTCTCGAGAACAAAAAAAGAACATAAATCTGTTTGGTAAATTTTTTATTTTCGGTCATAAATTTGTTTCCAGAATCAGTTTTGTAACGGAATCAAGAATCAATAAAAAAGTTGCTTCTTGATTTTAGGAAAAAAAAAGAATCAAAAGTCACAAGCTGGGTATTGCTTGTGGTGAGTCTTGCTACTGCTTCTCAAAAGATCTCCGTCGATCACTGTCGCAACTCCTCCCATCACCGCTGCTGCTCCTTCATCGGTGCTTCCTTCACAACGACGGCTGCTCCTTCACCGACCAAGCTTCTCGTTCGAGATGAGTTCTTACAAACTCACAACTATTGGGGGGGGGGAGGGACGCTGTCGCCACCGTCGAGCGAGCGTGGCCCTTGCCAATGTGGGATTGCTCTCGCTTGAGCTAGCGTGGCCGTCGTCGATCTTTTTGTCCTAACTCCAGAAGAAATCTAGTGACCCTACCTAGCTAGCCGTAACTCACAGCATGTATGTATAGGTTGATGTGTTCAACCATCGCGTCGATTTTGGCCCTCCATCTCTTTTGGCTCGACCCTCTTCAGCTCCGCTCTGTGTAATCACTACATTGCCTTGCTGTCTTTGCTCCGTCATTTGTCTCAGGTAGCTTCTCGGATCTCCCTTCATTTATGGTGGCTAGTTATATGCATTTATGGTTATCGTTCGTATCTTTGTGTTTTGCTCGTTTCGATAGCTGAGAGCCTTGTGGAGAGTTTCGAGCTTGTTTGGATAATGGAGTTCTTGTGTTGGTTGATTGGTGTGATTGTCGGGCCTTTCTTAGCTGGTCCATTGGTTGGATTTTGGTTCTATAGATTTTGATTTTTCACGGGGCTATAACCCTCTTGACTAGCTCGGCGACTTGTTGATTTTGATTCCATTTTCTTTGATGGGTAATTGAATTTGAGCTCCGGTTGGGTTTCTGGTAATGGGTGAATGCCGCATTCTTAAAACTTGAATATCGTATTACTTCATCTTAATTCTTACTTGGTGCTTGGATCTTGAGAATGAGACGTGGAGAATGCATATCTTTTTTGGTGATGATGTATCCCTACGCCCTTTTTGTTTTCCTCTTCTTTGTGCCTTTAGCTTTGTCGGAGCATATGCTTCTTTGTTTAGCTTGAATTGTAGCTTGAGATTGTATTTTCCAAATTTTCTTGTTCTATTGCTTCTCTTGAGAATGGTTGCGTGCATTGCTTGTAACTTTGACATGACTATGTTATTGATTTAATGCATAACTCATATGATGCTCAACTGGTCAAGGTTAAATGGCATCTCAGAAAGAGATATTCAATGCAAAGTGGACTGAGCCTTTAACCAACCTACTTGTAAGTTTGTTGGTTGAGGAGGTCAAAAGGGAAATCACACCTCTTTTACTTGCAACAAAGCTGGGTGAAATAACATACGGATTAAATTATTAAACAGACAGTATACCAATATAGCCTACTTCAGTTGAAGAACAAGGTGAATAAACTGAGAAAATAGTATGGTAGTTTTAAGAAGCTTCTTTCACAATCCGGATTTGGCTATGATAATGTGAATAGAACAGTAGTTGTCGACGATCCAAGTATATGGGAATATTACATCAAGGTATCTTTTAACTTTTGATTATTTTGATGTCATTGTAGATGTAAGTTTTAAAAGGTTTGATTATATTGCTGACATATTTCATTATTGTGAAAATTACAAAATAATAGTGAGTGGGAAAAATTCAAAAAGGATGGCTTTCTTTAGTATCCTGAGCTATGTATTGTATTTGGTGGTACATCTACTACTGAGGATCATGCCACAGGAAATGCCGAAGATTTGATAGTGTCGGAGGAAGGTGACAATAGTGGTGGCGATGCAGACGGTGATCTAGAGGACTTAAGTGATCACTCATTGATGAGAGAGTCTTTACATCTGACAATCTTGCAATTACAGTTCATGACAAGCACAAATTGGATAGGACTCCAAATATCAAGAAGAGAAGAAAGAGTACCTCATTTTGCGTTACTGATACTTGCAAAGCTATATAAAATCGATCAAAGCTAAGACAAGTCAATCTGTGAGTGTCTCTGCCACCTCACAGGTTACACCACCACCTATGGACCCTTTCTCCATATCCGTTGTCATTGATGTCCTAGTTAGTATGCTTGAGTTGGGGCAAGATCTTTACAACAAAGCAGTGGAACGAGCATGTGTTAGTGCTGCATGAAGGGAAGCTTTCATTAAATCCCCAGCTGAAAGAAGAAATGGACTTCTTTAATGTCTTCAGTAGATGTTGGGAAATGTACTGTGGATTGCGTGGGGTTTCATTTGATTATATGACTTATGTTAGTACTTGATATTTGATATTTAGAGATATTGATGTCGAGACTTTTGTACTTTTGTGGTGCCATAGGTACAATAAACTGTTTGGGATTTATATATTTGGTTTGCTTTCACTCTACAACTTATGTTATTAGATTTTTTTTTAGATATCTATATTGATGTTCTTGTGTTTGTGTGATGATATAGGTAACTACGGAAGGGAGATCAAATAGTGTGTCTAATGGGAGAAAATATTCAATGGTTAGCAACCACCAGGTGATCCGCCTATGTGGCGCGCGCGAGCTTAGTTGGCTCCACTCAATTGGAGCCACGTGGTGCTGAGTTGGACTTGCTGTAAAGTGAAAAAGGTTTTCTTTTCTATGTCCGGAAGAAAAGGTGGGACCGGCAGAAAATTAAAATCCCTCCTAAAACACACTCTCTCTCCTCTTTTCAATTTTCAAGGCTTCTTTACCTGCTCTCGTGGGGAAGAAGACACATGCGCGCGCGCACACACACATACTCTCTCTCTCTCTTTCTCCACCACCTCTGCCTACACCTGTCCCAAGAGCCCTACCGTCACTCCAAGCTTAGATCTGCGCCCAAAAGGGAGAGCCGCTTTTCGCTCTGAACTTAGATTTGTGTCTGGCATATCGCCTCCCCCAAGAACCCCTTCGTCGCGGCTGCTGGATCCCGAGCCCTTCCACATTCGCTGAGCTCAGATCTGCGCCCAAGAGGGAGAACCCCTCGTCGCTCCGAGCTCAGATCTGTGCTCGGCACATCGCCTCCCCCAAGAGCTCCTCCGTCGCAGCTGTTGGATCCCGAGCCCCTGTACCTCCACCTTTGTCGAGCTCAGATCTGCGTTTGGCACGTTGCCTCCCCCAAGAGCCCCTCTGTCGTAGCTGCTGGATCCCGAGCCCCTCCGCCTCCGAAGCCCCATCGGCAGCTACAATGTACAATTCATCGGCTAGCTCCTCTCTCTCTCTCTCTCTCTCTCTCTCTTTCTCACACGCCAAATTCCCGGCGGTTGCCGATGCAACGATCGAGCACAAGGTCTTCGCTCGCGTCTATTTGGGGAACCCTAGCAATGTCTACCTACGGCCGCGCCATCTCTCTCACCCTCGGTAACTTCTGGGCCTCCGTTCGATTGCGTCCCTCTCTCAGACTCGGCATCTTCACTAAGTATGAAGATGAGGAGGAGGAAATACCATATGACCTGTGAAAGTTAGCAGTGGAAGTGTAATGGATGCATGAGTGTTCGTTATTGTGTCATTACGTGTTTGCCATAGTATCAGGGGGCTATTGGACTGGTAGGGAAAAGAACTTGCCAATTTCATTTTGGAAGGTCCGGGATCGGGTGATGTTTGCGATATCTTTTTACCTTCTTGTTGATTCCAAATGTGTCGTCCTTTTTCTCTCATGCTACAAACAACATTTCATGTGAATCTATCATATGTTCTTCTGCTATATCCATTTTTTTCATCTCCATGGCATTTTAGTTTTTTTTAACAACTGTTAGCTTCAAAAGATATAGTGGTAGTCTCCCTTTATGTAATCGAATTTAAGGAGTTGAATTCTAAGCACATTTAATTTTTTTTAGTGACCCATTTCTTATGGCCACAGAAGCAATTGAGGATTACATGGTCTAAAGTAAATGCAATACGAGGAAGAAACTGTGTTTGCATCCATATGGCTCAAAAAATTGAGGTATTGATTGATGACAGGTTGCAATGTACAATTTTTGACAAAGAATTCATCAACATCACCTCCTAAACTACGATTCTAATGATCAATACTCAGTTGTCTTATATTGTCTACATGTAAGAGGATGACTATGAACAAGCAACTCTTGCTTGATCCCAAGTCCAGAAACATCAATTTCTTAATGGAAAAATTATTGGCACGAGGCTTTTCATCTTCAGACACATGAGACCCAGCTCCGCGAAATCACCTTCCATCGTCTA
Organism: Syzygium jambos; assembly: GCA_031216235.1. Taxonomy (NCBI): domain Eukaryota; kingdom Viridiplantae; phylum Streptophyta; class Magnoliopsida; order Myrtales; family Myrtaceae; genus Syzygium; species Syzygium jambos. The sequence goes on from CM062228.1 coordinate 6,306,251, forward strand.
CCTCTTGCAATTTTGGCGTGCGAAGCCTTATGACTTGTTGCCATCTTTGGGAGATCACACGGATCCAATTCTTGCACTGTCCATTGCCTCTTGTCCGTTAAGAAGGAATAATAGAGTTATGGTCCTCTATGCATTGGGTTTATAAAACAACAGCTATCTATATTACGAAATCAATCAACTAACTAGTTTCGGCTCTTTGATAAAGTTCTTGCATCTTCCTCTCGGTGGCTTGAAACTTCATGTCCACCACAACTTCATCCCAGCCCTTTATCCTTTGATTGAAACCAAATGAACAAGTCAGTTCTTTTAATTGTAAGGATACCGGGCATATTAAATTTGGCTTTTCTACTTACCTCAAACTTCGTAGTGGGCTTCACAATGCTCTTGTACTGGTTCACATTCAGCCTCCGGTTCCTGTTAACAATTGGACCGGCCTCATTGACTTCTCCCGGTTTCCTGATGTTTTGGTTCTTGACGGAAGATGTTGTTCTATCTCCGACTTTGTGATAATCTATAAAAAGAATTCAAGCACATAGTAAAGAAAACTCAGCATATGGGGGACTCAAGATAAAGAACAAGAATGTTTGTGCAGTAAATTAATACTAGCAACATCCTTTGTGTCGTGGCAAAAATCTTTCACTGAAGCCTTCCATCCCCTGTAATGAAAAGAATATGAGTATGAAAGTAGGACCAAATTGTACGAAATGAACTTATTCTATAATATAATCCAGACACAATCTGAGTATGAGCAACGCGAGGCTCTCCCTCTTGGGCGCAGATCTGTACTCAGCGAAGGCAAAGGAGGAGGGGCTTGGGATCCAGCAGTCGCGACGGAGGGGCTCTTGGGGGAGGCGACATGCCAAGCGCAGATATGAGATTGGAGAGACGCGGGGCTCTCCCTCTTGGGCGCAGATCTGAGCTCGGAGGAGGCGGAGGGGCTTGGGATCCAGCAGCCTCATTGGAGGGGCTCCTGGGGGAGGCAACGTGCCAAGCGCAAATCTGAGCTCGGAGTGACGTGGGGTTCTTCCTCTTGGGTGCAAATCTGAGCTTGGCAAAGGCGGAGGGGTTCGGGATCTAACAACCGTGACGGAGGTGCTCTTAGGGGAGGCAATGTGCCAAACGCAGATATGAGTTCGGAGCGAAGCAAGGCTCTCTCTCTTGGGCGTAAATTTGAGCTCGGAGCGACGGCAGGGCTCTTGGGAGGTGATGAGAGAGAGAGAGAGAGAGAGAGAGAGAGAGAGAGAGAGAGAGAGAGAGAGAGAGAGAGAGAGAGAGAGAGAGAGAGAGTCTTCTTCCCTACGAGAGCAGGTAAAGAAGCCTTGAAAATTGAAAAGAGGAGAGAAAGAGTGTTTTAGGCGGAATTTTAATTTTCCACCGGTCCCACCTTTTCTACTGGACAGAGAAAAGAAAACCTTTTTCACTTTACAGCAAGCCTGACTCAACACCACGTGTCTCCAATTGAATGGAACCAACTAAGCTCGCATGTGCCACGTAGGCGGATGACTTGGTGGTTGCTAACCACCGAATATTTTCTCGTCTAATGGACAAGTAGATCCAGATGAACAATTATTGGACGATGATGATCTTTACATATTGATAGCATGGTTGTGCATCATTGCGGTGGACATGTCCATATATACGAAAGAACTTATCAGGGACATCAAATTATTAGGACCCGAATGGATAAAAGAGATTATTTATGGATATTCAGATAGAATATATGAAGCCTTCAAGAAGAAGAGACATGTTTTTCTCAATCTATGTGAATTAGTGATGTGACATCCGCGATTCGGACCCCTGACCAATCAAGGAAAATGGCTGAGGAATTGGGTGCGTGGACGACCCGAGGGTCACCCACAATCCTAGTGTCTTGATTGAGGCAGGTCACCTAGGGATCGACTAGGATCTGATCAAAAGATTGACTGTGGATCGGCCAAAGGAATGAGCATAGTTCAATTCACCGTTCACACAATTGAGCAGAGTAATTTAACCATGGAATGATTGTTCGACCAAAAAAATCAATTGTGGGACAATTACGCCCCGAGCTGATCGACGAACGGTTGTGAATTGAGGCTGTGCGGGCACGAGCTAATCGCGGGTGATTCCGCTTGGTAAGCGCACCAGTCGCGGGCAACCATGAACCGGTCTCGTACGATCAAGCGTCGGGTAAGGATTGGTTTCACGCAACTACATGACAACCGAGGGTCGACCATGGATTGATAGTGGATCGGCCTTGAATCATTGTGGTGAATTGGGAATGGACCATGAACGGGCCGTGCGGACCAGGCACCGTGGCCGTGCGGAGTGCCAAGCATCGTGGCCGATCAGACCAGGCACCGTGCTCATCCAAGTGCCCATGGGCCATGCATTGTGGCCGACCAGGACCAGGTACAACACTTGTCCAAATGAGCCTAGCGCCAGGCACACGCGCCGATCAGCCCTGATCCACTTTGGACCGCCCAAATTAATTCGGTTTGCGCTATTTAGTTCGGATGATGGCGTGATCGAGTTCGCCTATTTTCAGAGGTTCCTCAACCCCGAACCTTGGATCAAAAAGGATTATCAATCGTGTTTGTCGTGGAAAATCCTTGGAAATTGAAGTTGTCAGTAGGATGCGGGGTTACGAGTTAGGCGTCGATTAATCGGTAATGTGCAATTCGAATAGTCTAAGATAATAGTACATGAATTTAGCATTTTTAGAGGACCCAAAAATAAGTTCCATGCCTAGGTTAATAAGCACGAAGACAAAAGATTGACTCGGTCAAGGTTAAGACCTTTCTCTAGAAGTTAAAGTAATAATAGAGAACCTTGGTCATGAAGACTCATAATTGAAGTTAGTTGAGGTGTCTTCCCTAATAATTGAAGACCATGACTCATCCTCCATCAATTATTGAAAGAATTAAAGAACAAGACAAAATAGAGAGAGAGTCGGTCATGGAGGGCTCACGGCCAAGGGAGAGAGAGAAGACCAATAATGCGACTTGCTCTCCAAGTTTTAGGGCCTTAATTGCCCATTAGGCCATCATGACCCTTAGTTTAAGACTCGAAGCCCAAGTTTGGAGATGAATGGTTAAGAATGAAGCTTGTTCAAGAAGCCTAAATTAATGGCTTGGACTTTTAAGACCTTAGTCATTATTTCATTAGACTTTCAAGATCAAGATTAATAGCCTTATCTTTTCTTCATTAAAGATTGATAGGGGATCAACTATAAATAAGGAGTGACCTCACTTGATTTTTTTTTACGCACACACACCAACGCCACCTCCATTTCCATGCCCACTCTTTTTTTTTTTTGTCTTTCATGCCTAGAGCTCACACTCGAGCCCCACCATATTCGGCCACCCCTTTTTCCATGCTTAAACCACATGTCCTCCATTTTCTTTGATCCCCATGTGTGCTTGTTTTATTTGGGTTGAGTAAGTAAATTCCCCAATTTCGGGAAAGGAAGACGAGATATGTTGTGACGTGGTTTGCTTGGACCGTTTTCAGACCTGTGAATGGTCATTGGTTGTTTCATCTTCTATCTTGCATATATCTTGAGATGTGTATATTTCTCACGTTTGCAAGAGTCACGTATGACTTGGTTGCAAGAAAGGTTTTTTTTTGTTGTTCACGGTTAACATATAAAGATAAAAATCGAAACTTGATTGGTGATGCCCATGTGTAATAGCCATGCTTGTTGTTCTCTTATTAATTGTTGGCATGTGCTTTGCTATTGATTTGCTATTGACGCCGGTGCGGTAAGGGCCGACTCATGTTAACAGCGATTGATTGATCCTCACGTGATATTAGCGAGTTCACTTATTGGGTCTTCTCGATTTATCTCCCGTTATTTTTCTTTTCATGTCTGTAGGATGGCATCTCCCCCGACCCGTTTTGGCACCCTTGTAGAGATGAAAGTTGAGGTGGTCAATGCTATCAACACTCATGAATGCCGGGCCTACCGTCGGGTTACTACCCATGTTATGGTTAATGAGGGCATTGAGAACTTGGTGCCCCACACCTTTATGTCGTGGTACCGATGGGTTAAGGGCGAACTGGTTGGACCCCTGTGCAGGTTCTATAGCCCCTTCGATGGAAATGGCGGGCTAGCTCCGGGAGGCGCCATGGGCGGGGCGTAAGACAGTCGAGCGGAAGGCGGTGGGAGGAGGAATATGAGCTATGTCGGAGTTTGGGGAAGCTAGGAGCTTTGAAGCCGTAGTAGCGGGCTTAGAACACCCAAGCCATAACTTTTGTAGTGTATAAATAGCTAAAATCAAACAAAACCCTTGAGTTGGGTTGTAAAATATGCTTGTGTATGCTGTTTGAAAAAGGCCTAAACGACGGGCTTGTCATATATATCTCCATATCATATAAATATACACGCGATATTTGCTAATCCTGTCTTGGATGTTATTTTTTTTGTGTGATTGTCCCAAGTTTTAATTACTTCCGCTTGCACAATGAAATATCGAATGAAGGACGTCACTAATTAATTCCTGTGAGTCACGGCCTCGCTCGGGGTATGATTTGGTCGACTAAAGGCCGGTCATGCATTCGGGTTAGGGGCGTGACAAATGAGGGCAAAAGATTGGTTGAAAGATAGTCGGTATATTAGGATAGATGAACAAGTTGGGATCTTCTTATCTATGGTTTATCATAATAACTCCAATAGAGATTTATGTGAAAGATTCAAACGTTCAAAAGATACAATTATCAAGTATTTTAATATATTGTCGAAATCAATTCTCAAACTCTTAAAAGAGGTATCAAACCACCGTCCTTTGATGTTGTCTCACAGGAAATTCTTATGAATTATAATCATGAATGATACTTTAAGGTATGATTTTTATATAGAGTTTACATTATCAAATAAATGTAGTTGATAATCTTGTATAACATTACATTTTCATAAATGCACAGGGCTACGTAGATGCTATTGATGGCACCCATATAAATGCTTTCGTCCTTATGTCTCAGTAGATCCCATTTAGATGCATGAAAGGGAATATCGCCTAGAATATGCTGTGTGTTGTTTCTTTGATATGAAGTTTATTTTCGTGTTTTCTGGATGGGAATGATCTGGCAATGATTGTTGGGTGCTTTCGACAGCACTCGAGACTCCTTGATTGCAATTCCTCGACCACCACTAGGTATTTACTTTGTCTATAAGAAGAAACTTTCTTTATTATTGTATTATGATTGCATATTATAACAAATTTATATATACCATGTTACAGGCAAATATTATGTGATAGATTCTGGTTATGCATCACTTTCGGGATTTTTAACTTCGTTTAAAGGTGAACGGTATCATTTGAACGATTATAGGGGGAGTGGGAGACGGCCAAGAACAGCAAGAGAATTGTTTAACTATAGGCACTCTTCACTAAGAAATGTCATTGAGAGGTCATTTGGGGCATTAAACAATCGCTTCACCATTTTGAGACACATGCCTCCATTTACAATAAAAAACAAGCACTTATTATAATTGCATGTTGTGCTCTCCATAATTACATTCGTGACCAAGACTAGATGGACAAAAACTTTCTCTTTATGGAGATTCGAAGTACCCGTTTGGATCTAGAGAAGTGGAGGTTGTAGATGATACGTCACATGAGTAGGCAGCTGAGATAAATATGCTTAGGAAAAGTATTGCAAATAAAATGGTAAGGGATTATAATATGCTTGAGATTCCATGATTTTGTGTTTCTGACTTTTGTAATATTGTTTTTAAATACTAGATTACGATGAGAGAGGATCCTTATGTGTCTTGAATTTTTGAGTGCCTTTCTTGTTTGCTGACTTATTTTAGTATAACCTTTAGGCTGTACACATAAGCATGAAGTGATGAATTTCAGTGGCATTTCTTGTATATATATCACCATGTTTATGCATATCACCATGAGATGGGAGTAGTTCGTTTGGTGTTCATCAATATTGTTGATGACTAAGAAAAGAGTTGTCCCTTAGGAGGCATGAAAATCGTTCTATGGCTAGTTTGACAACGGATTCGGTGCTCTTTGAAGCCATCGGGCAGAGTAATACACTCAAAGGTTGGCCGTGAACTTCAAATTGAGATAAAACACAGTGATAGAGGGAAGAGTTTATACCAAGTATAACCATGTTTATATATATCACAATGTATATACCAAGTATATGCATATAACCATGTTCACCATGTTTCCTTCGCTTACAAGGAAAAAATAAAGTGGTGATTGCTCCATGAGAATTAAATATCAAGTTTAAAAAAGCACTTGAAAAAAATTTGAAATAAAAATTTTGTGCAGTTACCAAATGCATTTTTGTTCTTTTTCTATTTCAGAAATAAAAATTTTGAGCAGTCACCAAACGCCTTCAAATGCTCAGAAATTATTCCCGGGCATATAATAAAAAAAATCATTTTTGAGCAAAAATTGTTTCCGGGAATAAAATGGTTACCAAATGCACCCTTAATGAATGAGCTCCTACGATGTATTGGCATTCTCGCCAAAGCCACCTGTCTCATCGCATTTTACAAAATATTTGTTGGGAAAATTCTTTGCTAGTGTGTAACATCCGGAAATTTTGTAATAATAAGTATGTGACGTTGGAAATTTTCTATGTTCGAAAATGATACTTACATAATAAAGCTAAGTATTATTTAAGTTAGTATTCATGTGGACGCGTAGAAATCGTTGTTGGATCATAAATTACGAGGCGTGGATTCAGGAACGTAATTGTTCCGACCTCGACTTGCTTAAAATTTTAAATGTTGTTGTGTACGTTAATTTTAGTGTGATATTAATTAATTTACCGTTGTCTTGGTAATTAGTGGGTAATATTATTAGTTAATTTTTGGTTAAGTAGTGTTAACTATTTTATTAATTTCTAATTTTTCTCACCAAAATATCTCTTTAGGACATTCTTCTCACGTAGCTCTAGAAGGAGCAAGCTTGGCCGCATGCCGCTTGTCCTCTTAAGCCAAGCTTTTTGTTCTAGTTTAACACCTAGTTTTAAGCAATCATTTTCCTTGGCCATCACTCCTTCCGATTAAGTCCTTGATTTCTTACACCTGGCTGTGATGGAAAGAGGAAGGGCCACCTGTGAGTGCAATCTATTCGTCCACCTCAACGTATACTCTTCTGGCTCATTTTCATCTTAGTAAATAGCGAAGGGAATTTTCACCCAAACCGTAATTCCCTTCTTTACTTTCTACTTTCACCATCACCGATCCAAAATCTAAGGGAGAGCTTTAATTTTTGGGTGTTTAGATTTTGCACAAGTGAAGACTCTAGAATTAAGTTAGACGAATCTACTTATTGCTTTTAATTTGGATGGTTGTGATATGCTTATTTGAGGTGTTACAATATTGAGAACGTGATGATCTGTGAAATTGCTTGGTTGGTCTCGAGCATGTTCAAATGGATGTGTTTTGTTTCCTTAAAGTATGTTGAAAATTGGCAAGTGCAATAGTTAAATCTAAACGTGTAAATGTCATCTTTGAGGTGATTGTGAAAATTGTCTTGCTAGTTTTATGTATGTTTAAAAGGGTAGAAGATCATTTTACTCATGGTGGAGTATATTAGGTGAGTGTAAATGATGATTTTGTTTACTTCTAAAATGAATAGATTTTAAACTCAAATTCTGATTCTGTTTACTTCTAAGCTAAATAGATTTTAAACTCACATTCTCATTCTGTTTACTTCTGAGCTGAACAGATTTTAACCTCAAATTCTGATTTTGTCTACTTTTAAAACTGCACAAACTTACGATCAAAACCTAGACATGTTTACATTTTAAAACTGCTCACACTTTAGGGTCAGAATCTGGACATGTATACTTTTTAAACTGCTTAGACTTTACGGTCAGAACCTGGATATGTCTATTTTTTAAATTGCTTGGACTTTACGGTCAGAACCTAGACATGTCTACTTTTAAAATTGCTTAGACTTTGCGGTCAAAATCTAGATATGTATACTTTCTGAACTTGAGTAGACTTTAGCCTTTTGAGTCTGAAATCATATTCCTTCGTACTTATTTGCTTTAATGGTGCATTTCATTGTTTTAAAGAACATGTGATGTATAGAAGGTGAGTATATGCATACAAATACTTAGTTGTCATGACTTGCATGAGAATAATATAAATTTCGTCACCATTAAAAAAAATTCAACAGTGACGATGCCTCGTGTGTTGGGATGCTCCATTGGTCAGGATGCCCCGAGAGTGTTTGGGTGTTTTGGGAGTCGAGATGCCCTGTTGGTTGAGATGCCCCGGAGGGTGTACCGGGATGCCCCGTTGGTCGGGATGCCCCAGGAGTGTTCGAGAGGAAGAAGTAATGAACCTAGCGCATGAGTACGAATGTTTTACATCATATGCTTGCATCTGAGTAAAATTATTGGGAAATGTTGACTTGCCCATATTTTGTGGCATATCCAGACGGAAAAGATATAACATTCATTCAAGTTCTATCATACTGTTTGTTATGCATGTATGTTGTTTGTATCAAGTGAAGTGGTAAGCTGATTTTCCTAACTTAAAACTAAAGATTTCATTATTAGGCCTCGGCTTATTCCTTTATTTTTCAGACATGTAGGATAGATGTTCCATAGTTTCTATGTTTTGGAGTTCCTGTGTATCATGAAGTTGTCTATGAAAATGTGTTTGTGCTTGAGTCTGAAGTAGTATATATCAAATGTAGCTCTACTGTCTGGGTTGACGTGGATTCGGCAGAATGAGTTCCTTATCTTTCTGTTGCGCGGTACTTTAACCTTTATGGTGAGTTAGTTGGCCTATTGAGGGGCTTCGACTTAGATGATGGTGGTTCCGCATCGGATGGTGAAGTCATCGATCCATGACATCACCAGACTTTGGTTTAGACGGGCTTTTGGAGTATAGTCTAGTATGAAAATAGGCAACCTCAACCTATCTAGTCTTTTGTTTTTTGTACGTATATGATGTTTTGTCTGGGCTTGTAAATTTGATAGGTGTTGTTAATAAGAAACAAAAGTATTTTGACTAAACTTATGTAGTATTTATATCTACTTTCAAAACTTGTTCAGACTTGGACTTCCGCTGGCCAAATTATTAATATTATTAAAAGACGTGTCACGCATGACGTTCTAGGGTGTCACCCAGTGTCTTTTTATCAAGTCAAGTTTTTTTCATGTTCATCATGTCAGTTCAATGAAAGTCACCGTATTCCTTTCAATATTTCGTGTTTAGTCATTCTTTGACCCTTAGACCACGTATATTGATGTTTGGGGCCTTACTTCCATCACTTCTATTGATGGTTATTGATCTTATATTGTTTTTGTCGATCACATGAAATGTACTCGGTTGTATCCACTCCAACGAAAATTCGATGTCCATGCTGTCTATTACTTATGAGAAATCTCTTTAGTAAACAAGTTATCACAGTTAATTCTATAGTGGAGGTCAATTAATCAAACTTAAACCATTTTTTCTTCCATTATATCAGTAGTACCCATCCCATTACACCCCTTATATTCCCCAACACAATGGATTCGCCGAATGCTGCCATCTGCACATCGTTGAAACCGGCCTCACCTTTCTCTCTCATACTTCCGTTCCGATAATGTTTTGATTGCATGCCTTTCTTAGTGCCACTTATTTAATTTACTGACTTCCTACACTAGTTTTGGAGTCACTTGGTACGAATTGGGTACCACTTGATATTCCTTCTCTTACAATCACTCCATCTCGCCACTTATCACTCAATCATGGAGCTGTCACTTCTTCACAAGAGCAAAGATGAATCGCCTCTACTTCACTAACTCCATCTCCATCTTCATCACTTATTCCACCGATGCCCCACTCCCACTCCCTTAATCTCAAGCTCCACCACCAATCGCCGCCTCAATTGACTCTCTTTCACCCTATGGGTACCCGTTCTTTTATCAATATCTTCAAACCAAAACAAATCCTTTACACTAGTAAATATGCCCTTTCTTCATCCTTGGAGCCAATGTGTGTCACGCAAGCCTTGAAACATCTTGAGTAGCGACATGCCATGTCGGAGGAGGTCATTGCTCTCGCCCATTAGCGTAGCAGTTGTTCCCTTTCAATTCAACACACAATGTAGTGGGTTGCAAGTGGGCATCTCGGAACCAGAGGAAACCGAATCGAAGCATAGATTGTTACAAAGCTTGATTAGTTGCCAAGGGTTTCCATCAATGTCCCAAAATTGATTACAAAAACTGTAATATTTGGACTTTTTGACCAAAAAAGAAAGAAAAGAATAGTTGAAAAGTCAATAAAAAAAGAAAATGTAGACTTCTGCTCATTTATAAGGAAAAACAATGAGAGAGAGAGAGAGAGAGAGAGAGAGAGAGAGAGAGAGAGAGAGAGAGAGAGAGAGAAAGAGAGGGGCCGAGAGCTCTCATGGGAAAGAATGGGAAAGGGGAAAAGAAGAAGAAGAAGAAAAAGAACAAGAAGAAAGAAGAAGAAGAAGAAGAAGAAGAAAGAGAGTACTCGCCACGGAAGCCTTGTCAAGCTGGAGTTACTTCGTATCGCAACATCCGGTAAGTGCTCGCATCTCTTGTTCATCAGTTCAGCGTATTTATCCAAATTAGGACATAATTTCGGAGTTTTGTAAAATTTGAGTGGCAAAGTTTGATTTTTGAGTTGTCGAGTTACATGTATATATAGAAATAATAGTTTGGGATGTTAAGAGGCCGTGAGATTTTATGAATCTCGATTTGGACTTACGGGTTGCTTGAAATAAATTTTTGAAGTTAAGCACACATGGTGAATAGTGCGCGACTGTTGACACCTAATTTTTAGTCGACGCGTCATTAAAGGTAAAAAACTCAAGATTAATATTTCCGATTGCGACGGAACCTGTTTCTTGAATAAAAAGTATTGTTTTAATTTTGTTTGTTGGCTTTGTGGGCTTAGCTTCTGTAGATGATTTATCATTCATTTCATGCAAAAATCCGAAAAGTCAAACGGTTGACTTTTGAGTTGACTTTTTGCTCAATCCTTTGACCAAAAGTCAACCCCAGGCCAAATTGGAGCTTTTCACATAAAAAGATTCCTTGTAAGTTTAATTTCACTTTAGAAGTGGAAATTCCAGAAAAATTCAAAATTTTGATCATAAAATCAAACTCCTAGTGAAAAGTAACCTTTGACCAAAAAATTGAAAAATATAAAAATCCAAAAATCATCTTATTTTACATTCAATTTGAATTTGGCATTTGAAATTTTGCAAAAATTGATTAAGGACCTACTTTTTCCGAATTTGTGAAAATAGGTTCTGAATCGGCTAAAAACAAAATTACTTTCATTTTGTTCATATTTTAGCTTAGTTCCTTTTATGACATTTGATCTAGAGGTCATCATAAGATCACTCGTGTGACCAATTTTGTGAATTGGTACTTTGAAATGAAAACCCCCAATTTTAGCCCTAATTAGGGATTGGAATCAATCGTTTGCGATTTGCAAATGGTTGATATCATTTGACTCATTTTTGTGAGATAAACACGAATCTAGGGTCAATTCTATGAAATTCACTTAAGAACTCTCCAATTTTATAGATTTAGCTCACTTGAATTTGGGGATTAGGGGTTATTGATGTCCAATTGATGTAATTCAAGTTGACTCATTCAGGACTAAGGTTTAATTTGATGAATTGAGGTTCGATTTCAACATTGGCCTTCAATTTAATTTTGACATGAAGGTCACGCATCCATTTCAATGTTGATTTGAATGCAATAGGTCACTATAAGCGTGGGCAATTGGTTCAATAAGCATTTCACAAGTCTAATTGAACTCAATTTCGATTAATTTGCAAAGTTGTCCAATTTAGTTTAGGAAAAATCCAATTTGGTGCTCCTATGGCATGGATCCAATATTTTTCATAACCAATTAGGTAATTAAACCCATAAAAGTTCTAGGTTTGATTTAATTGGCCTAATTGGATCAAAATTGGATCATTTCTCTTCAAATTGGACTATTTTTTCCTCAAAATTGACGAATCTTTCCTTTCAATTTAGTCCCCCAGGGACTAAATTACATAAATTTGGAACAATTGAGACTCAACTGCCCAAAGAGAAGACCGAATTGGTCGAATCGATCACTAGCGGAGGAGGCCGATTCGGCCCTCCTCCGGCTGGTTCCTGGTCACCGGCGGCCCGTCCTTTGAGTAATTCCCCTGAGCCCTCCAATTTTTAGATTTTGCAAAAAAAAGTCCCCGGGTTTTGTGAAATTACAAAAATGCCCCTAATTAGGTCCTTAATTGCAAAATTAATCAAAACCATTGATGAGATTAAATAATGGTAATTCAAATTAGCACATGTTAAATGAGGTCTTTGCTTAACCTTCAAGTAAAGGATAAGCACAAATCTCGATCATTGGATCAAACCGACGGTCGAGATTGGATCTTGAGTGGGGTATATAATCCATTTTCCCTCCAAAACTCAAAAATGGAGGCCTTATTCTGTAGATTTTTAGAAAAAAAAATCAAGATTTCTAGAAAAAAAAATCAAAATTTCTCTCCTCTTTCTTGCTCTCTCTTCCTCCTCCCTCAGTGCCGCCTTCTTTGCCCCCCATGGCCACACGCCGGCATTGTTGCCCCTTCGGTCACCTCCTCCGACATCCGCCTCCCTCTCTTTGATGCCTTGCTAGTTGGAGCACCGCTGGAGGAGCCTTCCATCTTCTTGTCCAGGCCCTCTCCATCGCGGCAGTGCGGATCGGTTCAAATGGAGCCAATCCGCCTAAACCGGTTCGAACCGGCTTATCGGTGGTGAACCAGTGCTGATTGATCCCCTTCCGGTGTCCCTTGAAGCCTTTGGAGTTCCCTCAGTGTGTTTCTGGTGTTGTTTTGCTGAGATAATTGTGAATCGGAGTTCGGTTTAATCGGAATCGCGCAAAAGGTAGGAATCTATGCTCGAATCCGATGAAGCGAGGCTACGATAGGTAGCCGGGGCCAGGATTCACCCTAGGGCTTTTTATGGACTCTATATTGATGACTTATGGATGTTGGTTTCATGTTGAATGATTTGATAATGATGTTTTTTAGTTAGAATATGATCTGCAATTTCGAGTTTCATGAACACTTACCTCTAAACCTGCCTTATCGAGTTTGGCCCTCGTGAGGTAGGTTATGACAACGACCAGCGGCTTTTTGGCTAATTTTTGTCGATTTTTAGCTTGATTTTGGGATGGGTTAAGTTGTGGGTTTTCTAGTGCTTCAAAAGATCTTATTTTTTACTATAAGCTGGCTTAGAACAGAGTTCGGTAGAAAGAGTTATTGCGCAACCAAGTTTCGCGCTCAAGCTCCGCGTTGTGATCGGTTTTGAATAATCGCTTTGGGCGAGCGATTTGTGGGCGCCTTTTAATTGATATGTTAGCATCTAAGCTTAGTTTAGTCAAGTCGTAGTTGTGATAGCATTTTACTCGTTTTTAACGTTGTTTAGCGCTTATTTGTTAATAGTGATGGATTATGGGTTTATGGATGTAGGTCGCCCTTATTGAGCTAACCTAGCCCATGACTCATCATGAGCACTCATCACAAGTAACTGCTCTTGTGGTTATTTGCGGATTGTGTAACTGCCCTTCGAATTTCAAAAAAAAAAAAAGGAAAAAGAATGCAAGACAGTGATAAGCGTGATTCAAGAAAAGAGAGAAAGAAAACGACGTTGAGAAGATGTTGAATTGTTGACCCATTTTTGTCTAGAATTCTCTAGTCTTGCGTGAGAAGCAAGAAAAGCCAGCTACAAAAGTCTTGGGCGGTGGCTAAATTTGTCAAGAAGAGCTGCTTGTTGTCAGATCTTGTGAACGAGGGAAGTCGGCCAATATTTGCAGAGAAAAATCTTGAAGAGTCATCTTTACCAAAAAAAAAAAAATCTTGAAGAGTTGGTTGTTGAAGTAAAAAACTGTAGGACAAAAAATCTGTAAAAAGTCTAAAATTGTTGGCTCCATAGTCGGTGAAACTTGCCTACATATAGGCAAGGATGATCAGGCTAGGAGATAACAATTAGTGTATCAACTATCACACGCACACACGTCCTCCTCGCGCCAGTAATTGATAGCATTTAATTTGTGAAAACAAAGGTATGTTCGTTGTGTGATATACCTATCCGATTAGCATTTGTAGATTTCTTGGGCAAGTTCCTTGATTGTTTGAGTTTCGGTATTTAGGAACTGTTTCTTGACTGTTAAAGTTTAGTTTTGTTTAGGAATCCGTTTCCTTTAGTTAGGATTGCGAGTTCGACAATCTGAGTAATCTTTGTCGTTTGATCGTAGACGTTTCTAAGTGAATGGTGCTATCTCTTTTTTGAGTTTATAAACTTATATTTTGAAAGTGATAATGATTTGGGTATCGTATGAGTTATTATAGCATTATTATTACATAAAAGTCTGGATCGGGTATTTACTACTTCATGGTTATTTGAGAATAGTTTTAAGAAATATATTGTAAACGGATATATATATATATCTGTATTATGTTGCGAACTGGTTTACAGAATGAGTTTAAGATGATTTGAGAAACATATTATGAAAAACGTTACAAAAAGTTACACATATCGATTTTTGAATTTGGTTTATGAAATGATATGAGAAATACTTTTTATGAATTGAGTTTTGAAAGGCTATATTATTGGTTTGTGAAATGTACTGTGGATTATAAGATTAATTATGGATTGAATATCTGGATATTGGAGGATGTGTGTTTGGTTTTCAATATTGCTGTGAACTTATTAATGGGTTTGGGGTATGCATATTGGTTAGGATATCCTTCTAGGCCGAGCCACCGGCTTTGTAGGTAGAGACCTTACCAATGGAAGAATCTTGGTAGCCTTGTCACAAGGCATATCGTAATCATGGTTTGATATTGAGTAATAGATTGGTCAATGGAATGGACCATCGATGTGTGATGTGATATGAAATTTATCAATGGAATAGACCATTGATGTGTGATTTGAGATTGATTAATGGAATTGACCATTGACGTGGTTTTTAATGGAGTTTGATCAATGGACTTGACCATATGTTTGATTTGAGATGGTAGTTTAAATTCGTATTTCTTATTTGTATAAAGCCTTGTTGAAATAAAACAACTCGTATTTGATTTGATATATATATATATATATATATATATATATATAATATCTTCGGATTGAAGTATGAGCTTGGTATTATTTTATATATATGTATAGTGGTTGTTCGATTTGCTTAGGAGAAATACGTACTACTTACTGAGCTATGGTTGCTCACCCTTCTCTTTCCTCAATCTTTTCAGGTCTTTAGTTAGTAGCTAATAGAGCGAGAGCGATATCGTGGGGACTTTTAGGAGTTAGATTTATTGTTGTGGTTTGAGGCTACATCTTTTTAGTGGAAGGATGACCGTGTTATCCCCTAACTTGGTAGGTTTCGGGGTGTGATGAAAACACCTTCAATCTTGTGGTGAATCCGACAATTATTTGTCTCAATTCTCACTCTTGCAGTTACCGATTGTTGGAAAATTTGACATTTAGATGTCAATAATGCCTTTCTTCATAGTACACTTGAGGAGGAAGTTTAGATGTCTCAATCGCTAGGGTTTGTTCATCATTAATTCCGGCACATGTTTGTCGCTTGAAAAAGTCGATTTACTGTCTTCAATAAGCACCGTGATTATGGTATTGAGAGCTTAATTCCTTTCTCGTAGATCTCGGGTTTACTTCAATCAAAATGTGATGCATCATTGGTTATCAAATGCAATAAGGATGTTTGGATTTTCTTTCTTATATATGGACAATCTCCTTGTTAGAGGCAATGATTCCTATCATGACCTTACCTTGGGGTGCACCAGCTAGGAATTCGGCTAATGGATTGTTAAGCCTAGACTTAACTCTAGCTCTTCCATGCCCTTACCAATTCTCAACTTTTAAGTTTTTAATATGCAAATGATTTCAATTAGGAGTCGCCGCTAATTAATTTATACTAGGTCGATTAGAAACCCAAATAATATATAGGGTGATATATTTTTATTCCTACGAACCAGAAATTATGTATTTAGGGACTAATTACACTAGATTACTCTAACACCCTTTCGATATCTTTTCTTTTCATGAAAACATTTGAGTAGATAGCTTGGATCGATTTTATTACTTCCTAAGATGTGAGGTGATGATACAAGTACGCAAACCACAAAAGTAACACTCAATAATTAAAGCATTAAATAAATTTTCAAGATAGAGATGATATACTTACCTCGAAGCAACGTAAGTATATGTAATGTTAGTTAGAAAATCACATCATCAACCTAAATTAGATTTCTAATTAACATGCTATTCACTCAACAATATTTTAAGGGTTTTCACTTATTTTAAATGAAAGACAACCTATGTGCAATGACATACAAAAATGTGTCTATTATATGCAACCTTTATTAAATGACCTAAACATGCAAAGTCCAATGACTGCAACTATTCTAGCACATGTTTATTTTTGGTATTTTTTATGAAATTCGAAATTAATTAAATGCCTTAATTTAAACATGCAATCTATCCTCCAGGAAATGAAATTTATTCTAAAATGATGCTTTTGGTATTTTTTTATTAAATTCGAAATTAAAAATTATCCTAAGTGAACTATTAAGATTATAATAATATCTAACTTAAATTAGGAAATAATCTACGTTAAATCCTAATTTAAATCGGAATGTAATTCTAATCTCCTAAAATCTACTAAATTTGCAATCTATCCATAATATCTTAATGTAATAGGAAAATTCTATTTAGCATGATTCTAATATAAGATTATCTCTTAAATTTATCTAATAATGCAAGGCTTCCTAACAAAATTTAACCTAATCTATCATGATATATATTTTGTATTTTCTTTTATGAGGAAACAAATCAATTAAAAGATAAACACCCATCATCAAATAATATCCATACAATCTACAAAATTTATGAAATCTATTTAAAATCATATACAAGTGGTTATGGATATTGATGGAAGGTTTTCCGTTTAAATTTCGAAATAGGATAAATCAATTATCGTATCCAAATAAGATTGTTACCTAATTTGCGGATCGTTTCCAAATTTGAAATGACAATGGATCGGGAATGCGGATCGTGGGACTTGACGGTGGTGGCACTCGGCAATAGGGACGGTGGTTCGGCATTGGTTTGTGGTGGGCTTGGCGAAGGTGTGGTTCTCGATCTAGACGAACATGTTTGTGCTAGCACGGATTGTCATTGAGGAATCGCCGCGCAGAACTGTCGGGGGACCGGAAAATACTGCCGTAAAGACGCGGCAGTGGTTGTAGGCAATAGCAGCGAAGAGGGGCCGGCTCTGAAACTCGGAGGTGCAAGGCAACGTATATCTCAATGGGCTCCACGTGGGGTGCTACAATTTGCCGTCACGGTCGAGGATCTCGCCAAGTAAACCTACAAAAGAAAAAACCAGTATAGCTCGATAATCACTGAAAACACCAAATTGGGATTCGTCGGTTTGCTGTTGAGATGGTCTCGATGGGAGGGAAGCTCGTGACTGCTGCGGCAAGGCTGCAGGATCGCTGTTACAACGACACCAGGATACTGCTCCCGACCTGGAAGTTTGCTGCTGGCGTTGGACGAAGGAGTTTCTTGATCGTCTTCTCCTTTTGGCGTTTTCTGCATGGGGAGATCGTCTTTAGAGAGTCCGGTGCAGCTCTCCTCTTTCTCCCCGTTTTCCTCCTTTGGCCTTTTCTTTGTTATGTGGAGGACGTGAAGATGAGGTGTTGATGAACGCGGACCTTCACAGTGGCCGAGAAAAGCTCGTGAAGACGTCTTGAATCATTCCTCCTGAAGGTGTTGTGCTTTTCTCACGCTCGCACTTTCTGTTGTGGCCGTAGCGCCCCCCACATCCCTCCCCCCCTCGCAATAATCTCTATTTATAACAGCAAACAACTCACTTAAATGGGCTTATTTTTAGCAACATTAAATAGATAATGGGCTCTATTTCATTAAACGCAAGGCCATTTGCCAGTTTCACTTCTCATGGGCTTAAAACAATCTAATTAAGTTAAGAGCCATCCACCCTCGATCAGTTAAATATGCAAATTATATGCAAATGCTCCTAATTTCTATATGTTATGTAATTTAATTATAATATTTTTATTTGGGGGTTAAAGATTAGTCCATAATTTTCTTATGCAATTAATTTTAAATGATTAGCCAAAATTTAGGTGTTAGCAATTCTGTGCAACTTAACACAATAATTGCCTCTCTAGCATCTCAATTTTCCATCAAGGATCTCGGGTCCCTTCACCACTTTCTTGGAGTCGAAGCTATCCCCACAAACAACATAGCTACAGACGGGACCTTCTATCCCACACCCGCATGGTGGATGCCAAAGAAGTCGCCACACCTCTTGTAGCATCCTCTACTTTACGATTTGATGATGGCTCTCCCCTCGTTGATGCAACTAAGTATCACAGTGTCATTAGTGCTCTTAAATATGTCTCTATGACTTGCCCCGATATCGCCTTCGTTGTCAACAAACTTGCTGAATTCTTGCATCGACCGTCCACTCTTCACTGCGTGGCCACCAAACGGCTTCTTTGCTTTCTTAAAGACACTTTATATTATGGCCTACTCATTCAGAAAAACTGCTCCACTTCTATTCATGCTTACTCCGATGCGAATTGGGCCGGTAAAAAGGATGATTTCATCTCTACCACAGCTAATTTTTTGTGTTGCATTGTGCACTTCTATTACGAGCAGACGAAGATGCAACTGGAATCTTTTTTGAACTTGGAAAGGCTGGAGTTATATAATCTGCAGCGAAGTGATCAGTGAGACAAGCATAGGTGCTTAGTTGCCGAAGATTGTTGTTGTGATGGCCAACCATGACAATTATTACCCGTTTGGAGGTCTGATACTTTGCACATTTTATGGAAATGTTTCAGGTTTTGGCGATAAGCTACGGGTCAATTGGCAGGTTGAACGTTTTTCTGAGTACTAATGTTGATAAGTAGTCACATCATAGAGATTTGAGCTATAATTCTATATATAATCAACAATATCTTTAGAATACTGTTTTTACGTAAAATCTTTCTAAGAAAATACTTACTAGAAAGAATTACGGAAAATGTAGAATTTCCCATAAGAATTCGCAATGTTAAAACTCATATTCTTTTTTTTGGTTGATCGAAACTCTTGACATTGAATGTGGCAGATATTGGAAGTTAAAGGAGAGGATAGTGTGAGGAAAATACAATAAATATGAAAAATTTGGAAGACCTAAATATGAAATGTAGAGAGCCCGTATATAATAAAAAGGGATATGATTACTAGAAGTTTTAAAACTTATCACGAAAGTGCAATTGAATCCTAAAACTTACAAAAAGTGCAATCAAGTCCTAAAAATTGTCAAGTTGATTCGACTGAGTTCTAAAATTAACATCATCAAACTAGGCTAACGAAAAATGCCGATGTGTCTTATTTTATTATAAATTAAAAACTATAAATTAAATTAGATAAAAAGGCTAAAAGTTAAAAAAAAAAAAAAAGCTGAAGAGGCACAACCGACGGTTGTGGCCAAGCCCTCGCCGTCGCTGGTGGCCACCGGGAAGGCCCGGTGGAGGTTGCCTGGGCCTTCTTGAAGCCCGGCGACCCTCATCGGCCCCGGGTGAGGCTTGGCAAGGGCCTACAAGCCTTGATCTGGAGGAGGGTGCGACCCTCGCCCCAGATTTGAGGGAGGGTCATTGATCCTCGTTAACTGGGCCTCACCTAGGGCTGGTGAGGGCCGACGAGGCCTCGCCCAGTGTTGCCCCCCCCGGGTTGCCCACCTCGGGCAAGGCCTCACTGGCCCTGGGCAAGAGCCGGCGACCCTTGCTCAAATATGGGGCGAGGGTGGCGCCCTCCCTCAGATAAAGGCTTGCAGGCCTTCACTGGGCTTCAGGAAGGCCCAGGCGACCTCCGCCGGCCCTTCCCAGTGGCTGTGGCGGTGGCCATTGGTGACGGCGAGGGATTGGCTATAGCGGCCGTGGGTCTTCTCCTTCTTTTTATTTATTTATTATTATTTAGTTTATTTTTAAAATTTGAAAATTAAAATAAGCCACATAGGAAAAAAAATATTAAAATAAGCCATGTCACCTCTACGTCAGCGTTTTCCGTTAGTAAGTTTGATGGTGTTAACTTTAGGACTCAATTGAACCAATTTGACAAGTTTTATGACTTGATTGTACTTTTTGCAAGTTTTATGATTCAATTACACTTTCGTGATAAGTTTTAGAACTTCTAGCGAATATATCCCTAATAAAAACTCATGAGAAAAGATTATCATGATGTTATTTTAGCGAAATTTCATATATTGTCAACAAAATTATCATGATATTGAGTGAAGATGCTAAAATCTTCCAAGGAAAGACTTCGTTGGAAGAATTATGGAAATGATATAATTTCCCATTTTGAAAAACTCATTGCACCTTTTTTTTTGGTTGAATAAATCTGATGACGTTGAATTAGACGAGCACAACATGCAAGAAAAGTTCTTCCTTGTAAGAAGAAAGATCAATCTCTTGCTATCTAGAATTCTACGTGTTTGTGTCAACCTTAAATGCAACGTTCAAGAAGAGCTTTTAATCATATATTTATATAGATTTGACCAAAATTTGGTCCTGACTTACATGTGATATTAGAGGTTGGTTAATGCCACATTAATTTTCGATGGCTATCGATCGCATCATGTGCAATTTTGTTTGGGGACCGTACTTTCTTCACACGAAAATTGATTAACTCTCGCTTTCGACCTCATTGGTTTAGGGCAGCTTGTGCAGGCCTCACAGGTTCCATGACCTATAAATAGTCACATATAATCACGGCAGATCTAGAAAATTTTCTTAGTAGGGGTAAGATTTGATCATTGATTATTAAAAGGAAAAAAAATTAGTGTTCTTACATTTCGAAAATATGATAAAAATAGAATTTACATAGGCTTCGTTTGTCCAAGATAACTGCATTTTCATTATTTCAGAATTGCTTATTAAGTTTGATCACTTTGTGGGGGCAAACCGAAATGAAAATAATAAATATTAAATTTTTTTGATAAAACAATAAAAGGTCTAAAAATTATAAATAGTGTTCTCTATCTTTTCCCCCGGTTCAGCAATAAAAGAAAAAACATGAACTTCCACGTAGAATTTTGTCATGGATTGGGTGGTCCATTAGGCCTAATCCCCAGACACGAAATAGACAAGTTTGGATAAGCAATTTTCTTTTGGGTCGGTCTAGGCACAATTAATTTACATGAAACCTTATTCATGGGCGGGCTTGGAGGTCCAATTCGGCCCATTAATTATATTAAATTTTATCGCATCTGATTAAGTTTATCTCTTCAATTCAGTCAACTAAAATTTATTTACGCTTGGAGCTAGAGGTGAGCAAAAGAATCGGATCGGATTAAGAATCTCCTGAATTGGACCTATTTGGTCTGGTTCCGAGTTCCAATTATTGGAACCGATTAATACCGGTTTGGTTCCCAATTCCAAGGGGCGAACCGTCTACCCGGACCGGATTGGTATATATATTTTAATTTTTTAATTAGTCTACCACCACTCTCTCACGTGAGGAGTCCTCACAGCTCACACTCTCTCCCTAATTCCTCAGAGTCTCCCAAGACGCTCTCTCTCAAGTTCTCAACCTGAATTCATGTTAGTCTCTCATGATGCTCTCTCTTGTAGTGCTCTCTCTCTCTCTCTCTCTCTCTCTCTCTCTCAGCTAATTATTGGCCAGTGCTTGTAGGTCGCAGCCTCAATGAGGATAAGGGTCGCAGCGTCGGCGCTCGCAGGTTGTAGCTCTCAGCCGACGCTCTCTCTCAAGTTCTTAGCCTTGGCCAGCACTTGCAGCTCCCTCTCCTATAAGTTCAAAAGCCTAATTGCCATTTGACCCTTTTGTAGTTTCTTCACTCAAGTCTCACGCTTCTCTCTTGCAATCGCAGCCTTGCTCGCTCATGATGTGATTTCCAGATATGAGGCCTAATTCCGGGTTTCTAGCTCGTACTTGCGGTGTGGACTGGGGAGTCTTGGAAGGCTCCATCGTCACAACTCCACAAGATTTTAGGTAGCAAAACTACCATCACACACTCTCTGACTTGTAGTTGTGTAGATAATCTGGTTTTTTAACTGACATACATCTCTTCTAATCCGTGCAATCTAGAATCTTGATTCATCTTTGAGTTTCACATACATCTCTTCTTCTAGACAACTGGCTGGTTTTTGGAACACATCATTATATATTTGGACACACATCTTTGAGTCTTAGCAATTATTTGCTGTGCAATGGTCGGTTCCTGGGTGGGTCTAGGAATCAATAGGCAGTTCCCGGTTCCCAATTTGTGGAACCGGCTCTTCGTGGGTGGTTTCCTATTCCAAGGTGGGAACTGACCTACCCTGAAACCGATCACCTTTACACAGAGTAAATACCTCTTAGAAATTACTTTCCTATTTCTTGACCCAAAGAGCTTATCTTGAGTTGAAATCTAATATATAATACTTTCTATAAGACTAGTCGAGCATTTGTTGCTAATTGCGTGTGTATAAAGTATCGGATGATATGGAATATTGGAAACTGTGGTCAGACTAGTTCATACAGATGTCTGCTTACTACCTCGTTTCGCTCCATATGATAAGAGTCATCCACAAATGTGATGGGTTACCTATAAGCTTACTATGAGGGAAAGGTGGTGTGATTTGAATACAAAATCTATCACGTTTAGATCAAATACTTTATCGCCCAACTAACTCTTGTGACTTATTTGCTTATCACATTATAAAACGGTAAAGGCTTTTTCCAAGGATTTTTATGGGTTATACTGGTTTACACATTAATCGTTAGATGATTAACATGTGGAAGTATTGGATTACAGAGGTAACTACACGCATGTCACTCATCCAACCGTAAATTTTTTAGGATATTTTTACGCTAATGATGTGTCTAATTATAATAATTTTTGTTACAAGTAAAAAGAAAACGAGGAGAGGTGGCTAGTACAACGATACCTTTTGGAAATTGTTATGACAGTCTCATGCTTGTTATGAAATATTCAGTTTGGAGCCATAAATACTTATTCCACTCGAAATCCAAAAGTCCAAGGTTGATGAGTTTGTCACCACAACCTCATCAGCATGCCAAAGGTGAGGATCATAAGCCTCTCACATGAGGCCGAAAATGTCAAGGTTTAAATTAGTCAAAAATCCACTTCCGACATTAACCGAACTTGTAATCTCGTAAAAAATAACGTCTGCACTAGGCGGTTAAACCAATGAATGCTTCTCATCCTCAAATTATGACTTCACCACATTCAATGGTTCACGCACGTTCCCTTACCATTGCACTCAATTCGATCGAACAACACTACTATAGCAAGAAAATATTCATTCAATAACCCACAAATCAAATCTAGTGGTGCGACAACACAATGTAAGATCATTATGGAATTAGGGCCGCCACGAGATAGTACTATATGTTCCACGAATCCACCTTTTTAGTGCACTTTGCGTTTTGAATTGAAAGCACGTAGTGGTTTCATCCTCGACTCCCATTTCTCTTCCCAACTCTCCAAATAATGGGACAGAACATCAACATCCGCTCCTCTCTCCTCTCTCTTTCTAAGTTTTGTTCTTTCGCCTTTGATTTTCATATCGTCTAACGTTGGGCTTATCTTTTAATGCGTCCGTTTTGTAGCAACTTTCATTTTTTTTTCTATCTATTTTTGACTGTTTATAAATTTTACGGTACTCGCACATTGACTTTTACGCAAAATAATTTTTTCTTGAATCATTTCTATATTAACAATAGACATGTAGAATAGTATACCATTTTTCTATATTTTAAAAACTTAAAAGCAGCTTATGTTTTTCCCATCTCTGGTAGCTGAGTGAGGTTTTCTTTCGAAAATTCAAGACCATTAGGGTTTCTCATATGAGTCACTCTTTTCCTGGTCTTATTCAAGTACTATGGAAAGAAAATAATAGAAAGATTACCATAACCATGATTGCCCAACATTTGAAATTGATATGCGGATAAATTATATTTTCTATTATAAACTCCTGCTTTTATAATTGTGGAATTATTATTATGGCTTGCTATGTCGACATTGAACTTTCGGGAAAGGGGGCATGGGGCCTTCAACTTTGGAAGTGCGAATGCAGCCCTTCACATCTATACTTGAACATACCCCTCTTAATTATAATAACTGAATAATTATTTTTGCTTTTACCTTTATTATAGGTCGGAGTTCAAAAGCACCAGTGGTTGCCTAGTTCAATTGGCCTGGCAAGTCTTCAAGTGACTTTCCTTCTCAGAGTCCTTTAGTTGCGACTTTGACTTGCTTTTTCCATGCCTTGTCTCCCTCAGATAATTATAGTCTCAGAACGAGAAAATGTAACTTGAATAAAAGCAAGATAGCGGAGAGAAAAAATGGAGCTCGGTTGATTCAAGCAGAATCTCTTATATGCTCTTAAACATCAAGAACAACAAACAAAAGAAGCCATCACCTCAAACTCCTGTACATGGGAATCTAAAAGTAGCTTTTTGATGAACACGCACTTATCTTGTCTGCTATTTTCCTTGTTGGGTTTTGTGACCCACCATTTTTGGCTAACATTCTCTACACCACAGTGTCCAACTCCAACTACCATTTTCCTAACAGATACTATCAACTACTATGAGCTTACCTAGCTAGCTAACCACGCGATAATTGCGCACTGGCCCTTCCGGCTCTAGTGGCGTGAGGGTAATCTGGATAGCTGGAGTGGGCGGCGACAGCGACGGCGACGGCGACAGTCCTGAAGTGCTCACCTGGGCGCTGCTGCAACCCACGATCTTCTGGCATGTCTCGATTAGGCAGTGCCTGCAGGTTGGGCATGAGGAGTGAGAGTTGAGCCACTTGTCAATGCACCGGACGTGGAACCCATGGTGGCACTTGGGCAGGATCCGGACCCGGTCATTGGCGGCGAATTCAGAGAGGCAAATTATGCACTCGGTGTCCAGCCCGGGCAGCTTTAAATCCGATGAGTAGTTCACGACTGGGAAGGTCTTCAAGGCCTTCCTCTTCACCCCGGTGTTGGCTAGCCTAGCCGACGCATTATGGCCATTGGTCTCCGAGGACACCAAACTGGAGCACCTTAATGCACACCTAATGATGGAATTCAACCCTAGAGAGCAAATTAGGGCACACAATAGGACCGAGAGGACCATCACAACATTGGAGTCAAAGCTGTTGTCATTAGGAGAGTGAGGTTCTTCATGGGTGCTCCTGACATATGATGGTGGAGTTGCCATGTTTGGTGTTTGGTGAAGATGGCCATGCAGGAGCAGTCTTCTTGAGAAGTACAACTCTTGAAAGAGAGATTCATGGGAAGAGGAAGTAGAAGGAGTCATCTCTTGTTTTGAAAGATATAGAAAAAAAGGAAGAAGAGAGAGTGGATTGATTTGAGCTTTGGGTTGAGAAGGAGATTGGAATTGATTCCTTGGTATTGGGTGCAAGAAGAATGGAGTATATATAGGGGAAAGTGTGAAGAGGGGTTTGAGATTTGCTATTTGGGAGCCATAATCTATTTAATTTTTGACCAAGATATATAATTTGAGAATATTCCGAGGGTTTAGCCCGCACTAGGTTTTTCCTTTTTAATCATTTTGATCTCGTATCAATCTTTATCCATTTAGATCCTCCACTTTGCCTCTTTTGAGGCTTGTAATGGGGCTTTCAAATCTAATCGGGTTCAAGTGCCAACAGGGACCCACTGCCTGAAGAAGGGGGAAGGAACCTTCTCCCTAGCTTAAAAGGCACCGGTTTTTCATTTGTTTATTTATTATTATTTTTTATTTTGGTGGCTAAGAGAAATAATAATAATAATAAAAGCAAGAGTATGCTCATGCCAATTCTCTATTGTTGTTTGGCCAATAATTGCTTCCTTCATGTACGCTAATTCCCAAGGATGCATCTCTTTGCTCAACTTACAATTGTCCATTTTCTTTTTTTTTTTTTTTGGTAAGGAATACAATTGTCCATTTTCAATTGCTAGGAATATGAAGAATGGTTTATAAAACTTATTTATGAAATAATGTGACTTATTCCAGTGAGATATTTGAATATCGAACTATTTTTCAAAAAAATAGTTATAATGATTTGTCACATCACTTTGTAAATTGATTTTTGTGCTTCATGGATGTTGACTTATATGCTTGGGGATTGATTGTAACGTGGAAATGTCGTTATGTTTCCTTAGGCTTCATATTAAGATTTTCCCTTCCTATTAATTCGATACTTAAATATCCTAATAAATAGTTTTGGAATTGACGGCATATTGGATAGATCAAAGATATTTTCTGATGTTTGATGAAAATCTCTCCACGAGGAAATCTCATAGGTCATCATAGTTATCGAGTTGAGGATTACCATCGTAGTTCGATGTGGCTGTGAAGACAACATACTCAAGAAGACGTCATGGAGTAATCAACAACAAAACCCTATTAGAGTGATTCAAATACCTTGGGGGACGAAATTTCCCTATGTCATGTGAATTAGGTTCGTCAATAGATCATGTTTTTGGGTTTGCTGGTGCACAACTATATCGATAGAGGAACCTTACCAAAAAAAAAAAACTATATCGATAGAGGAGAAGTTGACCTAGTCTCACATGGTTGGGGAAAATTGTCCAAAAAATCTTAAACTTATTATAACACGACCAATTTAATTTTAAATATTCTAATTATGTCAATTTAATCATAAACCTCATCCTTTTGGTCAATTTTTGCCGGAATCGATGACGTAGACACGATTCGTCTTATGTGGCATGACCGGCGTTGACGTGGACAATTTTTGCTATTTTTAATTTTTTTTTGTTTTTGCTTTTGTTTCATTTTTTTTCTTTTTTCCTATTTCCTTTCGTTGGTCGCTAGGCCTTGGTGATGGCTAGCAAAGGTCACAGGCCATGAGTGAGGGCTGACGAGGGCTGTGAGGGTCAATGAGGGCCAGGTCGCCCTCGTAGCCTCTGGCAAGGCTAGACCCTTGTGGCCTGGCGAGAACCACTCTCGCCGGATCTGATGAGGGCATCATAGCTCTCGTTGACCACAATGAAAAAAATCAATTTTTTCTATTATTGTAAAAATTTTCCACGTCAGCACCGACATGTCACAAAAGACGATTGATATTTACGTAAGTGATTTCCGAGCGTAATTGGCTGGAAAGATTACACTGGCAAATTATTAAAACGTTTAGGACTAAATTGGTCAAATTAAAAGATTTAGAACTAAATTGATATCAGTACAATAGGTTTAAAAACTTTTTAGGTAATTTTCCTCACATGCTCAAACATGAGATGAAGATTTGTTAAGTATACACGTGAGTGAGAAAAGTCCTATATATTGTAATTGACAAAAGCTTGAGAAACTTTTATCTAATGATTTTTCTTGCAAAAGTATTGAGTATCTTGGAATTGACGAGTTTCAAGTTGATTCTAAGAACCTTCAAGATAGATTACAATTTCTAAAGATTATGCTGGAACGCGAGATGAAGATCTGTTAAATACACAGGTAAGAACCTATTTAAGAAAAGATTACAAGCTCTCACAATTTAGATATATAGTATCCACAAGGTAGGGCAAATATCTTGCCCCATTTAGAACTGCACTGAAAACCTCCACACCCTTCGATATTAGTAACTAGTGGTTTCTCTAGTCATCGAGCTAGTAATCTAGTGATAAAGGAGTCATATTATCATACACTAGGTCATAAGTTCGGGCTATGTTGTTAGTGAGCTTTTGGCCAGATTATGCTTCGGTTATCTGCTGCATTGAGTGCAGAGTGTTTTTTTGGCATCTGGCACGCTGGTGGAGCTACGGTGGCAAACTCGTCAACCATGGATCTGTAGGTTTCGAGTGGATTATTATATAGCTAAGACTCATATCGAACATTATGTAGTGGGTAGAAACTCTTAGTGCAACGTCCAAAGAGGATAATTGTGTTGGTCACCCTTCCTTTCCCCTTTTTTACCAAGTAAAAGAATAAAAACCAGAACTTCCGCGTTGAAAAAGTTAAGTATTAATATATAAATAATTAGCAATATATTCATACAAGTCTATGAAATTTCGTTCAGAAGAAAATAACTTTTAACCTAGGGGTGTGTAACCGGACCGGGTTTACCTAAAAACCGGATCGGCCCACTCGAAAAATAGGTCCGGGTACCAGTTCTTGTTAGAAACGGTTTGGGAACTGGTTCCATTTTTTTGGAACCTGTTAGAACCGGTCCGGTTTCCGGTTTCAAGTAAAAACCGACACGGACCGGTTTTAGAACCGGTTTTAAGATAATGTAAAAAAAAAAAAACCCTAAATGATGATCACGTTACCCTACCTCTTTTCTCTCTTCGCTCTCTCTTCACCGCTCCTTTGTATCACTTCTCTCTTCGCCGCAAGAGCGCAATTACGCAACCGAGTAGGCTCCTCGTTCGCTTCGCTTGTCCGGCTCTCACCGATCCGTGAGTCCTCCGTTTCCTTAGTCTCTCTTCTTCGTCTTTGTTGCAAGGTCAGATGGTTTGGAGCTCGAGCTCCGAATCTGTTCTCGTGTTGGAGAAATGTTCGAGTTCGAGTTTGAGGTTTTGCGTTCGAGTTTTAGGGGTTTTTCGCCGCAGGCTTGGGTTGGTGTAGAAGATTCTCTGAATTTTGATGATCAGTGGAGGAATTGAGGGAAGAGATGCCATTTGATCTTGCGGAATCCGGCTTGTCTGAGTTTTTTTTTTTAAAACTTTTATCTCTTGCTTCTTGGACTTCTGAGTTTGTTTAATGGTAGAATATAAGCGTTGGTTGCATACCTGATTTTAGTGGTTGGCCTCAACTCGAAACTCTATATGTTGCAAGCTCCTTAAAGACAAATGATTTTTGCGTATTTGAGTTGAGAACCCCCTTGAGTTAACCTGATATATTCACCAGGAGTCCCCCTTTGTTCATTCTTGTTGTTCTTTTGGTTTAGATGAAGAACTTAAATTCACTAAAAAGAAATTTCGCCCTTTTATCCAATATAGAAAAGAAAAGAACTCGTGCTTGTTAGCATGCATATCGCTAACATTTTATGCTTGCTGCTTGTAATTTATGAATAGGATGGGAATAATTCGTCACATATCAGTTTCGCATCGTAGACAAGAACATATATTATTTTGCTAGAAAAAAATGAAACCAGAAAAAAGGAAAAAAAAAATAGGTTCTCGAGTAGACCTTGAAACCTGACCGGAAAAACATGGTCGGTTCTAAAACAGGGTCCAGAGAAAACATGATCGGTTTCAGGTTCCAAAAATTAGGAACCGATTATAACATGGTTGGTTTCAGGTTCCAGTTCTGGACCTAACCCACCCTAGAACCAATCACTCCTATTTTAACCTATCTATAATTAGTATTTACACTATTTTCGATATATGCTATGATGAATTGCAAATCCTATATTAAGTCGGTAATTTTTTTTTTGGTATAAATATGTTAATGTCATTAATCATATCAAGTATAGAAATTTAGGAGCATCCCCCCAACATTACAAACACAACTAATTATGCGAGAATATAGAGGTAGGAAGCCTTCACATAGTTGCCAACAAAATATTTGCCTAGGAGGGTCTACAATTCTAGAAAAGTGAAGCCCTACCTCTTACAATTTTACGTATCTTAGCAAAAGAAAAGATGCATCTCAATTGCCTTATTTTGGATACATCTATGGTTGTACTCTATCCAAATACAGTACAAAGTCACCAAGAAGGTTACGTTGAGGAGCCAGGCTTCCAAATTCTTGCCCTTTTTGGCTTTTATCATTCAATGAAGTTCAAAATCCCACCCTCTTGAAGAACGCCGGATACCATTTTGTGTGAGGATACCTCGCCATAAACTCCCAGTCCAGTTACATATAATTGGAATAGCTTGACTTACGGTTGCATAGTGTTGATACCCAAAATTACTCCTGGTGGGAGCGGGCCGATTGCAAGTCACAAAGGACGTAAAACACGACCCACATAGCATGAATCCGGAGAAAGGCCGTGAGTCAGGCCCAGAGGCATTGGAAAGATTTGGAGCAGTTATCGACATGACACGTCATAGAAATGTTGACAGGTTGACAAGTCCAAGATCACGAGCCTTGCACATGACGTCGACAAGTCTAAGATTACGAGCTTTGCATGTGATGTCGATGAGTTTGAGATCATGAATTAAGCACGTGGTGTTACATGGTAAAAACATTCATTTCCACGTGTTAAAAGGTAAAGACATGACCGTGGGCGTGAAGATCAAGGAAGCTAAATAGTGAAACGTGGGAAACAGCAGGAAATAAGGAGACACGTGGAAAAAAATCAGCCATTACGTGATGCCCAAGGAGCGTAAGCAACATCGACAAGTTAGGAAACGGTTAAAGTGCAAAACGCAAGAAAGTGAAAAACAACTTTAAAGGAGAAGTAGTCGATCGACAGTTATCAGGCTACTCTATAAATACTCAAGGATTTTCGACGTAGAGGACTCTCCGAACAAGACAACAGACCTCTTATCTATCTTTATTTTCGGCACAATAGGAGTTGTAATAGTTACAGCTTTTAGATTCCACGTTGTAGATTCAATTTTGGCGCGAGTCTTTATCAGGTCCAGCATTGTTGATTAAATTTCAATGCTGTGCCACCAGTTCAATATCGTCGATTAGATTTTGGCGTTGTGCTTGGAATATAGCTGTTGATTGGATTCCAACCATATTCTCTCAGGTCGCGTCATTGATTAGATTCTGGCATACTTGGAATTGCAATGTTGTGTACCGGTTGTGTCGTTGACTGGATTCCAACATAGTTTGGTCTTGACATTTGCGAGTTGTCATCCTATTGTTAGTATTGTTGAGTTGGGTGTATTATCGAGTTAAGTTGTAAGGCACAAATTGGGCTTAATAGACGCATTTGGCATTCTCTGTCCGAGCTTGACTCAAGACCCTAGTCTCCTCTAATAAAATCCAAAACGCAATGTTCGGTGAAAGATTTTCAACGGGATAAAACCGGCAAAACACATAGCAATGTCCTTTAAAAAATGATGTGACCTATTTTAAATATGGTATTCGAATAAACTGGACATATTTTGAACATCCTATAAGAGTTGGCCACTTCATCTGCTTTTGTACTCCTAATATTATGATAACAAGTTAATATATGCACGACATACTAGCATCGACGACCAAGTTTTTACCCTGTGATGACCATCTTAGCATATTAAAATGACTTCATTATCATATACTTAGGCTTCAATAAGTTAACCCCTTTATAAGCTAATACACAAAACTAACATGATATCATGGATGTAAATTTCATCACTCCTATATTATAATTGTACATTGGGGATCACATTATAAATTAGGTGAATTGATTACATACGGTAATCAAGGCTGCATTCATTTCTCAGAAAATGTGACATTTTTGGAAAATGTTTTCCAAGAAATAATTTTTTAGGAAAATGACACAATTTTCCGACTTTCGGTTTATATCTAAAAAAGACCAAGAAAACATTTTCCGCCATTTGATATGGAAAATTTGATTTGATTTTCCTCAATGCAATACTTTTAATATGTTTTTTATTTTTTAAATTTGATTTTTAAATTTGATTTTTTCTTTTCTTTCTTTTTTTTTTTCCCTTCTTCTCCAGTCTGTCGCTGATCATGACGATGGCTAGTGATAGGCCGGCAAGGCTCGAGCTCGCTTGCCATTGGCTCGTGAGCTCGAGGCCTTGTGAGTCGTAGCAAGCTCACAAGATCTGGCGGGGCTCGAGGCCTCGCGAGCGGCGAGCTTGCTCTCGCCGCGACTCACAAGACTTTGAGCTCACGAGTCGACTTCGTTGAGCTTGCCAGACTACGACTAGCGAGGCAGTTGCGAGGCCCAAGCCTTGCTGTGGCCAATGAATAGCTGAAGAAGATGAAAAAAGAAAAAAGGATAAAAGAAAAGAAATTTATAAAAATATAAAAAGAAAAATAAAAAATAATTAAAAAGTAGAATTTAAAAAAAGAAAGAAAAAAGAAAATAAAAATAAAAATAATTAAATGAATGGTGAAAGATGTTGAGGAAAATTCCTACTGATTTTGAAGTTGACAAAACCTTCTATAAAAATCTGAACTATTTTTTTTGTTTCAGGAATATATATGCGCTGAAATTATTCAGACGCAGAAAGACGCTGAAATTATTCAGACGCTGAAAATATTCAGACGCAGACAAACACTGAAACTATTCAGACGCAGACAGTCGCTGAACTGTTCAGAAGAAGACAAAGACGTAGTAATTCTTCAGAAGCTGAATTCTTCAGAAGAAGACGCAGTAATTCTTCAGAAGCTGAATTCTTCAGAAGAAGACAAAGACGCAGTAATTCTTTAGAAGCAAAAATTCAGAACGAAGAATAACAGCTAGTGATCTGACATGGATTTCACAGAAGGAAAGTTTTGATTTGTTCAATCTTAATCAAATTGATTGAAAATCAAATACTAAGACAAGAATGCTTTACAACGGACAATTCTCTACTTATGGAAACCAAGATTCTGATTGTATGGGCGACCAGAATCAGCGGGATTCAGAATTTATCATCTAACGGCTACTCAATCCTTATTAACAAATCTGTCCAAGGTGTAGATTGGAAGATGATCCTCTGCAAGCTGTCCAACGGCTAGTGTGGATATAGAGGAGTATTTAAGGAGACCACGAGCAGCAGAAGAAGATATAATTCAAGAATCAACAAGTCCAAAGTCTGAGCATACTCCGATCATTTCTCTTGTCTTTCTGAGCTAAAATATTCAGATCTTGAGGGTTACTTTGTAAGAGTGATTGTGTGAGATAGAGAGTCCTATCATACACAAGAGTGATATCACTCAGATTCTGTAAATTCCTCTTGATTACATAGTGAAATCCAGCCAGTAGGCTGTAAGCGTGGAGAGTGGACGTAGGCTTACTATAAGCCGAACCACTATAAACTTGTGTGCAGATTCTCTTCTCCTTATCTCCTTCTTTCCATTCTGCACATCATTCTAACTTGAATCTGAATCTTATTCAGATTTTTCTGTAACTCATTTTATTTCGCATAAATTTTATAGAACTGTTTAGGATCACCTATTCACCCCCCTCTAGGTGACCTTTGCTAGCCACTTCAATTGGTATCAGAGCAGGTTGCTCATTTTTCTGAAGTGTTTTACTTCCGAGCTAACGATCTACATGGCTAGTTATGGTGCTCCAGGACTCATTGAAGGTCAAAGCAACAACAGACCACCATATTTCGATGGCAAGGAATATAATGTTTGGAAGAATAAGATGAAGGCATTCATTAAGTCATGTGATCATATGCAATGGGATGTCATCATCAATGGAGTCAAACCAAAGTCTTCAGAATCAAAAGAAAAGGCAGATGCAAGCAAAGCAGCAGATCCTCCATTATCTCAATCTGAGATAGCCAAAAGAGAAACTTCAGATTCAAAAGCAATTTATTCTCTCTATTGTGCCTTATCTCCTGTTGAATATAAAAAAATTTCTGCTTGTGATTTTGCTAAGGAAATCTGGGATACTCTCTATATTACTTATGAAGGAACATATCGAGCCAAGGAAACTCAAATCAATATCTTGCTTGGTCAATATGAATCCTTCAAAATGAAGCCTGGAGAATTAATTGCTGATTTCTATGGCAGGTTTACTGACATAGTAAACGGTCTTGCTTATCAAGGACAACCAGTCCCAGATGCATTGAAGGTCAACAAACTTCTGAGAGGACTGACAGATCAGTGGGATAACATCAAAACATCTCTTCGTGAGACTCAAAGGATCAAGCCTTTATCAGTGAATGAGTTGATTGGAACTCTTCAATCATATGAGACTGAGAAACGAAATGAAGAGATTGAAACCAGAGGTAATAAGTCAATTGCTTTAAAAACTAACATTGATTCTGATGCAGATTCTGAAGATGAAAATGTTGATGATGAGGAACTAGCTCTCTTCATAAAGAAGTACAAAAGGATGAAAATCAGAGGAAGAAACCTCAAAGGGAAGAAACCTTTTGAAAATAAGAAGCCTATCGATGAGACAGAGAGATCAAAGGAAATAATATGCTTTCACTGTAGGAAACGTGGACATATCAAGCCTAACTGTCCACTTCTAAAAAAGAAGACAAAATTTGAGAAAGCAAAGAAGGCCTTAAAAGCAGAAACTTGGAGTGACACAGAGTGCGAAGATAGTGATGAAGATATCTCAAATTTCTGTCTAATGGCAAAGACAGATTCAGACTCAGACTCTGATTTTGACCCCAAAGTGGAAATCGAGGTAAGACCTTCTGAAATGTCCTTTGAAGTATCAAATTATATTGATGATTTATGCTTTGAATTCAAGACTGCTCTTAAAAGAATCTCTTCTCTAAAAAGGGAAAATTCTTCACTAAGGCAACGGGATATTTCTCAAAAGGAGAAAATCGATTTCCTTCAAAAAGAATTTCATCAAATCAAGGAAAATCGAGATTTTCTTTCCAAAGAAAATACTGTTTTGAAAAAGAAAATTTCAGAAATTACTTCCAAGTTTTCAAAAGGTTCAGAAACCTTGAAGCATATCCTTTCCATTCAAATTCCTTACTATAACAAATCTGGTCTTGGATTTGTAAAGGAAAGTGACAGCTTGATTGATTTTCCAAAAGTCAAGGAGAGATTAAGACAAAGACCTCCTAGACAAGTTTATAAAAACCATTTCAAAAGGAATTTGGTAAAACCTGTTGGCCGAAGTGCACTCAAGTGCTCAAACTGTGGAGATCCACAACATTTTGAGAATGAATGTCCTAAGGTCTGGAGACCTATTCGAAGAGATTTTGTTAAGACAGCCTATACTAATGCTCTAGGACCCAAACAAGTTTGGGTACCAAAGAAAACTTGAAATGTTGTATTTCTTGCAGGTTACCAGAAAGAGAAAAAGGAAGTGGTATCTAGACAGTGGATGCTCCAGACATATGACAGGTGATTCAAGCTTATTCGCTAATCTTCAAAATCTGAAGGGTGGAAAAGTTTCCTTTGGAGGAAATACCAAAGGACAAATCATTGGCAAAGGAACAGTTGATATTGGAGGACTTAGAATCAATGACGTTTCATTGGTAAAAGGACTCAACTACAATTTGATTAGCATAAGCCAGCTTTGTGATACAGGTTTCAGAATCAACTTTCAAGAAGACACATGCTCAGGAACAAGCAAAGACTCTTCTCAAACATTCACAAGAAGAAGGCATGGCAATATTTATCTTCTGGATGTTCATCCAAACTCCAATCATTGCTTAATCTCAATCAAAGAGGATGAAGATCTTTGGCACAGAAGGTTGGGACATATCAGTATGAAACAAATCTCAAAAATCTCAAACAAGAAACTGGTTCGAGGTTTGCCAGATTTGAAATACAGAAAGACAGACTTATGCAATGCCTGCATACTAGGAAAACAAGTAAGAAGTTCTTTCAAATCTATACATCATGTTTCTACTAACCGTGCTCTGCAGCTTCTTCACATGGACCTGTTTGGACCAACCAGAACACAAAGTATTGGTGGTAAGAAATATTATTTAGTTATTGTTGATGACTTCACAAGATTTTCATGGGTGTTCTTTCTTGCACATAAAAATGAGGCTTTTTCATACTTTTCAAAATTTGCAAAAAGAGTTCAAAATTGATCATGGGGGAGAATTTCAAAATCAAAGTTTTTCAGACTTTTGTGAGGAAAATGGCTTTCAACATAATTTTTCTACTCCATACACACCAGAACAAAATGGTGTTGTGGAAAGGAAAAATCGTTCTTTGCAAGAAATGGCAAGAATCCTTTTGATTGAAAGCAAAGTTCCTTTTCATTTCTGGGCAGATGCAGTTTTTACAGCATGTTATATTATCAACAGAATTTTTCTCAGACCCATTCTTGAGAAAACCCCCTATGAGCTTTACAAAGGTAGAAAGCCCAGTATTTCATATTTTCGAGTGTTTGGATGTAAATGCTTTATTCTTAAGAATCCAAATGATCGTCCTGGAAAGTTTGATGAGAAAGCAGATGAAGGATTCTTCCTTGGATACTCCACAACAAGCAAAGCCTACAGAGTTTTCAACAAGAATTCTCAGACTGTGGAAGAAACAATGAATGTGAAGTTTGAAGAAAATATTCAAACTCACAAAGATGAAACTGAATCATCTCCCCACGTTCAAGTATCATCAGAGGGTCATCTTGAATCTCAAAAGATCGAAGATTCTATGGAAGAAGGAAAAGAAGACAATATACAGACTCAACCAGAAAATTTAGAGTCTGCAGATATTCAGAAGGAAAGATTTGACAAGAACTGGAAACATAAATCCAGTCATCCGAAAAACCTCATCATTGGAGAAATAGAGGATGGTATCAAGACAAGATCCAAACAAAAGGAGAATATCAGCAACTTGGCATTGATATCTGAAATAGAACCAAAAGATGTTGAAGAAGCTTTATCAGATGAAAGCTGGATAGAAGCTATGCAAGAGGAACTTCAGCAGTTCAGAATCAATGAAGTCTGGGAGCTTGTGCCAAGACCCAAAAACCATCCAGTAATTGGAACAAAATGGGTATTCAGAAACAAACTGGATGACAAAGGGAAGGTTACAAGAAACAAGGCAAGACTGGTTGCAAAAGGCTATTCTCAAGAAGAAGGCATTGACTATGATGAAACATATGCACCAGTTGCAAGGTTAGAAGCCATTCGGCTATTATTAGCTTATGCTTGTTTCCATAACTTTAAACTTTTTCAGATGGACGTGAAAAGTGCCTTCTTGAATGGATACATCAAAGAGGAAGTATATGTGGAACAACCACCTGGTTTTGAAGAACCAAGAAAGACTAATTGTGTTTTCAGACTCAAAAAGGCTCTTTACGGTCTGAAACAGGCACCCAGAGCTTGGTACGAAAGGTTAAGTAATTTCCTTCTGCAAAATGATTTCACAAAAGGTAAGGTAGATACAACTCTATTTGTTAAGAGAAAGGATAAGGATTTTCTACTTGTTCAAATCTATGTAGATGATATTATCTTTGGATCTTCTAACGAATTACTTTGTAAGGATTTCTCTAAGAATATGCAGAACGAGTTCGAGATGAGCATGATGGGAGAACTAACATTCTTTCTTGGCTTACAAGTGAAACAAATGAAAAATGGTACTTTCTTTTGCCAAGAGAAATATGCCAAGGAGATAGTCAAGAAGTTTGGACTGCAAAATTGCAAGAAGACAGACACTCCAATGTCTCAAACATCCAAGCTAGACAAAGATGTAAATGGTAAAAAGGTTGATCAGAAGGTATATAGAAGTATGATAGGTTCTCTATTATATCTTACTGCATCTAGACCTGACATACTCTTTAGCGTCTGTATGTGTGCGAGATTTCAGTCAGATCCAAAGGAATCGCATCTCTCTGCAGTAAAAAGGATAATCAAA
This sequence comes from Syzygium jambos, assembly GCA_031216235.1. Classification (NCBI taxonomy): domain Eukaryota; kingdom Viridiplantae; phylum Streptophyta; class Magnoliopsida; order Myrtales; family Myrtaceae; genus Syzygium; species Syzygium jambos. Next base: position 6,343,640 of record CM062228.1, read on the forward strand.
TACATTGGAACTTATCCAAAGCTAGGACTTTGGTATTCCAAAGATTCAGATTTTATTCTTACTGGTTATTCAGATGCTGACTTAGCTGGATGTAAAGTGGACAGGAAAAGCACAACAGGTACATGCCAACTGCTTGGAAATATGCTAGTATCCTGGTATTCAAAGAAGCAGAATACAGTCACACTGTCAACAGCAGAAGCAGAATATGTAGCCTTAGGAAGTTGCTGTGCACAGATTCTGTGGATGAAGCAGTAATTGCGAGATTTTGCTGTTGAAGACTCAAATGTTGCAATCAAATGTGACAATACCAGTGCTATTAATCTCACTAAGAATCCCATTCTTCATTCTCGAGCCAAGCATATTGAGATCAAACATCATTTCATTAGAGATCATGTTCAAAATGGTGATGTGAATGTTCAACATATTGATATTAAGAATCAATTAGCTGATATATTCACAAAACCCCTTGATAAATCTTCGTTTGAATATATTAGAAATGAACTGTGCATTACTTATCCTCTGTGAAGTGTTTGACAAACAGGAATATTTTTCAGACTCAAGTGATCTCGGTCTGAACATTTCTCAGACTCTCAAGAAAGGTACGTACATAGTTTAAATTTTGGCGGGAATATTTTTGGCAGGATATCTTCACATTTGTTATATTTGGAAGTAAATCAGGTACGTATCCTAATTTATTTGGGAAACTGCATTTAGAATATTATCTTGACCTAATACTGATCTTTTATGCTTTAGAAAATCTATTTCCTTCCTATCTTACTTTGACCTATTTTTACCTTCTAAAAATAATCTTTTATTCCTAAAACCCGTCCTTCACCTTTATAAACCTTTTCGACTCTTTTCAAAACCCTCATCAATACGTTTTTCTGCTCAATCGTTTCCGAGACTCAGAGACCCTCCTCGTCTTCATTCCTCCGAAAGATCAGAACTTTTTGTCCTAGAAGGAATCATAATGCCTTTCAAGAGAAGATCGTCACGAATTTTGAATCAGGAGTCTAAGTCTACTGCAACACCAGAGGTTATGGACATCTCAGACACGGAATCGGAACAACCTGGAGAACCCAGTCAAGCGACACCACCTCCTCGTTCGTCATCACCCAAATCGTCGGGTAAAACAGACTTCAAATTCAGCAACATTAAACTTGTGTGGAAAAATTATCAAAGATTGAAGAGAGGTAATGCTTCCTCTTCGGCTCTTCTAAAATGTCTCAAGGACAATCACCTTCGTTCTGAAGTTCATCTTGCTCAAGAGTATTCTGAGTTTATTGCTAGAACTAATCAAACCCCTGCCAGCACGACCCCACAAATGCCTCTTTCCAGAGAGGGGAAAGAAAAGGTCGGAGAAACATCCACTCTGTCGGCAAAGAAATCAGTAAGCCCTAAATCTTCGTCAAAGTTTGTGGTTCCTGAAGATGATGCTCGGCTCTTTGAGCTCTTTGAAATGAAAGTGGGCATAGCATCTGGACTGTCAGGAACTGGTAGATTATTTAGAAGCAATGAACATCAAGTCTGTTATAAATTGTTCCTTGCTCGAGGAATCATGAACCACAGAACTGTGGATTTCTATTACCTGGAGAAGATTGGACTTTCAATACAGCACCTTTTTGAAAAGATAGGCATTGGTGAATTCTGCCTTCAAGCTGCAGATGTTTATGCTGAATTAACCGCATATTTTTATTCCAATTTTTCCATTCTGTCGCCCAACTGGCTCCAGTTTACTGTGGGTGACAAGAAATTTGATCTTAGGGCGAATGACTTGGCCAGAATAATTGGAGCGAAACACTCACAGTTTACTCCTCTGACAGTAAGTCTTGAAGATGCGTTCAAAGTTGTTTCTGAAAATCCACACTTTGATCAAGGATCAAAGCGGCACCTTTCTTACTCTGACTTGTCGAGAAGATCAGTGATTCTGCACAAAGTCATCATCAACTGCTTGAAGCCTAAGGCAGCCTCCAAAACTGACCTCTCAAAATCAGAAATCAAGCTCATTTGGGCTATCTTGACAGGTCAATCCTTTTCTCTTCCTCACATCATAATATTCCATATGTACAGAGCATTACATAAGGATAAGGGACAATTGCCATATGGTGCCTTAATCACTCGAATCTTCATGTTCCTGAAAATATCGATTCCTGATGAATTACGCCAGAATCTTATTCCTTGTATGTTTGTGGGAGAAAGAATGCTCTCCAAAATGAAACAATTTGATGATGTAAGGGAAAGAACAAAAGGAAAAGAGGCTTAGAAGTCTGAATCTAAATCTGCTGAGAAGTCTAGTGTCAGAAAGACAGTTCAGAGAAAGGAAGCAGAGTCAGCGAGTAAAAAGAAAGAATCTCTAGTTTCACTAAGGGTGTACAAGAAAAGAAAAACTCTTCTGCCTGACGAAAGTAATGAAGCAGAAGCAGAACACCTTAATACAGGAAGTGCAAGTGCTCCAGAACATGTTCCTAATTTCTCAGAACCAACTTCTACAGATCATGTTTCTGAACAACAAGCACCTGTTCAGGGGGAGTTTCCACAGGAAGAAACCAGGGAGTTCGAACAGCCTGAGCGAGATAATGTCCAAGAACAGTCTTCCAACAGTCAGAACATCCTCTTACTTCTGCTTGAAATCAAAGACAAACAGACTGCACTGGAACTAGAAGTAAAGAATCTGCAGAACATTGTTGAGGAAAACAACCACTCTTAACGACTTCAAGCAGCTGCAGACAAAGCAGAACTGGAGAAGGCAGTGGGTCAATGCAGTTCGAGGATTGAGGAGGCTGTCTCGATTTTGGAAAATTTTCAACTGATTCGTACTCCTTCAAAAAATTAGCCTATTTTTCTTTACAAACATTTCTCTTCCAGTTGTATATCTTTCAGTTGGTCTGTAATATTACTAATATTTCTTGTTAGACTGATTGATTACTTAATATATGCCTTATTATTTTTTTTTGCTGATGACAAAAAGGGGGAGAAATTATGCAGATTTAACATGTAGGATCATACGAAGAAAACAAAGACACAGATATCAACTGAGTTTGCTCTTTCATTTTCTATCTGTGATTCATACTCTAAATATACTTCAAATCTATATTGATTCGATCTGCAGGAAAGTTTTGTCACCATCAAAAAGGGGGAGATTGTTGAGGAAAATTCCTACTGATTTTGAAGTTGACAAAACCTTCTATAAAAATCTGAACTATTTTTTTGTTTCAGGAATATATATGCGCTGAAATTATTCAGACGCAGAAAGACGCTGAAATTATTCAGACGCTGAAAATATTCAGACGCAGACAAACACTGAAACTATTCAGACGCAGACAGTCGCTGAACTGTTCAGAAGAAGACAAAGACGTAGTAATTCTTCAGAAGCTGAATTCTTCAGAAGAAGACGCAGTAATTCTTCAGAAGCTGAATTCTTCAGAAGAAGACAAAGACGCAGTAATTCTTTAGAAGCAAAAATTCAGAACGAAGAATAACAGCTAGTGATCTGACATGGATTTCACAGAAGGAAAGTTTTGATTTGTTCAATCTTAATCAAATTGATTGACAATCAAATACTAAGACAAGAATGCTTTACAACGGACAATTCTCTACTTATGGAAACCAAGATTCTGATTGTATGGGCGACCAGAATCAGCGGGATTCAGAATTTATCATCTAACGGCTACTCAATCCTTATTAACAAATCTGTCCAAGGTGTAGATTGGAAGATGATCCTCTGCAAGCTGTCCAACGGCTAGTGTGGATATAGAGGAGTATTTAAGGAGACCACGAGCAGCAGAAGAAGATATAATTCAAGAATCAACAAGTCCAAAGTCTGAGCATACTCCGATCATTTCTCTTGTCTTTCTGAGCTAAAATATTCAGATCTTGAGGGTTACTTTGTAAGAGTGATTGTGTGAGATAGAGAGTCCTATCATACACAAGAGTGATATCACTCAGATTCTGTAAATTCCTCTTGATTACATAGTGAAATCCAGCCAGTAGGCTGTAAGCGTGGAGAGTGGACGTAGGCTTACTATAAGCCGAACCACTATAAACTTGTGTGCAGATTCTCTTCTCCTTATCTCCTTCTTTCCATTCTGCACATCATTCTAACTTGAATTTGAATCTTATTCAGATTTTTCTGTAACTCATTTTATTTCCGCATAAATTTTATAGAACTGTTTAGGATCACCTATTCACCCCCCTCTAGGTGACCTTTGCTAGCCACTTCAAAAGAAAGAGGAAGGAAAGAGAAAATCATTTTCTCCACTTTTGAAGGTGTTTTCTCCATTGATGAAAAACGTTTTATTTGACTTGTTTATTTTTCGTGAACTGACCACCAGAAAATCCGGAAAACATTTCCTAAAAGTTATTTTCTGCTAAACGAATAGAGTCTAAGACTTTTAAGAGAGAATGAAATCCCTCTTAAAATATTTAACTAATTAACCATAATAGTAATTAACAAGACCATATTTGTCTTGCACTCGGGGTGAGGGCACCCATATGCTGATGCAAATAGATCACGTTTTTTTTTCCCTATAAAAGAAATTCACAAAAAATTCACTAGTTGATGGGAAGTAGTGGATTCAGACACATCCGAGGTTACTGTTCAGTTGGATGAAGATGCATATTGCCTTGGAAATCAACATAGGACTAGCAAGTTGATTAGTTTTTCCTATCCCAACTAGGACACTCCTTTCCACATCAAGCAGAGTCGGAGATTCATAATGAAAAGTGCAAAGCTCGTATCCCTATCTACTCTCGAACAAGAGAGATCCTCATGTCATTGACCCAATTTTAGATCTAATTTGATCGATATTGTACCATTTATCGCTAGCGCTTGTTCCGAAGCTTTAGCAAATGCTAGCTAATACTAAATGTATAGGTCGATTGTACCAGATGCAGCTAGATACTATAGGCGTTGCATAGAATTTTTCTCCTAGTTTGCATTAGTTTTCTTGATACTTTGGGGTCTTTATTCTGATTAATTAAGGAAATGACCATCCCCAAATATTTGGAAACCCAACTCGAAATCGTCTCCGATTACCAATTGCATGTGATGATTGTCCATTTACGTAATTAACTAAAATATTCACGTCGCTTGACAATGCAGTTTATATGCTTTTTATATATATGTGATCTCCATTCACTTATTAATTTAAGCATTTGGGTCGGATTCTTTAACATGATATCAGAGGTAGGTTCCGCCCTTTTCGCTTGTGCAATAGTCAAATTCCATGTACTACTTTTCATCTGGTTTGCAAATGAAAGTGAGCATTGAAATATCCCATATCGCTTGACAATTGAATTTATATGCTTTTTATATACATGTTTCCACCCAAGCTCCATGTTCAGCTTGGATTTTAAACTCGATTACCAAAGTGCCCATAGATGAAATGATTTAAGCGAACTCCGACGGTAACTCGATTCACCAATCCCACTACTCAGGCTAGACTTGAGCAAAAAAAATACAAACAATCAAGCTGCGGTCAGGTGATCCGCAAGTGTAGTTTACTTGTAACGTAGACTCCTTCTCGCATCTCTACATAAGTTCTCTTACTTTGATTATTAACATTTGAACCCAAAATTCGAGCAACCTTCGGTGGTAAAACGTTGTAGATCGATCTTTTGTTTTTCCTCTTTTCTTTTTATCAAGATTTCTTTTTCTGAACAACGATGAATCAGAAGCTCACGAAAGCAAATGGCTCTAAAAAGTGATTTGAGGATAACTAATTCTAATTAAGAAAGTGAATCCCTTCAATGTCCTCATCGGGCGCTCAACTGTAAGCCATGAGGTTGCAAGTCTCTAGCTGTAGCTGCCTGCCTCTCTTCTTCCATCATGCTTGAAGTTGTCCCATTAATTTACATCTTATCTTTATTCAAACTCCAATTTATTCGATTTTTTTTCGTACGATGTAGAATCCGGCACTTGAACCAAATGAATAGATCACAAGTAGATCCGATTATTAAAAGGTCCCAAATCCAACCCATGCACAACTTGCTTGATTTGCAACGTGTGATTATAACGATAGAACCTGTGTTATCTTTGTGCGGCTCTCAATCACAGACAGAATCTCTTAGGATTATTTTGAGAGAAAAGAGAAATCTTGGCTCGCAATTATTAAAGTCAAATTGTAGTTATTAAAGGGTTGATTTGAGTTGATTTGTTCTTTCTTGCCGCTAAGTCATGCATTTAGAGTCCTCCATGCAAACAGAAGATAGTTAATTAACACAAAAAATTAAAGTGGCGGAAATGGATATGATTGATTATGAGAAAAAGTTGCTGAGTACAGTCAGTACATCATGTGGGGGATACTTGTTTAATAAATATAATGAATTTTTTTTATTTAAGGAAATCAAAGATAGGCTAAGCTTAGAGGCATGCTGTTTTTCTCAATTAAAAATGAAGAAATGGTTAATTTGTTAACTACCACAGAAGTAGCGCTACTTGGATGCATATCTACTTTTGGGCTGGAATTCGGTAGGAACCATCCATCTTGTTGCTAACAAGGGGACCACAAAAGGGAGAGAGATTGATCCATTTGTTTGGAGATTTTGTTAAATCTAATGTGAAGCACACGTGTTATTGCTTAACTGGGTTAGCTTTTTGTGCACTTATCAATTAGTTACAGCTACTTGGAAGATTTGTCATCCTGATTCGATGGCATTTTCATCAGTGAAAGTGACCCCAGCCAATAAGGAGAAATTTAGCCAAAGAAAGGGAACGAAAGTTGAGAGCCATGGGAAGTTTTTGGTGAAACTCTTGAGCTAGGGTTTCTCTCTTAAGCCTATACATTCTGCTTCAAAAGACTTGCAGAAATAGAAGACGACTGATTTGGCTCAAAACACATTTTTCCTGTTGGGTGTTAAAATGGGAAAATTACATTCCCATCTTGGTATTTCAATCCTCTATAAAAAGCTTAGAAAAAGTTAGCATATTTCAATTAAAGATTTGTTGACGCCAAAAATGACCAACTTTTAATTATTATTGACAAGTGATAGATTTAATCGATCAAAGGAGAGTTTAGTGAAAACAAAATGTCATCAATGAATAAATACTCGACAATACAAAAAGTGAAAGTTATCGATAAGAGCATTTATCAAGATTTAAGAAATTGATTGATAGCCAAATCGATACAAAACATAACTGCTGGGCGGTTATGTTTATTGCCGCTATTTTAAGATTTTTATAACTTATTATAGATAAGTGTTGCTAGATAGTATGAGATTGTGTAACTTCTTGAAATTAACAGTAGGCTTAAGAAGTTATTTATTTATTTATTCAAATTTAATAACCGTCATATGTAATCGTCTATAGAAGGTTGTATATATGCCAGGTGTATTCATCGTAATGGATCCCTCAATCAATTAAAGCACTCAACGTTTTTTTTTTCAAATTTATCTTTCATCTTTACTTTTCTGCATTTTACGTTACTGGCAACGATTGTTCTTATTGTTGTACTTTAAAATTCCTTATCATTTACTTTCTCGTCCAAAATCAACAAAGGACTCTTTGAAACTTTTGTCAATTCATATTGATCCATCCATATTCTTAAAGGATATTTCATCAATTTTGGTGAAATATCTTCTTGGCACACCTGGTGGTACGCATTTTGTTGATTTGAGGAAGCTACGATGACAAGCACCAGAAATTAACAAGAGTTCGACAATGCTGTCGACAACAACAATCCAAATCCACAAACTAGTAATGAAGATGCTGCACATTTCGAATCTTTAGCTGCGCGAGAGCGGTTGAAGGAAATCGATGCGAATAACTTGATCTTTCAAGGTATTTTATTGAACATCGGTTAAGAGATGTTTCTCCAAATTTCAATATGGCGTCAACTGTGAGAAGATTGCTTGAAGAGTAGAAGAATGACGTCACCCGCTCCATTGTAAGTCACATCTTAGATATGATCAAACCAATGATCATCAATGCTGCGAATGATGCCCTATCTAGGCGAGGATCATCCAATGAACCACTACCACTCGAAGCAAACCAATGGTTGCAGGATATGTTCCTAGTCTCTTTCCATTTATTGATATTAATAATTTTGGTTAGAGTAAACCCCCTATAAGAAAATGCAAAGGCCCGAGTCGTTTGATAAAGGCCAGGATAATAGAAATAATCAAATTAATGCTGGTCAAGATAATCGAAATGAAATTAACAATTTGGTAAATCATAAGGGTTTGACAAAAGGGACCAATGCCAAATGTTAAAAAATATAAGGCCAACTGTTGTATCTGTGCTGATTAAAGCTAACATAGATAATCCGGCAATACCAACATTACCTCATGGGGGGCAAGATGGCAAACTAAATCCACAATTGAGCCCATCACAGTTTGCCGAAGAAGTTCAACAACAATTGGGGCCAAACGGGGGTGATATCATACCTGTTTATAGGAAACCACATTCTGAATGAGTCTATAATCATCTTTTTTCAAGAGTCTTTAATTGTCATTTTTACAGGTGAAGATGAACAATCAACCATTGAACACATTAGTTGATTTATAGCTCAATGTGGGGATGCATAGACAAAAGAGTTTTTAAACTTAGGTTATTTCCTTTGTTTATGTCGAAAACCGCTTTCACTTGATACACTAACTTACCACCCTATTCAGTTGGTAATTGGACTAAGATGGTAAAACTATTTCGTTCTCAATTTTATAGACTGATACCTAATGTTTCGTTTGTTGATTTAGCTAAACGTTACCAATTCAATAACGAGCCAGTTGTACAGTTTATTTCTCAATTCAAGAAGGCCATATATAGATGCCTTACTTCACTCTAAAAAAAAGAGTTCACAAATCTGTCTTTCAATGGATTGAAATTCAATTATAGTGAAAAGTTCAAAAGGCAAGACTTTGTGGATTTATTTTAATAGGTAACGAGAATGTCAAAACATGAGCAATTGCTAAAAGAAAAAAAAAAAAGAAAAGGCCACATGAATACTTTACACCAAATGTGACTTTAACGGAAAATTGTGAGTCAGAGTATGAATCTAACCTAGATGAAATTGTTGATATAGCTGTGGCAAAAATGGTCTCGACAAGCCTTATGTTTGTTGATCCTTAAAGCCTGCACAAAAAAAAAGAAAAAAAAGAAACAACAATGGCTAGGGTTAAAGACACTCATGCTTACTCGTTTGAATTAATTTTGAAAGATGGCTTAATTCAATTAACTAAAGACCAAGTAATTCCAAGTGCAGAAGATTTAGTAAACAAAAAATATTGCAAGTTGCAGCTTTCATGGAGCCATGACACTGTTAATGTGTTGTTTTGAAGAAAACCATTGAGGAGGCCATTCAACAGGGAAAGAAATAAATTTTCCAAATGATTGATTGCTCTTGATAATTAATTAAAAAGAATCGAATTATTGATGAATCATTCAATTCTTTTAATAGAGATTATTTGTTGACAAACCCAAAAATAATGAACTTTTGGTTATTATCAACAAGTGATAGACTTCATCAATGATAATAGAGTTTGGTGAAAAAAAAAAGTCATAAATGAATTGCACAATCGCCAACACACAATGTGAAAGTTATTGATGTGAGACTTCATCAAGACTTACGAAGTTGATCAATAAAGTTATTGAAAGTGAGCAATCAACACTAAAACATAACTATTAAATGGTTATGTTTATTACCGCTATTTTAGGATTTTTATAAATTATTGTAGAAAAGTATTGATAGATAATATGAGACCGTGCAACTTCTTGTATAGCCAATAGGATCGGGAACTTATTTCTTTATTCAAATTATAGTAACCTTTGTATCTAACCGTCCATAGAGGGTTATAAGTACCAAAAGTGCACTAATTGTAAAGGGACCCCCTAATCAATCAAAGAATTCAACGTCCTTTTGCAATTTATTTTTAGTTTCCTACATTTTACATCATTGGCCACGATTGTTCCTAGTTATGTACTTTTAAATTTATTTAATTACTTTCCTGTCCGAAATCAACAAAGGACCATTACAACTTTTGCCAATTCATATCGATCCATCCATATTTCTCGAAGGATATTTCATCATTTTTGGTGACACAAGATTATTATAATGTTTTAATCAATTAACCTCTAATGGGAGATGCTAGAGGAATTGCAATTACCTTTAATGTTATTCATTTGGTTCGTTATTTTTCCTAGGTTTTGGCCCGTGCGTCACTGGATCTATATTCATTTGGTATGGTTATTGATAAGATATGTGATACTTATTTTTTTTTGGACGTATGTGATACTCATTTTGTTATGGTTATTGATAAGAGATCAAACATACTTCGTGGATTATATTCTATATCTTTAGAGTGAGTTCATTGTTTATATGCCATCCTTACACTTATTCTAGATATACCAAAGGATTCTGGCCATATTATTGACAAACTTATTATCAATGTCATGCCCCGCACCCTACGGCACGCAACATCCCTGCCGTGGTCGATTCAAGTACGACGTCCCAGGACGCGTCGTTGACCCATCGCCCAACACAAAGAGTCAAGCACACGCGGAAGCAACATAAACACCCGTACCATTTAAACACATGACCTAGGATAGCACGAACAACAAACACCAATATGAATATACACTTGCATTAACAGGGAGAACATATACAATATCCATTTACACCAAAATATACACCACCAATAAAAAACGGGTCAACGGCCACTACTAGCAAAAAGGGGTAAGTGGCCTGGGCAATCAGGGGTACTAAAACTAGGTGGGGCTCCGGCCAAAAAGGTACTGGCCCGACCTATCTAAGACTAAATTTAGAGTCAACACTACAAAACCCAGTCTGGGTCGGATCCCGAGGACTCAGAGGAACTGTTAGACAGCTTGACCTCAGAGTCTAGGGAATCCAGCTCGGACTCGGCCTCTGCTGGCTCCTCCTCGGAATCCATCTCCTTAGGCTCGCCCTCTTGCTCAGGGTCTTGCTCCATAGGCTCCAGCTCCTCGTTCAACTCCATCGGCTCCGGATCAGAGTCCCAATCCATCGACTCCTCGTCCATAGGGTCTAGCTTGTCCATTTCCCAGACAACAGGTCCATGTCCGGCGTTGGCACTAGAACTCTCCTCGGACGTGTACTCGGGACTCGCCAGGTCTCCAACCTGATACTGGAGATCTACCTCTCCTAGCCCGTTGAGCGGGACATCAAAAGTCCTGAGGGGCCCAAAAGTCTCAGAATAGTCTCTAAACAACCAAGTTATATACTTATGGGCCTGGAATTGCTGCGTACCCACGTCGACCAATATCGTGGTGAAATGCCTAATATATGTATCTCCGTTCCCTACGGGGTACTCGGTCACATCCCGGTTTATCCGAGACGGAATCCCAAAACGAATAGGTACCTCAGACATCTTCAAGGCCAGGGGTTTGAAAAGTTGGGTTTGAACAACAATGAGAACGAATCTCGACGAGTAAAACCCTCTAAACCTAAACTAGGCTAACATGCACCTCCTGATAGGCAAACAATCACATGAACATATCAAAATCAATTGACCTAGGCCCTCGGGCCCAGATTGAGCACACAAATGACCCTGCAGGTTAGGCATATAATAATCACAATAATGGTACATAAACGACAGGCTTAGTCATACGTACGCCATGCATATGCTCATGCTCATTAATGCCTGCATTACACACGAGTCACCGACACTCACATGCTTGCACACTTGCCAATGTACTCTTGCACACGTATGCCACTAATGCGTTCATGCTCATGATTCGGCTTAATAATGCACATTGGCACACTACTCAATTTCTCATTAAAAGCTCGACCCGCATAAGACGCATCAGGTCTGACCCGTGTAAAATGTATCAGGTCTATATCAAATCCAACACTTCCCAGCCCACGTAAAACGCATCAGGCCCAGTGTCTCTAGCCCGCGTAAAACACATCAGGCGCAACACCGATCTCCTTATACTGACCAAAACTCGCGTAAAACGCATCAGGCTGGCCGTCCTCCGACAATCCGGGTATCGTCCCGCGTAAAACACATCAGGACGGGTTCAATACCTCGCGTAACACGCATCAGGGCTTTATGTGATCACATGTACACACAGTCAATTTTATCTGAACCCCGCGTAACACGCATTTAGGGCAATTAGGTGATCACATGCTCATGTTAAGCACACATACTCGCACAATTCTCATATCATGCCAATGCTCAGCATACGAAATGCGTGGCCATGCAATCCGGCGCTCGGGCAAGAATATGGTGTACAATGAGCATCCAATCCCATTATAGGCACATAATCGAATCGCGCCAAGTCATGCTTAATAAATGCCACTACGTGCCCTAGTAACAATTCGACATGCTCAATTTAATCAATTCAATGCAACCTTGCATAGCACAATATCGGTACTCATATTTCACATACTTAATCAATGGAATCCACGACAATTATTGGCCAATCACACTCCACATCAATCGGCCACACAATTACACGGCATGGCATGATAAAATTGATCACCAATGAGCACAAATCAGCCACTACATTGATCAAATAAGGCATGCTCGGGAATTCGCGATTAAATCCCAATTGACCGATCTTAGTCCAATTAATTCCCGATATGGACAGCCACTTACCCGGTCATTCTAGGCCACTAAATCTCCACATAATCAGCCATATAATCCACCAAAAGCTATCACATAGGCAGCCACAATATCCAGCCACTAACTACCCCTAAATCACTCTAATTTAACCCCTAAATTAACCTAAACCCATCTAGAAATGCTTAATTGGCCTAATTAGGGTTTAAGGATTAATACTTACCTAAATTCCTAAGCTCCTAACTAAGCTGAATAGGTGGGGGAGAATGGGCGGCCCGAGCTGGTTCCACGGCGGCGCGAGCGGTGACGGCTTGCGGACGGCGGTCCATGGCGGGGGCTGCTCACGCGAGAGGGAAAGGGAGAGAGAGAGAGAGAGAGAGAGAGAGAGAGAGAGAGAGAGAGAGAGAGAGAGAGAGAGAGAGAGAGAGAGAGAGAGAGAGAGAGAGGATGGGACGGCTGGATGGTGGTGGTGCAAGGTGTGGAACGGCGGCACCGGCGAGCGGCGGCGATGCTCCGGCGAGGGGCCTCACGCGGCCGAGAGGGGGAGAGGGAGAGGATCGGCGAGACAGGGGGAGGAGAGGGGAGAGTGGCCAGCTGGTGAGGTAAGGAATGAGAGGAGAGAGAGAGAAATGAGAGTGTATAGGCTTGAGGAAGATAGTGGGGTGGTTGACCAAACACCTAAAAATGATCATCTCGCCCTCATCATCAATGGCTAGGATCAAGTCTAACTAAAATATCTAGGGGCAATCTAAACCAAAATTTTCGGCAAGGAGAGGGCTGAATATGACCATAATATCCTCCAATTAATCTCCAAAATTCGGAATCCAAGCTTAGGGGTCCAGGGGCATTTTGGTAATTTTCCGGTCCCGGGTCAAATTTCTAATTTTCGACTCTACTGATCCCAAATATAAGTGGCCACACTAAAATGACATTGTCCTTGCAAAATAGTTGCGTACGCCCACGAAATTCGATACCGAAGTCCGGACTCAATTCCATGATCGATTTCGCTCAATTTTGCAATTTTAGAGTTTCTCACTAACGGACGGCTGTTTAGGGGTTACGCGTATCGACTTAGGGTTACTTGAGTCGTGACGATTTCGATTTTCCAGAGAACACGAGGATTTATCACTAGTTCTAGGGGTCGCGATCGTTCGGAATAAGTTCGGGGTCGTTTGCCTCGCATACTCTCGGTTGTGTGGAATCACCAGCGATCCGATCGCACGTCGTTGGCCAAACTAAACCTGTCACCCTCCTTGGATCGGCCCACGTTGGCCCAAAATATTTCCTCGTCGTTCCTCAGAATCAAACTCAACTCACGGTCGAGTCTTTGGATCCACGTACCGTTTTTCTTAGTTAGCCATTCCCTATTGGTCAGTATCCTGAGAATGATCAGTTCCGGGCGAGACTTACTAAAGAGAAATGAAAAATACATATCCGTTTTATTGATCATGAAAGTGGGTCGAATTCAGGACGTTACAGTTAACGTAACGTAGCTTATTACAAAAAGAAAAAGAGAGTTAGTCAAATATTTGTTTGACTAGATAGGTCGATCGTGAGTTATAAAATGCCACACTAACCTCGCCAGTGCAAAGCATTTTCTGCAACACTTTTTTTTTTGGTTTAACTGCCTTTCCCATTCATTAATTCGCATACTTGTGTAAAGAATGCAATTATTAGACATCTCCTCAACTTAAAGGACACTAATCCAGTACGAAGATTATGCGTAGCAGACTTTGCATGCTCTTTCTGTTTTTTTATTTATTGGCCAATAAACTTTTGCATGCTTTAATGAAAAAGGTGAAAAAGGGCGAAAAAAAGTGAGTGCTTACTTGTCATTAAAACTTAAAGTCGAGAAAAGGAAAATGTAAACCCTTGCTGTCAACTGGGACTGGAAATCACGAATCCTTTGACATCCTTTACATTATTCGGAAAGAAGACCAACTGCATCTTGTCGCACCTTCTCAGATCTAAACCGCCAAAAAGAAGCTAATGGATTATTAAGCCAAAAATTTAGTGTGGACTCTCCCAAACTCATACCAATCGAAACTTTGGGATTTGATTTAATCAATTCAACATGCAATGCAATTCAATTAGGACTTGTCACCGATCTATTATGGGTCAAATAGAAACCTAAGTAAAGTGTGAAAGAACACTTTACTTTTGTTAACCAGAGCTTATGGATACGGGGACTTGTTATGCTAGATAAATCTAATGCCTTTTTGGTACATTTCCTCTTTATTTTTAAATAATATTTAGCAGGTAGTCTTGGATGAATTTAATCCTCCGCTAACATGCAATGGATGATCATTTTGGTGCACAATCAATAATGTAACACTTAATAAATTGAAACTTGAATAAATTGCTAGAAATAGGGCAAACCTCAATGCATTAAGCAAAGCATAGCTTCACTATGATTAATTTCCCAATATCTATGAGACGTTAATTAAAAAATTGGATGCCCTAAACATAATGATTGTTTCTTTTTCGGTTTTTCTTGTTTAACAAAAGATTAAACTATGTGCAATGCATGAGATGCAATTTAATTCTAGGTTTGTCCACGTGGATTCTAATTTGACTAATGGCACGTGATATGAATTATCTAGATGCAATTTAATGTAACCTAAGACGAGCAAAAGAATTGAGAATTAATCTAATATGATTAAATTATGATGACATGGCAATGTGACGACATGGCGATGATGTCATGGCAATGATGACATGGAATTAGGAAACTAATTCGATATATGAGATATGCATGAGATATTTTTGTGATTTTCTTTTAAGGTTAAAATTGAAAACTACCTAAATATGTTAGGGAAAATTCCAAACAAGTACTTGAAGTACTCTTATTTTCTTAAATAAAAGTCTAAAGTGAACCTTATTTCAAATAAAAGCTTGAAGTGGCTATATCAGCCTCAAAGAAGAGCTTGACCTTGTCGGCAGAAGGACATTTTCGTCCTTTTCTTTTTTGAATTTTTCTTTCTTTTTTCCTTTTTTTGCCTTTTCTTTTTCTCTCTTCCCTTCGTCAGTCATCAGGGCCTTGCCAATGGACGGCGGAGGTTGCCGGACTCAAGTGGGGGCCACCCTTGTTGGCATCAAGCGAGGGTTGCCTTGCGCTGGGCGGGCGAGGGTAGCCCTCGCCGGCGTCAAGCACCTCGATCTGGCGAGGAACGCCCTCGCTCGATGCTAGCAAGAGCGGCCCTCCCCTAAGGTCGGCGACCTCCGCTAGCCATTGACGAGGCACGGTGATGACCGGGTGAGGGAAGAGGAAAAAAGAAAAAAAGAAACGAAAAAGAAAATGAAAGTAATATATTTTTTTAATAATATACTTATATTTTTTTTTGACTAAAATACTTCTTCTCTGACGGCCATAATAGTCACATGTTGGCCAGTTGGCCAAAATTCCTTATTTGAGATGATTTGGCCACTTCCGGCTCTTATTTGAGAAACTAATATGAATGCAATATATTCTAAACACTATTAATGCAAATGCTTCTAAATGCAAGTCAAATATATTTTTTTTAGAGATTATGGTCGATCCCTAATTTTTCTATGCAATGACTAACTAAATGGGTCGTTAAAATTTAGGTGTCAATACATTCACATGAGCATGTTCACTCCCATTAAGTGTTTGATCTTGGAGTGAAGGGCTCTTCTAGAGACACCAAATCAAGTTCTCCATTCAACGATAGAGAGAACCCAAGATCGTGCATATGAAAAATCAAAACCGTACGATTGTCTAGCGACCAAACTGTCAATAACAATTGGAAATGGTTTAGGATTCGATTGCCTAATATAAAACACTTAGGACTGATGATCAACGTCTAGGTTTTTTATTGCACTTGCCCTGATTTTGTAAAAGGATTATTCTTCTTTGTTTTTTTCCTGATGCACAGGGCAATCTGAAAGTACACTTCGATGAACGCACACTCATCTTTTGCGCTATTTCACTAGTTGGGTCTCGTGACCCACCATTTTGGCTAACAACCTCTACACTGCAATGTGCAACTCCAACTACCATTTTCCTAACAAGATACATCAACTACTCTGAGCTCACCTAGGTAGCTAACCCCGCGCACCGGCCCTTCTGGCTCAAGTGGTGCGAGGGTAATTTGGATAGCCTGAGTAGGAGATGAAGGTGACGGTCCTGCAGTGCTTGCCCGAGCGCTACCATAACCCACGATCTTCTGGCATGTCTCGATCAGGCAGTGCCTGCAGGTCGGGCACGAGGAGTGCGAGTTGAGCCACTTGTCGATGCATTGGACGTGGAACCCGTGGTGACACTTCGGCAGGATCCGGACCAGGTCGTTGGTGGCGAATTCGGAGAGGCAGATTATGCACTCCGCGACCAACCCAGGCAACTTCAATTCCGCTGAGTAGTTCACGATCGGGAAGGTCTTCAAGGCCTTTATCTTCACCCCGGTGTTGGCTAGCCTAGTTGATGAATTATGGCCATTCGTGTCCGAAGACACCAAACTGGGGCACCTTAGTGCACACCTAATGATGGAATTTAACCCTAGAGAGCAAATTACGGCAAACAGTAGGACTGAGACCACCATCACAACATTGGAGTCAAAGCTGTTGTCACCAGGATAGTAAGGTTCTTCATGGTTGCTCCTAACACATGATGGTGGAGTTGCCATGTTTGGTGTTTGGCGAAGAGAGCCATGTAGGAGCAGTCTTCTTGAGAAGTACAACTTTTGAAAGAGAGAATCAGAGGAAGAGGAAGCAGGAGGAGTCATTTCTTTTAGTGAAAAATAAGGAGAAAAGGGAGAGTGTGGACTGAGAGAGAGATTGGAATTTCGGTGCAAGAATGGAGTATATATAAGGGGAAAGTCCCAAGGGGGCTTGAAATTTGCCTTTTGGTAGCCATATTGTGTTACGACAAATATCTAATTTTTGACAATGATAGATATTTTGAGAATATTCTGAGGGTTTAGCCCGCTCTAGTTTGTCTTCAAAATGTTTTTACTACTCTGCAATCAATATGTTTCAAGGTGATTTCAAGAACCTACTTAAGAAAGATTACAAGTTCTCACAATATAGATCTAGTATCCACATGGTAGGGCAAATATCCTGCCTACCTTAGAATTGCCCTAAAACCTGCGCACCCTTCGACATCAATAAATAGTGATTCTTTAGTCATTGATCTGGTAGCCTAGTGATAAAGGAGTTATATTTTCTTACATGAGATTATAAGTTCGGGCTATGTTGAAAGCGAACTTTTGGCTACATTGTGCCTCAAGTACTTATGCTCTCTACAGTCTTCACATCAGGAGAGAGAACCCATTAAAGAATCATATGATTCTTAACTTTCTTTTCTTTTTTGAGTTTTCTTAGATAAGCGACTCATGCCATCTAAATGGGAGCAATTAGTACTCTCCCTTAGTAATTTGTATACCCTAAGAACTATGAAAAATCAAGAGAGTTACATCAATAAATGATTAACCGTTTTTGTGCGATAATAGTAAATATCAAGACCTTAATTTTCTTTTTTACTCATAATTACTAAGGAGAGATTAAATCTCACGCAAGAGTTCAAATCTTTCCAAGCCCTTTTTTGTCTCCCCTATTACGTATTTCAACACGTTAATTTTAGGGCAAATTCTAGTCTACGTATAAGTTTTTTTACTCTGGTCTCACAAAATCTAAGCACATATGCTAATGCAAAGAGATCATGCTTTTTTTTTTTTTTGCCTTATATAAAAAGTCATGAGAAATTCACAAGTTGTTGGGAAGTAGTGGATTCAGACAATTCCGAGATTATCATTGAGTTGAATGAAGATGCACATTGCCTAGGAAATCAATGTAGGACTAGCAAGTTGATTAGTTTTTATATACCAACTAGGATACTCCTTTCTAGTTTCTACATCGAGCTGAGTCGGAGATTCATAATAGAAAGTGCAAAGCTTGTATAGATATCTACTTTTAAAAAGAGAGATCTCTTCATGTGAATCCAAACACGGCGCATGACATGTGAATATCATGTCATCGACCCAATCTTAGATCTAATTTTGATCAATATTGTATCATTTATCGCCGTTTCTTGTTCCGGAGCTTTAGCAAATGCAAGCTAATACTAAATGGATTGGTCGATGTGGCTAGATACTATAAGAGTTACATAGAATTTTTCTCCTAGTTTGCATTAGTTTTCTTGATAATTTTGGGGTCTTCTTTATGATTAATTAAGAAAATGACTATCCCCAAATATTTGGAAACCCAACTCGAAATCCTCTCCGGTTACCAATTGCATGTGATAATAGTCCATTTGCATACTTAACTGAAATATTCACATCACTTCACAATGGGTTTACATGCTTTTTATATACAAGTAACCTCTCTCCACTTATCAATTTAAACTTTTGGGTTGAATTTTCTAACATTATATCATAGCCGGATTCTGCCTTTTTTGCCCATTCGTCCACCACTTTTAGTCAAATTCCACGTGCCACTCATGATCCAGCTTACATGTGAAAGGAGATGTTAAAATTACTTGACGTCGCTTGACATTGGAGTTTATATATTCTTTATATACTTCCTCCGCTCAAGCTCTATGTCAAGCTTGAATTTTTAAAATCGATTACCAAAGCGCCTATACATGAAATGAGTTAAGTGAACTCCTACGTTACTCGGACTTCTCAAACTAGACTCGAACAAAAATACAAACAATTGAGCTGAGATCAGGTAATCCACAAGTGTAGTTTACATGTAACTTAGGGCGTTTTTGTTTAACTGAAAATATTATAATAAAGGAAATTTTTTTTTTGTAAAAATTCATTTCCAAGGACAATGGTTAATTTTCATTTGTTTGGTGGTATAGGAAAAGTGATTTTCTTCTTGCAAGAAGGGGAAGCTCGTTTCCTTCAATCTAAGCTGTTTATTTTCAATCCATGGAAAACGTTTTCTGTAGATTGATTATTTTTCTGTTATTCAAATACCGAAAAATCAAAAAGCAAATTTCTGGAAATAGTCTTCCTTCAAACAAATTGACCTTGGACTTCTTCTCGCATCTCTACATAAGTATTCTCGCTTCGATTTATTGAACCATTTGGAGCCAAAGGTCAAGCAAACCTAGGTCAGTACAACGTTGTAGTTCGATTCTTTTTTTTTTTTTTTTGGGGGATTTGGGGGGGTGGGGGGGGGGGGGGGAGGGGAGGGAGTTGGGTAGAACTACGCTGAATGAGAAACTCACGAAAGAAAATGACTCTCAAAAGTGGTCGAAGTTACTAATTCTAATTAAGAAAGGCAGTCTCTTCAATGTCCTCATCAGGCCCCCAGCTGAAAGCCATTACCTGTTTCACTTTACATTAAGATCCAAGTCTCTAGCTACGCCTATAGCTGCCTGCTTCGCTTCTTCCATCATGCTCGTAGTTGTCTCATTAATTTCCATCACATCTAATATGAACTCCAGTTCATTAGATTTGTTCGTACGATGTAAAATCTGGCATTCGAACCAAGCAAATCGTTCGTGATTAGATCCGATAATCCGACGGTCTCCCTCTTTCTCTTTGTTTTGGGCAAAAGTACACCGCAAGTGCCATAACTTGTGTACGGCGATCACTTTGGTGCCATAACTTTTTTTTGGATCACTTTGGTGCCAAAATCGGAAAAAAAAGATCACTTTAGTGCCAATTTGGCCGGAAATCCGACGTGGCATTTTTTATTAATTTTTTACGCCGACGTGGCTCGCCGGAGGTTGAGTCAGCGTGTACAGTCAGCATTTTTTATTTTAAATAATTTTTTTCAACGTGTACAGTCAGCATTTTTAATTTTAAATATTTTTTTCTTTATTTTTTCCTTTTTCTTTTCTTTTCTTTTCTTTTCTTTTTCCCCTGTGGCCGGCCGGTCGCCGGTGGCCGGCCGGCCGGCCGGCCGGTCGCCGGCGAAGCCCGACAAGGGCTGGGCGAGGGCGGCCTTGCCCATGGCCGGCGAGGGGCGGCCGACCCTCGCCGGCGACGGGCGAGGCCGGCCCTCGCCGGCCCAGGCGAGGGTCGCCCTCGCCAGATCCGGCGAGGGCGACCCTCGCCGGCGTTGGGCGAGGCCGGCCCTCGCCGGCCCAGGCGAGGGTCGCCCTCGCCAGATCCGGCGAGGGCGACCCTCGCCGGCCCAGGCGAGGGCTGCCCTCGCTCGACGCCGGCGAGGGTCGCCCTCGCCGGATCTGGCGAGGGCAGCCCTCGCCGGCGTCGAGCGAGGGCAGCCCTCGCCTGGGCCGGCGAGGGTCGCCCTCGCCTGAGTCGGGCGCGGGCGACCCTCGCCCGACGCCGGCGAGGGTCGCCCTCGCCGGATCTGGCGAGGGCGACCCTCGCCCAACGCCGGCGAGGGTCGCCCTCGCCTGGGCCGGCGAGGGTCGCCCTCGCCTGAGTCGGGCGCGGGCGACCCTCGCCCGACGCCGGCGAGGGTCGCCCTCGCCTGGGCCGGCGAGGGTCGCCCTCGCCTGGGCCGGCGAGGGTCGCCCTCGCCTGAGTCGGGCGCGGGCGACCCTCGCCCGACGCCGGCGAGGGTCGCCCTCGCCGGACGCCGGCGAGGGCGACCCTCGCCTGGGCCGGCGAGGGCCGGCCTCGCCCGACGCCGGCGAGGGTCGCCCTCGCTGGATCTGGCGAGGGCGACCCTCGCCTGGGCCGGCGAGGGTCGCCCTCGCCTGAGTCGGGCGCGGGCGACCCTCGCCCGACGCCGGCGAGGGTCGCCCTCGCCGGATCTGGCGAGGGCGACCCTCGCCTGGGCCGGCGAGGGCCGGCCTCGCCCAACGCCGGCGAGGGTCGCCCTCGCCGGATCTGGCGAGGGCGACCCTCGCCTGGGCCGGCGAGGGCCGGCCTCGCCCGTCGCCGGCGAGGGTCGGCCGCCCCTCGCCGGCCATGGGCAAGGCCGCCCTCGCCCAGCCCTTGTCGGGCTTCGCCGGCGACCGGCCGGCCGGCCGGCCACCGGCGACCGGCCGGCCACCGGAGAAAAAAAAAGAAAAGAAAAGAAAAGAAAAGAAAAAGGAAAAAATAAAGAAAAAAATATTTAAAATTAAAAATGCTGACTGTACACGTTGAAAAAAATTATTTAAAATAAAAAATGCTGACTGTACACGCTGACTCAGCCTCCGGCGAGCCACGTCGGCGTAAAAAATTAATAAAAAATGCCACGTCGGATTTCCGGCCAAATTGGCACTAAAATGATCTTTTTTTTCCGATTTTGGCACCAAAGTGATCCAAAAAAAAGTTATGGCACCAAAGTGATCGCCGTACACAAGTTATGGCACTTGCGGTGTACTTTTGCCCTTTGTTTTGTTAGGAAACTCTTGACCAACCATCATAAATTAATTCAATCCCTACACAACTTGCTTGATTTCAATCTGAGATTCATAAAAGATAGTACCTGTTGTACCTTTGTGCGGCTCTCATTCGCAGGCACAAAATCTCTTGGGTTGTTATGAGAGAAAAAGAGAAATCTTGGTTAGACAATAATCAGAGTCAAGTTGTAGTTATTAAAGGCTTGATTTGACTTGATTTGTGCTTTCTTGCCGCTTATCCCTTCATTTAGAATCCACCGTGCAAGCACAAAATAGTTAATTAAAACAAGAATTAAAGTGGCGGAAATAAATATGATTGATTATGAGAAAAAGTTACTGAGTACAGTCAGTACACCAAATGGGGGACACTTGTTTGATAAAAATAATGAACTTTTTTTTTATTTTAAGGTGATCAAAGATAGGCTAAGCTTAAAGGCATGCTGTTTTTATTAATTTAAGAAAATGAAATGGTTAATTTGGTATCTACTACAGAAGTAGCACTACTTGGATGCATCTAGTTGTGTGCTGGAATTCACTAAGGAAGAATCCGTCTTGCGGCTAACGAGGGGACCACATGATGGAGAGCGACCGAACCATTTGGTTGGAGATTTTGTTAAATCTAACGTGAAGCACGTGTTGTTGCTTAACTGGGTCAGCTTTTTGTGCACCTGTTGATTAGTCACGAGGAAGATTATGATCCTGATTCGATTGGATTTTGATCTGGGAAAGTGAGACCCTCTAATAAGGAGAAACTCAGCCAATGAAAGGGAATGAAAGTTGAGACAGCCATGGGAAGTTTCTGGTGACACGCTTGGGCTAGGGTTTCTCTGCTTAGCCTAATGCATTCTGCTTCAAAAGACTTGTAGAAATAGGAGACATTGATTTGGCTTAGAACACTGTTTTTTCCTGTTAGGTGTTTCCATGGGCGAATTGCATATGCTTTTAAGAAATTCAAGGAATAAGTGCATTTGAAGTCCTAAAACTTGTTATAAAAGTATAATTGAGTCTCATAACTTTTCAAAAGTGCAATTGAGTACTATAACTTTTAAATAGTGCAATTGAGTCCTAAAACTTTCAAAATATACAATTAAGCCCTAAAACTTATTAAATTGATCCAACAAGTCCTTCCATTGGTTGCACTTTTAAAAGTTTTAGGACTCGATTATATTTTCATGATAAGTTTTAGGAGTTGATTGTATTTTTAAAAAGTTTTAGAACTCAATTGTACTTTCATGATAAGTTTTAAGACTTTTAGTACACTTATTCCAAAATTCAATGGAATTTGAAAGCAGTAAAAAAATAAAGTTAGCACACTTTAAATTATTAGTTTGGCTGGTTATTTCCTAGGTTTTGGTACATGCAATGGGTCTAGACCTTGGTACATCGAATATGACCACCACCATACATATTCAAAATTTGGTCATTTCTCTTTACATTTACTCTCTTATTAAGCTCAAGGCAACAATTGCGGAGTTGGTAAGCAAAAACTAGCTTTATTATAATAAGTGTACGTGTGGGCAATGCTTGCTTCTAAAGCACATCCTTGGCACACCCTTACGACACAAAGGTACCTTTAGATATTGAATCTCATAGGCTTATGCATACACTATATTTACGATTAAATAACCTAGTTGTCTCGATATATATACAATCACACAAGATCCATCGCTGCTTTCACTACCAATGAGCAGACAATGGAGTAGCTTAATTTGAAGAGTTGAATGGGTGGATAAGTGTTTAATTTGGATGGAGTAGATCGTACATGTTCATATCAAAAGTATCTCCAGCTCAAAGCAATCTCGCAGGTCATGCCCGCCGTCCTGTGATTAATCAAGTCTACGAAGCATATGATCCTCATTCTCGTATAGTTATTGATGAGATATCAAGCATACTTCGCGGATTATATTTATATTGTTAGATGAGTACATTGATTATATGCCACCCTTACACTTGTTCTACCTATTCCAAAGGATTCTGGGCACATCATTGAACCCTTTTGTCAACGTAATTAAGCTTATTAAAAAAAGGATAAGTGCATTTGAAACCCTAAAACTTATCATGAAAACATAATCGAGTCCTAAAATTTTTAAAAAGTGCAATTAAGTTCTAAAATTTATCATGAAAGTGCAATTGAGTCCTAAAACTTTCAAAAAGTGTAATCAAGTCCTAAAATTTATCAATTTAATCCAATCAAGTCTTTCTATGAATTGCTTTTTGAAAATTTAGGACTTGATTGCATTTTTTAAAATTTTAGGATTCAATTGCACTTTCATTACAAGTTTTACGATTTGCAATGTACTTATCCCTTAAAAAAACAGAGAGTCAGTCAAGCATATATTTGACTAGATAGGTAAATTTCGAGTTATAAATACCTCACTAATCTCGCGGGTGTTAAAGCATCTTCAGCAACAACTTTTTTTTTTTGTGGTTTAACTGCCTTTCCCATTCACTCATTCGCATATTCGTGGAAAGCATGCAATTATTAGACATCTCCTCAACTAAAAGGACATTAATCCTGTGTGAAGATTTTGCGTAGCGGACTTTACATGCACCTTTTATTATTTATTTATTTATTGGCCAATAGACTTTGGCATTCTTTAAGTAAAAAGGTGCAAATAGGAGAAAGAAAGTGGGTGCTTACTTGTCATCAATACTTAAAAGTAGAGAAAAAGGAAAATATATAACCCAAGCTGTCAACTAGGACAGAAATCACGAATTCTTTTAAATTCTTTATCTTATTTGGAAAGAAGACTAGGGTCATCCGCATGATGCCGGACGAGCATCGATCCACGGTCAATCCTAAACCGATCTTGGACTGGCTCAATCTGGTTGGTCTTGGTATGTTCCCAGGAGGATTGAGTTGGTCCTTGGTCCTAGGACCCCTAGACGTGTACTGTGTGGATTGATTCTCGATCTTGAGACTTTAGGGTTGATCCAACCCAGACCAACCCATTATATATTATATAAAATTATTATATAGGGTTAATACTGTTTGGAATATTAAGACCTCCACAAATAATACTTAATCTTGGATCGGGTTTAGTTTATCGGGTTTAAACTTGAGACATATTTTAACAATCACTACATTGGCTCGATATTTGAGTTAAGTCACAATCGTTTCGTTCAAACTTCGTTACTGCTATGCTACAACCCCAATGGGTTCAATCGCCACAAACGTCTTCCAAGTTCAAGCCTCGCTTGAACTTCACTAGAACTGTGGACCTCATTAGAATACCAACTTTGCTTGCACCTTTAACTATTCCACAAGGATTTTCCGATACAACCTCCTCTACCATTGATAAAGAAAAACCGCATCTATATCTATCTCCTACGCACATTGTCAATATTAGCAACTACAGCAACTGTTAGCTCTATAGGCTTCACCTCACTTTAAGTACTTTTTGTGTCAATTACTTCGCTATTATCCACCACATCTGGAGTTTCTAGTTGTAACTCCACCTCAAGCCGAACACCATTTAGACCCATATGAACATTGCTAATAACACTCTTACCCAGAAATACTAGAGACTCATCAAATGTAACTTCTTTGCTGATAACATGTGAATTTAATTCTAGGCACCACAACTTATAATCCTGCTCACCTTGTGCATAATCTAGAAACGTGCACTTTCTTGCCAGTCTATCGAGCTTACCATCACTTACTCGAATATAACACGGGCAACTCAATATTCTAATAATAGAATAATCAGCAACGTTATTCGACCACACTTTTTTGGGAGTTCGACATCCAATCGCAGTTGATAGGGGCATATTCTTTAGGTAGCTTGTCGTACTAAGCACATTCGCTAGAAATCTCTTAGCCATACCAGCACTAAAGAGCATTTTGTGGACCATCTCTAGTAGCGTTCTACTCATCAACTTTACAATTTTTTGTGGTTCACTGGCACTAGTGTGGTGTTTCACTCTGCATTCCTTCATACATAATTCTTTTAACAGTTTTGAGCAAAACTCCATATTATTGTCAGTTCACACATGCTTGATTGTTTTACTAGTCTTTTTTTCGATCAAAACTCTCAATTGCCTCATTCTGACAATATTATCAAACCTGTGTCTAAGCACAAACACCCAAATCTTCCTTGAGTAGTCATCGACAACTATTAGCATAAATCTAGCACTCTTTCTTGAAGGAAACTGTGACAACCTGCAAACATCCAAGTGAATTAATTCTGCAATATCCGTAGTTTCTCTGACAATTGTACTGAAATGCACTTTCCGCCGTTAATCTAAGTCACGGCACATGCATACATTTAGTTCGTCAATAACATAACCACATAGCAAATTTCTTGAACTTAGAACCTTCATGCTTCTCTCGCTAATGTGCCTCAAACATATATGCTACAATTCAAACTCTCGAACCTATCCATTCGACGTATTCATGGCAAATTCCGTCACTGTCTCACCTGCAAGCTCATACAAGCCATTGTGCTTGATTTCTTTCATTATTACCAAAGCACCTTGAATAATTTTTAGAACTCTGCATTCTAAAGAATACCAACACCCAGCTGAATCTAGGGCACTCAAGGAAATCGGATTTTTCTTCAACTCTGGAACATGCCTCACTCCAGTCAATATCAACACAATACCATCATGCATTTTGATTCTATCATAACCCACACCTATAACATCGCACTCAAAATTATTCCCCAATTATACTTTACTATTCTCCGCGCACTGATAAGTAGTAAACCAATTTCTATTTGGTGAAGTATGAAAAGAATAACTAAAATCTATAATCCATCCATCAAAGGATGAATAATTAGTGACAGACAAGACATAATCAGTATTATCCAAATTACCGTTTGCTATAGCAACAACGTCATTTGCAGATTTATCTCTAATTCCCCTACCCTTGTTGTTTTTCGGCTTAAAGTAATCCCTTCTAAGATGCCCCTATTGCCATAACTCCAACATACAGCACCACCAGTCCTAGACTAATTTCGTCTATTCATGTTTATATTACTTCCGCTAATACGAGTACTAGTTCTTCCTCTATTTTCACCTATTAAAGCAGTAAATACATGTTCATCAGATTCTCTTCTATGAATATCCTCACTCAGAATTAAATCTCGAACATCATTAAAAGTCAAACTTATTGACCCAAAGGAATTATTAACAGCAATAATAATAGTTTTCCAACTATTAAGTAATGAGGATAATAGAATCAAAATACATACCTTATTTTCAAAGTCAATGTCAACGAAACTCAATTGACTGACAATCACATTGCAATTGACGCACATTCGCTCATCTTCAAGTTAAATAGATGTAGCATCAAATAGATCTTGTTGATCATAGAGGGATTCTCGTACATATCCGACAGGGCTTTCATCAAACCCGCAGTGGTCGTCTCTTTCACAATGTTAAACGTGATGTTACGAGCTAACGTCAGCCAAATAACACCTAAAGCTCGTCTATCCAGTAATTCTTAGTCATCTTGCTTCATCGTCTCTAGCTTATACCACGACAGGGGCAAATGCAATTTCATCCGATATAGATGATCCTTATTTTGCATCTTCCAGAAACCAAAGTATTTTTCATCAAATCTATTGATTTTCACTTTTCGTTCTTCTGTCGCCATTGATTCACTTGAACTCAGCTAAGTCGAGCTTTGATGCCAATTGTTTGGAATATTAAGACCTCCACAAATAATAATTAATCTTGGATCGGGTTTAGTCTATTGGGCTCAAATTCGAGACATATTTTAACAAATACCATGAAAGACCCCAAACTGATACACATGTGATAAATTTCTCACAAATTAATATTTTGACCACCAAAAATCCCAAATTTATACGCTCGTAATAAATTTACCCTAAACTAATTTTTTTACCACAAGAAACCCTAAATTGGTACATTTGTGGCATATTATCTTTCATTAGTTTTCATTAAATCAGATCAATATTACGAAAAACTAAAAACTGATATACCTGTGAAAAACGGAAGGTAAAATCCCAAACCGGTATACCTGTCAATTGTCATGTGTCATTTACTTAGCAATTTGACAGTCAAATTTAACGGAAACTGATATAAGGTAAGTTCGTAATAGGTGCACCGGTTTGGAGTTTTTTATAATAAAAAAATAGTTTTGGATAATTTTGTCACAAGTGCATCAGTTAGGGATTTTTGGTGGTATTAACCCTATTATATATTATATATTTTGTCTACTCTAAATCCTACCCTAACAGCTCCACTTCTGTTCTTTCTTATGTGGTTTTGCCGTATAAAAATGTCAATTGGAAAGTAGAAACCCACTAAACCCAACCTTGATTTGACCTAAAAAAAATAGAAACCCTCTTCCTTGCCTCGCTTTGTTCGCTCACCACTCACCTCGCTGCTCACCTATGTTCGCTCGCCTCACAAGTGTTAAATCATGTCCTCACTGTTTTCTGTAAGTCATTCATTTGACTAGATAAACGTTGATTTGGTTGTTGCACAAAATATGAAGTTGTATTATTCACGGTTTATATTACATATTTTACACTTCTTATGATTTAATTATATTTCATGTGTTCATTTTTTATAGTTTGTTACTCTTAGCAAATCGAGATTTCTGTTGTTTTTATATTTATGTTTGATGCGTGCTGGTGTTCCTAGTTTGGTTGCTTAATGTCGCATTATTGATAAATATGAAATTTGAAAGAATATACTTGTCATTTTAAGGAATATAGAAAAATAAAATAAAAAATAATTAGTTGGTCCCTAGTTGACCCTAGAACCGGACCGAATCCATATGGTCAGTCCAGTCCTCGATCCCAAGCTCAACAGGGTCGATCCCCGGTCCCAAACATTGGGAACCAACACTGTGCGAGTTGGTCACAGTGTTGGTTCCCGAGTTATATGCTAGATTGGCCCAACCTAGACCATGGTCACCCCTCGGTGGAGTGTTTGGTCTTGGAATGAAGGGTTGTTAGGACTGATGATTGAAACATCTAGGGCTCCTATCGCACTTGCCCTAATTTGTAAAAGGACTACTCTTTTTTTTATTTGTAATGTAGGCGTGACGATTCATGAAAAAATGTGAAATTGCTTGATTTCAAGAAAAAATATAAATCGGAAATGGAGCAATGCTAATTGGTACGATTTTGTTTAAAATAAAATTGTCCATAACCTATTCTACGTTAGCCAATTCAATTCTTAACCTTTTAATTAGGCAAAAGTACACTACAAGTGCCATAACTTGTGTACGGCGCTCACTTTAGTGCCATAACTTTTTTTTGGATCACTTTAGAAGTGCTAAAATTTTTGAAAAACGATCACTTAAGTGCCAACTCCGGTGCCGTACACAATTTTTCGCCGGAAATCTGACGTGGCATTTTTTTTATTAATTTCTGAAGCTGACGTGGCTCGCCGAAGTCTCGCCGGAGATTGGCACTTAAGTTATCGTTTTTAAAAAATTTTAGCACTTAAATGATTGTTTTTAAAAAATTTTAGCACTTAAGTGATCGTTTTTCAAAAATTTTAGCACTAAAGTGATCCAAAAAAAAGTTATGACACTTAAGTGATCGTTTTTCCTCCGACTTGGTACCAAAGTGATCCGAAAAAAAGTTATGGCACCAAAGTGAGTGCCGTACATAAGTTATGGCACTTATAGTGTCCTTTTGCCCTTTTAATTATGTCAATTTAAACCTAAACCTTTTGACAATTTGCCAATTTAGTCTTAAATCTTTCAATTATGCCAATTTAATCATAAAACTTTCGACGATTTGTCAATTTAGTCCTAAACCTTTTAATGATTTGCCAATTTAGTCCTCCGACGAATTTTGGCCGAAAATCATTGACATAACGGTCTAGTCAGCGCTAGGCCGGAGCTGACGTGGATAAATTTTAGTTTTTTGTATTTGTTTGAATTTCTTCTTTTTTTTCCTTCTTCTTTCCCTGGTTGCCAGACCTCGACGATGACCGACAATCGGCCACAAGCAAGGTTCAGTGAGGGTGGAGCCTCGCCAGCCACTGGTGAGGCTCGATCTCGTAAGATCTAGCGAGGTCAACCTTGCTAGCCAAAGGTGAGGGTCAATTCTCGTTAGCCACTAGCAAGATTCGACATCACCAGATCTAGCAAGGTATAGCCATGAGCAGTCACTAGCGAGGACTGAGCATTGTCAGCCAGCGATTGGCCTTCGCTTGTGGCTACTCGCTAGCCATTGCCGAGGCCCAGCGATTAGTGGAGGAAGAAGGAAAAAAACAGAAAGAAAATAAAAAAGAAAAAAATTTAGAAAAATTTTAAAAAAAAAGGTAAAAGATTGTCCCACGTAGGATGATTAGTGTTCATGTCAGTAATTTTCGATTAAAATTGATCAGAAGAACTAAATTGAAAAATTGTCAAAATTGGCCATGCCATGAAGGACAGAGGGTAGTGACATGAACAATTTTTGCATTTTTTTAAATTTGTGACTTTAAATTTTTTTTTCCTTTTCTTTCTTTTTATTTTTCCTTCTTCCTCTGCCGCTCACAAAGGCCGGTTGCGGGCTGGCAAGCTCGAGCCTTGCCATTACTAGCGAGGTCAAGCCTTGCCCGACATCAGTGAGGGAGAACCTTGCCTGCCCTCACCTCTAGTCGGTCACTAGCCATGGGGACTGGCGGAGGAAGAAGAAAAAAGAAAAATGAAGAAAAGAGAAAAATATTAAAAAATTAAATTTCAAAAAAGATTGCAAAAATTGTCCACGTTAGCGTCGGTCGTGCCACATAAGATGGCCAACGTCCACGTCATTAATTTCCAGCCAAAATTGGCTGGATGAATTCAATTGACAAAACATTGAAAGTTTTAGGACTCAATTGGCATAATTAAAATATTTATGACTGATTTGTCACAAATGGAATAGGTATAAGACTTTTTCTTTTGTAATTTTTCCTAAATTTAGGACTCTTTGGATAATTTTCCCTTTTGTTTTGTTTTCAAATCATAATTAAAACGAGATCGCATAGTGTTGGATTTGATGAATTTTGGTTTTCTGCTTTTAGTTATTCCTGAAGATACACGGAAGGTAATTTTTAATTTTCTATACCTCACTGGCCCAAAGCAAAGGCCCAGCTACCAATGTCAAACATCTCAAAATTCAAATATCTCAACATTTTCTAAGATTAAAATTTGTTGCCTTCTCTTTCCAATTTTTTTTTCAATGTGATATTTTTTCCTCTAGAGTACATTTGATTCGTGGAATGAATGATTTGAAAAATATATATTTTTTTAAAATAATCGTTTGTATCACTTACAAAAATGAATGAATAAAAAATATTTTCTTAGTCCCTGATATTGTTTAGATATAAACTATGGTCGATGATAAAAATATTATTCTTTAGATTAATTATTTCAAGTGATACGAATAATCATTTTTAAGAAAATATATTTCAAATTATTTACTTTAGCACAAACAGAGTTGTAGGAGGTCTTGGTCCACAATAGAGTAATAAGGTTCAATCAAAGCCTCCAATTGAACTTGAATCATGGACCTCTTGACAAAAAACAACGACACTTGACCAAAGTGGTAATATCTTCCGATTCTTGTTTTGACCCAAAAAAAACTTCTTCGTTCGCAAAGAAAGAGTCCAAGATACCATCATCAATCGGCATGGTCCAGTGCTACGAGCGTGAGATCATGAGTTCAAACTCTCTTGTGGTAGCAGCACGCGTACTTCAGTAAGTCTGTGGTGACGGGACTCTCTTCGGACGGAACAAGCTTTCTAACGGAGAGTGACGAAACACGTAATCGACTCGAAGGCTCGACTCTAATTGAGAATAATGAAATGCGTATTCGATTCCGGGGCTTGGTTATACAATTGCCTGAGGGTCATGAGATCCAATGGTTGAGGAAATGAAGAACAAAACGTATTGCAAGTGCAACCATTTTTGGAGCCACCAAAACTAACGATTGCATTGTATTCGAAAGGACGATACGGGAGCTATTCAAATTCGGTGGTTGATGCCTGGTTTCCATGGAGAGATCTTCGCACAAAATGGAGGTTGGCATCATCACCCACGTCACAAGGCTAGGAGAGATTGGTGTCGCCCAAATACGAATGACTCCAGAGGGCCTTCAAAGAGTGTCTTTTCGAGGAGGTATTATCCAGTCCCGCGAGGTACTCTACACCGCAATGATGGAGGCATGCTCCATATCTTTCGCATTATGTTTTGGAAAATATTTTTCTAAAGATGATTATTTATATCTGTTGAAACAATTAGTTAATTAGGATAATGTTTTCATAATTGAAAACAATTTATGTTTACACATTTCCATGAACGATGAAAGTACTTTTTGTTCATTTGTTTTTATAACGATACCATCTATCGTTTTAGAAAATATTTTTCAAGTAATTTATTTTTCGCAAAATAAATAGAGCTATTTATAAATAAAATGTTAATGTTCCATCCAGAGCGGTTAAGATACTTGTTGATCCACCAACAGGAAAATGTTTCTGGGCTAGGTCCAAGGAGTTGATCGATCCCGTTAAGTGCAGGTTAGGTTTGATCATGATCCAAAAGCAAAGAATGAATACAAAGTATGCCATGATGAGAACGTCGGGAGCGCCAAGTAGAAGCCTGATACCTTTACCTTGGGAGATTACCAAGAGAGAGAGGCTAAGTCTAAGCTCGTCAGTATATCTAATGGACCCACATTCACTTAAAAGTTTAAGTCAATAAGGTATGAGTCAACTATGATTATTTTGCGCAAATTGGATTCAGCCATGAAATATCTTTCGTCGAAAGTTGTTTTTCAGTTCTTATTAGACGAGACATGTTCTATGGCGATTCCAAACAGGAAATATCACAAGTAGAAAAGGAAATTGATAACTTACTTCGAATATAATTGTATTTACACAAATTGTACCAAAATTTAATCGACAACAAAGCTTGAAAAATATAGCCACTTCAACGAAACCAAACTTAAACAAAATATGCCGAAATTTAATCAACTGCAAAGCTTGAGAACGCAAAGATGCAATGCTAGAATTTAATCGACGACGTGACACATAGGATAAAGATAATGTTGGAATTTAATTGAATGACGGGAGTCTAGAAACCAAAAACACAGTGCAAGAAAGTAAATATAATTGAAAGATAATAGATTTATTTATTTGTTTACGGGGGAGGGGGAGAGGTCTCTGGTAGGCGGACATTGGTAGCTAACAATATCACCTAGAGAGGGGAGTAAATAGGTGATTTTAAGAAACATGACTAAATCTTGTGAAATAGTGAAAGCCAAGTTTGATATAAGGGAAATAACAATAGCATGCTGACATAAGCAGGAACCAGTTATATTATCTAGCGCAATGCACTTCTATGAGACAGTAATAAATATAAGCAAAGAGATAGAGAGCGATACACTAAAAGCTTTATAGTGGTTTGACTTTGTATAAGCCTACGTTCACTCTTCCATACTAATAACCTATTAGCTATATTCCACTAGTAATCTTTGAGTAGTTACAGTAGTATGGTCGCATATACTCAAGCACTTCTTCCCGAAACTAATGCTACTTATACCTAAGCGAATAGATCTCACTATCTCACACCTAAGCACAGATTATAACACCGATTCACTTCAAGAGATTACACTTTCATTACACTTAGAAAACTATGTAAGGATGTAGAGCATTTCTCTGTATGATAGATTGTTCGTCTCTCTTAGTCTCTTCTTCTTCTTTTTTGACATTTGTTGATCCCTGTTTATATTTCTTAGTATTTAAATTTCCCATTGGACAATCTTCAAGAGGATTAATCTCCAAGCTATCCATTAGAAAATCGTTGAGAAGATCAAATTATCCATTGAACTCAACCAATTAGAGCTTCCGGAAGTTATATTTCCCATACAACCAAATCTTCCAATTTCCATAAAATTGAGTAACTCGAACTATGGAAAGTATTATGTCTTTAGGATGATTGTCAATCAATCAAGGCATCACGCATAATTAGTATATTCCACATAGATATATCTTGAGATTGATAATCAATCAATTTCTTCAATTTAAGTATCCAAGTTAGATCAATAGCTATCATAAATATTTAGATAAAAATCGTCATGGTATATTTTTATCCAAATTTCTTGAGCACGTAATAAAGCTATCGTGCAGGTAATATAATTGCTCGGCGTATATTAGTAGTTCCTAGTTATATCTTATTTTCTGATGATACCAGTTCCCGGTTATATCTAGCTTCCCAGTGATATCAGTCCTCGGTTATATTAGGTTATATTAGGTTTTCCTGGTGATATTGAACTGTGTCTCTTTAGGCAACTTGAGCTCATTTGAAGATGTAGATCGTGTGATCTTGTTCACCATGATACCTCCAAGTCTTTTCACATTCTTCTAGACTTGTTCACACTTAGGTTCATCTAGTCTTCATGATTTTTTTCTTTGGTACATATAAGTTCCCTTAAAAATAGATATTACCTTAAATATAAATAACGTTTGCATTTATCAAGCTCATTAAGTATCATGGATTGTTTTGTCCATTTCAAAGATTACAGGAGGTTTCTCAACATCCTCATCTCCAAAAATCTTATGCACATATTTTCACGATGCCATGATCTTGTCTTTAAGCGGTTGTTCCTTTAACTTTTGCATTTTGGTTACTCCATAATGTGAACTTTGTTGCTTCATTCACCAGTGGTTTCAAAATTTGAAAATTCATAACTGCATCTTGATGCCTTCTGGGTATTCAACCTTATCTTGTTAGTACTCTATCACCCCTTTTAATCCATATCCTTGTCAACTATTGCTAACCATACGTCGTTGTATATCAAGACTAATCAATGGTCATCGATGTACATCAACATTGACAACAATTCTTATGGTCATTGAGAATGGCTCACTTGATTAATGATAACCTGCGGTCTAGTCACATGCCTATCCATATCAACAACTGGGCCAACTTTTGGTGCAAACAATGATATATTAACTATTCTACATAATATTAATTCTTCAATTTGACACTTTTTCCTAACATAACTCACATATGCATATCAACAATCTCTCTCTTACGTGTGAGCTCAGAGTTAGGTTTGCTCTTCCCTAATTCAGATATCCTTTTGCACCAGCATATCTCAACTTTGACCTTCCACTTTACTGATAGTAGTCCGTGGAGTCCACGTCCAATATGTGAGGGACACTGTTGACACCCAAAATTTCCCCTGGTGGGAGCAGGCCAATTGCAAGTCACAAAGGACGTAAAACACGACCCACATAGCATGAATCCGGAGAAAGGCCGTGAGTCAGGCCCAGAAGCATCGGAAAGATTTGGAGCAGTTATCGATAGGACACGTCATATAAGTGTCGACAGGTTGGCAAGTTCAAAATCACGAGCCTTGCACATGACGTCGATAAGTCCAAGATCACGAGCCTTACATGTGACATCGATAAGTCCAAGATCATGAGCTTTCCATATGATGTCGATGAATTAAGCACGTGGTGTTACATGGTAAAGAAATTCATTTACACGTGTCGAAAGGTAAAGACATGACCGTGGACATGAAAATCAAGGAAGCTAAATAATGAAACGTGGGAAACAATAGGAAATAAGGAGACACGTGGAAGAAAATCAGCTATTACGTGATGCTCAAGGGGCGTAAGCAACATCGACAAGTCAAGAAGCGATTAAAGTGCGAAATGTAAATAAGTGAAAAACAACTTTCAAGGAGAAGTAGCCGATCAATAATTATTAGGCTGCTCTATAAATACTCAAGGATTTCTAACGTAAAAAAGATCTCCGAATAAGACAACAGACCTTTTATCTATCTTTTTTTTTCGACACAATAGGAGTAGTAATGGTTGTCGCGACCTACCCCTCGAGGGCCGAACTCGAATGAGACGGGTTTAGAGATAAGTGTTCATGAGATGGTTCATATGGCACCTTAAAAAAAATGATTTTACTGAAGTGTAAATCTTTTGTTTAGCCATATAACTCATTGATCATGAACGTGGATTTTCCCAAAATCCATATCTCGCGTGACAGCGGATTGATTTTATTTTTTTAGGAGTCGCCACTAGCCTAGGTCGGGGGTCAGCTAGAATACCCAACCGAAACGCGGGAATTTCGTTTCGGTTTCTACGAAAATCAGAGATCAAAGGTTTGGGGACTAGCTTACGTTAATATTTCTATTAACGCCCTTTCGGTACCGCTAAACTTAACATGGTTGTTATCTAAGTCGTCATGCATTTGTTTTTTACCATTTTCATGCCAAAGTCTTAGTCCACTAAGTGATCATGCATCTTGTTTTTGTGTTTTCATTTAGGATTCTAAACTAATCCTATCTTAATCTAGAAAAAGAAAGAAACAATCAATTGTATTGAAAGACATTTCGTAAGGTAAACACTCGAAGTATTGAAAAGACGAGCTAATTCTAAGTGCGAGAAAGTAAAAAAGTAAAAATCCGTAACTCGTCGGGTGTTTATTACAACACGAATTGAAAAACCCGAGACATGATCGGGGATGAATGAATTAAGTACAAATTGAAACCGGATTGGATATCGGTCTAACATCATCAAAATGAGTACAAATCGAGACCGGATTGGACATCGGTCAATCACCTTGATCTTCTACCATTTCGGGTTATTCTCCCATGGACCGCCTCTCGGGTGTCGGTGTTTACATTCATAACATTCATTCATAACAAATGACATATGAAAGAACAATGGTGCAAGCATTTCACTAATTAAGCACGGGCCTCGGGATCGGCCTTTATTTTTCATGCGTTTCGATTCATCACCCACCTAATCACCTAACATTATTTGATTAATGGTTAATGATAATGGGCTACCATTTGTATTCACAAAATGGTAACTCATATCAATTAACCCCTAAAGTCGGGTTCTAATGACCATGAATGGGCTACCCGCCGAACATGCATCGGGCCTAACATTCATCTAACAAACACATGCATAATAATAAAATGAGCATGCATTCAAGCCCATGGGCCTTGTTTCGAAGCCAATCAAATAATGAGAAGTGGGCTTTATAAAAAAGACCACTTATTCAATTAATGTCTAATTCGGATTGCTTCTGTTCAAGTATGATTAACTATCCTAATGACGTCCAAATGAAGTGGTTCAGGTGTCATTAGAAATTTTATGACATGAGGATCAAAAGTCAAGAAGACCATTTTTTCTAAATCCTAGCCAATTTTCCCGAAAATATCCAATTTAATCTCAGTGACAGGCTGGACTCGGTTCAGTTATGAATTTTAAAATAATAGCGGGAAAAATAACAAACCTTATCAAAACAGCGCGAAAATTTTTGTGCGGTTAGGATTCCCCGTGTGCAACAACTTTCATGTTTTGAGTTTTTGCTAAAAAGCCCTCCAAATTTTTATAAAATTCGGTTTTCGAGAAGGACTCAATTGCAAATGGAATTTTAACCCGTGAAGACTTTTCAAGCAAATTGGCCCTCCAAAAATTGCAATTAGGTCCTCAAAATTTCCAGTTGACATAATGAGACCCCAATGAGCAACTTTGTAATTTTGATTTTTTGCAAAAAAGGATTCTAACTTTATCAAATTCGGAGAAACATCTTTTGAACTCCAAAGGAATGAAAATCAGATCTGGAGACAGATACTGATCAAGTCGTGAGAATTCCTTTTGAAAATTCAAATGATCTCTGATTTTGATGAAATTAGTATCAATAGAAAGATCTCAATCTCAGGAAGAACTTTCGTGAAGAAAATGTTTTCATATCTCGAACACACGAATTTATGAAAAATGAAGAACACACGAAGGTCGACTGAAACCAGCATGTCACCAGATTTATATGCATATGACGTTGCAAATCGTACGGGGCTAACATGCTCAAAATTTTGTGAAAATTTTATGGTGAATAGATCAGGATGTGCTCTACAACTCTCATGAAGGAAGTTTTTCCAGAAAATGATCGTAAAAAATCATAAAAATCATCAAACAGCACAACATCAATCAGTAAGACATCAGAATGGACTTGAGCAACATGTTTCAAATCGAAGTCCGATCAAGGCATATGATATATCAAATCGAAGCTTAAGACGAGCTCTACGACTCTCTAGTTTATCACTTCATCAGATTTCGACGTTAACAAGCTCAAATCAGCATCTCAAGTATACAGGTTTTACTGAACACGAATTTACAGAAATATGCTCAAGTATTCTTACCTTGTCTCACAATGCTCTAATGCTCAAGCGAGCGATCCGGCCTCCGTATTCAGACCAGAAATGACATGGAGAAGCCTTGGAAAGCTCGGCCAACCTATAACAATAGAGTGTACGAAATATTGTGAGAATTGACTCGTTTTCTCACAAATAGACTAATCAGTAAAAATTGAGGCTAAGGATGTGATCCGGTGGCTGTTCGATGAGAGGCCGGCCACCACAGCGACGTGAGAACGCCGAGGGAGGTTGTCGGATGATCTAGATCACCGGAGGAGGTCGCCGGTGGGCCGGTTCAGCCGGTTGAACCAGCTGATCAAGTCACCGGCGGTATTGCCGGTGATGTTGCCGAGAGAGAAAAACCGCCGGAGGGAGGTGCTCCGGCCACCAGCGAAGCCAGCTGGTGTTGCGACTGGCCTTGGGCCACCGTGGGGGACGCCGGTGGGGCAGCAGCTCGCCGGAAAGTGGCCGGCAAGGGGCCTGAATGGCTGCTGCCAAGAGAGGGCTCGAGAGAGAGAGATGATCGTGAGAGGGAGAGGGAGAGAGAGAGAGAGAGAGAGAGAGAGAGAGAGAGAGAGAGAGAAATCAGATCTGAAAAAATGAACCCCCCTTGATTTTTGGAGGGAAAAATACTATATACTTCCCCCAACTTTGAATTTTAGCCCTTAGATTAATCCAATGGCCCAAAATGCATCCTTAATGATTAAGAATATTCCTTAATGGCTAAGGATTGGTGACATGGCATCATGGATGAACATGATCAATTCTAAATGAATGGCCATGATTGATTTGCTTATCCCCTAATTAATTTGCTTAATTCTTGAAGAAGGGCATTTTTGTCATTTCTCTTAGGGGCATTTTTTGTAATTCTCAATTAAGGGCATTTTTGTCATTTTCGCACTCAAGAGGATGTGACCGGCCTTGGTTGGTCTGAACGGATTGTCGATCATCGAAATTTTCAACCAGAAAATGACTAGTCCGATCGGATTAGTTCAATTTGAATCAAACCGATTTAAGTCAATTAGCTCTGAATTTGGGTAATTGCATGACCGAGCTAGACTAACAAGTTTAATTGAAGTCTAATTAGCCAAATTGAGTCCCAATTCAGCAAATTGAATATTAGTCTAGAGTGGGTCAAGTTGAATTGTACTGATTAGACTAGATACTCTTAGACTTCCTAATCATTGGATCACTAAATTGATCAAATTGACTCAAATTCATGTGAATCTTCTAAAATTGATTTTGAATTTGGATTTCATATAAGAAATCAGGCTCATTCGTGCCTCAATTGCGCACATCACGAAGAATCGATCAAAATCACTAATTATGGCCTAAATTGGGGGTTTTTGTGTTTGGCTTGGAATCACAAAATTGGTTAAAAAATTGGATATAAAATGACCTCTAGATCAAATGTCGTGAAGAAAATTAACCTAAAAAATGACTAGAAATGAAGTAATTTCATTTTTGGCCAATTTGAATCAACTTCCGCAATTTGGGAAAAAGTTGATTCTAAATCGATTTTTGTAAAATTTCTAATGCCAAAGGTAAATTGAATGTAAAATAAGATGATTTTTTTATTTTTGTATTTTTCAATTTTTTTGGTCAAAGGTTTGACCAAAAGTCAAACCCTAGTTGACTTTTCATTAGGAGCTTGATTTTATGATCAAATCTTTGAATTTTTCAAAAATTTCCACTTCTAAAGTGAAATTGGACTTGAAAGGAATCTTTTTATGCGAAAAGCCCCAATTTGACATGGGGTTGACTTTTGGTCAAAGGGTTGACCAAAAAGTCAACGCAAAAGTCAACTATTTGACTTTTCGGGTTTTTGCATGAAATGAATAGAAAATCGCTTATAAAAGCTAGGCCAACAGACAGAATTAAAAAAACGACACTTTTTGTTCAAGAAACAGGCTCCGTCGCGATCGAAAACCATAATCTTGAATTTTCTATTTTTAATGACGCATCGACTAAAAATTAGGTGTCAACAATGGTTACAGCTTTTAGATTCCACGTCGTAGATTCAATTCCGACGCGAGTCTTTATCAGGTCTAGCATTGTTGATTAAATTTCAATATTGTGCCATCAGTTCAACGCCGTTGATTAGATTCCGACGTTTTGCTTGGAATATAACTGTTAATTAGATTCCAACCATATTCTCTCAAGGCACGTCATTGATTAGATTCTGGTGTACCTGGAATTGTAATGTTGTGTACTGATTGTGTCGTTAATTGGATTCCAACATAGCTTGGTTTGGCATTTGCAAGTTATCATCCTAT
Source organism: Syzygium jambos (assembly GCA_031216235.1). Lineage (NCBI taxonomy): Eukaryota > Viridiplantae > Streptophyta > Magnoliopsida > Myrtales > Myrtaceae > Syzygium > Syzygium jambos. Next base: position 6,383,845 of record CM062228.1, read on the forward strand.
TGTTAGTATTGTTGAGTTCGGTGTATTATCGAGTTAAGTTGTAAGGCACAAATTGGATTTAATAGACGCATTTGACATTCTCTGTCCAAGCTTGACTCAATACCCTGGTCTCCTCTAATAAAATCCGAAACGCAGCATTTGATGAAAGATTTTCAACGGGATAAAACCGGCGAAATATCTTTTTGGCATGCTCGGTGGGACCCTACTGTGTTAAGTGGAGAGAGTGCTATGCCACGCACCCGAATTCACATCAACTCGGATAATACTACTGACGAGCAAGCTCCATCGATGGCGGAAGATAATACCCATGCTAAGACATCATCTGCTCAACTTCTTCATAACGAGGTTGCTAACTAATCTCAAGAGGAGGTCATAGATATGTCGAGGCAGCGCGTTGAAAATAGAAGGTAAACTGAGCTCACACCAGTTGCACTTTCTACTATGAGGCGGACTATGAAGGAAACTTAGAATGAGTTCTCTGATCATGTGGTAAGGTGTATAACTGAGGTGATTAGGCCTTTGATCATCAACACTTATCATGAATGTACACAAGGTCAATATGGAGGGTCCATCGCGCCGACCCAACCGAGAATAGGATCTCTATCAACATTGGGAGGTCCTACAATACAGTTTGGGATGATGACCCAAGGCACATCGACGATCCCGTGCATTCAAATATTACCGAGGGGAGAAACCTTGCCAGTGGCACCTAGTGAGGGGTTTCCTCAGGCTAACGTGGGCCCAAATGGAGGGATTGCTCGACAGACAATGATCAATGAGAACTCCCAGGGAGGACATCAAGTTACTCAGGCGCAAGGTCCTCTTGTGATCTAGGTAAATCCTCCACTCGTAATATTGGATATTCAGAATCCTGTAGCGCCTTTGCCTAGGGGGCAAGAACAGCTCTAATAAATAAACAATCAACCATAACGTCAGGCACCTCAGCCTGCGGTGCCTAACGTAAATCAGCATTTTTCACCTCCTATGGGTCCAAATGTTCAAGTCTAGCTACCATTACCAGTTAAACCCACCAAGTAATCCCCCTATGATTGCTCATAATGTACCACAAATCATGCAGCCACAACCTTAACAACAGTCACAGTTACCACAGCAGCCATTCTACCAATTACCTAAACAAAATCTAAACCAGCAATTACCACCTAATTATGTTATAACTCCTGTACCCGCCGTGGGTCAAGTAAGTAATCAGTTGGTAACGGATTCTGTGACGAGGGGATATGGTCATGATATGGGATACTTTTCGAATATTTATAGAAAACCATATCCTGACTGGATAGATACCATACCATATCCAAGGGGTTTTAAAATGCCAGAGTTTACATTGTTCACCGGAGAGGAAGATCAGTCCACTTTTGAACATGTTAATCATTTTCTAGCGCAATGTGACAATGCGGCTCATGCTGATTATTGAAAATTGAGGTTATTTCCCTTATCATTGTCAAAAATCGCGTTTACCTAGTATATTGCTTTACTTGCAAATTCGGTTACATCATGGGAACAGATGGAAAGAATATTTCATTGTCAATTTCAAAGAGCTGTGTCAGATTTGTCGATAGCTGATCTCTCGACTATCAAACAGTTAGCCAATGAATCTGTCGATCAGTTCATTTCCAAATTTAAAAAGGCAAGGAATAAATATCTAGTCCCTTTACCTGAGAAGACTCTTGCAGACCTTGCTTTTAACAAACTAAAGTTTGAAATCCGAGAAAGGATGTTGGACAATCATATTCAGATCTGTTTCAGTTGTCAACCATAGCTACTAAGCACGAAAGTCTCCTTCAGGAAAAAGACAAAAGGTATGGTCAACGAAGTGAAGTTCGTTGGGCTGATGCTGTCGAGAGCGAGGATGAAACCGAATTAGCATATATAGTAGATGTGGCTCTTGCTAAAATGGTGATTGATAAGCCATATATCTACCAAGCATTAAAGCTGGCAAGAGTTAAAGAAAAATCCAACCTCATGACCAAGGTTAAGGAACCCATTTTTTATTCTTTCGAAATTAATAAGACAAAAGAAATATTTGACTTGTTGTTAGCTAATGGACAGATCAGACTCACGGAGGGTCAAGTTTTACCCACTAAAGAGGAATTGGCGAAAAAAATATATTGTAAATGGCATCATTCATGGAGCCATATCACTAATGACTGCTTGGTATTTAAAAGAAATGTCTAGGAAACAATCAAGTAGGGGAAGATAAAATTCGCGGAAGACAAAAGTAAATCCTTGATGGAAGTTGATGTCGATCCTTTTCCTGTAATGGCAGGGATTGTGTCATTGAAGACGAAGCCAAGGGGGCATTAGCCATATCGTTTTTGCGAAAGGTGTAAACGGTTGTTGGAATAGGACAAACATTATTCCAGCAAGACGTCCGCCCAGTGAAGTTGTCGACGAATTCTACGATTTGACTCTCACCGACTCACATGATGAACAAACTCCTTCTAAAAGTGTCAATCGTCATAGGAGCCATCGAGACCACAATAAGGCCATTAAATCATTCAAGTAGAGGTACGAAGAAGGTGATCCCACCATTGGTACTTTGGGAGAACCTAGTGGTAAATTTGATTATTATGTTAGTTATACTCCACTACCTTTGTATGATGGGAAGATTGAGCCAAGTGGACTAGGCCTAATTTCTCTGATCGAGGAGATCTCCATACAGACCCACATCCACCACGTCAATAAACTCTGAAAGTACCGAGAGGCCTACTTGTGGGTCAATGGTACGAGGCCCGCAGAGCTTAGAATCGCTATTCAAATCTGACACGGACTCAAAAAAGGAGAATACAGAGGAAAAAAAGAGAGTATCAACTTCAACAACAAGTAAGTCAAGTTCACATCAAGCAGATTAAGCCGACCCTGATCGTAGTACAAGTGGTCAAACCAAAATTCCCCAAGTGTGGAAATTTAGTCTGGAAAATAAAACTAGAAAACCAGGTGTCGACATCTGGTCGACCTCAACAATTTTTACCAAGGCAAGATGTTAAGCTTACCCAGAGTGAACCGCAACAGTTGTCGAGGTCAATCTCGTCATCGAGTTCTTGCATGGTTCGAGTATACCTTCCATTGAACCTCCGAGTTCTGACGGTGGCGCCAGATCATCTTGCAGAAGTCACAATGGATGAGAAAGAAAGATCAAAATTTCACTTTAGTATAGAGGAAGTAGTTGAATTTGAGAAACCTCCACCTAAGGGCTCAAACCACTTAAGGGCTCTGAATATCAACGCAAAGGTTAATGACCGACCTGTGTCTCGAGTGTTAGTGGACGGGGGATCCACACTGAATTTCATCCCATATCATTTCTACAAGAAACTGGGAAGGCGTGACGAGGAGATTATCCCATCGAATATCCAATTGTCTAACTTTATTGGAGATGTCTAAGAGGTTAAAGGAATTTTCATCGATGACTTGACCGTTGGCACCAAAACTTCCAGGACATCCTTTTGTGTGGCTGATGTAGATGGGTCTTACAATTTACTATTGGGCCAAGATTTGATCCACAGTAATCAGTGCATACCATCGACTCTCCATCAGATGATAGCATTTTGGAATGGGGGTAAGGTAGAATACGTTAAAACAAACACCAAGTCACAAATAACCTATGCACATACATCTCCAATTCATCAATTGGTACCAGAAGACAATATATCCATCAATAAGCCACCTCTCATTGACCCCAATAGTATTGCATTCTGCCGTTTCGACAAAGGGATCGTTGAGTGGGTCTTGAAGAGTCAACTGGCAAGGCAATTAAATAAGGTTGTGTATGGAGAACTTTACGTTGTCAAAAGACCTCATTGAGAGGTACTTGGCCTATCGGACCAAGCTCGCAGAGCAATCCACAGAAGCTGTCGATGGAATCCTTGAATTTGAAAAGTCACCCATAAAAGAGATTGAAAAGTCGATTGAAGCTCAAGACCCGTTACAGGAAGTGAACCTTGGGCTAAGCAATGAACATCAACTTACTTACGTAAGTTCGTTGATCGATGATGACTTCAAAGCCTAGTTGGTAAGACTCTTGAAGAAGTATAGGGATTGTTTTGTCTGGGACTATAGAGAAATGCCAGGATTAAGCAAAAATGTCGTCGAACATCGACTGCCCATAAAAAAGGGGTTCATGCCTTATAAACAGCCGTCCAGATAATTCGCCCCGGAGGTTATCCTTAAAATAAAACAAGAAGTGGAGCGATTGCTAGCGGCTGGATTTGTTAGGACGGCATGGTATGTCGAATGGTTATCTAATATAGTTCCGGTAAAGAAAAAGAATGGAAAGTTACGTGTCTGTATCGACTTCTGAGATTTAAATGCAGCCACACTAAAGGATGAGTACCCGATGCCAATTGCAAATATGTTAGTTGATATGGCTTCTAGAAATGAAATCATGTCATTAATAGATGGTCATTCAAACTACAGTCAAATATTCATCGCTAAAGAGGATGTCCATAAAACTACATTCAGGTGCCCTGGGGCTATAGGCACTTTTGAATAGTTAGTCATGCCATTTGGATTAAAGAATGCAGAGGCAACTTACTAGAGAGCCATGAACTTCATCTTTCATGACATGATTGGGGACTTTATGGAAGTCTGCATCGATGATATTATTGTCAAATCGGATCAGGTATGCCATTTAAATCATTTGGAATAAGCTTTTATTAGGATGCAAAAATTTGACTTGAAAATGAATCCGTTGAAATGTGCTTTTGGAGTAAGGGCTAGTAACTTCTTAGGGTTCCTGGTTAATTAAAGGGGAATTGAAATTGATAAGAATAAAGCTAAGGCCATTTTAGAATTGCCACCCCCCATAACTAACAAGCAACTTTCGATGATTTTAGGGAAGATAAATTTTTTGCGTCGATTCATCGCTAACCTGTCAGGAAAGATTGAGGTGTTTTCCTCATTATTGAAGTTGAAGAATCAAGAAGAGTTCGTATGGGAAGAGAAACACCAACATGCTTTTGATCAGGTTAAGCGATACTTGGTTAATCCATCAGTATTGATGCTATCGAGAGCGGGTCAACCCTTAAAATTGTACCTAGCCCCTACCGATACTACAATCGGATGTATACTGGCGCAGGAGAATAATGAAGGCAAAGAACAGGCAGTGTATTATTTAAGTCAGATGTTGAATGATCCTGAAACAAGATACACTGTAATTGAGAAGCTATGCTTGTCATTATATTATGCATGTACAAAATTACGTCATTATATGCTGCAGACTACGATACATGTGATATATAAAACAGATGTGATTAAGTACATGTTGACTCTGCCTATTGTTAAAGGCCGAATTGCCAAATGGGTGTTTGCTTTGACTGAAATAAATTTGATCTATGTTCCGCTTAAAGCAATAAAAGGACAAGCCATAGCAGATTTTATGACGGAATATCCTAAGGCAGGAGATGAAAATAGTGAGGGATATGTTCATGTGGTCCTATGGCAGCTTTATTTCGATGGATCCAATACCCCCGGGTCTGCTGGGGCTGGGATTATGATAATATTCCCTTATGGACAGAAAACGAAACTTATGTTCAATATGAATTTCGAGTGTTCCAACAATCAGGCTGAATATGAGGCCTTAATTGTTGGCCTAAGCATCTTGGCTAACATGAAAATATATTTCGTCAAATTCATAGGGGATTCTCAATTGGTGATAAGGCAATTGCTCGGGGAATACCAGTGTCTTAATGAGAATATTATATCCTATTATTCACTGGCCAAAGAGCTCCTAGAACGCTTTGACGACTTTGAGCTGGTCCATATTAAAAGAGAAGATAACATGAAGGCCAATAACTTAGCACAAATTGCTTCCGGTTACAAAATATTAAAAGAGCTTGCTGACCGTATTATTACTCAGACTAAGGTTTTACCATCGATGAACAATAGAATCATGTGTAACCAATCAACGAAAACCCTTGTCAACAACGCGACTGTCAATGAAGTAGTAACTCAAGATTGAAGAACTCTATTTATAGAGTATCTCAACAATCCAATTTCTAGTGATAAAAATTTCAAAAGAAAAGCCTTTAATTATCTGGTGATTAGAGAGGAGTTATATCACAAAACTGTTGATGGGTTATTGCTCAAATGTTTGGGACAGCAAGAGTCGGTGATAACAATGGCCGAAATTCATGAAGGTATATGTGGAGCTCATTAATCAGGCATAAAAATGAAGGGTTGCTCCGTCGACATAATTACTTCTGGCTAACTATCACTCAAGACTGCATAAGTTATGCTAAGGATGCGAAGCTTGTCAAAGGCACGGTCCCATTCAGCATGTTCCGGCGGCCGTAATGAAACCTATCATCAAACCTTGGCCATTTAAAGGCTAGGCGATTGATATAATAGAAAAAATTTACCCCCTTTTGTCGAGGAAACACAGCTTCATTTTGATTACCACCGACTATTTTACCAAGTAAGTTGAAGTAGCCTCGTACAAGAATATAACACAAAAGACAGTAAAAGAGTTCATCGAGGAGCATATTATCTATCGATTTGACATCCTAGAATTTATAACTACATATCAAGGTACGGTCTTTACTGGACAAAAGGTGATTAGTTTTGCCAAGGCTAGAGGTATCAAGATGATTCATTCAACTCCTTATTATGCCCAAGCCAATGGTCAGGCTGAAGGCTCCAATAAAGCCATCATCGCACTGATTAAACGACACTTGCAAGATAATCCCAGAGAGTGGGATGTATTGTTGTCGACTGTATTATGGGCTTATAGAATATCTACAAAGACTGCTATAAGAGCTAGCCCATATATGCTCACTTATGGACAAGAGGCAGTTCTCCTTGTTAAAGTTACGGTTCAATCCCTACGAGTCAGATTCCAAAACAACTTGGCTAAGGAGGAACATGATGAGTTAATGTACGCCAACATTGATAAATTAGGAGAAAACAGAGTGATTGCCTTGAAAAAGTTGATCCTCCAGAAAAATAGAGTTGCCAAAGCATATAATAAACATGTAAAGCATAAATAGTTTGAATTGGTGACCTGGTCTGGAAGACCATTTTGCCGACGAGTTTGAACAGTGAAAAGTTTGGTAAATGGTCACCAACATTGGAAGGACTATTTGTGGTAACTGAGGCATTCGTCGGGAATGCTTAACGATTAATGAATATCGAGGGAAAGGAGTTTCCCCGTGCTATCAATGGCAAATATTTGAAAAGGTACTGTCCTACTATGTGGGAGATGCGGGAAATGGAGGAAGAAGAGATTGAAGATTCCGAATAAGTCCAATTTCATTCACAAACAAAAGACAAATTACTTAAAAAAAAATCTTTTTGGTCTTCTTTTCCTTCCTTCCTTCATTCCTCTCTCTTTCTCTCTCCCTTTCTTTCTTTCTTTCTTCTTCTTCTTCGTCTTTCCTTCCTTCCGAGCCCAGACCTGCCAGCTGCTTTCATCCCCCAGGCTAAGACCAATGTGTTCCCTAAAGCAGGCTACGAAGTGCTATATCCGGTCCTCTAGGCGCTGGTTCTCTGTCTCAGCTTGTTCCTTGGCTTCTTCGAGGTCGAAGACTGTCTCTTACGGGTTCAATATCCGCTTCTCGAGCCGTTGGATGAGCTCAAGGTGAGATTGCACCAGTTCATCCGACTTCTCGGCCATGGTGCCCAAGGATGTGGAAGCGGAGTTAACAAAAACTTCACAACGGGAGTCCATCGATAGTCCAATCTCGATTTCATCCTGTTTGGGGCAGGAGACTCTTCGCCTCAGTCTTTTCTCCGCCCTCCGGATCTATTTAGCAATCGGCTCCCGAGACTTGTCGAGATGCTCTTGGGAGGAGTGGACTTGGCCCTACACATCAGAGAGTGTGTTGTACATTACATTTGCATGCTCAATCTCTTCTTTGAAGCTCTCAAGCGTGCATTCCGTGACAAAATGTGCAACGATGGTTCTTTCATTGGCTTGAAACTGGGACACCCCGTGTTTGAAGACAGTTACGAATTCCTCGTAGTCAGCAAAGAAAGGGTGATCAGAAGGCAAGTCCTTAGGCTTCCCTTCGCGAATCAGTTTCTCGACCTTAGCCACTGCTTGAGGCTTGGTGACCAAGACGGCGTAGGTCAGGCTCAGGTAGGAGATAATCTCCTTTCACAAGGCCTTAAACTGGCGAGCGCTCGGGGCCGAGGACGAGGCACTAGATTTCATTATTGCTGGGTAGGGTAAAAGAAGGAAACTTCTATGAAAGATGGGATTTAGAATTCAAAGTTCGGTGTTAAAGTCTTGATCGCAATAGACCCACTATTTATAGCCCATGACCGGAGTCCCAACTCTTCACAAATCGATACGAAAAGATCAAGCGACGTCACCAATATCTCGGACGGCACGTTCGTATCCGTTTGATCAGTCCAAGATACAAGGATTGGAACGTTGCGAGTAATGGCTATTTATTCCTTGAAGGTCATGAAACAAAATTTGAGGAAAAAGGTACACTACTCAGGCGTATATTCATGCGACGGTAAAATTGAATTGCACCGGTACAAATTGATTACGTTTCGTACTGATTCATTGAATGCAAGTGCAAGAGATTGTACATAGAGATATTTTTGAGAGCATAAAGAAAGAATAGTTTGGTCAGTAACACTGTACAGGTCATCAAAGCAGGTACAGACTATGATTATTCGGATAATACTCAAGGAAAAGGAGAAGCCGAGTAACAAAAATATTCAAAACAGTAACATCCTCGGCATTAATGACATAGAAAAAGAGAGAAGAGATGGTGCTAGATGTAAATTAAATAAAATGTTGTTCAAGGCCTAAGATGAAGTTGTGAAGTTGGATTTCTCGATTACAGTTTGATTCCAGAATTTTGTCCTTTTTGGCCTGGCTATCCCCCACCTCAGTGCTATGTTGCTTCGCAATTGCTTCAGGGTCTAATATGACCTTGCTTTAATCAAAGAGCGTTGATAGAGAAATGCTTTCGTTGACACGAAATGCCTCAAAGACCTTACGTGCCTCACCAAGCTCGTCTTCTTTGAGGCTCAGGACCCTCTCTTTGTCCTCAATTGCATTGACATATTCAAGCCCTATCTTAAAAGCCTTCACAATTACATCGAATGAATAAGAGAATTCATGAATAGCAAAGTCTAGAACTCGACAAAGCAAGGGGTAAGGTAAACTGATCAGATAGTCTAGCAAGGACCTGACTTTGCTTTCGAACTCTGGGACATCATAAATAACGTCGTACCCTTCTTTTAAGAGCTTACAAAGTTGAGCTCCTTTGGTATGAATTTCATCATGATTAACAGAAGGAAAAAAGCTGCCTATCGAATGACGTTTATCTCTAAAGACTCAAATGCTATTAACCTGAGGAGTTTTAAGAGAGGGATGATCCATGGTAGAGCTCATTTCGTCCATTGATTCGATTAAAAATTCGTCCATATCGGAGAATGATAATGATGACGTGCTTGGAGATAAGGGCATATCGGACATAGGAAACCTTTTGAAGGGTGTAATAATCCCATTGGGAGCAGAGTTATCCTCGACAAGACTGAATCCAGGTCTTCAGGAAAAATCAAGACCTTATAGTCGTCCCACCATTGATTAAATAACATTGAACCATATGGGGTCCTGAAATTTTTTTCGACAAGCTTGAACCGTCCCTGGTTATATTTAGTCACGTCCCGACTCGAAATCACGATCGATATTTAGTGACCGAACATGACCCGAACGAAGCCGTGACTCCCAGAAATATATTAGTTCGTCTCGTTTATTTTAAACAATCATATGCACACGCGGAAGCGAGTAATAAAAAAGACAAACAACAATGATACAAGCAAATAACACAATTTGTATTCACAAGATAAGTGCTTATTTTGTCGAGCCCTTCTTTACGGGCCCTTACAAGTCACGTACATATTTTACATGCCCATTCCAAGGGTATTTCCGACATATGCCGCTATCAAACAAACAAAACTTAGCTTGGGTTCCTAGCTTCGCTATAGTTTATCGTCCTCCCGCTGCTCGTTCGGTTCGCCATCTCACACTCCGCCCTCGATTTACCCCAGAAACGACCCACCTGGTCCTCCAAATGGCCCGTTGAACCCTCGAAGGGGGTCCAACCCATTCTCCGTTCGCTAGGCGGTACCATGCCTCGTACGGGTGAGCGACCAACTCGTCGCGACCTTCGTCGACCATCACGTAGGTTGTGATTCGACGGTAAGTGCGGTTCTCCCGGGCGTCGATCATGATAAGGAGTTCGGCTCGCATCTCGACGGGGTTTCCAAGGCGGGTTGGAAGGGATGCCATATCACGGACCTGGAAAGAGGAAAAATAACGGGAGTGAGTCGGGAAACTCAGTAAGTAAAATCTCTAATATCAAGCGAGGACAAGATAATCGTTGTTCACATAAGTCGACTCTTACCGTACCGGCATCAATGGCAATTCAAATAGCAAAGTCATGCTACGAAACCAACAAGAACAAACATCAATCATGAGTATCACACGTGAACATCATGAGATGATAAAGAATAAATAACCATGAAACCAGAAAACGGGCTAAGTAAATCAACTACGAAACCAAAAAACGGGCCGAGCAACCCATGTTACAACGCATTGCAACTTTCTTTCCCAGTATTAGGGAATTTACTTACTCGACAACTAACAACACTAGAGAACGGGCTAGAAACAGGTAGGCTCGGAAAAATTTCGGGCTTCCTCTTTGTGTGGCTGAGCAAGCCTAAGCCTACAAGGGCTAAGTCGTAGGCTCTTGGGTAGGAAACGAGATGAACCATGGACCGGTTCGGGGTTGATTTAGGCGTGGGCTTCTCGAACCGAAAGTGACAAAACAAGAAACAAAGAAAGAAGAAGAAGATGAAGATGAAGTTGGCATGAGGTGATGGTGGCGTGAGAAGAGAAGGAAGGGGGGTGTCTTACCTTTTCAAAGAGCTCATAGAACTCCCTAGAAAACCCTAGAATGGAACCAATAATAGAGGGCCTCTTAGTCAAAGTCATGATGGCCTTAATTTAATGCCATTAATGGACTAAAATGATGAAAGCCAATGCTTATCTCTTCCTCATTGGCTCTCTCTCTCTCTCTCTCTCTCTCTCTCTCTCTCTCTCTCTTCTTTTTGGCCAAATAGCCCCCCTTGTTCGGTTCCTTTGGCTTGGCCAATTATTGGCCTTGCCTTGGGCTCTATTATTGGTGACCAATGAGTCATCAAGGGGCCTTAATGAGCCATTATTAAAAGGGCACAACTCAGCTTGGAAATAATAACGGAGGGAGACACCTCATGGGAGGTCCAATAATGGAGGTTCAAGAGCAGTAATTACACCTTTGACCAAGTCAACCATTTTTGTCTCTTTTCTTCAATCAAAACCCGAACCATGGGAGGCCTACAAACTAGTTGATTCCACTCAAAAACCTCACAGGCCAATCGATTTACCTGAAATTAGCTAAACGGCGCTATAATCGCACCCCACATCATATTAAGTCTCATACTTTTCCGAGGGTTTTCTCGCGCTAAATTATTCTAATAATCCTATTTAAAATGAGGTTAGATGTGGAAAAGCCTCACAAGTGACCAAACTTGGCCCTACAAAAATCTAAGCCAAACTGGGTCAAATCGGGCTTCTCGGGTTAGCCTAGGCGCTTGGCTAAGTCACCGGGCAAATGGTCGGGCGCCTTGCCGGGCCACACGGGCACATGGCCGGGCGCGAGGCCAGGCCGCATGGGCGCTGCGCCGAGCCGTACAGGCAACGTGCCGAGCAGCTTGCCTAGCCGCATGGGCGACGTGCTTAGTGTCTTGCCAGCCGTATGGGCACCATGCCAAGCACCATGTCGGTCATATGGGCAAGGCGTCGGTTCGCGACCAAACATGCACATCGGCCCATGAATGGCACGATGCACGACTCATGGTCATATTTCTTGGGCACGGGACAAGATCGGAACGGGATCTTATGGGCACAACTTATGGCACAAGGGTCGGGCATAATAGCTGACGCACGACCGGGCATGTAGCCGGTCCGTGGCTTGGCTGATGGGCACGATGGCTAGTCATGACCGGGCACATGGCCTTAATCGGTGCGACTGGCAATTTTGCCTGGGCCGCGACCAAGCCACTAAGCACATGGCCTGGCACACGTCTCGTCCATGGCCTTCACGACTCGACATAACGATCTGTGGTCGATTCGTGACTAAGCCACGTTCGAGTATCAACGACCCATGGTCGACGCTCAGTTGTCATGTCGCCTCATGGAATCCAATATCCCAGAATTAACTCATGGTCACCCGGGACTAATGCATGGCTGTGCGGTATCACCCGCGACCAACAAATGCCGACACCGGACTGATCCACAATTATACCGGACCGTTCCATTAATGGCCCTTATGGTCAAAGGATCACTCCATGGTCATATTACTCTAACTATTTGCGTAGTCAAGGGGTCATTCCATTGTTGATCCCTAGGCCAAATCATGAATAATCTTTCGATCGAACCACAACTAACCCTCAGTACACTCGTTTCGATCATACTGTCCATTCCATTATCGACCCTCGACTCGACTTATCCGCTCATCCACTTATTACCAACCATCAGCTTTCTAGGCTCGAAATCGGGGATATCACATTTAGCAACCTCATTATAACACGATAGAGCATCATTCCTTAGAGATAAAGAAGGAGGGAAGTTCACCGAGGAGACGATCGGCATGGGAATACCTTGGACCAACCCAAATTGACGGGCACAGTAATGAGGGTTGTATGCCTCGAAACCAATAGGAAACCTTCTTCCAAAAGTAAATTCCAGTGGAAGATTGATAGGGATAAGGACGCTTCCCCAAAATATTGAGGTGTCATACTGAGCAGTCGATGGGTCACACACGAAGTTTACGCCGAACTTATGAAAAATGAAGTCTTTCAGGATAAGCAAAACATTCAGGAAGTACTCCAAGATCAGAAGTCCTCTGATTGGCCGGAGAAAAATGCTACAAAATTTTCAAGGGCCAAAAGTTGTCTCCTTAGGCTGTTTATGTGCATCATACTAGTCGATAGGTGTAGAACCATTAGACGTGAACAATTGAGGGAAGTATGATCGAATCCAACCATGCAATATCCACAGCAGGCCAATGAAAGGGTCAGGATGTGCACTAAATAATGAAGATTGTGCATCAGAAAGGCCTTTATACAAAGTAGACAAGGTCATTCGACGTAACCATACATCAACACCCTGAGTGAAGGCATATGCGATGTCCACAAGCCCATATGATATGGAAGTAGTATAAAAGATATATCGATAAAGCCAACAAAGCAGGAATGCAATATGTTCTTGAGGAGATATTGATCCATCTGACTTGCTAAACTCTTTGATGAAGTCATGGAATAAGAGATCAACGAAAGAAGTATCGTAAAAATCTGGACATGACTACGACTTCTGATTATAAAATTTCACAATAGGTGATATGCCAATCAATGATCACATATCAAGTAAAGTGACGGTATCGGACCAGGAGGCAAAAAAAAACAATTCGTTGATGATGACCAGAGACAGCAAAGAACTTTGATGAGCCCATATTCAACTGGATCTATAGAAAGACAGTTTAGTGACAAAACCTCCTCTATTTTTGCCGCCTTCCAAATGACCGACATCTCTTGTTTCATCCTTTGGTACTACCGAGAGAATTGCTCGTCATAGCATGGATACGAGTTGAAACGAGAATTCAGTGACGCCCAAGTCGAGATGCTAAGTCGGATTTGACTTATGGGAAGAACCTCCTTATAATAACGTGGAAAATGCTCGGTAAAGATGGATGGCGAAGGTGTTAATTTGAGATGCGGGCCTAAGGTCACATGACAAGCTTCCGCATCATAATCCATAAAGGATAGGGAGAGGCGCCCTTGTCATTCAAAATTCCGAAGGTTCTCAAAACAATTCAAGCGAAGGATAGCTTAAGTATTGATTGGGGAAAAAGAAAGGTTAGCCATTGTGATGGGCCGAATGATGAAGCTTGACTACGGCTATCAGGTATTTATACTAGTCTATTTAGTCGATGAGTTAGGCCCACTAACTGGCAACGTGCACATGAACAAAGGTGCAAGGCTCGGGATCCATTATCAAAGTTGGTTATGAGTAATTGTGGCATACGTGGACATCCAAGGAAAATAAGAAGTATTTTATTGAGGAGAAGGAGGTTTGTCGAATAAAAAATCGTGAACCCCTCATTGGAGCAAGGATAATTGAGATTCTAATATACTCATCTCTGAGATACATGCGTTTCTATTCTGACGTTGTTCCACTGCAAGGTTCAACACTCGCATATGCTCCATCTATTTCAAGCCCTTCAAAATGCCGACGTGATGGCGCAATTCTTGTTCGACCTCTGCCTATTAATGGAGCTTTATCTCCCACTATCGATGAGTCTCTTCGAGGGCTGCAGCAAGACGTCTTTCTTTTCTACAAGGACACCTATTTCGTCTCTAATAAGCCGAAGAGACTCGCGACGAGTGTTTACCTCCTCACTAGCCTCCTTCACAATGTCAGCTAACTCTTCATGTATTTCTGTAGGAATGGCTATCTCTTGTACTTGGGCTAGGAGTTGTTGATATTTATTGAACAGAGTCTGGAATTCCTGGGAGAAAGTCTTAAGTCGTTCCTTGAGTGCTAAAGGAAGAATAGGCCCAACTTCAACATTTTCATTTCCAAGGCGATCGATGAGAAGTTTGAATTGCTCCAAGGCTGTAGCATCATATGACATCCTCGCGAGTCCTCCTATAGAGAAGTCCAAAAAGTGCGTCAACTCCATCCTCTCCTTGATTATAGCCAGTTTTGATTGGCCAGAATGAGGCAACAAGTCGTATGGATTAAACGCCAAAACAAATTCAGCTTCGTCTATGACATGCATTACCTTGCCCAAGTATGCGGCAGATGAAGTGGCCGATTGATGGTCAGGCAAAGGAGTTGATGAGACAGGCGTCGACGATAAGGCCTCGGCAGGATTAGTTGTGGAAGTCGAGGCTACGAGCAGTAGAATGGACGTCGACGGTGAGGCTATGGAAGGGTTGACCGCAATGGCTGGAGTAGTGGTCCGTTAGACCATGACACTTGTTGATAGACCACATGCTATAAAATCGGAATGATATCTCAGTATCAGGGTTAAATAAGAATTGAAAACAAAGTAATATTTGAAAGACGTGTACCTATCTTAGGCATAGCTATTTCGCGTCCGGCTAGATTAAGAGCGACAGTGGTTTCTATAATGGAGTCAAGGATTGGAGCAGTTCAGACAAGTGGAGGAGTAGGAACAATTGCTGGTTCAATTGAAAAGAAAATGAGAATAAATAAACCAAATATACTAGACAAGCAGAAAGCGCCAGTCAAAATAAAAGCTTACCAGGGGTTACAATAGTGGATGAATTAGGTTGGATGGTGATTTGTGCTGGAGATGCCATTGATATGGTAATAGAGGGGCCGGAAGACACCAAGTCGGCTGGGGCTGGTGTTGTGCTGGAAATGTCAGTCGATGGAATTGAAATGTTGCTGACCCGCTTGACAGAATGAAGACCAGTTGATGCCAAGATAGTGACAGGATCCCGGATTGTGGGAACAAAGATGTTATCTCTTTGACTCTTATCAAAAGAAGTAAGGAGTTCTGAAGAGGCCACATTGTATGTAGCCGGATCAGTAGATGGCTCAACAGATAAAGTTCTGGACTTCTTTCTTAGAGGAGGAGAAGACCTCTTCCTTTTCTTTTTCAACAATGATACAATTTCTTCCAACATCTCTTCTTCATTCAGTCCAGAGATGATGCGAAGGGGAGGAAGACCTTATAAGTAACAAACCAATATAAAGGAAAGAATAAAGTGGGCTGACACAGAGGAAGAAAGATAAAAGCTTACCATTAGTAAGATTTTTAGCAGCATCGACACTCTTTGTGTCAGAATCCTCTTCTGTTTCTGAGTTAAAGAATTAGAAAGTTAGGAGATGCACCAAATTGAAACAGAAAACAAACGTAAAGTGGTGGTATCCATACCTTTTGTAATCGACTTTTAAGAGCCATTTCACTTCACATGAAGAATCGTGGACTAGAGGGCCTCTTCATATGCACTTTCAAATGCAAAAGAATACCACCAAGTTTGCCATTCAACAAGGTGTCCTAGATGGGCTTTAAAACCATTAGGGAGGTCTGCACTATAACAGGTGCGCATTGTATTAGTAATTTCAATACAACAAAGCAGTAGACTTTGATTCTTGAGGGAGTATTCTTTTTTCTTGGTTCCTTCCGAGAAGCCCATTGAATAAGAAATTGGCATGGGAATTGCTTGCCAGAGTCTAAATTGCTGAGCACAATATTGTGGAGAATATACCTCAAACTCAGAATAGAATCGACCCTTTAATGAAATCCATATAGAAAGATCTATTGTAGACAAGGGCACAAATCCAAAAAGGCCTATAGAAGTTGAATCGAGCCTAATCAAATAAATAATCAAATTCTCCATAGCCATATTTAAAGAAAATAACTTGGTCATGATTCAGTTCATGAAAAGCTCAAAGATAGAAGATAAAAGGAGGCGCTTGAGAAGCAATATGTCGAGGGGCACGGCTCAGGAATCGACAGCCCAAAGGTAAAGGTAAAGGTTTTCTATATCCTTGCAAAGACAGATGGGGAAGATGACAATCACTTCTACTAAAAAGGGAAGGGAAATATAGAGCCATCCATGCCTGAAGTATCCACAAAGCGCCAAAGATGGTTCCGGAATCCCCAAACTTCATTGCCCGAGAGGCGTGAGTAAAGCCTCTGTACAAAACTGCAATAACAAGAGAGACTAATGCAAAGCGTTTTCTAGTAGCTAAGGCTGCGGTAATTTGTAGATAGTCTTTGCAAACTTTAAGGACAAGACTAAAGAACACATATTTTGATAACCAAAAAAGCAAGAAAAGAAGACGTTCATTCTAGGTAACAAGACCTGAAGTTTGGTAAAATGGAGATAAAAAATTGCTATATGCCAGAACATCGTCAGAAATGTAAGGAGTAAGTAGTACAGGCAAATCCTCGACAGCATGACCGACCAATTCAAAACCCGCTATAGCAAATACATCGAGTATAGTGATGGACATGTGTCCCCAAGGAAAAAAGAAGCAATTGCTGGAAGAGGACCAGAAAGTGATGGTGGAGCCCAATAGCCTGCGTTCCAGGTCATAAGATAACATACGGACCTCGAGAGCGACGTCAATCCCAGCAGCCATCCATAAAAGTTGAGTTTCTTGATCAGCCTTCAAGCAAATAAACCATCTGTGAAAATCCTCTTCGTAAAAAGAGAAACCTCGAAATCGAGAAGACCCGATGGACCATACATCCGTGATGGAAGAATGTTGCGGTGCCAAAGTCTCATTATGCTTATACGAGAAATGGAATTAGAGATTCACGGGAATATTAAGATGATCCATGACACTAGGGCCTAAAGAGAAATAATTGGCTTCATCCTCGACAGCTTTCAATAAAAGGAGAGAGCAATTATCAATGCGCGGGTCTTCTTTGAACTTATCAAACGTCGTGATGTAGTCGCCAGCATAATATTCAGACTTTTTGGACGCCATGAAGAATGATGGATCGAGATCGAAAAAGGTTCAAGAAGGGATTTTTAGGGTTTTAAGAAGAAGACGCGACGGTAAAACAAAGCTCTTGCGAAAATACAAGATGAAGAAGACGATTCGAAAAGCTGCGACTATTTGAAAAAAATACAAGGTGACGTGTTTAAAGAATATTGGATGAAAAATTCATATTGGATGCTCGAAAGGACGTCAGGGGACAGGAAGGCATGATCATCGCCTGGGGATTTATACACGAACAAGGTATATCTTTAAAAGAAATAAATTCAAATTTATTTCTTTTAAAAAGGGGCATATGTTAACACCCAAAATTACCCTTGGTGGAAGTGGCCCAATTGCAAGTCACAAAGGACGTAAAACAAGGCCCACATAACATGAATTCAGAGAAAGGTCGTGAGTTAGGCCTAGAAGTATTGGAAAGATTTGGAGCAGTTATCGATAGGACACGTCATAGAAGTATTAACAGGTTGACAAGTCCAAAATCACAAGCCTTGCACATGACGTCGACAAGTCCAAGATCACGAGCCTTACACGTGATGTCGACAGGTCCAACATTACGAGCTTTCCATGTGATGTCGATGAATTAAGCACGTGGTGTTACATGGTAAAGAAATTCATTTCCACGTGTCGAAAGGTAAAGACATGACCGTGGGTGTGAAGATCAGGGAAGCTAAATAATGAAACGTGGAAAACAGCAGGAAATAAAAAGACACATGGAAGAAAATTAGCTATTACGTGATGCCCAAGGGGCGTAAGCAACATTGATAAGTCAAGAAATGGTTAAAGTACGAAATGTAAGGAAGTGGAAAACAACTTTCAAGAAGAAGTAGCCGATCGACAGTTATCAGGATGCTCTATAAATACTCAAGAATTTCCAACGTAATAAAGATCTCCGAACAAGACAACAGACCTCTTATCTATCTTTATTTTCAGCACAATAGGAGTAGTAATAGTTACAGCTTTTAGATTCTACGTCGTAGATTCAATTTCAGTGCGAGTCTTTATCAGGTCCAGCATCGTTGATTAAATTCTAATATTGTGCCACCAGTTCAACGTCATCGATTAGATTCCGGCATTGTGCTTGGACTATAGCTTTTGATTATATTCCAGCCATATTCTCTCAGGGCACGTCATTGATTAGATTCTGGCGTACCTGGAATTATAATGTTGTGTACTGGTTGTGTCGTTGATTGGATTCCAACATAGCTTGGTCTTGGCATTTGCAAGTTGTCATCCTATTGTTAGTATTGTTGAGTTGGGTGTATTATCGAGTTAAGTTGTAAGGCACAAGTTGGGTTTAATAAACGCATTTGACATTCTCTGTCCGAGCTTGACTCAAAACCCTGGTCTCCTCTAATAAAATCCAAAACGTAGCGTTCGGTGAAAGATTTTCAACGAGATAAAACCGGCGAAACAGACACATTTAAAAAAGGGTACAAGTCTTAGAATGTGGAAATCGAAATCTTAGAGGCTTATTTTAAGATTGATATATACTAGATTTTTTATGATAATTAATCTTAAATTTTATTGATGTTACTTTTATTTCTGCATCTTTTCTTGTTGGATATTTTGAATATACAAGTTTTGAATAAATGATTGCAAATAGCCTAAGACCCTAAAAACTTCCAATTTTAGCTCTAGTCCAAATTCTACCCTAAACTTTTTTTTTGTCTCATAAAAAACCTTAAACTTTAGATCTAATCCCAATTCTACCTTCAACTTTTTTTTGTCTCACAAAAAAACACAAGCTTTAGGTCCAATTCCAATTTAATCCTAAATTTTTTTTGTCTCATAAAAAATTACCAGCTTTTACATGAGTCTCAAATATGCCCTCTTTAACCATCCGTCCAAAATCGCCGTTAGTGATCTTACGTGGCATTTCCACGTCATTACTCTAGTTTTCCCCGAATTTCATATCCAAGAAGATTCAAGAAGATGTCTTTTGGAAATGAATATCCATATCAAGCCCAAACAACATCTTCTTGGATATGAAATTTGGGTAAAAACAAGAGCAATTAGGGTTGGCTTTCTTCAATTGCTCTTACTCTTAAGAGAATCTTCCCTTTATCTCGCTCGAGATCTTCAATTTTGTGCTCGGGTCTTCAATCTATCGTGCTCAAGAGCGTTCCATCTCTCATGATCGGAGAGCTCGCACTTAGGACACTTGGATCGCTACGCTTGAACATCTCTTGCTTGGGAATTTTTCATCTCCCAGTTGTCCATGAGAAATTTTGGACATGGGGTTAACGGGGGCCAGAATTGTGACTCAAGTAAAAGATGGTGATTTTTTATGAGACTGAAAACATTATAGGATAAAGTTGGGACTGGATGGTAGCGTTAGGACAAGACCTTAAGTTTGGAGTTTTTCATGGGACAAAAAAAAAGTTTAGAGTAAAATAGGGAATGGACCTAAAATTTGGGATTTTTGAGTGTATTAGGCCATTGCAAGTTCGATGTGGTTTATTGTATTTTATATGAGATAATTTATTTACTAAAAATTGGTAAAACGATGGGTTGCGTGTATCCGATGACAACCAGACTTTTTTAGTGGGCATGGTTTGAGATTTGATGTCAAACCTCGTAACAAAATAAGGGTGGATTTGGGGAATAACAGAAAATCAACGAGACGCATTTGGGAGGAGGTCTGCCATCCCAAACTAATCCCGCTTCAATCCGTACTTAGGATGGCCATAAAAGAAGTGCAACGATTGTAGTAAAGACATCAACTTAGGAAGATGGAACAAGATTAAAATTTAAGTAATTCGTCAATGCAAGCAAGGTTGGTGATTTGTATCGTGCCATTGCACTTGTGCCGTTTCGTGCCATTGTGAAAATATTTCAACGTGATCATAACAGTTTTTCTAAAATCTAATAAAAGAACACGTTAATTCGTGTCAATTTCGCCTTACTTACACCAAAATGTGTCAAATTCTAAGTTTTTGTCAAGAAATTCATGCCATAGTGGAGTTGTATTCTCGAGGTATGTGTGAGATTTAGTGAGACTATCGTTGGTTATTTTAAAAGCTTAAACTGTTAGATAAATGTGTAGTTTAATATTTAGATGTTCTTTCACTCCCCTTCATGCTTTGTCTGATCTTTTTGCCAATACAAAGCGTGAACATATTTAATTAGAGGGACAAATGGAGTTTGGAAATATTTAAATCGGGAGCTCCTACAACTTCCATGCCTGCTACTAGGCGTAAATGGGAGTAATAGAATATTTAAATCTTAAATCACAGATTCATCTAACAGTTTCATCTTTTATAACAGTTGTCAATTGATCCACTAAATCTTACATAATATCATAACAAGAGGTCCTGAGTTTAGATCTTCTTAGGCTCTCACAAAGCCCCATTCGCCTCTCCAATTAAATATGTCAATGCCTACTAATAGGTCTAACAGTTTAAATTTTTAGAACAGTTGGTGTCACAAACCAAGTGCAAGAGATGGTGAGCAAGATTTACGTAGGTGCTGCGTTTGGCAAGTTAGGTGGAATCTGAGGAAGCCCTCTTCATTTTGTTTTTTCGTGAAGGCGGGTTTTCGAAGGAATCTACGCACGCCAATGAAGCCGACAGCTGGAAACTTCCACTCTTTTTTGTCAATGACCGCTATCTTTTATAGTAATTCTCAACGGCAGCCATTGATTTCAAAGACCAAACCCCATTTATTTTAGTGATTAGCAGCGGCTAATATCTGTTCGTCTCCCTCTGCTTTGGAGCTCCAGAGCTGATAGCCATTGGCGAGTGATTCCATCAGGTTTGGTTTCTGATGTACAGCCAGAACTGTTGCTGCCTCGGATGTCGCAAGCGTTAACTCGTGGTTTGATTGGAAAGTTTAACGGCGGGTTTGGATTGGACAAGGAGGACATGAATTTGATAATCTTATGGCAGTCGATGATGGTGTTGTTTTCATACAAATGACAAATCTTGAGGGAGTTAATCTTTCTTTTCTCCATGGAAGGACGTCATCCATTTAAAACCCTCCTCTTAGTCAAGAACATGGAGCTGACCACCAACCAAAGAGGAAAATATTCTATTTTTTTAGTGAGTTCTCTTAACACCCTTTTTCTAAAACATAAATAAGGAAATCTTGCCATTTCTAAATTCAACGTTTCTCTCATGTTATGCACGGTCGGTGCATTGAACATGAACAACTTTTTCTTCATTAGATACGGGTAACAAGCACCGCTAACAAGACATGAAAGTCCGTCGGTTGGTTGGTTGGCTGGCTGACTCTGGGATCCAAGGAGAGGGAGAGTAGAGATGAGATTGTACTCCCATGAGTAGTCGGAAATGATTTCCCCCTTTACACTGTGTTCTCTTTTGCTGCGAGTGAAACAGAGACGAAACGAGTATACAGAGGACATTGGTATATTCGATAATACAATTTCATTTCTAGTGGAGAACTTTTAAATGAGCTAAAACCTTAGTGGCTTGTTGAAAACTTTCCTTCAATTTATCTAATTCGTAAAATTGTTAGCACCTTTTTTTGTGGGAAGATGATGAAGTTCTAACTTTGAAGAAAGGAATGGCGGTATCATACGTCATGCTGAATATAAATGGTGAATTCGTCATGGCAGCATCACTCGTAGCATCACCTTGTCACAACATAATGATTTTTTATAAGTGACATTTACAATGAGAGAACAATAAATATGTAATGTGCTAACCGGCGAAACCCGCTTGAGCAATCCAGAATGCATCGAGCACTTCTAGAGACCGACGCGCTAGTTTGAAAAGGGGCAACCTCTAAATTTATGCAATTAGATTTGTCACAAGGCGCAGCGGAAACAGCCCCGCCTTACAGCACATCCTCGTCGTGAGACTTTTTTTCCCTAATACTGTCACGCTTGCACCTTGACAAGATTCATAAGTAACTCTTTTTTTTTTTTTTTGCTAAAAAGATTCATAAGTAACTCAACCAATCATACGCAGTGATGTGGAACAATGTTAACCTAAATGGCAATACGACAAGCTTTGCTAGTGTCAAACAAATAAAAAACAACAAGGAACGTGTTTTCTTCCACTTCTGATTAGAGGAAAATTCCTCCAAATAACCGTTTGATTGATGGGTTATAAATATATTTAGACCTTACCCGCATTTAAACTTAGTTGAAAATAAATATTTGTGAAGTCCATATTTCTAACTCATATCAATAAATAAATAAAAATTTCTCCAAGTGTACCACCAATATATATTTCCAAACTTCGCACAAGGTTGCATGGCAAATAGTATGCTCACCTAAAAGGGAAGGAGGATTAGGATTGCCTAATTTGAACTTATGGAACAAAGTATTGCTAGGTCGCATGCTGTGAAATCTTATCAATCTTCCATCCTCTTCCCTTTGAAGTACTTGGGTTCATAACACCAAATGCAGAGGCACCCCAATTATGCAGCTCGACATCAAGGGCAGTATGGCTTGGAGCCGGAGATGTCTCTTCAAACTGCGACCCGTTTTAACATCGATTATATCGAGCCCAAAATACTATTGCCAAGATATATATGATGAACTCAGACATGTGAGACCAGCTGTGGAGTGGTATAACCTAATTTGGACCAACGGCATTAGCAAACATAATTTTATTGGTTGGCTAGTTTGCAAAGATAGACTACCTACAGCAAGAATCGTCGCATAATGGATACCTTCAGTTGATATTCAATGTAATTTCTGTAGGGCTGGTATTGAAGACAGAACACATTTATTCTTCGAGTGTGAATGGACAAACAACATATGGCGTTGTATCCTAGCACAACATGGGATCAGGTGCCTTTTAGGAGGATGGAATTGAAAAACTTCAATAGATGATTAGGGCAACCAAAGGCAAAGACTTGGCAGCAAGACTCCTCTAGTTATCCTTTCTAGCAACCATATATTGCATTTGGATAGAGCGCAACAGCAAACGGTTTCAAAACAAGTCAACTGACTTTCATATTCTTTCGGCTAAGGTTCGTAAAAATGTCAAATGTTGTATCAGCTACTATATGGAGACTTCTTACCTCCATCTTTTTGAATTATTAGCACTTTTTGTAATGCTGGGGGATGCCCCTAAGCTGCTGTACTTCATCTGGTTTATAATACTTACATTCACACCAAAAAAAAAATATATATATATATATATATATATTTTTTCCAAACTTGTGTTGCAAAGTCGATAGAATCCACTAAGAATTTGACAGAACACTGTATAGACTAAGTTTCCATGTCAATTTAGTATATCTAGCCTTCATAGTAAGGTAAACTTTTTTTTCCCCAATAGGTGGCCTTATCCACCCATAATTTGAGGGTTATATAAAAGTCTGCCTGTGAGCAGTTTTCTTTACACCGACAGCATATGCTATATGCACTTCTATTGTTAAAGGGACAAAAATCAAGATTGACTTCGAGGGACACTTAACAATGACTTGGTTTTTGGATATGTTTCTTAAGATAAGATAAATGAACCTCGGCTGGATGCTATTTAAATTTGCTGCTAGTCAAGTACACAATGAATGAGACAACATTCATCTGAATCAAATATGATTCCTCACAGTTCTTAATTAGTTGAGAATTGGAGTTCATGAGTTAACTAAGAGATATTCTACTTGTAATTGGAAGGGAACTCATATTTTACAAATGGAATCAGACATCTAAACTTAGGCCAAAGCTGGGACATCAGCATTCAATAGGACATTATCAAAAGAAATACGGTCATGCTTCATCATGCTTAGCTCCCTAAGCTATTGATGATGAAGCTTGTATTAAATCAAAATATGAGGTCCATTTTTGAATTATTTTAGCCTCCTTATTTTTCCCCAATCTTTTGAAATTTATCTTTATCTTACCTAATATCATAACTTTTACACATAGTTCTTATTCGATGCCATAAGGGGCACAATATGTCATCTTGGGTTTATCTGATATATTAAGAGGCATTCTAGCCATATTTCATTTAAGAACTTAGAAAAAAAATTTCTCATCCCTTACTCGTGCGGCCGTAGGAATTTTTTCCTAAGTCAGCCTTTCCACAAGAATCTTGGAAGAGACACTCTAGAAAGAGAAGCCCTGGAATGTATTTCACTTGAGAATGAGATCTACAAATGAGGAGAGGGGGGGAGACCCATTTATATACAAATACAAGATTGTTCGTATCCGTAGATCGCTCTCCTATCCAACAGTAGAGATTCACTACAAAAAAACATGGAATTTGCGACGGAAATTTGCGACGGGGATTTTTTCGTCGCAAATTTGCGACGGAATTTGCGACGAAATAAAAATTCGTCGCAAATTTGCGACGGAAAATAAATCCGTCGCAAATTTGCGACGGAAACAAAATCCGTCGCAAATTTGCGACGGAAAAAAAAATCCGTCGCAAAAATTTGCGACGGAAAAAAATATCCGTCGCAAATTTGCGACGGAATAAAAATCCGTCGCAAAATTTTGCGACGGAAAAAAAAAGCCGTCGCAAATTTGCGACGGAAACAAAATCCGTCGCAAATTTGCGACGGAAAAAAAAATCCGTCGCAAAAATTTGCGACGGAAAAAAATATCCGTCGCAAATTTGCGACGGAATAAAAATCCGTCGCAAAAATTTGCGACGGAAAAAAATATCCGTCGCAAATTTGCGACGGAATAAAAATCCGTCGCAAATTTGAACCGGAAAAAAATCCGACCCAAATTTGCGACGGAAAAAAAATCCGTCGCAAATTTGCGACGGAAAAAAACATCCGTCGCAAATTTGCGACGGAAATACAATCCGTCGCAAATTTGCGACGGAAAAAAACATCCGTCGCAAATTTGCGACGGATTTTGCGACGGAAATAAAATCCGTCGCAAAAATTTGCGACGGAAAAAAAATCCGTCGCAAATTTGAAAAGGAAAAAAATCTGACGCAAATTTGCGACGGAAAAAAACATCCGTCGCAAATTTGCGACGGATTTTGCGACGGAAATACAATCCGTCGCAAATTTGCGACGGAAAAAAAATTCCGTCGCAAATTTGCGACGGAAAAAAAATCCGTCGCAAATTTCAAAAGGAAAAAAATCCGACGCAAATTTGCGACGGAAAAGAAATCCGTCGCAAATTTGCGACGGAAAAAAAAATCCGTCGCAAATTTGCGACGGATTTTGCGACGGAAATAAAAATCCGTCGCAAATTTGCGACGGAAAAAAAAATCCGTCGCAAATTTTCAAAAACCCGCGTAGAAAATTTTCAAAAACCCGCGCTCTATTCCCCTCGCGCCGTCGTCTCCCCTTTGCTCGGTCTATTTATTTCCTCACCACCACAGCTCTCCCTCTCTCTCTCTCTATCTAACTTATCTCCCTCTTTCTCTCTCTCTCTGGCCTCCTTTGCCGCTCCTCCGCCATGCACCGCCGCCTCCACCAGCCCCACCTCCCCCCCTCCGACTCCCCCGCTACCCTCTCCTCCTCCTCCTCCGACGGCGCCACCGCCAAGCGCGGCAGCTACAACTGTGGCAGCTGCGGGCCTGCGGCCTCCCCAAGAAGGGCCACTCTTGCCACGCCGGCTCCTCCCCCTCCCCCGCCGCCGACTCCTCCTCCGTCGCCCCCGCCGTCGCGGCCTCCTCCATGCCCGTCAACGTCGCGGCCTCCTCCATGTCGACTGAACGGATAAGAGGCATGTTCGGCCTCCTCCTCCATTCGTCGTCGTTGTCGTCGTCGCAAAATTTGCACCGGAAAAAAGTCGGACGCAAATTTGCGACGGAAAAATAAATCCGTCGCAAATTTGCGACGGAAAAAAAATAATCCGTCGCAAATTTGCGACGGAAAATAAATCCGTCGCAAATTTGCGACGGAAAAAAAATCCGTCGCAAATTTGCGACGGAAAAACAAATCCGTCGCAAATTTTGCGACGAATTTTGCGACGGAAAAAGAAATCCGTCGCAAATTTGCGACGGAAAAACAAATCCGTCGCAAATTTTGCGACGAATTTTGCGACGGAAAAAGAAATCCGTCGCAAATTTGCGACGGATTTTGCGACGAATTATTTGCGACGAACTTTTGCGACGGATAATGTTCGTGGCTAATTTGCGACGATTTTTGCGACGGATTTTGCGACGGATTTTGCGACGGATTTTTTTCCGTCGCAAATTTGCGACGGATTATTTGCGACGAATTTTGCGACGGATTTGGTCCGTCGCAAATTTGCGACGAATTTTGCGACGAATTTTGCGACGGATTTTTTTCCGTCGCAAATTTGCGACGGATTTTTGAATTTTCCGTCGCAAAAATTTGCGACGCGCCAGTAGCGACGGAATTTTTTCCGTCGCAAAATCCGTCGCAAATTCCGTCGCAAAAAACAATTTTTTTTGTAGTGATTGCATCTCCCTATCCCCTAATCAAAGGCCACCTCTTTATCGGCCAATAGAATTACAAGAATAAGGTACAATTACAAAAATGCCCGCCCCTAGAAGTATTCTAGAATACATCAAGAAAACCCTAGTACTTAGAGTACTCGAGTTCTGCCTTCTCATTCATGGGTCAGTCACGCTCCATTATTTAGAAAACCTCGAGAACGATCCAATTCTCTAGGCTGTGACACATGAATGTTTACTTCAAAATACGTTAATTTATCATAGTACAACAAAAATATATCGTATATCTAAACACTCCTCCTCACTCGAAGGCTAATTTGATTATCACAAGACCATCAAGCATGTGAACCCGCTTTTTGCAGGTAGATGAATTGCTGATATTAATCGAGCACAAATAACGAAAGAAAACGGGTAAATGGGTATAGGTGGTTCGGACTCGAAATATTTGGCTTCGATACCAACGAGAATTACATTCATTACAGCTTACTCCAAAACTTAAAATATTAGTATATGAAGTTGAATATATTCTATAGAATAGTTGCGGCCAAGAAAATTAGGTTTAAGAATTTAGCATTTTAAATCACCAGATGATCTCGGTGTTGATGTTCTAGATGAAATAAGTGACCGATGACATTGATGTTTAGCAATAATTTGTGGATCATTTTTAATATCTCTAACATTTGTCTTTGACATTATCAGTAATCAATCCCTTTGAAGAGGTTCTAACTCTAGTTTCTCTTTGTGTGTCGATATTTTTTAACCTCCATAAAGCTGGGTTGACCTCCGACGTTGTTGGACTGACGGCACCGGGCAAAGTCGCACGACGCAGTTGATCTTTTGCCATATAATTTGCTTGGTGATTCCACGCATATGACCAAATTAATTAATTGAGAATAGTTTTAATGCATATTAACGCAGAAGCTAACAGATCTTGCAATTCCATACCAAATGCGAGAAGGTGAAATTATAGAGAAATTAACACAGAACGATAAAGATACTTGAGATTTAAGTGGTTGGATCTGTTCAGTACCTACTTGACGAGGAGTGCCAAGCCTAAAGAGATCCATTATGAATTCGGAGAATTACAGTATTACAATCACTCAATAGCTCAAGTAATTTTCAGCCATTGGATTACACCCAACCAACCCAAAAAGTGTCATCATCAATTCTTTCATATGGAAATTACTTAGAAAACTCACAGATGTGTAATTTAACAACATAGGCTTTAAATTTCATGTTTACATAGGTGGGTTTGTGCCTAGGTGCTCGGAACGCGTACAGTTAAGTGTTTAGTTTACCAGGCAGGTGGCTAGGCACCTGACCCGAGGCCTATCGCTACCGGCCGGACGATAGGCTTCAGCTCTCAATCCATTGTTCCTCTGCTTCCTAAACACATCCCAACACATCTTGGACCTATTTCGTTCTCTAGGCTGGATGTAAACTCCAAATTTGGCAAGAACTTTGAGCTTTAAATTCAACAATCTCCATCTTAGCTCGATGTTTCACAACCAAGCCATTGTGCTCGTTAGTCATGTGGACTCTCCCAACGCCTCGACGAGTGCTCAACCTCCTCAGAGGTCAATCAAGACCAAGCTAAGCTCAGACTCGTACAAAGGAGAAAACTCGATTCACATGTCCACAGGATTCTCCACAACAAGAAACTTCCTCACATTCACATCCTATTTTGACATGTTATCTCTAACACAGAAATATTGGTCACTAATGAACTCGATCCTCCTCAGTCTAGACTTCGATATGGAGTTGTGTCTTTTGCTTAGACCCCCCTGAGTTCCTACCATCAGACCCTCAGCGTCACTTCTCTCATCGTCGCCCTGCAATTTCTTGTGGCATTCTTTCGATAATAGTACAGACTTCACTTCCTCGACGGATGTAGGCTCACTCCCTCTCGTCAAAGAATCGCAAAAGTGCTCGAAAGAACTTCAAAGAACGAAAAAGCATCGTAGCCATCCACTGCTCGGATAATTCATAACTTTTATTAAACTCATTCAGGTTATCCTGGCCTGACGTTCTCCTTTTGAAAGTGAAGAAAAGTTGAATCAGGAAAAGTTTCCTCGAAAGTGATTGATTACAACTAACGTGGCAGCATGAAAAAATGAAATGATTCGAGCAAGAAACGAATTACTGATATAAAACCCGAACCTAACGGATTTAGGTGGTTCAGCGTGTGCTTGCTTTACAAAGAGATTGATAAAAGGGTTTTGCCATAATCGGCCAAGGAAGATTACAATCGTTCTAAAAGCTCACACTCAAATATTTCCCAATCCCAAATATGTCCAATCCACAAGAATCAATTAGAAAGAGGAGTATTCTTACGCTCTCAACTCTATTGAAACTCTATACGATTCTCTCAAGTTTCTCTTCTAAAATTAGCTCTAAAGATATAATTTTAACAAGTCTGGATGGGGGCCACGTCGGGGCTCGGCATCTGCCAAAATTATGCTAGGCGCCTGGCTACTATTGGAGAAAATATCTGTCAACAACAAAGCAATCCCAAAAATTGCTCTGATACCATAAAGAGTTGGACAAGAAATTATTTACTGTTATTCATTACATGTATTTTAAAGTACAAGGTAGCTGATAGTTTATGGAAAGACATAAGCTAAATAACTGTAATATGATGACTTTCCTAGTTACAACATTTATGCATGGACAGATAAAATCCTATATACAAAAAAGGATAAAATAAATTTATTAGCATTGGAAATTCTCACGTTCTGCACTTGCTAATAGTACAAGAATTGATTGACTGGTATTGATTTGATTCAGAGCAATTTTTTGGATTGCTTTGATGTTGAGAGATATTTTCTCCAATAGCTACTGCATTGAAAAACACAATAGCTTTTGGTATTGTTTGGGAACTTCGGAAGATTTGTCAGGACACCCGAACCTAGCAAGTAACCCTGCCACTCCTTGGCCGTGCGCCCGCTTGTTCATAAAAACTCCCTCAGAAAATTTTGTCACCTTTAGGTGTTTTTTTAAGAGACTCAAACAGAAAACTAATAGAGAGAAAACCTTAACACTTTTCTCAGTCACTCAAATGGGTAACTTAACAAAAGATGCAAGAAGTAAGCTTTACATCCCGTGTTTGGCTAAGTCAATTTGTCACCCGGGCACCTAGAACACGTGCAATGCATGTTTGCCCTTCTAGGTAGGCAGACGGCCGGGCTCTGACCGGATGCACTGGCCTTTAGCCTGAGTTCTCAGTCCCTGGTTCCTCTCAACCCTGAGCACGTTCGAACATGTCTCGAATCTATCTCGATCTCGGTCCAAGCATCAAATTTTGCAAGAATGTGGAGCCACAAATAATTCAACTAGGCTGGCGTAGCTTCAGCATCTTACTGTTTTTGTCTCTAATCCAAGAAGGTGCAGCAATGTGACGCAAAGAGACAATTATAGGTGGTGTGAACATAATGGTGAAAGTTTGGTGCAATGACAATGCAGCCACATTTAGTTTGGTTTCTCGAAATTTTTGTTTTTTCCCTTTTCATTTCCTTGTAGAAAATTCCACAAACCTCTTCGTGAAGACCAATCAGAGAACAAAATAAGAAAAAGAAAATAATTGTAAGTTAAACAAATCCCTTGGAATAGAGAATATCCTCGAGATATTTTTAGTTACACTGTCGTTTCAAAATGCACCACATAACAAAGATGAACTATAATGTCTGAGTTTGAACTTTAAAACTCGAATAATTGGACTTTGCCCGACCTAAGTGAAGTCATCCACGTGATATTCGCCTAGGATATTGCTATTTGTCTGGACGTTTTTCTTGGTTTAATCACCAAAGACAATCAACTGTCCTCTTTTAGAAAGTTGCTGTATTAAATTGGAGTAACCACCGACTAACCAATGGGGTCTCCACCTTAAAAGAACCCTACCAAGACGGCCTTGCTGGAATCACTTGAATTTACATTGGCAAGAATCGAAGTTGGGCTTGATTACTGAGCAGATGCTCCAAGGATGTTTTTGATGAATTCATGTGAAGAGGTTTTGGTTCGGACTATCATTTGTGTTTGGGATAAGAGCACTAGTGTCATAGCTTTCCTTCGACACTCATTTGAGTGCCACAATTTTTCAATTGATCACTTGAGTGCCATGAGTTTTATACGACGTTCATTTGAGTCCCACAACTTTTCAATCAATTACTTGAGTGTCACAATTTTTAACAAACGTTCACCACAATTGATTAATCGAAAAGTTATGATACTATTATGACACTCAAGTGAGCGTCGTATTAAAAGTATGACACTTGTGGTGTCTTTTTTCCAATTTCTATTTAGTTTGCTTTCTGCAAATTTCCAACTCATCCCTTAGAACGAGAGCCAGGATCAGCTATTGGAGAGGTGGTAGGTTGAACTCAAGCATTCGGCTTTTTTCTATAATGTGGAAGTGAGGAAGTACACTTTACATAGGTAAGTCCCGAGTCCACGAAATAGCTCCAATGGTCACATCAACCGGGTAAAACAAGTTAGAACCAGGGTGATATGAAATATTTGCACTCGATGGTGTAGCGGTTCGAATTTATGTAGAGCAGCTAATCAGTGCAAATGCATACAATTATATGACCAAATTTTCACTCTTCAAAGCAACAAAATGATCAAATGTGCTGCACAAAACAGCTATTGTTTCACTTGGTTTTCACTACTTTGTACTTGGAAGCATAGTCATCATTACAACCAATCAGTTCCTATCATGCCCAGGAAAAAACTTGCCTAGAGTCGTTTGTAATTAACTAGTGAGACAGTAGTCTTCAGATCACGTGGGTCTGAACTAAATTAGGTTGACCCGGCCTAGGGGTACTTGTTACACTTATTAATCATCATATTGGGTGTCTAGGAAACATGCATTATCATGCTTGAGATGGAATGTTTCAATCTTGAATGGCATCTTTCCATGAATGACAGAATGCAAGCTACATGAAGATGCTTCAATGGTAAAAGAACAATGTTTTGCTTACCGTTTTAGATACCAATTTAAATAGTCAACTTTGAGGTTCCCCAGCACACTTAGTTCTCGGATAGTCAGGTCGTGCCAAGAATTCCGGAATCGAGTCCCCCTACGATTCGGAAAGAGTGATGGACAGGAGAGCTTCCCTGTCCATGGGATTGGCTACTGAACATTAACATATTA
Organism: Syzygium jambos; assembly: GCA_031216235.1. Taxonomy (NCBI): domain Eukaryota; kingdom Viridiplantae; phylum Streptophyta; class Magnoliopsida; order Myrtales; family Myrtaceae; genus Syzygium; species Syzygium jambos. The sequence goes on from CM062228.1 coordinate 6,415,865, forward strand.
AAAAGGTCATCGATGTAAGACTAATTAGGCCCACTTAAACAATGATCAAGCTGTGAATAATTTAAATGTTTGTCTTGAAGGATATGTGGTTTGTTTGTTTCTAGATGGATGAGTGCTCGTTTGAACATTAAGTACTTCACTTGTAGTACTCATCTTAGACAGGTGTTAATCACCAATGGTCTCTCAAAGCTGGTATATATATAGGAGTCTCTGAACTCCATCAGGCCAAGAATAGGTCAGTTTCTCCAGATTGCTTGTTCCGTTCGTTGTCTCCACTCGTTTCCTTATCATGGAACCTGAAACATTCAACCTCCCCATTGATGAACTTGTCTCGATCGAAAACTTCTATCAATCCTATTCAGAAAACTCATTTCCTCTGCAACCAGACTCTCCCTCCAACTTCAACCCGGAAAGACTGCTCCAGATTGAGTCGGAAATCACCCAGCTGTTGGACTTCGACATTGCGATTGCATCACTGCCAGAGGCACAAGACTCCATGGAAGTTCTTGAAGCCGGCCTCATAAAAGTTCTCGAAACCGGCGTCATGGAAGTTGACCCGCTTTCGGACATTATTTTTCAAGGTCAAGAAGAAGCGAATGAGGAAGATTCATTGGGTGAAGAACATTCCCTTTTGAGGGTAATCCAAGAAGAGCTGATGGAAGAAAGCAGCCTGACTGATCTTTTACTGATGGGAGCTGAAGCTGTCGAATCGCAGAACTGGCCTGTGGTTTCTGCAATCATCTCCAAACTGAATGAGAATCTATTCAATCAAGAAAATGGGAACAACCCATTTAACAGATTGGCCTTGTTTTTCACCCAAGGCCTTCACTGGAAGAGCATCATCAGTCCTCTCGAAATGCCACCACGGACTTTCTCAAGGGGCCCAAACACCATCTCCGCCATTCAGATGATTCAAGAGCTCTCCCCGTACATCAAGTTCGCACACTTCACAGCCAACCAGGCGATCCTTGAGGCAACCCTGGCAGACCGGGATGTCCATGTTGTTGACTTCGACATCATGGAGGGGATCCAATGGCCGCCCTTGATGGTCGACCTTGCAATACGCGATGACGCCTCGCTGTGGATCACTGCGATTGTCACTGACCAGGAAACCGAAGCTTCAATTCGACAGACCGGAAGGAGGCTCAAGGAGTTTGCGGACTCAATCGACCTGAGGTTCACATTCGATCAGCTCCCAATCCAGGAAGAAGAGGACTTCAGGACTATCCACCAAGTAGGTCACACGGTGATAGCAAATTGCATGATTAACCAACTGCACATGCCTAGCAAGAGCCTCTCAATGGTGAGGACATTCCTGGGAGGCATGACAACATTGTCACCAAAGATTGTTGTCCTAGTGGAAGAAGAGCTGCTGAATTTTGCCAAGGCCTCATCTTCCTTGTCCTTTGTGGAGTTCTTCTGCGAGGCACTCCATCACTACATGGCGCTCTCTGACTCACTAGTGATGGGGAGCAGCTTCACAGGTGGGTATGAGATGTGCCTCAAAGTGATAGAGCAAGAGGTGTTGGGGAACAGGATTTTGGACAGTGTGAGGCAGTTTCCGTGCGAGGAATTGGAGAGGAAGCTGTGGAGAGATGGGCTTTGCCTAAAGGGGTTCAGGCCTGTGCCTCTGAGCTCAAGCAATGTGGCTCAAGCCAAGTACTTGGTGAGCGTCTTTAGTGGGGAGTATCGGGTGCAATATGAGAAGTCTAGGTTGGCTCTGTGCTGGAAATCTAGGCCACTGACAACAGCTTCCATTTGGGCTCCAATTTCAAGAGCTGTTTAAAAGACAGTGACCCACTCGAGAGCTTAATCATATTCATTTGCATGTTGTCTTTGGGCTACTTGTGAGGAGTTTGTACATTGTGATGTGCTTCTTGATAGGTTTAATGATTTAAACTTGGGTCCTCCCTCTTTCCACGTGTAAAGTTTCATATCTCTAGGGATTTATAAAAGACGCAAGTTCATGTTGATTTAAGACCAACCATCGACGACTCTAATGGTGAGAACGAGTCTGATTCAACCCGAGAACCGAACCAATTGGTCTACACTGACCGGTTCAAGGCTGATACCATCAATTCTACGTAGAATCTAGTTTTCTAGGCCTCTTTTAGGGGAAAACATCATTTTTACACCTATCAAGAATCGAATGAAAGTCTTGATCATGAATAAACAATGTCATAATCACTTGATGGAAATATATATTTTAGTGAATGATGCAACTTTTGTATTTATTATATAAGAATTTGAGTTTTTTACACAAAACAAATGGTGGGCCGATTCTCGTGTACAAATGAAATAGACTGGCTATATTCTCGGTTCCAAAATTTAGAATCGAAAGTTACAAGGCTCATTCTCAAATCTAGGTCAAGAACTGACTCATCTAGGAACTGGTCACTCCCATCAAATTGGTACCATGTGACTTAACCCTTGCACAAAAAAATATTTCATATGCCTGGTCATTGATTTGTGCGTTTCACAAAAAATACACAATCTCGAGCCTGTTTGTCAAGACTGAGCAAAAGTGAATAGCATCTTTGTTTTTCCTAATAAAATTTATATATATAACTTAATATTTCAATATTATGAAAATTACAGATATTATGAATTTAAAAATGTCATCTTTATCTGAACAATCGAGCACTTCTCTCGGACCTTGATGGAACCGGAAGCAGCGACCGTGAACCTCTCCGAAGCGATCGCGGTGGGCGACTACGTCCTGTCGTCGAAGCTCGGTGAAGGGTCTTTCTCGACGGTGTGGAAGGCGGTGCGCAGAGCCGGCGGCGAGGCGGTGGCGGTGAAGCAAGTCCACCTCTCGAAGCTTAATGGGCATCTCAGGAGCTGCTTGGACTGCGAGCTCGATTTCCTGTCCTCCGTCGATCACCCCAACATCATTCGCCTTCTCCATGTGTTTCAGGTTGATCACTTCGGTCTCTACGTCGATGTCCAGCTCTTATTAACTCGTGGGTCATAGTCTTATGGGGGGTCGTGTGATTTTTTGTCCTCCGTCGATCACCCCAACACTATTCGCCTTCTTCATGTGTCTCAGGTTGATTACTTCGGTCTTACGTAGATGCCCAGCTCTTATTAACCCGTGGGTCATAGTCTTATGGACGGTCGTGTGATTTATGTTGCTCCGTCTTGGTTAGTTTTGTAGGAATTGGAAAGCTGCTGTGGGAGTTAATGAAATTTTTGAGGCACCCATTATCATCTTCATTTGTAGTAAATACGGATCAAAGATGTAGCTTTTGCATTTTAAACGGCAGCTGTATGTGCTTTACATTCCGATTTAGGGTGGGACTTTGTAACGTATCTTCGACTGGTGTAGTAGATAAAATTTGTGTATGCAATCATTTCTGGTGAGGATTTCATGGGATTGAAATTGGTTTGGCGTTCATCATCAGGCCAATGGTTGCATATACATGGTCCTGGAGTTTTGTGCCGGTGGAGATTTAGCGTCTTATGTCCGACTGCATGGGCCGGTTCGGGAAGAAAGCGCGAGAAGATTCATGCAGCAGCTGGGTATTCCCTCTGTTTCATTCGTATATTGTGCAAGTGTTGCTTCCTCCGAATCGGTTACTGACTTTGCTTATTTGGAAAACATGTAGGAGCTGCCTTGGAAATACTGCACTCCTACCATATAGTTCATAGGGACTTGAAACCGCAGGTATGAGATTATTTTCCTTTGTAAATAGGCAGGTCATGCACTTTTGCGTATGTGCTTCACTTTGAAGGTTTACATTGTTGAGGCCTATTTTATCATCAAGATTGATTGAGTCTCAGCAAATTTTTACTGCATAAGACATCCTAAATAATGGCTGTCGAGACTGGCTTAACTAATGAGAATTATTAGGCTCACCAATTAGATCAACTGAACGATGATCCCTTCCATGGGTACTTTCATAGACTGGTTACTTTTAGTTGCACTTACCTTCTAAACATTTCAACATTCCAAGTGATCATTGGAATAATTAGGCAAATATTCAGCATGAATCTAAATGCCTCATTGTTGATTGTGTTTTTTATTTACTCTAATTGTTGCTTATATGCATATGGATAACCTTGTTTTGTGAAGACTGCTGCTCAGAGGGAGAGTTCAGTGCTCAATTGATACATTGAAATATGTTCCGACTGATTTCTGGTTGTTTTGCTGGTTGTGTATTCTTTTTTCCCCTGTTCAATTATTTAGCATGTGAAGCAGTGTATATAGCACTCTGCCTCTAATCAATAACTTCAGACACAACTATGTTTTTTTTCTCTCGATGCTAGTTTTTGAGAGTTTAAGTTGCGGACATGTCATTGTTTAAACTTCAAATGAGCTTATCTCTGCTCTTCCTTTTTCGTCACCGCATGTGCAGAACATCTTGCTATCTGGTTCTGAAGAGGATAAAGTGCTCAAGGTAGCTGATTTTGGTCTCTCAAGGTATACGCAAATGTACTAGAAATTTTATAGAATTCAATTTGGCAATTGCTTTCATGTTTGAGGTGAAATTTTGAGATTTGTTGGTATCCTTGGAACAGAACTTTACAGCCCGGTTATTCTGCTGATACTGTATGTGGGTCTCCATTATACATGGCCCCTGAAGTTCTTCTATTCCAAAAGTATGATGAAAAGGTATGAGATTCCTGTGTCAATCCATAATCGAACCTGGAATGAGATTTGCATTATCCAAAGGTCTTGGCCAAGAATCAAAATCCTGGCCTTGGTTGGGGTGGCAATGGTGGTCTCCGTCTAGACCAATAGGATGTGCACAAAATTCAGGAAAAAGAAAGGGAAAAAGACGAGAAGAAAGAATTTAGGCTGAGTGATTTGCTGCAGGTGGATATGTGGAGTATTGGTGCCATTCTTTTTGAGCTTCTCAATGGTTGTCCACCATTTTGTGGGCGGACTAATGTTCAGGTAGGATTATCTCCCCAAGCAACAGCTTGTTTAAGCTTGTTGAACCCGGTCATAACAGTTTCCTTAATTTGTTTGTTTCTCTTCTCTGCAGCTTCTGCGGAGCATCAAGTCATCTAAAAGTCTTCCATTTTCTCACCATGTGCTTCCTGAATTACATCCTGACTGCATTGACATGTGTTCCAGGCTTCTCTCTGTTAATCCAGGTTTAGTATCTGCCTTGTCTCAGCTTCATTTGAAATGAGTTGTAATATTAATTCTTCGATATGCATTATTGCAGTGAACCGCCTGTCCTTTGAAGAGTTTTACCGGCACAGATTTTTGAGAAAAAGATCGATTGTGTAAAAAATAAAAGCTGTGTTTCAGTGGTAGTACTACCAATTTTCACTCATGGTGATATCCCATGTTGGAGGTTAGCATCTTGAAACCATCTAATCAACTGCAAGAAAACATCCTCTTCCAGTAATTCAGCTTTCCATCAATATGGTTCGTTAGAGTACTAAGCAATCTTGTATCATCATCATCATAATTTATTGGTAACTGTTTCCAGTTCCAGCCCTAGAGTGGTACATTAATCAGGCTATCTCAGTAATTTTTTTCTATACGTGTCATATTTTCTCTTATAATAGCTCCATCAACCGTATCGCTCATGCATCTGGTGTGATCTCCAATTTTCAGAATTAGTGGATCCTCGGCATGCAATGGCTCCTGTACAATCACTGAAGTACTGATGGTTGGGAGATTTGGAATCTTTTGTAGCCAAATCTGTTATTTCATCACATGTTGTAAAGGTGATTGAATGTCAATATCAATATTTATAATTGTTATAGAACTAGCCATAAGGCCTGTGCTATGCACGGCAGAGAAACTACATTTTTCGATTGAAGTGCATAACAGATTTTTTTGAAAGAGCATAGGATTTATCTAAGCTAAAACATCAAAAAAATTTGATATCATATTTGTATAATATAGAGGAAGCAAATCAAATTATTTTGGAGATAGATAAATTAGGGAAGCTCTATAGATTATGTAGTCCGTCCAATTGCTTCATGAAGCTAACATAACTAGATTAACTTGAAACAATAACTTCAAGATTTGTTCAAGATTATTTTCTAATCTTTTGCTCTTGTATTTTGTTCTATGTAATTCTATCCAAATAAGATGAAATTAATGGATGATGATGCAAAAGAAATTGTGATTATATCACAAGATTATTGGATCATATATTAACAAATTAAATAGTTAAAGACTTTTTAGATTATTATTGGCGAAAGTTATGTGAGGTGGAATGGCATCCATATATTAGACAAAGTGCTCTTCCTTGACAATTAGTTATCATTCGGATCATATATTGACAAATTAAATAGTTATAGACTTTTTAGATTATTATTGGCGAAAGTTATGTGAGGTGGAATGGCATCCACATATTAGACAAAGTGCTCTTCCTTGACAATTGGTTATCATTCAAGATGAAAAAGAGAAAATAATAAAAAGGCCATAGCGAACAGAGGTGAGGTGGCAACCATCTAGTGGGCCAAGTCCGATTCTCCATAGGGCCTCCTTGGAGCACCAAATTACTATAATGGTATTGACTGTATTCAAAATGGAATTCGTTAGTTTTCAGGTTGATTTTGGATTATTCAGGGGAAGTAGATCTTAATGCCAATCTGTAGCTGGAGAAAAAGGTTATTGTCCTAACGTATCACTGTTACTCTGAGAGATTTGGACAGAACCGTAGACACTGTAGATTGGGAACTAAAAAAGGAACTTCAATACCTCACAACATATGTCTATGATGCCCTGAACCATAGGCTTGAGAGGACGAAACCAGGCTGTCCGGTAGCTTGAAACAAAGAACATTGCAGCTTGGGCCTCTGATTTCACAATATCTTTTCAAAATTCTCAATGCCGAACTAACAGCCTCAACCAATTGCTCCCTTCTCAGTGTCCGACGAGTCACCGTTGGTGTTTAGCTATCTAACTTGCATTTGCTTGATCATTCCATTTTACTTCCGAACAAGCAGCAAGGTCAGCCTCTTTAGCATAACCTTTGTGCTTGACAAAGGCTTGACTCGGGACGAGAACTGGTGTTTCTGGGGATTCTCGCATCTCTCTCTGAGCATTCAGTCTGTTCGGTCTGTTCTCAGTTTGAAAACATGTGTTGCCTTTGAACATGGCATCGGACGAGTCGTGATTGGCGAGTCAATCCTGGATGCGATGGACAAGCCGTGCCTTGACTCAGTTGTCGGTCATTGTTTGTTGTGTGCACTTGGGTTTTAGGTGTTCAGGTGTTCTCTATCGAAGCATTCATTGCAGTATGACGGGCATTTGCAAACACTTGATGGTGTTAATGTTGACAACGGTGACTGAGTAGAATCGCGGTAAGGAATAGTATAGACACCTACTTTTTAATTGCCCAATTAAATTGTACAAAATTTAGGAGTTGATTTTCTTTAATTCCTAAAACAAAAATAATATTTTTATCTAATTGCACTGCATATAGACATTAAGCACATTTTGCATTAATAGAGCCTATTGAAGCATATTTTCTTATTAAATTTTAAAAAAATTTAAAAAAATTCAGGTCGGGGCCGAGTCAACCCGACTCTTTCCTTTTCTCTCCTCGCGTGGGCCCAACCCGATTCCTTTTCTCCTCTCCCTCGCGCGCGAACTAGGCTTGGCCTAGCCCACTTCACCTTCGCCCCCCCCCCCCCCATGGCCAGCCTTTCTTCCTCTCTCCTCTGTGCTCCCTTGCCCCGACCGGCTGCCTAGGACGACGCGGATTATGCGCTCCACCGAGCAGCCATGGCCACCAAAGTAGTGGCACAGGCTAGGCCAGTGCAGGGCCATCAAGGCAATGACTTCCGAGGCAAAGTAGGTGGCCGGCATCAGCTATATAAGCGGGCGAGGAAGATAGAGAAACCGTCAGCCCCTTTGAGCAATAACAGAGAGATTGAGAGAGAATATGAGAGAAATAAAGAGGAAGAGAGGAGGCTTGGAGTGTTTGTAGGTCCCAGTAGCTCCGCTGTTGCTTGCGAATTAGCTGAAAACCCCCCAGGCACGCCTTCGACCTGTAAGTTCTCCTGGTCCCGTTCCCCTCTTTTTTCCCCTGTTCTGGTTCACCGATTGGCCAGGACTCAAGCCGGTTATTTCGCGCGAATCGCAGCCTATACTGTTACTCCCTACAGGCCATACGTCGTTGCCGAAGGTAACTATAGGTTGCCAGAGGACGACGGAGCCCCCAAACAAGTCAAAAACTCCCGTTTTTAGTTGTGCACACCAGGTGTTTGATGAAATGCCTCAGTGACGCCGAATTGATTTTGGTTGCCGGCCGACAAGCAAGTGGTCGAACGGCAAGCTAGGTGGTTGAGGAGGCTCTGTGGTGGTCCCTAGAGGTGGTATCTAGGCTGAAACCGGCCTGGGTCGGCCGACGAGAGGCCGATTCTCACTCGGCCAGCGTCCCCGCGTGCTTGTGCATGTAGGAACCGACCTGACCTGGTTCATGACCCCAGTCAATGACCCGAGTTGACCCCTTGACCTGATTCAGATCCGAAGATCCAACTCGGGTTGACCCCCTAACCTAGTTCGGATCCAAAGATCCGCCCTAGGTCAACTCTTTGGGTAGGATCCGTTGACCCGGGTTAGATTTTGACCCGACCCGGTTTAATATTATATTAATATTTTATTAAAAAATAGTATTTTTAAAAAATATATAAAAATATAAAAAAATTCGTTTTTTAGTTTTCTTTTAAAATTAGGAAATATTTTAGCAATTAGTATTTTTGAATATTTTTTAAAATTAAGTGAATTATTTGATTAATAATCATGTTTAAATTGAATAAGCCTATAGAGTTATATAGTGGGATTTTGCATGTTATCTTTACTACTGTTGTATTATTATTATGCATGTTGTTTCTAATTAGAATATAATTACATAAATTGTCATGTTTTGAATGTTGTCGCCTTAATTACGGTTAGAACCTTAGACTACATATCTATCTTGACTGCTAACCATAATGATTGTGCAATTGCTTGATCACCTCACATGTTAGGAGAAAGGTCCTAAAATCAATTCAAATTGCCTGACAAATTTTTTCTGAAATGAATAGGGTAAAAAGGTACTAAAAGGGCATTAGATATCCAACTAGTGTAATCAAGTCCCCGAACTCATTTTATCTCCAGTTCGTAAGAGTAGGGTGATTCTCCCGTCACTTTACTTAGGTGTCTAATCAACCCACCCCAAGCAGATTAATGGCGACTCCTTGATAAAAATTACTTGGAGGTTAAAAACCTAAACCCTAATTCGCGATATGGTATGAGCTTGGGAGAATTCGAGTTAAGTCTCAAACCTAGACTTAACGCATACTAGGCGAAATCCCCTTTTATGTTCAAAAGCCGGAGGCCGGTCGCAACAAATAGGCAATTCAACTTGAACGGATGAAAGCACACTAATAAAACTGAAACAAAAGTCACTTGCAGAACTAGTCATCTCCTGCGCAAACTCCATCTCCCAAAAGTTCGCGCAACCGTCAGCGCTATCCAATGCAATCATCTTCATTGCATACAACGTGTCGCTTCTCCGTTCCATGAAACACCCCGCCGCAGAATTCGCCGCAATTCAACGAACATCACTCCTATTTCTGAAGTATTGGTTTGTATTCGCTGCAGAAATTTCAAATTTGTTTCCGTTGGTCAATTGGACTCGTTCAGCAACCAGCATATCACGGCAAGTGAATAGACATGCAAGAATTTGAATGGATGTTAGCCGTAGCGAGACCTGCCAAGTAAGACCATCCATACTAGTCAATTTCAATCTATTTACCTTGTCATAATCACTCTTTCGGTGCCGTTCTTTAATCTGTCTGAATTGACTCGGACTACTTTGTCAAATTCTCGAACAAACCCGTTCTTCCAACTAAAAAAGAACAACAGTCTTTGAACATTGGTCTAAATAATTTATTTTCACTACTTTCAATCTTTCTCCATCGCCACCAGCTGTCCTGCAGATTATATTATGGGGTAATGACACCGTAAGTGTCCGAACTTTTACCCGTTTTACAATCAAGTATCTAAGAAATAACCAGGAACAATGGAAAAGAGATGTGTAAAATACTTGAAAGCTAAGTTTTGATGTTGGAACAAATGGAGTATGTTCAAACACCAATTCAGGTTTGTGAACAAATTTTGTGAAGATTGAAGAGAATGAAACGATAGTCGAATGAAGCATGCACTCTGAGACGATAACCCTTGCTCACCACCACTGGAGTCGGTTTCATTCTGTCTACAAATCGGGCATGTGACATCGATTCACCGTATAGCATGAGTAAGTGACCGATGTTAGTACAAAAAACAGATAAAATATCATCTGTGATTTATTTTAATGAACAAAACTAATTTGTACATATGTTGGTCCAATCCCAGAAGGACTACTAGATAGGAGTTATTGATTCCCCAGCATTATGTTCGTCAATCTGTTGAGTATTCAAACAAAACTTCTGTCGGTACAAATGGAAGATGAAGGAATAGGAGGCATCGGGATTTGGGCACTTCCTTCCAACATCAATAAAACTCTCTTCACGGTAGGACGGAGCGTCGGGTCATCCGAGATGCACCAGAGCGCGACCTTGATAGCAGCCTTCAATTCATCCTCATCAATCTTCTCGTCACCGGTCAATTTCCCGATCTCACCATTCCAAAAGCATTCACAAACCCATTCTTCCAAGATGGCCTCACTCTCTGGAAAGTTCAATTCCACGCTCCTCCGGCAACAGATGATCTCCAACAACATGATCCCGAAGCTGTAAATGTCTGCTTTCACCGTCACAGGCTGGTTCCGGTGCCACTCAGGCGCCACATAACCTCTCGTCCCACGAATCCCTGTAAAAGTTCTGGTTTGGTCTGCGTTTAGCAGCTTCGCAAGTCCGAAATCCGAAATCTTGGCACGGTTGTTGTCCATGAGTATGTTCTGTGGCTTTAAGTCGCAGTGGATAATTTGTGTCTCGCACTCTTCATGCAGATATAACACTCCTCGGGCTATATCCCGTGCTATCTCCATTCTTTCATCCCAACAGGGCCGGCTTTCAGGACTATTGAAGATTACGTTCGCAAGCGATCCATTGCTCATGTACTCGTACACCAAAAGCCTATTCGTTCCTTCCATACAATACCCAAGGAGGCGGACTAGGTTTCGATGGTGGGTTCGACCGATGACTTCAACCTCAGTCTGAAACTCTCTTTCGCCTTCAGCCAAGAACTTGTCGAGTCTTTTGACAGCAACCATCTTCTCGCCAATCATCCCTTTATAAACTGTTCCAAATGCTCCCCTACCTATCTGTTCCTTAAAACTGTCGGTGACTAACTCAAGTTCTGCATAAGTGAATGATCGAGGTGCCGGATCTTTTGCGAAACCAAACTCCATATTATTGCGGATCCTCCGGTACGTCCATACGTTATTTTTGCATAGTATAACTACAGAAATAGCCATCATAACAAATCCAAAAGCGAGGAGCGAAAGGCTAAGAAACAGTATGTCCATTCGGGTTATTTCCTTCTTGTTTTGATTAGCGTTGACGGGTTTCGCGATGCCTACCTTGATCAGTGCGCTGGTCGGATCAGTTGTCAATATTCTTCCATATCTCAATGGAAGCCTTTGTTTCCTGCAATTCCCACCATTGTAGAGTGCAGCCTCACAGTTACAGTCCTCCAAACAGGACTGTTTGCACCCATCTTTGTCTGTCGACGACACGACCGAGTACGAATCATCTTCCCAAAGGGTATTATCAACAGCTTGGATGATGTAACTCGCACTTGCGTTTCCCGTTTTGCAAGTCTGGGCGGTGAAATTCCTCTCACAGCCTGCTGCCCAATTTCCTGGCTCAACAAAATCAAATCCGGGAAGACATCTGCAATTAGCTTGTTGGTCATTTTTTACACAAAAACCATTTAGGCCGCATAAACCCTTCGGATCACATTCATCCTTTGTGGACAACCATCCGACCGACCAATTTCCCTTTCGATTCAAATCATATGAATATAATCTCATCAAACCATCAGAGTCAATCCTAAAGTTATAAATTGCGCTCTTCGTAGGTAAGCCTCCAGGCGTCATATTCCATATGACATAGCCCGTGGTGTTGAGCAAGAACAAATGACCATCAACATCAAAGTTGAGCGAGACATTGTCTCCCGCTTTGCCCGTCCAAGATGTGAAATAAGAATACGGAGCAGTATCCGGAGTGTTCACCGGATACTGAATCAGATTCCCATCGTTTTGCATCTTGAGACGGAAAAGCCCGGTCGAGTGGTTCGTTGCCGAGATGCTAGAGATTATCTGTTGGCCTGCCAAGAGGCGCTGGGTCGGCAAAAGGGTATCTGTCGGGTAGTCAAAGCTCTCCCATAACACACTTCCTTTAGGATCGTAGAGCACAAAATTGCCTGAATCAAGCATAGAAGCGGAATAGGCTGACATAGCGACCGAAGTAATATAAGTTTCTTGACCTTGTGAGGATCGTAGTACAAGGCGACCATCATTGGTGAAGAGCAAGGTGGCACCATCAGAAACGGGCGGATCGTCCCGGTTCGCAGTCCAGATGACAGTTCTGGGCGGGATCCCGGCGAGGAAAACTCCAACCGCGTAGCCCTGGCCATGAGTGTAGAAGCCAAAGGCATAGAGTCCTGAAGGTGAGAGCCAAGAAGAGGAGTTAGAGGTTGGACTTAGAGAAGCACCTAGTGTTATGTTTGATCGGGTTTCTTGAGCTTTTACAAGAGAAGCAGAAGCTAAAAGAAACAGAAAACATATGATAGATGCCATGCTGAGAAGATGGAGACTCTGAATTGCTCGATCATATCACAGAACATATAACGTTTGATCTTCTTGGAATCATTCAAAGTTAGCACCAGTCCCTCTCTCAGCGACTAAGGCCGGCACAAGTAAGTCAAAGTTGACACGATTTTGATCGGTTGAAATAATTGCGAAGATGCTTTTCAGGAGCACGTATCATAATTAGGGTTTCTCTAGGTTGTTTCAACATAGTAGTGTAATCCTACACCACCACGTGGCATTAAACCTAGTTATGTGGTTTAATTTTCTCTAAGCACCTCTTAATCGAAAGATTAATTAGGTGAGAGCATGGCCTTCATCGAAACCTTAATTCCCAATTCATATGCTGTGTTATTGCAACTGGGAATTTCATGTTTTGCTTATGTTTGATCACTATAAATTGCTACATTAATGTCATTGAAAATGCGAAGCTAATCAAGAATTGGTTAGTAACCGGTCTCTTTCTCAGTAGTTAAGATTAGGCTAGCAAAGTCAAAGTCAACATAACCGGACCGGTTCAACATATCATTAAACGCTTTCCCAACATAAAACGCGTCGAGGGTTCTCTAGGGGCACTATATATTATGTCCCTTGAATGGTAGATCAATTCTTCAATCTGGAACTTAATTATCATTTTCTCAAGTTATTATGTAGCATAGGTTTCGGCTTTGCTTTCGTCGAAAAAAAAAAAGTAATTCAGCTTTGCTAGATTCCTTTTGAAGATTCTTACATAATTTTCCATCTTTCCTACTCCGTGACATGGCACAACACCAGATTAGGTTGATTTTTTAAGCACCCTATAATTAGAAAATTGATTAGGGGAGAGCATTTACCTCCTGCCACTATGCCGGCTTCGAAGAAACCTCGGTTCTAGCATGCGATATTGGCGGACCTCGATTCTAGCATGTGATATCACCGGCTCCGCCAGCCCAGCCGCCACCTTAATCTCCCTCCTATATGATGTTATTTCAAATGAATGCAACAACGGCACTTTATTCGCCAAGAAACAATTTTGCAAGCCTCAGTCAAGATGTTCACAAACTCACCCTCAAAACGGTTTTAACTTAATGGTTAAGGACCAGCGTTACTTTTTCGCCACACGTGCATGGTACGCGGTACATGGCATAAGTTTGGTTCCTTATTTTACCATGCACTTTCTTGTTTGAACTATTCGTCTAGATTTCTTGAGTCAGTATGATTAGTGGGTATTTCAAGATCTCGAGATTTAATCACATAAAACAGACATATTCGTCATTAGAATAAAATACGTTGACAAAAACTGATCAATGGGATCCAATTCAACAAGTAATAAACACAAAAGGAAAGGGGTAATATAAAGACAAAAGTGCATACAAGTTTTTACGTAGCTCGGCCCATTTCAAAAGGTCATTCAAAAATATTGGTGCATTGAGCTTAATGTCAAACTCATATCCCTTGTATTTTCGTTCTTGCCTAACCTTGAGGAATGAAAAATAGCCCGAATCTAATACGTCTTTTGATTGATGAGATACAAATATAAATATCGCCCACCTTTATATTGAGTTAAGTTTGTATGTGGACAGTAGCTATAACTTATAATACAACCAATCAAAGGAATGATCGAGGGAAATTTCCTTCTATCAAGGATGGAGAAAAACATATCCATATAAATTCATAAAATTCCCAAACCACCCAACAAGTTTTCAGAACTTCTTAGTTTCTATTGTTTCACGGAAAATAAATGATTTTGAAAATACTTTTCTAAAAATGATCAATTGTATTGCTTACAAAAGTGACTAAACGAAAAATAACTTCATTGTCTACGAAAATGTCTAAATATAAATTGCAGTTAATAAAAAAATTATTTTTCATTGACTAATTATTTCCAATAATATGAGCGAACATTTGTAAGAAAATGTTTTTGAAACCATTCGTTTTTTCGTGAAACAAACAAAGCCCTAATTTCCAAAGGTCCTCTTAACCACCATGTCTTGACTACGAGGAAATGTGAGCCGTGCATTACGAGAAAAGTCCAGATTTCCAAGATATTATTGTACTTGTTTGTATGCCCTCCGATGTCAATAAATAATCGAGGTATCAGAATTTCATCCAAAATTTATTCAAAATACTTTCATGTTTCTCATCACTTGCTATTAATTGTGGGATTTTTTATTGAGCCCGTTGTCGGTGTAAAAGCTAAGTTACACATGCACTATCAGATAGTTGACATGCGCAAGAATTCGGTTAGAAATTTAACTATAAATACATATGTCGCTCATCAAACGATGAATGTGTAAAGAATTTTCTACACTGACAATAGATCCAATAGATACATACCGACCATATTTATTAGTGGTATCGTGATTTAAATAGTGTCTCAACCCAATATGTGCATCCCAAAGTGCAGTCTCTAACTTTTTTATATGGTCCAGAAAGAAATTTGGGATATTTTTCAATCATCACCAACTGGAAATCACATCTGAATTTTTCCTCCCTAAAACTTAACATCAAACCTACTATCTCCTCTCTTTCTCTCCCGGAGGTTTCTTAGATCTTCAAGAATTGGATATCTAAGGAGGTGATAAATCTTTTTTAAAGAGACTACGACAAAATGCATGTGATTATGACAGAATTTTGTGCATGCACTCATGTGTGTGCCCTTCTACTCGTGTTAACATTTTCTAAAACTTCATAAAGTATAAGATTCTATTATTTATTTCAGGAAAGAAGTTAGCTAACATGTTTTACAATAGAGTACCTAATAAGTTTTGATATTTGAACAAATGGACCCTGTTTAAATACCCATTCGGAGTTTGTTATATTGCTTTTTAAACAAACTTTGATGGCATCATTGGTACAGACAGTAGAAAGACAAGTGACCTTTAGAATTTGGAACTCCGATACCATGTTGGAAATTTGACTATGCGCAGAAGCATGATTTTGATATTGATGATAGTTTTTGGTTTAATATGTGCAAGTGTATGTGTGTAATATGTATTTGGTAGAAGATGGACAAAGGACAAGGGACAAGGTAGGATAGTTCAAGGATATAAAGGCAAGGTTTCATGGGACAAGAATATAGTTTATTTAGTTGATAGAAATATGGTGTTACATAGTTGTAGGAGGGGATGTTGGTGTGGGTGGAGTACAATGATATGGAGTTTATCTAATGCTTCAACCACCCACTCTTACACGAATAACTCCTTGACTATTTACAGGCTTATTCACCGACATTCCTTGCAATTGCTGATTCAGTTCTGTTCGATTTGTCTGTTTCGAAAAACAACACGATTGTGGACGATGAAGGAACCCACCATCTCACTGTTTCGATTGTTTGTTTTGTGCTTGCGATGCTCTGTGGTTCGGTGGAGTTGAGGTTTGGTAACTTGGAGATTGTCTCTCCGCTCTTCGTAGCTTCAGTCGATGTCTAAGATGGCTTTTTTATTTCACATTCAAGTTCCACCTTTGTTGTCCCATTTAAGATGTTCTTCTGACGTTGTTATGTGTAAACCCTGGTATTTGATGCTTTTGCAGATCAATGGGTGGCCTAGCTGTTAATAAGAAGAAGAAGGGTGCTGGTGTGGTGAAGCCTCCACCTAAGAAGAAGCTAAAGAATGATTTGTTTGCGAAAAAGCGCTCGAAGAAAGACGATGATGACAATTTTCTTGTCTCATTTGTTTCTATTTTCATTTAATTTTTGCAAAGAAATTTGAAAATCTAATAAAATGTCATATTTTCAAGTTTATTTGTGTATGAGAATATTATTTTCATAGTAATAAGATCGAAATATTTCATGAGCATCACGTAGGGGTATATATGTCCTTTATATTGATATACAGTTTCTACCAAACGCAGGATAGAATAGGATATGAGAATAACCGACTTTAAATCCGCACTTCACCAAACAGTGGATAGGATATGGCCAAATCCTCAGATTTCTTATCCTATCCTATCCAATCCTATCTTGACCAGAAATACGGACGACCAAACGCAGCGTGTGACTATTATCTTAGATTTTTCCACACATGCTCTAGCGAATTCCACACTCTTCCTTAGCCCTGTCTTCACGTGAGTCTTCAACTTTGACTTGGACTTGCTATCCATGTAATTCTAGGCTTCTCTAGGTTAGACTAGAGGCTTTTTAAAAAATGGATCACCAATTTCCAACATGGCCTTTCTGGATCTCACAAGCCTCGACCAAAAAGAATCTGCAAGACCATCGCCATGCCATCCTCAATTTGAAGTTTGAACAGAGCATTCATGGCTGAAGCAACATGTGTTCTGAAGTTTGAAGATATATATTGTGAAGGCCGAAGAGAATGAAACGATGGTTGAATGAAGCATACACTTTGAGACAATTAACCTCGTTCATCGCCGTTGTTGTCAGTTTCATTCTGTCTATCATATAAAGCGGGAATGTAGCATCGATTCTCCATATAGCATGGGAAGGTGACCGACGTTCGTAGCTAAATTAAGGCTATACACAAATATGAAGATCATGTGTACTTATTTTAATGGAATAATACATGAATACATATATAGCTTGAAACCTGGGACTCTCAGTCAGGAGTTCTTGATTCCTCAGCATTATATAAATCGGTCTGTTAAGCATTCCACAGAACTTTTCTCCACCCAAATGGAAGATGAAGGAATAGGTGGCATCGGGATTTGGGCACTTCCTTCCAATATCAATAGCACTCTCTTCATCGAAGGACGGAGCGCCGGGTCATCCGAGATGCACCAGAGCGCGACCTTGATAGCGGCCTTCAACTCATCCTCATCAACCTTCTCATCACCGGCCAATTTCCCGATCTCACCTTTCCAAAAGCGTTCACAAACCCATTCTTCCAAGATGGCTTCGCTCTCCGGAAAGTTCAATTCCACGCTTCTCCGGCAACGGATGATCTCCAACAGCACTATCCCGAAGCTGTAAACGTCTGCTTTCACTGTCATGGCCCGGCTCCGGTGCCACTCAGGCGCCACATTACCTCTCGTCCCACGTATCCCTGTGAAAGTTCTGGTTTGGTCTGCGTTTAGCAGCTTTGCAAGTCCAAAATCCGAAATCTTGGCACGGTTGTTGTCCTTGAGTATGTTCTGTGGCTTTATGTCGCAGTGGATAATTTGTGTCTCGCACTCTTCGTGCAGATGTAGCACCTCTCGGGCTATATTCCGTGCTATCTCCATTCTTTGGTCCCAAAAGGGCCGGCTTTCAGCACTTTTGAAGAGTACGTTCACAAGCGATCCGTTGCTCATGTACTCGTACACCAAAAGCCTATTCGTTCCTTCTAGACAATACCCGAGGAGGTGGACTAGGTTTCGATGGTGGGTTCGACCGATGACTTCAAACTCAGTCTGAAACTCTCTTTCCCCTTCAGCGAAGAATTTATCGAGTCTTTTGACGGCAACCATCTTCTCGCCAATCACCCCTTTATAAATTGCTCTAAATGCTCCTCTACCTATCTGTTCCTTGAAACTGTCGGTGACTAACTCAAGTTCTGCATAAGTGAACGATCGAGGTGCCGGATCTTTTGCGAAACCAACCTCCATATTGTTGCGGATCCTTCGGTACATCCATACGTTGTTTTTGCATAGTACAACTACAGAAATAGCCATCATAACGAATCCAAAATCTTTGAGCAAAAGGCTAAGAAATAGTATATCCATTCGGATTTTCTCCTTCTTATCTTGATTAGCGTTAACGGGTTTCGCAACGCCTGCCTTGATCAGTGCACTGGTCGGATCAATTATCAATAACCTTCCATATCTCAATGGAAGCCTTTGTTTCCCGCAATTCCCACCATTGTAGAGTGCAGCCTTACTGTTACAGTCCTTCAAATTGGCCTGTTTGCACCCATCATTGTCTGTCGACAACACGACCGAGTATGAATCCTCTTCCCAAAGGGTATTATCAACAGCTTGAATGATGTAACTCGCACTCGCGTCTCTTGTCTTGCAAGTCTCGGCAGTGCAATTCCTCTCGCAGCCTGCTGCCCAATTTCCCGGCTCCACAAAATCGAATCTGAGAAGACATTGGCAATTAGCTTGTTGGTCGTTTCTGACACAAAAACCATTTAGACTGCATAAAGCCTTCGGATCACATTCATCCTTTGTAGATGACCACTCGATCAACCAATTTCCCTTTTGATTCAAATCATATGAATATAATCTCATCATGCCATCAGAGTCGATCCTAAAGAGATAAATCATGCTCTTTGTCGGTAAACCTCCAGACGTTATATTCCTTATGACATAGCCCGTGGTATTGAGCAAGAACAAATGACCATCAACATCAAAGTTAAGCGAGACATTGTCTCTCATGCCATCCGTCCAAGATGTGAAATAAGAATACGGAGCAGTATCCGGAGTGTTCACCGGATACTGAATCAGATTCCCATCGGTTTGCATCTTGAGATGGAAAATCCCAGTCGAGTGGTTCGTTGGCGAGATGCTAGAGATTATCTGTTGGCCTACCAAGAGGCGCTAGGTCGGCAAAAGGTTATCTATCGAGTAGTCAAAGCTCTCCCATAATACGCTTCCCTTAGGATCGTAGAGCACAAAATTGCCCGAATCAAGCATAGAAGCGGAATAGGCCGACAGAGCGACAGAAGTAACATAAGTTTCTTGATCTTGTGAGGATCGCAGTATGAGATGCCTGTCGTTGGTGAAGAGCAAGTTGGCGCTAGCAACAGGTAGATTGTCCCAGTTCGCAGTCTAGATGATTGTTCTGGGTGGGATCCCGGCGAGGAAAACTCCAACCCCGTAGCCTTGGCCTTGCCGGTAGAACCCGAAGCCATAGAGTCCTAAAGGTGAGAGCCAAGAAGAGGAGTTAGAGGTTGGACCTGATGAGACTAGCAAATATCACCTAGAGAAGGGATGAATGAATGCAAATTGATCAATTTTAATGCGGAAATAATTGATCTCAGTTAAAGTCTGAACAACGTTTAGATTTTAGTCAAACTTTGAATAACAAACAAACAAATGTGCAATAAAGAGATTTAGGGAATAGAGAATGAGCACACAGATGTCTAGTGATTTGGCTTATAGCAAGCCTACGTCCACTCTTCCACGCTGACAACCTACTGGCTAGATTCCACTAGATGATCTATCAAGATATTACAAGTCCTCAGTGATGCTCAAAAGGATTACTCTATTTCTCTTATAACAAGTCTCTCAAGATCATAAATTTAAGCTCGAGAAAGACAAGTAAAAAACTAGTCAGACTTTGCTTAGACTATGGAATTAATAATTCTAGATTTCATCTCTCTGCAGCTGCCCTTCGACAATTTGTCTCTGTCGCGACCGAACCCCCGAGCCCTCTTTTGGACGACATGCAAAAAGCAGGGGGGCTCGCCTGGTACGTCCTAAGTCTAGATTTAGGACTTAACTCGGGCTCTCCCAAGCCCATACCATATCGCGACTTAAGGTTTAAATATTTAACATGCAAATGGTTTATACCAAGGAATCGCCACTAATCGATTTGAGGTGGGTCGATTAGAAACCCAAATAAGGTGATGGGAGAATCACCCTATTCCTACGAACCAGAGATTAACTGAATTCGGGGACTTGGTTACATTAGTTGGATAACTAATGCCCTTTCGGTACCATTCTACCCTGTTCATCTTTGAAAAGATTTGTCAAGCAGTTTGGATTGATTTTAGGACCTTTCTCCTAACATGTGAGGTGATCAAGCGAGTGCATAATCAGAAATGATTAGCAGTCATGCAACCTATGGTTCTAGCCCTAACTAAG
This sequence comes from Syzygium jambos, assembly GCA_031216235.1. Lineage (NCBI taxonomy): Eukaryota > Viridiplantae > Streptophyta > Magnoliopsida > Myrtales > Myrtaceae > Syzygium > Syzygium jambos. Next base: position 6,436,309 of record CM062228.1, read on the forward strand.
CCAGATGACATTCAAAACACAACAATTCATGCAATTGTATTAAAACAAACATGCATAATAACAACGCGACAGTAATAATAAAACATGCAACATACTACCACGCAATTTCAGACTTGTTGAATTTAAATAAAACAACACATGCATAATTATAAAGGATTAAAACACTCAGATAAGTTATACATGAAAAGAAAAAAAAAATTTCGGAATTTTTTTTTTGATTTTTTTTTAAAAAAAAACGAAAATATTATTATTTTTTGAAAATATTATTTTTTTATTTTTAATTAATTAAAAAAAGGAAAAGAAAAAGGAAAATAAAAACCCTTTTTTTATTTTTTTTATTTTTTTTAAAAAAATTTTTTTGAATTTTTAATATTTTTAAAAATAAAATAAAAATAAAAAACCGGTCGGGTAGGGTCGGATCCGAACCGACCCGGTCAACGGACCCGACCCGGGAGTTGACCCGGGTCGGATCGGATGATCCGAATCGGGTCGGATCCGACCCGGGTCAACGGATCCGACCCGGGCGTTGACCCGGGTCGGATCGGATGATCCGGGTCGGATCAGAACCGGCCCGAGTCAACGGATCCGACCCGGGAGTTGACCCGGGTCAGATAAGCTGATTCGGGTCGGGTCTGACCCGGATTTCACAGACCCGCGGGGAAGCCGCCGGCGGAGCCAAAATTGGCCGTTCGCCGGCCGACCCAGGTCGGCGCCGCCCCCAAATCGTCCCCCTAGGACCATCTTCAAGCTATACCACTCACCTGAACCGCCGTTCACCGGCCGGCGACGAAACAAAAACGGGCTTGATTGAGGCATCTCGTCGAACATGTGGGGGGCGCGACAAAAACCGGGGAATTTTGACCTCCTCCGGCGATCCGGTCGATCCCAGCGGCTTGGGTTCACCTCCGACGGCGACTAAGGATCGGGACCGATGACGGTATGGGCCGGGAATCGCGCGACGCGGCCGGCGCGAGTCCCGGCCACACCGGACACCGAAACAGGGGAAAACAGAGGGCTGAGTCGGCCGGGAGAGCTCACCGGCGCAGCTGGAGAGTCTCCGGTTGATCGGGGGCGACGGCGGGGCTGTTGGCTTCCCTTCCCTTCTCCGGCGAGGCCTCGGTTCGATCCTCCCTCTCTCTCTCTCTGTCTCTCTTTCTATCTCTCTATTCTCAGCTCTCTCTCACTCTGCCTCTCTGTTTCTCTCTCTCCCTATGAAAATGGCCGACCCGAGGGGTGTTCTGGGCGTTGCCGGTCGGCTTGCTGGAGACGGCGAGACCGGCTGGGACCTCCGAGACGCTCCCAGGCTCCTCTCTCCTCTCTGCTTCACTCTCTGTTTTCCCTCTTTCTCTCTCTGTCTCACAAAAAAATGGCCGACCCGGACTTCTCTCTCTCCCTTTTGCTTTTATAGCCGGCGACGACGCGTCTTCTCTGCCCATCTGCGTTGGCGTGACGATGGCCTGCACCGGCCTACCTGCCTCGCGACTTTCGTGGCCATGGCAGGCCGGTGCAGAGCAGGACAGAACAGGGCAGGGGGGGCCGAGAAGGAGGAGGAGCCACGGGAGCTGGGGAATGGGGAAGACGGGACTGGCCATTAATGCCAGTCCCGTTGGCGTGTTCGTCCGAGCCTCCCCTGGGCTGCTGACGACGATGACGAGGGGCGGCGCCGCCGTGCGTCATGCCTCCGTCGCGAAGCAGAGATGAACAGGGGCGAGAGAGCGACGGTCGCGCGTGGGGAGGAAGGAAAGAGAAGAAAGGAGGAGCTGGGCTGGGCCCGGGCCAGGCCCAGCCGCGCGGGAAAAGAAGAGGAAAAAGGCGGAGCGGGCTGGGCCTGCAGGGAGGAAAAGAAAAAAAGAAAAGAGAAGAAGAAGGCTGGGCCGCGCGGGGAGGGGAAGCTGGGCCGCGCGGGGGGGGGAAAGAGGAACGGGCCGGGTCGGCCCGGCCCCGACCTGGCCCGTTCGATTTTTTCTTCTTCTTCTTCTTCTTTTTTTTTATTAATTAATTAAAAGTTATTACTATTTTTTGGAATTTTTTTTAATAACACTTTAATAGACCATATTAACACAAATATGCCTAATTTCTACATGCAATGCATTTAAATAGAAATATTTTTTGTTTTAGGAACTAAGAAATTAATTCCTAAATTTTGTGCACTTAATTTTGGGCAAATTAAAAATAGGTGTCAACAGCTGCCCCTCTTTGAAGGTGAGCTCGCAGAGATTGAGCTCGCAGAGGTTACGTTCAAAGACAAAATGACACCTAAATTTGGCCCATGCATGTTTAATGAATGCTATTTTTGGCGAGACTGGAGTCCCATTTTTATGATGCGATATAGGATGATGCATGCTAAAGCAAATAAAAGCTTACCTGGGGCTACTTACCTTGCCGAAGGGTAGAGTAATTCCAGATAGTTGATATTGTGTGTCGAGGACCCGAACCTTTCTTCGGTCGCCTTGACGGGGGGAATGGTTTGTCTAGGACCCGAACCTTTCTTCGGTCGCCTGGACTGGGGATTGTTTGTCTAGGACCCGAACCTTTCTTCGGTCGCCTTGACTGACTAGATTTTGTTTTGCCAAAGTACTTGGGTGTTCTCGCCCAAGGGTTTGACGGTCTGCCTGCTGGGCTTCTGGCAGCAGGTCTTGGAAACTCAAACGATGAGCACCTCATCGATGAGCACCTCAGGGTCCTCGCCCGAGGATTTGATGGTTTGCCTGCTGGGCTTCTGGCAGCAGGTCTTGGAAACTCAAACGATGAGCACCTCAGGGTCCTCGCCCGAGGATTTGATTGCCTGCTGGGTTTCTGGCAGCAGGTCTTGGAAACTCAAACGATGAGCACCTCATCGATGAGCACCTCAGGGTCCTCGCCCGAGGATTTGATTGCCTGCTAGGTTTCTGGCAGCAGGTCTTGGAAACTCAAACGATGAGCACCTCATCGATGAGCACCTCAGGGTCCTCGCCCGAGGATTTGATTGCCTGCTAGGTTTCTGGCAGCAGGTCTTGGAAACTCAAACGATGAGCACCTCATCGATGAGCACCTCAGGGTCCTCGCCCAAGGATTTGATGTGAGCAGAGGGAGTCAGTTCCGTGCTCAAAATGGTGAACAGAGGGGTCAGTCCAATGTTCAAAGGGTACCATAACAATTGTAGGTACATGGATTTTTGGAACCAGGCATGGGTAGAATATACTTACCTGGATACGTTCCTGCCTCTTAAGGGCATGTCTCCTGCCAGACAAGTTTTTCTTTGCGCAAACGCATACTCATTCACTGGAGGAATAGACAACTGAGGCTATTCTTGAATATTGTACGAAATATCTTGACCAGGTCAAGATGCATTTCATTTTCAAAGAAACACCAGGTTTACCTTCTGGGTAGTTTGAAAAGAAATCTGATGATTTCGGGACCGGGCAAAGGGTAGAATGTACTTACCTGGACACGTTCCCAGAGGTTTGATGCATCATCTGCTGAATAACCGACCTTTTTCGGGGCATCTCCCTTGGGATGATGATGAGGGCTTTTCCAACGCCCGAAATTTTGTATTCTATCACTGAGGATTAGAATTCTGAGCCATCGAAGACGATTATCGCAAACATGCATGTATTCATCAAGGATAGACAAGCTGAGCTATTCCAGAATGTGTATTTGACAGTTCATGCATGATGATTTTGCCATGTTTGCATCACCAAAAGTCCACCGTGGGTCAATCAAGACAATTTTTTCACAAGGTGGAATTTCTCGAGATGATGAACGAGGGACTTTCAGTCAGAAAGGACTTTCTACTCACTCTCATTGAAAAGGGTTGTTTGTCCCGACCATTAATGCGGGAATGTCGAAAACTCTCAATCTGACCGCTATCACATCAACAAGGGTCTAAGTTTTCTCGCAAGCGGTACGACACTGCCAATCTGAGAGGTCTTCTTCAGGGTCGTAATGTAGGCTTGGTCAATGGCTTAACAAAGGTGACTGTTCAAGTCAAGGCCATGAAAGAAAATATTCTGCAATTATCTCCGGGTTTACTAGTCAAGAGCCCTGCAAAAGAGATAGAAGTAGTCTTGCTCGCACTTCCTCGAGCGTTGTTTATAAACATTTGAAATTCCACGTTAATTCAAGTGCCCCAGTCAGAAGAGACTTCATTAGAGATGTAACGTGGGCTTGGTTTATAGGTTGAGGAACGAAATGATCGTTGGGCTCAAACATGTGTGTAAGGGTGAGAATTGGTGATCCTCTTGGCATCGTCACCAGTCTTCTTCTCCACCATCAGGATCATTCTGGAAGACTCCTCGGGTAATCTTGTGTTTTTAGCATCTTTAACAACTTTTTCCTAAGGAGCTTCTGTGTCAAGCATTTTCCTGGACACCATTTTATCTGTCATGTAGCAGATCTTTGCCAAGACAGAGTTCCTAAAGTAGGAATCATGTATCAAAGGAGAGCTCAAGTATCTTTTTCATCGTTTTTCTTCTTCTCCCTTTTTTTTTTTTTATTCATGGGCATTGGCCTTGCTTTTACCAGGCACACTGCTTTTTTCATGCCCCTATTTTTCAGCATTTTTTTGCTGTTCTTTTGGTGTTGTCAGGACTAGCCTAAACAAGATTGAACAGAACCATGTTTTGAGGCTCTTGCAGTCTCCATCTTCATTCGGTACTTCGGACTGTGATGCTCAAACTGTGGTGACTTTTGCCTTGCCCCGGTGTGGGGGATGATCACCAATTGGGTTCGTACGAAATGAAATTGCCGGCTCAATTGGGCTAGCAAGGGATATAAGTGTATGGGATAGAAGAAGAACTGCTCTTCGTCATCCTAGGGCACTTAAATTATCATGAGAGTTCATCTGCAATAAAAACACTCAAAAATTAATGCAAGTGAGAGCAAGAAAATTTCTATTCATCTTTTTCACCTTGTGTGAGCTGTTGCAGCTGATGATCATAGAAAATTTTAGATATTACAAACTCCTCATCCTTCTTGTCTTGCATCACTGTTATCAATAAGATATTGGCATTTTAGACAAGCATTAGTTTGCTGCTTCTCTCTTGACAAAGCCCTCTTAGCCTCGACTGTCCGGCCGTCGATGGTGTGCTTGTTTTGAAAGACTCTATTGAGGATCGCGGGTTCCGTGAAAACAACGAGGTCGAAGCCAAGGGGCGATGACCGGAAGGAAATGATGTTTTTCTTGTTTCCTCTGAGTTTGAATCCATCCTATGAGGCTGGTTTACCTCAAGCTGCCCCAATGTGGGGTGGTTCTTGACAGGGGTAATTTGAAAGGAACCTCCGAGTGTGTGGGCTCAAAAATGGTTAAGCAAAGGATCAATGGTAGTGTATGGGGCAGAGAAATGAACTGCCTCTCATCATTTTGGCTACCGTACCTTATGCGAGAAATCCCTTCACTTTGTAGAAATGAAACCTTTTCACTCATCTTGCAAGAGTTTAGTAATTGAGAACGTGTATAGATTAAGGGTTGCCTCTCATCATCCTGACATACCTCATTCAATACATCGGAGTAATTCGACACCATTCGTCGAGTTGCCACGATTTTCACAGGGAATTGGTGAATTAAACAGGTAAAATTACCATGCAAAATTCTTTTCGAAAGACATACAATGCACTTGAAGAAAGGTTAAGCATTCATTTGCTTTAACATGTTTCCTCTTTCGTTGCTTCTTTGTATTTTTAGGAGAAAAGTTTTTACAGACAGAGATACTCACCTATGCCGCTATGGTGAGGCAAATCTGCAAGGCAATAGGAAAGACCGTGTTAATGAACGGTTCTTTGAAAAACAAGAATTGGGAACGATACAACATTACCCTTTGTGATTCCTTTCATTTGCGATTAGATTGACAACATCTTGAGTTCTCTCAAATGTTGATAATCCCCTTCTGGCAAAAACATGAGCTTTATGTTAGAAGTGAGATGATTGAGGGTAAATTGAGAACGATACAGATTACCCTTCTTCCATTTTGCCTTCAAAGCTAGCAGAGTCTTTTCTTCTCTTTACTTTGTTCAGCCTTCTCTGTCTCAGTCTGCTTCTCCATGTTCTTAGTCTCGAAGCTCGAATGAGATCCTCTATGATTAGGGGTGCCTCCAATTGGAAAGTCCTATTGTCGGCGCATGCTGTGCCAACGCGATTCTGGCATGCTGAGGCATTTCTCGAAAATCCTCTGATTCCCGACATGCACAGGGCATGTGCAATTGCTTACATGGGGATCTTCGCAGCAAAGCTAATCTCTACTTTAAAGGTCTTTGACCGATATGAGCATGACTGACGTCGAGACCTCCATGATTGGTGGGACTAGGATTGACTCTATCTTATCATATGCAAAGTCCTTTCCAGCTGCTTGCACAGAATCTTTACTCAAATTTGTCCTACATAAAAAGAAAGAATGTGTCATTTCTATTCTAAAGTGGGTGAACTTTAGGAACGAAATACACCCTTTTTGATGGACCGGAGGATTGCATGCCCCCTAGTCTACTTTCCACATTAAGCGCTCTTCCGTCATGCTTCATTTGAGAGGTCGCAACATTGGTGCTCTATCTGGCTCGATAGCACGTCAGAGTCTAGCATGTTCCCCATTTCATTATCTGCAAGAGAAAAAGGGTGGAATGTCATTTTCAAGATTTGTTAAGGAATAAGACATACCTTTTTCTTTCAAAAGGGGTAATCTTTTCTTGATCTGTCCCCGATTTCTGTACGAAATGATGTTTCGCTCATCATGGTGTCAAAGAATGCTCAGCACTCCCTCTGACTTTCTGGAGTTGATATCTCACACTGAGATTTGCCCCACATTTCATTTTGAAGGTTGGCTGATCTTTGCTCGGACTGTCCCTATCAGATGAGTTGGTCCGCTAGCATCATCAGGGTCTGATGTACTCTTCAGTTTGTGTCATTTCTAAATGTCTCCTTTGTAAAAACAAATTAAGAAGGAGTATGCTCTGAAACATAAAGTGAGCGAGTTAGAAAAACAAACAGGGCTATGAGCATGCATGTTTTTCTATCACTGTTCTTTTGTTCTTTTGAAAAATAATAAAATGTTTGCTTTATTTTCAAAAGCTTAAAAATAAGGAAGCATGAGGAAGCCCGGGCCTCAGAACACTTTCCTTTACATGGCTGGATATCATCAACGGGCCGGTTTGGGATACTTCCTCAGGCCCTCAAAACAAAATATTTGTAATTCTTTTGAATAAATCAAGCGAATTACATTTGTTGGAATGGAAATTGCAGTACTGAAATTCTAAGCATAATTAAAAATTCAGAAAGCTGGGAATCTTAGAAAATAGCTGAGACTTTAGAAAGCAAGAAAAGCTCCCACGTTGGAGTATTCAAACTATTAAACATGCCTCTATTCTAAGGAAGGAAAATTGAGTCTTCAGTTTACTCAATGACGACATCTGCGCCTCCTGCTTGCTTGGATGGTGCGTTGCGGAATGAAAACATCTTTGCATCCAACAACTTCTGGACCTTATTTCTCAGGACCACACAGTCATCGACGGAATGTCCCGTTTCACCCAAATGATAATCACACACCTTGGAGGGGTCGTAGTTGGGGAAATGCTCAGGATTTTCACGCTTTGGCTCTTTAGCAAGCAACCTCTTTTCCAGGAGAATAGGTAGGATCTGAGACATAAGCAAAGAAAGTGGCGTGAACTGCTTTTTGTTATTTCGCCTTTGGGGCGGCTTGCGGCCTGAGGCCGGTTGCTGTCCACTGCTCATCTGAACCATTGAGGAAGGATGAACAGTTTGGGTGTATGCAACATCCGCATCTGTCAGAGGTTCTTTCTCCTTCTTCAGGCCGAGTTTCTTGCTTGTGGAAGTGGGGTTTGTGAACCACCCCTCACGTAATCCCATTTCAATTCGTTCGCCCACAGGAACAAGACGATTAAGGGATTCAGCAGTGGCACCAACCAGTCGGTGTCTATATTCGTATGGAAGCGACTTTATGAACAACTTCACTTGTTCATGATCAGTGAGTTGTGGGGTAACCTGGGCGGCCAAGTTTCTCCATCTGGTGGCGTACTCCTTGAAGGACTCACTTTTCTTCTTCTCAGCGCGTTCCAAATCATCACAAGTAAAGGTGACATCGAGGTTGAATTGATATTGCTTGAGGAATGCATCAGCGGCATCGTCCCAGGACTTAAAAGCGTCCACATCTTTCGACATATACCATGTCAGGGCTGGTCCTGTCAAACTCGCTTGAAACGTCTGAATCATGAGGGGTTCATTATCAACGTATTGGGTCATCCGCACATGATACATGTGCAGATGATGCCTGGGGCATGAGGTACCATCATACTTCTCGAATTCCGGCATCTTGAATTTCTCTGGTACTTTGACCCGTTTATATATAGACAGGTCAAGTGGGACAGCATTTTGCGGACTCTGGAGCTGTTTCAACATATCTTCGACTTTTGCAAGGCGTTTGTCATGCTCTGTCATTGGTGCAACTTCAGGTTCAGGCTCCTTGACAGCAAGGGGAAGCGGATCGTCTTCTAGCGGAGGCATTTTAACGTCGCTAGCGGAGGCCTTGGCTTTTTCAGTGGACGGTGGTGATAACACCACCTCAACTGCTGCAGGCGTGGGCGTGAGTTTGCTCTGAATGGATTCCACTTGTTTTGTGAGATTTTGGATTGCATTGAGGACCAGCTTCATTTCGTCCTCCATGGTATTAAGACGGACGTTTTCTTCGGCCATTTTTAACTACCTGGCGAAAACGTTGAAATGAATGAGTATAATACCTAATAAAGAATCATTTTATGATCTAGGCATAATATTATTGCATATTTTCTTTATTTGCAAAGAAAAAATAAGCAAAAAGGGTTTTTATTAATATCAACATTACAAGAGGCGTCTCCGGGGTTCGAACCCCGGTCGCCTCGGACCGATCGCTGCATTCCCGGATACCACTGGGCCGAAGGCCTCGATGGTGTCTTTAACGCGCAAAACAATTTATTTATATCATAAAAAGCGGTCCGAGCTATATTAACATTAATACAACCCATAAATACCTTTACAGAAGAAAACAAAAACCCCTAAACATAAATACTAGGGAAAATATAAAAAGGGGCTTTTAACAAAAAGGGCGCCCTTCCCGGATGCTCATTTTATAAACGATGGGAAAACTTCAGTCTTCTCGGAGCTGCTTATTTTCACGGGCAAGCTCCGCAATAAGCGTATCCCTCGTCTCGTCGGTCCCACCGTGCTAATAAAATTTTTAGGAGCGGGGACAAATTGGGCATCATTTCTTCCCATCGTGTATAGAATGCAATCAACGGGTGGCCTATTAATAACAAATCAATTGAATTAGTAGGCTGCATAATAAAAATGAAAAAGGATAGAATATATACCTTTTCTTGAGCCATGGCAATCACAACGACATGCACATGAGGAGTGAGGCTCGATTTCTATCTAGACTGGCTCAACAAAATGAAATTAAAAGGGTGCCTGACCGTCGCAGACTCGCGTTGGTGTCAAGTCCTTTTAACTTCGGCCAAATCGAAAGAAATATCTTATAGTCACGCAAATAGCGGCTAAAGATATTTCTTTACAATTTTTTAGAAATGAATTCCGGGGAAAAGAAAGGCAACCTCTACATCGCGGGCTCGCGTTCGAGGTCGTATCTTTCTTAACACCATCCTAAAAGGTCCTATTGCGGCCCAGGTCCGGCAGCGTGGTTGTGTGTGCAATAGTGTAGTGCTAAATCATTAAAGCATGCACAAAAATTTATAAACAATCAATTTGAACCTGCAAGAACAAATAACACCTTAATGTCATGCTCATACCTGGAATCCTTGCTGCCAACAAAAATTATTTTGAACAGGGCAAAAATTTTGGCTTAAGTCCACTTTAGAATACAACAGTCCCCAGCGGAGTCGCCAGTCTGTCGCGACCGAACCCCCGAGCCCTCTTTTGGACGACATGCAAAAAGCAGGGGGGCTCGCCTGGTACGTCCTAAGTCTAGGTTTAGGACTTAACTCGGGCTCTCCCAAGCCCATACCATATCGCGACTTAAGGTTTAAATATTTAACATGCAAATGGTTTATACCAAGGAATCGCCACTAATCGATTTGAGGTGGGTCGATTAGAAACCCAAATAAGGTGATGGGAGAATCACCCTATTCCTACGAACCAGAGATTAACTGAATTCGGGGACTTGGTTACATTAGTTGGATAACTAATGCCCTTTCGGTACCATTCTACCCTGTTCATTTTTGAAAAGATTTGTCAAGCAGTTTGGATTGATTTTAGGACCTTTCTCCTAACATGTGAGGTGATCAAGCGAGTGCATAATCAGAAATGATTAGCAGTCATGCAACCTATGGTTCTAGCCCTAACTAAGCCAGATGACATTCAAAACACAACAATTCATGCAATTGTATTAAAACAAACATGCATAATAACAACGCGACGGTAATAATAAAACATGCAACATACTACCACGCGATTTCAGACTTGTTGAATTTAAATAAAACAACACATGCATAATTATAAAGGATTAAAACACTCAGATAAGTCATACATGAAAAGAAAAAAAAAATTTCGGAATTTTTTTTTTGATTTTTTTTTTAAAAAAACGAAAATATTATTATTTTTTGAAAATATTATTTTTTTATTTTTAATTAATTTAAAAAAGGAAAATAAAAAGGAAAATAAAAACCCTTTTTTTATTTTTTTTATTTTTTTTTGAATTTTTAATATTTTTAAAAATAAAATAAATATAAAAAACCGATCGGGTAGGGTCGGATCCGAACCGACCCGGTCAACGGACCTGACCCGGGAGTTGACCCGGGTCGGATCGGATGATCCGAATCGGGTCGGATCCGACCCGGGTCAACGGATCCGACCCGGGCGTTGACCTGGGTCGGATCAGAACCGGCCCGAGTCAACAGATCCGACCCGGGAGTTGACCCGGGTCAGATAAGCTGATTCGGGTCGGGTCTGACCCGGATTTCACAGACCCGCGGGGAAGCCGCCGGCGGAGCCAAAATTGGCCGTTCGCCGGCCGACCCAGGTCGGCGCCGCCCCCAAATCGTCCCCCTAGGACCATCTTCAAGCTATACCACTCACCTGAACCGCCGTTCACCGGCCGGCGACGAAACAAAAACGGGCTTGATTGAGGCATCTCGTCGAACATGTGGGGGGCGCGACAAAAACCGGGGAATTTTGACCTCCTCCGGCGATCCGGTCGATCCCAGCGGCTTGGGTTCACCTCCGACGGCGACTAAGGATCGGGACCGATGACGGTATGGGCCGGGAATCGCGCGACGCGGCCGGCGCGAGTCCCGGCCACACCGGACACCGAAACAGGGGAAAACAGAGGGCTGAGTCGGCCGGGAGAGCTCACCGGCGCAGCTGGAGAGTCTCCGGTTGATCGGGGGCGACGGCGGGGCTGTTGGCTTCCCTACCCTTCTCCGGCGAGGCCTCGGTTCGATCCTCCCTCTCTCTCTCTCTGTCTCTCTTTCTATCTCTCTATTCTCAGCTCTCTCTCACTCTGCCTCTCTGTTTCTCTCTCTCCCTATGAAAATGGCCGACCCGAGGGGTGTTCTGGGCGTTGCCGGTCGGCTTGCTGGAGACGGCGAGACCGGCTGGGACCTCCGAGACGCTCCCAGGCTCCTCTCTCCTCTCTGCTTCACTCTCTGTTTTCCCTCTTTCTCTCTCTGTCTCACAAAAAAATGGCCGACCCGGACTTCTCTCTCTCCCTTTTGCTTTTATAGCCGGCGACGACGCGTCTTCTCTGCCCATCTGCGTTGGCGTGACGATGGCCTGCACCGGCCTACCTGCCTCGCGACTTTCGTGGCCATGGCAGGCCGGTGCAGAGCAGGACAGAACAGGGCAGGGGGGGCCGAGAAGGAGGAGGAGCCACGGGAGCTGGGGAATGGGGAAGACGGGACTGGCCATTAATGCCAGTCCCGTTGGCGTGTTCGTCCGAGCCTCCCCTGGGCTGCTGACGACGATGACGAGGGGCGGCGCCGCAGTGCGTCATGCCTCCGTCGCGAAGCAGAGATGAACAGGGGCGAGAGAGCGACGGTCGCGCGTGGGGAGGAAGGAAAGAGAAGAAAGGAGGAGCTGGGCTGGGCCCGGGCCAGGCCCAGCCGCGCGGGAAAAGAAGAGGAAAAAGGCGGAGCGGGCTGGGCCTGCGGGGAGGAAAAGAAAAAAAGAAAAGAGAAGAAGAAGGCTGGGCCGCGCGGGGAGGGGAAGCTGGGCCGCGCGGGGGGGGGGGAAAGAGGAACGGGCCGGGTCGGCCCGGCCCCGACCTGGCCCGTTCGATTTTTTCTTCTTCTTCTTATTCTTTTTTTTTATTAATTAATTAAAAGTTATTACTATTTTTTGGAAATTTTTTTTTAATAACACTTTAATAGACCATATTAACACAAATATGCCTAATTTCTACATGCAATGCATTTAAATAGAAATATTTTTTGTTTTAGGAACTAAGAAATTAATTCCTAAATTTTGTGCACTTAATTTTGGGCAAATTAAAAATAGGTGTCAACAGTCTCCTTTTATACTTCTCGACTTCCAAACTAGCTGTTGGATAGTCTTTAGAGGATCATCTTCCAATCTTCATTTCGAACAGATTTGTATAGAAAGAATTGAGTAGCCGTTGAGTGATAAAATCATAATCCCGCTAAATTTGGTTGGTCATACAACTAGAGATTTGGTTTTCATAAGTAGAGCTTCTCCAATTTAAAAATAAACTTATGGTGGGATTTGATTGTCAATCAATTTACGATATATTGCTATATAAATATTCCTTGCAAAATAACCTTTTAAGATCGAATCACTCGATTCTTTCATTAGTAAAATCCAAATCAGATCACTAGCCATTGTTTACGTTCTGAGTAAGCAATACAATCTGGATAAGGTCCTTGTGCTCAGAACTTGACGTCAGGGTGGTTTGTTTGGTAGATTCTGAATATATTGATTCCAATATATAAACCGACGTACTTCAACTTCTTTGTATGAAGTTTAAAATCTGTCTTTTGCAGTGTAGAACTTGGATTTCTTCTTAAAAACTGGACTTCCAGAATGTAATTGTCTGGACTTAGAATACTTCAAAAGTATATGTCAGACTTTACTCATGGATGGTTTTGTCATCATCAAAATCTATTAGGAAGTTTTCTCATTAGAGAAGAACCTAGTCTTTTGTTTGATCTTGTCTTTTCTTGAGCTTTTTCGAGAGAAGCAAAAGCTAAAAGAAAGAGAACACACACACTATAGATGCCATGTTGAGAAGATGGAGGCTCATAATTGCTTAGTTATATTAGAGAACATGTAACGTTTGATCTTCTTGGAATCATTCAAGGTCCTTTAGCATAAGTCCCTTTCTCAGAAATTAAGGTTGGATAGATGAGTCAAAATCACATTTTGACTGGTTGAACCAATTGTGAAGATGCTTTTCTAGGTTGTTTGAATGAAGATGAGTAACCCTTCAATCTAAGGTTTGATTATTGCGTTCTTGATTGGTTGCATAGGAGAAATTTTCTTTAAGCACCTCTTAGTCAAAAGATATATTAAGTGAAAGCATCGTCCTCCAAGCACCTTTTGTGGGCTTAATTCCAAATTCAAAAGTTGTGTTATGGCGAAGGGGTATTCATGTTTTGCTTATGTTTGAAAGTGGGAAGCTAAGATCATCTTGGACCAATTCAAGCATTGGTTAGCAGCCGAGGACTTGACTGGATTGGTTTTAAACATCATTGAATACTTTCCGACAAAAGACACGTGGTGTGTTGTCTAGGGTCTCTAGATATATGTTGTTTGAATACTATAGGTAGAGCCATCTTCAATCAAGGACTTGACTATCATTTTTTCGAATTGTGATTTAAGGAAGTTTCCGCTTTGCTGAATTCCTTTTGAAGATTCTCACACATCTTCGATATTTTCATTCATTTGCAAGAATTAGGTTAAATTTTTAAGCACCTTTTTATCAGAAAATTAATTAGGGTAGAGCTAACACCTCCTGCCACCGCCTCGGCTTCGAGATACCTCCGTTCTAGCGTGAAATCTCGCCGCCGTTGCCAACTTAGTTTCCCTCATATATGCTGTTCTTGCAAATGAATGAAAACATCGGCATTTTATTCACCAATGACCAATTTTGCAGTACAAGCCTTAGTCAAGACGTTTCCAAACTCACCCTCAAAACAATTAGCTTGATGGTTAAGGACCGGCGTTACCTTTCCGCTGCACGTGCAACAATACTTGATACGCAACTCAAGTTTGGTTCATCATTTTACCGTGTGGTCTCGTGTTTGAGCCGTTCATATGAATTTCTTGAGTCCATATGGTTAGTGGGGTATTTCAAGATCTCAAGATTTGATTGCTTAAAAAGGACTCATTTTTATCATTAGAATAAAATGTGTTGATAAAAACTTATCAAAGGGATCCAATTCAACAAGCAAATGAACACAAAGAAGAAAGGTTCAATATAAAGATAAAAGTGCTGGGGCCATTTTGAAAGGTTTAAGAAGGGTGTAACATGAAGAAAGATTTTAAATAGCTCTGGCCATTTTGAAAATTCATGCAAAAAGATTGATGCTTCGAGCTCAATGTCAAACTCAAATCGCTTGTATATCCATTCTTGTCAAACCTTGAGAAACAAAAAAACTTGAATTTAATCCGTCTTTCGATTGGTGAGTTGTAAATATGGATATCACCCATATTTATATTTGGTGAATGAGTTGCGGTTTGATTCGGCATACATAGTTTGGGCAATACTTAGCTATAACGAGAGCTGGGCTTTGAGATTCATGTGGATATAGGCTTTAGTTGGGTAAGTTTCGAAATTGGACTTTGAGGATACATTTAAGAAAGGCTGGAAGTAATAAAGCCCAAATTTGAGTCCAATTTTACCAAAACCCGTGGAACCATATTGGACCATATTCTGATTGGGCTTAACAGCCCTGTCTGAGTCCTCTCTTATCAGAACAATAATAAATAAATAAATAAAATAGAAAAAAAAATAGAAAATGGTTACAAAAATAGTCCTTGATTAGGTTGTTAGATTTTAGTATTAGAATTAGTTTATTTTCGTTTAGATAATACACATGGCTTGGGAAAATTAATGATTTGTTATTGTTTATAAATAAGAAAATTAGTTTCTTTAGGAAATTGGATTTAGATTGAACTAAGCTCATGCAGTTTCTATCCTGGGGCTTAACTGCGGGATTTTATACCTTCTTAGGTAGCAACCAACATATCATGGAGTGCTAAGAAGGAACTAAGGGCGAGCATGGTTCCAGGTCCCTAGTAACTTGAGAATCGGACCGATGGAACCTGTCGGTTTCAGATTTTAAGGTTTGCATAATAGATTCCAGGTTCTAAAAATTGAGGAACCTATTTCAATAAGTTAGTTTTAGATTCCACCTATTTGGACTTTGGAACCTACAACAAGTTTTTGTTTTTTTCTTTGTCTATGTTTTCGAGCGATCATGTGGTATCCATACTATTTGATGATGAGTGTAAATTTTGGAACTACTAGTCTGAGCTTTCATTTTATGACTAAGACTTTTATTTTGTTAATGTTTCATATTCTTCATGTATATAAATATAAGTTGTGGTTAGTAGATTGTAATAGCAAATGATAGTCATTAAAGGTGATGATTCACTAACTATTAAGGTTTGCCCCAATGGCCTCCCATCCTACTTGGGAAGGAGGAGGTAGGGAGTTTGATTCTCCACCTCCTTGGGGGGGCTTAGGGTAGAGACGTTTGGTTTTAGATGTGAATTTCGATTCTCGTGCTTTGCAAAGAGACAAAGCAAAAGTCTAAAGGTACGTTTGGTTCAGCATTTTGAAAGCCTCTTGGGAAAATTTGGAGCGTTTAGCAACTATTCCCAATGGGCTTTAGGGTGAAAACTAGCATTGAGAAGGTTGAAAGCTGAAGGGTAATGAGGAGTAGCTTTGAGATTTCAGCATTTTCAGAATGCCGAAGGCCTCAATTAATGAAAATTAGTTAATTGCCTATTTTGCCCTCAAAACCTTACTATAAAATCCAATTTTACCCCTCTTAAAAAGTAAAACCCTAGATCTAGTTCGGTGAGGCGCTCCGCTCTTTGGCTCTTGTTCTTTCGCTGCGCTCTTTGGCTCTTTCACCCTACTCCTGCGCTTCGCTCTTTGGCTTAAAGTGCGTGCGCAAGAGCCGGAGGAACCGAGCGAAGCAAGAACGCACTTCGCTCTTGCGCTGAAAGTGCAAACGAAGTGTGCGGGCGAGAGCCGGAGGAACCGAGCGAAGCAAGAACACACGCTCTGGACCAAATCCAGTGTTTGTGCCCGCGGTCGAATCTAGTCGCAGCTGAATATCTTCATCGAGCAATTTCGTCTTCGTGAGATTCTCCAAGTCTTACGGTGTCTTCATTTTTTAGCAGGTAACCATTCGGATCTCCCCAAGGTAGGATACGTTGATTCATTGAGACTCAATCATATGATTGTTCTGTGCTGCCTTTTGTGAGAGCATTGTTGTCTATTATTTGGCTCAGATTCGTCGATTCCACTCTAGCAGTTTTTACCTGGGTTTCTCATGCACCCATCATGCTTACCACCTGTTCGACATTTTGCCTCAGAGATGACACCATAAAATGGTGAATTAGTTGGAAACTTCGTTTGGTTGCTCTATAAGAGCTTGAAGAATACTCTGAAACTCTTTAGACAATGATACTCTATAAAATAAATCGATTGCCCAAATATATACGTACACAGGCTTACCAATTAGGATGTCTTTTAGAAAAAATTCTGCTGTCTGGTATCTATGAGCTGCTGTAAAATGGGAACACAACCATATTAATAGTCAAAAGCAAGCTTAATTAAACGAAATGAACTTCCCTAGTCAATTGCTTGAATTAGAAAACAGAGAATTAGCATGTTAGAAAATTGTGGCCTCCCAACCTGAGCAATTTTGTCGAAAACACAATGGCAACGGAGGCTTTCAAATTTTATCTTATTTCAACGAAGATTGTGAGTGTTCAAAAATGGAAAAGGACGAAACACGACCGTGGAAGCTTAACTAGATGGCCTCTCCTATAGCAAGTACTTATTTTTGGACTGGCCCATCTAACTGTATATTCACAATTTATATGATACTTCTATTCTAACTAGTCCGATTGAACTAAAAAGTTTTTGTGAACTTAGTGTCACCCCCTTTCCACGCCTCTAACAATAGAATTGAACATATTTAAAGGTAACTTCGATGATTACGAACATAATGTTTATTGATTCTAGTATCTTTACAATCATCTTCAACTTTAATAATTATAAGACTAGTAACATACTACCATGTTTTTTTATTCTGATTGTGAATGTAAAATGCACTCGTATTGATATTGATTTTGCTTGTGAAATTTCACATATAATGATTGATGGCATATGTACTCATCAACACTTTTAATAATGTCAAATGCACTCATATCGATATTGATTTTAGTTCCTGTTACTAGTAAATGGCAAGTTCATCAAAGGAAAAGGCATTTTGGAGCACGGAAGATGTAGAAACCTTTTGTAAGTTGTGCGTTGAACAAATTGATAATGGAAATCATCTTGCAAACAATAAAAGGGATGAATGGATAGTCGTAATTAATAGGTTTGAGGGCCTAAGGGGCAAAAAGTACGATAAAAGTCAAATGAAAAGTAAGTGGGATAATTTTAAGGAAGAATGGAAAAGATGGAGGACATTGGTTATGAAGGAAACAAGATTAGGATGAGATCCAAAAAAGAATACCATTGAAGCTAGTGATGATTGCTGAGAGAGAAAAATTCGGATTTTTTCCCCTTTTTTGTTACTTTTTTTAAAGTTAATCTTTATGATACAACTCATGAACATATTTTATCATAACAGTAAAATTCTAAGGTTAGAGTTTTTAGAACGAAAGGCATATATCCGGATCTTCAAGTTTTGTTGGATAAAATGTTTGGAGATACAATTGCTACTAGAAGTGTCACATGGAATCCTGCACAAGGCTTATGTATTAATGAGAATATTGTCACCACACAACTTGATATTGATGATTGTGCAAGATCTACTAATAATGATATAGAATCTAATGTAGGTGAAAAGGTTGTAGAACAGGCTCAAAGTCATAAAAGAACATCGTAGAGTTCAGTGAGGCAATCTCAAGGAAAGAAACAAAAGAAATTGACCACAGCTGCTAAGCTAGCAACGCAAATAGAAAGAATTTATTCAGCTATTGAAAGTAGGAGTCATGCAAGGGAGTTTGATCTTTACAAGGAAATTATAGAGACGTGGAAAGCCATACCTGAAATTAAGCAAGACGAAGAGTTATACTTTTTTGCACTAGATCATTTTGCAGAAAACAAATATAATAGGAAAATCTTCATGAACATGGATGGCAATCAAGAAAAAGTCAAGTGGATCAAGTATAAGTTCGCACAGCGTAGTCATCGCTAGGATGTTAGCTACTTATTTGAATTCTTTCATATGCTATGTTATTGTAATGTGAGACCTATTTGCACTACTTATTTGTACTAGTTGATGAGACATATTTATGTTTTATTGTGAGACTTGTTTCTAATTGGTGTTCCCTTTATGAAGTGAAGTTTTCATATGTATGATGGTTGATAAGTGTTCTATTGATGGATGATCTAGGATGATTCTTGTGAAAGGGAAAACCATAAAAAAGATGAAGACGAATATTGGTTACTTTGTGTAACCACACATACAGGAGGTGTTTATCAGGCAATGTATCCTCACAAAAAATCGTGCATGACCTCATCATACATAGGAAATGCATGGTTAAGAGAGTTGATGAGCGTTGATGCTAATCCGATAAGGTGTTTTCAAATATTTAGAATGGATAGGACTGTATTGGATAATTTAAGGCATGATTTAGTGACACGATATGATCTCCAAGGATCTAGGACTATTGATGTTGTAGAAATGCTATGAATGTTTCTCCATATTTTAAGACATGGTATAGCTAACAAGTTAGCACAATAGCGCTTTCAGCACTCTAGGGAAACCATATGTAGGCTGTTTAGCTTAGTTTTGGATAAAATATGTGAAATGGAAGCAGATTTGATCCAACCATCCGATCGACAATTAGGGAAGTTCCAAGGAAGATAAGAAATAATCAAAGATTTTATCCACATTTTAAGGTAAATTACGATTATACAATAGAAAAGATAAACTAAAAACAAATCAATTAATATTTACATACTTGTTTTAGAATTGCATTGGAGTTACAGATGGTACACATATCCCAGCCGTGGTACCTACGAGCGACCAACTTCGTTTATCGGTCGAAAAGGAACATCGACGCAAAATGTATTGGCCGTATGCAATTTCAATATGGAATTTGCTTATGTTTAGATCGATTGGGAGGGAATAGCTCATGATACTCGTATCTTCTATGAAACCATTAGGAGACGTGATTTACAATTTTCTCATCCTTCGAAAAGTTCGTTAATTAGTGATTTTTATACGTTAATATATGCATGTGGTATATGTTGATTAAATTTACAATATTTTTTTGTAGGTAAATACTATTTAGTAGATTCTGGATATCCAAATCCCACGGGTTACTTGGGTCCATACAAAGAAGTTAGGTATTATTTGCCTGAGTTACAACGAGATCCGGCACCTACAAGCTATAAAGAAGTGTTCAACCGTACCCACTTCTCATTACGATCAGAAATTGAGCGTGCCTTTGGCGTATTGAAGAAGTGGAAGATTCTAAAGAGTAGCCAAATTATCCATACAAAATGCAAGTGAAAATTGTGATGGTGATGATGACTTTGCACAATTATATACAAAGAAATGTCGTGAATGATGCAGACTTTGCAGCAGTAGATTTGGATCCCAATTTATTTACAGATGATGTAAATGAGGAGGGTAATGCTTCAAATTATAACTTTGCTTCTTACATGGCACTTTTACGTGATCAAATAGCTATAAGTTTATGAAATATTTAGGGATGTTTGTAATTTTTAAGGATAGTGAATGTCTTTCGCCGGGGCATATGTTACCACGTTTATTTCAATAAAATTATTCTTATTTGGATCCCAATTTATATACCGATGATGTAAATGAGGAGGATAGTGCTTCAATTGATGACTCTGCTTTTTACATGGCATGTTTACGTGATCAAATAACTATAAGTTTAAGAAATATATAAGGATGTTCATAATTTTCAAGAATACTGGATTTCTTTCGTCGAAGCATATTTTACCACGTTTATTGGAATGAAAGTATTCTTTTTTTAATTTGAGAAAGACAACACTTTGAGTTGAATTTTTTCCATTTGAATTTGTTTAGCAAGATAAAGAAATTTTATTTTTTAATAAAAATTTTTGACACGATATCTTTTAACATTGTTGTCAAAATTTAAATTTGCAAACATTTTTTCCAATTTTAAATCAATTAAAAATTAAAAAGCTTAAATTAATCATCCAAATGGACTTTTCAAACGTGTTTTCACCAAACAGTTTTTCTCTCAAAGTTGCTTTTCAAAGCAGAATTTACCAAACGGTCTATGCATTTCCCCAAAGCCCTTTAGGCTAACCGCTTTGCATTTCCCCAAAGCCTCTTGGAAATGCTGAACCAAACGCACCCTAAGAATATGTTGGGAGTTAAAGTAGAACAGAAAAGAAAAAAAAGGTTATGATTCATAGAAATTTTTCAATTTATAATACAGGTGGAACCTGAATATACCTTAGAACCGACTAAGGAACTTATAACAAGGTAGGTTCTAAGTTCCAAGGTATGCATGTTAGGTTCCAAATTTCAAAAATATGAGGAACTTGTTCTTACGGATAAGTTCCAGGTTTCAAGTTGAACCTTTATGGAACCTAGAATCGCTCACTCCTATAAGATACGTATGAATGCTCAATGTAGTGCCGATGCAGAATATTGTCCAATGGCGCCAACTGTTGCAGATATTACTTGGATATCATTCCTTTTGAGAGTATTAGGCATTCATCTCTCAAGTCCACCAATTGCGTTTTGTGATAATATTAGTGCACTTTATATGTCGATCGATCATGTGTTTCCTGCAAAAACTAAACATATCGAATTAGGTTATCATTATTTGCATGAAAAAATGGCTCTTAGAACACTTGTCACTAAGTATGTTCCATATGTACATCAAATTGCCGATCTCTTCACAAAGTCATTATCTAGAAATGCATTTGGAAATTTATGTTGCAAATTGAGAATTTGGGATTCTGGGATTCTCTCATTGGAGTAAAGGCACTGACTTATCAATTGAGGGAGAAATAATATGGAAATGTCAAATAGATTCTTGGAAATGCTAAAATTAAAGGATTGACAACTCTTGTAATATAATATCTTCATTTATCATACATTGTTGTATTGTTTCCTCGTGAAGTACAACACTATGTAATATCTCAACAATTTTATGTTGAGATCAAGAATCAAGCACATTTATTCTTTTAAATTGCTCTCTCTCTCTCTCTCTCTCTCTCTCTCTCTCTCTCTCTCTCTCTCTCTCTCTCTCTCTCTCTCTCTCTCTCTCTCTCTCTCTCTCAAAAGTATCAACCTAGTTTCCCCTTTTCCCTTTTGTGCATACACTCTTGTTAGTGCCCTTCTATTCTTACTAGAATAATCTAATACTTCATATAAAAGGAGGACTATTTTATTCGGTTCAAGAAAGAACTTAATTAACTTCTGATGGCTCTTCCCTCTTTACTCGTATAAATATATTATAGCACTTCTTTAAAGTATAAGATTCTATTAATTAGTTCAAGAAAGAATTTAATTATCTTGTACAGTGAAAAATTCGTTCAATCAAATGAAAGTAACTCATATATAAAAAAAGGGATAAGTGTACTGAAAGTTCTAAAATTTATCACAAAAGTGCAATCGACACCCCTCTTTAATTCTTTTAATGACAGCCGGACTTGTCACCTATACGCCAGCATTGGTTAAACTGGACTCATTGCTACTTGCTAGTTCCCAGTCCCATCTGTTGGGGCGTTCAGTCTATTTTGCGTTTGAAATCATGTGTGTTGCCTTTGAACATGGCATTAGACAAGTCGTGATGGAGATTGGAGCAAGCGTTGAGGCTATTGGGAGGGTCAATCCTGGATGTGATGGACAAGCCGTGCCTAGACTCGCTGTTGGTCACGGTTTGTCGCGTGCAATCGGGTTTTAGGTGATCAGGTGGTCGCTATCGAAGCATTCATTGCAGTATGATGGGCATTCGCAGACACTTGATGGTGCTGCTATTGACGACGGCAACTGAGTAGAATCGCAATATGGAATAGGCGATCCAATTGGAACAGATGAAAGCACACTGACAAAACTGAAACAAAAGTTACTTGCCAAATTACTCATCTCCTGTGCAAACTCTATCTCCGAAAAGTTTGCACAACTGTCATGCTATCCAATGCAATCATCTTTGTTGCAGATGGTATGTCGCTTCTCCGTTCCATGAAATACGCCGCTGAAGAATTCGTGGCGATTCAACAAACATCGCTCCTTTTTCTGAAGTAATAGGTTTGTAAACGATGGAGATCTTAAACCCTCTGTATACCCTCTGTATATGAGGATTCGCTGCAGAAATTTCAAATTTGTTTCTGTTGGTCAAGTGGACTCGTTCAGCAACCAGCACATCACGACAGGTGAATAGACATGCAGATTATGAATGGTACTTAGCAGTAGCTAGATATAGGGGTGAGCATGGATCCAGGGTAGAACCGGGAATCAGAGAACCGGACCCCGGTTTTCGATTCTAGGGAGGGAGGTTCCGGTTCCCGGTTCCATTTTTTTAGGAACTAGAACCGAGAACCGAAATCGAGAACCGAGAACCGGAAATGGAATCGCGAATCCTAAGGGCCTATTTGGCAAGCTGCCAAATAGTGAAAATTTCTGTTCTTTTGTTCCCAGAATCAATTTGGAAACAGAAATCCGTTTGTTTAATTTTTTGTTTCCAGGCACAAATTTGCAAAAAATTGTTCCCAGAATCAGTTTTGGAATAAAATCAAGATGTAAAAAAAAGTAACTTCTTGATTTTAAGAACAATTTTTCTATTTATGATTCTTGGTTTTCTTTTTCCTCCTTCTTGGTTTGTTCTTCTTCTCCTTAGGGCGCGCATGGTAATATTTCTATTCCAAAAATCAATTTCTGGCCAGAAATAAATTTTTCTATTTCTATTCCGTGGACGAGTTTTTGAGCAAAAATGTGTATTTGATAACGACACAAAATTTCTATTTCCGAAATAGGAATTCGTTTGATAACAATACAAAATTTTTTCCTTTCGGACGGACGGCGGAGGACGGCGGGCGGCAGCGTGGGGCAAAGGACGGCGGCCGGTGGCGAGTGGTGGCCGGCGTTGTACAGCAAAGGTCGGTGGTCGGCGACAAGAGACAGCCAACGAGCGGGAGACGAATAGTGGACAGTGGCCGGCGGCTGGCGGCGAAGGACGGCGGGAGGCAACGGTGGGTGGATTGCGGCCGACGTTGGGCGATGGCAAGCAATGGAGGATGGTGGTGGGAGGAGGCGGTTGACGAAGGACGCCAGCGGTAAGCGGCCGACGGTGGAAGGAGGCCGGCGGCAATAGCGAGTGGCAAGGGGGTGGCCGACTAGTAGCAAGAGCGAGCGATAAAAAGAATTTTTATTTCTCATTTCAGTTTCAAAAATAGAAAAGTACATTTTTTTTTTACTTATGATTTTTGTTCCAAACTTATTTCTAGAATAGAAATTTGTTTCAAAAATAAAAAAATGAAATTGCGTTATCAAACGAATTTCTGTTCTAAATTTGTTCCTAAGAACAGAAAAATAAAAAAATAGAGAAACAGAAATGATTTCATATGCGCCCTTATTGGCCTGCCGCTGGCCGACCGACCACAGGCCAGGGCCAGCGAGGGCGGCCCCCGGCCGTGACGACGAGGCTGACCTCGCCGTTGCGAACCAAGTGAGGGAGATGGGTCACGACGACGAGGTCGACCTCGCCCAACCAAGGCGAGGCAGTTGGCGAGGACCGCGACGCCCTTGCCGGCCCTGGCCTGTGGCCAGTCGCCGACACCGACAACTAGCCATGGCCAAGGAAGGGAGGGGAAAAAAAGAAACAAAACGAAAAAAAGGAAAACAAAAGAAATAAATATTAAAAAATTTAAAATATTATTAAAATATTATCAATAAAAAGAAATTTTGTGTAGTTACCAAACGCATTTCTGTTCTTTTTCTATTTTAAGAATAGAAATTTTGGGCAGTTACCAAATGCGTTCAAATGCTTAGAAATTATTCTCGGGCACAGAATAAAAAAGAATAATTTCTGAGCAAAATCAGTTCCTAGGCACTGAATCATTGCCATGCGCACCCTAAATCTAAAATCTTTAATTTTCCTACTACTCCTCACTTCTCATTTCTTGGCTCTCGAATTCTTATCTCCATCCGCATGCTCATTACTTTGCTTAACTTGTCATATAGAACATTTCCTAAGATTTATTTAGACCTTTGATATATTGTGGTTTTGGAGTACCCACCATTCGCATGTTCATTGCTTTGCTTAACTTGTTATATTTGGGTATTCATTGTCATGTATCTATGCCAAGTTTTTGTTCTTTAGTGAGGTAGATTGTTTTCGTCATTTACTCTTTCAAGAATATCTTAAGCTTGATGGTTGAATAGTTAGAACCATGGCGATAATAAATGAAAAGAAAAAGTTGTAGCTACAGTTACAAAAAATCGATACGTTACACTTTAATTTTAAATTTAAAACTATTATTAAGTTATCAACTACGATTGTTGTTTCTTTTGATTTTAGGTGGTTAGAATTTTGAATAAATTTTTATGGATGTTTGAGGACCAAAAGCTCATTTTTCTTGCCTTTTTCCCGCTTCCCGTTTTGTTTTGTTTGTGGTCCTGGATATAGATATTGTCTTGATTGACATGCTAATCGCTTGTGAATTCTATTGCGTATTGATTCATACAGTGACTTCTCATTTTAATTTTATTTATTTGAACCGTAATACTAGGAAAACTAGTCTTTTGTATTCTCTTTGATGAATAATGAGCCTATTCGGTATTATTGCGTTCATCTTCATTTTGTTTAACTAAAAATGAAATAAATAAATAAACCTATTGGACCCTGGAACCAATCCTAGAACCTGTGACAGGGTAGGGTTTAGGTTCCAGGTTCAACGGGTAGGTTTTAAGTTCTAAAAAACGAGAAACCTGTACTCGATGGTAGGTTTTAGGTTTCAGGTGAAATCTATAAGAAACCTGAAACCGCTCACTCCTAGCTAGATCTGCCAAGTAAGAGCATCCATACAAGTCAATTTTAGTCAATCCGTCTTGATTGACTCGGACTACCATGTAAAATTCTCGACAAACTCGTTCTTGTAACTAATAAAGAAGAACAATATTTGAAGATTGGTCTAAATAATTTCAGGAATAAGTGCACCGGAAGTCCTAAAACTTATCATGAAAATGCAATTGAATCTTAAAACTTGTCATGAAAACGCAATTGAGTCCTAAACTTTTCAAAAAGTACAATCAAGTCCTAAAAATTGTCACAAAAGTGTAATCAAGTTCTAAAACTTTCGAAAAGTATAATCAAT
Organism: Syzygium jambos; assembly: GCA_031216235.1. Classification (NCBI taxonomy): domain Eukaryota; kingdom Viridiplantae; phylum Streptophyta; class Magnoliopsida; order Myrtales; family Myrtaceae; genus Syzygium; species Syzygium jambos. The sequence goes on from CM062228.1 coordinate 6,461,817, forward strand.
GGAAGAACTTTATTGGACTAATTCGATAAGTTTTAGACCTTGTTTGCAATTTTTAAAAAATTTAGGACTTAATTGCACTTTCATGACAAGTTTTAGAACTTAATTGCACTTTTTGAAAATTTTAGGATTTAATTACACATTCATGACAAGTTTTAAGACTTTTGATGCACTTATCTCATAATTTAATTTTTCGATCTTTCTCCGATATCACCAGTGCTCACATTATATTAAAGAGATAATGACACGGCAAGTGTTTCAACTTTTGTTGGTTTTACAATTCGGTACTTAAACGTTTTTCTTCCAAAAGATAAAAATCATATAAGGGGGAATGATAGAATAGAGATGGGTAAAATACAAAAATAGTAAGATTTCATGTTCAAACAAATGGAGGATGTTCAAATAAATTTTGATGACATTAATAGTTAAATTAGTACCAAGACATTCTATCTGGATCTCACAAGCCTTGACCATAAAGAACCGGAAAACTATCGCCATCCCATGCTCATTTCAAAGTTTGAACAAAGCATTAATGACCAAAGCAAGGGAAAATTATCCCAAAAGTCAAACTTATTGCATTTTTATCAATTCAGTCACAAACTTTTTAATTTTGCCAATTTAGTCCTAAACATTTTTACCTCTTGCCAATTAAGTCCATCCTTCTAATTTTTACAGAAAATTACTGACGTGGACGTCGGGCAGCCTATATAGTGCTGACGTAGATAATTTTTAATAATTTTTTAAAAAAAATTTCATTTTTCTTTTCTATTATTTTTCCATTTTTTCTTTTTTTTTTCCTCCATTTCTTCCTTCTCTGGCAAGTCACCAGGCTTCAGCAACTGGCTAGAGGCGAGGGCTGGCGAGGCTCAACCTCACCATGGCTGGGCGAGGTCGGCCTCGCCAGATTTGGCTAACCTCAAATCCATTCGCCGACCCCCTTGAACAAGTTCATCAATTCAAACCACAACTTTTAATTCCACTGACAATTTACTTTGATGCTATCAAGTTTTGGTGGGATTCGAGTTCTAGCATAATTCGCAACAAAACCACAAGGATTTTTTTACGTTAGAGTTTTTCACAGTTCTGGGAGATCCCTTTTGGCTTTGTGTTTATTCTGGTTTGGACTAGACTTGTTAAATGGATGGGTCGGGTTGGGTTTGGGTCAGGTCACAAATAGTCCGACCCAAATTAACTCATTAACCCGTTTATGACCCATTTATGCACAATACAATTTTCTTGACCCATACCCAATCCGACTCGTATTGCTAAAATAATTCTATATGTAACTCAATTTAGGAAAACTCATATCTAAACTAATATAAAAGTGCGAAGTGAGTGAAAGCAAGATTAAGTGAGAGCGAGAGAGATGAGTTGAGTTTAAATAAGTTGTAAACTCATTTATGACCCATTTACGACCCATTTATGACCCATTTAACACCAATATTATACATATACCCATTTATGATCAATTTACTAAATATAACTAACTCACTTATGACCCATTTACTAATATATGAGTTAAGAAATGGGTTTATGACTCATTTTGATAAATCTAGTCCGGACCTCGCCTCTCACTGATTGTCGAGGCCCAACGATCGGCTGGAGGAGAAAGAAGGGGAGGAAAAAAATAAAAGGAAAAAGAATAGAAAATAAAATATAAAATAAAAGAATTCGAAAAATATTAAAATATTATTTAAAAAATTACCACATCAGCACCACGTAAGCCAACTTGCGTCCACGTCAGTAATTTCCAGCTAAAATTAGCTGGATGGACTCAATTGGTAAGAAGTGAAAAGGTTTAGAACTTAATTGGCAAAAAGTGAAAAGGCTTAAGATTGAATTGGCAAAATTAAAAGGTTTATGACTGAATTGATAAAAGAGCAACAGGTTTTGGACTTTTTTTGGACAATTTTCACGCTGAAGCGACATGTATTCTGATGTCTAGAGATATATATTGTGAAGACCAAAGAGAATTAAACGATAATTGGATAAAGCATGCACTTCGAGACAATAAACCTTGTTCACCACCGTTGTAGTCGGTTTCATTCTGTCTATAAATCGGGCATGTGATGTCGATTCCCTGTATGGTATGGCAAAGTGACCGATGTTCGTATATAGAGCAATGCTATACGCACAAATGAAATATCATCTCTACTTTATTGAATGAACTAAAATCATGTCTACATGTCTTGGTCCAATCCCAGAAGCACTACTAGATAGGAGTTCTTGATTCCCCAGCATTATGTTCATCAATCTTTTAAGTTTTCAAACATAACCTTAGTCGGTACAAATGGAAGATGAAGGAATAGGAGGCGTCGGGATTTGGGCACTTCCTTCCAACATCAATAGAACTCTCTTCATCGTAGGACAGAGTGTCGGGTCATCCGAGATGCACCAGAGCGCGACCTTGATAGCGCCCTTCAATTCATCCTCATCAACCTTCTCATCACTTGTCAATTTCCCGATCTCACCATTCCAAAAGCATTCACGAACCCAATCTTCCAAGATGGCTTTGCTCTCCGGAAAGTTCAATTCCACGCTCCGCCGGCAACAGATGATCTCCAACAGCATGATCCCGAAGCTGTAAACATTTGCCTTCACAGCCACAGGCTGGTTCCGGTGCCACTCGGGCGCCACATAACCTCTCGTCCCGTGAATCCTGGTAAAAATTCTGGTTTGGTCTGCGTTTAGCAGCTTCGCAAGTCCGAAATCCGAAATCTTGGCACGATTCTCGTCCATGAGTATGTTCTGTGGCTTTATGTCGAAGTGGATAATTTGTGTCTCGCACTCTTCATGCAGATATAGCACTCCTCGACCTATATCCCGTGCTATCTCCATTCTTTCGTCCCAAAAAGGCTGGCTTTCGGGACTATTGAAGAGTAAGCTCGCAAGCGATCCGTTGCTCATGTACTCGTACACCAAAAGCCTATTCGTTCCTTCCATACAATATCCAAGGAGGCGGACTAGGTTTCGAGGGTGGGTTCGACCGATGACTTCAACCTCGGTCTGAAACTCTCTTTCCCCTTTAGCCAAGCACTTATCGAGTCTTTTGACTGCAACCATTTTCTCGCGAGTCACCCCTCTATAAACTGTTCCAAATGCTCCCCTAATTATCTGTTCCTTGAAACTGTCGGACTAACTCGAGTTCTGCATAAGTGAACAATCGACGTGCCCGATCTTTGGCCAAACCGACCTCCATATTATTGCGGATCCTTCGGTACGTCCACACCTTGTTTTGCATAGTATAACTCCAGAAATAGCCATCGTAACGAATCCAAAAGCGAATAGCAAAAGGCTAAGAAATAGTATATTTTATTCGGGTTATTTCCTTCTTGTTTTGATTAGCGTTAACGGGTTTCGTGATGCCTACCTTGATCAGCATGCTGGTCGGATCAGTTATCAATTTTCTTCCATATCTCAATGGAAGCCTTTGTTTCCTGCAATTCCACCTTGAAGAGTGCAGCCTCATAGTTACAGTCCACCAAACAGGCCTGTTTGCACCCATCTTCATCTGTCAATGAAATGATCGAGTACGAATCATCTTCCCAAAGGGTATTATCAACAGCTTGAATGATGTAACTCGCACTCGCCTCTCTTGTCTTGCAAGTCTCGGCGGTGAAATTCCTCTCACAGCGTGCTGCCCAATTTCCCTGCTCAACAAAATCAAATCCGGGAAGTTATTGGCAATTAGCTTGTTGATCATTTTTTACACAAACCGTTTAGGCCGCATAAACCCTTTGGAGCACATTCATCTTTTGTACACGACCACACGATGGACCAATTTCCCTTTTGATTCAAATCATATGAATATAATCTCGTCAAGCCATCAGAGTCAATCCTAAAGAGGTAAATCATGCTCTACGTCGGTAGCCCTCCAGACGTTATATTCCTTATGACATAGCCCGTGATGTTGAGCAAGAACAAATGCCCATCAACATCAAAGTTAAGCGAAACATTGTTTCCTGCGCCTGTCGTCCCAGATGCGTAATAAGCATTGGGAGCTGTATCCGGAGTATTCACCGGATACTGAATCTGATTCCCATCGTTTTGCATCTCGAGACGGAAATTCCCAGTTGAGTGGTTTGTTGCCAAGATGCTAGAGATTATCTGTTGGCCTGCCAAGAGGCGCTTGGTCGGCAAAAGGGTATCTGTCGGGTAGTCAAAGCTCTCCCATAACACACTTCCTTTAGGGTCGTACAGCACAAAATTTGCCCAAATCAAGCATAGAAGCGGAATAGGCCGACAGAGCCACATAAGTAATATAAGTTTCTTGACCTTGTGAGGATTGCAGTACGAGGCGTCCATCGTTGGTGAAGAGCAAGGTGGCACCATCGTAAATGGGCGGATCGTCCCGGTTCACAGTCCAGATAAAGGTTCTCGGCGGGATCCCAGCAAGGAAAACTCCAACCGCGTAGCCCTGGCCTCGAGGATAAAAACCGAAGGCATAGAGTCTTGAAGGTGAGAGCCAAAAGGAGTTAGCGGTTGGACTTATAGAAGAACCTAATGTTATGTTTGATCGGGTTTCTTGAGCTTTTGCAAGAGAAGCAGAAGCTAAAAGAAACAGAAAACATATGATAGATGCCATGCTAAGATGATAATGACTCTGAATTGCTCAATCATATTAGAGAACATGTAACGTTTGATCTTCTTGGAATTATTCAAGGTTCGATAGCAACAAGTCCCTTCCTTAGCATTTAAGGTGGCACAAAGTCAACACAGTAAATTAACAAAAAAATAATTGGGATGATGCTTTTCAGTAACATGTATCGTCATTAGGGTTCTCTATAGGTTGTTTCAACATAACAGAGTAATCCTTCAATCTGAGGTTTGATTGTTGTTTTCTTGATTGGTTGCTTGGGAAAAAATCCTACACCACCATGTGGCATTAAACCTAGTTTTTTCAGCATTAAACCTAGTTATGTTGCCTAATTTTCTTTAAGCACCTCCTAATCGAAAAATTAATTAGGTGAGAGCATGGCCTTCATCGAAACCTTGATTCCCAATTCATATGTTGTGTTATTGCAAATGGGAATTTCATGTTTTGCTTATGTTTGATCGCGGCGAATCACTACATTAATGTAAGTGAAAGTGCGAATGCTAAGATCATCTTGGAACAATTCAAGCATTGGTTAGCAACCACTCTTTTTCTTAGTAGTTAAGATTAGGCTAACAAAATCAAAGTCAACATGACCGCACTGGTTTTAACATAGAACATCGGCGAGTGTTCTCTAGGGGCACTAGATATTATATTGCTTGAATGGTATGACAATTCTTCAATCTGGGACTTGATTATCATTTTCTCAAGTTATTATGTAGCGTAGGTTTCAGCTTTGCTGGATTCCTTAAAAACATTCTTCCATAATCTTCGATATTTCCTACTTCGCGACATGGCACAACACCGAATTACAATAAATTTTTTAAGCACCTTGTAATTAGAAAATTAATCAGGGGAGAGCATCAACCTCCTGCCAACGTGCTCGCTTCGAAGAAACCCCGGTTCTAGCATGCGGTATCACGGGCGCCGCCACCTTAATCTCCCTCCTATATGCTGTTAATGCAAATGAATGCAACAACGACACTTTATTCGCTAAGAAACAATTTTGCGAGCCTTGGTCAAGACGTCCACAAATTCACCCTCAAAACGGGTTATAGCTTAATGGTTAAGGACCAGCATTACCTTTTTCGCTACACGTGTATGGTATGTGGTACACAGCATAAGTTTGGTTCCTTATTTTACCATGCTCTCTCGTCTTTGAGTTGTCCATCTAGATTTCTTGAGTCGGAATCATTAATGGGGTATTTCAAGATCTCGAAATTTAATGACAAAAAACCGACTTATATTTGACATTAGAATAAAATATGTTGATAAAAACTGATCAAAGGGATCCAATTCAACTTGTAATCCACCCAATCAAAGGAATGATCGAGGGAAGTTTCCTTCTATAAGGGATGTAGAAAAACATGACCATATAAATTTATAAAATTCCCAAACCACCTAACAAGTTTTCAAAGCTTCTTAACTCCAGTTATTTCGCGGAAAATAAATGATTCAGAAAATATTTTCCTAAAAATGATCAATAAATAATTGCATAGCTCACGAAATATCTAGACATAAATTGCAGTTAATAATGAAAATATTTTTTCCTTAACTGATTTTTTCAAGTGATATGAGCGATATTTTAAAAAAATATATTTTTAAATCATTTATTTTCTGCGAAACAAACGGAGTTTTACTTTCCAAAGCATATTCAGACTTGAAAATTCCTTTTAACCACCATGTCTTGACTCTCCGATCAACGAGTAGGTTCAGCTTGAGGAAATGAGAGCCGTGCATTATGAGAAAAGTCCAAATTTCCAAAATTTTATTCTGAATGTTCATATGCCCTCCGTTGTCAATAAATAGTCGAGGTATCAGGATTTCCTCCAAGATTTATTCAAAATACTTTCATGTTTCTCATCACTTGCTAGTAATTGTACGGATTTTTTAATTAAGCCTGTTGTCGGTGTAAAAGCTAAGTTACACATGCACTCTCACAGTTGACATGCGCAAAAATTCAGTTAGAAATTTAACAGTAAATACATATACCGCTCATCCAATGATGAATGTGTAAAGATTTTTCAACAGTGATAGTAGATCCAGTAGATATGTCGCGCCGCGCTTTTTTGGACTTTTGGGGTTTGCGTACTAAGAAGGTATTTCCGTGTAAAGGTCTCTCCCAGACCATACCTCACGTGCCAGCGGATGGTAATTTCATATTTGGTCTAAGTTTTTGATTTTGGAGTCACAATTAGTCATTATTGGTAGGTAGACTAGAAACATAATCGAAGTATGAGAGAAATACTACGATTCTACGAACCAAAGATTCTGACTACGGAGATTTGGTTACGTTAATGATCCCAAATCGAGATCCCTAACGCCCTTTGTAACATCTTGAATTTTGACCCGTTATCGGGACCAATAAAGTGTATATTAATTCTCGTGTGATTTTAGTAAGTCTCGCCCGGACTTGATCAATCACGGGATACTAACCAAATGGGAAAGGCTAAATAGGAACAGGTACGTGGACCGAGAACCCGATCGTGATGGAGCGCCGATTTCGACGAACGTCGAGGAAATATTTTGAGCCAATATAGGCCGATCTTAGGAAAATGACAGGTTGATATTGTCAGTAACGCACGATCGGATCGCGAGTGATTTCGCACGACCGAAAGTACGCCTGACAAATGAAACCCGATTTTAATCCAAACGATCGCGACCCCAGTGCTAGTGATAATTCCTCTCGTTCTCTCGAAATTGAGACCATCACGACTCGGACAATCTTAGGTCGATACGCGTAACACCTAAACAGCCGCCCGTTAGTAAGAGACCCTAAAACTGCAAAACGAGTAAATTAGATCGCGATATTGGACCCGAACTTCGATATCAAAATTTCAAGGGTAATTACGACTATTTTGCAAGACGGATGTCATTTCAGAGTGGCCATTCATGTTTGGGATTAATACGGCTGAAAACTGAAAATTCGACAGAAATTGAGAAAATTACGGTATTGCCCCCGTGGACACCGATGCCGAATTTGGAGGCCGTTCGAGGTTATTTTTAGCGGCCAAGGTCATTTTGGGGTGGCCACGCACATTTAGAGTGGTTTTGGACAAAAAGTGAAATTTCCACAAAAATTGGAAAATAATATTATTTTATTCCCGGGACTTCGCGGGTGTTTTTCGAGGGCTTAGAAAGTGAATTTCGCGAATCCGACACCGTATTATGTCTCCCACGGATATATAGGACCGGTATGGACAAAAATTGAAATTTCGGTCTAAGAGCGGAAAATTACAAAAATGCCCCTAGGCTATTTTTGTTTTATTCCGAATTTTGGTTAAATTTTAGGGTCTAACTAAGGTTAAGTGGACCAAACCAGACCTGGTCAGCCTTGGTTAGGGGGCATTTGACCATTTTAACCTTGCTTTATTGGATAAGTTTGAATCTAGACCATTGGATTGAATGGCACTTTTGTCCAAGCCCTTGGATTTGTGACACTTGGATCCCACTCACCAACTTTGACTACTTTTGACCAACTCTCTCTCTCTCTCTTCAGTCTCTCTCTCAGATCACGTTCTCTCTCCCCGTGCGTCACTCCCGATCGTCTTCTTCACGCCGTTCCCCCTTCGCCGTTCTGCTCCGCCGGTCGCTGTTCACGCCGGAACAGCTGCGCCGCCGGAGCTGCCGACCTCGGGCCGCCACTCACCGCCCCTGGCGCCACCCCCAGCCACCGTCGACCTCCCCCACCTCTGTTTCGTCTGCCCCTCAGCAGCCGTTCCAGGCGGAAGAGGGAGACGAGCGCCGCCGATCTCGCCCCGCCGGTGCCGCGCGCCGTCCTCCGCCTGCTCGCCACCCTCGCCGACCGCCTCACCCTCACCGTCCCCCTCTCCACCGTCCACAACCCTCTCACCTCAGCACCTCCCCTGTTTTGGCCGAGTTGAACCGTGAGCCCACCGGCGCCGCCGTGATCGCCGGCTTGCCGCCGGAGTGCCGCCGTCGATTCTCACCGCGAGTCGGTAATCGACCGCCCGCTCCCGTCGCCTCGAGTCGATTTTAGGCGAGTAAAAATCCCTAAACCCCGAATTAGACTAATTGTGCAATTTATGGGTAAATTTAGGGTTAATTAAGCTATATTGTGGTCTAATTGAGTGTATTTGTGTATGGGCTGATTAGGGGACTCAATTGGTACTTAATGAGATGATTTAAATGTGATTTAGGACATAAAAATAGGTGCTGCCTGGTACTATTCATAGAGATCCGAATTTGCACTAAATTGCCTAATTGAGCATCAAATGGCTTGAAATTAGGCATTTTGGAGGCTAATTAGGACTCGTTGGGATCCTAAGGAATGATACCATATTCAGGGGTTTAATGGTTGAGATTGGTTGGTCATGTCGAGTCCTAAACGGATCGAATTTTTGTAATGCTAAGTTGTGTATTAAGTGCCGGGTGTAAATGGACTAAAATGAAATGAGTTAGACGTGCCGACAATGCGCTGTATGAGTTGAAATTGTGATTTATTATACTGGGCACATCGTGGCATGACAATTGGCTTGAGTCCCATGACATGTGAATTCACATATTATGCTTTGATATGGTTGGAATTGAATACATTGATGCACATGTCTGATGTGAATAAAATGTGGCCTTCGGATCGGGCCTACGGGTCGGTATAAAATGTGGCCTTCAGGTCGGGCCTACGGGTCGGTATAAAATGTGGCCTTCGGGTCGGGCCTACGGGTCGGTATAAAATGTGGCCTTCAGGTCGGGCCTACGGGTCGGTATAAAATGTGGCCTTCGGGTCGTTTTAAAATGTGGCCTTCGGGTCGGGCCTTCGGGTCATTTTAAACTTTGGCCTTCGGGTCGGGTCTTCGGGTCGGAATAAATTGTGACCTTAGGGTCGTGGCCCTCGGGCCGATATAACTGCATACTCTTTAGATTGATATTGAAAGTCTCACCTGCAAGACGTTGTAGTGAATTGGGCTATGGGCCTGGGTGAATTGACATTTATTATTACACTGGTTCACTTAATTACATATTTTATTTACCCTCTGGAGGTACACTTTAGTCTAGTTTGGGATTAGTGATTTTATACTTGCTGAGTTTTCTTACGGTTGTGGTAAAACCGAATTTTCAGACCCCCGTCCGTAAGATGCCGAGGAAAGCCCCTCTTTTTGGATTCCCGCAGCGAATTCAGCGATCATCTAGTGTGCATCCTTGCGGGGATGGAACAGCGTATGTTAGATACCATTCGGTTTTATTTGTAGACGTGGGAGAGGACTACAGCCACACCCAAGAGTATGTAGCCTGGTGTCATAGGGGAGCAGATGGCGTGATAGGACCCCCGATCAGGACTTATGACGTTCCAGTGGACGTAAACGGTGTTATGATTCCTCATATGGCGAGTGGCGAAGTATCGGACCCTCCAACTTCCCTCAGCGTAAGTTTTCAGGATGAGACTGTGGATGGACCGGTGGTTATGGATGAGGAGGAGGGAGAGCAGCAAGTTATAGCCGTAGATATAAACCCGATGGACGACGAAGAGTTGGATCTTGAAGCAATGGACGTGAATATCGATGCAACCGGAGAAATTGCTGAGGTTGGATCGGACGAGGAGATAGGAACTGAGGAGGACTCTTCCGAGGAGTCTTCAGTGCCATCCGATCCAGACTGGGAGCCTTAGATTAGGTCCCAGTGTTGGAGTAGAGGCTAACCCCTTTTTGACCGTAGCCCTCTTCCCGATAGATAGTTAATATCCCTAGGCCACCGATCCATTTTTGCTTCGTGGCCCTTTTGGTGTACTCTTTTTGTTTGTAAATGGGTAGTATATATAAGTTTGTAAAGAATGTATATTTTGGTTTAGTCTATTGTATATTGATATCTCTTGCTACTCATGGTTGCGTTTTAAATTGTCCAGCTGTATATATATATTATTTACAGATATATACGTTGTTTCCGCATGTGGTGTATTCTCTCTTACGGTCTTCAGGTCGGTGACGTAATCCTGGGAGCGTCGCACTCTCGTAGACCTATACGCGGATGTTCATGCTTCGTAGGGTACGGGGCGTGACACCCTTTCAGTACCTAAGAACGATACGATGTCTAACGTGTCATGCAAGTTTCCGAGGCTTGCCCACTAATTCTATCCATTTTAATCGCGGGAAAATCAATCAAGAATTAAATGCTCAATCAATATCAATCAAATCAATCAATCCTAAATAATCTCTAAAAATGAAAATCAATCAAGACATCCAAACCCTAATGAAGCCCTAGAAGCTTATTCATTTCATAATTTACATTTTTTTTAGGGTTTTTCAAGGGTTATAACCCCTAAATTTGAGATTTTCTAAAAAAACCACTTGGGCACTTTCAAAAATTCAAATCTCACTTTCTAAGGTTGGCCACAGTGTTTTTGAACCATTCTTTTTTTTATTTCGAAAATTGAATTTTTGAGAATTTCATTAACTGAGAATTGATTTTTATGATTTTCTAAAAAATTTTATGAATTTTCGAATTTTTCAATTTTTTTAGATTTTTTTTTGAATTTTTTACATTTTTTTGTTGTATTTTTAGAATTTTATGAATTTTTATGGATTTTCTGAAAATTTTTTATTTTTATGAATTTACTTATTTTCTGATTTTTTTGTGAATTTTTTTATTTTCCCGAAATTTTTTATGTTTTCCAAAATTTTTGAATTTTTTATTTATTTTTGAATTTTTTTAAAAAAAATTTCAAATTTTTTTATTTTTATTATTTTTCACGCCGAATTAGTGAATCGGACCAACCCGGTTCGGCTTGGCCTAATCGGGCCTCAGCGGCGCCGGTCGCCGGTCGTCTACTCCGACAAGAAACAGCACCAAAACGGCACCGTTTCTAGCGATTTTCATTAAGGCATTTTTACAAACACCTAATAGGCATGGTTCAGTATTATACGTTCTCGAGGCCGCCGGTTTGTGCTCGTCTCCGGCGACCTTCCGACGAATGTTTTGCCATTCCGATTGCTCCATTATGATGTCTATGTATTCTATTTTCAATCTAGACTACTCGGAACACCGGCGAATGTTCGCCGGCCGGCGAAAAAACTGGTTAAAAAAATCTTATTCACAACTTATTCTAAACTAACTAACCGAACCTTCAAATCACAATACAGCACGCCCTAGCCGTCTAACTCGATTCTAATCACTAACAAAGCATCAAACAAGGTTGAAGGAGGCTAACTTGACAGGCCTATGGCCACAGTGATGCTCCAGTGACATTGTCCGAGCTCCGGCTAGATGGTTCATGGGATGACCAACTCGGTTTTAATGCGTTTTCAATCATTTAAAGTGCAAACAAATGATGACAATGAAATCAAAATATGTTTTAAGCATCAATCATAAAAAAATGCGAATAAACGCACACGATTGAGCTAAAACCTATTCTGGAAAATTTGGCAAACAGTGATTATGAACCAACTTTACCTGCTTCAATGAGGATCAAAATGGAGTTCCCGAGCTAATCAGCGCCCATGGATGTCTTCCTTGACACTTGATCTCCAAGTTGATGGCCTTGGTCTCGCCAGGAAGGTTCTGGATCGACCGGCTGGAGCTCAGTTTCAGACAGTGACGGTTAACCTCAATACTTGATTTCCAGGTGTGGAGATCCACGATTGGCACCGATTCACCAGTACACCGATCACTCGGCCCACGAGACCTCAACACACCTTTGTTTCTCAATCTCTCTCGTTCTTGCTCTCTGAGTTCTCTCTCTCTCTCTCTCTCCTCGGCATTTCGTCAAACACCTTCTCTTCGTGCCCTTCAGTTTTTTCTTGTTTTTGTTGATTAAAATTCCCGCCCAAAATTTGTTTCCGCCGCCTTTCGATCGATTATAACCGATTAGTCACGCCAGCCAGAGATTCTCCAACTGTTCGTGTGATTTTTCACGTGCTAAATTGGCTAGAAAAGATCGGCAAAGCGGCGGGTTTGAAATGTTTTTCTGGGTTTAGTGCAGGTTTTGGGTGAGTCGGGTAAGGAAGAAGAACAACCAGGGTCGAGTCGGGTGGACCTGGTCGACCCGGCAGACCCGGGTTGGTCTAAATTTGCAAATTAAGCTCAATTTTGATTCAATTTTAAAAATTAAACCCCAAAATTGAATTCCTCATCACATCTTGAACCCAAATATGTGATTTTCCCCAATTTTGTCTTAATAATGTCCAAGATTTTTAAATTTTTGTATTTGGGTTAATAGGGTTTTGTTCAATTTGATATCATAATAACCTGGTTAGGAAAAATTGATGCCAAAATTGAATTACCCACATCTGATTAACCCTAGAAACGATGTTCTCATGGTTCGACAATTTTGAATTGGGCACAATTCCCAATTTGGGCTCAAAATTCCTAATTTTCAATTGAATTTTGGGGATTTCTGATTTCAATGATAAATTATGCAATTGGACTGACCATTATGTAATTTAAGGTCCCAGAATCATTTGTTGTGAAGACACTATGACTTAAAAATGACTAGAAAATATTTAATTGCATTTTTGGTTCAATTCGGGTTTGATTTTGCCCAATTTTGGGAAAAATATATACCCGATTTATATTTTTCAAAATTGATGATGTATTAATGAAATTGGATTTAAAATAAGACTAATGACTATTTTTATGGAATTTTTTGGTTCCATTTGCTATTTTTCTTGATTTTTTCACTTATTTTGACTAAAAGAAATTAAGGAAATATACAGGAAAATGCTAAAAAAATTATTTTTGGTTTAGAAGTAGGTTTCTAGGCTTGGCCAAGATTCCTAGTCCTAATTTTGAGATTTTTGAAAATATGAAAAAAAAATTAGCTAAAAATCAGGTGTCAACGGCTACCCCTCTTTAGGATTGAGCTCGTTAGAGATTAATCTCAAAGACAATGTGACACCTGAATTTTTTTAGTCGACTCAATGAACAAGATAAGATGGAAATTTCACAACAACTAATTAGAGATCTTGCTTTTAAAATTCATGATCTAATCCAAATATTCTCTTTTCAGAACATATTTTGAAAAGCTCTTAATGATTGAGGGAGAGAAACTTACCTGTTTGTGAGCATCTCTTTGTTGCTTATCTAAGAGTATGAATTGATGGCGGTGATGATTATGATGATTATTCTGATTTCGTGGTTTAAAAATGAGCTCAAGAACAATGAACACCTGAGGTTCCTCGCTTGAGGATTTGGAAATTTGCCTTGTGGTTTCTCATCAGTAGGACTTTCGAAATTACCTAGGAACTCTTCGCCTGTAGGACTTTGAATCTACCTAGGGGCTCCTCGCATGTAGGACTTGAATTTGCCTAGGGGCTCATCACCTATAGGACTTGAATTTGCCTAGTGGTTCCTCACGAATAGGACTTGAATTTACCTAGGAGTTCCTCGCCTGTAAGACTTTGAATTTGCCTAGTGGTTCCTCATCCGTAGGACTTTGAATTTTCCTAGTGATTCCTCATCAATAGGACTTGAATTTGCCTAGGAGCTCCTTGCCTGTAGGACTTGAATTTGCCTAGTGGTTCCTCATCAGTAGAACTTGAATTTGCCTAGTGGTTCCTCACCAGTAGGACTTTAAATTTGCCTAGGGGATCCTCGCCTATAGGACTTGAAATTTCCTAGAGGTTCCTCGCCTGTAGGACTTGAATTTGTCTAGGGGCTCCTCGCCTGTAAGACTTGAATTTTGCCTAGTGGTTCCTCATCAGTAGAACCTGAATTTTCCTAGGGGCTCTTCGCCTGTAAGACTTGAATTTGCCTAAGGGTTCCTCGCCTGTAGGGTTTTGAATTTGGCTAGGAGCTCTTCGCCTGTAGGACTTTGGGAAGACTTTAAACAATAAATGTCTTGACTATGAGTTATGTGATTTTTGAAGTTTCACTAACCTTTGTATGGATTTTAGTTGACCAAAAACTATTTTGAAAAGTAGTTTTGAAATTAATCAAAACTGTTTGAAGCGTGGTTTTTTTAGCTTACCACAAACTGTTTAAAAACTTAGTTTTAAGTTGACCAAAAACTTTTGAAACCTGGTCTGGAAACGTGCATTCTTTGCATTAATGCATTTCAGACAATCAAATTTCCTTTTTCGAGGAATTATTGGAACAAAATGGTTGCAATCTTTCAAAAAATGCTTGAAATGATGGTTTGGAAGACCTCCCTTAAAAAGGATTTGTTTCAATCTAAGAGCTTGGTCTTTTCTTTATTTGATTGAAAGGAGACTTATTTGATATCCCTTAATTTTATCTCTCTTAACCAATCCTTAGGTGTTTAGAGATGTTTGCAATGTATACAATCCAATTGATCCGATAAGGTCTTTCGGAGGACTGTAATGTTGGCTTGATCAATGGCTATTTAAAGGATAGGCATTTTGAGGCCAAGAAAAAGAATTTCATCATATCTGACTTCGGATTTACAAGTTAAGAACCTCGAGGACAAGACAAGATACTATTGGATACACTTCTTTGAGCGATGACTTCTTGTTATAAAGTCATGTGTCTACTCTCAACATCCCAATCTGAAGAGTCTTCGGGAAGAGGTTGTATTGTCAGTATTAGGTAAGCTCAAAAGGCTCGTTTGTTTGAATTCAGAGTTTTTATGAAATTGGTGATCTTCTTGGCATCATCACCCCTTTCCTCTTTTGTCTACTAAGGATCTTTCTTTTATGAACATCAGAGTCCCCTAAACATTCATTACAATCACTTTTCTTTTGCTCATTCTCACTTGCTGTGGTATATGTTCTCTCGTGATCTTGGCTTTGCTTTATCATGATTTTTTTGTCATTTTGAGTTTTCTTTTGAACTATCTTTCTTTTTCATTTTTCTTGAGCATTTGGCCTTTCTTTTATTAGGCACACTGCTTTTTCATGCCCTTGATTCTTTGCCTTTGACCTTTTTGAATTCTAAGGACTCTGTGTCATGCCCTTTTGTTTCTTATCTATTAAAGTGGATCATATGCTCATGCTCCAGTGTAAAGAGATGATCACCAATTTAGGGTTCTGAAATGAATATTCAGGCTCAATTGGGTTTTGCCAAAAGTAATGTGTTTGGGTATAAGAAATGAAGTGCTATTCTTTCTCTTGGGATGTCTTGAGCTCTCATATGACTTTATCTGAAGTTATCACAGAAAGATTGATGCAAGAGTGTGCAATAAAATCTTTCTTGATCCTATTCTGCATAGCTGTCAATCACAAACCTCCTGATTTGCCCCAACATGGGGTGGTTCTTAACAGGATTGTTTTGGAAAAACTTCTCCATTGTTTTGGCTCAAATTTGATTTGCAGGAGATAAACATGTCTTTGGGATAGTGAAATGACTACCTTTCATCATTTCAATCCATGTAATTATTACAAACATCCCCTATTTCCTTCGGATGAGTTTTTTCTCACTCACTCTTTCACTTTGACTTGAGTGTATAGGGGACGTGTTTGGATACAGCTTTCCTTTCATCATTTGAAGGTCTTTCCATTCAATTTGATCCAAACTTTTTCTTTGAAATTTTTCAAAACCTTTTGTCAAATTACCCATGTTAGGGAATTTTGATACTTAATGCATTCTTAAAGAAAGCATGTTTCAAAACTTTTGATTGAAATATTTCTGAGGTATTTTATTTTCAAAACAATCTGTTTTGTTTTGCTTAGTCTTAGTGTCATTCCGCTTAGGGAAGAAGAACTTCGATTTTTTCTTAGAAATGCAACTTCTTTAACACATGCACTTTCGATTTAGGGATACATGTCTAATTAACTTACCAAGATCTCTCTTGTTTGCATGTTTTTCTTTGATTCCACTGGGGATTTTTCTTTTGTTGCTTTCTTTTCTTTGTCTCCCTGGGGATGATAAAAAGAAAAGCACATTAAGGAATATCAACGGAAAATTGAATTGGAAATAATACTTCCCTCTATTATTTGACAACTTTATTGGGATTTTTGGAACCATTGACTGGTTCGGACTCCTTTTGCTTTCTTCTACAAACATGTGCATGATATGCATAATATTGCACGATATGCATGATATTGCACATGTTCTAAAGTAACCCAAATCTCTTCTTGAATGTTCGTCTTCATTTCATAGGTAGAAAATCTTGACAGCATCTGTATTTACAGGATAGGCCAATTCTGTTCCTGCCATATCTACAAGAATCAATGCTCCTCCAGGAAGAACTTTCTTGACAATATATGGACCCTCATAATTCGGAGTGAATTTTCCATGAAGATTTGAATTGTTGAAAATGACTTTCTTCACTACTAAATCCTCTTTTTTGAAATGCATTGGTTTCACTTTTTGGTTAAAGGATTTAGCTACTCTTCTCTTATAGGCTTACCCATGGAATATAACTCTTAATCTCTTTTCATCAATCATATTGAATTGTTCATATCTTTGTTGAATCCACTCAGCTTCTAAAAGTTTCAAGTGAGATAATATCCTTAATGAACGAATTTTTGCTTCAACAGATAGCATTGCTTCCATTCCATAAACCAAGGAAAACAGGGTTGCTCTAGTTGATGTTCGAATTGAAGTTCGGTATGCCATCAGAGCATATGGTAACATTTCGTGCTAATCACAATAATTTTCAGCTATCTTGGCCAATATCTTCTTGACATTCTTATTTGCCGCTTCAACTGCTCCATTTATTTATGGACGATATGAAGATGAGTTCATATGTCGGATGTGGAAGTATTCGAGTAAATCATCCACAATCTTGCTGTTTAGATTTGAGTCATTGTCCGTAATTATTACTTCTGGAACTCTATATCTAGCAATGATGTCCCGCCTAATGAATCTTGCAACATTCTTGGTAGTGATATTCGTGTAGGAGATTGCTTCAATTCATTTAGTGAAATAGTCAATAACAACCAGGATAAACCGATGCCCATTTGGGTCCTTGGGGTTGATTGGACCAATTATATCAATGCCCCACATTGAAAATGACCATGGCTCGGACATTTGATGTAACTCATTTGGCGGTGCATCAATTCTGTCTCCATAAACTTGACATTGATGATAATATCTCACATGTTGGATACAATTTATTTCCATTGTCATCCAATAATATCCCAACCTCATAATCTTTTGGGCTAGAAGATGTCCATTCATATGCGGTCCATATTGACCCTCATGAATTTCTTTCATCATCTGTTCAGCTTCTGTAGCATCTACACATATTAGTAGAGTTGAATCAAATGATTTCTTATAAAGGGTTTAACCACTGAGAAAGAATTTGTTGGCTATCTTCTTTATAAATTTCCTGTCATCTGGTTGACTTCCTTCAGGAAGTTTTCCTGATTGAAGATACCTTTTGATGTCATGAAACCATGGTTCGTTGTCAAACTCTGCCCGGATCATCATGCAATGAGCTGGTTGTTCAAGAATATTAATTTTCAATGGTTTTATATCCATACCATCTTCAGCTTGTCATAAGGATGACAAAGTTGCAAGAGCATCCGTAAAATGATCCTAAGCTCTTGGGAGATAATCGAATATTACTTCTTCGAAGTTTTCTATTATCTCTTCTAAGTATTTGTGATAAGGAATTAGTTTGGCATCTTGAGTTTGCCATTCACTGGTTGTTTGTAATATGATGAGCATAGAATCTCCATATACTTACAACCTCTTTACTTTCATTGAAAGGGCTAATTGTAAGCCGAGAATGTATGCTTCGTATTCAGCGACGTTATTAATGCATGGAAATACCAATTTCGTAGATACTGGAAAGTGTTGGCTTTATGGGGAGATCAGTCCTGCCCCAGTTCCTGATCCAGATAAATTAGTTGCACCATCAAAATACATAGTCCATTTATCGTCGACCAATGTTAATATATGATCATCAAGTTGTTCTTCAGGATTGGCAATATTATGCGAATTTTCTATCAACATGTCTACTATTGCTTGTCATTTGACTGACTTTTTAGATGAACTCCTGATGTCAAATTCAGATAACAAGACTTGCCACTTTGCTAATTTCCCGACCAAGGAGGATTTGTCAAGAAGTTACTTGATCAGATCATTCTCAGTCACTAGCAAAATTTGATGATGAAGGGTGTATTGCCTTAATCTGTGTAATACCCAAATCAATACAACGAACGTTTTTTCGACTACCGGGTAATTCAGTTATGATGTTATGAACTTCTTGCTCAAGTAATAAATGGCTTGTTCTTGGTCTTCTTTGTACAAGCATTGCTCCTAACGACTCATAATGAATCGTCAAATATAAAATCAGCGGAACTCCAAGGATTGGTGGTATCATCACTGTTGGGCACACCAGATATTTTTTAATCTTGTTAAAGGCTTGTTGACATTCTACATCCCACTTTACTTAGGCATTTTTCTTCAACAATTTGAAGAATGGTTTACTAGTCTCAGAAAGCTGATAGATGAAATGGGCAATGTAGTTTAATCACCCCAATAGGTTTCTCACTTCTTTTACCGTAGAAGGAGTCTTTAAGTCGTATATTGCATTAATCTTGGAGGGATCTATTTCGATGTCCTGCTACTGACCACAAATCCTAGCAGTTTGCCAGATTTTGCCCCAAATACACACTTGTTGGGGTTTAGTCGCAACATGTACCTTCTAAGTCTTTCGAACAACTTGCGAAGCACCTCATCATGATCCTCTCCTTGTTTGGATTTTGCGATCATGTCGTCTACATATACCTCGATTTCTTTATGCATCATTTCATGGAACAAAGTTACTATTGCCCTTTGATACGTTGCACCAGCATTTTTCAAACCAAAAGGCATCACCTTGTAACAAAACATGCCCCATGGTGTTATGAAGGACGTCTTCGCCTTATCTTCTTTCTTCATGAGGATTTGATTATATCCTGAGAAACCATCCATAAATGAAAATGTTTCGAACCCGGCAGTGCTATCCACTAATATATCAATATGTGGAAGTGGAAAATCATCCTTAGGGCTTACTTTATTTAGATCGCGATAATCAACGTACACCCGTACTCGACCATATTTCTTCATTACGGGTACTGTGTTGGCAACCCATTCTAAATATGGTACTACTTCAATAAAATCGACTTTGAGCAATTTCATAACTTCTTCTTTTTTCTTTGCCAAATCCGGCTTCGTTCGCCTAAGTTTCTACTTCTTTGGTGGAATACCTAGATCAATTGGCAAAGCATGCTCAACTATGCTCAGATCAAGGCCTAGCATGTCAGTATAAGACCATGTGAATATATCTTGATATTCTCTAAGCAAATCTATAATTTGTTCTGCTTCTACTGAGGGAAGACTTTCTCCAATCATAACTTGTTTGGGATTCTCTTTATCGCCCAGATTAATAGTGATTATTTTTTCTAATGTGAGTAGTTTTGATTCTTCATGATGAATCCATTCCTTTCTTACCCATTCCTCATCCTCGTTATCCACTTCAATATCGCAAGTGATCTCCTTGGAAAGATTTGGGCCACATATGAATCTATTATGGATATGCGAATGTTTATGCCTGATATGTAACAAACATGATTAGTAATTGCATACGAAGTAAGTAATGCAAGTGGTCCTATGAAAAACCTTTTGAAAATTCATTTTGAAATTTATTTTGAAAGGATATGAAGACAGAGCTAGTCCTCATATCATCAGACTTCCTTGCTCTTAAAATCATTTTCGCAATGAAGAGTAATATAGAAACTCAAAGCCTCAAGCCTTATGAATGAGGATAATGTTCATAACAGGTTTGGTTTTGTTTCTATATGTCCTTAACAAAACATTTGACCATTTTTATTGAATTGAAAAACATGATTACATCTATATCAACTGGAATGTAAATTGCAACTGAACTAAAATTGCAAATGAGATCACAAGAAATTTGAAATTGTAATCAACAAAATGCAATTGAAAAGGCTAATAGCAAAAGTTCAAGAGAATCTTCATACTCTAGTGCATATGTATCTTCTGCTTCGGTTATAATAACGTTGATGGTATTCTCTTCGAATAAACCAGGCAGAACCGATTCTTCCACTGCTTGTAAGTTTTCTTCTTGAAGTAATTTGGAAAGTCCAGAAAAAGTTTTCTTGTTGTGGATATGATGATAAGGAAGCTCTTTAGCTTTGTCCTTCCATATGGATAGATTAATGATGTGATCACCTCGACCTCTATAGCCTCCATGGTTCTTTCGACCTCGGCCTTAGCCTCCATGGTGATCTTTAGAGTTATCTAGAATATAACTTACTTCGTATTTCATTCTTGTAGTAAGCGGAGTGATAGGTTCTTTGATTCCTTGGGATTTCAATCCAAGATCATTACTGGGAGTAAATACATACTGGCACAACACCCTTCCAGATATAATGGATGATGTTGAGAACTCTGGGGATTATATGATGCAACCGGTAGGAATTTGCATCATTGAGATTATTTAAAGGAATGATAACTTGGTTCTTCTTTCACTTCAAGTTCGACATACGGTATTGCACTCTCTTTGTAAGTAATGAAATCTATCTCCCCGTGTACGGTGATGATGTCACACCCCGTACCCCATGAAGCGCAACATCCCGCCAACGGTCGATTTTGGTGCAACGCTCCCAGGAAGCGTCGCCAACCCAACACCCAATCAAAGATCGAGCACAAGCGAAAACCACATATATAAATACATATATACGCCCATACATAAAAACACAAGAGACCAAGGTAGAACAACCATCAACATGAAACATATATTTTCATAACCCACTAAAAACCTTTTACCACGTACTTTGTATAGATCAGAAGATTTACACCAAAAGAACACTATTAGCAGCCACTAGATCAAAAAGGTACTATGGCTGGGAAAGGTGGGGTCAACTACAGGGAAGATCGCAGTCAAAAAGTTACTAACTTCCCTATAAGAGTTAGGACCTAAGCTAGGGCTCCCAATCCGGATCCGATGATTCCGAGGACTCCCCTGCTGAACCCTCTGGAGGCTCGGACTATTCGGAATCCATATCCATTGCTGCTGCCTCTTCGTCTTCGGTATCCGGGTCAAGCTATGGGTTAAGATATAGTCCTAGCTCATCCTCGGGTCCTATCTCTACGTCCGACCCTACCTCTACTACTTCCCCGTGGTCTTCATCAGAATTCAGGTCCATGTCCTCCGACTCGTTTTTTTCCTCGGCATCTTGATCTTGATCTTCAGCTATCACCTGCGGCTCCTGTGGTTCCCCCTCCATAGGCTCATCAACACCATCTACGTTATCGACGTCCTGAGGATTGATCACCTCGCCACCCGTAATTATGGGTTCCATCAATCCATCCTGACCGATTGGTACATCAAAAGTCCTAAGGGGTTGCCCTAGGTTTCCGTCTGCATCTCGCAAGCACCAGGCCACGTACTCTTGAGTATGATGAAAATATTCTCCTATGTTTACGAACACCACGAATCTATATCTCACATAGGATTCCCTATTCCCTGCAGGGTATGTACTGGTATACTGGTATATCTGTACAGGTATCCCAAAAAGTGACGGATTCGGCATCTTTACGACTGGGGGTCTGAAAAGTTTTGGTTTACACAACCGTGAGACGAATCTCAGTGAGTTCAACCCCTAAACCTAGGCTAGGCTAGCATGTAATCTCCTGACCGGAAACAAATATTTTAAATCACAATACAACAATAATCAAACCATTTTCTGACCCTGCAGGTTAGACAGATCAACATATAATAGTCATGGCACATACGTGACACGCATAATCACACGCATGCCAATCACATGCTCATGCAACAATCCTCACACATTCGTATGCCAGTCCATGCATGTTCATGCATGCAAATGTCGTTGACATGTCACGTGCATTACTTCGGCCCACTGGCCCACACTGGCACACTGGCAATTGCCCAATTTATTATTTATTACGACTCGAGTTAACAATATTCAAAGCCCGATGTGTCTAGCCTGCTTCAAAGTGCATGAGGCGCAGCAACCGATCTAGCCCAGTGTCTCTAGCCTGCTTCAAAGTGCATGAGGCGCAACACTGATCTTCTTACGAACCAGAGCCTGCTTCAAAGTGCGTGAGGATGATCGTCTTCCGGACGTACCAGGTATCGTCCTGCTTTAAAGTGCATGAGCACGGTATTGACCCGAAAGTCACGACCCGAAGGTCCTTAGGTGATCACACAACTCATTATTATCTAAACCCAGCGTATAACGCTTCAGGATATTTTAGGTGATCACACATTCATGGCAGACACGCATTCTCGCACAATTCCACCACATACCTCACTCTAGGCATACATAATGCGTGTCCATGTTATGCAATGCAATGCACCATGAGCACCAATGAAATTCAATCACTCAATATCATAACACATGCTCAATTGGCCCAATTAATACCGTGTGGCTCAACGTGCGATTCACAATTCAATAATTAATTTCAAATCAAATAGTGTCCAATCGCACTCCACAAAAATCAGCCACACAACATGCGACATAGTAGTACGTAATCAATCACCATTGAGCACAATTTACATACAACCAGTCAACCCGAACATACTCGGTAATTTTCCAATGAGCTCCTAAATTGGTCATTTAATCCAATTAATCTCCCCAAATAATTCTCATTAATCCACTACATTTTCCCGATAATAATTTCTACCAATTAGTCCTCAACCCAATCTGAAATATGCACTGATACTACCTAAGCCAGTCCAAAATACATCAATAATATCTAAACCAGTCCAGAAAAATGCACTATCAATCCTAATCCGGGTTTAGGAATTTTACTCACTTAATCCGAGGTCACGACAACGAGGAACGGCGGCCGATCACTGGTGAACAGTGAAACTGGCGGTGAATTCCCGGCGACGGCGTACAGTCGGCGTACAGACACGTTACGGCCGCGGTGAACAGCGACGTGCGGACGTCAGGGATGGTTGGGTGGCGACGGAACGGCGATCCGAGCTCCGGCGAAGCTCCGGCGAGGCTCCGACGCTAACCCGAGAGAGAAAAAGAGAGAAAAAGAGAGGGAAAGGGAGAGAGAGAGAGGGTCGAACAGAGGCGGGGCTGAGGCTGGGGACTGAGGTGGTCCACGGCGGGGCACGACTACCGGCGGCGGCGCTCCGGTGGCCGGCGGTGTACTCCGGCAAAGCCAAACAAGAGAGGAAAAGAGAGAAAATGGAGGAGAAAGCTGCTGGTGGGGCTGGTCTGGCCGTGAGGGAGGGTGAGGAGAGAGAGAAAGCAGTCCAAGTTGGTCAAATATATTAGCCCACAAGTGCCACGTGTCGCCGATCCGCGAAAAATGACCAAAACGCCCCTAATCTAACGGTTCTAAAGAGATAGGCTTAAATAATTGAGGGGCAATTAGGTATTTGATGCCAATAATGCAGCTGATAAGCACACTTAATTATCTCAAAAATTTCCCAAAAATTCAGACCAAAAATTAGCCCAGAGGCAAAACCGTCATTTTTCCGGTCCCAGGGCGAAATTTCAATTTTTGCACATACGTGTTCCATATATGCGTGGCCAACATAATATGGCGTCGGATTCGCAAAATTCACTTTCTAAGCCCTCGAAAATCGACTGCGAAGTTTCAGGAATAAAATAATATTATTTTTTCAATTTTTGTCGAAATTCCAATTTTTGGCCATAGTGACTCCTGGTATGCGTGGCCACCCAAAAATGGTGTCGGCCTCGAAAAATAACCTCATTTGGCCTCGAAAAGCAACGCTGACGTCCCGAGAGGCAAAATCGTAATTTTTCACCCCCGGACCGAAATTCCAATTTTTACTCATACTAACTCCACATGTGTGTGGCCAGCGTAATATGACGTCAGATTCTCAAAAATGGTCTCTTAAGTCTTCGAAAATCGACATCGAAATCCGGGCCCAATTCCGTGAACAAAACTCACTAAACTTTCCATTTCATGGTCTCTCACTAACGGGCGGCAATTTAGAGATTACGCGTATCGACCTAGGGCTACCCGTATCGTAATGGTCTCGATCATT
Source organism: Syzygium jambos (assembly GCA_031216235.1). Taxonomy (NCBI): domain Eukaryota; kingdom Viridiplantae; phylum Streptophyta; class Magnoliopsida; order Myrtales; family Myrtaceae; genus Syzygium; species Syzygium jambos. Next base: position 6,486,272 of record CM062228.1, read on the forward strand.
GAGAGAATGAGAAATTATCACTAATCCCAGAGGCCACGATCGTTCGGTTTAAATTCAAGACTGGCTGGCCACGTGCACTTTTCGATCATGCAGAATTACCTGCGAGCCGAGTGTACAACGTTGGCCTTGGCCAAACCAAATCCGTTACCTTTCCGAAGATCGGCCCACATCGGTTCAAAATATTCCCTCAGTATCTCTCGCGATCGGTATCCGTTTCACGATAGGGTCCCCGGTCCACGTATCGTTTTCTAGTTAGCCATAGCCCATTGGTTAGTATCCCGAGAGTGATTAGCTCTGGGCGAGACTTACTAAAATGAAATGCGAATTAATATTAGTTTTATCGATCCCGGAATTACTTCGAAATTCGGGCTATTAGAGATGATCTTGCCATTAATGATGAACCTGACCTTCTGATGGAGACTTGAAGGAATAGAACCAGCCATATAAATCCAAGGTCTTTCGAGTAACAAGTTGAAAGTCCTCGAAATATCCACTACTTAGAAGTCAATTAGGAAAGGCATAGGGCCTATGTTCACCTCGAGGTCAATATCGTCAATAACATCTTTTTTCATTCCATCAAACGAACGTATAGTTACCTTAGATGGTTTGATAAGCTCTTCGCTAATTCCTAAGGCGATGCAGTGTGCTTAATAGACATAAATTAAGTGTAGAACAATTATCGATCAGTACACGTGATACCTCTTTGTCCCGGCATTTGACGGCAATATATAGAGCCTTATTAAGGGAACGCTCGTCAATTGGAAAATCTTCATCGGAGAACGCAATTTGATCTTTTAAAAGAATAGTGCCAACAAAGTCTTCCAATTGTACTTCATTAATTGTCTCCAGGACGTGCACTTCGTTGAGAAGCTGCAGAAGCACCATTTTGTGGCTTTCTGAAGTCTTAAAGAGATCCAACAAAGAAATCTATACCGGCATTTTTCTTAGCTATTCAATTACCTCAAATTCGCACTTCTTCATGACTGAAAGCAATTATTTGACATATTCTTCGGTTACTCCTTTCTTTCCGTACTCACCTTCTTTAGGGACATTGCATCTCCGCGATCGGGTTATGGCATCAACTTCTTTAGGAGAGTAATCCCAAGGTACACACTTAGTATCAAACTTTTCTTTTGGAGAGAGAGTGACAATCACAGGCTGTGTTTCTTTTCCTTCAATCCTTAGTTGATCAATGGGAAGTTGGATAGTGATTGGTTTGATAGGACCTTCCTCCTCCCTATATTTATCTACCTCATCAAGCTTGATCAGAAATGGTGTAATCATAGATACAATGCTTCTATTGGCTTCTTCAGCATCCATTCCACCTCAGCCATCAGGTGTGATCATTTCCTTCTTGAATACCCAAGGAGGAGGTGTATATTTGACACGGTAATTATACCGGCCACTATCTTGACCCAGAAAATCAACAACTTCGCCTTTTTTGCATGTTTTTCGAGCAAATCGCCTATCACCTCGAGGAATCTTTTTCTTCTTTTTCTCCTCTTGATCTTCATTCTTTTTGAGATTTAGTTGGCTGATCGGGACCTCATCTATGCCACCCCATCCATCAGATACAATGTCTTCATTTTTAAACGCCTATGGTGGTGGAGCATATTTGACACGGTAATTATATTTACCGCTGTCTTGACCGAGTAAATTTAGAGTTTCGCCTTCCCTAGATGATTTCTGGGTGAAATGCCTTTCACCGTGTTGGACTTTTTTTTTCTCCTTTTCATCCTCATCTATTTTATCTTGGAGCATTTTCTTCTTAGATAGGGCTTTCTCCTTAATACCGATTTTATCATCCATACCACCCCAGCCATTAGACACAATTACTTCATTTTTTAATGCCCATGGCGGTGGGGTATATTTCACTTTGAAGTTATATCTTCGGGAGTCTTTTCCCAAGTTATCTACAATCTTGCCTTTTAGAAGTGCTTCTTGACAAAAGCGGACATCTCCTAATCGAGAAGTTTTAATCTTGACTTCATATTCATCTTCATTGTCAGACTTGATCATTGCTTCTTCATCTTTGATCATGTTTACTGTATTGTGCTCAGAAAGAGGATTCTGATGTACATTTGGCTCGGGTTCTTAAAAGTTCAATATCTTCTTGTCAATGAGTTGTTGAACTTTATACTTTAGAGTGGGACAATTATCTACATCATGTACCCTTTCTCCCATGTGATAGGTGCGGGTTTTTGATTTATCATACTAAAAAAATCTTGCAGGATTGTCCCTTGGTACTTTTTTTGCCACCAAATGCCTTTCTAGAAGCATTGATAATAGCTTTGACAGGGGTCGGGGCAACGGTGTGTATTGCCTCACGGGCCTTTTATTTGGCTCGAACTACCTTGGGTTTTTCTAAGCAATATTCGATTACTTTGGAAATGATGCTTGATAAGTATTTGGGCTAGACACCATAGCCACTTCTCGGATGGACTCTTTGTCTTTTTTCCAGGGGTAAGACCTTCGTGCTGCTGTTTCTTGAGCTTTCTTCTCTTTCAATCCCCATTCAATTCTCTCACCCACTTTTGCCAATATGGTGAATATTTGACAACCTGATACATGAAGCTTGTTATAATACTCAATTGGCAATGACTTTAGAAAAAGCTCAATGAGCTCGTCTTCACTTATGGCGGGCTTTACTTGTGAGGTAACAGCTTTTCATCTTTAAGCATAAGCTCTGAACCCTTCATTCTTCTGTTTCTCGGTTCTAACGAGATCTTCTCTAGTTGGGAGTACTTTAACATTAAACTTATACTGGCGAAGGAATTCTCTCGCCAAATGATCCCATTCAGTGAAGTCTTCTATGTCGAGGACTGTGTACCATGCGAGGGCGGCTCCTCTCAAATTATCTTGAAATGTGCTAATAAGAAGTGGCGTGTTATCTGAATATCTTGTCATCTTACGAAGATAATACTTCAAATGGCTTTTAGGACAACCAATGTCATCATACTTGCTCACGAACTCTGGTTCTTTATAATTTTTCGGAACAACCACTTTCGCATACGGCGAGAACTTGTCGAACCTTTGAAGTTCATAGCCTTAACTTGCTAAGCATTCTTCAATTTTGGCCAATCTCTTAGCCTCTTCTTCATCCTTTGTTTTGGACGTCTTCTTGATTTGATCATCCTTTTCCAAACTTACCACCTCAGGCGTAATCTTTGGAGGATTTTCTTGAGCCGATTCTTTGTTTCTGGCTAGTTCTTCAATTGGTTTTTCAGTAGTGTTTGAAGTTCCCACATTTGAAGTAGTAGGATACTGTCCACGGGATGTAAGAATAAAAGCCTTCATTTCTACCATCATTACAACCATTTGGGTCATTTGATTTTCGACTTCAGCTAGTCGAGCACGGATTTCTTCTTCCGCCATTCTAACTTATAAGCGAGCTCGAGGTCTTTTACCTTCCGTTGCTAAACAACCTATCTCACAAAAAGACCTAATATTAGCACAGTAAAATGATCATGAAACCATACATACCTTTTAATCGTATGGTTTCATGAGATTGTCGAGGATAAAAAATTTCGTACAAGCCTTAGCTCTGTATAAAATTCTTCATCAATGTCTTTCTCAAGGAATCATACAATTCAAAGAATTGTAATCCATGGTGATTCTTTATAAAACATACTTTGAAACTTCATTAAGAAATTGTTGATTAAGCAATTGTTTCAATTTTGAAAAATTTTATTACGATGCTATTCATCAAAATAGGGAAACACTAGCTTAAACAAGTCTAGGCTTCTTACTAGCTAAAGTAGCTTCAGCTTTTTCACATTCCTTAGCTCGTATCTCCCATTCTTCCACATCGATTACAACCTCCTTGGGAACATACGACTTTACACCTGGCGTGCTTGGTACAATATACTCTGGGATGTACGACTCATCGAAATGAGTAGTAACATTCAGGGTACATAAGGTTCGACATCGATTGGTCGATTAGCCTTCAACCACTTTATATACTCGTTGGACGCCAAAAAGAGTTTTATTTCTCTTTCCAAATCTTCAGGCCATTATACTATATGCTTGGTTAATTTTTTCAGGGAATTTACGATCCCATCAACTCTTATTCACAGCTCTTTTCCTTCCTTTTCCGATAGGGTTTTTGTGGTAGCTCAAATGTAAACTCCTCAGGATGCCAAATAGGTGAAATTTGTTGAACCATTCCAAATTGTCATATGACTCTTAGTGGGCAATAAGCAGTTTCGCCGCTCAATCCAAATAAAGGCACCAAATTGCCGTCTTAGGTAGTAATTTGAACTTTCGCTATCTTCGGCCATTGAATTCTCCATTGGAACTGGTCGGGAGTTAATGCTCTAATGAAGTTTGCCCACTCATGAAAAGAGTATTTAGGCATTTTATCTTGGAGTTTTAAATACTTCTCAATTGGATTGGTAGATGAGTCGATCTCTCGAATGTGCATAAAACGTTCCCAAGTTCGAATATGGGAAATAAACCACATAAAAAGTAACCCAGCTGAAACTTGCAGTACACCCTTTTGTTGATTTAAGTATTTGTTCAATGAAATGGTGGTCTCCACCAAGAGCATATTGAAGAAGTCGCATTTTAGGTAAGCTTGTGTCACGCTCCGAACCCCACGGCACGCAACATCCCTACCTTGGTCGATAAACTGCGACGTTCTAGGAAGCGTCGCCGACCCACGCCCAAATAGAGATCAAGCACAAGCGGAAGCATAAAATAAACATACCCAGACAACTACAATATGAGCCAAGGATAGCCATACATCAAACACCATCATAGATAATAATTACACATTTATATTACTATTAAAAACCATTTGTACAATATTTACAAGTACAAACAAAAAGGTACACACGATCAGTAGCCACTTGATCAAAAAGTGATAAGCGGCTAGGGAGGTCAGTCTAAAACTTTGGAAGAGGGCTACAGTCCAAAAAGTAGCGGCCCTCACTACTAGCTAAGGACACAGGATGACTCTAAGGCTCCCAATCAGGGTTGGACGACTCCGTAGAATCATCTAGCAACTCCTCAGAGGTATCCTCGTTAGAGCCTGACTCCTCCGAATCCATGGCCTATGCTCGCTCATCCTCGGAGTCCGGCTCCAACTCCGAGTCAAGGTAAAGCTTGAACCTCACCTCGTCTAATCCTAACTCGTCATTTTCCTCAGCTCCTATCTCCACATCGGACTCTACCTCAGCGACCTCTCCGATTTCTTCCTTGTCATCTATGTCCATATTATCAAATTCCTCTTCTTCGTCTTCGAGCTGATCAGCATCTTCAGCGATTACTTGAGGCTCCCCCTACATGGGCTCATCCACGCCGTCTACGTCATATACATCCTAAGGATTGATTATCTCACCATCAGCCATTCGTGGAATCATCAATCCATCTTGGTCAATTGGCACATCAAAGGTCCTAAGGGGTCGCCGGAGGTTACCGTCTGCGTCTCGCAAGCACCAGGCCACATACTCCTAGGTCTGATGAAAATACTCTCCTACGTTTATAAACACCACGGATCTATATCTCACATAGAATTCCTCATTTCCTGCGGGGTATGTACTGGTATACTAGTGTATCTGTACAGGTATCCCAAAAAGCGGCGGATTCGACATCTTTATAGCTGGGGGTCTGAAAAGTTTCGGTTTACACAACCGTGAGACAAATCTCAGTGAGTTCAACCCTAAACCTAGGCTAGGCTAGCATGCAATCTCCTGACCGGAAACCAATATTTAAAACCATAATGCAACAACAATCAAACAATTCTCTGACCTTGCAGGTTAGACAGTTCAATATATAATAATCACGATACATACGTGGCACACATTATCACATGTACGCCAATCACATGCTCATGTACCGAGTCTCACACGCTCGTATGCCAGTCTATGCATGTTTATGCATGCAAATATCGTCGACATGTCACATGCATTACTCGGCCCACTGACCCACACTGGCACACTAGTGATTGCCCAATTTATTATTTATTACGACTCGAGTCAACAATATTCATGGCCCGATGCGTCTAGCTTGCTTCAAAGTGCATGAGGCACAGCAACCGATCTGACCCAGTGTCTCTAGCCTGCTTCAAAGTGCATGAGGCGCAACACTGATCTCCTTACGAACCAGAGCCTACTTCAAAGTGCACGAGGATGGTCGTCTTCCGGACGTACCAGGCATCGTCCTGCTTCAAAGTGCATGAGGATGGTATCGAGCTGAAGGTCACGACCCGAAAGTCCTTAAGTGATCACATAACCAATTATTATCTGAACCCCGCGTAACACGCTTCAGGGCATTTTAGGTGATCACATGCTCATAGCAGGCACGCATTTTCACACAATTTTATCACATGCCTCACTCTAGGCATACACAATGCGTGTCCATGTTATGCAATGCAATGCACCACGAGCACCAATATAATTCAAACACACAATATCACAACACGTGCTCAATTGGCCCAATTAATACCGTGTCGCCTAACGTGCGAATAACAAATCAACAATTAATTTCAAACCAATCATTGGCCAATCGCACTCCACGTAATTCAGCCACACGACATGCGACATGGCAATACGAAATAAATCACAATTAAGCACAAATTACGTATAACCAGTCAACCCGGACATACCCGGTAATTTTCCAACGGGCTCCTAAATTGGTCATTTAATCCAATTAATCTCCCCCAAATAATTCTCATTAATCCGCTAAATTTTTTCGATAATAATTTCTATCAATCAGTTCTCAACCCAGTCTAAAATATACACTGATACTACCTAAACCAATCCAAAATGCACCGATAATACCTAAATCAGTCCAAAAAAATGCACTATCAGTCCTAATCCGGGTTTAAGAATTTTACTCACTTAATCCAAGGTCACGACGACGAGGAACGGCGGCCGATTACTGGTGAACAGTAGAACCGGCGGCGGCGTTCCCGGCGACGGCATACAGACGACGTACAATCAGCCGTACGGACACCATACGGACCGTACGAACACTGTACGGCCGGTGACGTACGGACAGCTGGAGGTCACAGTGGCAGCAGCTTGGCCGTACGAGCTCCGGTGCGGCGGCGGTGGGTCTCCGGCGCGGCGGCGATGATGACCGGGTGAGAAAAAGAGAAAGAAAGAGAGAGAGAAAGGGAGAGAGAAAGGGGTCGGACAGGGGCAAGGGGGCTGAGGTGGTTGACGGGGAGGCACGGCGGCCGGCGGCGGCTCTCCGGTGGCCGGCGGCTTGCTCCGGCAAGGCCAAACCGAGAGAAAAATGAGAGAAAATGAGAGAGGGAGAGTGATCGGAAGGGAGAGAGAGAGTTCTGGCCGCGAGGGAGGGTGAGGAGAGAGAGAGAGAGGATTAAATTCTGATCAAATATTAGGGACTAGGGGTGCCAAGTGTCAAAGATCTAGCAAAAATGACCATTTTACCCCTCTTCCAAGGGCCACCATTAAATCTTATCCAATAATTCAAGGGCATTTTGGTCATTTGCTACAATAATTAGGATAAGTCCAATTTTAATTAATTTCCTTAATTATCCCCCAAAATTCGAAACCAAAAATAGCCCAGAGGTAAAACCGTCATTTTTCCAGTCTCGGGGCGAAGTTTCATTTTTCGCCCGTACCAACCCTCCATGTGCGTGGCCAACATAATGTGGTGTCGGAATCGCGAAATTCATCGCGCAAGCCCTCAAAAATCCACGTCAAAGTTTGAGGGGCAAAATCGTAAGTTTTTCCAATTTTTGTTGAAATTCCAATTTTGGGCCATAACCACTCCTGGTATGCGTGGCCACCCAAAAATGGCATCGACCTCGAAAAATAACCTCATTTGACCTCGAAAAGCAACGCTAGCGTCCCGAGGGGCAAAATCATAATTTTTCACCCCGGACCGAAATTCCAATTTTTACTCTTACTAACTCCAAACGTGTGTGGCCAGCGTAATATGACGTCAGATTCCCAAAAATAGTCTCTTAAGCTTTCGAAAATCGACATCGAAATCCGGCGCAATTCCGTGAACAAAATTTGCTAAACTTTCAATTTCAGGGTCTCTCACTAACGGACGGCTGTTTAGAGGTTACGCGTATCGACCTAGGGCTATTCGTATTGTGATGGTCTCGATCCTTGAGAGAATGAGAAATTATCACTAATTCCAGATGTCACGATCATTCGGTTCAAGTTCAGGACTGATTGATCACGTGTACTTTCGGTATTGCAAAATCACCTGCGTTTCTATTGTACATCGTAGGCCTTAGCCAAACCCAATCTATTACCCTTTCCTACGATCGGCCCACGTTGGCCCAAAATATTCCCTCAGAGTCTCTCGTGATCGGTGTCCGTTTCACGATAGGGTCCTCGGTCCACGTACCGTTTTCTAGTTAGCCATACCCTATTGGTTAGTATCCCAAGAGTGATCAGCTATGGGCGAGACTTACTAAAATGAAATGCGAAATAATATCAGTTTTATTGATCCCAGAATTACATCGAAATTCGGACTGTTACAGCTTGCCTAGCAAAAACTCCAACGAGAGGATTTAATCCAGTCATTGATGCGGGGAATAAGATGAATCCAAAGAAGGCAAGAACAAAAACCCTCGTGGAAGTATTTCCAGTTTCTTTCGACAATTTAGAGTAATTGGCCATCAAGTAAGATATAGAAAATCTCCTAGTATTTGACTTGATCAACTTTTCTACTTGAGGGGTCTTCAAGTTTAAGAATTCAGCTATAACACTCGTGGGTTTTAATCCAATTGGAGACTCAACGGTTCTTGACATGAAATCAATCCCAATGGTTGCCTTATATTCTTCTAGTATAGGTACCATCTCATGCTCGCCCAATTAAAATGTGGCAGTGGTAACTTCCCAGAAATGGGATAATACTTGAATTAAGCTCACTTGGCACTCCAGGTTGATGAGTTTGAACAAGTACCCGAGCATTTTCCTTACGTATGCTTTGTTGTCCTTTGTCATGTTTACCCACCATACCAAAAGTTCATCCCTTGGAATAGAAATGACTTGTATGTCTAGTTTCCCTATTTCGATCTAAAGCACGTAAAAGAAATTGATTATTATTCACCATGGATTACCGATTAATTTTAATACCTCCATTTCAATTATATGTCCTTTTAAGGTAAGACGGAGATAAAATACACTTGCATGTCTAGAAAGTATTGCAAATATCATTTTTTTTTGGGTAAATATTGCAAATATCATTTTGAGTCCGTTTAAACCTTAAAAGAACATATACTTGAGATCATGGACAAATTCAATCCGTGATGTAAATGCCCATTTTGTCATACTCCATTTAGACCATAAAGTCCTAAACTATGATTTACAACTTCGAATACATTGAAATGAACGAATAAGCACTTGAATTACATGGAAAATCCGCCATAGACCTATATATTTCATCTAAGAATGAACGAATGGTCAAATGGAGTATGACATCCTAATCACGCATTCTAATATGAAAAGGAATTTAGACCAAGTATTGAATGTCACCTAGTCATTTTTTTGAAAATGTGCCAACTAACATGTATAATTGTAAAAGAATAAACTGGAACAGAACGATACTTGCTTACCAGGACATTTTTGTTTGGTTTTAGGTATACCAACTACAAAGATAAACGAATGCAACCAGTGAAGTTTTGACGCCTAAAAGGGTAGGATATGCTAAAGGCTCAAGGTTACCACCTTAATGGACAAGAAATTCCATTCCAATAGGCAATCGACCTAAAGTAATGGAATATTATTTCATCTCGGTGATCGATATTGCATTTAAACGATCCCATGACCAATCAGCTCATAGTTTCGCCTAAACACATACCTCCTAAGAGTAATTCTAAATGTAGCCGGGATTGGGCCATGGATGGTGTATGCTAGTAGTGTAGTGCTAAAGCAATTTAAAGACATGCATAGTAATTAATGATCAAACAGCACTTCTAAAATCCATTCAAATCACATTCAATCCCAACACCATCCTGCAAAATAAGGGTTAGCAAAGACTACACCCTTTATACCACCCGCCTGCAAAACCATTTAAAACTATCGTTAGCGTAACGTACTGGGATCCTTGCAAGCACAAAACACTTACGTATCATTCTATCTAGGCCTAAGTTCACTTAGAAAATGTCATATCCCTAGCGGAGTCACCAAGCCTGTCGCACCACACTTTTTTGGACTTTCGGGATTTACGTGCTAAGGAGGTATTTTCGTGTAAGGGACTCTCCCAGACCATACCTCACGTGACAGCAGATGGTAATTTCCTGTTTGGTCTAAGTTTTTTATTTTGGAGTCGCCACTAATCATTATTGGTAGGTGAACTAGAAATCTAATCGGGGTATGGGAGAAATACCACGATTCTACGAATCAAAAATTCTGAGTACAGGGACTTGGTTACGTTAATGATCACAAATCGATATTCCTAACGCCCTATCGATACCTAAGAACAATACGATATCTAACGTGTCATGCAAGTTTCCGAGGCTTGCCTACTAATTTTATCCATTCTAATCGCGAGAAAATCAATCAAGAATTAAATGCTCAATCAATGTCAATCAAATCAATCAATCCTAAATGGTCTCTAAAAATGAAAATTAATCAAGACATCCAAACCTTAAGAAGCCCTAGAAGCTTATTCATTTCATGATTCACATTTTTGTAGGGTTTTAGGGTTTTTTAGGGGTTATAACCCCTGAATTTGAGATTTTCTAAAAATGCCACTTGGGCACTTCCAAAAATTCAAATTTCACGTTCTAAGGTTGGCCACGGTGTTTTTGAACCATTCTTTTTTTTTCCCGAAAATTGAATTTCTGAGAATTTCATTAATCAAGAATTGATTTTTATGATTTTCTGAAAATTTTTATGAATTTTCGAATTTTCGAATTTTTCAATTTTTTTAGATTTTTTCTGAATTTTTCACATTTTTTAGTTGTATTTTTAGAATTTTATGAATTTTTATGGATTTTCTGAAAATTTTTTATTTTTATGAGTTTTCTTATTTTCTCATTTTTTGTGAATTTTTTTATTTTCCTGAAATTTTTTATGTTTTCCAAAATTTTTGAATTATTTATTTATTTTTGAATTTTTTTAAAATTTTTTAAATTTTTTATTTTTTATTTTTCTTCTTTTTCCCGCCAGATTAGTGAACCGGACCAGCCCGATTCAACCCTGTTCGGCTTGGCCGAATCGAGCCTCTCCGGCGCCTGTCGCCGATCGTCTACTTCAGCAAGAAACAGCGCCAAAACGGCACCGTTTCTAGCGATTTTCATTAAGGCATTTTTACAAACACCTAATAGGCATGCTTCAGTATTATACGTTCTCAAGGCCGCCGGTTTGTGTTCGTCTCCAGCGACCTTTCGGCGAATGTTTTGCCATTCCGATTGCACCATTATGATGTCTATGTGTTCTATTTTCAATCTAGACTGCTCAAAATACCGGCGGACGTTCGTCGACCGGCGAAAAAACCAGTCAAAAAAACCTATTTCACAACTTCTTCTAAACTAACTAACCAAACGTTCAAATCACAATATAACACGCCCTAGCCGTCTAACTCGATTCTAATCACTAACAAAACATCAAACAAGGTTGAAGGAGGCTAACTTGACATGCCTATGGCCACGATAATGCTCTGGTGACGTCATCTGAGCTCCGGCGAGATGGTTCATAGGATGACCAACTCCGTTTTAATGCGTTTTCAATCATTCAAAGTGCAAACAAATGATGAAAATAAAATCAGAATATGTTTTGAGCATCAATCATAACAAAAACGCAAAGAAATGCACACGATTGAGCTAAAACCTATTCTGGAAAATTTGGCAAACAGTGATTATAAACCAAATTTACCTACTTCAATGAGGATCAAAATGGAGTTCCCGAGCTAATCAACGCCCGTGGATGTCTTCATTGACACTTGATCTCCAAGTTGATGGCCTTGGTCTCACTGGGAAGGTCCTGGATCGACCAGCCGGAGCTCGGTTTTAGACGGTGACGGTCAACCTCAACACTTGATTTCCAAGTGTGGAGATCCACGATCGGCATCGATTCGCCGGCGTTTTCCGTCGGGAAAACACTGATCACTTAGCCCATGAGACCTCAACACACCTTTGTTTCTCAATCTCTCTCGTTCTTGCTCTCTCAGTTCTCTCTCTCTCTCCTCGGCACTTCATCGAACACCTTCTCCTCGTCCCCTTTAGTTTTTTCTTGTTTTTGTTGATTAAAATTCCCACCCAAAATTTGTTTCCACTGCCTTCCGATCAATTATAACCGATTAGCTACGCCAGCCGGAAATTCTTCAGCTGTTCGTGTGATTTTTCATGTGCTAAATTGGCTGGAAAAGAACAACAAAGCGGCGGGTTTGAAATGTTTTTCTGGGTTTAGTGCACATTTTGGATGAGTCGAGTAAGGAAGAAGAACAACCCGGGTCGAGTCGAGTTGAGCCGATCGACCCGGCAGATCCGGGTTGATTTAAATTCACAAATTAAGCTCAATTTTGATCCAATTTTAAAAATTAAATCCCAAAATTGAATTCTTCATCACATTTTGAACCCAAATATGTGATTTTCCCCAATTTTTGTCATAATCATGTTCAAGATTTTTAAATTTGTGTATGCGGGTTAATAGGGTTTTGTTCAATTTGATGTCCTAATAACCTGATTAGGCAAAATTGATGCCAAAATTGAATTACCCACATCTGATTAACCCTAGAAACAATGGTCTTGTGGTTCAACAATTTCAAATTGGGCACAATTCCCAATTTGGGCTCAAAATTCCTAATTTTCAATTGAATTTTGGGGATTTCTAATTTCTATGACAAATTATGCAATTGGACCGACCATTATGTAATTCAAGGTCCCAGACTCATTTTTTGTGAAGACACTATGACTTAAAAATGATTAGAAAATATTTAATTGCATTTTTGGTTCAATTCGAGTTTGAATTTGCCCAATTTTGAGAAAAACACATACCCGATTGATATTTTTCAAAATTGATGATGTATTAATAAAATTGGATTTAAAATAAGACTAATGACCATTTTTATGGAATTTTATAGTTCCATTTGCTATTTTTCTTGATTTTTTTACTTATTTTGACTAAAAGAAATTAAGAAAAAATACAGGAAAATGCTAAAAAAAATTATTTTTGGTTTAGAAGTAGGTTTCTAGGCTTGGCCAAGATACCTAGTCCTAATTTTGAGATTTTTAAAAATATGAAAAAAATGAGCTAAAAATCAAGTATCAACAAGATACATACCGGTCATATTTATTAGTGGTATTGTGATTAAGATAGAGTCTCCTCCCAATATGTGCATCCCAAAGTGCAGTCTCTAACTTTTTGATATAGTCCAAAAAGAAATTTGGGACAACTGGAAATCACATCTGACTTTTTCCTCCCTAAAAGTCAACATTGAACCTACTATCTCCTCTCTTTTTCCCCCGGATATCTAAGGAGGTGATAAATCTTTTATAAAGAGACTACGACAAAATGCATGTGATTACGACAGAATTTTGCGCATGCATTCATGTGTGTGCCCTTCTACTCGTGTTAACATTTTCTAAAACTTCATAAAGTATAAGATTCTATTATTTATTTCAGGAAAGAAGTTAGCTAACATGTTTTACAATCGAGTACCTAATAAGTTTTGATGTTTGAACAAATGGACCATGTTTCAACACCCGTTCGGAGTTTGTTATATTGCTTTTTAAACAAACTTTGATGGCATCATTGGTACATACAATACAAAGACAATTGGCCTATAGAGTTTGGAGGTTCAATACAATGTTAGAAATCTGACTACGCGCAAAAGCATGATTTTGATATCGATGATAGTTTTTGGTTTAATATGTCCGAGTGTAAGTGTGCAGTATGTATTTGGTAGAGGATGGACAAAGGACAAGAGACAAGGCAGGATAGTTCAAGGATATAAAGGCATGGTTTCATGGGACAAGAATATAGTTTATTTAGTTGATAGAAATATAGTGTTACATAGTTATAGGAGAGGATGTTGGCGTGGGTGGAGGAGTACAATGACATGGAGTTTATCTAATGCTTCCACCACCCACTCTTACACAAATAACTCCTTGCCTATTTATAAGCTTATTTCACCGACGTTCCCCCGCACAATTGATAAAAACATGTCCTACGCGTTACTTTTTTAACCCATATGCTCTTTAACTATTTTAGATTTTTCTACACGTACTCTAGTGGACTCCACACTCTTCGTTTGCCCTGTCTTCACGCGAGTCTTCAACTTTGACTTGACTTGCTATCAACTTTGACTTGACTTACTATCTATGTAATTCTAGGCTTCTCTAGGTTGGACTAGAGGCTTCTTCAAAAATGGATCACCAATTTCCAACATGGCCTATCTGGATCTCACGAGCCTCGACCAAAAAGAATATGCAAGACCACCACCATGTCATCCTCAATTTGAAGTTTGAACAGAGCATTCATGGCTGAAGCAACATGTGTTCTGAAGTCTGAAGATATTTATTGTGAAGGCTGAAGAGAATGAAACAATGGTTGAACGAAGCATGCATTTTGAGACGATAACCCTCATTCATCATTGTTGTTGTCGGTTTCAATCTGTCTATCATATAAAGTTGGAATGTCACATCGATTCACCGCACAGCATGGGAAGGTTCGTAGCTAAATTAAGGCTATACACAAAAATGAAGATCATGTGTACTTATTTGAATGGAATAATATATGAGTACATATATTGCTCGAAACCTAGGACTCAGGTAGGAAGTTCTTGATTCCCCAGCATTATATACATCAGTCTGTTAAGCATTCGACGGAACTTTTGTCCGCCCAAATGGAAGATGCAGGAATAGGTGGCATCGGGATTTGGGCACTTCCTTCCAACATCAATAGTACTCTCTTCATCGAAGGACGGAACGCCGGGTCATCTGAGATGCACCAGAGCGCGACCTTGATAGCGGCCTTCAATTCATCCTCATCAACCTTCTCATCACCGGCCAATTTCCCGATCTCACCTTTCCAAAAGCATTCACAAACCCATTCTTCCAAGATGGCTTCGTTCTCCGGAAAGTTCAATTCCACGCTTCTCCGGCAACAGATGATCTCCAACAGCATGATCCCGAAGCTGTAAACGTCTGCTTTCACTGTCACGGGCTGCTTCCGGTGCCACTCGGGTGCCACATAACCTCTCGTCCCACGAATCCCCGTGAAAGTTCTGGTTTGGTCTGCATTTAGCAGCTTCGCAAGTCCAAAATCCGAAATCTTGGCACGGTTGTTGTCCATGAGAATGTTCTGTGGCTTTATGTCGCAGTGGATAATTTGTGTCTCGCACTCTTCGTGCAGATATAGCACTCCTCGAGCTATATCCTGTGCTATCTCCATCCTTTCGTCCCAAAAGGGCCGGCTTTCAGGACTATTGAACAGTACGTTCGCAAGCGATCCGTTGCTCATGTACTCGTACACTAAAAGCCTATTCGTTCCTTCCAGACAATACCCAAGGAGGCAGACTAGGTTTCGATGGTGGGTTCGACCGATGACTTCAACCTCAGTCTGAAACTCTCTTTCCCCTTCAGCCAAGAATTTATCGAGTCTTTTGACAGCAACCATCTTCTCGCCAATCACCCCTTTATAAACTGTTCCAAATGCTCCCCTACCGATCTGTTCCTTGAAACTGTCAGTAGCTAACTCGAGTTCTGCAAAAGTGAACGATCGAGGCGCCGGATCTTTCGCCAAACCAACCTCCATTTTATTGCGGATCCTTCTATACGTCCATACGTTGTTTTTGCATAGTATAACTATAGAAATAGCCGTCATAACGAACCCAAAAGCGAGCAGCGAAAGGCTAAGAAATAGTATATCCATTCGGGTTTTCTCCTCCTTATCTTGATTAGCGTTAACAGGTTTCACAACGCCTACCTTGATCAGTGCGCTGGTCGGATCAGTTATCAATAATCTTCCATATCTCAATGGAAGCCTTTGTTTCCTGCAATTCCTACCATTGTAAAGTGCAGCCTCGCAGTTACAATCCTCCAAACAGGCCTGTTTGCACCCATCTTTGTCTGTTGACGACACAACCGAGTATGAATCCTCTTCCCAAAGGGTATTATCAACAGCTAGAATGATGTAACTCGCACTCACATCTCTTGTCTTGCAAGTCTCGGCAGTGAAATTTCTCTCGCAGCCTGCTGCCCAGTTTCCCGACTCCACAAAATCGAATCCGGGAAGACATTGGCAATTAACTTGTTGGTCGTTTTTGACACAAAAACCATTTAGGCCGCATAAACCCTTCGGATCACATTCATCCTTTGTAGACGACCACACGATCGACCAATTTCCCTTTTGATTCAAATCATACGAATATAATCTCATCAAGCCATCAAAGTCGATCCTAAAGAGATAAATCATGCTCTTCGTCTGTAACCCTCCAGAAGTTATATTCCTTATGACATAGCCTGTGGTGTTGAGCAAGAACAAATGACCATCAACATCAAAGTTAAGTGAGACATTGTCTCCCGTGCCGTCCGTCCAAGATGTGAAATAAGAATATGGAGCAGTATCTGGAGTGTTCACCGGATACTGAACCAGATTCCCATCGGTTTGCATCTTGAGACGGAAAATCCCAGTTGAGTGGTTCATTGCCGAGATGCTAGCGATTAGCTGTTGCCCTGCCAAGAGGCGCTGGGTCATCAAAAGGGTATCGGTTGGGTAGTCAAAGCTCTCCCATAATACACTTCCTTTCGGATTGTAGAGCACAAAATTGCCCGAATCAAGCATAGAAGCGGAATAGGCCAACCCAGCGGCCGAAGTAATGGAAGTTTCCTGACCTTGCGAGGATCGCAGTATGAGGCGCCCGTCCGTGGTGAAGAGCAAGGTGGCGCCAGCAGAAACGGGCGGATCGTCCCGGTTTGCAGTCCAAACGACAGTTCTCAGCGGGATCCCAGCGAGGAAAACTCCAACCGCGTAGCCTTGGCCTTGAGGGTAGAACCCGAAGCCATAGAGTCCTGAAGGTGAGAGCCAAGAAGAGGAGTTAGAGGTTGGATCTAGAGAAGAACCTAGTGTTATGTTTGATCTTGTTTCTTTAGCTTTTGCCAGAGAAGCAGAAGCTAAAAGCAAGAGAACACACACGATAGATGCCATGTTGAGAAGATGGAAGGCTCGGAATTGCTCAAATATATCAGAGAACATGTAATGTTTGATCTTCTTGGAATCATTCAAGGTCCCCTAGCACCAGTCACTTTCTCGACAAATAAGGTTGGACAGACAAGTCAATATCACGTGATTTTGCTTGGTTGAATTAATTGTCAGGATGCTTTTCTAGGTTGTTTCAATATAGAAGAGTAACCCGTCAATCCAGGTTTGATTATTGTGTTCTTGATTGGTTGCTTAGGAAAAATTTTCTTTAAGCACTCCTTAATCAAAAGGTAAATTAAGTGAGACCATAGTCCTCCAAGCACCTTTTCTGGGCTTCAACGAAACCTCCATTCTCACATGAGATATCACCCCCACCAACTCCTTAATTCGCAATTCATGTCTTGTGTTATAGCGAAGGGGAATTCATGTTTTGCTTATGTTTGATTGCTGTGAACTGCTAGATTTATGTTAGTGAAAGTGCGAAACTAAGATAGATCATCTTGGACCAATTCAAGCATTGGTTAGCAACCAGTCTCTTTCTCAGTAATTAAGATCGGGCCAACAAATTTGGTCAACATGACTGGATTGGTTGTAACATCTTTAAATGCTTTCCGACATAAAATGCGTCATAGGTTCTCTAGGGTCTCTAGATATATATCGTTTGAATAGGAGAGCATCTTCAACCTAGGACTTGACTGTCATTTTCTTCGAATTATGATTCGGGGAAGTTTCCGCTTTGCTGAATATTTCCTACTCCGCGACGGCACTACGCTGAATATACGGTTAATTTTTTAAGCACCTTTTGATTAGAAAACTAATTAGGGGAGAGCTTCGACCTCCTCTCACCGTGCCGGCATCAATGATACCTCTGTTCTAGCATGAGATCTTGCCAGTGCCGCTGCGGCTGCCAACTTAATTTCCCTCATATATGCTGCTCTTGCAAATGAATGAAACATCAGCATTTTATTCGCCAATAAACAATTTTGCGGTACAAGTCTTAGTCAATACGTTCCCAAACTCGTCCTCAAAATGGTTAGCTTGATGGTTAAGGACCGGCTTTACCTTTCCGCTACATGTGCAACAATACTTGATACGCAACTCAAGTTTGGTTCCTCATTTTACAGTGTCCTCTCATGTTTGAGCCGGTCATGTGAATTTCTTGAGTCCGTATGGTTAGTGGGGTATTTCAAGATCTCGAGATTTGATTGCTTAAAATGGACTCATTTTTATTAATTAGAATAAAATCCGCTGATAAAACCTTACCAAAGGGATCCAATTTACCAAGCAAATAAACCACAAAGAAGAAAGGTTTAACATAAAGATAAAAGTGCTCAGGCCATTTTGAAAGGTTTAATGAAAGGTATAATATAAAGAAAGGTTTTAAGTAGCTCTGGCCATTTTGAAAATTCATGCAAAAAGATTGATGCTTTGGGCTCAATGTCAAACTCGAATCCCTTGTATATCCGTTCTTATCAAATCTTGATAGAAGAAAAACTTGAATGAATCCGTTTTTTGATTGGTGAGTTATAAATATGGATATCACCCATATTTATATTTGGTAAATGAATTGGGGTTGGATTTTGGCTTAGATAGTTTGGGTTAAACTTAGCTATAAAGAGAGCTGGGCTTTGAGATTCATGTGGATATAGGCTTCAGTTGGGTAAATTTCGAAATTGGGCTTTGAGAATACATAGTTAAGAAAGGCTGGAAGTAATAATGCCCAAATTTTAGTCCAATTTGACCAAAACCCATGGAACCATAGTGGACCATATTCGGACTGGGCTTAACAGCCAAGTGTGAGTCTTATCTTTTCTAAACAATAATAAATAATAGGGTTAATACCACAATAAATTTCAAACTGATATACCTGTGACAAATTTACCCCAAATTAATTTTTTAATCGCCAAAAACCACTAACAAGTACATTTGTGACAAATTCACACTCCATTAGTTTCCCTTAAATTAGTGTTAAAAATCACAACCGGTACACATGTAATAAACAGAGGGTAAAATCTCAAACTGATACATCCGTCAACTACCATGCGTCATTCAACTCAACAATTTGACGGTAAAATTTAATGAATGGTAAATCTATTACAGGTATATCAAGGTTGAGGTTTTTCGTGGTATTAAAGCTAAATAATAATAAGGGAAAATTCCAAATAAGGACCCGAAATGCCCTTATTTTCTCAATAAGGGTCTAAAGTGGACATTTTTTCAAATAAGGGCTTAAAGTTAATCTTGTTTTAAATTAGGGTATGAAGTGGTTGGTCTCAAATAAGGATCTAACCTCACTGGCTGATTAAAAGCATTTTCATTTTTTTATTTTTATTTTTCCCTTTTTTTCTTTCTTTCTTACTTTTCTTTTCTTTACATGAAAAAAACCAACTCAAAAAAAAACAGGCTAAAGTTAAAACAAAATTTAAAAAAAAAAAAAAAAACATAGGCTCCACCTATGGCCATAGTCCCGTCGCCAATGGGGCAGTGGCAATGGCTGGCGACCCTTACCGACCAAAGGTGAGCGCTAGGTCTAAACTAGGAGAGGGCGGTCACCCTCTCCTAGATTTGGGCGAGGGTCATTGCCGCCGCCCCCCATCGATGATGGGGAGGTGGCCATAACAAGCCCTCCCGCTTGTATTTTTCTTTTCAAAAAAACTTTTATCTCTTTTTTTAATTTTTAATCTAATTTAACTGAAATTTATGTAAAATTGTATTTGGACAAAAATTCCCTTGATCAGTTGAAATATTTGGCCAGTCAGTGAGGTTAGGCCCTTGTTTGAAATTATTATAGCCACTTTAGACCCTTATTCGAAACAAAGTCCACTTAAGGCCTTTATTTGAGAATCAGACCCTTATTTGGAAGGGTTAATATCACAAAAAATTACAAACTGGTACACATGTGACAAATTTACCCTGAACTATTTTTTTACCATCAAAAATCCCACAATTGTACACTTCTGATAATTTTACCTCGAACTAATTTTTTGATCAACAAAAATCCCAAACTGGTACACCTGTGATAATTTTACCCCAAACTAATTTTTTGACCACTAAAAACCTCAAACTGGTACATTTGTGATAAATTTACCCTCCGTTAGTGTCCGTTAAATTGGATTAATATCACAAAAAACTACAAATTGATAAACTTGTAAAACCCCAAACTGGTACACCTGTTAACTATCTCGTGTCATCAAATTTAGCAATTTGACAGTAAAATTTAATGAAAACTAATGGAGGGTAAATTTGTCACAGGTATACCAATTTGAGATTTTTTGTGGTTAAAAAATTAATTTTGGGTAAAATTGTCACAGATGCACCAGTGTAAGGTTTTTTATGGTCAAAAAAATAGTTCGGGGTAGAATTATCAGAGGTATACCAGTTTGGGATTTTTTGTGGTCAAAAAAATAATTTGGGGTAAAATTATCACAGGTGTACTAGTTTGGGATTTTTCGTGGTATTAATCCTATTTAGAATAATAATAATAATAATAATAATAATAATAATAATAATAATAATTTGAAAAATAAAAAAATTGAAAAAAATTGAAAATGGTTAAAAAATAGTCCTTGATTAGGTTGTTAGATTTTAGTATTAGAATTAGTTTAGTTTCATTTTGATAATTCACTTGGTTTAGGAAAATTTGAGATTTTTTTTATAGTTTATAAATAAGAAAATTAGTTTCTTTAGGAAATTAGATTTAGATTGAACTAAGCTCATTGGGGTTGCTGTCTTGGGGCTTAATAACAATGTCATGTTATATTCTTTGCCCGACTCATGTCAGGTTACCTCACCCCACTTTACCTTTCTACTTGCTCATCATTACTTTCTTAGAGCAATTGAATGTGATTCTTTTATATTGTTTTCCTATGTTGTGATTTGTTTGCTTTAGCTAAATGGTTATGTTATTTTTTTAGGATCATAATAAACACCAATAAAAACATCGCATGGACACCTAGCGGCACAAGAACCTTAAAATTCATAATTTTATGAAAAGATTGCTTAGACAAAGGCAAATAATAAAGTTTAGATACTGAAAGGGCACTAGTTAGATAACTAGTGTAATCAAATTCCTGACCTTAATTCTCTAGTTGCGTAGGAAGTAGGTATACTCCCATACCTCATTTCATTTCTAACCAACCCCAATAAATTTGTGGCGACTTTTCATATAAAACTCTCATACGGTTAATCGAATTTAAATGAAAATCACAATCGCCACGCAAGGTAAGGATTTGGGAAAACTCAACCCAATTGAGGACCGTTGGTCCACACTTGCCATTACTTCTAAACTCGTCCTCTTCTCCCGACGGAAAAGAAGGTCGGAACAAGCCCTGAATTATTCAAAAAAAAGAAGATTCTATTCATCAACAAGTCACATCAAGAAACACGTGTGATATCCCAAAAACAGACTAGGCACTTGGGCTAAAATCAACTACGCTAAACCCAAAAGGTCTTAAGGACAAAAGGCCCCAAGGCCCAAAGCCAACAACTCTTCAGTTTGATTGGATTCGAATCAGTCAATCCGACATCGTTTGCGACTACAAAAATTGCACGAATTGGAAATTAGGGATGAAAATTGGAATGAAAAAAAAACCTCCAAAATTCGATTATTTCCTGTCGTAACATTAACATATGCTCCGATCCCTAATCTCATCAGCTGGTGCCATGCTGGCATT
Organism: Syzygium jambos; assembly: GCA_031216235.1. NCBI lineage: Eukaryota > Viridiplantae > Streptophyta > Magnoliopsida > Myrtales > Myrtaceae > Syzygium > Syzygium jambos. The sequence goes on from CM062228.1 coordinate 6,508,023, forward strand.
TTCATTAATTTGTTTGTCTTTTAGTGTAGAGTTGCATGCTAGCAAGTTAGTAAAATTGACCTTTGCTTTCCTCCCGTGTCATGATGTCAAATTACACGGACTTTGCATAATTCTTGACTAATTGACAGTGATCGATCGTCTCATCGATCTTTGCTCGTCGGCCAATTGAAACTTAAATCATTTTCTATATTGTTTTCTAGTCTTCATTCTCGCAGCTTTACAAAGGACATTATTAATTGAAATTAATTTGCAAAAAACCACCCAATTCTTTGTGATATAACTATTCCAATTTTAACGTTTAATGTAAAGAGTCAAAGAAAGAGAAATTAAATTAAAGCATGCTGGTGGGGCCTCCTATACTTTCTAGTGTTAGTAAGATTTCCCTTGATACATCTGATCAGCTAGTAAAAGAGGGAGTATTATCATGATCATCATTTTTTATGGGCCATCTCAAATTGTTCATTGGACTTGACATTCTCAAGATTTTAAGCAAATTTACATGACATGGCATTTACTTTATATATCAAGCAAACAAATGCACAAAAAATAGACTCTTCCTATCATTTGGCCTAAGCTACAATGACGACCGATCCGACGACAGTGAGAGTGATCACGGGGGCAAGAGGCTGAGATAAGGAGTAGCTCATGGCAGACTTGTAGGATGGAGCATGGGGAATGAACTAAATTGAACACCGAACATGGGAAAAGCATTCTTAGATTATATACGAGAAACTGAAATTAACTTATAAGATACGTCTTTTGACATAATAACGTTTCATATCAAGGCTTCGTTTGTTTTGCAGAAAATGTAACATTTCTGAAAAATATTTTCCAAGAAGCCATTCTCGGAAAATGACAATATTTTTCTGTATTTAACTGAAACATGAAAATGAACTAGAAAATATTTTTCGCCATTTGGTATTAAAAATCTAATTTGATTTTTTTGAGAAAAATAATCAAAAAATTCGAATTACTTTTTATTTTTTCCGTTCTTTTTTCTTTTCATTCTTTTTCTTTTTTTCTTTTCTTTCATTTTTTGTTTATTCTTCCTTGGACGATTACCGACCACAGGTAAGGAACAAGCTCGCCCACCGCCGGCAAGGCGCAAGCTCGCTAGATTCCAGCCAAGCCTCTCAAGCCTTGGGCAAGGCTCCACCTCGCCGAGGTCAGGGAGCGCAAGCCCTCGCCAGATCGATGAGGTGAAGCTTGAGGCCACGCCAAATCAGCGAGGCTCAACCTCTGGCAAGGCTTGAGCTCATTAGATTTGGCAAGGTGGAGCCTTGCCTGATTCTAAGGAGGCTCAACTCATCGAAATCTAGTGAGCTCTAGCCTCGCCGGCCTTGGGCAAGCTCGTCTGCAATAGCCAGCAACTGTCTAAGGAAGAAGGAAATAGAAAAAGGAAAAAAAGAACAAATAATTAAAATTTTGAATTTTTCAAAAGTATTTATACAAGAATGAATGTTTCATTAACTAAAAAATCGAGCCCAAACGCTAAGGACTCGTTTACAGCCTTTGTGGACCCAAGCCTGAGTGTAGGGGACTAGAGCACTACCTTTATGGATCCAAGCTTCGAGCATTGGGCACGGGCACTAGGGCTTCAGGCTTGGCCTCAATGGACTCAGGCATGGGCATAGGGGGCCCGAGCCCAGCCTTTGAAGACCCTGGGTCCTTAACGCCGCGATCCGAAAACCAGCATTGAGGTTTCCATGTCCAAGCGTAAAGTTTCGGGTTCAAGTATCCATACTTAGTCGTATTTTGAAAAATGTTTTCTGATTTTTCAAAGATGAAATATTTTACTGAATTTAAGCATAGATTTTCCGTTGACTAAGAAAACAATTTTCATTGACTCATTTTCCTGAGTGAACCAAACGCCAAAAAAATATTTTCCGCAAAATAAATGGAGCCTAAAACTCTAATAATAAGCATGCTCGGGTGAAAGCACGGCCAAGTTTGGTGATATCTTGAGAAATAATCTACCTATATGTCAAATGACAAAATCGTAAGGCTCCAAAGTTAAATCGGACAATATCTCAGTAAGTTAATTCAAGAATAAAATTACCTCAAAAGAAAAAAAAAACAAAAATATTCATCATACGTTCACCACCCTTACGCAACAAACGCGCCAAAAGTAAAGCCCCATAGCTTCGAAACTCATGATTAATCAGATTCAGAGAATTATTTCCATCGCCTCTCCTAATTATTTTTTCTTGCAGAAAATGCTGCATGGTGCTCCACCGGTGCCAAAAAAAGTCATCATTGCATTTCTAACTCTTAGCCAATCGGGCAAACTTTTTTTCTTTAATTATCTTATACAAGACTTTTCGCCATGAAACAAGGAAGGAAGTAGAGTCATACTATTATTGTCTTACTGGTCAATGAGCCACTAAATTAAAAAATAATAATATTGAGAATTTTGCCCAGAAGGTGTCCTCTTTGAATATAGAAAATACAAAAATTTGAGGGACCTTACATGGTATACAGAAAGAAGATATTCTATTGACTTTTGGGTTATATTATATTGACTTTCATCCCCCTTTTTTTCTAAATTAAATCTTTAATTGTTTAAGAGAATGAAAATAAAATGTCTCCACAATGACCCACAATCTAACAGTCCTTTTGACTCTAAAAGAAAATTAGCAAATTATTTTTTTTGTTTAAAATTGTCATGAATTTCTTTAAGCACCTCTTAATTCCCAATTAATATGTTGTGTTATTGCAAATGGGAATTTCATGTTTTGCTTATGTTTGATCACACTGAATCACTAGTTTGATGTTAGTGAAAATGCAAAGCTAAGATCATCTTCAAATGATTCAAGCATTGGTTGGCAACCCGTCCCTTTCTCTCTAATTAAGGTTAGGCTAACAAACCATTGGGGTTTGTCTTTGTGACCACCCTTCCTACTTGAGAAGGGAGAGGTGGGGAGTTCGATCTCCCAACTTCTCAAGGGGCTAGGGATGGGGACGTTTAATTTCAGATGTGGATTTTGACTTCCACACTCTGCAAAGAGGCGGAGCAAAAAGTTTGAGAGTGAGTTGAGAGTTAGAATATTACAAACAAAAAAAAAATGTTAGGCTAACAGAGTCAAAGTCAGCATGACTGGCTTGGTTTTAAAATATCATTAAATGCTTTTCCAACATAGAACACGTCACGGGTTCAGGAGAAAATTATCCAAAAAATTTTAAACATATTGAATTAAGGCCAATTCAGTCATAAACCTTACAATTATACCAATTTATTCTTAAACATTTTGACGATTTACCAATTTAGTCATAAACCTTTCAATTGTGCCTTAGTCCTAAATCTTTTGATAATTTGCCAATTTACTCTTAAACATTTTAACGACTTGTCGATGTAGTCCTTCCGGCCAAATATCGAAATAATAGGTTTATGACTGAATTGGCAAATCTTCAAAATGTTTAAGACTAAATTCACACAAAGAAAGGTTTATATTAAATTGGTAAATAGTCAAAAGGTTTAGAACTAAATTGGCACAATTAAAAGGTTTAGGATTGAATTGGTTGTCGTACAATAAGTTTATGAGTTCTTGGACAATTATCCCCAAGTTTTAGTTTTGATGGATTCCTTTTGAAGATTCTTACGTATCTTCGACATTTCCTACTCTACAACATGATACTACACGAACTCACAGTTGATTTTTTGAGTACCTTTCATTAGAAAATTGATCAGGGGAGAGCACTAACCTCCTGCCACCGTGCCAGCTTTGACGAAACCTCAATTTTAGCATGAGATCTCATCCGTGCCACTACCACCTTAATCTCCCTCATATATGTTGTTCTTCCAAATGAATGAAACATTGGCATTTTATTTACCTATAAACAATATTGCAATACAAGCCTTGGTCAAGATGTTCACTAACTCACCCCAAAACTGTTAGCTTAATGGTTAAGGATCGTTATTACCTTTCCGCTACAAGTGCACGGTACGCATCATGGTACTTTGGCTCTATTTTTATATGTGGACAACACGATTGTCAATGATGATGACCCAAATTGCTTAATGGATTCATCTCTACATTGGATAGTGAATTTACAATGAAGCATATGGGGCCATTGAACAATTTTGTGGGTGTGAAGGTTAGGATATTTTCTAGTGGTCTTAAATGTGCATAAATGGAGGACTGCAAGCCAATTTCCACACCTACGGCCACTAGCTCTCTTTCTAGTACAAATGCAAAAACTATTTTCGGATCATGCGCTATATCGAAGTATCATTGAAGGATTTCAATATCTTACCGTCACACGACTAGATATTTCATATGCGATCAATTTTGTCTATCAATTCATGCATCAATTTACCACGAGTCATTTTAAAATTGTGAAGCGCATTTTACTTCGTGTCGGGACCATTAGATCGAGGAATGCAAATCTTGTCCAAATTAACTTTGGACTTGTATGCCCTTTGTGATGCAAATTGGGCTGGTTGCCACTTGACTTGGTGATCAACTGTGGATTTTATACCTTCTTAGGTAGCAACCGCATATCATAGAGTGCTAAGAAGGAACTAGGGATGAGCATGGCTTTAGGGTAGAACCTAGAACCTAAAAACCGAACTAACGGGAACATGTCAATTCTAGGTTCCAAGATATGCATAATAGATTTCAGATTCTAAAAATTGGGGCACCTATTTCCACGGATAGGTTCCCGGTTCTAAGTAGTTGTTACTTGGAACTCGAAACAAGTTTTTGTGTTTTTATTTGTCCATGTCTTTGCACGATCATTTGGTATCCATGGTATTCAATTATGAGTGTAAAATTTGGAACTACTAGTCTAGGCTTTCATTTTACAACTAAGACTTTTATTTTGTTAATGTTTCATATTCCTCGTGTATCTAAATATAAATTATGGTCAGTGGATTGTAATAGCAAATAGTGATCAATAAAAGTGATGATTCACTAACTACTAGGGTTTGCACTAGTGGCCACCCTATCTACTTGGGATGAGAGAAGTGGGGAGTTTGATTCCCTACCTTCTCACCAAGGGAGGAGGGGCTAGGGATGAGGACGTTTAGGCATTTAGTTTCAGATGTGGGTTTCAACTTCCACACTCTGCAAAGAGGTAGGGTAAAAGTCTAAGAGTGAGTTAAGAGTTAGAGTAGGGCAAACCAAAATATTAAAAAAATGACAATTCACTGAAATTTTTCAATTAACAATACAAGTAAAACCTGAGTAGACTCTAGAACCGACCCTGGAATCTGTGATAAGGTAGGTACTAGATTCTAAGGTATGCAAGGTAGATTTCAGGTTCCAAAAAGTGAGGAACTTGTTCCCACGGGTAGGTTCCAAGTTTCAGGTGAACCTGTATGGAACTTGAAACTGCTCACCCCTAGAAGATATGAATGAATGCCCAATCTAGTGCCAACGAGTATCGTCCAATGGTGTCGACTGTTGCAGAGATCACTTGGATATTGTTCCTTTTGAGAGTTTTAGGCATTCATCTCTCAAGTCCACCAATAGCGTTTTGTGATAATATTAGTGCACTTTATATGTCGATTGATTCTGTGTTTCCTACAAAAACTAAACATATAGAATTAGGTTATCATTATATGCATGAAAAAATGGCTCTTTAAACACTTGTCACTAATTATGTTCCATATGTACATCAAATTGCCAATCTCTTCATGAAGTCATTATCTAGAAATGCATTTGGAAACTTATGTTGCAAATTGAGAATTTGGGATTTTCTCATTCCTAATTTGAAGGGGAGTAAAGGCACTTACTTATCAATCGAGGGAGAAATAATATGGAAATGTCAATCAAAATCACAAATAGGTTCTTGGAAATGCTAAAATTAAGAGATTGACATCTCTTGTAATATATCGTCATTTGTCATACATTGTCGTATTGTTTCCTTATGAAATAAAACACTACGTAATATCTATGCAATTTTATGTTGAGATCAAGAACCAAGCATATCAATTCTTTTAAATTTCTCTCTCTCTCTCTCTCTCTCTCTCTCTCTCTCTCTCTCTCTCTCTCTCTCTCTCTCTCTCTCTCTCTCTCTCTCTCTCTCTCTCTCTCTCTCTCTCTCTCTCTCTAAAGTCTCAACCTAGTTTCCTCCTTTCCCTTTTGTGCATACACTCTTGTTAGTGCCCTTCTATCTTTACTTGAATAATCTAATACTTCATATAAATAGAGGACTATTTTATTCGGTTCAAGAAAGAACTTAATTGACTTCTGATGGTTGTTCCCTCTTTACTCATATTAATATATTATAACACTTCTCTAAAGTATAAGATCCTCTTAATTAGTTCAAGAAAGAATTTAATTAACTTGTACAGTAAAAAATTCGTTCAATCAAATGAAAGTAACTCGTATATAAAAAAGTGGATAAGTGCACTACAAGTTCTAAAATTTGTCAAGGAATAAGACATATCAGATTGGTGGTAATCGAAAAAACAGGATGCACAAATGCAATCAAGTCCTAAAAATTATCACAAAAGTGCAATTGATACCTCTCTTTAATTCTTTTAATGACAACCGGACTTGTCATCTATATGCCGGCATAGGTTAAACTGGACTCGTTGCTACTTGCTAGTTCTCAGTCCCACATGTTGGGGCATTCAGTCTGTTTCGAGTTTGAAATAATGTGTGTTGCCTTTGAACATCGCATTAGACAAGTTGTGATGGAGATTGAAGCAAGCTCTGAGGCTATTGGTGAGTCAATCCTGAATGTGATGGACAACCTGTCCCTAGAATCGTTGCCGGTTACAGTTTATGGCGAGCAATCAGGATTCAGGTTTTAGGTGATCAGGTGTTCGCTATCGAAGCATTCATTGCACCATGACGGGCATTCGTAAACACTTGATGGTACTGATGTTGACGGTGGCAACTGAGTAGAATCACAATATGGAATAGGCGATCCAATTGGAAGAGATGAAAGCACACTGACAAAACTGAAACAAAAGTCACTTGCAAAACTACTCATCTCCTGTGCAAACTCTCTCCCAAAAGTTTGCGCAACTGTCATGCTATCCAATGCAATCATCTTTATTGCATATGGTATGTGGCTTCTCCGTTCCATGAAATATCCCGCTGAAGAATTTGCGGCGATTCAACAAACATCGCTCCTTTCTCTGAAGTAATGGGTGTGTAAACGATGGAGAATTTAAACACTCTGGATATGAGTATTCGCTGCAGAAATTTCAAATTTGTTTCTGTTGGTCAAGTGGACTCGTTCAGCAACGAGCATATCACGGCACGGGAATAGACATGCAGATGGAACTTAGCCCTAGTGAGACCTGCCCAGTAAGAGCATCCATACAAGTCAATTTGAGTCGATTAGTCTTGATTGACTCAGACTAGCGTGTAAATTTCTCGACAAACCCGTTCTTCTAACTAACAAAGAAGAACAATATTTGAATATTCTTTACCAAAAAAAAACAATATTTGAATATTGGTCTAGATAGTTTAAGGGACTAAAACTTATAATAAAAATGCAATGGAGTCTTAAAACTTTCAAAAAACGCAATCAAGTCCTAAAACTTATCACGAAAGTGCAATCGAGTCCTAAAACTGTCAAAAAGTGCAATCAGCGGAAGGCCAGCTGGCGTCCACGTCAGCAATTGTCAACCAAAATTAGCCAAATGAACTCAATTGGTAAGAAGTGAAAAAGTTTACGACTCAATTGGTAATAAGTAAAAAGGTTTAGGACTAAATTGGCAAAATTGAAAGTTTATGACTAAATTGGCAAAAATGCAATAGATTTTGGACTTTTTTTGGACAATTTTCCTGCTCAAGCAACTGTATTCTGAAATCTAGAGATATATATTGCGAAGACCGAAGAGAATTAAACGATAATTGGATGAAGCATGCACTTTAAGAGGATAACCCTTGTTCTCCACCGCTGTAGTCAGTTTCTTTCTGTCTATAAATCAGGCATGTGATGTCGATTCCCTGTTTGGTATGGCAAAGTGACCGATGTTCGTATATAGAGCAATGCTATGCACACAAATGAAATATCATCTGTACTTTATTTAATGAACAAAAATAATGTCTTCATGTCTTGGTCCAATCCCAGAAGCACTACTAGATAGGAATTCTCGATTCCCCAGCATTGTATACATCAATTTGTTAAGTATTCAAACATAGCCTTAGTCGGTACAAATGGAAGATGAAGTAATAGGAGGCATCGGGATTTGGGCACTTCCTTCCAACATCAATAGAACTCTCTTCATCGTAGGACTGAGCGTCGGGTCATCGGAGATGCACCAGAGCGTGACCTTGATAGCGGCCTTCAATTCATCCTCATCAACCTTCTCATCACCGGTCAATTTCCCGATCTCACCGTTCCAAAAGCATTCACGAACCCATTCTTCCAAGATGGCTTCGCTCTCCGGAAAGTTCAATTCCACGCTCCTCCGGCAACAGATGATCTCCAAATATATAATCCCGAAGCTGTAAACGTCTGCCTTCACCGTCACAGGCTGGTTCCGGTGCTACTCGGGCGCCACATAACCTCTCATCTCACAAATCACCGTAAAAGTTCAGGTTTGGTCTGCGTTTAGCAGCTTTGCAAGTCCAAAATCTGAAATCTTGGCATGGTTCTCGTCCGTGAGTATGTTCAGTGGCTTTATGTCACAGTGGACAATTTGTCTCGCACTCTTCATGCAGATATTACCCCCTCGGCCTATATCCCGTGCTATCTCCATTCTTTCATCCCAAAAGGGATGGATTTCGGGCCTATTGAAGAGTATGTTCGCAAGCGATCCGTTGCTTATGTACTCGTACACCAAAAGCCTATACGTTCCTTCCATACAATACCCAAGGAGGCGGACTAGGTTTCGATGGTGGGTTCGACCGATGACTTCAACCTCAGTCTGAAACTCTCTTTCCCCTTCAGCCAAGCACTTATGGAGTCTTTTGACGGCAACCATTTTCTCGCGAATCACCCTCTATAAACTGTTCCAAATACTCCCCTACCTATATGTTCCTTGAAACTGTCGGTGACTAACTCAAGTTCTGCATAAGTGAACTATCGAGGTGCCGGATCTTTGGCCAAACCGACCTCCATATTATTGCGGATCCTTCGGTATGTCCACGCCTTATTTTTGCACAATATAACTACAGAAATAGCCATCATGACGAATCCAAAAGCGAGGAGGGAAAGGCTAAGAAATAGTATATCCATTCGGGTTATTTCCTTCTTGTTTTGATTAGCATCAACAGGTTTCGCGATGCCTACCTAGATCAGCACGCTGGTCGGATCAGTTATCAATATTCTTCCATATCTCGATGGAAGCCTTTGTTTCCTGCAATTCCCACCATTGTAGAGTGCAGCCTCACAGTTGCAGTCCACCAAACATGCCTGTTTGCACCCATCTTCATCTGTCGACGAAATGACCAAGTACAAATCATCTTCCCAAACGGTATTATCAACAGCTTGAATGATGTAACTCGCACTCGCCTCTCTTGTCTTGCAAGTCTCGACGGTGAAATTCCTCTCGCAGCATGCTGCCCAATTTCCCTGCTCAACAAAATCAAATCCGGGAAGACATTGGCAATTAGCTTGTTGGTCGTTTTTTACACAAAAACCGTTTCAGCCGCATAATCCCTTCGGAGCACATTCATCTTTTGTAGACGACCACACGATGGCCCAATTTCCCTTTTGATTCAAATCATATGAATATAATCTCGTCAAGCCATCAGAGTCAATCCTAAAGAGGTGAATCATGCTCTTCGTCAGTAGCCCTCCAGACGTCATATTCCTTATGACATAGCCCGTGATGTTGAGCAAGAACAAATGCCCATCAACATCAGAGTTAAGCGAGACATTGTTTCCTGCGCCGTTCGTCCCAGATGCGTAATAAGCATTCGGAGCTGTATCCGAAGTGTTCACCGGATGCTGAGCCAGATTCCCATCGTTTTGCATCTTGAGACGGAAATTCCCAGTTGAGTGGTTCGTTGCAGAGATGCTAGAGATTATCTGTTGGTCTGCCAAGAGGTGCTGGGCCGGCAAAAGGGTATCTGTCGAGTAGTCAATGCTCCCCCATAATATGCTTCCTTTTTTATCGTAGAGCACGAAATTGCCCGAATCAAGCATAGAAGCGGTATAGGCCGACCTAGCGGCTGAAGTAATGGAAGTTTCTAGACCTTGCGAGGATCGCAGTATGAGGCATCCATCATTGGTGAAGAGCAAGGTGGCGCCAGTGGAAACGGGCGGATCGTCCCGGTTTGCAATCCAGACGACGGTTCTCAGCAGGATCCCGGCTAGGAAGATTCCAACCGCGTAGCCTTGGCCTTGAGGGTCGAAACCCAAGGCATAGAGTCCTGAAGGTGAGAGCCAAGAAGAGGAGTTAGGGGTTGGACCTATAGAAGAACCTAGCGTTATGTTTGATCTCGTTTCTTGAGCTTTTGCGAGAGAAGCAGAAGCTAAAGGAGAGACACACACGATAGATGCCATGTTGAAAAGGAGGAGGCTCGGAATTGCCTAATTATATCAGAGAACATATAATGTTAGATCTTCTTAAGATCATTCAAGGTTGGTTAGCAACAGTCCCTTTCTCAGAAATTAAGGTTGGACAGATAAATCGATATCACTTGATTTTGACTGGTTGAACTGATTGTGAAGATGATTTTTTAGGTTGTTTCAATGTATAAAAGTAACCCTTCGATCTAAGTAAGGTTTGATTAATTGTGTTCTTGATTGGTTGCTTAGGAAAAATTTTCTTTAAACTCCCCTTAATCAAAAGGTAAATTAAGTGAGACCATAGTCCTCCAAGCACCTTTTCTGGGCTTCATCGAAACCCCCATTCTCACATGAGATATCACCCCCACCAACTCCTTAATTCGCAATTCATGTCTTGTGTTATAGCGTAGGGGAATTCATGTTTTACTTATGTATGATCGCTGTGTACTACTAGATTTGTGTCCGTCAAAGTGCCAAGCTAAGATCGTCTTGGACCAATTCAAGCATTGGTTAGCAACCAGTCTCTTTCTCGGTAATTAAGATCGGGCCAACAAAAGTCAGTCAACACGACCGGATCGGTTTTGACATCATTAAATGCTTTTCCCACATAAAACGCATCATGGGTTCTCTAAGGTCTCTAGATATATATCGTTTGAATAGTAGAGCATCTTCGATCTACGACTTGACTATCATTTTCTCGAATATTCGGGGAAGTTTCCACTTTGCTTGATATTTCCTACTCTGCGGCGTGGCACTGTACCGACTTACGATTAATTTTTTAAGCACCTTTTAATTAGAAAATTAATCAGGGGAGAGCCCAGACCACCTGTCACCGTGCCGGCATTGACGATACCTCCGTTCTAGCATGAGATCTCATTCGTGCCGCCGCCGCCGCCAACTTAATATCCCTTATATATGTTGTTCTTGGATGAATGAAAACATCGGCATTTTATTTGCCAATAAACAATTTTGCAGTACAAGTCTTAGTCAAGACGTTCCCAAACTCACCCTCAAAACGCTCAGCTTAATGGCTATGGACTGGCATTACCTTTCCGCTACAAGTGCACAATACGCAATACACAAAAGTTGGGAAAATTATCAAAAAAAGTCCTAAAACTATTGCAATTGTACCAATTCAATTTTAAATCTTTTGCATTTGTGCTAATTCAGTTTATCCGGTCGACTTTGGCTAGCCGGTATTGACGTGGATGCCGGGCGGCACCGGCCACTGTGGCAACAAAAAAAAGAAAAGAAGGAAGAAAAGCAAAACGAAAAGGAAAAGGAAAATTAAAAATTAAAAATTTCGAAAAAAAAATATTATTAAAAATTATTCACATCAGTGTCAATCGGCCTATCAAAATTGACCGGATAGATTGATTTGATACAAATGTAAAAGGTTTAGAACTGAATTAGCTAAAAAAAGATTTAGAACTGAATAAGTTTTGGACTTTTTTGTTAATTCACCCACTCAAGTTTGGTTCCTCATTTTACCCATGTTTGAGCTGTTCATTAACTTCGTTTGGCGTATAATTAGTGGGGTACTTCAAGGTCTCAAGATTTAATCACATAAAACAGACATATTAATCATTAGAATAAAATATGTTGAGTCAAGCAAATAAACAGAAAGAATAAAGGTTAAATATAAAGATAAAATCGCATACAAGGTTTTACGTAACTCGGGCCATTGGGAAAATCCACGCAAAAAGATCATACATTTTGGTATCACCCACAATAAAAGTGCATTGGAATATAATCCGTCTTTTGACTAGTGAGTTATAAATATGGATATCACCACCACCGAATTGCGGTTAATTTTTTAAGCGCCTTTTCATTAGAAAACTAATCAGGGGAGAGCTTCGACCTCCTACCACCGCGCCGGCATCAACGATACCTCCGTTCTAGCATGAGATCTCACCACTATCGCCAACTTAATTTCCCTCATGTATGCTGCTCTTGCAAATGAATGAAACATCGGCATATTACTCGCCAATAAACAATTTTGCAGTACAAGTCTTGGTCAAGAGGTTCCCAAACTCACCCTCAAAATGGTTCGCTTGACAGTTAAGGACCGGCATTACCTTCCCGCTGCACTTGCATGATACTTGATACACAACTCAAGTTTGGTTCCTCATTTTACCATGTGCTCTCGTGTTTGAGCCGTTCATGTGAATTTCTTGAGTCCTTAAGGTTAGTGGGGTATTTCAAGATCTTGAGATTTGATTGCTTGAAATAGACTTATTTCTATTATTAGAATAAAAGGTGTTGATAAAAACTTACAGAAGGGATCCAATTCAACAAGCAAATAAACACAAAGAAGAAAGTTTTAATGTAAAGCATATTCGGGCCAATTTTAAGAATGGTGTGATACATAGAAAGGTTTTAAGTAGCTCTGGCCATTTTGAAAATTCATGCAAAAAGATTGATGCTTTGAGCTCAATGTCAAACTCAAATCCCTTGTATATCCGTTTTGAGAAACAAAAAATTTGAATCTAATCCGTCTTTCGATTGACGAGTTATAAATATGGATATCACATGTATTTATATTTGGTGAATGAGTTTGGATTTGATTAGGCTTAGATAGTTTGGGCCAAACTTAGCTATAACGAGAGATGGGCTTTGACATTCATGTGGATATATAGGCTTCAGTTGGGTAAGTTTCGAAATTGGGCTTTGAGAATATATAGTCAGGAAAGGCTGGAAGTAATAAAGCCTAAATTTGGGTCCAATTTGACCAAAACCCGTGGAACCATATTGGACCATATTCGGATTGGGCTTAACAGCCCAGTCTGAGTCCTCTCTTATTAGAACAACAATAAATAAATAAATAAAATAGAAAAAAAATAGAAAATGGTTAAAAAATAGTCCTTGATTAGGTTGTTAGATTTCGGCATTAGAATTAGTTTACTTTCATTTGGATAATACACATGGTTTAGGATAATTCATGATTTTTTATGGTTTATAAATAAGAAAATTAGTTTCTTTAGGAAATTGGATTTAGATTGAACTAAGCTCACGGAGTTTCTATCCCGGGGTTTAATAACAAGGTCATGTCAATTCTTTACCCAACTCATATTGGGTTACCTTACCGCACTTTACCTTTTTACTTGCTCATCATTACTTTCTTAGAGCAATTGAATGTGATTCTTTTCTATTGTTTTCCTATGTTGTGATTTGTTTGCTTTAGCTGAATGTTTATGTTACTTTTTTAGGATCATAATAAACACCAATAAAAACATTGCATGGACACCTAGCGGCACAAGAACCTTAGGATTCATTATTTTGTGAAAAGACTGCCTGGACACCTTAGTCGACAAATAATAAAGTTTAGATACTGAAAGGGCGCTAGTTAGAGTAATCAAATCACCAACCTTAAATCTCTAGTTGCGTAGGAAGTAGTTATACTCTCATACCTCACTTGGTTTCTAACCAATCCCAAAAGACTTGTGGCGGCTTTTCCTATAAAATGCTCACACAATTAATCGAATTTAAATGAAAATCCCTATCACTGTACAAGATAAGGGTTTGGGAAAACCCGACCCAATTGAGGACCGTTGGTCCTCATTTTCCATTACTTCTAAACTCGTCCTCTTCTCCCGACGTAAAAGAAGGTCATGACATGCCCTGAATTATTCAAAAAAAAAAAAAGATTCATACTCATCAACGAGTCACATCAAGAAACACGTGAAGTCCCAAAAACAGACTCGGGTCTTGGGGTAAAATCAACTAACACTAAACCCAAAAGGTCTTAAGGACAAAAGGCCCCACGGCCCAAAGCCAACAACTCTTCAGTTCGATTGGATTCCAATCAGTCAATCCGACGTCGTTTGTGACTAAAAAAATTACACGAATTGGAAATTAGGGATGAAAATTGGAAAAAAAAAAACCCTCCGAAATTCGATTATTGCCTGTCGCGACATTAACGTATGCTCCGATCCCTGATCTCATCAGCTGGTGCCATGCTGACATTTTCATTAATTTGTTTGTTTTTTAGTGTAGAGTTGCATGCTAGCAAGTCAGTAAAAATTGACCTTTGCTTTCCTCTCGTGTCATGATGTCAAATTACACGGACTTTTGCATAATTCTTGACCAATTTGACAGTGATTGATCGTCTCATCGATCTTTGCTTGTCGGCCAATTGAAACTTAAATCATTTTCTATTTTGTTTTCTAGCCATCATTCTTGCAGCTTTACATAGGACATCATTAATTGGAATTAATTTGCAAAACACCCCCCGCCCCAAATTCTTTGTGATGTAACTATTGCAATTAAACTTTTGATCCAAAAAAAAAACCATTGCAATTAAACTATTGCAATTTTATCGTTTAATGTAGAAAGTTAAAGAAAGCGAAATTTAATTAAAGCATGATGGTGGGACCCCCTATACTTTCTAGTGCTGGTAAGATTTCCCTTGATACATATGATCAGCAAGTAAAAGAGGGAGTATTATCATAATCATTATTTTTAATGGGCATTCTTAAATTGTTCATTGGACTTGATATTCTCAAGATTTTAAGCAAATTTACATGACATTGCATTTACTTTATATATCAAGCAAACAAATGCACAAAAAATAGACTCTTCTTATCATTTGGCCTAATCTATAATGACGACCGATCCGAGGAGGGTGAGAGTGATCACGGGGGCAAGAGGTTGAGATAAGGAGTAGCTCCTAGCAGACTTGTAGGATGGAGCATGCAGAATGAACTAAGTTGCATACCGAACATGGGGAAAACATTCTTAGATTATATACGAGAAATTGAAATTAACTTATAAGATATGTCTTTTGACATAACAACGTTTCATAGCAAGGCTCTGTTTGTTTCACGAAAAATATAATATTTCCAAAAAATGTTTTTCAAGAAGCCATTTTCCAGAAAAATGACAATATTTTCTTGTTTGTAGTTGAAACATGAAAATGAATTAGAAAATATTTTCTGCTGTTTGGTATTAAAAATCTACTTTGATTTTTTTGAGGAAAATAATCAAAACATTCGAATTACTTTTTTATTTTTTCCGTTCTTTTTTCTTTTCATTCTTTTTCTTTTTTCTTTTCTTTCATTTTTTTGTTTATTCTTCCTTGGCCAATTATCGGCCACAGGCGAGGAACAAGCTCGCCCAAGGTCGGCGAGGCGCAAGCTCGCTAGATTCCAGCGAGCCAAGCCTCTCCAGCCCTGGGCAAGGTTCCACCTCGCCAAGGTTAGGGAGCGCAAGGCCTTGCTAGATCGACTAGGTGAAGCCCGAGGCCTCGCCAGATCAGCAAGGCTTGACCTCTGGCAAGGCTCGAGTTCGCTAGATTTGGCAAGGTGGAGCCTTGCCTGATTCTAGGGAGGCTCAACTCACCGAAATCTAGTGAGCTTGAGCCTCGCTGGCCTTGGGCAAGCTCGTCGGCAATAGCCAGCAACTGTCTAGGGAAGAAGGAAATAGAAAAAGGAAAAAAAAACAAATAATTAAATTTTTGAATTTTCCAAAAATATTTATATAAGAATGAATGTTTCATTAACTAAAAAATCAAGCCCGAATGCAGAGGACTCACTCACAGCCTTTGCGGACCCAAGCCTGAGTGCGGGGGACTAGAGCACTGCCTTTATGGATCCAAGCTCATGTGTCGGGTGTTGGGCGTTAGGCACGAGCACTAGGGCTTCAGGCTTGGCCTCAATGGACTCAGGCGTGGGCATAGGAGGCCTAAGCCCAACCTCTAAAGACCCTGGGTCCTTAACGCTGCGATCTGGAAACCTGCGTTAGGGTTTCCATATTCAAGCGTAGAGTTTCGGGTTCAAGTGTCCATACTTAGTCATATTTTGAAAAATGTTTTCCGATTTTTCAAAGATGAAATATTTTACTGAATTTAAGCATAGATTTTCCGTTAACTAAGAAAGCAATTTTCATTGACTCATTTTCTTGAGCAAACCAAACGCCAAAAAATATTTTTTGCAAAACAAACGGAGCCTAAAACTCTAATGATAAGCATGCTCGGGTGAAAGCACTGCCAAGTTTGGTAATATCCTGAGAAATAATCTACCTATATGTTAAATGACAAAATCACGAGGCTCGATAGTCAAATCAGACAATATCTCGGTAAATTAATTCAAGAATAAAATTACCTCAAAAGAAAAAAATAAAAATAAATTGCCTCAAAAGAAAAAAACAAAAATATTCATCATACATTCACCACCTTTACGCAACAAACGTGCCAAAAGTAAAGCCCCATAGCTTCGAAACTAATGATTAATCAGATTCAGAGAATTATTTCCATCGCCTCTCCTAATTATTTTTTCTTGCAGAAAATGCTGCTCCACCAGTGCCAAAAAAGTCATCATTGCTTTTCTAACTCTTAACCAATCGGGCAAACTTTTTTTCTTTAATTTAATTATCTTATACAAGACTTTTCGCCATGAAACAAGGAAGGAAGTAGAGTCACACTATTATTGTCTTACTGGTCAATGAGGCACTAAATTAAAAAATAATAATGTTGAGAATTTTCCCCAGAAGGTGTCCTCTTTGAATACATAAAATACAAAAATTTGAGAGACCTCACATGGTATACAGAAAGAAGATATTGTATTGACTTTTGGGTTATATTATATTGACTTTCATCCCCGTTTTTCTTCTAAATTAAATCTTTAATTATTTAAGAGAATGAAAATAAAATGTCTCCACAATGACCCACAATCTAACAGTCCCTTTGACTCTAAAACGAAATTAGCAAATTATTTTTTTTGTTTAAAATTGACATGAATTTCAACTCCCCAATACTGTCAAATGTTCCTTCTTGACTAGGGTGCCATACCTATGTCCTTAGCCACCTAACCAATTGAATGTAAGATCTCTATTGTTAGGTTGCAACCGTATTTAATTTAGTACAAATGTTAGATCACTAGGCTAAGCTTGAACATGTAATTTTACCAAGAAGGTTGCACTTAAATTACCGAACAACCATTTAATGAAATTAATTTCGGCGGCACGAGCATTTAATCCTACCTAAAGATTTTGGTACCCCTATGAATTGAAATTAGTTTGGTGCCACTATAAGTGCTAGAAAATCATGGAAGCTTCATGATTTTCCAATCATAGAATAATATTCAAATACCCATATAGTATATACTCCTCCAATAATGAATCTCTTATTTTATTTTCTTCTTTTTTTTTTATAAATTTCAGTTGATTATGGCCACTAAGCACCATGAAGTGGTGATCTCATCAATTACTTTGCTATAATAGCAGGACATTATATTTGTACACATGGACATCTTTGAAGTAATAATTGGACTGTCTTTTCTCATGAAAAACAGGCGCAAGTTAAGGACTGCGCATCAAGGACGAGCCTTTTTCTTCTTCTTCTTCTTTTATGTTTTTTCCTTTTTGCGAGTAATAAAAACCTTCTTATTTTCTCTTAATCAACATTAGCTTAGATAGCGAATTACTCAGCTAAGTTGGAAAGCAATTATACTTAACGTCTCGCATTAGGCACGAGATTCGATTCTTAATCACTCGAAGTTAGCTCGCAAACCTTTTTCCTTGCAACGACCAAGGACGGTTAACCACGTTTAGCACGTAACTGAGAAATCAATATTGCTCGAGTAACAAATTAAGAAAATTACTTAATAATAATGCCTGCGTATTAGAAATGACTGGTCGTGATTTAAGAATTTTACAAACGACGGCGTCTGAGGTTTTCACCAACATTCTGCGGCGCGTAACTCTAGCAAATATCTCTAGAGGCTGCTATATTGAAATTCATAATTCATCTCGTTGGCTGTCTTTTTTTTTTTTTAACAGTAATCTCGTTTTTCATTAAATGCTTATTGGTCCAAAAAACGTTAGTAAATGCTCCACCAAATTCAACTTCAACTTGCCAGCCCAAAAAACCTTGTAAGAGCCTATCGATGATTTAGGACCTCTGATCGGGCGCATAAACACACAAACAACTTATCGAAAAGATATCGGCAAGAGATAATTCATTTTCTTCCTATTTTATTGAAAAAAATTAAGAAAAAAAAATTACAGCCCGTCCGGATCGAAACCGAAATTACTCCATTTTTTTCTGAACTTATCGTTTTGATAAAGCAAATGACAAAAATGAAAATGGTAATGCTAATTATGTACGTTCTGGCTTCCATGACAAAGGCTGCTGGAAAAACAAAGGAAATACAGAATTGAAAAAAGAAAGAAAGAAAAAGAAGATGAAGAGTAGAAGTTGTGGTACAAACTAAAGAACTTTTGCATGTATTAGGGGTTTGGCTTTACCCACACGAGTAGTAGTCCCACGAACAGATGTGTACAGCATGAACAAAAGTTTCAATCATCAGATATCTCTGACAACCTCACCTGAATGCTCCAAATCTCTGCGTTTGAAGCGCACTCGAAAACCCAAAGCACGCAACAACAGTATGTATACGCAAGTAGTAATTGGTTAACCAGTATTTTTTTGCTTCCTCCTTCAGTACAAAGGGAGGGATCAACAGCATACCTAATACAACCCCATCATCACCATGGAAACCTTCCAAAAGGAAAACACTGAGTTTACCCAACCACCCCCCATGTACATTACCCACCAGCAACTCTGCAATTTTTTTCTTTTTCTCGTCTTGAACAAAAGCAAGAAAAGGAAGAACAAAAAAAGGTCACCTGCTGTTACAAAAAAAAAGAATTGATCTCGCTCTCTCTGTCAAGGTGATGATCTTGAGCTTTCTAAGCCGATGTCGTTGTGCTTCCTTGAAGGGCCGGAGGCTGGGATTGGGAGGCCTCTTGGCAAGTACCCGGAGAAGTGGCCGATGCTCTGGGACTTGGGGTGGTCGCCCTTCACCTTGAACACGTTGGTGTTTCCTGATGATCCATGGCAATGCCAGAGGAAAAGGAGGGACATCAACAGGAACAACCAGAGGCGCGGAGTCGTCGGAGGCCTTCTGTGGAAGAAGATCATTGCTTGTTGTGGGAATTGCTGTCACTCGGATCTGTGGGTTCTTGGGGCTGTTGGTGAGCGGTGAAGAGAAGGAAACATGGACAGTTTCAGATGCACAAGTATGCGTGAGAGTGTGTGGGGCTGTGCGTGGGACTTGGATTGAGGTTTTGTGTGTCTGGGTGTGCGTGAAGGTGGGTGAGAGAGAGAAGAGAGGAGAAGAGAAGAGAAGAGAGGAAATCAGAAGCTTCTTCAACTGAAAATGGTGGAAGCAGAAAGTTAGGAAGGCATGGAAAAAAGGCTGTTTTGAATGGGTCTACTAAGTTAAGAGTGACATGAGAGTGTTTTCAATTTTGTTACTATTGTTTTCCTCTCTCTCACTTTGTCAAACGTCATGAAAAGAAGGCATGGAATGGGCGAAACGGCAAAAGGATAAAAGGGTAGAGAGGAGGGAGCTTTCACAAATCCTCTCCAATTTTTAAAAATTGATCATTAGAGCAGGATTAACTCAAGCAAGAACAAGATCTACACAAGATTAGGAATGTTCTCTAAAATCTCAAACATCTCCCTCTCCCTCCCTCCCTCCCTCCCTCCCTCCCTCCCTCTCTCTCTCTCTCTCTCTCTCTCAAGTCTAATCAAAAGAAAGCCATCTACCCTAGAATTAGGTAATTCATGAGGAATAATGTCATATAGCCTAACCACAAGAAATTGCACCTAATCAAAGTTTGAACCTCATATTTAACACTTTTTGAGGGGGAAGGGGGGTATGATTTCAATGTCAGACAGATTCACTATTTGGTCATCATGGGGTTAAAAGAACTAAAGATAAATTATTATGCTTTAATCTCTCGGAAAACGGGTTATAGTCATGGCTTTCTCCTACGGGATAAGTGCAAAAACTAATTTACAATGATCGGTTCTAAGCATCGTTCCTCCTACTATTCTACAGCTAGATGTGTTTTTAATTATGTATTAAAGAGAAATTAAGTACAAAAACTGTAATATTCGATCGATGTAATCTACGCCAAATGGTAGAGATAGCTCATAGTTCCCCATACCAAACATATGAAATTTTAGGGAAAATTTTCGACTAACACCCTATTTTTGTCTTAGATTTTCAAAATACCCGAACTACCATAATTTCTTTTTAAAGCACCCCATCTACTGGCCAAAAGTATGTCAATACACCCCCAAAAGTAGTATGAAGTTTGAGAATCTGAATGGCCATAAGTCACATTCATCTCACGTGCCTTTTCTATGCCAAGAAAAAGGCATGCGAAAGTATATTTCTAAAAAAGAACACAAGCAATTCTGCTATAATAAATAAGAAAATAAAAGGGGTATAGAAATTTTCCCTACGTTTTGCTGCGCCAATTGAGCAAGTAATATCTTAAATTTGGTGCATAGATCCGGGCATTACATTTCGTGCAAATAAAAATTTGTAAATCACTCGCTCAAGTTAATCTCATTGCACAAAGCCATCCTGATGGCAAAGGCAATTTCCTCTTATCGATTGCATTTTTGCTCAAAAAATCGATTTCGATCTATTAATTTCGCGCTAAATAAGGAAAACGGGTTGGGATTTTAAAGTAAGGGCATGACATGCACAAGACAATCATGGCAGGTTGATCCTTTTTTTTTTTAATGTCGAAATTGGCATGTGAGATATAGATGTGATTCAAGACTGTCCAATTTTTCGAACATCATCTTGCTGTGCATTTTTTCGTCAAGTATACATCACATACTTGTTAAATTTTTTAGTTTTCCCATACTATATACTACTTACACTTTTTTTTTCATTTTTGCCAAAGTTCATTTTTTTGGAAAGTTTTTTTTTTGCCAAAGTTAACTCACACATCTTTACACTCACAATTGGTCGAGTATGTACATTCTTTTCGTTTTCTTATTATTTTCCTCTTTCTTGATTCTTCTTTTTTTTTTTCATTTCCATTCACCGTTTGCATTATTTCGTTTTTACGACTCAAGATCACAACGGTAGAAATCTGACTATCTGAAAGCCCACGAATTATTCTCGAAAGGCCCATGAACCGAATTTTTTGCATTATTGGTGAAAGAGAATTATCTTTTCATTTCCTCACTCATCTCGACATGAAATGGGATAGCACGAGAACATGAATATACGATCCAGTCAGTAACCATTCTTAGAAAAAAGTTACCAAACGATGCATTTAAAATAAACTTTTGCAAAGGAATGTATGAGAACTCCTAACCCTCTACATACCATAAAACAAGACCTTAGTCAATCCCAACAAAAATTAGAAACTTTAGATTAAATCATTGATTCCCTTTACATAAAAAGGATATGAACAAAGTGCATCAAAAGTCCTAAATTTTATTTACGAAATGCAATTGAAATCCACCCCTTTTAATTAGAATAATCATGTCCTAAAATCTTTTTGAGATAGTGCATTTGGGCCTTGTCAATGAACAGTACTCGCCTATTACGTAGCATCAGAAGATTGTTTAAATGGCAACATTTAAGTTGTACTTTCATTTTAATTTTGTGAATTGATTGCATTTTTTAGTAAATATTTAGGAGTTAAAATACATTAATGGAGTGATCAGGACTAGGTCGCCCTTGGTTCAGAACTTGATCGTCAATTCAAAGTTTTAAATATCGATTGTATTTTATATGTAAGTTTTCAACCTTCTAGAGTATTTCCTCGTAAAAGATTAGCTTTTGTAAAGGTATATTAGAGAGGCAATATTCGAGATGAAGTGCCACAACAAAACACAACATGACACAAAAATCTAATTTCACCCCAATACGAGGTTTTGAGCTATTGCAATTATGTTAATCATATATCTCTCGATTGTTTAAAAAATCTATTCCAGTAATGCTAATAATTTTATTTTCAATAAGTATATCTTAAAAGACACGTTACTTATGCAATCACATTGCATTCTCATTTAAACTTCTATTTAGGCTCCATTTATTTTGCAATAATTTATGAAATATTTTTCTAAAAATATTAAAATAATTAGTTATGTCACTTATAAAAATGAATAAACAAAATCGAAATAAATCTCACCATTTCGACATTAAAATCGAAATAAATCTCTCTTCTCATTATTCGAATCCAGGAAGATATGGAAAGCTGCTGTGTGAGAGACAGACAAGCCCAATTATTAAATTTAATAAATAACGCAATAATTTAAACAATAATTTAATTTATCTTGACACCTTTTTCTTTATAACCAAAGCCCTCCTTTCTTTCGTAGGGTTTGTCTGGGTGCAGACCTTTACTCTCTATATTTATTTATTTATTTTCATTTTTTTAATGTGTATATCCAATTTATTTTCTTAATTAATTGAAGGCAATGCACTGTCAATTCAGGTGAATAGTACAGTGAAGTGAGCACATCTCGTCCTTTTCACCCCTCTGTCATTCATTCATTCAGACACTCTGACACGCTACCGACCTCAAATCCATTCCTCCATTCCTCTCCAGTTTTTCTGACATTAGCTTTTTCAGTTATTAATTTTTTTATGCTATTCTTTAATTGCTCACACATGCCCTTTTTTGGCAATATATAAGAGGAAAATCATCATTTTTCACTTATATTCTCTTCATTACTAGTTGACTGTGTAAGACAATGAGCTTTTTCCACTTGATCCACGAGACCCAACGTTCAAATTCTTTGCCTCTCGATTTATCAAAGTGCCATTCAAAAATTGACATGTCAAGATTAAATGGATTAATTACAAGAGACATAATAAAAAATACATATAGATTAAAGGATTAATACCACGAAAAGCTCAAAACTGAAACACTTGTGATAAATTTATTATGTTAAATTTTACCGTCAAATTATTGAGTTGGATAATACATAGTAGTTGACGAGTATTCTAGTTTAGGATTTTACCCATTTGTTTGTCATAGATTTACCAATTTATGATTTTCATAGTATTAATTCAATTTAATGGAGAGTATATATATCATAGATATACCAAGTTGGGATTTTTTATGGTCAAAAAATTAATTTGAGATAAATTTATCACTGATGTATCAGTTTGGGATTTTTTTATGTTCAAAAATTAGTTTTTTGTAAAATTGTTACAGATGTAACAGTTTGGGTTTTTTTGCGATATTAACCTTTTTTAAATGGGTGAATTCCATTCATAAATGACCTGAAATATTAGGGAGCCAAATCATAATTTTCCCTTTATTTTGACCTCTAATCAATCTGGACTCAATCCTTCTGGAAAGAGAGTTGGATCAAAATCGAGACTTACTTAATTTCACCGGTGAACTTCATATGTCAATTCTTAGTTGAATTCAGAGGGTGAAATTGACATAACATGGATAATATGGAGCATCTTTATGTATCACAAATATTTTCCCTAGATCTAGTGACATAGATCAATGCGCGGTGCAAGGCGCAAAGATGTGAAAATTCAAGTTGGGCGATAAATTTGACCCAAAAAAAAAGTCGGGTGATCAAGTTTCCAATTTTTTCACCATTTAACAAACTCGGCACATGCATAAGGAAGGTGTAAAGTGTAGTTAAAAGGGAATCATAATGACTATTCATGCAATCTATTAGCTAATTCATGTTGCTCGATCTCAATAATGTTCATTGTCGATATAAACTCCATTGGATCTCACAATTTTTTCTAAACTAATTAATTTTAGCGTATGGAGACATGCACAAAATTTGTATATAATGAGTGTGTGTCTCTTCAACTCTCATGTTCTTGTTGACTATGCTTGTATGTTTCTTCCCCTTAATGTAAGAAAAAATGAAAATAAGTTGTGGTTGATATCTTCCTATAGTTTCCCCAAGGAAGAGTAATAAATGTCTGTCGCCAAAAATATGTTATTCTGGCTCTGGTTTTTGAGCAAATTCTGGCACGAAATGACGTTGGTTTCAGCTGAAGGGCAAACGTTAAAAAGTGTAGGGAGCATTAACTGGGGTCGGAACTTTTGGTATGGAGAATTCAATGCAATTCCCTGTTCGGGTTGAACCTGATCTTCCGATGCTTCCAACCTCAGATGTCCATTAAATGACTTCACGAAAAGCCTCTGCATACCTTTCACAGATGGAGCTTGCAATCAATAGTCGTGACTGAGATTCCGAAAAATAAATGAACTGTTAAATATTTTTCAAAAATTAATTGGCTGTATCGCTTAAAGTCAATTAAAAATATTATCATAAGTTATAACATTTTTGTAGATGGTGAATATATTTTTCGTTTGTATATTCTTATAAGCGAGATGAACGACCAATTTTAGAAAAATATTTTCAAAATCATTCGTTTTCTACAAAACAAACGCACTCTAAAGCCATAAGAGTTCTCCATTGTTTATTTGCAAAAGCATTTCTTTACTAGTTAATTATATTTCTGAAGCACATTTCTAGATTGATTGATTGAGAGATTATGTGATCTAAGATTTAATTAGCAAGTACATCACGAGCACTTGCGAACAAACCAATTAAGAATTTTGTGTGTTTTCTTAGGCAATGGCTATCATGATATGCACAATCAATGTTTTGAAAATTTCACCGTTTTAATTAAATATTCTTAACAAGCGCATTTGGGGCGCTCTTTAACACGACCTTTTTTGATATATCATTTTTCTTGTGATCATAAAAATAGTTCCTTACTGAGCTTGCTTAAAAAGTATGCTAGTGGTATTTGTCAAAACTAGCCAAGCTTTTGAATCCTTGATTTTCTTCTTTTTAATCCAAAGTTCAAATTCCATCAAGTTTTGGACTCCACCAAATTTGCATGGAGATAGAGTCCAAGTTAGACGTCATCTAGTATACATGCCGGACTTTCATTGGGTCAATTTTACAATCAACGGGCTCAAACTTGATACAAAATTAAAAGTGATTACATAATAAACTTCAATATGATAACAAAGCTAGAATTCTTGACTTCTATTCCGTATACCCTCTCTTTTCATCTATTCAGTGAAATGCCCTATCGATACTTCTTGGGTCTCAACAACTCTAATCGAAATGAATGCCCGGTGCCTCTTTCTCTTTTAATTTGTTTTCTCTTCGTTGCTTTGCAAGAGACAATCTCATGTGTTTTTCTCCATTACATAGAAGTAACTTTGTCCGACGTTATCTGGCCAACCTCGAATACATTTCACGTGTTGCTTTGCTTATCGCCGTGTCCCACCGAACATCGGACTAGGATATGTTGGCCAAGATTATGTTCCCCTGTCCGACCCTGCCGATAGCCACCCATTGGAACATTCCGGAATAGCCCCCCGGAAAAAAACTCACAATTCAAGAATCAAATGCGTTACGTGACATTGGACTCTCATGTTGAAAAGTACATCTAACCTGTGATTGGTGATTTCCTAGGTGTTATGTACCAACATGAAGGAAACAAACATGGTGCTGTCAATTTGAGATATGGTCAAGCTTGTTTTGCAACTCTTGGCGATGCTCGGAATACACACCCTGAGAAATCGAAGTAGCGACAGGCACGAGCTGAGTTGAATCGCGCTTTTCCACGGGGTCTCCACAGTCGTCACTGAAGCTAACATGAAAGAAGCAACTGCGACGACAGTGCTCGCCATCAATGGGGAACTCACACAAAGTTTTTTTGTTTGTGTGCTGAAAAGTTGGTGGAAATCATGAACGCACTTTGCCTGTTCTGTCACATGTTTCTCTATTCATTTTTCTCTATAGCTTTTTCCGGATAGGGAAGTCTAGCATACAATGCATGGAAATGTTATCTAGGTAAAAGGCTGAATTCTCATTCAGCACCACTGAAATTACAACTCTATTTTTTTTTTTTTTGGTAATAGGAAGTACTCGTGTTCAATTTGAAGGTCCATTTTATAAGAAAAAAAATCGATAATGGGTCATGCGGCTCCACCTAAGGAAAAACTTTGGGAAAACACAAACAAATTATCGGTTGCACCAGGGGAGGGGGAAATTGTCCGATTGATCCCAAACTTATTATACAGATGCTAAATCGATCATAAACTTTTCAATTTTCCCAAGTTAGTATTAAACCTTTGAGCAAAATGCCTATATAGTCCTTCTGTCCATTTTCACCTGGAATTGCTAATGTGGTGGTGTGCCACGCAGAATGGGCAGCGATGACTAGACTATCATGTTAGTGATTTCCGGCGAAAATTAATCGGAGGCAATACATTGAAATTTCACGCAAAGATTTAGGACTACATTGATGAAATTGAAAATTTATTACCGAATTGATATTCGTATAATAGGTCTAAGATCAATTAGGTAATTTTCCCTTAGCACCAGTGTCATACCCCCGATTCACATGATCTGTAGTATCTTATGAGTCCATGTGGGTCTAGAAGATTCAACGGATCATATGTACTAGACTTATATGTTTTGGTGTGGCTTTTTAAAAGACAAAGGCGGGAAAAACTAATTGAATCCCTAATAATCTTACTTTTTTACTAATTTGCCAATAATTTTGTGTTACTGTCACTCCATATATCGAAGTTGTAAAATTGAAAATATAATCAATGAGAAATAAAAGATGGATTCGACACAAATTTAAAATGGTACTAAATTCATATACATGAGTAGACTCCTGGAATGTGCAAATTCGGACGGTAAGGTACCACATTAATAAAGAAATAAGAAATGGGCAAAAAGTACACAACCAAGTCGGTCCAAATATGGAAAAGCGGAATGGGACACATGGAAATGATCGAGTTTTCGAGGTCAATAAGACGGCAGCAAGTTGGTGGATATTACAACTCCCTGTCCCTTAACTCTTGCAAGATAGAAAAAATTAGGAAAATATTTAAAGAATGGCACATTTCTCAAAAAAAAAAAACTCACAATGAATTGATCCAGGGCATAAAGTGATCAATTCAGTATCAAAAAAGCACCTTTGGCCGGCCAAATCTTCGATGGCCGGCCAACAACAACATGAGGAGCAATTTTGTCTAAAATTTTATGCTTTGACTCAATTTGAAGGAGTCCCAAATTAAAGTTAGGAATAAGATGCCGAGGGAAAATTTGACCGGTTGGTGAGCTTGGGCTTTTATTTGAAACTAAATTGGTCACTTTAGACTTTTATTTGAGACAAAGTCCACTCTAAATTATCTCTTGAGAAAACAACCCAACTTCGAGACCTTATTTGAAATTTTCTCAAATTATAGCCTATTTATAGCATGATGTTAGAAATCTATTCTAAGCCCGCCTTTTGGATTCTGTTCATATGAAGGCTTTAGTAACTCTTTAGCAACTACATCGACGTCACTTTCAAATATTCAGACTCATGAGACTTTAAAAGTTCATTTCAAGAAATTTATATTTTAGGCAAAGAATTGACAACTAGCTCCAACAACTTGGTCATGTGTTTGTTTGGTACACTTCTCGCAACAATTACATCTGTGAAAAGGATTGCTGCAGCTTTATGAGATGTTGAATGTGTTTTTTTAAATCATGTATCGACAATATGTTTTTTCATCTTCGATTGGATGAAACTTCCTCTAACCACTCTTTTGATGGGTGGGTTAAAAAAATGAGCACCATCCACACTTATTTTTAGTTAATCTTGTCTGTCGATAATATTATTTCTAAGAGACAATTTCCTCCAACCACAAAGGTGAAGGAAAATATATCCCAATATATGGTATTCAACGCGTAACTAAAACTAACTCATAACATAACAATGGCACGACACATCTACAGCCATCCCAAACGGTTAGTATTCTTTCTTTCGCAGGATACATCTTGGCAATCGGTCAAGTAGGATCCATCTTGACAAAATAGTAATAGCACAACATATCTCTTGCCATCTCAACCTCTATGGCCAATGTTATTAGCTCTTATACCAAGTTAGACAAACAATGAAAAAGAATACCATATTGCCTAGATGAATAATGCATTGCACTCTAATAATATCTACACCTTAATAATCTGTATAAGAAATAAAATAATCTAAACTAGCTTACCCAGGAAATAATCGAAATTACTGGATCAATTACATTTTCATACAAATCGACGAAATCTCTTACAATATTTTAATTTATGAGATCAGAAAGCAAGGGCCTACAAACAAGGAGAAACATGGTAGGGACCCATTTTCCTCTACGCAGTTATGATTGCCCTTCCTCCTGCTACATATACAATATTCTAAGAAACTGAGAAGCAAGACAGACTCAAAACGGTGATTGGATCAGTCTTTGACTGGCCATTTCGTAAAAGGAACATCGTATGTCAAGAAACGTTGATTTCCAGGACAGATGAAACGGATGACCTGCTCTGGTTCCTGTCCTGAAATGGCCCGGCCTGTCCTCGGCTTTGATTGCAGGAACATTACTTCATATGTCCCCCCATTTTAATGGGAAGGAGGAGACGAAAGTTATATCAGAAATATGTTCAGAGAACTTATACAGAATATAATGTGCATTACTCGTGGCTAAGTTAAAAAAAAAATTGCAGAGTTTGATATGACTTACCTATCCCGTAACTCGGTGGTCTCCACTCGCGCGTTCTTTATTTTGACGTGTCGGTGCCAGCACGTCCCAGTTTTTCGTATTGAGTCAAAATCTTTTTCTTGTCCCGATCCCAGCAATACCCAATTTTTTTTTTACATCTCATAGTCCAAATGTGGCCATTTAAGGATGTACCAAGGTCCATCCTCGGCTCTGATTGCAGGAACATTATTTCATGTGTCGAGGTACGAAGCCCCCCGTTTTAATGGGAAGGAGACGAAAGTTATATCAGAAATATGTTCAAAGAAGTTATACAGAATAAAATGTACATTAATAGCGGCTAAGTTAAAAAAATTGCAGACTTTTTCGACCAAAAAAATGCAGAGTTTGATATAAAATATGGTAAGTTTTATGCTTTTACTTTTCTATATCAAGCTGAATGAATATTTGGTTAAGAGAAAAAAGATTCTTCATGACCATACCATTTACCAAATAATTGTTTATCGTGCACATTTCAGTTAAATATTGAAATTATGTACGCCTCATCGATATTCAAGTGTCATATTCCTACGCTAATTGGAAATATTAAACAAACAGCATTGATTATCGTTAGTATGAAGCATATCATTAATTGTAATATCACACTTAAATATGTGATTATAATATGCGTTATATGCATTTAGCCTCTCTCTACCTAATGGTTTAAACTGTTAGATAGGACACTCTATCATGGTATAGAGCCCAACTCAAAGTTAATATTATGTGTTTTTGGTGAATTCACAGCAATTGGCTCACACAAATTAGAAGCAAATCCACACCTACACCACACGTGATTATTTAATATTTTTTTAAAATCTCTCTCTCTCTCTCTCTCTCTCTCTCTCTCTCTCTCTCTCTCTCTCTCTCTCACACACACACACACACACACACACTCAACTCAACGTAATACATTGGGTTGCCAATATACAAGTGACACCTAACGAGTTCGTCCTTTCACAAGTAACTGAGCCAAACTGTATATGTGTAAGAGTCGGCTTACACGATAGGGGGAGTGTTGACTGTAACACCACATTTCTTAAATATATGGTTATAATACATTCTAAAACACTTCATAATTTGAGCTCACTATTTAGGTTTTTCTTTTCTTGGGTAACATAAAGATATTTTTTTATAAGTTAAAAGTTTAATTTGTATATATACGTGATTTTTATTTATTACAATTATTTTGCCTAATGCTATGTGATAGTTAATCCTTACTAAACTTTTATCCAAAAGTATTATTTTGGAAATAATTATCATATATTGTACAAGTAATGTGTCGAATAAAACATGGAGAGTGGGGTCGAGGCCATACTACCCACCCCTCTCCCTTCGTTTTTGCTTGAATTCAATGCATATTCACGGAAATAAATTTTTCTCCATTTAAAACTGATTTACTAACAAATAGGAAGAGGGTGACCTATCGAGAGGTTGTTTTGGGTGACAAATACTTATCTAGACACGGATTTAGCGAACTTAGTGCATGACAACCTTGATATTGTTACCTTCACATGAAACCCACAAAGTCAATTGTTGTGATCCATCTGGTACACTGGATCCAGGTCCAAGTAAGAAATTTCCATTGCGGGTGGTATGAGAGAGAGAGAGAGAAGTAAGGGTGTGTTTAATAATCATTCTATTCCCGGAAATAATTTCTGAACATTTAAAGACATTTGGTAACTACCCAAAATTTTTAATAATATTTTGCATTTTCTAATATTTCTTTTTCTTTTTTTTCTTTTCTTTTTTTCTTCTTCTCCTACCATGGCCTGTGGCCAGCGATTGGCCACAGTCCAGGGTTAGCAAGGGCCACAAGCGAGGGCCCCCTCCCTAGCCGGTGAGGGCTAGACTCTTGTGGAAATAAGAAGCAATTTTTTTTTATTCTTAATTCTGATCCAAAACTTTATTCCCGAGAACAAAAAATTTATTAAACGGATTTCTGTTCTTTTTTTGTTTCTGGGAACAAAAGAATATAATCAAATGATGTTTGATCGGTTACTAAACAGCTCCTAAGTGTGTGTTTATGTGAGAGCCCAAATCGATCCACGTAGGTCAAAACCCCAATAGGAGCATTATAACAGTGATGGTAATGTGAGGAGTGCTACATATGAATTAAGCTTCATCTATAGCATCGACATTCTCGCCAGTATCGACTCCTTAGCTTAAAACCACATTGGGGCACGGTGACACTTTATTCTTCATGGCACATAGTTCTCATAATTTCCAATGTGTGTTGATTTGATACCACTTATTTGTAACACGGACGTTCTCATCGGTATTGACTCCTCACCTTGGGAATTCTCCGGGCACGATATGGTGCATTGTCTCTCACTACACTAAATCCTCGGACTTTCTGTCAATGCATTACTTTGATACCATTTGTAATGATATTATATGATTTACGTGGGCCAATCCTTTAAAAGGAGTACTCCATATGGTAATTATATGGAGATATCTCTTTAGTTTTCGTGAATGACATCACAAATTCTTAATTAAGCTCATTGTGAGAGACCAGTTCAATCGGAGGGATTTTTGTCCCATTTGACCTTTGTTAGCCACTTCTTTTAAGCCGATAGTTGGGCCTACATGAGGCCCATTAAAACGATTTCTCTCTTTTCCCCTCTTTCTTCTCCAACACTAAGGCTGCGTTTGGTTGTCCGGATTTCTAAACAGGATAGGACTGGATAGGATAGGATAAGAAATCCTGGGATTTCTTCATATCATGTCTATTGTTTTGTGGACTATGGATTTAAAGTCGAATAGGATAATTTTTATTTTATTTTTTTCTATTCACGGGTCTGGAAGAGTCGGTGAAGGAAAAAAAGCCAAGATAATTTTTTAGTGAAAACGCACAAGGTGTGGGGATGAAGATGACGGCGAGTGGAGCGTAGGATTTCTGGAAAAATAGGCATTAGAAATCCTATCCGGGTCTATCCTACCCCTCCCCCTGGATTTTTTTATCCGGGCTATATCCGGTCTATATCCGACTTTATCCTATCCTGAACCACCACCAAACACAGGATAGGATAAAGCATATCCTATCCTGATTTTTATACGGTCGACCAAACGCAGCCTAAGTAGGATTTAATGCCTTCAAAATTAGAAAAAAAAATCATAGAAAAGAGTTAGAACAAGAAATTTATTGAAAAAAAGAAGTGCCAAATTACCTTGTAATCAATTTAATAGCAAATTGGTCCCGTGATAAACCGACGTATATTTTACTAGTAAATGCATAATTAATTAATTTTATCACTAGGGAAGATATAAAGAGTATTAGGGACCAGTGGAGAGAACAAATGCAAATATCAAAATTTGTAATCACAAAAAGAATGAATTTAATTAAGACGAAACTCTCATCAACTCAATTTCTTAATAAATGTCAAATTATTGTATGCCCTCCACATTGCAAAGAAGTATCTCTAAGGCTCCGTTTCTTTCACGGAAAAATAAATTATCTGAAAAATATTTTCCTAAAAATAACCGTTTGTATCGATTGAAGTAATTAGTTAATGAAAAATGTTTACATTATTAACAATAATTTATGACTAAATATTTTCGTTGACGATGAAAAAATTTTGCGTTTATTCATTTTTGTAATCGATACAAGCGGCCATTTTTAGGAAAATATTGTCCAAATCATTTTTTTTTCCGCGAAACAAACGGAACCTAAATTCCTATGAATTTTCTGGTCTTTTAAAGTCGAATCTTTCCCTCGGTGCCTAAAAATAGAAAACCGGTCCGAAACCTACGAAACTGATGGATTTTGAAGTATAAACGACCTCAAACAAACTCCACAATTATAAAAAAAAATATATGACAAATCTAAGCTAACTTTCCTGGTTGATATTGATTATTAAGGGCTCTCTAACACCTTCTATACTGCCCATGAACGACATAGTACCGAGCTCGAAGCCCCCCTTTCGGGTTTTCCGCTTGTCTGAATGCTTCAAAAAGTTCTTGACGGCCACGTATGCATTTCCAGCGCAATACGACGTTGCTACTCCGGCGAAACAACACCATTCGTTCCCCGCAGGACCCATACATAGCTACAGCTCGATAGCTGAAATTAATTAAAGGGCAAGTTAATCTTTTTAATTCTCTAAAACTTATGTTTTAATTAAGACTTAATATCATGAAAATCCCAAACTGATACGCTTGTGATAAATTTACTTCAAATTAATTTTTTTATCACTAAAAATCCCAAACTGGTATATCTATGATAAATTTACCCTTTGTTAATTTTCATTAAATTTTACCAGCAATTTACTAAGTTGGATGACGCGTGATAGTTGATGGATGTATCGGTTTAGAGTTTTACACAGATATTCCAATTCGGAATTTTTTGTGGTATTAATCCAATTTAATAGAAATTAACGGAAAGTAAATTTATCACATGTTTACCAATTTGGGATAATATGTCAAAGATGTGCCAGTTTGGAGTTTTTTATGATAAAAATATTAATTTCGGATAAATTTATCACAGACGTACTAGTTTGGGATTTTTCGTGATATTAATCCTTTAATTAATCATTAGGGGTGTGTTTGTTTTTGTGAAAGTATTTTTCCGGAAAGTTTTTTCTGGACTTTCGTCCGTTTAGGGTGCGCATGAGAACCATTTTCTGCCCCGGAACAATTTCTGAACAGAAATGATTTTTTTTTATTCTGTGCCCGGAAACAATTTCTGAGTATTTTAATACGTTTGGTAACTGTCCAAAATTTCTATTCCTAAAGTAGAAAAGAATAGAAATGCGTTCGGTAAACTACACAAAATTTCTGTTCCCAAATAATATTTTAATAATATTTTGAATTGTTTATTTTTTTTTCTTTTTAATTATTTTCTTCTTTGGGCTGTGGCCGGTCGCCGGCGACCGGCGACCGGCCACAGCCCAGGGCCGGCGAGGGCGTCACGGCCCTCGCCAGCCGCCGGCGGAGGCGAGGGTCGCCCTCGCCGGCCCTGGGCTGTGGCCGGCGGCCGGCCGGCCTAGCCAATGAAGATCACACACAAAAATTAGAAAAGAAAAAAAAGAAAAAAAACTGATTCTCAAAATTGTGCCGAGAAACAAGAAGCAACTTTTTTTTACTTCTTGTTTCTCTTCCAAAACTGTTTCTCGGCACAAATTTTTGAAAAAATGTGCCCAGGAACAAAAAGTTTACCAAATGCATTTTTGTTCCCAAACTATTTCTGGGAACAAAAAAACATAAATTTTCACTATTTGGCACGTTGCCAAACGCACCCTTAATTCTCCGAAAATGATTTGGTCAATGGAAAATACTTTCCGGTTAACACAAATATCATGTTTAATTTTAGGAAAGTGAATTCCCTTATCTAAGAATGTGAAAATACTTTCCGGAACTGCTTATCTTGAATTTGTTAATATTTTTTCTTTTCTTTTCTTTTCTTTCCTTTCTAAGAAGGAAAACATTCATGTATTTTCTTTGCTTAATAAAAATAATTTTAAAATAAAAATAATTTTAAATAATTTAAAAAATACAACATTTTATTGTCATCATCATATTTTCCTCATCAAACAATCGAAAATACTTTTTAAATCTTTTTTAGATTTTAACTAAACACTGACAAATGAACTCATTTTCTAAGAAATTATTTTCTTGAAAAGTATTTTTCAAATATAATATATTTTTCGCGAAATAAACGTATCTTAAAAAAAAATTCGTTTGCCTCCCATTTGAGGTTTCCATGGGTCAAGATAGTGGTTGGTCCGAACCTGAAATTTGTCAAAAGTACGAGAAAAATGTCGTGAGGTTGACTTTGAAATTGGTAGGAGCGCCGTATGGTGCAGAGCATGCCCACCAAATCTGGCTTTCGCCTGTCGAAAATTGACAAGTCGATACGTTTTCAGTCAAACTGGTTCGGTCTCTTTCCGCTGCAATCATGTACGTTTCCACATCACGGACGACGTCTACGTCCGTCTCCTGAGCAAAAATCCACGACATAAATGAACAGACAAGACGTAATTTCCTATGCAAAGAGACTAATTTTATAAGGAAAAAATGACATGAAATGTTTCTGAACTTTGGTCCGGTCTCATCTTTCCGATGCGAACAGGTACGTTGCCATCACGGACGACGTCTAAATCCCATTTTGTGAGCAAAATCCATGGCGTAAATGAACAAACAAGCCATGATTTCCTATTCAAAGTAACTAATTTTATGAGGAAAAAATGACATAAAATGTTTCTAAACTTTGATCCAGTCTTGTCTTTCCGATGCAAACAGGTACGTTGCCATCATGGACGATGTCTACTTCTGTTTCGTGAGAAAAATCCATGACATAAACGAACAAACAAGACATAATTTCTTATACAGAGTGACTAATTTTATAAGGAAAAAGGACATAAAAAAGTTCCTAAACTTTGGTCAGATGCATGATGTCGTTCTTGAGTTATTAATTTGTTTGATCTGATCCTTAAATTACTATTGCCCAAATTTCAAAAAATCTTTTTTCTTATTTTGATTGATTCCTAAATTAGCTAAAAAGATAGCTATTTTTGTATTGCTTTCCTTTTTTTTCTTCTTTTTTTCACCTTTTTGGTCTTTATATATGTTACATTAGTTCTATTTAAAGTTGTATTGAGTTGATAAACCTGATATTTTAATTTCCTAATCCACAATTTAACTCAATTTAATTAAGAAATCACGAAATACAAAAGCTTTAAAGTTTTGTCTATCTAGAAAATCAGGATTAAGATTTATGTTGATATAAGTACGAGAAATCTATAGGTAAATCAACACTATTATTAAATATCCTTATCAAAATACTTATTTTTAAAATAAAAGGAATATAAATCCAATATAACTCCATGCTTTCACTATTATAGAGATCATATGTTAAAATTTATTTAAACAGAACTATGGTGATACTTATAAAGACCAAAAAGGTGAAAAGTAAATACAAAGATAGCAAATTTTTTCTGTTGATTTAGGAAGGATTAAAATGAAAAGATATTCTAAAATCCGGATAATAGTGTAATTATGAAAACTTGTGAATAACATTGAAGGTTTGACTTGATTTTATTATGGAATATTGAGGGACCGAACTAAACAAATTGAAAGTTTCGGGACTAGAATGAAACATTTTAGGAATTATGCAAAAACCACATTGAAAGGATTAAGAGTTCAAGCATGATATTACACACCGGACCAAAGTTTAAAGATTATTTGTGTCATTTTCAATATAGATAAATATCGTGTGTAGTAGCCTCGTAGGGTTAGAGCAGTTGGTTGGAGAGATAGGAGATTCACAGCTCAAAAATTAGGGGTTACTCGCTTGAATCTTAACAACTACATGCATACCGCTATGGGTGAGAACCACTTGTACATGTCTTAAGGTCTGAATTTCACTATTTCATGAAATTTGTAGGGTGTTTCATAGGTATCTAGGTAGTTAGGCTTTCATGCCCGTATCCCCGTATTATCAAAAAGAAAAAGATAATCCGCACTTAATAAGAGAAAGAAATAAAAGATCACAAAAGCCACACCGAACGCACGAGTCCGAACATCACGAGAGGCCTGTCATTCCGAAACAAGTGGGAACTGCAATCGAAATGCGAAATCATGGACCAAGTGAAAAGCTCCACAAAACCCTAATTCTGCTTCTTTCATAGGGCTAAAGCTACTCACTTTTGCCTTCTTCTCTGGGCGCGAAATGCTCGCCAGCCGGTCGCTGCGGAGACGAAGCTTTCGGTGCGAGACTCATCATTGATGTCGTCGATCCATGATTATAGTATGCAGAAATCAATCTAGGACCATCTCCCACTCAAGTGAAAGTAACTCGCCCCTTATTGCAGGTGCATAGTGCGATGCAATCATGTTGGTTTCTTCTCATCATTCGTGTCATCTTTTTGGTCAGTGTATCGGGCCTAGGTAATTCGCAGTGACATTTGCGGCAATTAGGACACACGTCCTAGGTTAATCATGAATCGCATTCCAGATAGAATCATTTATATCTAACCAACAGCCACGGATAGGGGTCTCGTTAATTACTGCCTTTGGTAGTAAGGGTGAGTTGTTTCACTATTGGTCCAGGTTTCATGAAACATACTCTGGAAGAATCGATTATCTAGTTTTTGGAACCCGAAACATACCATGTGTACCTTGGAACCAACCATGTCAATCAGTCTTACGGTTTACTCGGGAGCCGGTCAATTTCTTTTTATATTTGCTTCATTATTTCTTCCTTTTTGGTTTCACCTTTAGTTAAGCAAAATGAAAGTGAACATTATATTAAAAATATACATTTGTCAATAGCAATAATTCACAGAAGATGAACACGTAAAATAAAATAAACAATAAAAATTAAACACGTAAGCGAGGTTCATTGGTTCTCGATTTGGTTTTATCCAAGAATCGGGAATTGAACCTTACAGTACCAGTTCCATTTTTTTATAAACTAGGTTCCAGACCAATAATCACGGGATCCTATATCATACCAATTCTTATAGCCAATTTGGTTCGATTCCTGGTTCTACTTTAGATCTATGCTCGCATCTTTTTAGAAAATTGGTTTTCGAGATATCAAAAGCGAGGGAAATACGACGATGAATTACCCGAAAGACCGAAAATGGGGTGTTTAAGGCGCATTATGGCCCTAGAAGTGCCAAATGGGGTTAACATCTCATTATAGCATTGCTTCTACACAACTAATTTGTTGTTCGAGGGACAAGTTTAGGGTTTTTAGATTGGCGGGGCGGCATCACCCTGTTCAGCCAAAACTTCTGTCATTAAGAGTAATCTCGTTGCTTTTGCCCCTTTCTTTTAGGTTGCTCTTTGTCCGCTGTGCATCAACAAAAATTAGTCAAGTCAAAATATTTAAATATTAATATGGAGAGAAGTACTTGGAGTTGCTTCAAATCCATATCCAACTTCAGGACAAAAATAAAAGAATAAACTCAGGGTTTCTCCTTTTCAAAAATTCAAAGAGCTGATCAAATCTATTGTTGTAGATTTAGTTCATACACCAAGAAGCCTGAAGAATTATATTTCCTTTTCTTATAACACGTATACCCAAATGTTCCAACTCGAATGCATGCAAATCAACTTATTCACGTGCATTGAGTAAAGCTCCATCGACAATTTGCCAAGCACAACCTTCAAGATTACTTTCAATGGGAGGCACCCATAAAACCACTCGAATTAAGCACATATAATCTGTCACGTCCAATGTAAGCCCACCATCCAGACGTAAGCCAAGCATCGCAATATCTTATAATTTCATTCTCGCTTCATTCTTCTTCAAAAAAATTAGACCTAAAATACATTATATTATATGCCATTGACCTTTCCTCTCTCTAATACCAAAATCAATAAATAAATAGATAGATAGATAAATACATTTTCCATTATGTCTTTTTTTTATATCCTTAATTAACTTTCACATGATTGCCTGCACGATGGTGTAATGCACAATCAAATCTCACACGGATACGCATCAATCAATGGTACATCGTTCGTGGAGTAGAAGACGGGGTAAAACCGACGAATGAATGCACGCAATTACGGGAGTCATCATGGGGCGATTGATGGTACCCGACATCACCGGAGACCCGACAATAATTGTACCATATCTATAGGCTTTGATTATAATTGAAGTCATTAAACAGGTCCTAGTACATTGCACTAGTTGCACATGCAAGAGAATACCAGAGCGGCATACCCGGATCAAATTTAAGATACAGCGTTGACCTTTTTTATATTTAGTGTGTAAATTTCATTTTCCTAGATAATGGTTTTATTAATTGTCATGTGGCATAGTCCGGTTACAATTTACTCTTTGCAAGAGTTATATAAAAAGGGTAGGCTTGACTTGATATAGAAAAATGATAAAATAACACAAACGGTCTCTGAACTTCGGCCTACGCATAATATCGTTCCTGAAATTTTAATTTGTTTGATGCGATGGTTAAATTATTGGTAAATGCTCATTGTAATCCTTCCATTTGCTCAAACGATATATCAGACGTTTTTTCGATAACATGGATTATTTTATGTGGAGTTGGTTTTTCAAAAACACTAAGTCAATATGTCCATCCTTTTATCTATCTACTTCGGACAAGGACAAAAATTAAGCGTTAACATGTACATCATTATTTGATGTATGGATTATTATATCTTGATTCAATCTTACGTGGATAATCCACTTGTGACTTTTTTTGTTCGCTTTCAAAATTAATGAATTGAAAGTCATATCAGCATATCTCGTTAACTTGAACTAATGGAAGGACGGTATTGCATATTTTTATATAGTTTGGCAATTAGATTGAACGTTTACCCATAGTTAATATGACACATTGAACATATTAAAAATCAGAAGACGACATTTATATTTTGCCAAAATTCATGGACATTTTATATAATTTTCTTTGTGAAATCGCTTAAAAAATGTTGTCCGACCGCAGTAATCCCAAAAAAAAATGATCTTTAGTACTAGGTAATGCCAGAACATAATGAAAGGCCATTATTACACATTGACATTGCACCGTGCATCACGAGAAAGTCGTACGAATAATTCTCAAGTGACATGTAATTTAGGTTTTACAACATGGGCAGGACTGTCGATGCCGCATGCTGTGAAAGTAGGAAAATGATTCTCGAGCTATCATGTTTACACGAGCATCTGCTAGCGAATGGCGTCCACGAGAAACCTTATCTAAAGTGCATGACCGCGCATGACATTTTCATGTACTTTGACGTATGATACAAATGGCCAAACGGTGTTATAGTTAGGTTATTCAATTTCAAACACTTTGGCCCGCGACTAATCCAATTCACGAGATCAATGATCTACTTCGTCGATCCGGAATCAACCTACTTAGGTTAACTTACTCACTATGTGAAAAAATGCGTGCTTTTCACTGATTATATATCTGATTAGTAGGTTACAATACACACATGGATATTGCCCACAAGAATTTTCATGTGAATGATGTGTCTAAACATGCAATTACACCAATCAGATGTATGATTTGAAGGGAGCCCTAAAGGAACTGGGATAATTACCCAATTAGTCCTAAATCTATTGTACGAATGACAATTCAGTCATAAACTTTCAAATTTCACAAATGCAGTTTCAAATTTTTATGCGAAATTCCAATATAGTTCATTCGATTAATTGCCACTGAAAACTGCTAACATGGCAATCAACAAATTGTCCACATCAACATGCCACATAGGACGGCCAGGGGGTAACGACTGGAAGCCACGTTAGCAATTTCCGG
Organism: Syzygium jambos; assembly: GCA_031216235.1. Lineage (NCBI taxonomy): Eukaryota > Viridiplantae > Streptophyta > Magnoliopsida > Myrtales > Myrtaceae > Syzygium > Syzygium jambos. The sequence continues at coordinate 6,548,030 of CM062228.1, forward strand.
CGGTAATTGGCCGGAATGATTATATTGAAATTTCGCGAATAAAGTTTAAGATTATATTGGCAAAATCGAAAAGTTTATAACCGACTTAGTAATTTTCTCTAAAGGAAATACCAGAGAGATCTCACAACTCTTGAGTCACTTCTGGATTTATTAAGGAGACATTTTTTTTTCTAAAGTTTCCGATTGAAAAGTAATATATAAAGTCTTTGCTCGAGAGCCTATCCTAACTCGTGTCCATCTCTCAAATAATGGCGTGATATTACAGTAGTGTGTGTGCATGTGCCTCATAATGCCAATGACTTTCATAATGACGTATGACAGCGCCGGTGTGATTGAAGAAGGGGGTGATAATTGCTATTATTGCGTAGCACGGTTTGTATGTGATGATGTGACCGGTTTATCACCACAATAAAAGTTTCCACCCATATATGAAAATGTTAATACAACGAAAAATTCTAAATTAGTAGACGTTTGATAAATTTACTTTATATTAATTTTTTTATCATCAAAAACTCCAAATTAGTACACATATAAGAAATTTACCAAAATCAATTTTTTGACCGTCAAAAATCCCAAATTGATACATTTGTGACAAATTTACTCTCTATTAGTTTCCGTTAAATTGGATTAATAACGTGAAAAATCACAAATCGGGAACCTTAAACTAGTACATCTGTCAACTGTAATGTGTCATTTAACTCAAAAATTTGACGGTAAAACTTAACGGAAACTAACGGAGGGTAAATTTATCGCGGGTGTACAAGTTGAGGTTTGAGGTGGTAAAAAAATTAGTTTATGGTAAATTTGTCATAAGTGTATCAGTTTGGAGTTTTTCGTGGTATTAACTCTATATGAAAAGTAATTTATTAAAAGTATAATTACTAAAAGTATCTTGCATATTATAGATTAAGATTTGTTTTTGTTATCATTTATGAAACCACTCATATATAGACAGTGCTAAAGTGCAAAATGACTCGCAATAATCATGATATTGCATTGCATTTGTGATATATAAAGAGTGGAATTATAAATGTAAATGAAGTAATATTTAGCATAAAATGCGCTATATGACCATGAGAAAATGAATACATTTATCGTAAAGTTCATGACGAAACGTCTTGAATGGTTTAACTTAGGTAAAGTGAGATATCAAAATGTCATAAAATAATTACGATAATTGAAAATATTGTGACTTTCTTTAATGTGCGGAAAGTGAAAAGAGTAATATGTACAATTAGAAAGGAGACAATATAATTATAATTGAAGCGAATAGTCGAATTTATTATTGGGCTAGAAATCACCGGAAGAAAAAAGATTATCATCAATTGCATACTCTCCAATGTGAAATGAAAAGTCCGAAAGAAAAAATTTAATCCACCACTCTAAAAAGTCATGTCATCACATGCTATTTAGATTTTGCATATTAAATGATTTTATACTTTCTCACTCTCAAATTGAAAAGAATAGAATAAATCCGTAATTAGACTATTTGGTAATGCTTTACAACAGAAATTGCAGCTGTGAAAAGAGGTGTTGCAGCTTTAATACATCTATTTGGCAAACACCTCAACAGCCTAGCACTTCAAAAGTTACAATAGCATTTCAAAAGCTGTTACTCCAACTTTAAAACATATATTACCAAACATCACATCACAATTACAACACATCATAGTTACGGTTCGACCTCTAAAAACCGAACGGGCTCTAGAAGGACCGCTTGAACGAAATGCAATTCATACTCCTTGTTCCATCTTAAAAAATAAAATGCTCATGCTAATAGCTTTAAACACAACATAAAATTTTACATGGTCTAAAATAGCCCTCACCGAGACCCCATTAATGGTAGATTGATGAAAGAGGAAAATAGACCTTTAACTATATCAATCAATTGAATGATTTTTATCAACCTTTCCTAAATTGTTGTTTCTTCTTCTTTTGTGTTAAAATTGGAGAAGTTTACATGATTTTTACAAAATCATCTAAGATTCGAGTGTTTTAATAAATTTAATGATCGAGATTCTATTTAAAATAATGTTGATAAAATACAGTTATTTTATGACGTCTCTCTAAAGTTCAATCTGGAATAACTCATTGTAGTGTGAAATTCTTAATTTAAGCTTTTCTTAGAGGAATTCTTTGATCAAAGTTGTGAACTCTGTATGACTATAATTTCTATTTAAAATATTTTAAGTAACAAATATTAAAAAAAAATGTTCAAACTCATTAAAAAAATCCTTTATAAAAATCACTTTGAGCACATTAGTGAGTGGAAAAGAGGAAATGAAGTATTTACAAAAACGAATTGGAAAATAACAAAAGGTGTTAGAATAAAACATCATTCCTTTGATTAATATGAGCATTGTTGTATTTAAATGACAATGCATGGCTCGTGAGTTTTCAATGAACAGCAACTTACACCCATTCTATTCGTGATTTTGATTAATTAGTTATCTTGAGATTAATTTTGTCAATTTAATAAGTTAGGGAGTGTGATAGCCATTTAAGGTGTTAAGGTTAAATGAAAGTCAACTTGAAAGTTGCAATACTTGAAATGAAAGGAAAAAAAAATGTAAAAAAAAAAAAATGGAAAGCACCACAAAGGCCTACATCATCACGTGAGTACACTTCCGACCAAGAACAAAAAAAAAACATGTGAGTACACCCATTCCATTTCCTCTTAATTTTAGGAATTAATTTTTATAATCACATTGCTAAAATATAGCAGAAAATCATGTACATTTTCAATATCACGTGAGGAGACCTTTGACGAGAGCGTGAGAGAATTAAGATCAGCACACTACTTAATAGCTCTGATCATCGTTCTTTGATACAAAAATCTTATTAATAAATGCTTTAGGGACACTTTTTAAGCATATTTTGTAAAGTAATATTCTATATTTTAAAATCGATTACAACTAACAAGGGAAAAACAGTGCGTTAAAACTTATATATATATTTTTTTACGTAATTGCTTAGCGGGTCTTTTAAAGGCATTTTTTCAAAATAAGTTCCGTACTAAAAATACAAAATAGGAGGCTAGACTTTCAAGAGGGGGAACCACGCTCGGACAGCTGCGGAGCCATGCACCCCACAATTTTTATTGCCGAAAAAGCTGACCCTTTTACGGAATATAGTTAAATGCTTCCAATAAATAAAGAAATAAATAAAAGCCCCCTCTTTTGTCTTACCCTCAAAGAAAGATAAAGTCAGAATAATACCCCCCCTCTTTTAATATACATCGCAATAATAATGGTAATAATGTAGGGACCGCCGTACAAATCGATTTTACTCAATAAAATCGCCACATTATCGACATACGGCGCCTTAATACGACGCATTCATTTGAATATCACGCTCGGTACGGCGCTTTCTGATCAGTCCACGTATTAACCCGGAGCATCCGCGCAATGAATGAACTTAAAAATTACGACGTGCGCTTCTGTATTTTCATTTGCAATTTGATGACCTCGGTTTACGATTCTATTTCCGAATATTGCTATAATTTACCTAATGAGATTATTATTGTTAATTTTTTTTATAAAAAGAGAGAGAAAATAGGGGACCTTTTGCACAACATCGGGGCACCACTGCCTTACTGCCGTGGGCCCCACCACCACCCCCCCACGTTCTCCCCACTGGGCCCCCCCCGCCCCCGGCGAATCGCGGCCGTCGAGACGCCATCGCGAGCCACGTGGCGGGGACGGGCCGCGAGGGAGCGCGGATCCAGGGGCGTGCCCCTGGCGCCGCGCCGCACGCGAGCGCGTCTCGTAACCGACGAGCGGCTCGGCGGAAGGGGAAAAGGGGAGTGGGGTGGGGGAACCACCTCTCGTTGACCGAAGACCGGAAAGCGGTGGTGGGTGCGTGCGGGCGTTAGAGGGAGAGGGAGGGAGAGAGAGGAAAAGGGGGAAAGCGAATCATAAATTTGGTCATAAAGGAAAGAGGACAGAAAAAATTAATATGTTATACCTTTTTTTTTGGGTCGAAAATAATAATATTTATACTTTGCATCGTATTCCTTTTTTTTGCCCATTGTATTGAGAGCCCCGTTTATTTATGCTTAACAAATAATTATTTTATTTTGCCCATCGTAATTCAAAATACTACTTTAATTTTTCAAAAGATCATATGTAAATTTACACGACAGTCGTCTTTTGGTACCGCGAATAGAAGTTTCGACTTAAAAAAGCAAAATCAAAGTGCACGAGCTCAGGATTAAGTAAAAAGTACGGTAATTAAAGCCAATCCAATCGAATTCCAACACTTAGTAATATCCTTTTTTTTTATTATTCATGCATGATTGCAAATACGCCCTCGTTTTTTTCCCAAGTCAAGAGCGTATTCGCAAATGTGAATAAGGATTTGGTGGACGGATGTCTTCGGAGACACAGGGAGCGGCCGGGTTCTCACGGGGCCGACTGCCATAGCATCCCACGAGATCAATATTTTGAAAATCGAATTATTCCAATAAATTATTAAATAATTCACAATTCATTCGCGATAAAAAAAAATTCCATGAAATTCCCAAATCTATGGACCATATGGTAGTATTGCCTTTTTCCTTCCATCTTTTACTAAGTTTTCCTAATCCCAAAAGGCCCAAAAAACAAAAAAAGGAGGAGGATGACGTCACCAACGCTTTGACTCTCTCTCTCTCTCTCTCTCTCTCTCTCTGTCTTCTTTAAACCCACCCGCACTCTTTCCCCTGCACGATCTCCCATCTCCATCTCCCACCACCTTTCCTTTCCCTTCCCTTCCCTTCTTTCCCTCGCCGGCGAAAAGCTTCCTCCTTCCCTCCCCCTCCGGCCGGCGGCGAGAAGATGGTGCGGGAGCGCCACCGCGACGACCTCTTCATCACCGTCCCCAGCTTCTTCCGGTGCCCCATCTCCCTCGACGTCATGACGTCGCCGGTCAGCCTCTGCACCGGCGTCACCTACGACCGCGCCAGCATCCAGCGCTGGCTCGACGGCGGCCACAACACCTGCCCCGCCACCATGCAGGTCCTCCACACCCGGGAGTTCGTCCCCAACCTCACCCTCCAGCGCCTCATCCGGATCTGGTCCGACTCCTCCTCCGCCCGGGCCGCCGGCGGGGACGACGACGGCGGCAGCGGCCGGTCCCCCGCCGCCGCAGCCCCGGCCGCCGCGCCGCTCCCGCCCCCCGGCTCTCCCCCCTCCCGCGACCGCGCCCTCGCGGCGGCGAGGGGCGTCGCCGCCGCGGCGGCCGGGTGCGGGGACGCGCTGCCGAGGATCCTGCGGTTCGCGAGCGAGTCGGAGGAGAACTGCGGTAGCCTCGCGCGGATCGAGGGTTTCCCGAGCGCGCTGGTGAGGATGCTCGACTTCGACGGGGACGAGTCGGAGAGGAGAGTGAGGTCGCTCGAGCTGGCGGTTAGGGTTTTGGGAATGGTGTCGAGCGGGCTCGAGGACCGCGAGAGCTTCGCGAGCGCGGTCGCCAAGAGCGATCGCCGCCGCTTGGATTCGATCCTCGCGGTGATCGAACGGGGAAAGCCGGAGTCGAAGGTCGCGGCGGTCAGGATCCTCGAATGGGCCGCCGTGGACGCCGAGACGAAGCTCGCGATGGCGGAGTGCGAGCAGCTCCTCCTCCGGCTGCTGAACCTGGTGGCCCCGGAGACCGATCTCGCCCTGCTCGACGCCAGCCTCTCCTGCCTCATCCAAATATCGGTCTCGAAGCGCGCGAAGACCAGGCTGGTGGCGCTCCGGTCGATCAGGCGGCTCGCGCAGCTGCTCTCCGCGCCGACCTCGACCGTCCCGGTGACGGAGAAGGCGCTGAAGCTGCTCGAGGTGGCGTCCTCCGTGAAGGAAGGCCGGGCCGCGCTGTGCGGCGACGCGGCGTGCCTCGAGTCCGTGCTGCAGAAGGTGTTCAAGGTGTCGGGGGCGGCGACGGAGCACGCGGTGGCGACCCTCTGGAGCGTGTGCTGCCTCTTCGGGGACCAGAGGGCGCGGGAGGTGGTGGCGGAGTGCAACGGGGTGGCCAAGATGCTGCTGCTGATGCAGAGCAATTGCCCCGCTCCGGTGCGGCAGATGGCGGGCGACCTGCTCCGGACCTGCAAGGCGAGCTCCAGGCCTCCATGCTTGTCCAGCTACGACACCAAGACGACCCACATCATGCCCTTCTGATCTCGGGCGAACCGGGATCGAGCATCGACGTCAGCCATGAACAGTGCGGATCGAGAGACACAGAGAGATTGACTGTGCAATGCGCGTGTAAAAAAATCAAAAGGGGAAATTTTTGGTAGTGAATACGAGAGGCAAAAGATTCATTTGATTTTGTCCATAGATTGTTGGGGGCTTAAAGATGAGAAATGGGTAAGGGGAGCTTTTCGGCCAAATCGCTGCTCGCCATGTCTGTACCGTCACAGTGCGGGTAACTGCAGCCGATGCAGGATCGCACAGTTCTGACGATGACCTTTCCTTCTCTCTCTCTTTCTCTCTCTGTTTCTCTTTTGATCGAATCGGAGTGATCACGAGCTCCAGTTTCGCGGGGGATCACGACTAGATGTTCCCCAACTTCGTCCTTTGCCTTCGACCCAGTGAACAGGTTCATGCGTTACAGTGAGATGGATGAACAGAGCAAGCATTCTCGGATTCGTGAAATGGGGCCGTGGACATTTCGTCGAACGGATGTTGGGCGAGTGTTCTGAGATCCATCATCGTTTGGTATTCGGTTCGTGGGCGTCAATCTTGAAGGACAGGACCGTGTCTAGGATTTTTAAGACACTTGACAACATCATGCTGCTGCCCCCCGCACACGGTGCTAGGATTAATCGATAGTTTGCACGATGAAATGCCAAATTATTGTATTCCATGATTTGTATTTTTTTCGAATGTTTCCTTTAATATATATGCAAAACTCTAGAAGAAATGATTTATTTCGCCGTTCAAATTACAACAACACCCCTTGTCACGGCGCAAAGATGTATGAAGTTAGAGTTTGCCACATAACGCGATATGAAATAGGGCGAAACGGGGTTTTGTCGCCCTCGCCACCTGCTCTGGACGACAGGGATGTGCGAGGGTCACCTAGTGATGGCAAGGATTTGCGCAACCTCGCCGTGGCGAGGGCCACCTCCATAGGGCCAATGGTGGTCATCACGACCCGTGTCAGCTTTTTTTTTTCATAAGTATCGTTTTCTCATAAATTCAAAATATGTTAATTGTAAGTTTAAGAAAAATGCAATTATAGGTTTTAAAAAAAATTATCTTGCTTCCTTATATGAGAACCATTATCGACATAGTTCGATCAAATGATCGTTCCCCATAAAATAAGACAAACTATATTGTGTTTGCACAGTTTGATTTAATCCAATCAACATTGTAATAAGTAGGGGTGAGCAACTTGGACCACCCAAATCGGGACCGGATTGAACTGACGGGTTTGGTCCAGTTCTCGGGACTATCGGTCCGGTTCCCGGTTCCTAAAAGCGGAACCGGTTTCCGGGAGGTCCGGTTCCTGATTCCAAGGGAGAATCGGATCGGACTGCATCGACCGGACCGACTACTTAATATATATTATTATTATTTTTTTTCTTTAAAAAATTAATAAAATGTGAACTAAACTTTAAGTGAACTTCATTATCATAAATTCATTGATAAAAATTAGTAAAATGTGAACTAAACCCTAAATGAACTTCATTGACATAAATTCATTGATAAAAATTATTAAAATGTGAACCAAACATTAAGTGTTTAACAAAAAAAAAAAACTAAACTCTAAGTGACCAGTTCTATTGAATCGGACTGGAACTGGACCGGCGGTCCAATCCGGTTCCCATTCCTAGAATCAACTGGTCTAGTCCGCAGTTCCCACAATTGGGAATCGGTTCTCTCGATCCGGCTCCCGGTTCCACCTTGGAACCGGACCGGACCGGAAACCGATCACTCCTAGTAATAAGTCTTTTTTTTTTTTTGCGTTTTTTCTCCCATGCTTATCATTTCAAGCAATCGTTCACTATAATTTTTTATATAAAACTGACATATGCTAGGCTTTTCCCCTTTTCAAATATTTAATCTTATTTTGCGGCATTAATTCAGTAATCGATTGTGCTTAAAGGAGCTATCAAGCCACATCGACTCCCACATCATTTCACTTTCTTTACGTTTTAAAAATTCCGATCTTTTTGTTGATAAAATGGGGTATTATCATTTCATTTGATATGGAGGAAATTAGGCAGAAATACATTAAGCAAGCAAGAAACCAAACAGAGGGGGACAAAATTTAAAAATACATATACACACAAAATAAAAAATAAAAAAAGAAGAACGGTTCGCCAAAATTCAGCCGGAATTAGGATTGCTTTGCTGACTACGGCGCGGCTTCCCCCGTCATTGAAACGGACGGTTCGTTTAATTACCGGAAGGAAATGGAAACCGGAAAGCGACCCGAATCACAGCCTGACGAGTCACACGAAAAAAAAAGATAATGTTTATTTATTGGTTTGTACATTATTTTTTTTTATTATTATATGGTTTGCAAATCTTAATATAAGATGTCTTTAAAGAAAGCAATTGAAAAAGATGGGTTTGACCACTCCAACATCGACCGCGGAGCGTATAAACAATGCGTAACGTGGGAAATGCTCCGCTGCACAATTTGCGATCCGCACGGATCCAGGGCCCATCTTCGACGTGAGTGGGGAAGGCATGCAAAATAAAACCTCGTTTGATAGGACATTTTGGTCTCTCTGTGTCGGAGGTGGCGGATTAGCGGATCCCGGCGAACCGGGGGCCGTGCCGATCCGAAACTACGCCTTCTCGGGCGCGAGCCGGGTCCAAGTCCGGGTGGCTCGGGTGGGTCTCGAATCGTCGCGGACCTCCGAGTTTGCTTGGGCGGTGATGCTCGAATTCATGGCATTTGACCGATATATAGATGTGCCGAGGTTTCTATTGTTCCGATCTGATTTCTTCCTTCCTTTTTTTTTATTGTCTATTTTACGCTATTCCAATGCACCGTATCGTCTACTAAGCTACGATAATCTCACTTGCTTGTTTGTTCAGAATCCAGATGTTGACGGAAACAGCCGTCGAGATCGATAAGAGTAGAGATCCACTCACATTCATGGAAGGATGATAAGTAAATAAGGATTTATCGTTATTTATTAGCGTTAGTTTCCTATAGCATGTGCCTTGGAATTAAAGATTTGAATCGAAGGCAAGAGCCACGCCCATCTTATTTTTTCATAGCATGGACCACTGGAACTGGAAGTCAAAGTCGGGATTCTTTTTTTTTTTTTTTTAAAGAGAATTAGCTCGGAAATGAAGCAGCAATTGTAACATTCTTTGAAGTTGGACCGACCCTCTCCGCATAAGTTGGATCTAGGGAACAAACTACTACGAACCCCACATTTCAATTTCGTGAAGAACTAGGAGAATGCCTGTGAAAGTAGCGTTTGGCAAGCGTTGGAGATGTCAATGGAGGGCACGAGCATCGCCCACTTCTTTTAGTGGTCAAATGTGGTCCCTAAACACCTCCTAGTCGTCCATACCGCATATTTTGAGAAATTGCATTTGAAGTTCCATTATTCATATTTTAAACTCAAATTGTCTATAAAAAATTTTCAATTTGCGCAAGCGATCCTAAATCACTTTACATGCCAGTTCCACAAATTCCCGAAAATTCGGTCTTTGGAGATCGGTGCTGATGAATGATAAGTGAACGTATCTCGATCGTTTATTGAAAATCTTCTCGAAGTGTTTGAGATGCAACATCTCTTGCCTGGGAGGTGTGACAATACTACGAGGCGGCGTTTTCCGGTTGGGGGGATAGATCTCTTAAGGGACCGGAGGAACCCTATTGTTCTCATTCATTCTTTGTTCTTTCCATGAACAAAGATTTGTTATGTCGCAGCCTGCAAGGTTATAGACATGCGATTCTTGAAACGAAGTTTGATCGTGCCTCTCAAAATGGTTTAGGACCTGATTTCACCGATCGAAAGATTTGAAATCAATTGCATTCTATAGTTAGAACTTAGATGCGATCATTAGGCGCGTCCAGCCCGTCAAGGTTGTGCCTAAATTTTTGCCCAAGCTTACTCGTCATGAACATTTTATACAAATCTTCGGGTTTGGGCGGGGCTTTCTCACCCATTGCCGTTGCCCGTGCTCGTCCAAAGAGTCTATGGTGCTTTGGCTTGGGTAGGGTCGGGCATGGGCTGCCAGGTCCATAATCAAGTCTACTCGTACTTTGTATCGTGACATAGAAGATCACATACGAGTAAACCTTGTCCTCCTATCTTTAATACAATGATGAGTCGTCAGGGCAAAGAGAACGGGGGAAGAAGGGTGGCCTTCCATTTACAGTTGTAGACTATAGTTTGTGACCTTTGCACAACATGTTCATTTTGAAATTGATTATTTGAGTAATTTCTCTTCCTTCCTTCCTTCCACGTCACGCCATCCAAAGCTAAGTATAAGCGACCTGACCATTTATTTGCTAATTAGATGTGTACAAGTAAAAAATTTGGCACAATTTAGCGGGATGCGCATTGATGGATCTATTTTTTTAACACAAAATCATGTAGGATGTAGGGTGCATTTCGGAGAGCTTTTGTCCAATGCATTTGCATAGAAGCAAAGGACTTTAGACTATATTGTTTTCATGAAATTCAAATAGCATTTGGTCTATCCACTTTAGACTAGGGTTTTCTGTAAAGAAAATTTTAGGAAAATTTGTGCAAAAAGTCCTAAACCTATTGTACGGCAACCAATTCATTCTTAAACCTTTTAAAAAGTTGTCAATTCAGTCTTAAACCTTTCAGTTGTGCCGATTTAGTCCTAAACCTATCGACTATTTGCCAATTTAGCCCTAAATCTTTTAATGAATTGCCAGTTTAGTCATTCAGACTAATTTTGGCCGAAAATCGCCGATGTCAGCACTAGCCGTCTTACATGGCGCTGATGGGGATAATTTTTTTATTTTAAAAAAAAAATCGATTTTTTTTATTATTTTCTTTTCTTTTCTTTTTTTTCCCTTTCTTCTTCTTTGTTGAGCCGGCGAGTCACCGGTCGAGGGCTGGCGGAGGTGGCTAGCCACTGGGCATGGGCCGGTGAACCACACTGGCCAAGGGCAAGGGCCACGAAGTTGTTGCCAGCCGTGGGCGAGGGCGGCGCGGCCATCACCGGCCCTCTCTATGGTCGGCGAGGGCCTTTGTGAGGGCTCTCGACGCCCGTGCCAGCCACAACGAGGGTTGTAAGCCCTTGCCAAATCCAGCGAGGGCCGCGACTCCTTCGAAAGATCTGGCGAGGCCAGGGCGTCACGACCCTCGCCCAGGCCATCGCCGGCCACCTCCGCCAACCAGTTGCTGGCTCAATGAAGAAGAAAGGAAAAAAAGAAAAAAAAAGAAAAGAAAATAATATAATGAAATAATTAATAAAAATCAATAAAAAATTTGATTTTTTTTGAAAAAATAGAAAATTATCCATATCGGCGCCATGTAGGACGTCCTGAGCTAACTAGACCGTCACGTCATCAATTTTTGGCCAAAATTAACCAGAATGACTAAATTGACAATTTGTTAAAAAAGTTTAGAACTAAATTGGTAAATAATCAATAGGTTTAGGACTAAATTTACACAATTGAAAGGTTTAGGATTGAATTGGTAAAATTAAAACGTTTATGACTGAATTGGTCACCGTACAATAGGTTTAGGACTTTTTGAACAATTTTCCCGAAAATTTTAAGGTAATTAAAAAAAGCAAATTCAAAAGAGGATCGAAAAAACCCAGCTGAAAGTAATCGAAGCCGGTGGCCTCAAGTGACTACGGCAGCCTCGGTGAGGGTCGCGCGACCCCAGGTATCGCCTTTTGCGGTCGCTCGACCTTGGTCAATGGCCATCGGTGGCATGTCTAGGGTAATGCCGGCCGGTTAGATCTGAGCTCCTCGGTGAAATCTCAACTCGCCATCGATGACGTGCAATGCTGGTCACGTTGCACAGTAAAGTAAAGGTGATGTTAAGATTCAAATTAAGACAATTTACTAAGGACAATTATAACGGCATTCAGTATATATGGAATGCCATTACTGGCTGGGACGTGCATCGAGCTAAGGGATTTTCAGTAAATACTTCCAAAGGCTTTCGGGAATGTTGTACCAAATGCCTCGACTCCGTCTCGAAAGCCTTTGAAGGCCCAAAATCCCGTGGTAATGCTGAACCCGTAGAATAATGCATGCGTAGCCTGATGTAGGGGTGAACAGTTTCAGGTTCCCGGTTCCAGATTCCGTATAAGTTCCATCGGAAACCTAAAACCTATATGTTGGAATAGTTCTTCATTTTTTGAAATCTAAAACTTATCTTGCATACCCTGAAACATGGAGCTTATCCTGTCATAGGTTTTAAGGTTTATCTAGATTCCATCTGTATTATTAATTGAACAATTATAGTGAATCATCACTTTTAATGACCAATACTTGTTGCTACAATCTACTGACCACAACTTATATTTAGACACATGAAAAAGCCGAAACATTAACAAAGTAAAAGTCTCGGTCATAAAATAAAAGCTCAAACTAATGATTCTAGATTATACACTCATCATCTGACACCATGGAATACTACAGGATCATGGAAGATATAGACAAAAAAAAACACAAAAACTTACTTCAGGTGGCAGGTTCCACCTACCTAGAATCTGGAATCTACCCGTCAAAATAGTTTCCTCAGTTTTTGGAACCTGGAATCTACCATGTATATCTTGAAATCTGGAGCTGATAAGTTCCCACAGGTTCGGTTCTCAAGTTCGTTCCAAGTTCTACTCTAGAATCATGCTTACCTCTAGTCCGATGATCAAAAACCCAGAAGAGGACAAAATTTGGGAGGACAAAACCCTAATTTTAATTTGCTAAATCAATATATTACGTGTGCACTTCCAGAGTTCACATTTCCAAATGGAATGTCAAACTTCAAAATTCTCTTACGTCACGAGAACACAAGACCGAATAAAGGAGAGGCCTCCAACGTAGGGCGGATGCAATCTCGAGAAACCATATCCTTTCAATCCTTCAAACTAGCAGAATAATTTTCCTAGCTCAGCAAAATTTATATTAATATCGTGGTTGTACCATATTATTCCCCCCGGATAAGGACCAAGAAAAAATGGCGACATAGGTGCCGAAAAAATACGGCAAAATTCACGTCCGATTTTCTAGACTTCCACACAACTTTCTAGTTATACTTTTTGTAGCTTTTACAGAATTATTGCGTCAGCATTATTGAAGTAGATGGGTCCGAAGGAATTTCATGGAATGACCGGTCGTCCAATCGGTCGAAGATGAAAAAAAGCATCATGCCCACCGTTAAAATTTAAATCCCACAAAAAAAAAAAAAAAAATAGAAATATTCTTTCACTTTAGATGCTTTCAATTTGATGACGTCATCCAGACTATGAATTGACGTTATATAAGTACCAAGTAAGTTCGGGTCGTGATCTCGCCGATTATGATTTGATTGGAGCGTGGCTCCGTGATCACATCATCAATCGATCGCGTGGGAATATATGTTTTGTGTACGCTCCTTTATGGAACATGAGATATTGGGCACGTTGCTTTCACTTTGACCTCGACACAGCACAGGTAGCAATACCTAATACCTATCACTCATGAACAAAATAGTGGGCAGGAATCAAGGGGAAAGTTTATCCTACTAGGCCGGCGATTAGGGTTTGCGACGGCATGTCGACATCGATAATACAACACCGTATGGGTATCGAATTTTCATATGGGTATCGAGAAATAGCAACGTAATTGCTTTTCAATAGATGGTCGTGTCTATTCATGAGAAGTGTCCTTCCTTTCGTGTGAGCATATCAGTCATCTTGGTGTGAGCAAGAATCTAGGAGAAGTGGTCATGTTAGACTCGTGATTAGCTCTTGTATTAGCATTGTGAATGACCCAATTATTGCTTTGTGTCTAGGCGCACGAGAACGGTGAAGAGAAAATTGATGTGCCCGTTCTTGCTTTCGATCGGTGCTCTGAACATCGGACCAGATCGACTGAAAAGGCCATTTCATTTCTACCAAAAAGACCCAAGTCCAAATTCCGTAGCCTTGGCCTGCTATCCCGAATTTCCGCCCCGCATCTTTTGCGAGGTTTAATCTCCGACATGACATTGAAAACACCAACATTAGTTCGTGTCCGATCCTCTTCAGCTAATTTTGCAAAATTTCCTGGATGGTATCACATTGACATCGATAATACAATTCCATAGATAACTACGCCTCTATAGTAACCTTGTGTTGTAGTGTCTAGTCCACATCTGACATTTTCATGACAATCATATGGATTTACAATTGATTTCATCTTGAATCGATTGGCACGGTTTGTCTGCTCTATTGGGCCATGCTCGTGTTTTGGACAAATTATGTCCGACATGTTCAAAAGTGAATTAGGTTTGGGCCTCCTCTAGAATTCAAGGTGCTAGCCCAGCAAGTTTCCTACCGTGATTGGCTTATAAGCATACGCAGATTGGACCACAGGACCAAGATGTAAACTTTCTAGCCCATTTGGTCTCCACGCAAACTTGGTCCGATGCATTTCAAAGTTTGCCCCCCTTTCTTCTTAACTTTCCAAATGCCCCCGCTGGAGCAAAGGGGAAGAGTTGGGCTTGGATCCACCGGCAGAATTTACCAACGCAACCGCTCGCTCCGCAACGATAATACCATCGATAGTCATCTTGTATCCGTAACCGCTGCTCGAGTAAGCGATGCTCGTCCTCGAAAACGGATTGTGTGACCACCCTTCTCACCAGCGAATCTTCAAAATACATTGTAAAATTAAGGTGGAAACTAACAGAATCTTGCAATTTAAATTAATGTGAAATCACCGGAGAAGTAAATAGGGGACAATAAGGACACGAGAGATTACGTGGTTCGGTCCGAGTGTCGATACCTACTCCACGGATAATACTAGATAATCAACTATAATCGGAGAATCAGAGTTACGATCGCTCATACCCTCGAGTATTTTTCATACCTAGATTAGGTCCAAATTCACGGTATTTACGAATAAACAACTCAATTAGATATAACGCTCAAAAACACAAATCATCGCAAGAAGTGTCTCTGTACACTAGAAGTGTCTCTATGGACTTCTTTTCTTTATCTTTTATGCCGCGCTTGGCTCTTCGTGCGGTTTCTACAAGGAAAAACTACTGTAGGGCTTTGAAACAAAAGAACATAAATTATAGGGTTAACACCACATAAAACTTAAAATTGGTATAGCTGTGATCCCGAACTAATTTTTTGATAACAAAAAATCTAAAATTGGTGCACTTACGAAAAATTTACCCCGAATTATTTTTTTGACCATCAAAAACTCCACACTGATACACTTGTGACAATTTTATCACGAACTAATATTTTGACCACCGAAAGCCCCAAACTAGTACACGTGACAATTTACCTCAAACTAATTTTTGACCACTAAAAACCCCAAACTGGTAAATTTGTGACAAATTTACCCTCCGCTATATTCGTTAAATTAGATTAATATTACGAAAAATCACAAATTGATAAACTTGTGAAAAATAGAAGGGTAAAACGCCAAACTAGTACACCTGTCAACTACCACGTATCATTAAACTTAGCAATTTGACAGTAAATTTAATGGAAACTAACGGAGGATAAATTTATCACAGGTGTACCAGTTTGAGGTTTTTAGTGGTCAAAAAATAGTTCAAGGTAAAATTATCACATGTGTACCAGTGTAAGATTTTTGATGGTTAAAAAAATAGTTTGGGGTAAAATTGTCATGGTTGTACCAGTTTGGGATTTTTTGTTATCAAAAAAATAATTTGGGGCAAATTTATTATAAATGTACCGGTTTAGAGTTTTTCGTAGTATTAACCCTGTAATACCTAAATTATATGGCCTTTTCATGATCAAACCCTTGTGCCCTTAAAAGACCAGTCAGCAACTTTCCTAATTAAACCCACATATTTTCTTATAGACTTGCTGAACTCCACAAACTAATATATATTAAATAAAGAATGTGAGCCCCAACAACAGAAATTGACTGATCAAAGTAAATAAGAAAACTTCCTTGTGTGATTTCCACGAGGAATTTCAACCGAGAGTGATAGGAATTAATTTCCTATTTTTACATATCAAATTCCATCAACCATAGGAACTTTACTAGTTAACATCCAGTCGGATTTTGTTCACGGGCATAAACTCAAGATATAAATTTAACAATTTTTCCATTTTGGCTCAATATTGCTAGCCAAGTCATAGGGTTTATTATTCATGTTGTTCTCCCAACACCCCACTCTTTACAAATGCCAATTGTGCTTGAGTTTTGCCAAAATAACAGGCATGATCATCATATTTGCTGGGTTCCACTATAGTGCTTTTCTTCACGACGACCTTACCATTCGTCAAAACATCTTGGATGAAATGGTACAAAATGTCGATACGCTTAGTTCGCTCATGATAAATTGGATTATATATTAGATATATCGCATCTTGATTATAACTATATATTAAAATTTTTTTGCTTCAACCCAAAGTCTGAGGGTAAACTCCTTTAACTATATCACCTCCTATGCTATAACGATCAGTGCCATGTATTGTGTCTCAGTCAAAGACAAAGTTGTGTTTCAGTAAAGACATTTGCCAAGTCACTGCACCACCTGTCATCATAAATACATACCGTGCAAACACCTATACTCATCCAAGTAACCGGTGTTATCTGAATCCACATAATTAGTGATCTCACTACTATTGTCATCTCTCAAGTACACTATACTAACATATGTTGTCCCTTTTAAATATTTCAGGATCCTTTTTATAGCTTCCTAATGAGCTTTACCATGACAATTCATATAACAGCTAACTATACTTGCAGCTTCCAAAATGTCGAGCCTAGTGCACATTATATCATATATAATACTGCTCACTGCAATAGAATAGGAAACATGGGACACATACTCCTCCTCCTCCCCAATTTATGGTGATAACTTATCAAAAAGTTTATAGTGCTTTATTAAAGGTGTACTCACAGTTACGGTAAGTACATATTAAAACATTCAACAATCTTCTCAATATATTTCTTTTAAGATAGACGTAAAATTCCTGCGGTCCTATCACGCAAAATCTTCATACCTAAAATTTTCTTTACAGCAACTAAATCTTTGATCTCAAACTCAGCACTCAACTGCCTATTCAGCATTTGCGTCCAAAAAAAAAAATCACCTCTTTAGCATATCAATATCATACATTTTCTTAGCCGTTATTAGCATGTCATTAACATGTAATAACAAAAAAATCAAAGACCAATCTTCCATTCTCCAAAAGTAAGCATAACTACCCATCTAACTTTTCGAATGATCCTAACTAGTCATCAAAGCATCAAAACGCTTATACCACTATTTATAAGATTGTTTCAACCTATATAAAGTTTTTAAAAATAAGCAAACATGGTCTTCCTTACTCGGAATAGAAAATCTCACCGGCTACCTCATATATATAAGATTACTTCAATAAACGGATTGTTTAACTACCTTTCTTACAAGCAAATATGCAATATAAGTTGTAAAATTAACGCGAAACTGATAGGATCTTTCAATTCAAATCAACACCGAATCACCAGAGAAATAAACGAGGAACAATAAAGACAATAGAAATTTATTTGGTTCGGTCCGAGTGTTGGAACCTATTCTATGGGAAGAGCTAGCAGCAAGAATCGGAGAATTAGAGTTACAATTACTCCTAGCCACGGGTGTTTCCCACACCTAAATTAAACCTAAACAAGGGGTGCACGGCTAATTTAGGTGTGTGCAAAGGAATCAGGAATCGCTCAGAATCGGACTGGACTAGCCCGGAATTGGCTGTTCCCAAGGGGATTAGTCCTATTCCCTATTCCAATTTACTAGAATTGGTGATTACCGATCCGGTTCTAGGTTTTAGGTGTGGAACCGCCCACCTGCTCACTCGGACCAAACCGGTAGTATATATAGTTTTTAAGAAAAATTTCAAACAAAGAAAACATAAATTTTTTTAAGTAAAATGAAAACCTCAAAATCTCTAATTTAAAGTTCAACGCTCATAACGCTCATCAACTGAATGCTCGTTTCATCTCACTCTCACCTTGATTGAGTCGTCTCCGTATTTCTCACTCATGGTCTCGACTCTCAAGCTCAACACCCATTGACTCTCAATTCCCATCAACTCCTGGCCGTGCCTCTAACCGTTCATCGCCTCCATCTCTCGCTCTCTATCACCTCCATTTGCGTGAGCTTGGTGGGACCGGTTCCATTAAATTAATGGGCGGTTCCCAATTTCAATTTTTCAGAATTGGTTCTTAGTAGGTGATGTCGGTTTCATGATGAAAACTGCTTACCTGGACCATGCTTCCCCTAATCCAACCCCGTGGAGTCTCTCTTTCCGCTTCATTTCTTTTTCTTTTGTGCTGCAATTTGCTGTTCGTGCGGTTTCCGCAGGAAAAACTACTGTAGGGCCTTGAAACTAAAGAACATAAAATACATGGCCGTTTCATGATCAAACCCTTGGGCCCTTAAAAGACCAGTCAACAACTTTCCTAATTAAACTCACTTTTCTTATGCACTTGCTGAACTCCACAAATTAATATGTATTTAAAGAATGTGAGCCCCAAGAATGGAATTTGACCGATCAAAGTAATTAGGAAAACTTCCTTGTGTGATTTCCATGAGGAATTTCAACCGAGAGTGATAGGCATTTATTTCCTATTTTTACACGTCAGATTCCATCAACCATTGAAACTTTTCTAATTAACATCCTGTCGGGTTTTGTTCGCGAACTCAAACTCAAGTAAATTTAACAATATAATCTAAATCTTACGGGATTCACACTTCAACTCTTTTTTAGCTCAGAACATTTTAAACTTTGGCAACATATGAATCTTGACTTGACACATAAATTTACATACAATTTTTTTTCATTTGAATATAATTTTAAACTAATACTGATAAACGAGGGAAGTACTTCCTGTTTGAATTTAAGCGGAAACAAACGGACCCGAAATTCTTCAACTTTACTAGCATATAGTGCTTCTCGACGAGCCGAGCACACACCTTCAAATTTCTTATGAAATAAATCATATTCACATTTCATCTTTATCAAAAGATAATCTTTTATATTTCATCTCTCCCATCTCATTTATTCAACGACCATCCAACGCTCAAAGTCTCCAAAACTGAGTGCCTATATCTTGTGCATGTCATGCTAGTAAAAAGGAGAAACTTTGACTTGCCACATGGTCAAGATTCATGAAGAAACACATTGATTCGTTACACATACAAGTACTACACCCACATTACATGGTCAGCTTGGGCTTCAATTTCTGTAATCTCTCTACTCCAATACTAGTGTCCGTGTTCATTTCATTATCTTGTACACTCGCATCCGGCAAGCAACGTGAATGCAACCCTCTTGTTTTTTAGCAACTTTCGTTCTATCCCTTGGCAAGATTGGACCAAGAGGGCTCTTGCATATGTTAAACATGACATGACAAGGATGAAACTCCCACATGAATGTGCACTTTTTTAGTCAACCACCACTAGAGGCAAATCAACGGGCTGCTTACAAGGTACATGGTTCATGATTGTTTTGTATTGGGGCCAACACTATCCTGTGGTAATCATTGAATTGGTGAAATATGAACCAATATGTGCCACGCCCACTTCTTCAAATATTCTCTATTTCCCAACTTATCATGTGGCCAATCAATGTGTGGAAATTATACTTGAGACAGCATGCATCTTTCAATGGAGACATCTCCAATTGACATGTCCACATCCCACTATTTTCCACATTTATGATTCCCATGAAGATTGCGCATCCTATGAGCACTATCAGTTTGCTTTCCATTTCACTGTTTTGGGGGTCAGTTTGCATATACAATTACTAGAATTTTGAAAAACATGATAAACGACCCATCTTTTGGGTCTTCGTGCAATGAAAAACGGGCACAATTAGGATCGTTGGAATTATTAACCGGAAAAATATGAAAATATCTTTAAAAATCTGAGAGAAGATAATAGCATGTCGAAATTATTGAAGTCATTTATATATAGATTTATATATATTTCCTTGTATGCATGATATGGCTTATCTTTGACCTAAATCGAATTAGAATTCTTCTTTGACAAAAGC
Organism: Syzygium jambos; assembly: GCA_031216235.1. Taxonomy (NCBI): domain Eukaryota; kingdom Viridiplantae; phylum Streptophyta; class Magnoliopsida; order Myrtales; family Myrtaceae; genus Syzygium; species Syzygium jambos. The sequence continues at coordinate 6,568,168 of CM062228.1, forward strand.
AAGTAAGAAATAGAAACACGAGAAAGCAACCAAAGAAGAAAAAGCAAGAAATGGGTTTTGAATTCATGTCGACAGCACCTTTATTCCTATAGATTGAATGGACGGCGCCATGTTAGACCACGGAAAAGTCAACATCGCATTTCATTTCCGATAACGGACGCAACGTACCTCCTTTTCCTTTCTTTTCTTTTCTTTTGGACTTTCCGAGGTGTCATGTCTTGACTCCCTAGATAGAGCCTCGTATCAGAGACGGTGATGTTTTGCATTCGAGGCCACACACTCGTTTTCGTCGCTTACAATGCGAAAAGAACAATGCGATACCAATGATCCCACCGTGGAAGGTACGATATATCTCTTTCGATTTGCTTGCTAGTGATGGAGGCCAGTAATTAAGCGCAATAAATCCCGGTGATCCGTCGGTAAAACATAAGCGCAAAAGTTCTTCAATAGTTTTTAGATATTTCGCAGCTTGATTCTGTTGGAAATTTGGGACAAATTGATGGGTGAATGAATGAGAAATTGATGCTCAAAGAACACCCTTGAGTTGGAAGTGGGAAGTGAAAAGCACTAGTCCCACATGGAAAAGGAAGAAGGCTATGGAGTGGTTTATATACAGTTACACTTATTTGAAGTGGTAACTATTGTAGCACAAACTCTCTGCCTCGCGCGCAGGCGCAGGGGGGGTGCAAATCCGATGCTCGACAAGCTGCAACTTGGGCGCGAGCGCGCATCCTGCGTACACGATTGCGGGATCGAAAAGTGGGCTTGACTTTGTAACGGCAGATTCAATTAGCCGTTATTTCTGACGCGTATTGTTTTGTAGCGGCGGATTTAATTGGCCGTTATTATGCCCGAACAGCTCTCCCCTCAGTTCTATTTTATCGAAATCATTCTTTCAGTTCTAAGAACTGCAGCTTCTGAAAAACGTTCCCTGCCTTTTCCTTTTCCTTCTGAAAAACGGTTCGCTGCTTTCCTTCTGAAAATCGCTCTCTGCTTTCTTCTTCTGGAAAATATTTCTCTGCATTTTGCATTGTTTTCGATAGTGTTCGTCTCCGAGAATTTGTTCAAGTTCGCTGAAGGCTTTGAAGTTCTGATTACTTCTTAGTCGTCTACCGTTGTATCCTGAGAGACAGACGTTCGCGAAACCTCAGGCGCGTGCTGAAGGGAACGAATCTGTTTTAAGGAAACTGTGCTGAAAAACGTTCCCTGCCTTTTCCTTTTCCTTCTGAAAAACGGTTCGCTGCTTTCCTTCTGAAAATCGCTCTCTGCTTTCTTCTTCTGGAAAATATTTCTCTGCATTTTGCATTGTTTTCGATAGTGTTCGTCTCCGAGAATTTGTTCAAGTTCGCTGAAGGCTTTGAAGTTCTGATTACTTCTTAGTCGTCTACCGTTGTATCCTGGGAGACAGACGTTCGCGAAACCTCAAGCGCGTGCTGAAGGGAACGAATCTGTTTTAAGGAAACTGTGTTGAACACAGGCCTCGGTATTCGTTTGTATCGATTCCAACTTTGTTATTGCAATTTCGTTTCTTTGTGATTCTGTATTGTTTGTGATATTTATGCTAATGCCATTTTGAATATTTATTCAACAATCTTAAAACAGATTCGCTATTTTAAAGAATTCAAATGGCTACTGGGAAAGAAGTCGTGGATGTGGCTGCTCCAAACGATGGTGTCGCTGTGACGGCTGTCCAGCTGCCTGGCTCATCCTCTGTTCATCCTGCTGTTTCTGTACACCATGGCGAAAAACCTGAAAAGTTCGACGGACTGAACTTTAAAAGGTGGCAGCAAAAGATGCTATTTTATTTGACCACTTTGAATCTTGCGAGATTCTTGACTGAGGATGCTCCTAAATTATCCGAAGGAGAAACGGATAAGCAAGCTTTCAATGCTGTTGAAGCCTGGAAGCACTCTGATTTCTTGTGCAGGAACTATGTCATGAATGGCTTACATGACTCGTTGTACAATGTCTATTGTGCAAAAAGAACGGCAAAGGAGTTATGGGAAGCCTTGGACCGGAAATATAAAACAGAGGATGCCGGAGCAAAGAAATTTGTTGTCGGTCGATTCCTTGATTATAAAATGGTGGATTTTAAGACTGTGATCAGTCAAGTGCAAGAAATTCAAGTGATCTTGCATGAAATCCAAGCTGAAGGAATGATCTTGAGTGAAACCTTCCAAGTGGCTGCTATAATTGAAAAGCTACCACCTGGGTGGAAGGATTTCAAGAACTATCTCAAGCACAAGCGAAAGGAAATGAACCTGGAAGAGCTAATTGTCAGACTTCGAATCGAAGAAGACAATAGAGGATTTGAACGCAAAGGGTTCAATCCTACTACAACTAAGGCAAATGTTGTGGAGCTTAGGCAAGGCCACAAGAACAAGAAAATTGTCAAGCCAAAGTTGGGACCAAAAGGAGGAGTTTCCAAGAACAAGTTTCAAGGAAAATGCTTCAATTGTGGCAAGATGGGCCATAGATCTGTGGATTGCAGACTTCCGAAGAAGAAGAATTATGAGGCAAATATGGTGAATGGCATCGCTCAAGACGTGTCAAACATAAACCTTTCTGCAGTGATTTCTGAAGTAAACTTGGTTGGGTCCAATCCGAAAGAATGGTGGATTGACACTGGTGCCACTAGGCACATATGCTCCAACAAGGACCTATTTACAAACCTTGAACCGATTAATGGGGAAAAGGTTTTTATGGGAAACTCTGCCTCTTCTGCTGTCGAAGGTCAAGGGAAGGTGTTGCTGAAGATGACCTCAGGAAAGGAGCTGACTCTAAACAATGTCCTCTATGTGCCAGAAATTCGAAAGAACTTGGTTTCTGGATCTCTGTTGAACAAGCATGGATTTCGTATGGTGTTTGAGTCTGATAAAGTTATTTTGTCTAAATCTGGGATGTATGTGGGGAAGGGATATGTAACTGATGGGCTTTTTAAGCTCAATGTGATGACAATTATCAATAAAGATAATAAGTCTTCTGTTTATTTGCTTGAGTCTTCCAATTTATGGCATAGTAGACTAGGACATGTTAATTATGATACATTGCGTAGATTAATTAACTTGGAACATATACCTTCATTCCAAATTGATTCAAAACATAAATGTGAAATTTGTGTTGAGGCAAAATTAACGAGATCATCATTTCAAACAATTGAAAGAAACACCGAACCCCTTGAATTGATTCATAGTGATGTCTGCGATTTGAAATTCATTCAAACGAGAGGTGGTAATAAATATTTTATTACTTTTATCGATGATAACACCAAATATTGCTATGTGTATTTGCTTAAAAGCAAAGATGAAGCCTTAGAGAAATTTGTTCTCTATAAGAATGAAGTTGAAAATCAACTCAATAAGAAAATTAAAAGATTGAGAAGTGATAGAGGTGGCGAGTATGAAGTACCAATTGGTGAATTCTGTGCACAACACGGAATCATACATGAAGTGACTGCGCCTTACTCTCCTCAATCAAATGGTGTTGCTGAACGTAAAAATCGCACATTGAAAGAAATGATGAACGCGATATTACTAAATTCAGGTTTGCCTCAAAATATGTGGGGAGAAGCTATTTTGTCAAGCAACTATCTTTTAAATAAGGTACCTCGAAAGAAAGAGGACAAAACCCCTTATGAGTTATGGAAAGGTAGGAGACCATCCTACAAACATTTACGAGTGTGGGGTTGTCTTGCAAAAGTAGCAATTCCAACACCAAAGAAGACAAAGATAGGTCCTAAAACGGTGGATTGTATCTTTATAGGCTATGCACATAACAGTAATGCATATCGATTTCTTGTGCATGAATCTAAAATTCCAGATATACACAAGAATACAATCATGGAATCAAGGAATGCATCATTCTTTGAAAATGTATTTCCTTATAAATCCAATGATGGATCAAGTTCATCTAAACGAAAGAATGAAACTATGAATGAAGAAAGTCATGAAATTCATGATTCAGATCATGAACTTGAACCGAGACGTAGCAAAAGGGCAAGAGTGGAAAAATCTTTTGGAAATGATTTTCTAACTTATTTGTTAGAAAAGGAACCACTAGATTATGCAGAAGCTATGAATTCTTCTGAGGGACCTCTATGGAAAGAAGCAATAAAAAGTGAAGTTGATTCTATTTTGCAGAATCATACTTGGGAGCTAGTGAATCTTCCTCCTGGTTGTAAGCCTTTAAAGTCCAAATGGATTTTTAAAAGGAAAATGAAAGCAGATGGCTCCATTGATAAGTATAAAGCCAGACTTGTGATCAAAGGATACAAACAACGAGAAGGCTTAGATTACTTTGATACTTATTCTCCTGTGACGAGAATAACCTCCATTAGGATGATAATTGCAATTGCAGCATTGCGAAATTTAGAAATACATCAAATGGATGTAAAAACAGCTTTCCTAAATGGTGATTTGGATGAAGAAATCTACATGGAACAACCTGAGGGTTTTATAGTTCCAGGACAAGAAAGGAAAGTCTGTAAATTGGTGAAGTCATTGTATGGCCTAAAACAAGCACCAAAACAGTGGCATGAAAAGTTTGATAATGCAATGATTACCAATGATTTTAAGATCAATGAATGTGATAAATGTGTCTACACTAAAGAAATAACAAATGGCTATGTCATTTTGTGTCTTTATGTAGATGACATACTGATTGTCGGTAGTGATGATAAAATGATCAAATCTACCAAGTATATGTTGAATTCAAGATTTGACATGAAAGATATGGGACCTACTGATATGATTTTAGGAATTAAAATCACAAGAACGTCAGAAGGTCTTATTTTAAACCAGTCACACTATGTGGACAAGATTCTTGAAAAATTCAACATGAATGATTCTGGTATTGCTAGAACACCATTAGACAATAGTCTTCATCTATCCAAGAATAGGGGAGAGGGTATTTCTCAAGTAGAATACTCCAGAGTTATTGGAAGTCTAATGTACTTAATGAGTTGTACTAGACCAGATATTGCCTATACGGTTAGTAAATTGAGTAGATATACGAGCAATCCGAGTGCTGACCATTGGAAAGCAATAGTGAGAGTATTCAGATACTTACGATATACTCGGAATTATGGCCTGCATTATACCAGATACCCAGCTGTTCTGGAAGGATATAGTGATGCAAATTGGATATCTGATATAAAAGACTCAAAATCTACTAGTGGATATGTATTCACACTAGCAGGAGCGGCCGTATCCTGGAAATCCTGTAAACAAACTGTTATAGCCAGATCCACAATGGAATCTGAATTTATAGCTTTAGATAAATGCGGTGAAGAGGCTGAATGGCTACACCATTTCTTAGAGGATATTCCAAAATGGCAAAAACCTGTGCCACCAATAAGTATACATTGTGATAGTCAATCTGCAATTGGAAGAGCACAGAGTAATATGTATAACGGTAAGTCTAGACATATACGTCGTAGACATAATACCATTAGACAACTACTCTCAACAGGAATTATCTCAATTGACTACGTAAAGTCAAGGGATAATATTGCGGATCCGCTAACCAAAGGGTTAAATAGAGAGTTAGTTGAGAAATCGACAAGAGGAATGGGACTAAAGCCCATAAAAGAATAAGTTGGTATAAAGGAAACCCAACCTAGTTGACTGGAGATCCCAAGATCTAGGTTCAAAGGGACAACCTAATTATACAAACTTAGTGATGTCACTGTGGGGGTTATCCCTAAAACCATTCCTATATAAAATATCAGTGATATTGTAAAAGGAAAGGATAGCAATTTTGCTTTAATGATTCTTAAGTGGAGTAAATAAATTACTCAAAATTAAGTAATCACCTATGTGAGAGAGAAGTGGGGCCGCTTCAAAGGAGAATTATTTAGGGCTAAATTCTTTAGAAACTCTTACAGAACCAGGTTGATGTTCATGGCCAAAACGAACATAACTATGAGAACTGAACAAACGTTTATATGATTCCTGTGTGAAGTGTATGGTTCATTTACATAAGAAAGTTGGACAGTTCAAGGACATCATGTCTACTGGACAACTAGTAAAGTAAATATACTTTCACAAGGAAAGGTTCAAAGGGTAACACCTACCTATCCTATACAGGTTTCAATTGTTGAACACTATCACAGAGTCAAAACTAAAACAATTTTCATTCATGTGGGGGATTGTTGGAAATTTGGGACAAATTGATGGGTGAATGAATGAGAAATTGATGCTCAAAGAACACCCTTGAGTTGGAAGTGGGAAGTGAAAAGCACTAGTCCCACATGGAAAAGGAAGAAGGCTATGGAGTGGTTTATATACAGTTACACTTATTTGAAGTGGTAACTATTGTAGCACAAACTCTCTGCCTCGCGCGCAGGCGCAGGGGGGGTGCAAATCCGATGCTCGACAAGCTGAAACTTGGGCGCGAGCGCGCATCCTACGTACACGATTGCGGGATCGAAAAGTGGGCCTTGCGACAAGCCCAATTTTGCTAGCCTTCTGATTTAATTTTCTTTTTTCGACTCAAACGGTTACAGATTTGTAACGTGCGATTAATGGTGCGTTAAATTGTGCTGTTACGGAATTGATTTTGTAACGGCAGATTCAATTAGCCGTTATTCCTGACGCGTATTGACTTTGTAACGGCAGATTCAATTAGCCGTTATTTCTGACGCGTATTGTTTTGTAACGGCAGATTTAATTGGCCGTTATTATGCCCGAACAGCTCTCCCCTCAGTTCTATTTTATCGAAATCATTCTTTCAGTTCTAAGAACTGCAGCTTCTGAAAAACGTTCCCTGCCTTTTCCTTTTCCTTCTGAAAAACGGTTCGCTGCTTTCCTTCTGAAAATCGTTCTCTGCTTTCTTCTTCTGGAAAATATTTCTCTGCATTTTGCATTGTTTTCGATAGTGTTCGTCTCCGAGAATTTGTTCAAGTTCGCTGAAGGCTTTGAAGTTCTGATTACTTCTTAGTCGTCTACCGTTGTATCCTGGGAGACAGACGTTCGCGAAACCTCAGGCGCGTGCTGAAGGGAACGAATCTGTTTTAAGGAAACTGTGTTGAACACAGGCCTCGGTATTCGTTTGTATCGATTCCAACTTTGTTATTGCAATTTCGTTTCTTTGTGATTCTGTATTGTTTGTGATATTTATGCTAATGCCATTTTGAATATTTATTCAACAGATTCTTGTTTGAAGCGTTCTTATCTCCTACTCGTGTCCAGATGTGTTCTCGCAACCTTGTATTGCCAAAATCAAGTTGAGACGTCGACCAAAAGTGGAATGGTTGCATATAAGTACTATGGTTAATGGGTATTTCAAGACTAGTGGTACTTTTGTTCTGAAATCGAACTTCCTTCTCTTTTATCTTTAGATCAAAGATGATTACATGGACGAGACGAGAACTTCTTAACTTAATTTCTATACACAAGATATTTAATTCGCTAATTAAATCTTGAAATGGGATACTTAATTAAATAAACATATAATTCACCCAAATGGGTCACAACAATGTGGATTTAAAGTAATAAGTTGAGCTACCAAACCTAGCTTTTCCTCATCATCTCCAAATCTTGTCGACCATTTAAATAGTTCATCCATAATTTATCGGTTGAATGTCCATGATTTGCGTATAACATCAAGGAGATCACCCTTCTTATACGGTCACATGATTTACAACAATCCTCTCTCCAATAAGCATCGCATCTCGAGGAGGATCAACAAATCGTGGATTTAATTATTTAATCAAGACATAATTAGGCTGTGATTAGAGTAGAGAGACATATGGGCCAAGGAAATCTCTAGCGCCAGCTGAGCAAAATTCTTTGAAAATGAATAAATCAAAGAGGGTTGACTGTGACTTTGGTTGTCCAATGGACCAAACCCTAGAAAAGGGATGAGATGAGCGCTAATGCACCATGCAAAGTGTGGCGTGAGTGAGTGGGCGAGTGCTCTTGGAGAAATGTGCGTTCCAAGTCAAGTCCTATAAGTTTGGCCGAAAAAGAAGTCAAGAGAGCATGTGAGTGGGACACACACGCACATATATATAAAACCCTAACGAAACCCTAGAATTGGTAAGCCAATGAAGGATGTGCACGTATGTGCATGATTTATGATGATTTGTGGCTACATGTTTTTTGAATTCTAAACTAAATCAAGACATAAATGAATGAATGCGTGCACCACATGGAATGGCGAAAGTCGATTAGTTTAAGGATAGTCGATCTTGTCTTGTCGAATGAAAGATCATTACGTGGCCCCTTTTGCTGACTTAAGGCTGCCGACTGCCACAATTAATCTCTAATGTGTTCAGCAATATGCAATTATGCACGTTGTTCTCTTCAATTTAAATTTTGCAATGTTTATATCCAAAGCTACATATCTAAAGCATCGGAAATCAAAAGACAACAAGCCCTTGATATTGAAGAAGTGTTCAATGTCCCTATAGTTCTTCAACTAAAACACAAACGACTAGACCATCACATCAAGTTAAGTTTTCGAAACCTTCTAAAAAAAAAAAGTATACGATCGATATTGATATGTAGAAGAAATCATTTTCATCCAATGCTTCTCCTTATTTGGGACCATATTCAACTCTTTTAGCTTTTATTGAATTGAGAAATGGGTTTGTGTTAGATGAAGGATTCATCGAAAAAAGAACTACAGAGACAAGGGAATATATGTTATAGAAGAGTTTGACCCCATTTCTTCTGGAACAATCACAAGCACTTTTTTTATTATGGATCTACGACCAGAAATTCAATGCATAGAGTTTCATTTGCCAAGAACGGGAAGGAAGAAAGTGAATCGGTATGCTAATTTCTCATCCTCAAAACTGTCCTTCCCGTTTTATGGTAAAAAAATTCATTCATTTCGGGATCTTCAATGTAGATCAAAATGTGCTTCCTTTTGACTTGGCAAAATAAAGTCCTTGAAAAAGAGTTTAAGAAGTATCGGATAACATAACTATAGGGGAGAACCTAAAACTTCTCACCTAAAACTTCTAGCTTTCCCAAGAGCTCAGAAATATGAGGAAAAAATTGAAAAAATGAGCAATTTTTAAAGATAGGCAAGTTGGCATTAATATAAATAAGATATGATATGCGGGCATAAAATAAGATGAAGGGACAGTAACTTTTGGGTTTAAATGAGGGGAGATCGAGGCAAGATCGAGCGGAGATATGCTCCCAACAATTAGGGTCCAAGCCTTCGCTTTTTGGCATCTGCTTAGGTGTCTCCACGAGTTCATTAATTCAGCTTTTGCCCCAATTAAATAATTTCATCACTCATTCTCCCATTTTGCTCCCCTATGTCATCTCACAGCATCCATGGCTTAGATAAAGACACACCTCCCTCCCTCTCTTTCTCTCTCTCATTCATTTATATAATAGAGTCCATAGTCCACCCATTGCTGGAGCCTCATGCAAAGTTTGCAAAGCGGAGCAAAAGGTCAGTCTTTCTGCTGCTTCTAAGCCCTTGCATTTACATTTTTACTCTCTGTTTGAGTTCTCCACCTATGGAGAACAATGGAGTTACTGCTCATTTTGCATGCTTGTTCATGGAGTTTCCTTTGTTTGGAGAGAAAGTGATGCGCTTGAAAGTAGAACAAACCCCACATCGCATATTTTAGATACTGCCTGTGAATATCGAAACTAGAAACTAGGGTTTTGTCCTTGGCTAAGCATTATGACAATACTATATATATATATATATATATATATATATTACCAAAATTACTATATCTAATATTATTGTCTTGATTGCGCTTTTGTTCCTTCCTCTAGTGTCCTTGCTTGCTTTCATGAGAAGGGTCCTTATCTTTTGAGGGTCCCTCAATTTTCCTCGAGCCAATTCTTGAATATCTTCTCGCACGTCGAGTGGACCGCTTAGGGTCGAATGCTCTCGAATTATTGAATGCTTGAGCGAGCCTTCGAAAATCGCCGTGTTGGTAGTTGGCGATGTCGCATTTTTATATTAAATCAATTGAAAATTGCATTTGTCTTGTTATGGAGGCTAGGTTTTGATTATTGGCATTTATCTGTCTAATCTGAGGGAGATTAGACTTCCTATCATCAACTTGGCACCCACTAAGCTTGACAAATAGCAATTTGCCTTGAATGCCGCTTCTTGTAGGGCGAAAATTAATTATAAAGATTGATAATTTCCAGATAATACACACCCATTTTTTTAAATTGAGATGGGAGATTCGGGCTATTAACTAAACCTAGTGCGGTATCAGATCCTCGATCAATTCATTACTAATAAAATTGATTAGGCAAGGAGAGCGCTGGCACTATTTTTATCTTCTTCTTTTTCCACCTAATTATTTGTTTTAATTAAAGATTGACGTTCCACTTTTGGCAGATTTTTTAAGGAAATAAAAGACAAAACCCTTCGTGGCCCTAGTTGCCACGTGAAAGTAAGTCCACACGAGCGTCGTGCGCACCATCAAATCTTTGCTCCAAATGACATTTTAATAAGAAAAAAAGAAAAGAAAGAAAAAAACCATAAAATTGTCCGTACGCACACCCCTTTAATTTTAGTCCCACGAGAGATTTAGAGTTCGATTCGAGAATGGTTGTATTGTCTTGATAGCCATTCATGCGCCGCGAATTTTTAATCTAGATAAGTTTCTCGTGAAGTACGTGTTTACTTCTCACGATATCATAGATTTTTGTAAAAAATCATGTTCTATTTTGTCATCAATCTTTGATAGGACAGTGCTATTACAACACATTTCAATTAAAATAAGTTGTAGAACCGTTGATGCCTTGTTATATTTAAGAAAAATGAAATGCAATTATAGCGCATGGCATTCCATCTAGTTATGGGGACGACACCATCTTTTTTTCATAAGCCTAGCTAAGACTAACTTTGCACATGATTTTAATTTCGTTAAAGTCAATGTAAATGTATTGTTCTAGGTTAGAACTTACATTTGTGTTTTGCTCAAAGGAATGGGCATTCCCCTTGTAGAGGGAGTTATATCACTAATGTGAAGGGATCATAACTCCATTCCAATATTGCACCAGCATAAAACTTAAAAGATTTTCATTATTAATTAATAAGAAGCTACAATTGATAAAAGACTGATTTTAACATCACTAAATTTGAATAGTAATGCATCAACTATCATTTTTTTTTTTTGATAACCCAGGGAATCCTCGCACGGCCGACAGCCGGGGAGTAAACCCTGGAGGCGACACGTGCTAGCCACCACACACGTGCCACCGGTTAAGTCACCTTGCGGCGCCCGGGATTCGAACACTCAACCTTTTGCGAGAGAAAGAGTGCGCGCTCCAGCAGCGCCACCCAGGCGGGTGGTATGCATCAACTATCATGATCGGTTGTAATGTGAATAAACTAACTTTATAATTAAAACTTAAGAGAAATATATATTCAATGAAAGATTAAATTAAGTAGTCATTTATCACACTACAAATTATCAAATTATGATTTTAGCCCAATATTTGGTGAATTATTTTATGATTAACTTATAATTATGGCATGTTGTAATAATGTCACCATTTCAAAAATGGCATGCATATTAAATTTATTACATAAATCATTCGTTTCTACTCCCACCATATTTCTTTCGTAACCCAAACAAAAATAACCATAATTCATTCCACTTTCACGGATTACCTTTCTTTTCATTTTCATTTCATTTCGTGTCATCGTACTAAACGCAGTGTTAGAACTCAATGCTCACTTCAGTGTTTTTTCTTCTTTTTCTTTCTTTCTTTCTTTTTTGAAACTCTGAGATATTGCACTTAATTTTTAATTCCACAACAAGCCAATTGGAGCACAATGGATTCCCAACCATGGTTGGAGCTTCATTAGCCATCTTCAATGGTGAAGAACACACTCTGCAATTATTTCCCAAGCCCAAGAATTGCAGAGAGAAAAAGAGAGAGAGAGAGAGAGAGAGAGTTGCAGGTTGTAGGGGGGAGGAGAGAGGTAGGTTTTTAGGATTAGGAACAATCGCTGTCCCCAATTGAAAGGGTCAGATGGTTTGCAGAGAGGAATTATTAAATGTCTGTCTAAATTAATTAATATATTAAATTTGAGCAAAAAAGAAATGAATATGTTAAAGAATAAAAACTAATAAATGTTGGAATTTAAAGATTGGTTTGTGGACTTTATGGGGAGAGTTGGCACTGGCAGTGACTGCTGAAAGTGTTTGTAGTGACGGGCCTTTTTGAGAGCACAGCCTGTCTCTGGTCCATTCCCTTTTCCCCTTTTCTGTCTCGTTTGTGTTCAAGTTCATGTTTTGGATTTTGGAGATCTTGCTTCCCAATTTTGAAGTGTGAAATCTACCCACAAAAAATAATAAAGAAAAAACAAAAAAGTGATAATTGATTATCCAGTTATTATCTTCATGAAAAAAATTCCCAAAAAAAAAGAAAATTAAAATTTGCACATCCCTCTCCAATTGTTTAGTTCTCTAATACTGTGAAATAACGACTTTTTTTTTATGAACTTGTTAAGTTAAATAAAAAAGTTATAGATTAAATGGATCATAGTAAGTATCTTGAAAATTGTACATGTGTCTGACAAGTACTTTGAAGGCGCTATAATATCGATATGGAGGTTGGTTTGTGTCGATGATGCCTAGACACCAAGGCAATCACCTTTCACGACAGACAATTATAGCATGGATTTTAAATCTGTATATTTTCTAGTTTCATCGTTTCTAGTGTAGCTTTTTATTATCTTTTTTACTATGATGAAATGAATTGAATAGAGTTATACTACTCGATAATTAAGTCTTTTTATTATTAATATATCGGAATCCCTCATTAACATAGATTTCACCTATTGAATACAAAAACGCAGTTAGTATATATACTCATGATTTTTCATTTTTCGGATAAGCAAACTGTACGTTCTTAATTCAATATAATTTTCCAAAAAAATTAATTTTAAACATTAATCAAATGTTAGGCAAGGCAAGTAGGATAATGAATATTAAAACCCAGGATGCCAATTTGTCAGAATCGGCGGAGGAGAGAAATTTTGTTTTAATTTAATTTAATTTATTTTGATAAAATAGGTTTGCCTAAGCGAAGCCTACAAAACAGTAGGCCGTTCTATAAGAACATCCCTGCTTTGCTATTACGGCCTTTTTTAAAATTTTTTAAAAAGAAATTTGGCCAATTAATTCGTTATTTAATACGCTTTGAAGGCGCATTAATAGCAAATTGAAAGTCAACCCAGTTGGTCCTTCTCGCATTGCTGTCCTGTGGTGTCACTGTGGGAGTGCTTTGGTGTGTTGTGACTGACAATGACCCGTGAAAATTTTAGGGTGGATATCTGTGTGTATTTTAAATAAGTTCATATTATTTGATCAGAAAATCAAATTATTCTAGAGTAAAATAATGAGTTTTCCCTTAGATTACTTTCAATTATAATTTTCTCGTAATTACAAGGTATTTGATAAATACCTATCACAATGCTTGTATATCGCCAGTTTTGCGATCCATTTTTTCAATTGCTAAGCTACTAATAAAAGAGATAACTATAGTGCTTTTAAAAGAAAGATTGACGCCCTCTTAACATAAAAACGATATGAAATGATTAATGTCTTTTTGAGACAATTAAGAATGACTTGGATATGCTTCTTCGAATGACCTACATTTCAATCAATGATTATCTTTATAATGATTTGCTGTGATCTTGTAATTTAAATTTTTTAATTTGGGGGTCCTTGATTTCACTCACTCGTTACGGATTATAAAAGGATAATTTTCTTCAAGGATGTCCTTGAAACGTATGTCAACTAGCTAGTAATGGAAATTATGCAATTCTTCGACGCACCTTCTTTCTGGAGTTACATGTAATCAATATATTGAAAATCAAAAACTTTTCCTAGTTATAGGTTCCCTAAAGACATCTACTAACGACCATAAAAGTGTCACTTTGTCTTTTCTTAGTCTCAACCTTATACTCGTTTGTAATCACTAAACAAGCAAAAGAAAACCATCCTTTACTTTATCGCGAAAATTTAATCATCATTCAAATTTAAAAGATTATGTCTACGCATCAATACTGGAGTACTGCGAGAGTTTTATAAATTTTAAATTTGAAAAGCTAAATGCATGATTTACAAATTTTGAAATTAGGCAAAAAAAAAAAGAAAAGCTAGAAAGTTAGTTTTTTTAGGTAAAAAGTTAGTTTAGACCCGCGGTTTTCAGCCTTTTCGTTTTCGACAATTGACTCAGACACTGTGTCTCTGTGTGTGTGTGTCTCTCTCTCTCTCTCTCTCTCTCTCTCTCAAACCATTCCCTCTTTAATTTGATGTGCAGAAAGTGGAAGCGCTTTGCTTGCCGGGAAGTACTGAAGCAACAAGAAAAGCGAAGCAAAGGCTCCGCGCTGCAGAAAGCAGGGGAGGGAAAGGGCAAGCGAAACGAGCTGGTAGTTGGTCGGCATTGCTTCCTGCTTCGGCACAGCACACAAGCTTCTTGTTTCCCGGGCCGCGCCGTTCGTTCTTGTCGCTCGTGCGCTTCCCCACTCCCCCGCACACTTCTCAAGACACGCACCACCCTCCCTTCCTTCATCGATTTCTTCATCGACCCTTTCTTTCGAATTTTGGAAGAAAACAGAGAAACCGCAAAAAGAAAGAAACTTCCCTGTCTGTCTGATTTATTTATACCTCCCCCGGCTTTGTTAATCGATTCTTGATCTCCCCCCCGGCAGCCATTCACACACGTCCACATACCTTTCCTTGTTCCGCCATCTCCTCTTCGGAACCCAAGTGCCCGACCCCTGGAATTTCTCTGTTGGGTTCAATGCATTGTGGCAGTTGAAGTCGAAAGAGAGTGCTGTTCTGGTTCTGCTTGTGATTTGGCTTCTACGAGCCATGATCTCAGGAGGGTCGGTGGATTTCGTGTTGAATTGTCCACGTTTTTGCTTTGCGTTGAAACCGAGGTAAGATATATATCTATCTATTCTCCATTTGTTTATGTTATCCCAACTTTTGAGGCCATTGGAGCTCTCCGATTTGTGGTTCCTGAGACTTTTGGCCATCTGGTTATTGCTTGGATTAGTTTTTTATGCTGAGGATTGGAGCTGAGCTTTCCCAACACTCACATATAAAAAGTTCCATCGGTGGTCTTTTTTGGGAGTTAGAGCTTGGTACGTCGTACTTAACCCATGTTGGGGAATTAACTAACGTGATATGTGTAGGTTTTGGTGGAGCTTGGGAATACCAGCTGCTGCATCCTGCGGTTTTCGGCAGTATTGAGCCAAATTTGGTGCTTGAATTCATGGTGTCGCGGGGTATATGAAGTGATTTGAGCTGCTCGAAAATATTGATAGCATTGGGGAAGAGGGGGTGGTGATCCGAGTTGGTTCTTTGATATGAATATTGGGCCAATTGCAAGACATGCTGGGTCATAATGAGGGGGAGAGTGATCAGTTCTTTGATTCTGCTGAGCAATTTTCGTTTCCTGAAGAGTCGGATGTGGCTAAAGATGAAGTAGAATTGAGTCCAAGTGAGTTTCGGTACGACATTTGGTTGAACGAACCCCAAAGTGTCAAAGAAAGGCGCGATACCTTCTTGCGTGGGATGGGTTTTGCTGAATTCAGTTTTCCGGTCGTGTCTTCTGATGAAAGTGAGATAGATGTGGATAGGTTAAGCGTGTGCAGTGGAGCTGTTTCGAGCTCACTTTTGTCCAGAACTGATTCTGAAGAGCAAGATTTTGCGCGCTCTAGAAATGGACAGGAAGATGATGGAGATTATATGGTTGATGAATTTGATGACCAGGAGCACAAATCGGCTGATGTGGGTGCAGATGGGTTTTCACATTTACCTGTGAAAAGCAAACAGACATCTCTTGAAAGTAAAGCGAGAATGAATTGGTGGTGGAAATTTTTTGGGAACAAGAGGAACAACAAACATAACATGTCAATTTCTGAATCATTCAAACCAGATCCTGAAGTACCCAGATTGAGAAAGCTGAACACCCGACACTACAAAAAGAGGTGGATGGAATTATCCGCACTCTACGTCGGACAAGAAATTCAAGCTCACGACGGCATAATCTGGACGATGAAGTTCAGTCCAGATGGCGAATTCTTGGCAACTGGTGGTTCAGATGGCATGGTCCGGATATGGCGGGTTGCATCAGGAGATGCCTCTCATAGTTATGTGGATACTTGCGAAGGTGATAATTGCAGCTTGGTAAAAAAGGACATGTCAGGCTCTAAAGGAATCAAGTCGAACCACGCCTCAGTTTTAATGCCCGATCAAATCTTCTGGATCAGTGAATCACCGTTGCATGAGTTTTGCGGCCATACAAGTGATGTTCTGCAGGTGGCTTGGTCTTCTTCTAATGTGAGTTCTAGCAAAACCTTTTATATCTTCCCGAAGCGATCACATATCTTCACTATTTTCATATCGTTAACGTTTTCCTTGAGTTAATGGCTGAAGGGAGCTTTTTTAAAACTTTGCTGCAGAAACTGCTTTCATCTTCTAAAGACA
The DNA here is from genome assembly GCA_031216235.1 of Syzygium jambos. NCBI lineage: Eukaryota > Viridiplantae > Streptophyta > Magnoliopsida > Myrtales > Myrtaceae > Syzygium > Syzygium jambos. Next base: position 6,584,618 of record CM062228.1, read on the forward strand.
ATACCGTTCGTCTGTGGAAAGTGGGTTGCGATCGGTGCCTGGATGTCTTCCGCCATAGTAATTATGGTAAATGTTAAAATTCAGTTCTCTTCGTCTCAAGATGTCCTTATTTCGTTGTTCAATAATTTCCCATTATCTTAATTGTTTGTCTTTTTTATCTAAAACAGTGACGTGCATTCAATTTAACCCTCTCGATGAGAACTACTTCATAAGTGGTTCTATAGATGGTAAAGCTCGGATTTGGGGAATATCCGAAAGGCGAGTTGTGGATTGGGCAGACGCGCGAGATGTAATAACTGCCATTTGCTACCAGCCTGATGGAAAAGTAAGATCCATAATTTCATGCTGCTAAGCCATATCTAAAGTTTTAGGACAATAACGATTATGCTGATCTCGTTTTCTCTTTCTTCAATGCTTTTTGCAGGGAATTGTTGTTGGTAGTATCACAGGCACTTGCCGTTTCTTTGAGATGTCAGGTAACTTACTCATGTTTTTACTGTATGGCTTGTTTGTGAATATAAATAGTGGGGACTTAACTAAAGTCACCTGGCTGCAGGCAATCATCTCCAGCAAGATGTAGTTATCCATGGTCAAGGTAAAAAAAGGACCTTTGGCAACAAGATCACTAGCATTCAGGTTTGGCATAAGTAAAGCTCGAGTTTCTGAAAGGTTCTTCTTACAGTGCTCATGAATGACATTTAAATGGTTTCTCACTGCAGTTTTCTCGGGAAAATTCTCGAAGAGTGATGATCTCGTCAGAAGATTGCAGACTCCGTATTTTAGAAGGAACAGATATCATCTCCAAATACCGAGGTATTGAACTTAGTTCTCATTTGAGGTTTCATGAAATTGTCGTTCATCATTATCAACATCCTGAAGATTAAAATCAAGGCATCTTTCATCTTTGCCTAGTAAAAATGCATGGCTTTAGTCGATTTTTTTTTTTTTTTGCATCTGAGCCATTATTTAATATCCTTGACCCCATAGTGAGTGAAAAGTCAAATGATTTGAGGGAAAAGAGTTTAGGGTTTATCATTCTTGTGGTGTCACATCTCATCTGTGTCCACAATAATATGAACCTAGAACGACTTATTTACCAGTGTACAATTTTGCCAATGTGAAGCGAGACTTTTTGTTTTGGTTCCACAATCTCCCAGCAATGTTTAAAGCTGCAATTTACTGGATTTAACAGGGCATCCAAAGTCGGTAAAGCAGATGTCTGCTTCTTTTACTTCGAGCGGCAATCACATGGTATCTACTGGAGAGGATCGCGTTTACTTGTGGAACTATGATGACTTTGGTGTGCCTCCTTCCAAGAGCACGAAGTCCATGCGCTCTTGCGAATACTTTTCATCCGAAGGCGTGTCTATTGCAGTACCATGGTCAGGCACACATAGAGGACTGAAGGACCTAGGAAATCACAAATGCAGATGCTCCTTTTGCTTGCCGAATCATAGAGAACCCGAACAATTTTCACTCGGTAATTGCTTCTCACTCGACAGGTCATGCATGGGCTCTGCCACATGGCCCGAAGAGAGGCTTCCTCTATGTGAAGTTCCACTCACTGAAGAATATTGCGAATCCGGGAAGCATCAAGGAGACCTCTCCCTTTCAGAAGCATGGGGCCTCGTGATTGTGACAGGAAGCTACAGCGGTAAACTCAGAGCTTTCCATAATTATGGACTGCCGGTCAGGGCTCTAGAAACTCTTTTGGATCAGCTCAGGATGAAGCTTAAGTTTGTATCTGAAAGTACAGGACAAGAAGACACTGAAGTTAACACAGCTCAGCAATTCCATGTTCTCCTTGTCCATTCAAAGATGGTTCCAGGAAAAATGATCAAGTAGTATACTGTTGTCCATCAGAATGAGTTTTGTAAGCTCGTTGAAAGAGGTTTTGTAATTTTCAGTGTAATTAGCATTCTTTCTTGAGTAGAGTGAATTTGCCCGAGTATTCAGCAGGATGCTTGCTTGCCTGTTGGTGCAAGCCACCGAACTTGGTGTTATGACAGTCGAGTTTGTATGAGAAATCAATTACGCCTTATTCGATCAAGCCAAGAAAACGAGGAAATTTGGAAAGGAAAGTCGGTAAACTCGATACCCCGGCAGAAGCAGAGGATTCTACATATGTTGTGTGAATGGTGTGAATGCAGTTGTTCTTGAAGCGGCTTGTGAAGAGGGTTGTGTTGCATTCCCAACACAAAAGGCAGGAGAGGATTGAGAATGTAATGTTGCAGGTTGTATTTGAAGTAGCTTGCAATATAAGGGAAATCCGAAGGAAGAAGAATGTGACTTGAATGCAAAAGACAGTGTTGGCAGCTGTGGATGAAGAAGATAGGAGTCATTGAATTGTGAATGAAAAATTGGATTTGAAGTAGCTGTGTTAAAATGTGATTATGGACAGAGATGAAATGACAAATTTGGAGAAATTTATTGAACCAAAAAAGAAACATTTACCCCCGATGGTATATCGATACTTGCCTTTTTATGTCATAAAATAATTGAGCACTTAAAAATTACTGATATTCATTAATTTCAAAGTGACTTTTATTTATGAAAAGTTAAGGTAAAATTTACTAATTATTAACAGGATCAAAATAACTAATGCCTGTCTAAAATGACGTTTACCATTTCACTTTTTGCCAAATCTAAATTTTTCCAAATTTCACGCATTTTTTCGACCAAAAAAAGGACCCACACATTTTGACTTTTTTTCTTTAAATAGAAAATCCTGAAACTTTTTCCAGTATGTAAATGTCGACATTTATATTCCCGTAAATTTTTTCCTAATTCTCTAAAATTTGAATAACATTTTAAATTTTGACGGAAATACAAAATAATACCTTTTGCTTTAGCTTGAATGTAAACAAACGGGCTATTGAAATGTTATAAAAATACTAATTACTGATAGGATCAAACTTAATTTTTGTAATTGAGAAAGTTACTAGCTAATATGAAAAGCTTGCTTCCTATAAGGTGAAATTTTGTTGATAGCTCGCTAATGTTGGTGCTAATTGTGATTAGGTCATAACCTTCGAATTATATCTTTTAGAAATTATTTATTTTTCGAGAGCACGCTTGATCTTTTGGCGAGTTGCTGAAAATGGCGTCGCGTAGCGATAATATGAAAAATGATTTTATAATAATTAAAAAAAAAAAATCCAAAACAGTAATATGTCGAGGGTCGTCGGTCCTTTACCAGAAACAATATAGCGTCGAAGAACCTCACACCGTCGCAAACGGTTGCACCGCCCTTCATGACTTCACTAAAGCGTTGCGCGACCCTCTACTTGAAAGATATATAAAATTAGTAATATGTCGCATTATAGAATAAGTTTATTAGCCAACAAGGTTTGTTTAGATGATTTTTTTAGATATAATGGTAATGAAAGTCCTAAAATTTGTGTTGATTCATCCTTTAGTTATAAATCTTTTCTTTTTCTCATTTAAGTCCTACAAATTTATCGCCGTCATCGAAATTAACCTTTTTGTTAATGACCACAATTTTTCTTGAACGGAAACTTTATGTGGTACTTTTTTATCAGTATTTCTTTTTTTCGCACAGATGACATCGATGTGACGTCATATTAAAAAAAAACTAAGAGTTCAAAAAAGACTAAAATTAAAAAAGAAGAGGGCAAAAGCACATTGAGAGAGAAATTAGGGGTGAGGGTGTCCCGAGGCGTCGCTCGCGAGAGCAATGAACCCTCGCTCGGTAGTGGAGAGTGCCGCCACGTCCGCTACCGATCGAGGGCTAGCCGCTCTCATCAGGCGAGGGTCGCCAAGCCGCCCCCGTCCCTTCTAAATTACCACTTTAGATTTCTTGATGTGCTGTCCATTTTATTAATTGTTAGTTTAATCTTAAGCACAAAAAAAATGATATCTTTTCGGACTTTAACGAGATCCATCACTTAAGTAACCCCACATTGACCTCGTTTGTGCACGAAAAGGTAACGGACTAATTTGAGGGACCGCGACAATTTTTACTTTTAGGAGTCAGATGATCTGAAAAAGAGCTTTGAACCCCATTGACAGGTCGACAAGTTACATGACTCCATCGTTATTGTTCCATTTTAAAATGGGTGTAAACCACAAAAAACCCTCAAATTAATACACCAGTGACAATTTTATCTCGAATTAATTTTTTGACCATCAAAAACTCCAAACTGGTACACCTGTGACAAATTTACCCAAACTATTTTTTTGACCATCAAAAACCACACACTGGTACACTTGTAACAATTTTACCTCGAACTTATTTTTTGACCACTAAAAATCCCAAACTGGTACGCCTGTGACAATTTTACCCATAACTAATTTTTTAACTACTAAAAACCCCAAACCGATACATTTGTGACAAATTTACCCTCCGTTAGTGTCCGTCAAATTGGATTAATATCACGAAAAATCACAAATTAGTAAAGCTTGTGACAAACAGAGGGGTAAAATCTCAAACTGGTACGCCCGTCAACTACCACGTGTCATCATACTTAGCAATTTGACGGTAAAATTTAACAGAAACTAACGGAGGGTAAATTTATCACAGGTGTATCAGTTTGGATTTTTGGTGCTCAAAAAATTAATTCGGGGTAAAATTGTTATAGGTGTACCAATGTGGAGTTTTTAGTGGTCAAAAAGATAGTTCGAGGTAAAATTGTCACAGGTGTACCAATTTGAAGTTTTTTGTGGTAAAAAAAATAGTCTGGGATAAATTTGTCACAGGTGTGCAAGTTTGAGATTTTTCGTGGTATTAACCGTTTTCAAAATCTTGCAATTCTCGATATTTACTCAATATGGAGCACCTAAAATTATTTAAAGTATGTAAATTAATTTTTATAGTTTCATGTATATTTCCTTTATAAAATCTCGAAAATTTAACATCTTTTTTTTTCCATAATTGAAATTTCGGATAACACCAAGAAAATGACTTCTTCTTTTTTTTGTCTAACTAAGGAAATCGATTTAAACACATGCGAAAAAAACTGTTTTTCCAACACAAAAGATATTTTCTAAAAAAAATAAAACTAAAAAACACAAAAAAAAAAATTCCGACCAGAAAAAAAAAACACAAAGAGATATTTTAATTTTTTTTCCGCGAGGAATATCACAGTCATCTTCTTCTTCCCTAACCTAAAGGCGCATGTATACTGCAGGCGCGCAGAGCCAGAGAGAGAGAGGGAGAGGGAGAGGGAGAGGGAGGGAGAGATTCTTCTTTGGCGGCAGACCAAGTTGAAACTCTTCACTTCTTCGGCGTGTCGCCTGTCTGCTAGCTGGTTTCGTTGCCATACCGAATGGCGTTCTCGGCGCCCGCGCCCTTCGTCCATTCCGCCTCCTTCAACCCCGTCGCTTCTCCTGCTCCGTCTCCAGCGTCCTCTTCTTTGCCGTGCCGGAGTCCTCCGAGGACCCAGTACAGGATTCCGGTGATGAGTCGTCGGAGCTCTTGGCGGAGGTTGTCGGTTCGGTGTTCTTCGCTGGAGTCCAACCCGGACCATATGAGCTCAAGGTACGTGCGTGAATTCCCCTGTTTTCTGTTCGTTCGATGGATGTTTGTATGTAGAAAGTGGCAGGAGGTGATTGGCTTACCCTTCGATTTTGATGGTCATTGTCATTCCGAGTGAGTTCTTTGACGGGCATCGTGATATGGATCGCTGCATATGCGTTTTGACTTCTTTATGGTTGTGCTCTTACTGTGGGAGGAGGAAGAACATGATATGCATGTAACATCATTCATCTGGGAGCCTATGTGGACCTCCCTTTTGCAGTACTTGATTAGTTGGTGTAGAAGTCATTGAAAGAAGTGATTTTAGACTTGTTTGAAAAAGAAAGTAATTCCAAAGTTATCGACTTAATTTTAAAGATAAGAGCTTGCTCTTGGATAAGGAGTTTCTACCTGTAAAAGAATTTTCTTCGGTTTCGGTTCAGTTTAGTTGTGTGATTGTACTGCTACTGAAGTAGAATAGCACACTATGCCCGTTACTGTCCAATCATCCAAAAACTTAAGATTTGTGCCATTCAATTTTCAAGTTCCATCAGGAGAATTTGCCAACTTGCATTCTCCTAAGCCTTCAGTTCCTTAAGTTTATTTCACGAATCAGTTCTTAAAATGATACTCCTCTTATCTACACCTTTCTGGAAATTTTGCTCATCTTTCAGACTCTACTGCTGCCGCCATTATATTGCTTCTTTGCAGCTCTGGATGCTGATTGTCTAAAGTTTAGAGTCAGGTTGAGTAGCTTGCGAACAGACCCCTCATCAATAGCTAAGATTACTGAATGTTGGATGTTCAATTGTATGTTGATCCAATCTAGTGGACATTGGTTGGTTAAGAAGAGATAATGGTTGGTTCCTTGCGGTAATCTTCCTACTTCCATACCATAATGACTCTTGTTTACTGACCTTTTCACCTTTTTTTCCCAAGAAAACGAAAGCAAACAATTTGTATTATGTCCTTACCAAAAAAAAAAACAATTTGTATTATGCTCTTGAGTCATGTTCCTTTGGGCTTTGGGGTTGGCGAGTGGTTTTGGGGGGTCTGATTGTCAATCTAAAGAATAGTTGAAACAGGGTCATTGCGGGGAAAGGGGCAGACTTGGAGTCTTGGATAGTTCCGGAGCTTCTTGTACAACTTTCTCTTGAAACATTATTTAACCTTTAAAAAGACAGAAAGGAAAAAGAAAAGGTTGCATGCTTTATTGTAGCACCATGTAATTTCATTTGCCGAATGCTTTACTGAATCTTGGGACTTGGGAGATGTATGATCTTAAATTGTAAAGTTGATGAAAATTTTTGACTTTCCAGAAGTCCACTACATACTTCTAGGTATAAAATGCCTTTAACACCTTAACTTCTTTCTTTAGTTTGAACATTTTTATGTGTCGAAATTGTTCAATTTCTAGAAATGTACTTGTGATTATAATCTTGTAGCTTTTGTTAGTCCGATGTAATATTATATCCAATGAACTGACTCTCAACCACAGGAGTGGCCTTCTTTTTTAGGCAAAAATGATAGGATGTCATTGTGTAAGATGAATCTCTCTTTGCCCTGTGTCATTTTGTCAGTTAGATGTTCAAGGTACAGGCATTTTTTGTTGTCAGAGTGGCGTAGTCACACTTATTTAGAATTTTCATTTTAATGTGGCCAACCTCTCAAGACCAATATGTTGGAACTTTTCTATTTCAATGTTTTCCTAGCCTATATAGCTTTTTTTTTTTTTTGCAGGCAACCTCAAATATCTTCTCTGGGTCCTTTTGGAGTGTCAATGAGGGAATCAAGCATGGCCAAACCCTCGGTCAGATGGCGGAGGGTGTTGCTTAAAGTGAGTGGAGAAGCACTTGCAGGTGATCAAACTCAAAACATTGATCCAAAGGTGAAGATTCTACATAGGCATCTTTGGCGCTGTCATTTACCTTTTCTCTTTTCGTATCTCATGAAACTTGGCCTTCTGTTTTCATGTAGATCACAATGTCTATAGCAAGGGAGGTTGCAGCTGTCACTCGTCTGGGCATTGAGGTATAAAGTTACCTGTCTATGACTTCTTGCATGATTTATACCAGTAGCCTTCTGCAAAGAGTGAAGCTTCATCCTTTTGTACCTTTAATGTTCTTCCTCATAAGAATGCAAGAGATCTTTGTTGCAAAAAGAAAATAGAGAATAGAAGAACAGAAGAATGTTTCAGAGACTCAAAAGGACTTCATCCTACACAGACAAGCTATTTTAGGCTTTTGGCGATTGTCATTTGTATATTTCTTTCCTGGACCAAGAGGACCATCTTGAATTGCTTTCTTGAAAATCTTGAGTAGACAATCTTCTTATATTTTTCTAATTTAAATCTTCCAGGTGTGATAAATGAGTACAGCACGGTCTAGTTTTAATACTAATCCTGTCAATTAGATTTTGGCCCGATCAAACTCATTTCACTATGAGTCAACCTGCTTGCTTGCTCCACATTCATAAGAGCATCCCCTGTAGTTATAAGATGTATTTTGAAATATTGCAATTCAATTAATTTGAGTTGAGAACATTTCATTAAATGGTGGTAACACTCGTGCTAGAACCTTTTCCTTTCATTCTCTTCAAATTGTCTTCTTGATCTTCCTTGCCATCAGGTTGCAATTGTGGTTGGTGGTGGGAATATCTTTCGCGGAGCCTCCTGGGCAGGAAGTAGTGGCCTTGATCGTTCATCAGCAGACTATATTGGGTATAGCCTTTTGCTCTCTTTGTTTTCTCACAAAAAGGAAATGTACGTTCAATGTTGTATTGAGTGAAACTCACATGTGGGCTACACACAGTGTGAGTTCATGGAATATGGCTTTCCTCTGGATATATAATGCTTGTGACAGTGGTCATTCGTTTATGCCTGTACTTTGCATTTTAGGATGTTAGCAACTGTCATGAATGCTATTTTTCTTCAAGCGACAATGGAGAGCATTGGCATTCCCACCCGTGTCCAGACTGCATTTAGGATGTCTGAGGTTGCAGAGCCATATATACGTCGAAGGGCTGTGAGGCATTTGGAGAAAGGGAGAGTTGTGATTTTTGCAGCCGGAACTGGGAACCCTTTTTTCACCACAGACACTGCAGCAGCCCTTCGCTGTGCAGAGAGTAAGTTGGGCTTCTCTTTAGCAAACACGATGTTGCAGATCTGTTGCTTTGAGGCTACTCATTGGCTCGATATTATCATTTGGAAATGTCTCTTGAAAACAAGTTGATAAAATTGGGATCATCTTTTAGGCTCCGAACCTTGCGCTGCTCCTTTGTTGCAACAAAGTTCTTCTGATTTTCTCAGTGATAGACAATCTGCGGTTTGATTTCAATTTGTGAGTAGTTTTCAGAAAATTTTGTGGTGGGAGAGTTTCCAGGAAAGACCCTTTATCATTGACTAAAGTTACTCTTTCATATTGCTGATGCAGTTAATGCGGAGGTGGTATTGAAAGCTACGAATGTCGATGGGGTATATGACGATGATCCTAGGCGCAACCCAAATGCTCGTCTTCTCGATACGCTGACCTATCATGAGGTTACCTCGAAGGACCTCTCGGTCATGGATATGACTGCCGTTACGCTATGCCAAGAAAACAACATCCCTGGTCAGTAAACATGTCCATACTCTAGTCCTCAGATTTACTCAGAAGTCTTGTTGTTGGCATCTTTATGAAGACAAAAGTGATGTTGCCCTTAAACTGATTTGTTTGTTGCAGTCGTCGTCTTTAATCTCTCCGAACCAGGCAACATCTCAAAAGCAATAAGGGGTGAGAGGGTGGGTACTCTGATCGGGTCGATGCGGAACACACCAGTCGGTATGTCATAAAATAATGATTCAAGCTGCTGGCTTTTCAAGTTGAAGTCGAACATTTTGCACTTTAGGATGTTTTTGTTACACGGAGCTAGTAATTGGATGTTCTGCGCATCAAGAGGAAGGTTGGGAGGGGAAATATGACCTCACTGGCATTGTGCATTTTATCGGAGTTCTTTCTTAAAGTGTGTTATCTGTAAATAATTCCTTTATTCGCTGACTAAAAATTTTTTTCAGAATTGGATTTATTTACGAAGAAGTCATTGTTCAAGTCAATTATTATCTGTCCTATACATCCACAAATTAGATTATCAGTCTACAGGGAGACTTAAGCCTAGTACCTTTTGGTTTTGCAGTTGCATTTTGCAATTATCTATTGCAGAAAAGATTTGATACCCTTAGCAAAACTCGATTGCTTTCTGATATATATTCTCCGCCTCATTTGGAAACTCATTCAATCCCCCGTTTCAACAGAGTCAGACGCGGCACGTCTCTCTATTATGAACTTCCGCAAAAGCTTAACTAAAGGGGTCCATTGAGCTTGATGAATCCTATTACTCAGATTCGTGTTGTTATTTAATCGTCCGTTGTGATCGGACGACTGACAAGATGAGGACTAGTTGAACGTCTTGAATGTCGACTGACATTTGAACATTCCTAAAGAAATGTAAAACAGCCTGTCTGTATCACATGGAGGATTGTAATCGGCCATTTAAGTTGGGGAAGCTCTTTTTTCCCACTCGATAGGCATTTAACACGTGAGATCAGTCGCACTCAAAAAGAGGAAATGCACGGAGCGAATTCTTCAATTCGTCATCAATTGCTAATTCCACGAACTTTCCCACACCCCAAATTTGCACTACAAAAAATTTGCCACAAGTTTCCAATGAGCTCAGTCTCCCCCCAGTCCCCCCCCATCCACACACACAGAGTAGCCCACCAAGCTATGAATTGATGGCTACCGAACGCAAGAAATGCCACAACCTTCCTTCCTTTCTATCTTCTCTACACTAAAGTACAGATCAGGAACCCCCGATGTTATCTTCCCGCTGCTGCGGTGAAGAGCCGCCCGCATCGGACTTTTGAGCTTTGTCAATAATACAGTAATACAGAACAACTATGATACAAACCGAGAATCCCGTGACGGGGTGTAAAGCTCTTATGATGATGACCTCTGGCGAGAGCCGCTAATTTTCATCGCTCGGCCGAACTACGCTAACCCTATTTTCTACTTCCCCAAGTATAAACCCAAAAAATTTCATCGCAATCCAACCCCAAAAGAAGAGAAAACCGAAACAAAAATTAACAAAGGAATATAATAGTCACTACAAGAATTTACCTATTCTCTGCCTTCTGAAGCAGCTGCTTCTGCTGCTTCCTCGCCGTCTCTCTCTCTCTCTCTAGAAGACGAATCCAGCTCCGTGGAGTAAGTCAAAGTCAAAGTAAACCAACCCTTCCGAGGGTTCTTGGTTTTCTCGGTTGCGCGTGATGAATTCCCCTCTGCAACAACTCGGAAGAAGTCCGAGACCTTTCTTTACGCTCAAAAGTTAGAGAACAAATTGAAGAGATCGATCGATGAGGTGGGCGAGGGAGAGAGAGCCGTGAACAGGGTCGATGCCGATGGGCTGTTGTAGCTGAAGTTGCCGGGCCAATACGGGCTCAAATCTTGCAACACGTGCGGGTCCGTCGCCGGCGAGAAGAACCCCGCCGATACCGCCGGCAGGGCCCCCGGCGCCGGCGACAGTATCCCCTGAATCTGGCGCAGGTCCAGTTCCTCGAGCATGCCCATCAGCTCATCGTCGCCGGCCCTCGCCGACGACCCGACCATCTCCGCCGCCGCCGCGGCGCCGGCGAAGCCCTTCTCCCTGCCCGTCGGGCTGGTCCGCTCTATCGCCGCCAGCCTGGCCGCCGGGGAGAGGTCGCCGGAGGAGGACCCCGTGAGCTGCTGGACGATGGACATGAAGTTCCGCTCCTCCACGTGGATGACCTTCGGCGAGATGTCGAAGATGATCGTGGGCTGCTGCCGGTCCGCCTCCGCAGCCGCCGCCGCCGCAGGGGGGCCCGCCGCGTGCTGCGGGGGCGGGTGCCGCGGCGGCTTCCTGATGGCGTGGGACTCCTTGGCGACCCGGAGCGGGGAGGGCCGGGGGCCCAGGAGCTGGACCTCCTTCTTGGGCGGCGACGGCGGCGGCATGCCCCCGCCGGAGGGATCGGACGGTTCCATGGTCGCAAAGGAGCTGTCCGGGCCGGTCAGCCTCGGCGCAGAACCGACTGGAGGGAGAAGCGGGATGAATTTGGACGGACGAAAAGAAAGAGGAGGCGCAGAGATTTTTGGTGGGTGGTGGTCAAAATGAACGCTGGAGCTAAGGAGAGTAAAGACGGCAATGGAGAGGAGAGAGAGAGAGAGAGAGAGAGAGAGAGAGCATCACATTTATGACCAAAGAAAAGTCAACATTTTCCATCGAAGTCTCCCGTAGTTTTTTTCCTGAGGGCCTCCCCCCCGTTTTTGGGTGCATTAGCAATGCGCAAATGAGCTTATGCAATGAGGGTGATGGCTGGCTGAGGTGTGCAAAACGTCCGTGCTCAGCGAAGCGCGCCTCCTCCTCCTCCTCCTCCTCCTGTAGAGATTCAAGGACAAATGAGAAGCCCTCTTTTCATATGCAAAACTGGTCTTTACATCAACTGGAAACGTGAGCATGTCTAAGTTACTCCGATCTCCTCCCTCTTCCCCTTGTGTTGTTGGGATCAAATTGCCTCGGCTCTCGCTTTTTCTCCGCGGATCGGGATCTCTTCCGTCGCCATTTTTAAGAATCTCGAACCGAGAAATGCCGGATATAACGTGTCTAGTTCCGAGGAGGGCGAGACCCCGTCTAGACCTCTCTTTATGGCGCGCGCCTCGAATCTTTATACGTGCTTCGACTCTGTCCCTCGAGCCCGCGAGCTAATCTTGCTAGGCAGCATTTTTTTGGAATGTATTTCTAGTTCATCGTTTTATCGAAGAAGGAAAAGATAAGAATAAACCAAGATGCTCTTGCCTTTCGTGCGGCGGGAATGGCGTACTTAAAAAGAACTTTCCCACTCATCATTTTTCTTAGGGCCTTGCTTTCCCATTTGTCCCTGGCCCCTTTGACCTTTTGCTGTAACTTTTCCTCCATAAGACATTCTGCCTAGATTCGCTCCTATTCGAACCTGTTTTCTTCCTCCCCTAAACCCTAAATTCGTACCTTGGGTGCCCTAATTTCAAGCGACGCGGTTCGAGTGGGGGGTGGGCTAGGCTTGCGTTCCGGTCGAAACTGGCATCACTTCAGGCACCGTAATTCCATGTTAGCAGGCGCCGTGAAAGTAACGTGCCGTGGAACGACGCGTGAAAACTCTGAGGTCATCATTGGATAGAAACTTGGCAATGGCCCAGATTTGGGTACCGGCTGATACTTTTCTACGAGACAACAAAAAAAAAAAAGAAGGTTTGGATCAAAATTACGGCCCTAGTCGAAATTAGCGATTTTTTTTTGTAGGGATTTAGGTTTGGATTGCCAGGATCTCGATTTAGATTTGATGAGAGCGGCGAACTTAGCACTATATGGCCAAATGGTGTGCGTGGAGTAAAATATTCAGGATTGACACACGTGGACAGAGAATACATGAAAATGAAACTAATCTTTTTGTCCGTAAATAAACTATAGATACTAGATCCACAATATATAGGCGAAAATAGCAATGAAAAGGAAGGAGAGGAAGGGAGTTTGTCCGCAGTGAAAATCTCAAGCAGCCTGAAGAAAAAAGAGCGAACGCCATGGAGGGGACAAGGGTCCTTCCAGATCTAAGAGGTCTGCACGCTCAATTCTCACTTTGATTATTATGTGGGTGTGAATGCAATGACATTTTTCTTGTCGTTCCGATGTTTGAATCCTTATAAAATGCTGGCGCTTCCGTGTAATTTCGTAGGAATTCTCTTCCGCGATGCAAATTGTGCCGTGTATTATTGTAAGTCTCGTGACATGATCGGTCCTTTTGGAATAACAAATAGTTTCATAGAGGAATTCCAGAGATAAATAGTTTACAAGTATGAAAATCGATGGAAAAAACGCGTGATTTTTGCACCTCCATTTAGGGTTTTCCATACCATAGCTTGTTTTTTTTTTTTCTCTTTTTTTTTCTCCATTCCGCCCCGTCAATTTACAGGTTTCCTCCTCCATCCAATGTCGAACCGAATTGTATCGCTTTCTGATTGACGGGTTACAAACAGACGTTTGATTCTTAGTTAAATTTGTACGTGGGTGATCTTCATTATCTGCTACCCACAGGTTAGAGGATTGGTTGGAAGGAAGGGATGATAGAAAGAGCAGCCCAAAATAAAAAAAACTAATTACAAATTATACGATGGATTATATTATACCTCACCCCATCAAGGCATCAACCATGCCTTTAAGCCTTTAGTACATGTTTTCTTAGGGTTATTCGTTTCTTACCCAAATTTCACAGGGCGCCATATTAGCGCCACGCGTCATCTATTAAAATTTAGGAAAATGTCAAGTCAGCATTTTTTTTTTATTAGTCAAATTGGATCGAGCTGACTTATGTAATTAGAAGTACTGACTGGACATGTTTTTCAGACTCGATTGCATTATTTGAAAGTTTCGGGCTACAATCTATCTAGAATGGTTAATACCACGGAAAACCCCGAACTGGTGCAACTATAACAAATTTACCCAAATCTGATTTGTTGACGATAAAAAAAAATCCGAAATCGGTACACCCGTGACAAGTTTACCTCAAAACCACAAAAGACCTCAAACTGATATATTTGTGACAGATTTACTCTCCATTAATTGAATTAACACTGCGGAAAATCATAAATTGGTACACTTTTGACAAACGGAGGATAAAACCCCAAATTGGTATATACGTCAATTACCACGTGTCCTTCAACTCGGAAATTTCATGATAAAATTTAACGGAAATTAATCGAGGGTAAAATTGTAACCGATGTGACAGTTTGGATTTTTAATGGTTAAAAGATTAATTCGAGGTAAATTCATCACGAGTGTACAGACCTGGGGTTTTTTCGTGGCATGAATCTCTTTCGATAAGTCTCGGAGGCTTATTCGTGTATGAAAATTGTCGCCCGCGCCGAGGGCAAGGGCGACGATTGCCCCGCTCGACGCCCCACAGCTGCATAACGTGTGACATCCCTGGTCACGCAGTAGTAATGAATAATTATAGTAGCTGGAGAGGTGATTTTTTTTCGGGTGAGAGCCCGGTCGCGCCCGAAAGCCGGGCCTAATTTTGTTGCCCGAGCTTGATCATCACGGCACTTTTTAGGTCGACTCGGGACACGCTTTTCTCGCGCAGGACTTTTTGCCCAGCCCTCCCATTGACCTCTCGGGCTTTCTCTCGAGATCGGGCGGACTTGCCCTTTCCATTGCGCGGGAGGTCCACGATTTTACGGTACGATTAGGGACATAATCAGTCAATCACCACGTATTCTCTCGAGTTTTAACGGACTATTTTCTTGTCATTAGGGATGATTGGGGCGCTGACGTGGCATGTCGATTGAACGGGCACGTCGTCCATTATTTGTCGCATCGATCTCGATCAGCATCGCGGTGAAAAACGAAGGATCGATATCACGGAAAATCTTAAACCGATGACAAATTTATCCCGAACTAATTTTTCGATAACCAAAAACCCCAAATTAGTGCACCTATCACGAATTTACCCTAAACTAATTTTTTGCCCATCGAGAACCCAAAACATGTACGCTTGTGACAAATTTACCCTCCGCAAAATTGGATTAACACCACGAAAAATTACGATTTGGTAAATTTGTGACAAATGTAATTGTTAAACTGCAAAATGGTATATCATCCAACTTAACAATTTGACAGTAAAATTAAATAGAAATTAATTGAGGGTAAATTGATCATAGGTGTACCAGTTTGGAGTTTGTTGCGGTCAAAAAGTTAATTTGAGATTAATTTGTCGTAAAGGAACTGATTTGAGGCCTTTCACGATATTAATCCAAAAACAAAAACCAAGGAATTAGAAACGATGATCTCAATCAATCATCAACTGGAGCATAGCACTCGATTTAGACCCGACCCGACCCGACCCGTGCCACTCTCCCTCGCAGTTCACATCCCAAGAAAAAGTTCACTTTTCTCTGTCCCCTCTCTCCTCTCTCTTTCTGAATTGAAGCTGTAAAAACCCTAGTCACTGTCCTCCATCCTCAATCGAAGGCGCTTCCGCCATGGTCCTCTCAAATTAATGGACGAAACGGGCAGCTCGGCCTCTCCCGACTGCGTGCGCGGCGTTTCGGAAGGCATATCCTGCTCGAACTCGAGTGGGCACGTTCACCCAAGTCTTCGACCCGGTGGCACGCTCGACAGCGCGAGCTGGGTCCATTGATTCCGCGTGATTTCGTTCCGCGTTTTGGTAATTCCGCTGCATTCTCCCTCAGTAATGCTTGCTTTCGATGGGTTTGAGCGTGAAATTTGGTGGGTTGAGCTTAGTAATCTGCGGCGGGGTTTTAGTTCGGAAGTAGCTGAAGATAGAACGGCAATGGCAACGCAAATTTCGCCGCTTTACTTCTGTTGATGAATCAAGCTGTCTTTTTTTTTGTTTATTTTGGCTATGTGGATATGCGATTGATTTGTTTGGTTTCCAGTCGGATGACTGGAAACGCACGGTTGAAATTCGCGCGCCAGAGTATTGGTATTCTATTGTAAGCAAAGAGGTAGGCGAGAGTCAGTTCCTTGAGAATACTCCAGACTCGTATTCGGCTAGTCGGAGGGTTTTCTGATGTGGGTCGACTGGCATGGAAATTTAATCTTAACTCCGAATGATGCGGCGAAAGTGGGGCACTTTATCCTATTAGTCTATCGCCATCATGACATGTGCTGATTGGGGATACCGCGTTTTGGCGATACAGGGTGTTGTCGTGCTTTTTATGCAAAATGCACAGGTGCTCCTGCAATTTGCCCTAGTCATCATTTAAGCAGCTGGTTAGGTTATTACTTAGAACAGTAGTACGTCTGAATTTGTTATCCGATAAAGTTGTTTGTTTTTTATATGGTGTAGAGGGAGTGATCTGTAGCCCGTGCATGTGGCTTGTCACATTATTTTTGACAACTTGTTGCCTCCTCACCACCGAGTGAATGGGCTCCTCCGTCATACTCTTCTCTTCTTATGAAACCTCGGATCCATCCATACATTGAACCTGGCTTCAACTATTTATTTCAGTCTATAGTAATCAACCACCTATTTTCTTGTTCAGATTGATGGATTAGATTCATATCCGTCCTAGTATCCGTCTCACTGGCTTGTTTCTGGAGAAATTAGGTTGTAGCAAGGATATTTAATGTTGGCTATTGGCTAGCAGTTGCTCTAAAAGCCTCGAAATGAAAGAAACTCTCATTTGAGGTGAGGAATGTAAATTGAGGAGCTTGATTGAAATGAAGAATTTCTGAAGATTCTAAGCTTGAAAAGAATCATTTGCTAGATAAGCTAAATATGAGAACTGGAAGACAATGATGCGCAATAAGGGTGTCCAATGAGGGTGGTTGAGTTAGAATAACCTATAGCAAGATGACGAAGAAATTTGCAGAGAAGGCATGTAATGATCGGAGAGCAAGTTTTTGGTGGTTGAAGTAAAAAAGAATGTGAAGACTATATTGAAGGAACAAGTGTGGACATATGTCACTCCCTATTTTAGAAGAGATTGCCTCATTGTGGGGCTGCATTTTCTCGGAGCCCTATCTATGTATTTTGGATTGAGGAATGGGACCTTATTGATTAAACAGATAGTTCAGTACTGAACAGTCGTCCTTGAAAAATATTTAGTATCTCTAGAACTTGAATATTCGTCACCAAATGCTGTTCACCTCAAAATTATTGGTAAACAAATTAAGTTACTCTTGAAGGGTTATAAAAGGCAGTCTCTCTCCCAACATGTAATTCTTTTGAATTGTCATATTCAGTCTGTCATCTCTTTATTGTATCTTGCCATTTTGCTTGGGTTAGATGGGATGATGGAGCGATGATGTTGCTCTTCTTGTTGTCACGGTGGTGGTTGTTGTTGTTGGCTTTCTTTTCCTCACTGTAATTTTCAAATAAGATGAAATTGTGCTCCGCTCCAAAATGTCAAGGATACAAATGAAGACGAGTTAAACATCAAGTTTGTTGTTGGTTTCAGATTGCGGTGCCTTGATTAAGAGAATTTGCAATGAGTGGAAAGCGAAGAAGACACAATTCTAAATGGGATTTGAAAGAAGATCCTACGGTTTCCCCGAAAAAGATGGATTATAGGGCTTGGTCCGGGAGAACTGATATGCCAATTTATGATAATAGACTACAGCCAAGGCGAGGGTCTGTAGA
This sequence comes from Syzygium jambos, assembly GCA_031216235.1. Taxonomy (NCBI): domain Eukaryota; kingdom Viridiplantae; phylum Streptophyta; class Magnoliopsida; order Myrtales; family Myrtaceae; genus Syzygium; species Syzygium jambos. The sequence goes on from CM062228.1 coordinate 6,602,281, forward strand.
TGCCGGTCATAGCAATGGTCAGAGATGGTCCAACGTGGAGGACAAGAATGTGCCGAAGAGACATGATTTGGAATTTTCATCGCGAGAGCTCACGCTTGCAAATAGAAGCTTACACAGAGATGGCATTGCCAATGTAGATGGGGGTAGAAAGTTGGATCCTGTGCCATGGGATCGAGATGGAAGTTATAGCACGAGGATGTCTCCTGGTCTGGAAGAATGGAGGAAGAGGAATCACAGTCGCTCCCCTAAAAATAAGTCAGATAGATCACCCGGGTAAGATTCTATACGTGGAACCCTAGTTTGTGAACTTTCTTCAATATAATGGCTGGTTCTGTTTTTATTTTTTCAATATTATTGCTGCCAGCTAATAAATCTCATATTGATGTACACCAATGCTGTTATTCTTTTTTATGTTACCAATGTCGCTGTTCTTTTTTTATGGTTTGCTTCTGCGGGGATTAGTCCTGTGAAATCAGGTGATGGCAGAAATATGACAGTTTTCCTTAGCTTTGAATGGTCTTACTGTACCATTTCATCTATTACAGGAGTAGGAGCAGAAATTGGAGGACGAGCACGAGTAGGAGCAGGAGCCCTGTCCATGGATCTAGGAAGGACTCTGGTGTATATGACAAGACCAGGAGCCGAACTGGTGTTTCATCGCAGTTATGCAAGGAATTTGCTGTTGGTAGGTGCAGGAGAGGAAGTGATTGTCGGTTTTTACATCAGGGTAATCAGCAGTACAATGATAGTTGGGAAAGTAGGCACAAGAAAAGTGGTAGCACCAGGGAATATCCAGAGAGAAACAGATCTTCTGAGATATGTAACAATTTTCAAAGAGGAACTTGTCGGTGGGGGGCTTCATGCAGGTACATTCATTCTGACCTTCCTGGTAAGGTGTATCCCAAGGAAGTGGCTGCAACAGGAGAAATTGACCAGCGAAAGAGAGACTTGTCCCTCGAACTAGTTGGTGAGGGTGAATCTCACAGGAGAACGGTGCCATCTGATCCAAGGATCACTGACTGGTCCCTCAACAATAGATGGGAGCATAAGTCCAGTGAAGAGAGCAAAATGTGGGATGACCAAACTAGACATAATCTGCTTAATATTGACCAGAAGCAATTGCCTCAGTTGGAAGCATCTGTTAAATTGGGCTTGCGTGAACCAAGAGCTACTGAAATATTCATAGGTGACGCTAACATGTCTCCTGACTGGAATTATCAGCCTCAGTCTTCAAATCAGGTGACAGATGATAGGAGTAAAGAGACTTATGGTGCACCATCTCTAATACATAATGAAACTCTAGTGGCAAGTCGTCGGCAAGATCAAAGTTTGGATGCTTCGGTGCCAGTGTACCAGTCTTCTGCCACACAACGACCAGGAACTGAAGATTCTTGTCTACGTATGGACAACTGCAGGGAAAATGGGTCGTTATACAGTAATAACGACAATATCAATAAAACTGTGGGTTTACTTACTGATTCATATAGCCATCCTGATGCACTGCACAAGCAGAATATTGGCCAGAATAACCATAATCCATGTGCAATGGTACCTCCAATGTCAAATGTCGGGCAGAATCAGTTGGGGTTTCCAAGTGACCCCAGGAAGGCTGGAAATGTCATGAGTTCTCTAATTAAGCCTCTTCCTGAGGAGGGGAAATCAGTGAATCGCCCTCCTGTTATTGATGCAAATATATTGCAATTAACCTCCTCAAATCCTCCGGTTCCAGCCATGATGAATGGAGAGCATCTTAGACAACTTAACAACCTTTCAGCTTCTTTGGCTCAGATTTTGGAAGCTGGGAAACAGCTTCCACAACTTTATGCTGCTTTAAACTCCCATCAGGGAATAGATATGCCTTCCATGCTAAGTTCGGCAACGCTAGGTGATCAAGCTACACCTTTCCCGTCTAGTTTATCTGTTGGATCTCAGAAACACTATGATCCGATATCTGATAGCATTGAACCAAAGAAATCTGACAACGAGAAGCAAGTCCATTCATCCGATGTTGTTGTAGATGAGAGTACAAAAGTAACTTCTAGTAGCTTACCTCCACCATCTGTTGCTGTAGTGCCCAATGGTACTGTCTCACACAACGCCAGCGGTTCAGTAGGTAATCATGAAAGTCATCAGACAAGTCAGATGGAGCCGGATGAGGGCTCAAAGGTGAAGGATAGCTCCAAGCTGAGGGAGTATGGAGACAAAGAAAAGGTGAGTGATGAGAGCAAGAAAGGAAAGGGCAAGGATCCACAGGAGGATGAGCATTTGGAAAACATGGAAGGGGTTACTAAGGATGGTGAGAATAAAAAGAGTAAAGAAGGAAAAAGTCTGCGTGCTTTTAAATTTGCTTTAGTGGAATATGTGAAGGAGCTTCTGAAGCCAACTTGGAAGGAGGGCCAATTTGGCAAAGAAGCTTACAAAACTATTGTCAAGAAAGTGGTCGACAAGGTCACCAGTACCATGCAAGGGGCAAATATTCCCCAATCTCAGGAGAAAATCGACCATTACCTGTCTTTTGCAAAACCAAAGCTTACCAAACTTGTACAGGTTAGCTCTTTTCTTTTTATTCATCTCTCGTAAACTTCTTCGGTTCAGTTGTATATGTATGTGTAATCTGTCATTTGTTATTTTGTGTTTGTATTCTTTTTAAACATTCTGTCTACTTTAACCCTATCAATGCTTCTTTCATTTTATTTGATTTTCTTATGCGGAATGTCATTCAAATGTTACTTTATCAACATGGAATGTGTGAATGGTACCTATGTGCTTTCACGGATTCGTTTCTTCTCTTATTACCTGGTATTTGGAGGAGATAAACAGTAGCAATTTGTTTTAGCTGAGCTCCTTTCAGCTTCTTTGTTGTTAATTTTCACTTTTGCGGTTATCTTGTCTGAATTAAGCATTCTAGTAATTGCGATGACTCCTGTCTTTTCAGTCTGGTCCTGGATCCCTTTTCAGTAGCCTTGTGTTTCTTCAAATGTCATGACGGTATTACTGTGGTGTTTCTCGGTTCTTTGGTCTTCAGATGTAAAAAACATGCTGGCACAAACGGACTACCTGTTCATAGGCTGATGATCACTTTTAGCCCATGCACAACTAAAGAGAGTTAGTTGCTGGATTTAACACATGCTGGCATGTCATGACTGGTTCTCGTTGTTAACCTTTTGTGTTGCTATGGCTTTTCCCTGTTTATTTCATTGAACAAGATAACCTGGCATTGGTAGTCTATTATTTTCGAGGGGAAGACTGATCTCACCCTATGCCACATTGTGGAAACTTATTTTTATATTGCTTGTATCAATCGCTAGTAATAGTGTTAGCTATGGAGAAGTTTCAATCTGTTGTTTGAGAGTTGAGATTCTTAACGAATTGAATAAGCTGAACAAGAATGCAAAGTGAGGCTTGAGGTGTTCGTTATTGCCACAGAAGAAGAATTAGGAAATTACCAGCTCACCTTTTATGCAGAATATGCAATGCCTACTTTGCTGTACCGATTGCTACAATTTGAGAAGATATTGTTCAAGTGGGCATTTTTCTTTTGCTCTCATCTTCTCATTGTATGTTCCGGTGCAGGCGTATGTGGAAAAGGAAAAAGCTCGGAAGGCGCCATGAGTCGAGGACATGGAACAAACTTGTGTATCGTTTCTCTTGTTCTGTGCAATGCAACACAACCATTTTATCGTCGCTTGTCCAGTCTTTCGTTATGTAGCTTTTAAAGACGACCCAATTCTCTCATTCTCTCCCCAACTCTCTCTCTCTCTCTCTCTCTCTCTCTCTCTCTCTCTCATATTACTTAGCCTTTTTGCGCGTTTTCATCGATGTGCCTGTAGGTTCGCTTAACTTCGATTCTCCATCTTGACCCTTTTTTTTTTTTTCGGTTGTTCTTTAGTTTAAACAGGCCTGTTGTTAATTATTCAAGAGCCATTTGCAATATACAACATTTTTACTTTCTGATGAATAATAATATGTCAGGGGATGTACACGAACGGATATGAGAAGATGAGGCGGGTGGTTTTTGTCCGTCTGCCGTGCCTTTCATCTTAAGTAACTTCCATATATCTGCATTTTGTGTTCATCGAAATTTTCTGATGTTCAATCAGGATGTTCTTGATGTATGACTTGGGTGGCTTTTTGTTCTGCAAAGATGGTGAAAGACGGCTCAGTTGAGGCTACAGTAGATTTGCATTATCAAGCTATGATTGAAGTGTTGATCTTAGCACAGACAGTTTAGACTTAGGCTTTTTGCTTTTGACAAATGATCCACCTGTTTGACCTTTGGGTGGGCTTGGACTATGCATTTACCCTGATGTGTCGGCATATTTCCGTTAGATTAATAAAACTAATAAATAGTTAATGAAAATTCACGGGAAATCTAATAATAAGTTCAAAAATAATAGTTCATCGTGATTTTCGTAATTTTGAATTTCGCAAAATCAATGAATAATAAGATTTTCAAATATCGAAGAACAAACTATCATAAGACACATACGTCTACTAAAAGTGAATTTTGATATTCCTTGGCTATACTTGATCAAGCAGCTCGGGTCGACTCATGCTCCCCCTCTTATTAAAATACGGGATGCCTACTTCGCGATGGCTACGGCGCCACTGGTGTATCGGCAAGTGTCCCCGTCCCGACCCGAGGATCATAGTGAACACCCTTTCGACACTGTTTGCAGACTACGCGGTGGGCCGTAACGTCGAAGAATTCCCGTATGTCTCTTCTTCTCGATTATTGCCCAAATCAACATTGTTGCCATCGGGCCATATGTTGTGCTGTTGGAGAGCGCAATGTCCGGACTAGAAACTATGACTGTTGGAGTTCGTTCACAAAACCACATTATGTTAGCTTATTCATAGAAACTAAGGGCTTGTTATTTGTGTTAACACCACGAAAAACCCCAAACTGGTACACCTGTGATAATTTTACCCAAAACTAATATTTTGATCACTAAAAACTCCAAATTGATATATTTGTGATAAATTTACTCTCTGTTAATTTCCGTTAAATTGGATTAATACCATAAAAAATCACAAACTGGTGCACCTGTGATAAACGGATGGTAAAACATAAAATTGGCACATCAGTCAACTACCGCGTATCATTTAACAAAATAATTTGACTGTAAAATTTAACGGAAACAAAATGATGGTAAATTTGTCACAAGTGTACTAGTTTGGGGTATTGATTGTCAAAAAATTAGTTTGGGGTAAAATTGATACAGGTATACCAGTTTAGAGTTTTTCGTGGTATTAACCCTTGTTATTTTACTAATATGGATAGTTGGACTTAATTTTTTGCCTTTTTTTTTTTAAGTTGGAACCGATGATCAACGTTCACCAATGATTATCATAGGTATCGGTATAAATGGCTATTCTATTCAAAACAAAATAAATTTCAATATATTGCAAATTCAAGTAAAATCACTAAAAAATAATTTAAAGAAAAGGGCGACCGATTCATGACAGCAAGTAACACAGAAGAGAGAGACCACGGACAAGGTGGTCGAAGAAGGTTGCAAATGGAAGCAACCTATGCTTTGGTCGTTCAGTTGACTCCTTGCTACCAGATTGTGCTTTCTGTCACACTGGCAAAAGCAGGAGTTTCAGTACGAGAGCCTTGTATTCGAAAGGGAAAATGACATAAACAGTCCCTAAATTTTAACAAAGTCTGCAATTTGGTCCATGAACTTTTAATATGTTCGATGTAATCCCTAAACTTTCACCAAATGTGCAATGTGGTCCTTGAACTTTTGGTACATGATCAATTCAGTCCATGAACTATATGAAAATATTCAATGCAGTCCTTTCCATTAATTCAAGTTTAGGGACTATATTGAACATTTTCATATAGTTCAGGGATTGAATTGAACATGTACCAAAAGTTCATGGATGATATTGAACAAAATAAAAGTTCAGGGATCACATTGAACAACAATCTAAAGTTCATGGACTACATTAAATAAATTAAAAGTTCAGAGATTAAATTGCACATTAAATCAAAATTTAGAAACTGTTCGTATCATTATCCCTATTCGAAACAAGTCTCTCTTCCCTAAACACGAGAAATTTGTTGGGAAGCAGCGGGGACTACCCGCAAGGTGAAATACTACTTGGTCACCAATTGCCGTTGCGCATTGTCGTCGATTTTTATGCCATCGTAAATAGCTATGTCGCCATGACTCCAATGATATGGTGTTGGAGAAATACTAGAAGATGTGCATATATATCTTGTAGTTGCATAATTTTCATGCGAAATAATATTTTTTTTCGAATTTTTAATTTGCGAAATCATTTCAATGAAAATGTTTTCCAACATAAAATTCGTCGATGTTCCGGCGTTAATTTCCGAAACAATTTATCTGGGAGCCTTTTGAGAGAACAAATGTTGGTGTGATACTAAATGAGTGAGAAGACAATAGTATATATATTTTATTTTTTCCCCATCATATCTCCAATTGATTTTTAAATTATGAACATTACTTACATGCAAACTAATTTGATATATTCTATAATAACCCTCTAAAATCGATTAAATTCCTTCCTCCAATAAATTCATTTTGACCTTGCCATTCTCTTTATAAATGGTCACTCATACAAAAACAAACAAACAAACATGTTTATCGTTCTAAGGCAAATATAATCACATCGATCCAAAGATTCATAATTGCTAACGTCGATAATTTTGGAACCGATGACATGTTGAGCTCTATATATATACATCAATATATGTGCCGATAATCACGAAGTCTTGCAAAGGAATTTCGCTCGATAATCATGCGAATGACTCGACATTTGGAAGTCCGAGAGTTCATTTTAACGTGTTAGATAAGCAACGTGGGATATTTTAATAAAAACAAATGGAAAAAATATGAGATTGACTGAATTAGTGAAAAGGAAAATCATCGAAAAAAAAATGATTTTCTCTTAAATTCATGCACGTGGAGAGAAGAACAAGACAGAGACATGTGAACACCCCACGAACTTCTTTTTTTTTTTTTCCCGTTTTCTCTTTCGAATTTCAATCACGAGCCGAGAAAATCGATGATCCCCAGGACGACGTCGCAGATGCGCCTCAGCCCGTCCTCCCGCCGCGCCAGCTCCGGCGGGTACGCCGTCCCCGGCGACCTCCGGAACGCCTCGCGGCACGCGCGCGGGTAGTCCTCCGCGGCCATCACGTGCATGTAGGCGTAGTCGTAGGCCTCCGCCGCCAGGTCCCGCGCCGACGCCTGGAGCGCGCCGCCGGCGAGGCCGTACTTGTCGGCGCAGCCCCGGAGGAGCCGGGACAGGGAGGGGTCGCCGCCGCCGCCGCCGCCTCCGGAGCCGGGGACGAGGGAGGAGAGGAAGGAGGAGGTGGAGGTGGCGTTGGCGAGGGCGGCGGCGAGGGCGATGGAGGCGAGGCCCCTGGGGTCGGCGCGGGAGCTGGAGGGGTCGGACTTGAGGGAGGAGACGCAGAGGTCGTAGTACTTGGTGGCCCGGCACGCCTTCTGTATCAGCGAGGCGTCGGGCTCCGCCGGCGGGGCGAGAGCGACGGCGAGGACGAGGATGAAGCAGGAGGAGGCGGAGATTTGCAGAGCCATTTTGAAGCGAGACACGGGTGAACGTAGGCTTTTTGACTTATGCTTGACATGCTTTTGTACTCCTAAAGCTCTTTTTGGAAATTACACTTTGGGAAGTGTGCTTTTTCGAATTTTCAATTTTGGTCCCTGTGCTTTGGTTTTTTCTTTTTATGCTCGTAGTCCCTCTAGAGTTAAATTGCGTTAACAAATGAATTTCTGGTCCAAAACTGATTTCGAAAGCAAAAAACTAGTTCTGGACAGAACCAGAATGGTTATCATGCGGTACCTTAGTCTAATCATGCGCCAGTCTTGGGCGGAGAAACTCATCGGGTATGCTTTTTTTGGTGTCTCGAGCATTACTCCTTTTTGTAATTAGCAAACTTACTCCGAATTAGATAAACTCTAAACGGTGAAAATTCTCACTAACCTTGAGAATCAGGTAAGATGCGAGTTAAAATCCCGGCGAGTTGCTTGAATATAGAATTGTTCGCACTTAGTTGCATGGAGAATCGAACTTGTGCCCCGTGCACCTAATCTACAGCAAGCCCGTTAGTCGATCACTGAATGAACAACCGACGAACAAACGAGCTTAAGAGTTCTCATTACTCTTAAGCTCGTTTTGGAGATTACACTATGGGAAGTGTGCTTTTTCGAGCTTTCAATTTTGGTCCTTGTGCTTACGTTTTTCATTGATCGTAGTCCCTCCTTTAGTGCGTATTTCATTAGTATAACCATGTGCCAGTCTCAGGCCTTTAGTGTGTATTTCATTAGTCTAACCATGTGCCTGTCTCAGGTGAGTTGCTCGAATGCAAAATTGCTTGCACATAGCTGCGTGGAGAATCAAATTTGTGTCCCATGCGCCTAATCCATAACAAGCCCCCTTTGTCGACCACTAATCGAACAACCGATGAGGACGAGCACCACCCTTTTGTTCAAAACGAAGCGAGAAATGGGATATGTTTATGAACAACCGATGAGGACGAGCACCACCCTTTTGTTCAAAACGAAGCGAGAAATGGGATATGTTTATGCAATTCGATCGAAAGGTGGTAGTGTATTTTCAATTGTTGCTTAGTACTCACATCCATGACTATGGATATGCATTCTGGTGCCTGGTTCTATGTTCATTGAAAGGGCTCGTCATGGCAAGTTGGGGCAGCGACCATACATTACTGGTTTGACTCTTGGGTTGATGCCAAGAATCTGTTCACGGGTCACAAATGGAAGAATGACTCTCGGCTCGGTGCAAATTTGGTCGTTTCTCAATTGACTTGTTTTGTGAAACTTAATGGGGAGACTCAAATTGAATGGACACGAGTCCTGAAAAACAGAGCAGCTCCCCTGACCTTACTGTTATCCAAAGATCAGTCACAATGAGCCTCACGTAGGTCCAACTCAAGTCCAGCCAGAGATCAGACAAGTACATTTCATCAACTTGTTGCCAAGTTGAAAGGGAGATGGAGAAGTGCACTTGCTGTCATTGTGAAGTCCTCTAGTAGTGTGCAGAAGATTCTGCACTAGGATAAGATGGGGACATTTGCAAAAACACGAACTCGAGTGCGGTGTTGATCCCCGTTCGAGTTTCCATAAGAAAATTTTCCGTTCTGTTCGAGTCATGTTATCACTTTGTCCTGCCAAACACTATAACATCCACACAAGTTTGGGCAATGGCCCTTATTGGGCTTTGACATTTCGAACCGTGCATTTGGCGAAATGGTTCGTGGCACGTGATGGACCGTGATTGGGACGGCCCTAGACCGGTTCCGACTCAAAACCAAGCTCATTGTCTACTACTGTTGAATTTTTTTTTTTTTTCGGTCGAATACTACTGTCGAAAGTTTGCACGTATTAGATTTGTGCTTCCTTTTCGCTCTCGATCTATTTTGAAGCCAAGCAGCTGATGATGCAAAATTTCATCTCATGATCTTACGGATAAAGTTGACATCATCACGAGAATACGAACAGGAACATTCATTCATTAATAACTTAAAAACCATTTACAGCAGCAACAAAGGTCATTGATTGTTTCCCTCTTACGCCTCAAGACACGGTCATATGACAACGGTGCAGCAATAAACCTCAAAAGCTCAGAAAAGTTCGTCCTCCTCCCAACGCAAAGACGGTCTGCAGTCTCAGTGATTCTAGGCGCCCATGCGGATTATACAGCGAAGGCTAGCGCCTTGAAGCATGTAATCGAACGCCTTATTGATCTCCGAGAAAGGAACCTCATGCGTAATGAACTTCTCCACCTCGAGTTCCTGCTCATATATGAACACCACTTCAGTCAAAACTCCCTTACATGTAGATAAATTTGGTGCAAGTAAGAGAAAAGGAGACCGAATGCATAGAATGTATGTGAAGCTTTGTAGATCAAGAAACACTCGAACTGAAAAGAACCCGGTCAGTTGCAATTTATGCATAAATGACACATTATATGCATTGGTGGAGGCCAAGCCCTACTAGAAATGTGGCGTGAGAGACGCGGATTCGTTTTGAAAGGTATGAAATCACAGGCATTTGTGCTGGGAAGAAGCATGACGACCCGGGTTATACCTTATTCATGTACATCTCCACAACAGAGGGAAGGTCAGTCCTTGGCTTGTAGTTGCCAAAGAAAGTGCCCTTGAGAGTTCTCTCATTCAAGAGATTCATTGGATGAGTCTTGAATGCATCGTCTTTGTTGGGGACGCCGACGAGAACAGCAACCCCCCATCCCTGCAGATTCAATTTCCAACCCGTTGATAGTGAGAGAAACGAAGCGAAATAGCATTTCATTGATCAAAGCAACTTTTTAGAAGTAATGTCTGTTAGTACTTACATCATGAACACATTCAAATGCAGAGATCATGGCGTTGATATTTCCAGTGCACTCAACGCTTCGATCAACACCCCCGTTAGTCATTTCAGCAATCACCTGAGTCGAAGTCAACAGATTTCAGTTTGAAAGGACAAGGTAATATAGAGTGATTGTCACCAAATGAGGATGGTATCAAACCTCTTGAACAGGTTTGTTGTGGTCCTTGGGATTCACAAACTCAGTGACTCCAAATTTCTTGGCTGCTCACAGAAAGAGAGAGGGCCTTCAGAGTGCAATCACATAGGCAAACTACAACATGCGCTTTTTCTAAAGACCAAATCAAGATGCTAATTTTTAGCTGACTGTAATGGGAATGCTTAGATGCATATGAACTCGTTTACGTATCCAACATCCAATGAGATTTAAATCAATTACCTTCAGCAAATCTTTTTGGATTCAGATCAACTCCAATTATCCTCGAAGCCCCCGACATTCGAGCCCCTTCAGCCGCCTGAAGAATCAGAATATCCAACATTTTAAGTTTTCATTTGCAATTGCACTTAAACAAGTTCATCCGATTTTTATGGCAAAGACAGTAAAAGAAATGAAACTCACAGCAAGGCCCACAGCTCCGAGTCCAAAAATGGCTACCGATTGCCCCTTCTTCGGCTTCGCGACATTCAAGGTGGCACCAAGACCTTCCAATAAGGGAAACAGGACATCAGTTAATGCTGATAAAAGCCAATGAAAAATCTAGCATACATCACATAAATTTTGTGAAACACATGACTGACCTGTAGAGATACCGCAGCTGAGAACACAGACTTTGTCCAGCGGGGCTGCAGGGTTGATCTTGGCAACACAACCGACGTGAATCACGGTGTACTCACTGAAAGTCGAAGTGCCAACAAAATGGTAAATGGGCTTCCCATTGATCGAGAACCTCGATGCGTTATCATTAAGCATAACTCCCCGATCCGTGTTTATCCTGAGCAGGTCACACATATTGCTCTCCTCGGATTTACAATGCCGGCACTCCTTGCATTCTCCGGTGAATACAGGAAGGACATGATCACCGGGTTGGAGTTCCGTCACACCTTCACCGACACTTTCCACAATCCTAGATTGCCAAATGGAAGAAAAAAGGAACATCGTTTCACAATACAGCCGATAAATATTACCAAAATCCGCAATTGACCTAAATGTAAGTTTAGCCAATTAAAAGAAGATGAACTTTTTCACATAAAGGTCCATACCCAGATGCTTCGTGACCAAATATGCGAGGAAACAATGGGGTTTGTCCCTGCACATTCGATTGTATAAGTCCCATTAATCATCACCATACATCACGATCGGTCAATTTAGCCAACATCTATCCACAGCCATATAGAAATGGGAATATAGTCACCTTGGCTTCCCAGAAGTAAACATCGGTGTGGCAAAGAGAGGTGAAGAGGATCTTGATGCGAACCTCCATCGCCTGCGGAGGAGCCACCTCCACTTCTTCTATCACAAGGGGCTTTCCAGCTTCCCATGCCACCGCAGCTGCATCACGTGTTCGACATAATCGCACCATGAGGCAAGTCAAATCCACGCTTAAAGCACAGATCTTTAGCTATGGAAAAGAGTTCGTAACCCAAATTATACATGACATGACTCGACCAAATTTGAAGAGCCAAATGTCATCAAAACATGGACGGGAAAAAGAACAGAAAGGAAGCTTGCCCTGTTTTCTAAGTGATCGCATTAGATAGCCACGCGGTCATGATCAAAATAATAACTATGAACTAAAAGCAAATTAAGCAAAGGGAGCTTTTAGTTCACATTCCCCATAGCAAGATCACCACCCAGCTAACCGAGCTACCGCAGCACACATCCTCAAAGAAAAAGAAGCGAATCATAAACCACCCAGTGACGCAAGTCAAGAACTCAGCTACGCCAAAAGACCAGAGAGAGCTCGTCAACCCGAGAAAGAAAAACCGACGTAACCCAATTCAAGAATCGAAGACGATGACAACACAAACATACCCTTGCAGCGAATGACCTGACCAGCGGTGCTCGTCATCTCGAAACCTCGGTGATGTCACACGATCTCTAAAAGGGTTTTGCTCGTCTCTCTGATATCTTTGTCCTCAAGAATCCGTTCCTGGGCAGATGTGAGGATGTGGGTCGGTCTCGGCGGTGGTATTTATACACTCACCGAATGGGGGAGGGGAGGAGGAGTTCGAAGTGAAGATTGTTTTTTTCTCTTTTCGGGCCACCCGGGAAAAGAGGAGGAGAGAAACCAGGGGACTCGAGAACCGTCCTCCGGTTTTGGATGGTAGTAATCCACGGCTGGTTTTCCCACGGTATTCTTCGTCCTTTGTTTCGATTTGGAAGTCCGACGTTCACTGGATGTCCCTCCACGTATGAGGCGCACGCACTCTTTCTTCGTTCTCTGTCTTGTACGATGCTTGGTTGTGCCCCCACCGCTTGTCGGAAACTTCTGGCCTGCGGCACACGGTTTTCATCGGTGGAAAAGTTCAAAACAAAAATCCAAAAATTGTTACCGTTGCGCGGATTTGATCCTAAAATTTTCTACTATATTAACTTTAGCCCTAAATCTTTTAATGAATTTCCGATATAATTCATCAGACCAATTATGGCTAAAAATCATTAACATAAATGTCGGTCATTTTACGTGACACGAACACGATCGTAGATGATGTGTAGAACTTTTTTTTTTAATTCTTATGAATTTTTTATTAAGTTTTTTTGTGGTCTTTTGTTTTTTTTGTTTTCTTTCCTTCCTCTTTTTTTTTTTCCGTTTGTGGGCCGGAAAGGTCACCGGCTATAGGCGACTGCATAGGGCCCTCTTGCCCAGATTCAGGAGAGGGCCGTGACCCTCGCCTATCGGCCGATGAGGATTGTGATGCCCTCGCTTGGATCTAAGCAAGGGCTCTACATGCGGAGGCCCTCACTCGTGGCTAGTGAGGGCCACGACACCCTCCCTATCTGAGCAATGGTGCGAAGGCACTCATCGGCCCAGAGTTATAAAAAAACATTAAGAAATAAAAAAAATTTGAAAATCTGTCCGCATCAACACTGATCGTGCCACGTAGCGTGCATATCAGCGATTTTCAATAGACTACATAGGAAAATCATCAAAAGGCTTAGCATTCAATTAATATAATTAAAAGATTTATGACTTTTTCTGATACTTTTTCTATTACTACACCGTAACGCTACACCTCATAGACGTAAGTAAATATCAAAATAGAATAATATGATAAAAATTTATTTTATGAGGACGCGATAATTTATGGTGAGGAAGTGTAGTTTGATAGTAATTTAGGAGGTGTACACCAAATTTGACTGTTGTTATTAGCTATGGTATGGACGAGCAGTATAAGTACTTTGATAAATTGTTCTCTTTTATATAAAAAGAATGATACTTCGATGAATACCGATTTGTCATTTGATTTGGCAAATGGATCATGGATTGAATTTCGACATTTCCGAATTTCCTCTTTGGAATGCGAAATCCGTACCATTTGTCATCCGGAATGCTTAGAAGAGAGGCCTACACCACCCTTAAAGATGTAGCATTTGGGGCAGTTGGTCCAATCCAATGTGATGGTCGAACTCCGACCGCGAGTGACAAGAGGATCGAGAAGGACCATGATCCAACCTTGTTCGCACTTCCAAAGGATCGATTGATTGAATTCGTGAAAGATAACCCGATATTAATCGGCGTGAATTTGTCATGGCTTTCGATTTCATCACATTTCCATCGATTAAACGAGACTCACAAGATAGTTTGGCATTAGGCCAACCGACTAATTAAAGATCCCCATTTTTCCAAAATTGACTAATCCTTCTTTTTTTTCTATTTTAATCTTCTCTGTCTTTATTTTTTTTTTATTGAACGAGGAGGCTGAAAGCGAAACCGAATCTCTGACCTACTGGTATGCAAGATCAGCAGAGACAACGAGCCTCGCATAGGTCAAACTCAAGTCCAGCAAGAGATCAGACGAAGCACATTTCATCAACTAGTTGCCAAGTTGAAAGGAAGAAATTCAAGTCCTCCAGTGGTGGAGTGAAGATTCCACACTAGAATATTATAGGGACATCTCGGAGAACACGAAATTGTTCGAGTGCGGTGTTGCCGCAAGTAAATTCTTGTTTTTGTTCGAAAACCATCACCTCGACCAGCGCCTCATTAGGCCATGGCACTTTTATGGACCTTATTGGGCTATGACGTTTCGAACCATGCATTTGGTGACATGGTCCGCAGCACGTGATGGCCATGATTATCCAAGCCGGCACCATAGTTAGTCCGGTTCGGCTCAGGACCAAGCTCAATATTTTCCCTCTGTTGAAGTTTGCACATATTGGTTCGTTTCATGATTTTACAGATCAGTCGGATGGAAACTTCCTGCTCCAAAGATGAGTATTCACTGTCCCATCATGCAGAAGATACGCTGTGACAGAGAACCGATATGACTCTCCATATGTTTCTAATGAAAATAATTCTCGCGAGGACACGAAATAATCCGTTCATCCGTTCATTAGTCACTAACAAAGCACTCACAGCAGCAAATAGTCATTTATTTCCGCCTCAAGACAGTCATATAACAACGGTGCAGCAATAACCTCAAATGCAACCAAAGTTCGTCTCCCTCCCAAAGCAGAGCAACGTGCTCTGTACCCTCAGTGATTCTACTCGCCCATGCGGATTATGCAGCGAAGGCTAGCGCCTTCAAGCATGTAGCCAAAGGCCTTGTTGATCTCCGAGAAAGGAACCTCATGCGTGATGAACTTCTCCACCTCAAGTTCCTGCTCATATATGAACACCAACTCAGTCAAAACTTCCTTACATGTAGATAAATTTGGTGCAAGAGAAAAGGAAACCGAATGCATATAATGTATGTGAAGCTTTGCAGATTAAGAAACACTTGAACTGAAAAGAACCTGGTAAGGCGAATTTATGCATAAACGACATTATATGCATTGGTGGAGGCCAAGCCCTACTAGAAATGTGGCGTGAGAGACGCGGATTCGTTTTGATAGGTATGAAAGCACAGGCATTTGTGTTGGGAAGAAGCATAACGACACGGGTTATACCTTATTCATGTACATCTCCACAACAGAGGGAAGGTCAGTCCTTGGCTTGTAGTTGCCAAAGAAAGTGCCCTTGAGAGTTCTCTCGTTCAAGAGATTCATTGGATGGGTCTTGAATGCATCGTCTTTGTTGGGGACGCCGACGAGAACAGCAACCCCCCATCCCTGCAGATTCAATTTCCAACCCGTTGATAGTGAGAGAAACGAAGCGAAATAGCATTTCATTGATCAAAGCAACTTTTTAGAAGTAATGTCTGTTAGTACTTACATCATGAACACATTCAAATGCAGAGATCATGGCGTTGATATTTCCAGTGCACTCAACGCTTCGATCAACACCCCCGTTAGTCATTTCAGCAATCACCTGAGTCGAAGTCAACAGATTTCAGTTTGAAAGGACAAGGCAATATAGAGTGATTGTCACCAAATGAGGATGGTATCAAACCTCTTGAACAGGTTTGCTGTGGTCCTTGGGATTCACAAACTCAGTGACTCCAAATTTCTTGGCTGCTCACAGAAAGAGAGAGGGCCTTCAGAGTGCAATCACATAGGCAAACTACAACATGCGCTTTTTCTAAAGACCAAATCAAGATGCTAATTTTTAGCTGACTGTAATGGGGATGCTTAGATGCATAAGAACTCGTTTACGTATCAAACATGCAACGAGATTTAAGTCAATTACCTTCAGCAAATCTTTTTGGATTCAGATCAACTCCAATTATCCTCGAAGCCCCCGACATTCGAGCCCCTTCAGCCGCCTGAAGAATCAGAATATCCAACATTTTAAGTTTTCATTTGCAATTGCACTTAAACAAGTTCATCCGATTTTTATGGGAAAGACAGTAAAAGAAATGAAACTCACAGCAAGGCCCACAGCTCCGAGTCCAAAAATGGCTACCGATTGCCCCTTCTTCGGCTTCGCGACATTCAAGGTGGCACCAAGACCTTCCAATAAGGGAAACAGGACATCAGTTAATGCTGATAAAAGCCAATGAAAAATCTAGCATGCATCACATAAATTTTGTGAAACACATGACTGACCTGTAGAGATACCGCAGCTGAGAACACAGACTTTGTCCAGCGGGGCTGCAGGGTTGATCTTGGCAACACAACCGACGTGAATCACGGTGTACTCACTGAAAGTCGAAGTGCCAACAAAATGGTAAATGGGCTTCCCATTGATCGAGAACCTCGACGCGTTATCATTAAGCATAACTCCCCGATCCGTGTTTATCCTGAGCAGGTCACACATATTGCTCTCCTCGGATTTACAATGCCGGCACTCCTTGCATTCTCCGGTGAATACAGGAAGGACATGATCACCGGGTTGGAGTTCCGTCACACCTTCACCGACACTTTCCACAATCCTAGATTGCCAAATGGAAGAAAAAAGGAACATCGTTTCACAATACAGCCGATAAATATTACCAAAATCCGCAATTGACCTAAACGTAAGTTTAGCCAATTAAAAGAAGATGAACTTTTTCTCATAAAGGTCCATACCCAGATGCTTCGTGACCAAATATGCGAGGAAACAATGGGGTTTGTCCCTGCACATTCGATTGTATAAGTCCCATTAATCATCACCATACATCACGATCGGTCAATTTAGCCAACATCTATCCACGGCCATATAGAAATGGGAATATAGTCACCTTAGCTTCCCAGAAGTAAACATCGGTGTGGCAAAGAGAGGTGAAGAGGATCTTGATGCGAACCTCCATCGCCTGCGGAGGAGCCACCTCCACTTCTTCTATCACAAGGGGCTTTCCAGCTTCCCATGCCACCGCAGCTGCATCACGTGTTCGACATAATCGCACCATGAGGCAAGTCAAATCCACGCTTAAAGCACAGATCTTTAGCTATGGAAAAGAGTTCGTAACCCAAATTATACATGACATGACTCAACCAAATTTGAAGAGCCAAATGTCATCAAAACATGGACGGGAAAAAGAACAGAAAGGAAACTTGCCCTGTTTTCTAAGTGATCGCATTAGATAGCTACGCGGTCATCATCAAAATAATAACTATGAACTAAAAGCAAATTAAGCAAAGGGAGCTTTTAGTTCACATTCCCCATAGCAAGATCACCACCCAGCTAACCGAGCTACCGCAGCACACATCCTCAAAGAAAAAGAAGCGAATCATAAACCACCCAGCAACGCAAGTCAAGAACTCAGCTACGCCAAAAGACCAGAGAGAGCTCGTCAACCCGAGAAAGAAAAACCGACGTAACCCAATTCAAGAATCGAAGACGATGACAACACAAACATACCCTTGCAGCGAATGACCTGACCAGCGGTGCTCGTCATCTCGAAACCTCGGTGATGTCACACGAACTCTAAAAGGGTTTTGCTCGTCTCTCTGATATCTTTGTCCTCGAGAATCGGTTCTTGGGCAGATGTGAGGAAGTGGGTCGGTCTCGGCGGTGGTATTTATACCAGGGAAGCTCACCGAATGGAGGGGAGAAGGATAAGAAGTTCAAATTGATCATTTTTTCTTCTTGGGCACCTGGGAAAAGAGGTGGAGAGAAACCAGGGGACTCGAGACCTGTCCTCCTGTTTCTGATTTCCAGCTCTCGCGCTTGCAGGATGGCAATCCACGGCGCTTTCACGGTTTCTGGTTTCCCACAGTTTTCTTTTTTCTTTCTTTCGATTTGGAGTTCAACGTTCGTTGGATGTCCCTCCACGCATGAGGCGCACGCTCTGGACTCAACTTTGCAAATGATCTTCGGGCAATACAAACAAATACCTTTAGCTTAAAATTTTTGAAAAAATACAAATGACATTTAATAAAAAAATATTTATGAAACTAATTTGGGCTAAATAGTATTTGGGTAATTTTTTTTGGGCAAAGGGCTTTAAGATTTTCTTTTTTATTAAAAAAAAAGCTTACCATTCGCTGGAGTCGACAAAAGGCTACGGTTGCCGGCGAGTCAAATATGATGCCGGTGGCCATCATTCGAGATCAGGCGACCCCTGACAAGTCAGATTTGGCGCTGGCAGCTGTCGCCCGAGGACAGGCGACCCTTGGCAAGGGTCACGCAAACCAGACCCAGGCGACGCCTGGGGTCGCTCGACTCAGGTGGCTGTCACTTGGGGTTGTGCGACCTCAAGCAGCCGTCGCCCGGCCCAAGTGGCGGTTGCATGACCTCAGGCGACCGTCGTTTGGGATCGGGCGACCAAGCCGGCCCTTCGCCGTCTGGATCTAGTGTCGTAGGCCCTCGCCGAAGCGCAAAGAAGATCAACAGTAACAAAGAGGCAAAACCGAAATATTAAAGAATAAGTGAAGGTAGTTTTGAAAAAAAAACTGGTTTGAGCATTTGTCAAATGCTAAAAGCCGTCCGGACCAGCTTTGAGCTTTGAGCATTCCCAATGCTAGATTTCGGCTGAAAGCCCATTGAGAATGCTTGCCAAACGTTGCAGGCCTCGAAAGCCTTTTGGGAATGCCGAACCAAATGGGGCCTCTCTCCTTGTCTTGTACGATGCTTGGTTGTGTCCCACCGCTTTTTAGAAACTTCTTGTCTGCTGCACACAGTTATTACCCGGCAAAAGTACAAAAGAATCCTTTAAAATCTTGCATTTGTACCAACCCAATTCTAAATTTATAATTGTGTCAATTCAATTATAAATTTAATATAGTATATCCGATCAATTTTGGCTAGAAATCGCTCACAGACGTGTTGGTCATTCTATGCGGCACGGTCGGTGCTAACACGGACAAATTTTTTTTATTTATTTTAATTTTTCTAAACTTTTTCCGAATTTTTTGTCTTCTTTATCTTTTTCATCTTGTTTTTTCCCCAACTGTGGTGATGGTGTTGAGCCCTTATGCTGATTTAGGAGACAACCGTGACCCTCACCTATTGGCCAACTAGAGCTGCAACACCTTTGTTTACGGCCGACAAGGGCCCGACACGTTGAAGCCCTCACCCGTGGCCGGCGAGGGTGTCACGGCTCTCACTGGACTAGAGCAGTAAAAAAAACAAAGAAAGAAAGAAAAAGAAAAAAATCATAAATTTTTTAAAAATTTATCTGTTTCAGCGTTGGTCATGCCATGTAGGATGCTCAGTATCCATGTTAGTCATTTCCAATCAAAATTGGCTAGATGGACTATTAATCTATACAAACAAAAGGTTTAGAATTGTATTGACACAAGTCCGGAATTTTTTTGCTACTTTTCCCGTTATTACCATGCAATGTTATAGACGTAACTAAATATCAAAATATTGTAATATGATAATAATTTATTTTACGAGGTCGCAATAATTTATGGTGAAAAAAGTAAATTGATAGTAATTTAGGAGGTGGACACCAAATTTGACAGTTATTGTTACCTATATAGTATGGACAAGTGGTACAAATACTTTGATAAATTGTTCTTTTTTATATTAAAAGGATAATATTTCAATAAAAACCGATTTGTCATCTCAAAAATCTTGGCTAATAGGCTAAAGAGGTGGCCACCTGAATTGATCGCTGAAGAACAAAGTGCTTTTGTTTGTAGTCGGCAAATACAAGACAACATTTTGATTATACAAGAGGTCCTGCACCAATTGAGAACTTGGGATAGACAAAGAAAATTTCAGGCGGTTTTAAAATTAGATATGCAAAAATCCCATGATCGGATAGAGATGGACTTCCTGGAAGCTTGTATGATCAAAATGGGTTTCAATGATAAGTGGATCCGTTGGGTCATGCAGTGTGTGACAATTGTCTCCTTCAGCGTGAATCCCTCCCTTTCTTTAATCCCTCAAAAGGTATTAGGCAGGGAGATCCTCTTTCCCCGTACCTGTTTATTCTTGTGGCTAATTGTCTATCTTTCATGATAAATAAAGCGGTGGACAATAGAAGTATTAAGGGCATCAAACTGAACAGATTCAGTTCGACTCTCTCACATCTCCTGTTTACTGATGACTCCATCTTTTTCCTAGATGGAACTTGATTGGAATGCCAAAATATTTCAGTGATACTCAATCATTACTGTTATGTATTAGGTCAAGCCATTAACTTAAACAAGTCGGGCATTTATTTCAGCAAGGGATGTCCTCATGTACTACGAGAAAATATGACGAAAGAGTTAAGGATACCTGAGATTGGCCACACCGGCAAATACTTATGTATACCCTCGGACTGGGGCACATCAAAGAGGAAAATGTTCGCTTGGATTCTTGGAAGAGTAAATGCTAAATCGGAAGGTTGGAAGGAATAATTGTTTTCTAAAGCTAGAAAGGAGATTCTTCTGAAAATAGTGGTACAAGCCCATCCCAACTATGGTATGTTAATCTTCAAAATACCCATTTCTATTTGCAAAGCTATTGAGAGAAAGATCACAAACTTTTGGTGGAAATTTGTTGTTTCCAAAACAGGACTTCATTGGAAAAAATGGGACATCCTAAAGATGAGGAAAGACAAAGGAGGAATAGGGTTTAAAGATCTCATTTCAGTTAATAAAGCTATGCTCGGTAAACAAGCATGGAGACTCTTGTAGAATCCTGAATCCCTCTAGAGCAAGCTATTCAAAGGTATTTATTTTCCTCGAGGAGATTATTGGCAAACCAAGCGAGGTTCCAGACCATCTTGAGGATGGCAGAGTTTGTTATTAGGGAGGGATTCTATTGCCAATTCTGTTATGTGGTCGATTGGGAACGGAAAATCAATAAAAATCAAGGATCAAAACTGGTTAAAAAGAGGAGTAAGTGGGGGACCAGCAAATAGAAATGACCTTGTCATGGTGTCAGAATTGATCTTAGTTGAGGAAGGAACGTGGAATACAAAAAAAATAGAGGAGCTTTTTTATGATCAGTTAGTGCAGGAGATTCAAACAATTCCAATTAGGCCTTCCTACACTCAAGATAAATTAGTGTGGGTAGGTACTCAATCAAGCCGCTATACTGTTAAAAATGGTTACAACATGATCAGAGCAGAGATTGAACAAAAGCGCAACACTAAACAAGCTTCCTCTTCATACCAAATTCCTAAAACACTTTGGAAAGCTATTTGTGATATGCAGAATTTCCATAAGGTAAAAGTCTTTCTAGTCTCTTTGTACTAATGCAATCCTTTCAAAAGAGAATCTATGGAAGAGGAATATTATACCTGACTTGTTATGCCCCCTCTATCAACGGGAGAAGGAGACGATTGAACACATCTTATTGCTCTGTCCCTGGACACAATATGTCTGGGGTGACCCTCACATGAAGCTTCAAATCAACCTCCAGGAGATCATAAGAATTGATGTACGGTTAATGCAATTTACTGAAAAAGAGGTTGATTTACCTCTCTATGGAACATCTGGAAATCTCGAAATAACTTCATTTTTCGGGGTATACATCTGAATACCAAAGAAATAGCGGAATCATCGTTTTTCTTGCAAGTGAACTACAAAAAATGGAACCCCCACAAACCTGAAATGAGAAAAAATCCTACTCTTACTGAGTCACGGATATGGATGCCGCCGAGAGAGAAAGTCCTAAAGTTTAATGTCGATGCCTCCTTAGTTGATGGATCTGCGGATGGCGCCATAGCTGCTATATGTCGAGATTATACAAGCGCAATTGTCACAGGCTTCGCTAAATCGGTGAAGGTTTCCTCCATCTCTCAAGCTAAAAACCTAGCCATCCTGGAAGCACTCCAAATTGCAACGTCAAACGAAGACATAACTAATAACTTAATAGTAGAGTCCAACCGTGTAGATCTTGTAGAAGCTCTGAGAAGTGGGTCTACAGATTTATTCAACCGGGAGGAGCTACTCCTTATCATGGATTGTCTTCAGCTCCTTAAAGCTCACCCCTCAATCCGCATAGCCCACTGTCCATGGGCTTTAAACGCAGCTTCTGATTGGATTGCGAATACCCAACATCTTGGCTCTCTTCCACAATATTGGCTCTCTGCTCCCTCGCAAGCCCTTTGGGCTCTCTTATGCTTAGATTCTCCTTGCTTTGTTTGGGACTTTTCAGATCATCTCCGTAAACGAATAAATTTGCTCTTCGACCAAAAAAATAAAATTTCACAAATTGAATTTCAACATCTCCGCGAAATCCGCACCATTTATCATCTGCTAATTCCCTGCTTAGAAGAGAGGTGAGAAGAAGCATGCACTCATGAAGAGCTCCACACCACTTTTAAAGACGTAGCGTATGGGGTGATTGGTCCAATCCAATGTGATGGTCGAACTCCGACCACAAGTGCTAAGAGGATTGAGAAGGACCACGATCCAATCTAGTTTTCGCTTTCAAAGGATGGATCGATCGAATTTGTGAAAGATAACCCGATATTCATTGGGGCGCATTTCGTCATATTGGACCATCCATCGGCTAAACGAGACTCACAAGATAGCCTGGCGTTAGGCCAACCAACTAATTGAAGATCCCCATTTTTCCATAATTAACTAATGCTCTGACCAGCTGGTATCCAAGATCAGCAGAGACACTGAGCCTCCCATAGGTCAAACTGAAGTCCAGCAAGAGACCAGACATAGTACATTCCATCATCAACCAGTTGCCAAGTTGAAAGGAAGAAATTCTAGTCCTCCAGTGGTGGGGAGAAGATTCTACACTAGAATATTATAGGGACATCTGGGAGAACATGAAATTGTTTGAGTGCGGTGTCGCTGTAAGTAAATTCTTGTTTTTGTTCGAATCATGTTATCACGTCGGCCTGTCAAAAACCATCACCTCTACCGGTGCCTCACAAGGCCACGGCACTTGTTTATGGACCTTATTGGGCTGTGACGTTTCGAACCATGCATTCGGGGACACGGTCTGCAGCACGTGATGGCCCATGATTATCCAAGCCGGCACCGTAGTTAGTCCGGTTCGGCTCAGAACCAAGCTCATTATTTTCCCTCTGTTGAAGTTTGCACATAGTACCTCATTTCATGATTTTATAGGTAAGTAGGATGGAAAATTCCTGCTCCAAAGATGAGTATTCATTGTCCCATCATGCAGACGATATGCTGTGACAAAGAACCAATATGGCTCCATATGTTTCTAATGAAAATAATTATCACGAGAACACAAAATAATCCATTCATTAGTCACTAACAAAGCATTCGCAGTAGCAAAAAGTCATTTATTTCTGCCTCAAGACACAGTAACCTCAAATGCAAGCAAAGTTCGTCTCCCTCCCAAAGCAGAGCAACATGCTCTGTACCCTCGGTGATTCTACCCACCCATGCGGATTATGCAGCGAAGGCTAGCGCCTTCAAGCATGTAGTCGAAGGCCTTGTTGATCTCTGAGAAAGGAACCTCATGCGTAATGAACTTCTCCAGCTCAAGCTCCTGCTCATATATGAACATCACTTCAGTTGAAACTTCCTTACATGGAGATAAATTCCAGACGACAGAGAACAGGAGACAATCTGTAGAATGTATGTGAAGCTTTGTAGATCAAGAAACGCTCAACTGAAAAGAACCTGGTACGATGCAATTTATGCATAAATGACACATTATGTGCATGCATTGGTGGAGGCCAAGCCCTACTAGAAATGTGGCATAAGAGATGTATATTCATAAAGGTACGAAAGCACAGGCACTTGCGCTGGGAAGAAGCATGACGACCCGGGTTATACCTTATTCATGTACATCTCCACAACAGAGGGAAGGTCAGTCCTTGGCTTGTAGTTGCCAAAGAAAGTGCCCTTGAGAGTTCTCTCGTTCAAGAGATTCATCGGATGGGTCTTGAATGCATCGTCTTTGTTAGGGACGCCGACGAGAACAGCAACCCCCCATCCCTGCAGATTCAATTTCCAACCTGTTAAAGAAGAGAAATGGATCGACAGAACATTTCATTGATCCAGTAACTTTTTAGAAGTAATGTCTGTTAGTACTTGCATCGTGAACACATTCAAATGCAGAGATCATGGCGTTGATCTTTCCAGTGCACTCAACGCTTCGATCGACACCCCCATTAGTCATTTCAGCAATCACCTGAGTCGAAGTTAACAAATTTCAGTTTGAAAGGACAAGGTATTATACAGTGATCAGATCACAGGAAAGGTGTCATCAAGTGGGGATGGTATCAAACCTCTTGAACAGGTTTGTTGTGGTCCTTGGGATTCACAAACTCAGTGACTCCAAATTTCTTGGCTGCTCACAGAAAGAGAGGGTCTTCAGAGTGCAATCACGTAGGCAAACTACAACATGCTCCTTTTCTAAAGACTAAATCAAGATGCTAATTTTTGGCTGACCGTAATGGGGATGCTTAGATGCATATGAGCTCGTTTACTTATCAAAGATGCAACGAGATTTAAATCAATTACCTTCAGCAAATCTTTTTGGATTCAGATCAACTCCAATTATCCTCGAAGCACCCGACATTCGAGCCCCTTCAGCCGCCTGAGGAATCAGAATATCCAACATTTTAAGTTTTCATTTACAATTGCACTTAAACAAGTTCATCTGATTTTTATGGGAAAGACAGTAAAAGAAATGAAACTCACAGCAAGGCCCACAGCTCCAAGACCGAAAATGGCTACCGATTGCCCCTTCTTTGGCTTCGCAACATTCAAGGTGGCACCAAGACCTTCCAATAAGGGAAACAGGACATCATTTAATGCTGATAAAAGCCAATGAAAAATCTGGCCTACATCACATAAATTTTGTGAAACATATGACTGACCTGTAGAGATACCGCAGCTGAGAACACAGACTTTGTCCAGCGCGGCTGCAGGGTTGATCTTGGCAACACAACCGACGTGAATCACGGTGTACTCACTGAAAGTCGAAGTGCCAACAAAATGGTGAATGGGCTTCCCATTGATCGAGAACCTCGACGCTTTATCATTAAGCATAACTCCCCGATCCGTGTTTATCCTGAGCAGGTCACACATATTGCTCTCCTCGGATTTACAATGCCGGCACTCCTTGCATTCTCCTGTGAATACAGGAAGGACATGATCACCAGGTTGAAGTTCTGTGACACCTTCACCGACACTTTCCACGATCCTAGATTACCAAACAGAAGAGAAAACGAACATGATTTCACAATACAGCCGATAAATATTACCAACATTGGCAATCGACCTTAATGTTAAGTTCAGCCAATGAAAGAAGATGAACTTTTTCTCATAAAGGTCCATACCCAGATGCTTCGTGACCAAATATGCGAGGAAACAATGGGGTTTGTCCCTGCACATTCGATTGTGTAAGTCCCATTAATCATCACGACACATCACGATCGGTCAATTTAGCCAACATACATACACAACCATGTAGAAAATGCAGATGTAGTCACCTTGGCTTCCCAGAAGTAAACATCGGTGTGGCAAAGCGAGGTGAAGAGGATCTTGATACGGACCTCCATCGCCTGCGGAGGAGCCACCTCCACTTCTTCTATCACAAGGGGCTTTCCAGCTTCCCATGCCACCGCAGCTGCATCACGTGTTCGACATAATCACACCACGAGTCAAGTCATATCCACGCTTAAAGCACAGATCTTTAGCTACGGAAAAGAGTTCGCGACCCAAATTATACACGACATCACTTGGCCAAATGTAAACAGCCAAGTGTCATCAAAACATGAACGGGAAAAAGAACATAAAAAAAAAAACCTTGTCCTTCTGAAGACATTAACTAAATCAAGTCAAGCAAAGGAGCTTTTAAGTTCACATTCCCACTAGCAAGATCACTCCCCAGCTAAAGGACCCAGCACAAAATATGTCCTCCACAGACACCCAGTAACGCAAATCAAGA
Organism: Syzygium jambos; assembly: GCA_031216235.1. Classification (NCBI taxonomy): domain Eukaryota; kingdom Viridiplantae; phylum Streptophyta; class Magnoliopsida; order Myrtales; family Myrtaceae; genus Syzygium; species Syzygium jambos. The sequence goes on from CM062228.1 coordinate 6,628,433, forward strand.
ATTTGTCAAGTAAGAAAAAAAAAAAAAGAAAAAAACCGAGAGATCATCCACCGACAAAACCCAAGTCAAGCATCGAAGGCGATCACGAAACGAACATACCCTTGCAGCGAATGACCTGACCAGCGGTGCTCGCCATCTCAACCTCGGTGATGTCACGCGCGAAATCCGAAACTGCTTGTTCCTCTGATGTTTGTCCTCGAGAATCGGTGCTTGGGCAGACGTGAGGAACTGGGTGGGGGCTCGGGGGTGGTTATTTATACGAGCGAGACTAGCCGAGTTGAGGAGAGAAGAAGTCCGGGTGGATCATTTCTTCTTCTTCTTTATTCGGGGCAGTGGAGAGAAGCCAGGGACTCGAGAACTGTCCTCCAGTTTCTGAGTTGCAGCTCTCAGCGCTTCAAAAGGTAGTAATGCACGGCGGTTTCGCGGTTTCTGGTATCCCACAGTATCCTACTCTTTCTCTTTCGATTTGGACACCAACGTTCATGCTGTCCCTCCATGCACGAGAGGCACACGCGCGGTCTCTTCTGTCTCTCTTGTATGATGCTTGGTTTAATAGACGCAATTAAATATAGGATATGATAAAAGATATTGTTTTAGCAGTATGATTAGTTGACATGAGTTCTTGGACAAGGGTAAGTAGATTTGGGGCGCAGCAGCGGGTGCCGACCTTGACCCCCGACCCGACCCGACCCGACCCGCTCATTCGAAACGAAGATGTAACGGTTGTTATTTGATTTGGCAATCGGATTATGGATTGAATTTTGACCATCTCTGACCTCTCCAAATTTGACTTCGGAATGCCAATCCGTACTGCGATCATCAGAAAATTTCCTGCTTAGAAGAGAGGTGAGAAGAAGTGCACACACTCAGAGAGTTTTTACACCGCTTTTTAAAGATGTAGAAACATGAGTGCAAAGGGAAGCAGGAAGGATCACGATCCAACCTTGTTCGCGCTTTTGAAGTATTGACCGATTGAGTTGACGAAGAATACCCAATGTCGACAAATATGTCCCGTTAACTTGAAAATATTAATTTGCGCGGATTTCTCATAGCTTTCAATTAACTAATTCTTCCTGTGAACATGCATATTCATTACTAGTATAAATCGTGATACATCCTTATCCATCAAGATATTTGGAACTATATTCCTTTGAAGAAAATTTCTAGAAAGAGTATAAAAAGTATTGGGAAAGGTGCCAAAAAAGTCTTAAACCTTTTGCATTGATGCTAATTTAGTCCTAAACCTTTTTTTGTGCCAATAATTTGGCCAGAAGGACTGAATTGGCACAAAGATAAACGGTTTAGGACTAAATTGACACCAATACAAAAGATTTAGGACTCAATTGGCATTAAAAAAAGATTTAGAACTAAATTGACACTAATGCAAAAGGTTTAGAAATGAATTTGGACTAAATTGACACCAATGTAAAAAGTTTAGGACTTTTTTTGCACTTTTCCCAAAAAGTATCCATATATAAAATATCCAAACTAGATTTTCTCTTTGATTTCTTTTGTTCATTTCATACCGAGTCTCCTCTCAATCAATACTCAATACATATATGAAAGGTTCAATTAGTTGGTTGAAAGACCCAAGCAAAGATCTAGTCTAGTCTCAAGGAGTTAATGGATGAGAATAGCCAAGATGGATATGAGATACAATACCAATAGGAATTCGATTCCTTTCATTTCTTGTTATTCATTCTGCTACGCGACCTTTTAGAGTGCGTGTAAGTTATGCGCGCGATACAAAGTTCATGATGTGGAGCTGTTTCAATTCATCCTATTAGCTCAGCTCATACACAATAAATAAATAAAAAAAATCAAAGTAGTTGAGAATTTGGAAACTGATGCTACTTAGGCAGGCTATTGCAGCACATGCAGCTACCTGTTTTCGCCAGCAGATCAAGCATCTCCCTCCGACCAGGACGAGGATAAGGACCTTTCTTTATGTGGGAAATTGAGTCAAAAGGGGAAAGTCAACGGAATAAAGTAATGTTCTACCTAAGCAAGCAAGCGGGGTTAAAAAAAATAGGGGGAGCGGCTAGCGTAACGGTGGAGTTAAAACTTACGGTGTAACCGTCTAACACCAGCCACAAATTTGTTTTGAAGGAACCAGAAGACTTTTGGAACATGTTTCAACTTTTGACTTCCATGTTTCCTTTTTTTATTGTTTTTTTTACTTCTATATTTTCTTTTGAAAGCTCAAATTCGAAGGCAAAATCAGTGGATAGGCAAGATACAATTAAATCTTCTAATCCTATGTTAAACCCTAACTAATTAAATCCTCTAATCCTAAATCCGCTAAAGTGAATTTTCTTCAATATAAAAAAGAAAGAATAATTTAAATACGGAAATATAAATTTAGAGACAAAAATCAGAAGAGGGCCCATAGAATCAATGTTCTTGAATATTATTACTTTGATTTGTTTCTTTAAATCGTTCTTATTTTATGCATAATCGATATCATTAATCTTAATTTTAAGTCACCGAAAAGTTCTTCTAAAGCAATTTGATTCAAGCAAAAGGAATGATGAGCCATTTCATTACACAATGATTTGTTTATTAGTTGCAAAGCTAACATTTCTTTGTTTTTTTTCATTTTAATCGATCTTTATAATGACAATAACGATTTCTTTTTAGTTAATCATAATATTTTTTATTTTTGATTATTTATATTTTCGTATTTAAATTATTCCTTTTTTATATTGCAGAAAATTCACTTTAGCAGATTTAGGATTAGAGGATTTAATTGTATCTTACCTGCAATAGTGGAAAGAACAGTGGGCCTCCTCTTATTTTGCCTTCGAATTTGAGCTTCCAAAAGAAAATATAGAAGTAAAAATAATAATAAAAAAGGAAACATAGAAGCCAAAAGTTGAAACCTAGTCCAAAAGTCTTCCGATTTCTTCAAAACAAATTTGTAGCTGGTGTTAGACGGTTACACCGTCATTTTTAACCCCACAGTTATGCAAGCATTTCCCAAAAAAAAAGGAACGAATATAAATGGGGATTGATTAAAAAATTTGGAAATAAAATAAGCGCAAGAAGTGAAACATAGTTAAAAACAAAAAATGCAAGAAAGGGGGGAAAAATAGCTGATCTAAAGAATGAAACTGTGAATCTGGATAGGAAGAGAAGTCAAATCAACCAACGGCAAAGATAAGACTTACTTGGCGTGGAGATTTAGGTTGCACATGACAATCATTCTGTGCCCGAGAACTGATTCTGAACATTTGAAAAGCGTTTGATAACGGCCCAAAATTTCTATTCCTGAAATAGTAAAAGAACATAAATATGTTTTGTAACGGCATAAAATTTCTTTTTATTAATAATATTTCAATAACATTTTAAATATTTGAATATTTCTTTCTTTTCTTTTTTTCTTCTCCTCCTTGGCCATGGCCGGTAAAATATTTTTTAATTAATAATACTTTTATTAAAAATAATTTTTTTATTATTTTTGGCCAATTTTTTTGGCCATGGCCGGTAAAAAATTTCTTTATTAATAATACTTTTATTAAAAAATAATTTTTTATTATTTTTGGCCATGGTCGGTAAAATTTTTTTATTAATAATATATTTTTATTTTTTTGGCTATTGCCCTTTTATTAAAATTTTTAATATTTCAATAAAAATATTTTTATTTAAATATTTTTTTACTTTTTTTTGCCATGGCCTAATTACTGGCCATAGCCGGTAAAATATTTTTTTTATTAACATTTTTTTAATAATATTTTTTATTAAAATATTTTTTCCTTTTTTTTGTCATGGCCTGATCGCCAACCATGGCCTGTAAAATATTTTTTTTATTAACATTTTTTTATTAATAATTTTTTTTATTAAAATATTTTTTTCTTTTTTTTTTGCCATGGCTTGGTCGCCGACCATGGCTAATAAAATATTTTTTTTTCATGGCCTAGTCGCTGGCCATAGTTGGTAAAATAATTTTTTTTTTCATGGTCAGGAAAATATTTTATTATTAATAATATTTTTATTAATAACATTTTTTATTAAAATATTTTAATCTCGCCAGATACGGCGAGGGCGACCTTCATGCCGGACATTAGAAGCTACATTAAAAACCAAGAAAAAGAAGAAAAAAAATTGATTCTCATTTTTGTTCCCAGAATCAAGAAGCTACTTTTTTTTTTATTCTTGATCCTGCTATAAAACTGATTCTAGGCACAAATTTGCAAGAATTTATGCTCAAAATCAAAAAATTTAACAAACAGATTTTTCTTTCAAAACTGATTCTGAGAACAAAAAAATAGAAATTTTCACTATTTAGCCAGTTGCCAATTAGACCCTTAATGAGAGCTGTGACCCCCATCAAGCCATGAGCTTCCAATTTGGGCATGCCATGATTTGTGCAAATGCAATTGCACAGGTTTGAAGTAATCAGACATTAACGGTCACTGAGAATCTCAGCAGCACGATACCGTGTGGTGAAAAGAATATATTCGACACGGAAGAGACCCAATTCCAGTAATGTACAAGCTTCTATTTCATCCGGAACATCCTTAAAGAAGGATGTACAAATCCTAGACAAGAACAAAAACGCAGAGCAAGATCTGGGGCTAAAAATCCGAGATTCTCCTCTAGCTAAATCAAGTGAACCTTCAGCTATCGCTGTTCTACAACTGCACAAGCCTACCGCAAGAGTTGGCAACAGATTGTGACATCGGAACCGATAGACAAAAATGTCAAAGAGAAAAAGAATCTTTCTTACCTTTTTTTAGGGAAAGAACAATTGGACAATGAACAAGATCGGAAACACTGGACGGTGTCGTTTTTCCCACCTTAGGGTACAAGAGCAAAGCTGGTAACCCCATCAAAGGCATTAAAGCTTTCGCTTGAGTTTTGGCCTGCATGGTGCCATTCTTTTGCTTCCATGCTGAGAACCTTTCACCATTACATCGTTTTAAAATGCCTCTTTGGACCACATATGCACTCGGGATACGGATTTTCATAAAAGGACTCCTCAGTGCGGGAACGTGCTTTGCCTTTAAGTCCTGGCAGTGGGCCTCTTCGTTTCCTGGGAGCTCCTTGTCTGTTTTTATAATAAGATGGTTAAGCACATTTCAAGAAGGGACACAAACCCATACAGAGAGCTTAACCATCAACATATAACAAGTGAAAACTGAATCAGGGAGTGATGTTTACTAGCAGACAAGTTTTTTTTTAGAGATTGGTAATTTGAAGTTTCTAAAAATTTTCTCTCATTCACATCGGATGGTTTCACAGTAGTTATATGCCAAGTAAAAGAATGTACTTGAATTCTATCAGACACGGATATGCCGCCTCAGCACAGAAACTTATAAGACACGTTATGATTGCATAATATTAAGCTACCTGTTATCATGCATCTGCCGCACAAGTTCTGATAGTGAGGAACCTTCTCTCAGGTCTCCTGATTCCAGTCTATCAAAAACTTCAACCAGTCCTTTCCTGCATATGATGTGCATATGTAAAACCACAACAGTTCCTAAACTTGGAGTTTAAAACCAAAGTTTCCTGGATATAATACTTGAAAAGTTGAAAGAGATAGTGAAGTCTTTGCAATAAAGCGAATCAACAGACATGCCTGATCTCGATTAAAAATTTACGCCTCCCACCGTTAGACATTTTTTATACCTATTGTACATTATACATTGTGAACCTGTTTATGTTGTGGTTTAATGCTACAGAATCATCTTACAGAAAAGTAATAAAGTAACTTTTCAGTTAGCTGTCATCTTGATTAGATTATACCTGTCTGGTGTGACTGTCCTGCAGTGGCCTAAGAACCTTCGATGCCCTTCAACAGCTCTTGCCATGTTACCAGAATAGGAAGAAACAAACACATCACTCTCCACAGAGATAATGTAGTCAATGGCCGCAGTCTGAGATGCGTGGTTACTGAACCCTTCTAATTCTTCCTTCGTGGCAAGAGTTTCCTGCCATAGAACCAGAACCAGTTCGCTTTTGTATGTGATAACCAGATTGTTATAAGTTCACTAGTTTTTTTTTTTTTTTGGGTCAGATATAAGTTCACTAGTCACTAATTTGTGAATATGATAAGGTAGTATAATCATTACAAACCTTGAAAACAAGATTAGGGAAGCGCGATGAGAGCATGGATAAGCGAGCATTACCACCATAAATTTCTCCAGCAGCAATATAGATTAATGTCGATGGAGGATAACCAAGAGCCTGAAGGAAAATCCCCACCTCTTTGGGTGTCAAAGGGCAATTCCCTCCTAATCTCTGTTCTGTGGAATTAATCTTTTTCACCTTCCAATGACTAGTGTTCTCCCTGTACAAACAAATTGAAGCATATAAGGATATTAAGATGCAAAGCTGGGAACAACTCACTTATTGGAATAGATGAGGTGGGAAGCCATTAGCAGCACGGGCATTCACCCCATTGACATCTCATGATTATGTGACTTTACTAGAGAGACATGAATATGAGAGCTTGTCGAACTCTCACCTCATTATTGTGAGCTCTTTTGATTCTGCTTCAGTCAGGCCGTAAGTACAACCCGTAAATGACAGCATGTCTTTCTCATATCTAAGATGAAGAGCAATGTATCGTCCCTCACGACTCCTTAGCCGCTCTATCAGCTTCTGTGGTTTCACCGTCATGCATGCTCAGTACCTATTTTAACAGGAAGCCCCATAGGAGACCTCTTAAATGCAGTAATCTAACATATGAAGAAAACAGGATTTACAGCTCATATTTATTTAGTGGCCTGCTTATCCAGCCATGTGATTGACCAGATCAAAATGCCTATATGTTGATCTCATATGCTGCTTTCTAATGTAATTTTTTCTGAAATTATTAATCACTTTCTCTGGCATTTTACATGAAAGAACAAAAAGGTGAAAGGAAGTGCATTATACATCAGTACCCCACCTTTGCCAGGATCTCAATTGAAGGAGAGAAACGAAGTGCATTATACATTGCACGGCACCTCAATCTCTGGATATCAAGAGGCAGATCACTGTTTGCTAGTCGAGAATCTGATTTTGCAACATGAATTACCTGCCAAGGACTCCATTAACCCCCACACTAATAATATGATGAATTGATATGACTTAAAGAGCCTCTTTTTGTAACATGGAATTCGAATCAGACTTTCACGGAGTCCGCTTCAGTAAATGAAGAACAGGTCTGACAATCTCCAGTTTTGGATATATTAAAAGATCACCCCTTGAAATCCAAAAAATTGCAGCGACACCACATGTATTCTATGAAAGTTCAACATGTAGAAATTTATGTAGTACAAACTTCAATCCAATATCTAAGGAGATGATGATGGTCAACTCTCTTGAAAGTTATTGCTATTTTGAAGAAGGTGATCATATTTTTTATACCCTCTTATGAAAGTTGGAGCTTTGGAATTTTTACCTTAAAGCTATTCCATGCAGTGTAGAATGTGTTTAGACAAGTGATTCTCACTTACAAAAAATGGAATGTTGAAAAACTATTTTGTTTTCTAACCTTAAATTGAATAACAATATCTTTAGTTTCTGATAATGTTTTGTGCTAGAAATTCATGGCACAGGCAAAGATGCTAGTCAACAAAATAACTGCAATCATCATCTTAATTAAGCATTTCCAACAATATCAGAACAGCATTTAGGTTAGACTCTTTAGCTCTTAGGTGCAAGAAATTTAAAGTTCTAATGTGTCATCAATGATCTCAGTTTACTTAAATTCTTAGTTTTTTACTAGAAAATGCATCTACATTGTTGAAATAACCAAGTATAAGCAATCTCGATCTAATTGAATTCAAAGGACATCCAGCATATTCTAATTGCTTAAGTCCAACAGCTACTGACAAGGTATCCATGTCAATTTTTCAAAAAATACAAGGGCATCACGGTAATTTTCAAATAGAGAATTTGTCCAAAATTGAATAGAATTCACTTAAAAACTAGCATGACTTATTCAGACCTGATACTCATTCCATAACCGAGTCATCTCTTCATAGTAACCCACGCTAGCCCAAGAAGTAAAGTGCTTCCGAGCGTGAGGAACTGATTCCAGCTCCTTTGGGAGCTCCCTGGCAACTCTTATATCTCCTTTCAAGGCTTCTATAAAATGAATCTCATCAAATATATCTGAAAAGGTACTGTGCAAATAACAGCAATGTCAGAATACACAATTGAGTAAGACAACAATCACACCTACGAAAGAATGTTCGAACACCGACCAATACCTCGTGTCTTTCCAGAATGATCGTCTATCCAGTTGAGGAATAACTAAAGTGGCATTCATTATGTGCGCCACAGCCACCATATCTGCAATCTGCCAGGAGAACATAATTATGGATGAGACCACAGGAAATTGATTAACACCACTATAAAGCATAGCTGAGTAACTCATACTGAACAAAAACGAAAGAAGAGAACAAATCACAGAATGGAATTGGTTCTACTTAAGGACTGTAAGGATGCCATTATGTGTTCTCTAGTATTACTGTACTTCCAATGTAGGAGAATTAAAACAAAATTGAAAGAAAAAGCTTATAACTCGGAGTTCTAAAGAAATGCCACTTCACCTGACTTCTTAACAACTTCAAAAACAATATTCCAAAAGCTTTAATTCTGGTCAACACCAGAGACCTAATTTACAACAAAGTGATCCACTTACACCAGTCCGCATCTGATTTAATCCTCCATTGCTCCTCACAGTTATATATCGATCTGATCCTTGTGCACCTGTCATAGAGAGATGCAGATGCAGATTTTGAGAGAGAGAGAGAGAGAGAGAGAGAGAGTATCTCTGATACCAGACTGGCATTTACAAAACGTGAATACAATCATCAACATTTCAAAATCCTCTTAAGATGGCATTTAACGGAAACGTTTGAGTCTATATGGCTATCATGGAAACTTAGCTCTTTAATTTTCAGAGTACAAATGGTGACTTGATAAAAAATGACCCGAGTTTTTACGCACACTGAGTTTGAACTTAAGTAGTGGAAACATCCAATCAGATATTTATATTGATATTATGCTAGTTTAGATTCTAAATTTACTTCGGTTGCGCACAAAGTGGAATTCGGTCAATATGAGATGTCCAAGCATTTCATGACAGAAAAAGTCCTAGAAAAAGTAAGACCTCTTGCAAACATCTAAAACAAGATTGATATTAAACCCCATGAGGCTGCAGTGATCATGGATGTGTGCGCGTCTCTATCCTCACACCACCTAGTATAAGTAATCTCATATTTCAGCTATCCAACAGGGTACAGCTCAAGTTTTATCCTGTTCATGAGGTCAACAGGGTGTTGCACAGCTAGGATTCACTCACCTAAGTGGGTTTTCTTTCATAAAGGGAGATTGACATAAAAAAAATTCTCTTTTCATTTTTCGGTAAGTCTCTAAAATCTATTCATATTTACCTTGACTAATTTTCAATATTAGAGTGCTATCCATTTTACACCAGCACAAAAAGCATATGAGAGAAGATCAATAACAAAACGAAGCAAGAGAAGTACCGAAAAAAATCAGTCATTGGCAGAAGCAGGGAATCTTGCAGTGGTAAAAATAATGATTGACAGAAAAATACACGGATGCAGAGTTTATCTGACCTTTGTATCTAGCAGTGGGCTTGACGCAGGTGTGTAAACCGAAACTGAAAGGAGCATCCCAAAGTTCTCGGTCTGGAATCTGCAAATAGAAAAATTATCCTCTTCGCTGAGAAATCACAACATCGTGCGCCATTCCACTGACTATATGCCTCTACTCTATTCCTTCTGACCTAAGCTAAGCCAGGAAAATAGACGCTCGACACATATCGCGAACATCCATCACAAAAGCATGCTCGGATCTCTTTCTTACTCAACGAACAATCGAACTCACATAACAGGATCTCCCAAATAGAGTCAACAGAACCTTAAGCCTCAAACAACAGCGAATTCGTCCACAGATACCTCAAAAGGAGCTAATGTCGAACCACCATCAGAAGCTACAGACAAAACAGCTACGCAAGCATCTATCCAGCAAAACGGCTCAGCTGACCCAACACAATCGCGCCTACACGATCATCAACCCCCCAAAAAACCCCCGAAACCATCCGTACTCGGCGACAATACCAGAACCTTCAAGATCGAAACAAACAGAAGCCGAAACTACTGCTCCCTAGGAGCGAGATTCGAAACGGAGCGACGCACCAGCTCAGGCCGACGTTCCCCGGGCGAGACGCGCTCCCGGCGGTCCTCGAAGCCCTTCCGCGACAGGTAGATGAGCGCGAGGGAGGAGACGGCGACGAGGAGGACGGCGGCGTACGCGGCGGCGGCGCAGAGCCTTCGCCGGTGGAACCTGAACCTCCTCCCTCTGCTCCTCGCCATTTTTTTTTCCCCGGAGCTCCGGCTCACGGATCTCTCGTTCCGATGGCGCGATCTCCTTCGCCGCCTCCGATCTCCATGGACGGTGGATTTTGTGCGCTTCTCGATGCGTCTCGTCGTCTGCTCTCTCTGCAACTGACCCTGTCCACTGGGCTCTCTTCCTACGCTCCCCTTTTTTCATCTCTCCTTTTTTTTCTTTGGAAGAATTTTCTTTTTTTTTGGTCAGAAATTGGAAGAATTTTGTTAAACAGCATAATAAAAACAATAATAATAATAATTTTTTACAGATTAGTAATTGAAATTAAACACTCTTCATTCCATAGATTCATTCTTTTTTAATTTTTTCCACTTTATGGCTCCGTTTATTTCGCATATATTAAATGATTTAAAAAATATTTTCCTAAAAATATTTATGTCCCTTACAAAACGGAGCACACATAATTATGTGATTTCGTTTTGAGTAGACGAAACAATAATTAAAAATCTCGATAACTTATAAAAATACCAAAAGATATCGCCAAATATAAATTTGACACTCCTAGAAAGTATCAACTCGATAATTATGTCATTGACCATTAGTTAATTTATAACGTGCACCTTGACTTTTAAATATTTTAAACATCATGGATCTATCGAGTTGATTATTTTTTTTTACGACCAATAATTTTGGGATCATAACAAAAAAATGTTAAATCGTGTTGGGGTTTTTTGAGTTTTTTTCTCTAATTTCTAACAAATTCAGTCAAGTCCGCACAAGAAAAAAAATTCATGTCACCACGAGCTTGTCCCGTTCGGTGCTGACGTAATGCTGATGTGCCGGTCCGTGTCGGCATGCAAGACCAACTCGGACCAAAAAAAGTTTCGCAAAAAAAGTTTCGTCGAGGGACCTCACTCAAGAATTTGTAAAAGTTGAAGGACGTGTGAACAAAATAATTTACCCACGGACGTGTAAACTTATGTAAATATACGCAATTTTAAAAAAATGATTTTAATTTTTTTGGATTTCGAAAAGAAAATGTTGTGCACCCTGTTAAATACAAGCCACGGGAATCGAAACGGCGCTGAAAAATTCGGGGCTTTAACATTTGCAGCTCTCGGTCCTCCTCTCCGCTTCCTCTCCCCGACGCCACCAGCAGCGAGCTGTTGCTCATTCCCGGTCGGCGGCGACACCGCAGGCAACGGCGGCGGCGGCGGCGGCGGCGTCACCCTCCCTCTCTCTCTCTCCCTGTGGCGTCGCGGATTCACGCCGCTGGTCAGGTTTGGTTGAATTTTGGGTTCTTAGTTCGACGCTTGTGTGAGCAATCGGTGTGTCTGGCCAGTGATTCACCGTATGCTGGTTTCGTTCCATCAGGTTGAAGTTTGAAATCAAGCGGCGAAGAGGAAGGACGAGAAGGGCGAGAGAGAATGTCCTTCATGAAGGGAGATCTGCTCACCAGAACCAGAAAGCTCGTGAAAGGCTTGGCCAAGGCGGAGCCCGTTTGGCTCAAGGCCATGCAGCAGTCAGCCTCTCTCTCTCTCTCTCTCTCTCTCTCTGCTCAAATTGTTCCTCTTTTTTGCCCCTTTGCCGCGTGTTTTTCATAGTGCTGTAATGGCCTCCTTGTTGCTTCAGTGGACGTTGCTTGTTTTGTTCTGTGAAGTCTCAATCTACGCGAATTCGTGTTGCTCTGGGTTGGTTTGTGTTTCAAATTATTGGATTAGGGTGGTGGGAGAGTTTCGAAACCCGACCTGATTTACTGTTCTATCGATGATTCTGTATTTTGTTTCTTCGGGTTGGGATTAGCTACGCTGATGGATGGTGGGAGCTTCTTGTTTGACAAGTGCGGCCGAAGAGCAATGTTGTCTTTGGATCCCTGTTATGCAGCTTTTCTGGTCGGTGTCAGATTGATTGATTTCGCATGTGTTTCTGTCGAGAAGTTTTGAAAACCTGGTTTAGGAAGGCGACGGTACCATGGGTAGCCCATTTGTACTGTTCACTAATCTTTTTGATTCTTGGGTCACCGCAAAAGCATTGGCTATGATTGATTTTTTGTGCAGTAGTCATGGGACATGTATGAGTTTGTTGAATTGTGACGTTCTTAAGTACCCGTCGAGCGCTTTAGAATCCAATGGCATCACCTATTTGGTGGTTATGGCTTCATGCAGGGCACCACCTGCAGTTTTCCCTCGTGCAGATGAAATCAAGAAGATCTCTCTCCCTGAGGATGTCTATGTTAAAAAGTTTTTCCAGAAATATCCGGACTCAAAACATGAGGATGCGATCAAGTAAATTTCTTTCCTTAGCAATATATTTTGCCATAGCTTCTATTTTGCGTTCTAAATTCGTTGCAACGTACTATATTTCCTCTTCCTTTCATATATTTGTTATATTTTGGATGTGACGAAAGTAGCACTACTCGTGTATAAGAAAGAGCCAATCAACTGAGTGCTTCAGGCCTGCTATCATTAGCTTGGTGAATGATAAGATTGTGTGTTGAGCCTTGGAACGGTAAACGTATGTCGTTTGTGATGGTGGTCTTTGCATTCTGCGATCATCCTTCTTGCTTCATGTGCTAATCTTGTCTATGCATGTTTTTATATCGATAGTCTCAAGAGACCATTTTCACTATAGACACAACTAAAGTAGCTGAAAGATTTTGAGGAATGGAATTAGTTGTTTTAACGATAGCCAAAAATTGCTTACTTTTCTAATGTCGTTTTGTCATAACAAAATGCATCGGCATTAAAGCATCAATATAGCCTAGTCCGGTCAGTAGGATAAGGATTGGTTGATATGTCTGCTACCACTATGAAACCTTGTGATGTCTGTAATTGGACTCAGACTACTTTGTTCATCTTGTTAAGGCTTTAAGATTTTGGGTTCTACTTGCACCTTAATAACAACTTAACTGATAGCTCACATATTTCCAGCTACAAGAACATATTGCCTGTCATTGAGGTAACCAGACATCAAGGGTTTTTGTTGTGCTACTGAGCTTGGGGAGCCTTAAACTCATGTCTTTCCATGTGATTTACTCTGCAACTAGTATGGTTTCGTGGATAAATTGTCCATTCAGTACAACATACTTAAAGAAAAGTTTGGTTGATATGTCTGCTATCGCTGTGAGACCTGTTGTGGGTATAATTTGATTCAGAATACCTTTTCTTACCTTGTTAATGCTTTAAGATTTCGGGTTCTATTTGCACTTTAACAACTTAACTGATAGCTCACATGTTTCCAGCTACAAGAATATATTGCGCAACTTAAAAGCTCACATGTTTTCAGCTACATGAACATATTGCCCGTCATTGGGCTAACCAGACATCACAACTTCATGTTGCGCCTCTGAGCTTGTGGAGCCTTCACGAGTCTTTCCATGTAGTTTACTCCGTGACTAGCATGGTTTCGTGGATAAATTGTCTATTCAGTCATATTCAAAGAAAAGTAAACGGATATCTATCTTAAGTCTAAATAAGGACCATGATATAAGGATTTTAAAATCGCATGTTACTAAATAAAGCACCTTGGCATTGGAACTGAGAGAAATTGTATAACCAAAACCATAAATAAAGTAGAAAGATACTTATGCACCACTTTCTAACAAATCCTTTATATGTTTGTTTCTTATTACTGTTGAGGCACAGGGTTTATTCACATTTAAATCTGTAAAAGCGTTAACTTCTTTGAGACATTCTGTTGAAATAGGATATGTGGTTTCGACCCCCCTCCAGCCCGTGTTTTTGGTCAACGAGTCCTTGAGTTGAAGGAAAATGGAGTTAGTGAGGAAACGGCTATGGGCGTGGCAGATGTAAGTTAATGCCTTCTTAGGTTACAGTGTGCCCTCACGGAAGATTCTTTGATCTTCCTTCCTTTATTTATTCAATTCTTATATCTTGCATTTTACTCATTATTGATCCTTAAATGTCGGCGTCACTGCCGGATGTTTAGATGGAATACCGAGTAGAGAAGAAGGCAAAGAAGGCGGCATATGCTCGACTGAGGCAGATTGCGAAGCTCCAAGGCAAGAGACCTCCTCCTAATCCTTTCAAAAGTGCTATTGAAGAGATACAAGCAGAAGAGAGAAAGTATGTTTATGACCGTTTCCATAATCCCGAAATCCGCAAAATAATCCAGAAGATGAAAGAAGAGAAGGCGGCTGAAGCTCAGTATAGAATGGGAGGAGGTGGCTATTAGAATTTGAAGTGGTTCAAAGTGAAAAGTTCTTGGCTTGCTTTTGGAACCTTACATCATAATGACATTGCCATTCCTTTTAAATACGAGAGAAAAGGTTGTCTTTGACAGATCTGTTTGTCATAGTCATGCCTATACCGCTCTGCTATGCATGTGCTGTGATAGGATTGGATTTAAGAAGGAAACCAGATAGAATTATCAGGATTTGGTCAAGGAACTGCTTTGAAGTAGATAGCCTTCTCTATCATTTGAATCCCATCTTCGCCGATGCCGGTATTTGAAGAAGTGATTGGTCTTTCGCTAAACGATGTCTATACTACTGCAATCTATCTTGGCTCAGGGGATACAAAACACTCGTGCTGTGGTGCCTATGCGATGGCCCTTGATTGCATATCTTTCTTTGGTTATAAAAAATGAATAATGAAAATATCGAATGGATATTTTTTCTCCTGGATTATCTGTGACTGTGGGGTGCATTAGAATTGAAAAGGTGTGTTTGTTTCGTAGGAAATTTATTGATTAAGGAAAATGTTTATGTTAAAAATCACTTTTAAAGAAAATCTTTAAAATGACTGATTTTCATTTGTTTGGCGACGCTCTTCAAAGGGGGCCAGCGGAAATAGTTTTTCAATGTTTAGATTTTACTTTCAAAGATAATGCTCTTTGGTATAGTTATATTTTGTTCCTAATATTACATATTAAAATGTTATTGTAATCCTTGTGAAAAGGGATTACTACTATGCAGAGTATAATTTTATTCTTTTTATAATCAAAATGAGCAGCCTAAGAGAAGATTGTCAAAAAAAAAGAAAAAACTTAATCTCTCGATGCTCATAAAATTTTGCTTTCTTCACTTCAAAAAAGTGATCATATAACGAAATTGCTCTAAGTTTGACAACCGGCCAAACAATAATTATTTTTATTCTTTTGTTTTCAGAATCAGTTTTAGAACAGAAATCTGTTTGGTAAATTTTTTGTTTACGGGCACAAATTTGCAAAAATTTGTTCCTATAATCAATTTTGGAACAGAATTAAGAAGCAAAAAAAATTTTATTTTTTGATTCTGAGAACAAGAATCAGAAATGGAAGAGAATTTTTTTTTTCTTCTTCTTCTTGGCCATCGGCAATCGCCCATAGGCCGCGGCCTGCGGGCAAGGACCGCCCTCACTTAGGCTACCGAGGGTGACCCTCGCCCAGGCGATGAGGGCCCCGACGCCCTCCTCGACCCTGGCCTATCGCCGGTGCCAGGGACCTGGCCATGGCCAAGGAAGGAGAAGAAGAAGGAAGAAATAAATAAAAATAAAAAGAAAGAAATATTAAAAAATTCAAAATATTATTAATAAAAAGAAATTTTGTGCCGTTATCAAATGTATTTATGTTCTTTTTCTATTCCAAAAATAGAAATTTTGAGCAGTTGTCAAACACCTTTAAATGTCTAGAAATTATTCCCGAGCACGGAATAAAAAATAATCATTTCTGAATAAAAATTATTTTCGGGAACATAATGGTTAACAAACGCACAGCATCCAAGCTAAAAAAAACAGAGGAAAGAAAAAATAAATATCAATATCGGATTGAAAATAATAATATTATAAATGGACATTTCTGAAAACACAAACGATCTCCAAAAATATGGTGCATAATAGAGTGAAATATCATATAACCAAATGATGATTTAATTCAAAAGATCGAAGCTCTGAACGAGTGTGCATGTAGAAAATGAGTTTGGGAAAACGATTTCCTTTTTTACGATGGAGAATTTATTTTCCTCAATTTAAAGCGTGATTGTTTTCTTGACCGTAACATATTTTTTCCGTTGACTATCTACTTTAAACAAATCAAACACACGGGATTGAAAAGTCCTTTCGTGGGATTCTTTTTCATATAAATAAACACAAACCAAGATGAAGAAAATGAAATTAACAACACCCTAAAAAATGTGCTTCCAAATTGAAACAAAAGTTAGGGCTTCGGTGTGTGGAACGCTTCCAATCAAAACTCGAGCTGAGACATTAAAAGAATTTAGGGATGCACTGGAAGTCTTAAAACTTGTTACGAAAATATAATCGATTCTTGAAACTTTCAAAAAGCGCAATCAAGTGTAAAATTTATCGTGAAAATACAATCGAATCCTACAACTTTCAAAAAGTATAATCAGTAGAATGACTAGTTTGGATCAACTTGACAAATTTTAGGACTTGATTACACTTTTTGGAAAGTTTTGTGACTCAATTGCACTTCGTGACAAGTTTTATGACTTGAATTGTAATTTTTACAAGTTTTAGAACTCAATTACACTTTCATGACAAGTTTAAAAACTTCTAATGGACTTATCTCAATAATTTAATATCAAATCAAGATATACAATTTTCATATAACGGGATTCATTTAACATTTGGCTTTTACAGCATTAAAAGCTCAATTTTTTTTTCATGAGTCACTTCTTTAAACACATGCAAATAGAATTTTCAGGAAAAAATTAATGAGTTAATATCACTAAAAACCCTAAACTGGTACATTTATGATAAATTCACCCTAATCATAAAAAATTCTAAATTAATATATTTGTGATAAATTCACCTTCCGTTAAATTGAATTAATATAATGAAATACCACAAATCAATATACCCGTAACAAATGGAGGGTAAAACCCCAAATTGATACACTCGTCAACTGTCACTTAGAAATTTGACGGATGGTAAAATTGTTACAGATGTACCGGTTTGAGATTTTTTGTGATAAAAAAATTAGTTTAGGTAAATTTATTATAATTATATCAGTTTAGGATTTTTCGTGGTATTAATAATAAATTAATAAGATAGGTAAAAAGAATAAGATTATTGAAAAAAGTTTTTAAAGTTTGAATGCTGACCTGACATTTCTTCACTTTCGTCACTCTACTCATTCGAGTGGCGGCAAAAAAAATCACTCCAGACGCGCTCTCGTCAATGGCTGAGCCAGCACCGGCGGTGGCCGATCTAGGGATTCTGGACGCCCTCGGCGGCGCCGCCGTCGACGAAATCCTCCACGCCTACGCTGGCTTCTGCTCCGCCACCGACTCTCTCCTCTCCGGCTCCGGCGATCTCTCCGCCGGCGCCGACCTCGTCACCCACGCCCACTCCCTCCGCAGGCACGGCCTCCTGTCTCTCGTCCGGGACCACTTCCTCCGCGCGCTTGAGGTATTCGCGACGTCTCACGCCTTTTTTTCTCGGAGCATAACCTCCGGTTTCAGTCAGTAAGGTGCTTTTCGTCGTGTGGAAATGAGCGAAACTCGAAATGGAGGTTCTCTCTGGAATTAAGTTGGCAGTTCGATTGAGGAACATGTCTTTCTGGATGAAGTTGATCGATCGCTTGATCGTCCGCCTGAGATATCCGCAGATTCTGCGGTGGTTTCGCCTTTTTTAGCTCCTGTTTTGTATGGTGAGCAAAAGAACAACAGACGTCGGAAGAGGAGAATGGTACGCAGGATAATGGGTTTGTTCCATAGAATAGGGCTCCTTTACCAGCTAATAAGATATAGAAAGTGCAGTTTTCTAACAGGCAAAAACGAAAATTGGAAGGATTGAGAGGAACGAAGTAGCTCATTTAAAAGGAGAGGAACTATACCCATTTGGGGTAACTGCTAATGGCTACTCCAGGGGGCAGGCCTGCCAAGGAAGACCTGGCTTATGGAGCTCGCTCACTCAAGATCTTATAAAAAAAATCAAATAATTGAAATTCCTTTTTAAATTAAGGAGTTTCTCATTCCCGAATACGGGGGGGAGGGGGAGTGTTGTTGTGTAGCGGCATCGTGCAGGATTTCCTTAGTGATCATCACAAACTCCTAAAAGTTCAAGAGTAGGCTCGAACTGCTCCCCCTTTCCAGTTAATCACCGGCAAAACTTACCTTTCAATTCAACTTAATGAAACGACTTCACAGCTCCACCATTTATGCTTTGTTTGGGAAGGAAGAGAGGGGAAGGGAAATGAGGGGTGGGGGAGGAAAGTGGGGTAGTTCTCAAAACTTTCGTAAAGAGGAGAGGAGGGAAGTTTGTAATGTTCCTTCCATTTTCCTCTACTCCATGTTTACCAAACAGAGCAAGAATTCACGAATGGTATGTGGAAACTGAAGCTAATAGAACAACCACTTCCTTCATTACCTTGGAAATCTACAGTATTTTGTCTCAATTGACTTCCTTTTAGTGAAGCGCCGTTAAGTCTATAATTCGTTTGTGTGTATAATGCGGAGAAAGTAAGAGATGGAATTTCTCTGGTAGCAAAAATAATGCTTTAAAAATAGGAGTTTGGAATTAGCTATCAGTCATATGTTCTGCATTCTGCTTTAAAGGAAGCTGGTGCTTTGCCTGTTGTTTGATGCAGCTGCTTATTGGTTTAATTGCAGGAAAGTTTTGAAAGAAATGGTTCGTTGAAGTTTTGGCGGCATTTTGAACCTTATAGTGATATTTCGCTCCTCGAAAGCAAGTCTCTTGTATGTACATATCACCTACCACCAATGCATTGTATCAATAAGAATTCCTGACCGAATTCTCTTAACTGTAAATCTAACATATGAAATGAATCAATATATTCATCGTGCATGTTGCGAAAGCAGATTCAGGGTGATGAAGTTCAGCAAGTATTGTGCAACGCACTGGAGGAGATTTCTTCAGAAAAACATTATCAGGAGAAATGCTTGTCGATATTGGTTCATGCTTTACAGTCGTTTGAGGGAGACACGTTGCACGGAAAACATGATGCAGAAGCAGATCGGATTTTTCTCTTTTCTAAGTATCAATTAATGGCCTCTTCAATACTTATGGCAACTCTTCCCCAATGTTTTCCCGGTATGTACATGAGGAATAGCCACACAAGTCTAATCTCATCTTTAAAGAAGTGTGTTTTCTGTTCATCATGTAGATGTGTCTCGATGTTGTGTGTTCTAGTCAAATTGACATGCTGTGCTATGGAACCTTCATCAATTTTAATGACTTATGTTATATTATGGTAATGGATAATGAATAATTAGTGCAGGATAATTCTTACTCTTTTTGTACTGACTATGGACATTGTGTCAAGTCTCTCCTGTTTGGTGCTATTATTTGATTATATAGAAGTCACATGCTCGTTCTTTTGGGGGTATTAGTGGGTTTGTAATAGCCAGCAAGCAGCTCTGAAAGATGTTACATTGCGTTTGCACTGGATGCTTAAATGACATGGGACTAATTTGAGTCTTTCTTAAACTGGACTTCATTGGCAATAATGAAATATATGGAGAATGTGAAAGAGCAGGTCTGTTTAAGTTATTGGCATTTTGTGTTTGAAATTTCAGTAATGACACGGTTTGTACAATTCGTAGAGGGTATCTATCTATGTTAATGTTTTTTTTTTTTGGTAAGATTATCTATGTTAATGTTTTTTTTTTTTTGGTAAGGTAAGGTCTTTAGTTTGTTCTTGAACAAACTAAAGGTAACACAAGGACACAGTATCTAAAAGATTTGCTTTACAGGTGTCGGCGGAAGCGGCCAACTGTCCATACCTCATAGTTTTCTGTTTCTCAAACAACAAACATTAAAATTTAATGTTTGTTGTTTGAGAAACAGAAAACTATGAGGTATGGACAGTTGGCCGCTTCCGCCGACACCTGTAAAGCAAATCTTTTAGATACTGTGTCCTTGTGTTACCTTTAGTTTGTTCAAGAAGTACTAACATCTCTTGGGCATCACATTTCTGCTTTCAAATTTTCCAGCAGAAAAAAAAATAATGTGGAAAATCTGCTAGTCAAGCAACCTCTAACCCAATAACGTGCCCTGATACTACCATAAAGAGAAGGAAGACTGGAAGACCATGTTATCTGATCGTAGATGCTGAGATTTAGGAAGTCATTCCCACTTTTGAAGCGAACTTGGTTTATAAACTTAGGTGGATTTGGAGATTTTGGAAAAGGGCTTAAGGTATCCTAGAACATCAAATCCAGGACCTTAGTAATTCTAGACACAATTTTAGATTCTTCACCAATGGTTTTTGTTTATGCATAGTGGCTGTTTTGTCCTTGGCTGCGATTAAATTATTTGCTAGGATGTTTACTGAAATTTCTCTTAGAATCCTGCAGATATGTGATAGCGTATCTTTGATATTTGTCCCATTATCCACTTATCTGAGCGTTGGTGCTTAGGTTGTCTAGTGACATTTTGTTATTACCTAATTTCACAAAATGTTTGTTGGTGTGACAGAGAAATTGCATAATGTTTTCTCAATTTTCTTTCTGAAATTTCTTTTTTCAGAAAGCTATTGTCACTTAAGACTTAAGACTTTATTCTTTTGTTGGCCCTTTGGCTCAGAGCCTAAGGTCATCAAGTGTGATATAGATGTAAATGACAGCAAAAAGGTCCAAATGAAGGCTAAATTGGATACAGTAAAAGCTGGAGTAAAAATTTATACTCAAGGGTTTAGAGAAACAAATATGTTTATTTGGAATAAGATGTGATGATGACAAAGTGTCATAGAGACCATTCATTTACTGGGATTATAGACTCAACTAGATATGAATCCTTATTTGGACATAAAGGTCTTTGTATCTCAACAAGCCAACTTCATCAAAATTCACATCCGAACCACAGGTATCGGAGCTTATGACATGAAAAAGCAGCCCAAGTAAAAAAAAATGCACTTAAAATTACCATGGAAAAATTATGCTTGTGCATCAAAGTTTCACCTAATATTGTAGCATCCTCTTGCTCAATCTGTTTTTTCACTTGTTTGTTAAAAAATTATTTTTATTTCATCTGACAGAATAAGTGATCTTGTACTGACTTTATTGGTGTTCTTAGAGATACTTCACTGGTATTTCAAGAGAAGGTTGGAAGAGATAAGCACAATGATGGATGACATTATTGATTCTCCAGATAAAGATGACATGGATTTAGATGAGAAAAGCACGTGTATTAAGGCTGGGGAGATGGATATAGATGAAGGTCATCACCAGGGAAAGTTTCTTGATGAAGTGGTAAAGAATATTGGGAAGGTTGTCCGTGATCTAAGAGATCTTGGGTTTACATCGATGACAGAAGATGCTTATGCTTCTGCCATTTTCTTGCTTTTAAAGGTTTGTATCTATGTTTCAGCAATGTAAGCTTTTTTGTCCAGTGTAGACCTTCAATTGACATTTTATCTCCCTTTTGGCAATGCTCGCTTATCACTGTCTTGTTAGAGTTAACAAGGATGGCTTATCTTCTTTGCACATTAAGAATGTGGCCT
This sequence comes from Syzygium jambos, assembly GCA_031216235.1. NCBI lineage: Eukaryota > Viridiplantae > Streptophyta > Magnoliopsida > Myrtales > Myrtaceae > Syzygium > Syzygium jambos. The sequence continues at coordinate 6,650,174 of CM062228.1, forward strand.
TCTTCTATGCATAATTTATGCGTATGTTGCTATACAAATCACATGCCTTGTTTGCATACAGGCTAAAGTACATAATCTAGCCGGTGATGATTTCAGGAGTTCAATATTGGGGGCTGTTAAAGGCTGGATTCAGGTGAATATTGATTTTTTTTTTGTTCTTTTTGTGCCATTTGTGTAGTCGACTCCACTTAGTGGGTAAGGCTTCGTTGTGGTGTTGGTGGTGTTGTCGCCTCATTCTTTGTACGAGAGTAAACCTTCATTGTTTTAATTACCTTCCCACATACATGGTTTAGAAGCAAGCCAAGTGATTTGTCTCTTGTATTATATATGTTTGGCAACCAGGTTCGGTTTATCAGATGAATTTATGCGTGAATGCTGCACATTGTTGAGGAGATTTTGTTATTTGACCAGATAAATGACTTCTTTAGGAGTAGCAGTTGGTAATATGTATACTTATTAATGGAAAAAAGGAAGGATTATCCTCTCTCTGTGCATACAATTTGACTTATCTTCTCATGCTAGAATCATGCTAGCTCCTAAATCACTATATCAGAGTCTTACGTTTTCTTTTCCTCTCTTGACTGACTGTGCCCAGCTGTATCAATGAAACTTTGACGCAAATGGTTGCAGGCTGTGCCTCTTCGATTTTTCAAAGCCCTTCTCTCCTATCTTGGCGATTCTAATGATTATGATAGTCCATCATCTGGTCTCAAATCACCCTTGGCTTCACGACCATCTTCATGCTATCCTGGAATTGATGCTCCCTCAGAAGGATTGGTTCGATGGCAGTTACGGCTGGAGTACTTTGCTTATGAAACCTTACAAGATTTAAGAATTGCCAAACTGTTTGAGATTATAGTGGACTACCCGGATAGGTACTCTGCTAATCATTGCCCTTTTTCTTATTCAAGGTTGCAGACATGAATTATGAAATTTGATATTGCCAGAAAAGACATATAATACTTGATTGTTTCCAAATTTTACCTGAATCCAGAGATGATGCTTTAGTTTATTGCCTATTCCAGGAAACACCTATGAACAGTGCTACGTGATGTGATGAACAAAATGTTTCCCTGATATTCAACACTCGTAAAATGTGAACTAGCAATGTGTTTATGTGTCATTAAACATGTACTTTTATCACTTGCGCAATGTTGTTGTCTCACAGTAACAGCTTATATTCACATGATATGTTATTATTGGCTATAGAAATTGTGTACCAATGTAGACGAGACAGAATGAGTTCAACGGAGAGGAGACAAAATGAGTCAATTGCTATATATTTATATATCAACAGAATTCCAAAGTGTTATCGTCATCTTCTTGTTGGATCAATTATTGAATTAGTTCTTTTTTGGTGCCTTATATAGCGGGGGCAATTCCTTCCATTCTCATGCCACTGATGACATGCTCTTCAGATTGCTTAATTTTGTTCGTAATTTTGAGGAACTTGTATTTGTAATCGTATCCCTAAATATGCATAACCTCGTAATTCGAAAAAAGTTGAGCTTGCCTTCTTTATTCAGTGGAAAACAAAATTGTTGGACTAGTCTCCTTCTATGATGAACCACTTTCTGGATCTTGGTCATATCATTATCCAAGTATTTTATAACTCTCTTTAGGATTCTAAATAATGTTCTTAATTCTGCAGCGCCCCTGCAATTGAAGACTTGAAACAATGCCTTGAGTACACAGGACAACATTCTAAGCTGGTCAAGTCATTTATATCTGCGCTACGATATCGACTACTCACTGCAGGCGCATCAACCAATGATATATTGCATCAGTACATTTCAACTATTAAAGCACTCCGAACTATTGATCCTGCAGGCATTTTCCTTGAGGCAGTTGGTGAACCAATAAGGGAGTATTTAAGGGGCAGGAAAGATACTATCAAATGCATTGTTACAATGCTTACGGATGGGTCTGGTGGCAGTCCCGATGGAACAGGAAATGCTGGGGATAGCCTTCTCGAAGAACTGAATAGGGATGAAGAAAGTCAAGAGAACAGCTTTTTTGAAGATGGTTTCAATTCTGATGACAAACAAGCCTGGGAAATTGCTGCAAGGTAGGTTTATTCAGTCACGACTATTAATGTCACTGAGATTTCTTATCTTGTTGATGTCATATGAATACTGTTGACTTCTGCGAGCCATATTGTTCATCTACTGATGTGACCCGAGTTGACTGTCCATTTTGGTTAATTTTTTCCCTTTAAGCTGGGAGCCTGATCCAGCAGAGGCTGACCCCCTTAAGGGTAGCAGGAACCAGAGGAAGGTGGATGTATTAGGAATGATTGTTGGAATTATAGGTTCAAAAGATCAACTAGTTAACGAATACCGTGTCATGCTGGCTGAAAAGCTTCTCAATAAGTCAGATTATGACATTGACTCAGAGATACGCACTTTAGAACTCCTCAAGGTAAGGAAATGCTGTTTGGTCTGTGTATTGTGGTTGGTTGTGTTACATTATTTTATTTTCTTGTAATCACCCTTTTTCTTTAACTCTCTAGATACATTTCGGTGAGAGTAGCATGCTGAAGTGTGAAATAATGCTTAATGATCTAATTGATTCCAAGAGGACAAACAGCAATATAAAGGCAACAATAAACCAGAATTCTCAAACCAGTTGAGTTTTTGCTTTTCTCCTCAGTGATATCACTATTCCTTCTCCTATACGATGGTATTCTTTGGGTGCTAAACATACTTTTTCCTAAATGATGATCAGGTGCTGATTTGAAAGACACTGGGCTTTCTTTGGATAATCTTGATTCTACAATCATATCTTCTAATTTTTGGCCTCCCATCCAGGTATGGCAGTGACTTCTGCCTTTGCTATTACAAAAGTTGTTTCTCTGAAGTGATAATTTGGACATTATTCACAATCACATGTCAATTTCTTAATGCAAGAAGCTAGTACATCTTAGAAACGTTACACTAGATGGGGCTAACATCACTGATCGCTGAATACTATTTATAAGCCTATGAATTATCATGCCTAAAGTTATTCCGAAAACAGATTCGTCTGTCAATGCTGCTTGAAGGCTTTTCAAAGTAACTTTTAGTGAAGCAGTGTAGGTTATCTGCAAACTTATCCATAAAGGCCAACTGGAGCTACACATTTCATGATCATGCCCATAAACATATACCTATTATCATGCCTAAAGTTATTCCGAAAACAGATTCGTCTGTCAATGCTGCTTGAAGGCTTTTCAAAGTAACTTTTAGTGAAGCAGTGTAGGTTATCTGCAAACTTATCCATAAAGGCCAACTGGAGCTACACATTTCATGATCATGCCCATAAACATATACCTATTATCATGCCTAAAGTTATTCCGAAAACAGATTCGTCTGTCAATGCTGCTTGAAGGCTTTTCAAAGTAACTTTTAGTGAAGCAGTGTAGGTTATCTGCAAACTTATCCATAAAGGCCAACTGGAGCTACACATTTCATGATCATGCCCATAAACATATACCTATTATCATGCCTAAAGTTATTCCGAAAACAGATTCGTCTGTCAATGCTGCTTGAAGGCTTTTCAAAGTAACTTTTAGTGAAGCAGTGTAGGTTATCTGCAAACTTATCCATAAAGGCCAACTGGAGCTACACATTTCATGATCATGCCCATAAACATATACCTGCTCTACCATAATTCGTTAAAGAGAGTTCATTTGTTTAAGTGGTAACTTTGGCTGCTGTTGACTGATGAGGGAGATAATCAGGAGGAGACCTTTAATATGCCAGAACCTGTTGATCAGTTGCTTTCTGATTATGCAAGAAGATACAATGAAGTTAAGACCCCTCGTAAGCTTTTGTGGAAGAAAAATATCGGAACAGTCAAGGTAATCGCTCAATTGATATGCGTCACTGATTACATGTTATTGTCTTTCCATTCTGGTCAATAAACCATGTCAATAAACCATGTTGCTTGTTCCTCAGGGATAGGTAGCGAATGGATTTTATTTGGCCTTCTTTGTTGTGTATTTAGAGCAGTTCATTTACATGCTTAAGTTTCTATGCTAGCTTGACACCATAGGATTCCTCATCTATTTTCTGCTATTTTCAGTTGGAGCTGCAGTTTGAAGATAGAGAGATGCAGTTTACTGTGGCTCCTTTGCATGCTGCAATTATTATGCAATTTCAAGATCAGAAAAGGTAATTACCAGTGTGAAATAATGTAGCATTTCTATCATATAGCGGTGTACTCACCTTTTGGCTATCAGTTGGACATCGAAGAATCTTGCAATTGCAATGGGTGTTCCTGTGGATGTAATCAATCGGAGGATAAGTTTTTGGATAAGCAAGGTATATTGGCTTAGCTCTTTTCATCACCTTTCTTTGGTATTAATCTTCCCTTTCTTACTGTGTTGCTGGGATGCTTTAGTGACCCGTGAAGGAAACATGTGAATTGAGGGTGTACAGGCTATTGAAGAATATGCCAAGTGCACATTCATGATTAGTAAAGTGATTGATAGTTTGAATATCTACCTGTACCAGATGCTTGTGTGGGCAAATCTTTTGTTGACATGTATTTTACGAGATAACCCTGGCTGACTGGTTGCATTTGGGCAGCCTTGCACGTCTTTGAGTCTGTTCTAACCAAACACCTATTAGTTTAGAGGCCTCCTCTTTGATTCGCTTTTCACAGAACAGTTTCTTTCTCCAATGGTAGTTAATCATTGGCATTGCCATTTTCTGTCTATTTCCCTCCTGCGGTTTCGTGGAGTTGGCCTTCATTTCTTTGCCACATAACAGAGAACTGATTTTTCCTTTTCTTGTCTTATTTTTGCACTTGTAAATAATGATATCTGGTGGCAAATAATAAGCTTCATGATTCATCTTCCATTGTGTCACCAGGGAATTCTTGCAGAATCAGTTGGATCAGACTCGGACGACCACATATTCTCGCTAATGGAAAGCGGGGCTGATGCTAGCAGAAATGGTGGTAACACTGAGTGCTTTGAGGAGCCCTTAGCTGGTGATGAGGAAGGAGAGAATTCTGTGGCCTCTTCAGAGGATCAGCTTCGCAAGGAAATGACTGTTTATGAGGTTAGCAGTGAATTCTGAGGAACTTCTAATTTCTTTCTATCGTAATATTGAGGTGCTATTCAAAAGCTTGCCTCTTGTGGCAAAGTTCCTTAGCTTTACCTCCTGTGGCAAGGTTTCAGTGTTTCTTTCCTTCTATATCTTTTTGGGGGGTGGGTTTGAGGTAGACTGGGTTAACAGTAACTGAAAAGTGAGTGTGCAGGTTGAGCAAACAATTTAGTTTGATTGTATATGTCTTGTATATCTCAAATATGGTAATCCTTCTCCGGTTTTCCTTTTCCCCTTTAGAAATATATCGTGGGCATGCTCACAAATTTCGGCAGTATGGCATTGGATCGAATTCACAATACTCTCAAGGTAAGAGCAATTTTTTTTACACCTTTTGTCTCAAGACTCGTATAGTTTGCATTGGACGGGCGCTTATTTCAGATTCCGAACTCATTGCTGCAGATGTTCTGTGTGGCTGATCCTCCATATGATAAGTCGCTTCAGCAACTACAAAGCTTCTTGTCCGGTCTTGTTGTTGAAGAGAAATTAGAGCTTAGAGACGGGATGTACTGTCTGAAGAAGTAAAGTATAACAGAAGCTAGAACTTCCAAGAATCTCTTTTGTGAAGAAGCAATTGACGACATAAATGGTGAGATTTCCTGGAGTTTGTCCTTCGACATAGCCTCTTCACTTCTTACCTTGCATGTATGACAGAGAAAAGTCATTTTCCACTGCAATAGGTTGAAGAAAATGATGCGCGAAATTCCTTGAATTGGGATGGGTGTTCGAATTTTCACATTTCCAGGCAGATGAGAAATGGAACGGTGCACGGAGGCCGTTTATGAGATTGTCCCAGAGATGCTGGACTACTCTTTTTGAATTATTGCTCCAATCGGTGTACAGTCCTACTTCGGGTTGGCAACTTAAGCAAAATGGATAGTCGCGGATGAAGCGCAGCGCCACAGGAGATCCCGAATATTTCTTCTCTCTGTGTAACTATTTCTATCCTTTTCACATTGTTTCATGACTATACGCTGCAGTATGCTAAGCTCTTTTAATTATGTAGAAGTGCTAAAAGCTCAATATTTCAGTGCATTCCTTTACTAGACTTGACAAGAGACTTTGTCTGATGATACACAATCTTCCTAAGTATCATATAATACCACCAACAAATTTTCATTTACACATTATCCGCGCTTGAAATTAGAATGTAGCCGAAAGTAGAAGATTCAAAGCAGCGGACATAGGGAAATATTGTGCTCATTCTAAAGAAGCCATAGAACACCTTAGGATTTAGATTAAACCCTCGAGACATGCCACTTAAATGCGACTCCGTTCGATCCTTAGGCGAAAACGCTGCATTCTTGCTTCTAAATTCTGGCCCCGTTCGACCTTGATCAAAGCTAAAGATGGACGGATATTGCCATTGCGCAGTCTGTCGACAGCATCAGAATTAACGTTGACAGCTCCACATGAAAAACAACGTAACTACCTAAGACCAATGTTTATTCAAGACATAGTTCTTTCCGGCTTAAATATCATTGTTGTCTTATTTCACTTTGCTGGATCCGGATATCTTCAAGTCCACTTCTAGGGCTAAGGCTGGCAAATCCCTGCTGATCTTTGGAAACTATAAATTTTGCATCTCATTATTCAGTCATCACCTGCGAGCACATACTGAATCACACAAGGATCAAGTATGATCAGATACCGTCACTTGATCTTCTGCTTTCTTGGGTCAGTTCTCGTCCATCAACTCGGCTGCGGTAAGTCGACCCTGCTTTTCTTCCTCTCCGTTTCTTTCGAAAATTCGGCAGTTTTCGGGTACTTTTGCTTCTCCATGGACAACGTCATATCGATCTTCTACTATTCTTTTTTGTTGTATTTTGATATCGAGGTTTGTCCCAACAACCAATGATCGACACATCGCCTTCTCCTTATTCCGTTTTGTCCTCCCGTTTTGTGCAATGCGCCGATATAATGCCTCTTTGTTCCAGATGGGAAAGTGATGATGGAGTACATCGGAGCCTCAGGAGCGGCTGTGAAGTTCGACTCTGTGCCCGTCGAAGAAGGCCTAGACTTCTACTTCATCCTCGGCTTCGCCATCGATGCCGACTCCTCGGGCAATCCCCAAGATGGGGTCTTCTCACCCTACTGGGAACCCACATTGACCCCGGACTCCGTTGCCACCATCAAGCAAAAGCATCCCAACGTCAAGGCGCTTGCTAGCCTCTCTGGATGGAGCCTAGGCCCCAAGGTGCTCCGTTGGTATGACCCAAAAGATGCTGCAGCATGGATTTCAAATGCCTTCTCATCTCTCAAGTCTCTGGCCACCACCTACCATCTCGATGGGATCGACATCGACTATGAGAACTTCCCGAAGCACGGCAACACGAGCTTTGCCTATTGCACCGGCGAGCTCATCACCCTCCTGAAGAACCAGAGCGTCATCTCCACCGCAACCATCGCTCCCTATCGCCTCACCACTGGTCCTTACATCGAGCTCTTTGATGGGTACAGGGACGTCATCGACTATGTTAACCACCAATTCTACACCGACAAAGTCAGGACCCCGAAGGGGTACTTGGAGGCGTTTCAGCTCCGAGCCAGTCAGTTCGACAAGGACAAGCTGCTCCCTAGCTATGAAGTTAACGGGAGAGGGATTCAAGGGGACATATTTTTCGACGCTCTAAATCTTCTGCAAGAGAACGGGTTCAAAATTAATGGGATCATGATCTTCTCAGCCGACGCATCATTGTCGAATGGCTTTTACTATGAGAGAAAATCACAGGCGTTCCTACTTAATTCAACCGGCGTGTGACTATCAACCAATTTGAGGTTGTAATAATTTCAGTGCACCTTACCACCCTATCCAATTGGTAAACCATTTTTCCGATAGTAAAGACACTATTTATCTTCAGGAAAATGAACTATCTGAGAGTATGAAATAGTAGTTCTTTTCCAGTTAATTTCTGCTAGCCATGATCGCGAAAGAACCATATTGCATAGAAAAAGAATCGCGAAGACGAAGACCCGTATGGAACCTTAAAACCGTCATTTCAGTCAAATCTCTAGAGCTATACTTAATAGATAAATTTGAGGAACATTTTCAGTTCCTTCAAAACTCGAATTGAAGCCGCAACACCCTAATGCACAAATCAAGTGACAATATCAACGTCACTCCCAATTGCCGTAAATCACTAGGAAAGTAAACAATGCCGGGTCAATCCCACAAATTCATCGGTCTTGTTGTACAAAGGATTAGACTTTTGCCAGCTACAATTTTGTGAGATCCACGGTTTCAGCACCTTCAATTTGACCTGACTTGTCGGAATTGAGTTTGGTGTAAACTCACATCACGCGGACTTTTCAAAATGTAGAATCATAAATAGTAAGCTTGGGATTAAGGAATCATCCAAAGGGTTTATCGAGTTAATGCATACAAAGACTCCCAGCATGCCATGCAAGTCCAAGGGAGGTCAACACGGCGGGTGCTTCCACAATCTATAACATCAAAAAGCTGACCACCAAGACTCTAAAAGCTCAGGATGAATGTCAATCATAAATGCAGCCAAAATGATGTTAAATTGTCCGTCATAGAGGAAAATGAACTCGAAAAAGCAAACAAAAGCATGATAGGGTAATCAATGCAGCAGAAGCCTCTATTTTTCTTAAGACTGGGCTTGTGCTCCCAAACTATCACCGAAAAATAATAATCGGCCCATCCCTCCCATCCATCCTTAGAAACAGAGGATTCAGCCACATGACCTACCTAATTACCAGAAACGGAACCCGAAAATTATGCTAAGAGGCCTGCCACCTTCAGAATATCACTTTGTCTCGTAGGCAAGTCTTCACAATAGCCTGCTGAGGGACTTGATAAGCAATTTCAAATTTCGTCTTGTAGCCTCGTCGCCCGTGAATCCCAATATATCAGAACTTATACTCTGCACAATACAGAAAGAGAAGAAAGGTAAATTCTCGTATGGATACTTGCCGATGAGGAGTTATGCTGAACTTCATGGGGTTTGAATGCAGCATTGTAAAGCCAATAGTAAGACTCACCTCAACATTCTTCAACGTGAAAATTAGAGTGTAGATGGATTTTTGAATCAGTTCAGTGTTCTCTGGAGTCATGATAGACGAGTGCACTCTTCTGTAGAAAGAAGAATTCTAGACAGTTTAGGTTCCCAGAACTTGGTGGGTGAACACACGCAGAAGGGTCTAAGAGAAGGAGATGCTCATTGCAAGCATGGGTAAGCACTCATAATATTTCTAAAGACTAATTGCCAGCATCCTTCTAAAGACTAATTGCAAGCACGGGTAAGCTCTTATGGTATTTGAAAAGACTAATTGCAAGCACGAAATTATGTGAACTATGTTTCGGTAAAATCTTGCTTATGACACACGTCCAAGCCCTTTTTTTAAAAAAAAGAAATTAAACCTGCAATCCTAATCATAAGATCATCATGCAATGTGCATCATGCAACTTTTTCAATCAAACTACCAAGCACGTTATCAAAAGCAGCTTTTCCTCATCCCTAGACAACTGGTGGTCAGTTTCTTAGACAGTATAAATATTTAATAACTTTTTTTCAAGCATTTAACCCAGAGAGACGGGTGTGCGCAAAAGCTGTGTTTCAGGTCATTAAATACAGGTTATTTGGTCAGGTAAGACTATCATCACCACTATCTACAGTTTCTTGATGGCATTGGAACAAGATAAAAATGGCATGGCAGAGGACAAGAACAAAAAAGTTAAAAATGAAATAGCGATGGCATTGGACAGTGGTAAATGGCTGCTGCACTGGCAGAAGAGAATTGATGAATATTCCTGCCCTCATACATGAACATGTTACTTTATAATTGCACGAACTTGTTCCAACTATGCCTTCATATGGAACACCACCAACTACAATTTTCTCTTCGCATACGGTCATTTAAGATACAATAAAAGGGCTTATATATTTCATCAGTAAGTTAATCACAGAAAAAAGTGAGCAGCTCGTTGAGGCGCAAAATACTATCACCACCACCTAAACAACTAGACATCTAGTCCATAAGAATGAGCTCAAGCTCTATCAACTGAGCTATATCCCTCAAAGCCAAGTGGAGCATAAACGTTTCATGGATAAAGGAGACCAAGACTACCAAGACAAATATCATGAAAACCGAGCCAGATCCTAGATCGTTAATTCAATTATGCTTTCTTCACTCCACTAGTGGGGCCCACAGAAACTGAAATAAAATCAAAGAAAACTTGCATGGGGTCTTACAATGTTAAATGCTAAAATCTGCAAAAGTGTCAATCACATATAACAGGCGAATACACCCACATGAATCAAATTGTGTCGTAAGCTGGGAACGCCTACCTCAAATCTTCAGAGGCTTGTGTAAGGTTTCTTGTCAAACTCTCCACTTCCTTCAGCAAACCACTATTACGAACCTCAGCAAGTAAAGGCTGGACATCTTCAGCCATGGCTTCTATCTGAAACATTGCTATGTGGGAAATGCTAATTATATACATGAGAATTTCATTAATAAAGGTAACCCTAGGTACGACAGTAGGAAGCGAGCGGCAAGGCGGACACTTCGAACTGAGGGCAAGATGGGAGAAATATGTCTAGAAATAATGATGATTCCTCATGTCTAGGATTTTCACGAGCAATTGCATAATTTTGCCAAGTAGCACGCTTGCAGCATTTGCAACAAGGGTAAATAGTAGAAAAAGTACCCAAAAACCACATAACCACTTTAACCGAACAAAAAAGCAGAAGCAGCATGTCACACCTTGGCTAAAAGTGGCTTTGCCTCTTCAATAACTGAGGAAACTCGTTCAGCAAGCGCATAGCTTCTAGCAACGCCGATTTCCTCGACTTCACGTCCAAGACGGGTGAATATCCCCACTAAAGCATCCAAACTTACCCCTTGATAACCCTTTATCTTTTGCCTGTCGCAAATGATGAGACCCTCCTTATCACATTCTGGATGAAGAGGACCTACCGATGGTGTCGGAATGGGATCTCGAGGGGTAATGTCAATCAAAGTCTCCATCAGAAGACCAGACTGGTTCACCTCTACTAGAGCATTGCGAGGTATGATTTTCTTCTCATCATCAACCTACAGTGTGGAAGACAGACAAAGCAATATCCACATTACATCGCGGCGCCGCCGCATATATCACGACCCTTCCTCTACAGCATAGATTTCCTCAGAATGCTCAGCAAAACATAAAGCCAATTGGATGAGACATTGACCTTACCTCAACAACTGCTTCAATACTTTTCAATGACGGGTTGACACGGATAACTTCTCCAACAGTTACGCCCCTTATCCTCACGGGCGTTCCCGTGCAGATTCCCGCAGCCTGACCGAATTCGAAAACGGCCAGGTACTTCCTGAACTTGGAGCGCATCTGGAACGCCCTCAACCAGGCCAAGCTCAGCGCCAAGAGCACGGCGCCCGACACCAGGAACAGCCCGACCCCGCCTTCCCACACGCTTCTCCGGCCGAACCCGTAATCGCTCAGCGGGCGCAGCGTCTGCCGCCAGATGGTGCGAGGGACGTCCAGCACGGCCGCGATCGGGCTCCTCCTCTGCTGCTCGGGCGAAGGAGGCGGGGGCTGCTGCGCGCGCCCCGCGTCGCCGGACGACCCCGCCGCCGCCCGGACCCGGCGCCGGCGCTTCTGGGGTTCGGCGGGGAGGCAGGGCAAGGGCAAGCAATTCGGAGAGGCGCGAGCGGGGAGGGCATTCAGCTTCAACAACGTGGGGCCGGTCGAAACCTGGACAAGCGCGCGCCCGACCATCGTGCTCAAGGAACGGGGGGACCCCAAAACCCTCGCGACACGAACCGGGGGAAAAACCCGGAGCTTCAGAACGACGTCGACGGCGACCGGAGGGCCAAAGGTGCGAACTTGAGAGCCGCGGCCGCCGCAGATCGGAGCCCCGGCTCGCCGGAACCCATCGTCGCCGGAATCCAATCCGAAACCTGGGAGGTGCGGCCGCTCTTCCGGGGACGAAAGACAAGGAGAAGGAGAAGGAAAAAGGAATTCGGCTCCAATGGTGATGGCTGACGATGGGTTCGATGGAGAAAGAAATGGAGAGACGTTCTTCGCTTTTCACATAATTGGGTTGACTGAAGGGTGACAGGAGAATGGAAATAAGATTTGGTTAATTGCACGAAAAACCCCGAATCGATATAGAATCACCAAAAATTTCAAACTAATACATCTATGATAAATTTATCTTCCATTAATTTTGATTAAATTTTACCGTTGAATTGTTAAGTTTGATAATAATAAGTGTACCACTTTGGAGTTTTACTCTCCATTTGTAACGGATTTACCAATTTGTGATTTTTTGCGGTATTGTAATTTAACGGAGGATTAATTTGTCACAAATATAATGGTTTTGGGTTTTTGGTATTCAAAAAATTATTTTGGAGTAAATTTGTCACATGTGTACCAGTTCGGGCTAAATTTGTCATTGATGTATCAGTTTGGGGTTTTCGTGATATTAACCTTAAACGATTTGAAGATCATCATATATCCCGAAAAATGAGACCTAATTCCAAAAATAGCACAAATTTCATCTTGAGTGATAATTATGACCTGATTTTTTTTGTCTTGTAAAAAATACCAACATTAGCTTAAATCTCAAATTTGGCCCGAATAATTTGAAAATTTCACATCACGAGAGTCATATTTGGGACTCGAGTAAAAATTGTGCTTTTTTTAGATAAAAAAAAGTTTGAATCAGAGTCATAAAAAAAAGCTTACATGCATACATGTCAACACACTTGATAACGACTACAAAGCATATGTGACATGGAGAATTCCACGTGCAATTTAACGGAGGGTGGATTTAGATAAGGGTGCTGGTTTGGATTTTTTGCGAGACCAAGATAGCATGAGGCATGTGTTTGGTGAGGTATTGGTTTGGGAATTTTCTTTGGTAAGACAAAAATTAGTTTGAGGAGATGCCTCGTGGGATACCGATTTGAAATGATTTATGAGGCGAAAATTAGATTTAGAGTGTATGTGTCATGGGACAATAATTTTAAATTTTTAATAATATGAAACCCTATTTTTAATCTTTAGTTTTATACCGAAAATTTTAAATTTTTATCCACCAAATTTACAGCTTATCTACAAACTAAGATATGTCTCCATGAGATTAATCATAGCTTACAAATAAATCATAACAAGTCACAAATTATACACCTCACGTAAAAATGGACATCCTGAACATTTTAAAATAAAACAATTGGTTAGTCCTATCAGAAAGCCTGAATTTTGCCCCGGGGACATCGATACTCCAAACTTTTTTTTTGTCTTGCCTATACTCCCAAACTTGTACTAGCGCCATGTAGGATTTTAAGCGGCCATTATGGAGAGAACTATGACCGAAGGTTAATTACCGTAACAAATTGAAATTTCAAAAACAACATGTTTGAGATTTATGTATTTTTTTTTGGTGGAATCTTATTTGGTGAATAATATAATGAAAAAAACTAAAGGTTTTAATAAGTCATAGGCTGCATGGTAGTTTGAAAATGTCGCATGGTGAGTTCGGACTTTGAGAAACAAATTTCACATCATACGTACGTGGCAGACATGGAACACGCATTCCTTTGAATTAATGGCCCGTTGTTTACTTATATTTATATTAAAAGTATTTCTTTGCTTTCCCATCAAAATTTAATATATTATTTAAATTCGAAACAAGTTACAACAAAAGCATCGTAAAAGTTTTAGGAATTTCGAATTTAAAAAAGGTCAAAGTGAGAGAGCCGCCAGATTTGGATCAGGCAAGATATAAAAATCGAAAATCAATTCAGACAGATCCTAAATTCGATTCACTCCTGGTAATAGAAAAGATTGAAGCCGCTATTTTGGAGGAGCAAAAAAGAAATCCATTCTGATTATCGTCAAGCATAACTAGGCTGCAAAACAACCGGAAGCAACAGAGATTGGAGGTGACAACGCGTATGAAGCGATAACCTATGTCTATGGAAGTCGCGACCTTCGTCACTTTATTTCTACAAAGGTCGCTAGCCCCTGCATGGCCATAGGTTTGTGGTCGTATGAGGCCGGTCACCTCCATGGCCATGTTGTCAGGGCTCGGCTCGGCTCGGTTCGGTCGCTCAACGCCAGATGTTGAAGCTCTTGAGCAGCTTTGGCCATTGCCGAGAGCTCGGAGCTTAAGTGGCCAAGACCACGAGTGGGAGGAGTTAGAGGGTCGCGAGTGGGAAAAGAGATAGAAGCAAAAGTTGTGAGCTCGAACCTTGAGCGACCAAGGCTTAGAGCTTAGAGATCAAGTAGCTCCGGTCGTGAGATAGAAGAGAGAGTGAGGGCCGTGGCCATTGCCAATGACCGTGAGCTCAAACGTAGAGTGGCCATGGCCGCCATCTTGGACATAGGTGGCAATTGCCATCGTTGAGAGGTTAAAGATACGGCGGCCACGGGTGCAAGTGAGAAGAGAGAGAATGATCATTTCAAGGTCTCCCTATTCAGCATTTTACCAAAAAAATCAATTCGCATGTAGCGCGCAGCTCTTTTTAATATTAATCATTAAGTTTGGAATCAATTGGCGATCAATGCGCCGAGTTAATCGCTTTTCTAAATCATTAACCACTAATTTCATTCTTGCGAAAAAATGAATCAATACAACATGATTCAAGGCTCGAAGGCAGGCTAAAGCCCCAAAAAAAGAAGAAATCAATTTGCATTTGGTACGCACCTCTTCTTTAGCGTCCAATCCATCATCAAATTTGAAATGACTTGGTAATCAATGTGACCCTCTCTCTATTTTTAGAATCATCAGTCGCTAAATTCATTTCCCACTTAATTAATCAATTAATCAATTAAAATAAATAATTAAATTTTAAAAAAAAGGAGAACCAGAGCTATGAATTTGAAATCATGGGCTCGCCCCTTGTCCTTCTCCCTCAACATCCCCCAACCACCCCCCACACGCCACCGGCACCGGCACCGCCCCCACCGCCACCAGCGCCGCCGCCCGCGCAGGAATCCCGCCGCCAGCAGGCGCGATCGGACGCGGGTTCCTCTCCCCCCGCGGGGATTCTCGCTCTCTCGTGGCCCTCGCATTCGACCGGATCTGCGCCGCTTTTCCCGCAGTCGCCGGGGAACAATCCCGCGGCCGGTCCTTGCCCTAGCCCGCATCGAGCATCCGCCTCCCCGCGACCTCGCTCGGCCGGCGTTGGGGGATCCGCCGTCAGCTCCTTGTTTCGGGATTGGGATTCGACAGCCGGCGGGGTCGCGATTCGCGGCGAGCGGTACGCGCCGGAACGTCCGGCTTCAAATCGAGGTAGGGTCGAATGCTCGTTTGGGATCGAGGGAATAGGGTAGAGGATTCGGTTGGGTGGGATGGGTAGGGTTTTGGGAGGGAGATGGTAGATTTTTGATTGGCTGATTTTGAGGATGGTGCGGCTTCTGGGACTCACGATCGGAGAAGCCGATGATTCGCCGCGGGAGATCTCCACCTCGCGGACTCTCCTGGCGAGCGACTCCGGGGAGACCGGGTGGCTCATCAGGTTCTTCAACTCCGCTTTCTTCTGCGAGTGGATCGCGGTTAGCTACCTGTACAAGCACGATCATGCGGGGGTCCGCGACTATTTGTGCAATAGGATGTACACATTGCCTCTGTCGGGTATCGAGAGCTACCTGTTTCAGATATGTTATATGATGGTGCACAAGCCGAGCCCCAGTTTAGATAAGTTTGTGATTGATATTTGCACACGGTCGTTGAAGATTGCTTTGAAAGTGCACTGGTTCTTGATGGCCGAGCTCGAGGATAATGATGATAACGAGGGCATCGGTCGGATTCAGGAGAAGTGTCAGACTGCAGCTACTCTGATGGGCGAGTGGCCCCCACTTGTGCGGCCTCCAAATGCTACTGCCAGCCCCGGGAGCAGTAAGAATCAGGTCTTGAGCAGGATTTTGTCATCCAAACAGAGGCTGTTGTCGCTAACGTCTTCACCTGATGACAACAAGAGGAGGTCCTTATCATTCTCCCCTTCATCAGGGAACAATTCGCAAGAGGAGATTGGCCAGTCAACTCCTGAGGAAAATAATCTTTTCAAGAAACTTATTCCCGTTCCGAAGGTTAGGGATGCATTATTGTTTAGGAAGTCAGTGGGGAAGGATGATGAGGACTCAGGAAAGGATGGGTTCTTTAAGAGATTTCTGCGCGACAGTAAAGGTGAAGATGAGGAGTTGACGAGTAGTTCAGAGGGATTTTTTAAGAGGGTCTTCAGGGACAGTAAAGGCAAGGATGAGGAACTGACATCTAGCTCAGATGGTTTCTTCAAGAAATTATTTCGCGATAGCAAGAGTGATTCTGAGGACAAATCAGTTTCAAAGTCATTGGAAGATTATGAGAAGGACGGGTTCTTTCGGAAGTTTTTTAAGGAAAAATCCGAGGATAAGAAGGATAGAAATGATGATGAAGATAAGGGGTCAATGGAAGAAAGATGTTCGAAATCAGCTGAAGATGATGAGAAAGAGGGGTTTTTCCGAAAATTTTTTAGGGAAAAGTTTGAGGATAAGAAAGAAGGGAATGACAAAGTTGATGACGGTAATGCCCACATGGATGAAGAGGAGCCTTCGGAGTTTTCATTGTTCCGAAAACTATTTAGAGTGCATCCTGAAGATTCCAAGAATATCATGCCAAGTGAAATTGGCCCTGGTGGCAATTCATTTGAAAGCAGTCCTGGGACCGAAAACTTTTTCCGCAAACTATTTAGAGATCGGGATCGCTCTGTGGAGGACTCTGAGCTTTTTGGCTCAAAGAAGCAAAATGAGGTTAGTGTTCAGTTATTTATCGTATTGCGATTGGCTGTTATAGGGAAAGTATTTCATTGCATACCTTGTTTTTCCAGTAATAAAGCTTTGCTTATTTCAAATAATGTGTTACTTACCTATTCAAAAAAATGATGCGTTGCTTTCACGATTTGAGTTTCTTTCTTTTTCCCCCCTTCGGAGTTTATTAAAATGCTGGTTAGGAGTCAGGTATAGAGATCTTTCAAAGCTATATGTGGAGCAATTTACATTTGGAATGACCATATGGTCCCTACTCCCTAGTTTTTGACTTACTCATGATCTTTTAGATCACTTGAATTTCTTTGGTCAGTAAAAACGATATATCTTTGGCATGGCAGCATGGAAGTGCCTTCCTATCGATAGGATACGAGTTGATTACTTCCCACCCAAGCAATCATTAAGGATGCCATGCAAAGGCTAACGCATTAATGTCTTGGAACCACCTAGCGAAAAGCATTAAGGATGCAAACACTAATGCATTGATTGCAATACACTTGAGTTTTTGTAATGAACTAGCTCTTTTTGATGCTCAACAAATCTGAGAAATTGCTTGGAATCCCCTGACCGCATCGCCGTTCATTGTTTGTTGTCCCACTATTAGCAAAGCACCTGGCACTAGTTTCAACCCCCTTATGTTGAATTGTGGACGGTACACTTCCTGGCTCGTCCTACGGACTTCTTGCAAACTTTACTCTGGAAATGTTTTGCTATTATTTTAAAATCATGAGAATGATATTGTAATTTTAATCAAGTGAGTAATTTGGTGAATACATGGACTATTTGGCAGTGTAGAAGCCAACAAATAAATTAAAAATTGGTGAAAGAAAAACAGAATTAGTGCCAGTTGATCTGTCCTATATGTGCAAAACTAAATAGGGCCAGTATAGCCTTTTCACTTGGAGTGGAGCGTAAAACCCACAGAAATTCTGGTTTATTGACAAAAGTGATGAAGAAATGCATTTTCATTCTACTCCACTCTATGACCAATGAATATATTGATGTTTATTTCTCTATCTTGATTGATATTTGAGAGAAGTTGTGACTGTAGAATAGTCTGTTCCTTTTTCTTACTTTTGCTGTGAAGGAGTCCGAAAGAAGTTGTAAATTAATAGATTACCAAGAGAAATGGACATTGATATCTGCTGGAGTGGCAATGATGAAATAGGAAGTTGGGATTGGTTTGTATGGTTCAAACGAACCAACACTGAATGGTCTCGTTCGTTCCTGGGTGGAGCCATTTATCTAATTTTGATATAGTGTCTCTTCCCCGTCTGCTGGTTTGGGTTAATACACTATGCAGTTACTTTTAATTTTTGTTGTACAGTTAAACATGGATCTCTAGACTTGGTTCTAGACATGTACTCTTAATTGAAGCACATAGTCAGAAGATCTGCTTTGGACCATGTATACTATAAGTGAAAGGCTCACCTCTATCTCTTTTAATGGATGTCCCTCCAATTGCTAATCATCTTAATTAATACTCTTAACCAGTTACTTAATAGTTGTAAATTTTTCCGACGCAATCAAGACTCTTTTTTTATATGAATGCCCAGGTGAACTATGATGTGCAAAGTATCTCAGTTCTTATTCGGTAATTTTTAGAAGAAATTCTAGTAACAAAGGTCACAACTCCTGCAACTTTGAAAAAGTTTTACATGTTGGGTATTTTTTAATTAGGTTTCTTAGGATGGCAGTTCCCTGAGTCTAATAGTTGGTTTGTACAATATGCAGATGTGGCATTTGGGAATAGGCATAGGATTATCGTTCATTCCTTGTCGAGAATACACAAACTTTGTTTGGCATCTTGCTCTATGTTGCTTTTGGCAATAAATCTGTGGGACAGAGCTTTTTTCAGATCTGCATTACTGGCAGTTGTTTCTGTTGTTTTACATAACCGCGATTTTTGTTTAGACTAGGTGCGGTGTTTTTGTTAGACGAGGTACTGTATACCATCCGCTCGTAACTACCCTGCTAGTTTGCCATGGGTTTGTCTAAGAGCATCTACTCTGAGATGATTTTGAACATGAGAACCCAATCGACCTTTCTAGGCTTTTCCTCTTCCATTTTTTTTGGTGACCCGGGAGGACAGACATAAGACTGAGGAGCTTTAGAAGAGAAATAATTATGTAAGTGGCTGCAGAATAGTTATACAACTATGCTTGCTACTCATAAGGCAGTTTTTCCCCCTTTGGCAGCCTTTGAATTGATAGATCCTCCTTCTGAATGTTATTCACTTGTATGTGATACAGCGAGTTAGTTCCTCTTGGTGCATCTAGGTGAACTGTGTAGAAATCTCACAAGATCAAAGAAAGAGTCTATAATTCTGGTGATTCATTCACTATGCTTTGATTATCACAGAAGCGCCCTGGCTCACCTAAGGAGAGAGATGACAAGACCGATGCCAAGCCTCCTCTTCCAATTAAATCTGCTTCTCATTTCCGTAAAGGGACATATCATGAGTCACTAGACTTTGTGCACTCATTGTGCGAGACATCATACGGATTAGTGGATATATTTCCTGTGGAAGATCGTAAAACTGCACTACGGGAGGTTGTTCTTGTTTTTTCTCTCAAAATTTTTGAATGCCATGTCAGTCTTTCCACGTCACTTCTGCTAATATTTTATCACAACATAATTTTGTGGTCTTTCGCTTGTAGTCGCTTGCAGAGATCAACTTGCATATAGCTGAAGCGCAAGATAGTGGAGGTATATTTATTTCCTTTTGGTTTAATTAAGCATTTGGAAGATGATTCAGATTTAATGCATTCAAATACTTGTTCTTTAGCTAATCATTCGTACATTTTGGGGTTCAAAAGTGGTCTAAGATTTTGTCAACATGCCATTAAGGAGGTTTCTCGTGAGTACTGTGACTACGTATCCATATTAGTATGATATGACGGGGCTGTGGGTATAGGAAACTTCATCCTTGTGTGATCATACTTGGTCGGACATTTAGTTTAAAAATTTATTTAAGAAAGCCTCTCATTATGTCAAAGTACAACTATTGAACTAGTTGTTTAATCGAAAAAGTGAGTTTGTAGAAAACCATGTACATCAATTTATACTTCATTTAATGGTGGACATAAATAGCGGGCTTACTTTTCTATGCTTTGTATTTTTACACATCTCAAGATTTGCACCTTGTTGAGTTCGCATGTCTCAACGCTAGATGAGCAGTTAAGTTGGTCATGAGTACATGTACTCTGTACCTGACGCATGCAACTGAGTCCTAGCATGATACTTTCATCTTAGAGGCCTCTTGATTTTGTACTTAGTGGTCATAATTTCCAGCACGTTGGGAATTGCAGAAGCATTAGGTCCTTGAAAGGCTAAAATTTTGGAAATTCAGGTTTTCTGTTGTTCTGTCCACCAGATGGAATTGATTTTGTGGACGTAATTATTTTCATTTGAAAAACATAATGTTTACGCACACAACTTTGTTATCCTTGTAGGATATCTGTCTATTTTAGTACTTGCACTTGAAGATGCTTCCAACGCCTATTTTAGTACTTGCACTTTAAGATGCTTCCAATGCAAAATTTTGCAATGGTATTTAGGTTTTTGGCATTTTTTTTACTGAGGACTTTTTGGCCGGAAAAGAGGAATTTTAAGAGTAAAGTTGATGAGTGGAGAGAATGAAAGGGAAGGAAGTTCTTTTCCTTTGAATTTTCAAAAAACTAAAAATGGGAGGAGACATTTAAGGAAGAAATAAGTGGCTTGGTCTCTACCATCCATTTGCTCCAAAAATGGAGAGCATGTATCAAAATGTGATTGTTTGGTAAAATTTTAAATTTCCATTTTTCATTTATTTTTAGTTGATGACATATATAAGCTTGAATTCTCAGAAATATCCTGTGGACAGGTGGATTAACGTCTCTTGCAACTGATACAGTCCTTTGTTCTTGCACTAGAAGCAATTTGCTTAGCTTTATAACCAAATTCCAATGAAATGAGATCTTTAGGGTAAATTAATTCAGATAAAGGAGGAATCAATGAAAGGACATCAATTGAAATGCTGGATCTATTTTCTTCCGTGGGAAGAAATGGTTCATTGAAATAATGAATCGCCATTAATATCGACTTTTATGAGATCTCCAACTCTCTCGCTTTTCCGCAAAGTTGCACGAATGCTCCTGTACTTTGAAAAACTACTCTTGACTATTATAATCTATTGGAATAACAAAATTCAGCACGTCAGCTTATTTGGATTGATAAAAAAAAATGAACAATAAATTTACCTTATCACATGTTGTTTATTGGTAGATCAAATCTGTTCTGACAGTGTTTAAGACTAATTTTTCAGAACAGAGGGTTGTTCTTATAATTTTGAAAGACAAAAGGGGTATAAGAGTAATTTAACGTAAGTTAAATATTGCTATGAACTTGGTGATCCTTTTTAGTTCTGCCATTTCGACTTCCATTTGAACATGCTAAATAACAAAAAGAAAAGAGGAACAAATTTCTTTCCTAACCTTTCCATTTGTCCTATTTTTGTTGTATCATTTCTTGTCCTTGTTCTTTTGGTTTGCGAATTACTACTTTATGGAGTCAGAGGCTGTGATGGTTTTCTTTCTTGCAAGTTGTAAGCTGGTGTACCAAAACATCTATAAATAGGTGTATATATGAGTTTTTGGTTCTTGTTACAGTATTTAAATAATAAACCACGTTTTTATCTAACAACCTAAATTTTTAGAACAGATGGCTGTAGTCCCACAAAAAGTTGCATGGTATTTGAGCTAATGGTCTTGAGTTCAAATCTTTTTAGGCCCCATTTGTCTTCCCAATTAAATATTTCCATACTTAGTACTAGGCAAAAAAACCAAATTAAGTGTGAGGGGGAGTGTTAGAATACCTAAATAATAAATCACGCCTTCATTTAACATCTTAAGCTTTTACAATAGTTGGCTGTAGTCCCGCAAAATCTTACGGTTCTTATTGGATGACAGTCTCTTTTGTCTAGAATTGATTTGCTCATGCTTCCCCAGACCAGCCATTAATTTTTTTTCTACTGTGCTTAACTTTTTTACTATCTACCGTTGTCTTAACTTTACAAAATAGGCTTTTATGTGGGGATGTTGCAATGTGCGCGAGAAGTTTTCTTTAAAAATCCTTTCTGATGGAAATGGAGTAAAGATACCATGATTGCCACAGTTGTCTAATGTCAGGAGGGTATCTTGGGTGTCAACTTCACAGAATACGTGCAACCCACAAGATGTGAAGTTGATGAGTTGGTCTCTCTTTTTGAATTTCGATATAGCAGACTCAAAATCATTGGAACGAGGCTGATGGAGCGTGGTTCAGACAAGAGAAAGGTGGCATGTTCTGAGTGTAGACTTTGCATAAGTATTCACTCTCATAGTTTGAGAATGTTTCCGGGGATGAAATAGTGGCAAATAAAATGGAGCCCCAACATTCTAGTAGAGTTCTTTTTTTTTTGGTGGGATGCTTGCTTAAAAGATGCCCTTGTTGAGTGACAATTTGTGGAAGATTATTATTACTAATGCTGTGTGTACCATGAGAATTGGGAAATGGGAATCTTCTGCTGTGATTGGGTTCATCAATTATGTTTTTAGGCCTTAGCTGTAATAAAGTTGAGTTGGGCCCCATCATCTTTGAAAATATAGAGTTGTGACTTGAGATGAGTAGATGGCCTTCTGGAAGGCATATAATGAGCTTTTATTTATGGTCCTTTCAGGGTTTTTTAATCATGCCATATGAGAGAAGTTGTGAAGGCAGGACCTCTGAAGGATTTGAGCTATACAAAGGATAGAGTGTGTTATACTAAGATGTTTTTTTTTTCAAGAAGAACACCCTTTATTGATGTGTTAGGTTCCACGTACATCGATGGACTTTGTTGGCGGTAGTGCTACTTTCGTTTTTTTTTAAACAACATTTATTCTGGGTTGGATGATTTAAGTTTATATGCTAGGAAACTTGTCGCTTAAGGTGATCATTTTTTAGAAAAATATCTTAGTACATAAATTATTGCAATTTTATTGAGCAGTAGGTTCCTTTTTTTGTGTCAGTTTCTGCAGAGACATCAAAGTTGCTGTCAGGTGGGACAATTTTTTAAGCAATATATCCTTGTTGATTTTGTCGTATCATTTATTTTAGGTGTTTGCTTTCCAATGGGGAAGGGGATGTATCGTGTAGTTCATATACCCGAAGATGAAGCTGTTCTGTTGAATTCCAGGGAAAAGGCACCTTATTTAATTTGTGTCGAAGTCATGAAGAGTGAAATGCCCAGGTAATATACAGCGTTTAGTCATCTTAAACATTGTTTTATTAAGTTTATTATTATTTTTTTTGTGATGAATATGAAATAAAAATTGAAAAAGAAAGAAAGATAAGAACCTATCTGTTTCTATTTTAAGCCTTCATATTTTTCTTCTAACTAAGATAAACCTTTAAAAGTTTCTATTTCTTTTGCTTTAATTGTCTTGTTTATGTCACTACTGGAAACCAATTTTAGTGATATTTTAATTTAATCTCCTTATCTCTCTTTTGATAATTTCCTCATTCTTTAGTTTTTTGCTTATTCATTTCTATCTCTCTCCAAGCGAGATGACAGCTAGCATTATGGTTTAACTAATACAGAAAAATGCATGCAAGTGGCTTGTTGAGTTACCATTTCCTCCAAGCGACAGCAGAAATAGATTGGGAAATATTATGCTTCATGATTGATGAAACATATGGTTGCTTATAAGTAGAAATCTTGTGACCAGATGATTTAAAGTAGATACCTTTAACTTACTTGGTTTCTTTTTATTTATTCCCTTTGTCTTTACTACTTGTTACTTGTTAGCAATAGCAAGGACACATGTGGATCACAAAAGCTTTCAAAAGGAGGAATTCCACTAGCAAATGGAGATGCCCTACTGCCAAAGCCACCTCCTTGGGCTTGTCCGTTAAGGACTGCACAGGAGATATATCGCAATAGTGCTGATAGGATGTCCTCTTCTGCCGCTCAAGCAATAGACCAGGCAATGGGTCACAAGTCAGAGGCCAAAATGAAATTTGTTAATGTGAACCTTTCTGTAGAGAAGATGAAACATCAGGCAACTCGTCAGAAAAGTGGTAGCAGTCGACAAAGTGAAGGAGAACAAATAACAGATTTGGAATGGGTTAGAGTTGTTCTGACAGCAGATCCTGGAGTGAGGATGGAAGATATCCAGGATCAAGGACCATCACGTCGGAAGGAACACCGCCGAGTTCCTAGTACAGTTGCTATTGAGGAAGTAAAGGTAAAGCGATGACGTGTTTTCACCAAACAATCTCTCAATTCACAGTAAAGGCATAATTTCCAGCAATTTTACAAATATTAATGTTTTTATGGCGTCACAAGCTGTTCTTCATGCCTTCTGTATATTTTATATTTGTTCCTCTTGCAGTAGTTAGCATCAGTTATTTTTTCCTGTGTGTTCCTTTGTCTGACGCCAGAAACTCTATATACTTACTGCTTCAGAGTTTACACTGGTGGTCTAAGAACTATTAGGTCCCAAGGCGCTTTGTTCCTTTTTGTTGAGTAATCTGAATTCATTCTACAATGAATGTGAATTGTCCATCAATCAATAAGTGTGGTGGAGGAGTTTAGATATCACTCGGGAGGATGATGAGTATTGAAACTGCTGGTGTAGATGGTTTGCTGGTTGAGTTTCGGGTACAATGAAGAGATTCCTTCTTCGTGGTGGTTATAGAGGCCTTGCAATGTGGAAAACTTGTCTCTGGAGAGAACTGGGGAACATGGTAGTGTAATGTGTGTACACAACATGAATTCTGGCTTTCATATTCCAGGTCAGAAAAGGATGGTTGAATTTTATTCAGCTTGTAACTTTTGAAGCAGGTATGGTGATTGTTTCATTATGGCATGATAGGTAATAGGCATCTCATATGGTCAGTTTGATGATTCCTTATTGCTGGCAAGATGTGCTGTGGTAACAGATGGGCTTGGAGGCTTACTCAAGAGGAACATTAGGACTTGGAACCTCAGAAATTTCTTGACAATTGTTTTATTGGTCGCTGAGAATTTTACTGATATGAAGTTGGCTTTTGAAATGAATTCAGTGGTGTGGACACTGACTGGGGAAGAAATATTTACAGCTAGATAAAATCCTTCTGTTTGAAGGATAAAAGCAACGTGGGGGAAACAATTACAGATTGGAAGGTAGTGTCTGTTTCTAGGGTTAAGAAGAAACAGGGAAAGGATATGAATTGGTGGCCTGTGAAGGAAGACGAAGCTATATTACTAGCTGCTTCTTTGTGGAAAGAAGTTAACCCTTATCAACTATTACTTGAAATGAGAAAGGATGATTCTCACTGGTGCGACTTGCATAGAAATGGAATGAATAAGGGTTGGCTTCGCTATTGGGCTATCCTTCCTGCTAGGTTTGAATTCAATTATCAGTAATCTCCTCCACCTTGAGCACCATAGTTGACTCTGTTTTTTCTCACATTATGAATTTACATGGGTCCTTGCCGCTTTCCATCTTTTAATTATCCTTAATGTAATTGTAGTCTGGAGACCCTCCCAGCACTTGCACTGTAAAGGCCTGTCTCATTTTTCTCTCCGGAACATGGCTGGGGAGGTTGTTAGAAAGACACAAATTGAATTAGCTAGCCTCTGCTTACCTGGAAATTGTGAACCCGAGACTCTCTCTCCCTATCTTCATGTGTATGCTTGTGTGTAATTAATGGAGATATGTTTGGTTGAAAATATATGCTGGGCTAAGTATCTAGATGATGTTTGCTTATTTCCGAGTTTTACTTAACACAGGCAGCTGCGGCGAAAGGGGAAGCACCTCCTGGTCTGCCTTTGAAAGGGGCTGGTCAAAATTCATCAGAAGCACAGCCGAGGGTGAGTTGACTGTGAATTTAGTTTATCTATATTTTTTCTTCTAAATAATATATCTCACTCGAAAATTTGTACTTTCTGAAGGCTGGGGGTACTCTCAAGGCCGGAGATGCCTTGTCTGGTGAGCTCTGGGAGGTTAAGAGGGAGAGAATCCGAAAAGCTTCAGATTTTGGAAAGTTACCTGGTTGGGACCTGCGTTCTGTAAGTTCAACACCTGCACATTCCACCTTTCCCTGACCACCAAAACCGCTTTGTAATACTTGTTTGATCTTTACTTGGCTGTAATCGTGTAAGAATGATGTCATTGGTGAGTCAGGGTAGAGTTCCTAAGTTATGGTAACTCGAGGAAAAAATTTGCAAACTGAAAGCGCAATTGCTAATTGAAAAGAAAACTTAAGCCAAAAGAATAAATAGACACCACTCAAAGTGTATAAACTATTAAGCCAAATAGGATAAGCTTAAGCACCATTTGGGCCTTTTGTTTCAGTTCTCTTGATGCTTTGATACTATGCCGATTTCTATTCTGAGATGGCTTTTCATATTTCAAACTTAGCTGTTTGTGATGATTCCCTCCCATGGCTGTACACCCTCTGTTCACAATTTCATGTCTCTCTCTCTCTCTCTCTCACCCCAACACACAAGCACGTGTGAGTGCACAGATGTTTGTTGATTTAATCTTTCTATTATATGTGTGCATTTATGCGCACGTTTGTTGTGAGGCATTCAGTTTCTCTTCTATACTATATTCCAGTTGTAAATTCATCAAGAAGTTATTTTTGGATGAAAAACCTATATGAATACTCGTTTGTCTATCCTGTTTTCAAAGTTATTCTATCCTTCGATTCTCTTAAAACGATAAGTCACCTCTTCTTATTCTTTTGCCATTCTTTTAGGTTTTTCTTAAATAGACTAAGATATTTGGTTGTGCTTTATGGTGCAAAAAGTTGGTACCTGTTGGGCCAATTAGATAGAGGCAACTCTACAAAAATTAGGTGATTGTTACTGGAGAAATGCAAGCTTGATATGACATGGTCTTGCGTTTAAGAGTGACTCTTCAATTGTGTTTCTATTTGAGATTAGGAAAATGCATTGAATTGCAAAAATGTGATGACATCAATGGCCACCCTTAGGTGTATTTCAGTGGTGGGAGACAGTTGGAGGAGTTGTTTCCTGGCCTTGTTTAAGAGTTGTGCCTATTGGTGGCCAAATTTACTTGTTAAGTGATTCTGGGCCATGATGCTTAAATTTTTTATGGTTTGAGGTGGTAGATGTTGCTTAAAATGTTCTTATTTCCACAGGCAGTAGTATGTACTGTTACGTAGCTTCACAAGTTAGTTTGCCTTGTAGATAACTAAACGGTTTTACTTTCTTTCTTCTCTTAGATTATTGTAAAGAGCGGTGATGATTGTCGACAGGAGCATCTAGCTGTGCAACTCATCTCCCACTTTTATGGTTAGTACCTGTGCTATTATCTCTATCACTTGACTTCCGGTCATAGCAGCTTTTGGTTCTTGTTTCTCATTTCATTTTTTTTAATCTCTGATCTTGTTTTATCATAATACAGTATTGGGTATAAATCATAATGCAGACAATTTCAGCTGTCTATGTTTGTTGCCTTTGAATTGAAAATTATCTTGTTGGTTTTTCGTTCATAAGAAAACCATATTATGTTTTGACGCTAGATATCTTCCAAGAGGCTGGGCTCCCTCTCTGGTTACGCCCTTATGAAGTTCTTGTTACTTCTTCTTACACAGCTCTTATTGAAACCATTCCAGATACGGTATGTTTGTGCTATGATGCTAGTGTTTCTTATATTGAAAAAAAGTGTTAATCTCCAAGCTAAGTCTGCGGTGTCTTACAGGCTTCGCTTCATTCAATCAAGAGTAGATATCCCAATATAGCTAGTTTGCGTGATTTCTTTGTTGCAAAGTATCAAGAGAATTCTCCAAGTTTCAAGCTCGCCCAGGTAATTAAATAGTTCAGAAAAGTAAATGTCGGGCTCCAAATGATTTCTTGCTTTCCCAAGATTGTGAGGTTCTTATAAGGCAATTTTACTGGCAGAGTTGTCTTTTTTGTTATGACCACTTTCTTTCTTTTTTTTTTTTGGTGAGGTTCTTATGAGGAGATTTCACTGGCAGAACTGTTTTTTTTTTGTTGTGACCACTTTCTTTTTTGTTATTATAAAAAAAAAAAACTCTGAGGATTTTGTAATGGGAGTTTGGAATCATTTTGGCTTCTATTTGGAATTACTGCCTTTCAAATCTCGTCGAGGGACTTTTCCATGCATGATAGTTAAAGTATCATATTGAAAGAGATGCAAAAGATTAATTGGAAGGGTCTAGGCTGGTGTAAATTGGAGGACTTGTTAAATTTAACCTCTTGAGAGGAACCGGCTGCTTTTATATTGTGAGCAAGCAATAAACGTCTAGCCAATTAGTTTTGTATTTAGCAAGTGCTTTGATCCTCTAGATCTGCCTTATAGAATCACTGTTTGCATAGATAATGAACTTCTTGTAAATCTTTGATAATTCCTTATGGCTTTTTATATGATAGTTGTTATGTTCACTATGAACCCCTAGTATGCTGTATTGCGCACGCTCTTCTTCTACTTGATGTACATTAAATATGGCCACTTCACTGTTCCGGTGAAATATAACATTTTGTTTCCTAAATGATGTCCTTTGACTATATGAGGGCAAGGAGGTTGTCACTTGTGGATGGAATAGGGTGACATAAGTGATCGGTTTGAGCATGGAAATTAGCCATTGAATTTACGAGTGATGTCAGACTTTTTTTCAGGCAAATGTTGCGGATAAATTGCTGACTGGATGGAGAATGCATAATTATTTCCCCAACTATTCATGGGCTGGTTGGATTAGAATATCGACGGAATCTTGTCAATAATGTTAAGATTGGATTTCAAATGTCAAATAAACCACCCTGCTCTATTCAATCAAATAATTACACCCCCAGGCTTTCAGCTTCCCAATTGAATCTCCCTTTCGAGCTTCACTATCTGCCATCATGGCCTATTCGTCTTTGACAGGCCCTTTCTATAAAAAATCATTTATCTTCTGCTGCCGTTTAGATGATTGGATGGTTTGCTTGTTTTAGCTTATGCAGACCTACTGAAGCCAGGCAACATTGTGAGCAGAAACTGAAGTCTTACTCTAATTTTGAATGAGGAGACACTTTAGTAGCATAAAAAGAATGGAATGTGAATCAAACAGAGTTCTTACTAAGATACTGAGTATGCTTTTCTAAACTTTTAGCAGAATAGTGTCCATCCTGTCAAAAACTAGAGAAACTGAGTATGGTTTTCTAAACTTTTAGTAGAGTAGTGTCCATCCTGTCAAAAACTAGAGAAAGAAAACTGACCGAGCCTCTTTCAATAAGGAATGTGTCACAAGCCAAAAAGATAACTAATTGTTGACTCCTTGGGATGAGAACTGGGTTTTAATTTGATAATCTCACTAATGATTATCAACAACAAGAGGATGCTGTTTTTACAAGCGATCCTTGTTTTATATGAATCATAGGATCCTTTTGATCCTACTATTTTGGTCTTGTTGTTCTTCAGTTTCCTTCTTCTCCTATTCAAGTAGATGACCACCTTTCTGCTAGCCGGTCATGTGGACTTCACTTTGATGGGTGGAGGTGGATGAGGTGATTTAAACATTGCCATGCCCTTTCTTTAATTGTTTTTGCAGTTAAAGGGGGGGTCATTTCAGGCACTGTATGTTGTTGATAGGTGGCTTATTTTGCCTTTTCACTAGTCAGATTCAGTTAACTAGTTGACAGAGGACAGAGTCAAGATTTTGGAAATGATAAGTCCATTCAACCACTTTCGTGTCCTGACAGTGTTGTCACGTCATTCTTGGGTATATCCTTGAGTGTATTCTATCATCAATTGTTTGGTGATGTCAATGCTGGTATGCTCAAGTGAGTGTACACATGAGCTTGTGTTATTGCTTGGTTGTGTGTCTTTGTACATGCTTGGTTGTGTCTCTGTAGATGCTTGCTCAGGGGTGCAGTGTGGGCCTGCGCCTTTGTGTTTGCTCGCAAATATGTTGGTATTTGCTTCATGGCAATGGGTATGTCTGATACGTGCACAAAGATGTGAGAATGCTCTCTCATCCATGCACATATCTAGTGATTGTGAAATCAAAGGAACAACTCCCTCTCTGTGCATTGTTTTCTTTTGTCATTGTGTATTAGTTCAGGTCACTCAAGCCAGAAAAGAAAAATCAGATCAGTTCAGTCATCGCTCTCTTTCATGTGTTAAGTGAAAAATTCAATGTGGCGAACTTTTGAACCTTTACAAAATGATTATTATGCTCTTCTATTTATTCTGATCTTGCTGTCTTGCTTGCATAATGCCCTTCGAGACAATTAATTCCTCTGCCCTGTGAATTTTGAGATAGATAATGAA
The DNA here is from genome assembly GCA_031216235.1 of Syzygium jambos. Lineage (NCBI taxonomy): Eukaryota > Viridiplantae > Streptophyta > Magnoliopsida > Myrtales > Myrtaceae > Syzygium > Syzygium jambos. Next base: position 6,680,332 of record CM062228.1, read on the forward strand.
AATAAAATTTTCAGGCATTTAAAAGGCTGATCAGATGCGAACTTTTTCCTTGCTGCAGAGAAATTTTGTCGAAAGCATGGCTGGTTACTCGCTAGTTTGCTACCTTCTTCAGGTAAGAGAGCCTCCTTTCTCAGCATCTGTCCTCAGAGATAGAAAATGCACGTGATCAATACGATATGTACTCAATGTATAATCCATTGTATCTAAAATTGCAACCTGACTTATAAAATCAAAAGATTTTACGTGCCAGATCATGTGAATCATGATAACTCTATTGAAAATCGTTTGTAGGGGTAAAATCAGTGAAATCGTGATTTAAATTGGTGGAACAGTTAAGATCGCGAGTTGCCTCACATAGAATCAGTATCGGCTGTGTTTTTTTGTCCAGGTGTACTTTGTTGGGGTTTTGGATTTCAACAGCCCAAAACCAACTAAAATAAGCCCATTATGCATTATTGAAATGTCGTATTTCACTGGTGCCTAATTGAATAACTAAATTCGAAAATAAAAAGGCTAAGTATAGGGCCTCCTCTTCTCGTATTGCTACGAACAGATAGAGCTAAACTGTTTTTACGGCAGATAAATTATTCCAGAAAAGCTAATCCAAGTCTTTGTTTTTCTAAATGAATTTTGTCTGGTAGAGTGTTGCTATTCGTATATTATTTTTTCTGAGTTTTCATGAACATATGATCTGGTTAATTTTTACTGGTACTGGTAATTAGAGAGTACACTTTAGATTTATCTGTGACTACATTTAAATTTTTGAGGTACAATAACATCATTGGTTCTAGCTACTTCCAAAAAAACTATTTTCATTTACTATTAAGTAGATTTACTTGCATGACGTGAGACCTAGATAATTGATGTCTACATAATTCATACGCTGTCAATTGTGGTGTTAATGTTACTAGACGGACCATTTACTTGGTTCTTGTTGAGTCTTATAATATAAACTTTCATGATCAATTTGACTGGGTCTCAGAATTTTTTTTGAAGTTCTTCTATAAAGTTAGTAAAATTTTACGATTCGATCTTAGGATTCAATGTTAGGGGAACCTCACTGATCTTAGGTGAAAAAGTGAGTTTGACTACCTTGGTATAACCTGAGGACTTTGTTGAATAGTGTGGCGTTGAGGTAGATTGTTGATTGAAGTACTACAGATGTGATCCATAAGCCAGTGGTTCTTTCTTCCTGTAATGAATTAGAACTGGCCAAAACACATGAACAATGGAATCTTAGTAAAGTTTCTAAGCGACTGCAGCATTATTTATATGCAGTAGGCTACTAATAAACTTTTACGGGTAGGATAAATTGCATTAATGCCTTAAAATCTCAACATGCACATATCCAATAATGAGAGTTCATGTTTTTCACATATATTTCTGATGGCCCACTTTTCCTAACCTGTGAGCACTTTCAGTTTCTGAAATGTATTTGTTTGGAGCATATGGAAGAAGAGGTCAAAGTAGATGTTTGTACAAGGACATGACCTGAATAGTTTTTCGAAGATCTTCTTGTGTGATGCTTTCGTTGGTTCTCTTCTCACATGTTGTGAGATTCTTTTCCATTCCCTTTGGGTGTTGGAGATAGGGTAGTGAGTTTGAAGACTCCACCTTTTGTTGTTTCGAGCGTCTTATAGCACATGAGGATGTTATGCTCCAGAAAACATCGTTCTCATTGTAATGTTATCATTTTTATCTCACTTCTCGTTTGTTAAAGTAAACTCTTTCGGCGATTGATGGAACCTTTTTTTTTTCTTTTTTGGTCGAAACTTTTTTTCTTTTAAGTTGATCAGTCAGTTTTTACTAGATTCTTCCAGCTCCGGTCCGTTGCTGATCTCAGCATCTTATAGCACACATGACCTAGGAAGTTATTTTCCAGGAAACATCATTTTATTTTGAATTTACCATTTTTATCTCAATTCTCACTTCTTAAAGTAAACTCTTTCAGCGATTATGGGTTTTTTTTCCCTAAGTTGATTGGTCAATTTCTACTATTGTTAGTTTTTCAATGATTGAAGGTTATCTTTGTAGATGTTTTTTTTTCTTGAAGTTTCTCATATCTCAATTGTTTAGGAGAATTCTGTTTATGTGCCGGATGAGCAATAATGTTTCTGCTAAATCAATGTGGATCTTGCTTATAGATTGCATTTTTGGAATAAGCTATTTCCCTTGTGCATGTGCTTTATTTAAGTGGTCACATCATTTGTCTTTGTTTTTTGATCATACATTACGCCTTTGATTTTTGGTTCTGGGGCAACTGTAAATTTACTGTCGTGTTTTTTCAACCTTCTGTCAGGTGAAGGATCGTCATAATGGGAATCTTTTATTGGATGAAGAAGGCCATATTATTCATATTGATTTTGGCTTCATGTTATCAAACTCACCTGGTGGGGTGAATTTTGAGAGTGCACCTTTCAAACTAACACGTGAACTTCTTGAGGTAATACAAGTTTTCATTTGAGTCACATTTCAGTTTTTCTGTTACTTTTTATTCACATGGAAGTTTTGCCTTCTATTTGGATGAGGTTTTGAATTGTAAACTGCGGCAGGTCATGGATTCTGATGCTGAGGGAATACCAAGTGAATTTTTTGACTACTTTAAGGTACGGGAACAACTTTTCAGTCTAATAAATGATTTTGGCTTCTTCCCTTTACATGTGTTCATGATTTTCTCTTCCAGGTTTTGTGTATCCAAGGTTTCCTTACATGCCGCAAACATGCAGAGCGTATCATTCTGCTTGTGGAGATGTTGCAGGTAAGTGGAGTGCTATTTATTGCCCACCAAGAGCTCATCAATTGACTTGAAAAGATTTAGCCATGATGACCTGAATTCTCAAGATTAACATTTTACAGATACGATGGGTGGCCTAATGGGAACTAGTGATTTTGTGACTGGCCACAGCATTTTACATTCAATTACTTGTGATTTTTATATTGCTTTTCAGCGCATGCTTGTATTCTTAGATTTATGAAGAATCAGGATAACATCTTGTAAATTTTATTTGAGCATGGGACTGTGAAGTGTGAAGTAAGCCTGATTTTGCAAGATGTCTAGTAATAGATTTATTTCTTTCCCACTTTAAAATCAGTTAATTCCAAAATGATTTTTGCTCCTCAGAAAGAAAACTAGTGTTATTACCGAACTAAAAATGCTCATTTTGTGAGTGCGAAGTTTTAGTGGCTTGAGGAGCTGCAACTGTGGAAGTATTGTAATTGTTTTACCATTGCTGGCCTCTCATCCAACTTGTGGGGTAATTGGGTGGACATGTAAGGTTGTTACCTGAGATCCTTGAGACTAATAATCAATCAGCCATACATGCGTGCGCCAGACCTTAATCTGAAATAGAATTATCTGTCTTGATTACTTCGATGACATATAACTTACCTCTTTGCATTGGTTGGGTCAGGACTCTGGGTTCCCTTGCTTTAAAGGTGGTCCACGGACCATTCAGAATTTGAGGAAGAGATTTCACCTAAGTTTAACGGAAGAGGTTAGTTCTGAGTTGATACTTGTGATTGCGATGCACCTTCTTCGTTTGCTACGGTTGTTACAGCAGTGTCTTGGTTCTGGCAGCAATGTGTATCCTTGGTGCTTTCCCTAATTAGCAGCAGCTTGGATGCATGGCGGACGCGCCAGTATGATTACTACCAGAGGGTTTTGAATGGGATACTATGAGCAGTGATTAAGTTTTGATTACTGGGTCATTCTATTTGGTGTGGCTGCCGGGTATGAAAGTTTCCTGTCACACTTGACTGGCCCGGTTTGTGTGCGCTTGGAGGGCTGCTTATTCACTGTTGGATGCCCTTCATATGTCTTCACGGTTGCAAAGATTTGTGATTCTTCTGGGTTTCTGGCTGGCCTACTTGTTTGTGGATGAGCATGATGCGACTTTGCCGGCGAAGATTCGTCATGAAAGTCATAGGCAGCTTATAACTGTTACTCTGGAGCTTCTGTCCGAAGAAGATACCCTTTCTTCCATGTACTTTGGAATCCATTTATTGCAAGCATTGGTACTACAAATGACATCCATAGTCAAACGAGCATACTGTACAGAGGTTTTATTGGGGGAAGATACAAAGGACTCGTCGGTGGCCAATGAAGTTCGAGAGTCCAATTTCTGTAAATCAGTCCCGGCACTCAGAAGGTGCGCAATTCTCCCCTTTTCCGCATTGGTCATTCAGCAAGATCTAATCTTCCCCACATAATATTTTTCCATGAAACGAACACACACATGTAGAATCGTTGGGAAAAAGGGCATGTGGTTTCCTTCGTTCCCTCTCTTTTTCCTTTTCTGCCTTTGCTATGGGCATGTGATCATTTGTAAAGATGTGTAAAATTTTTTGGGGTTTTGATTTCTATGACGAAGGTCGCTGCCTTCTCGACCACGATACTGTCGAAACAATGTTCAAACTGTCTTGCCACGGTCAATATCGAAGCTTTAAGTCTGAGCAATCTCAAAGAGGACACTGGTCCAAGCTAATACACAAATCGATGAATGTTTCATACTTGGAGAAGATGGCATACCGTCATTTCATGTGCTGTGCATCTATGTTTCAAGTACCACCCGTTTGACGTCGGGTTGATCGGGCCAATCATTACTGAAAAATCACATGATTGATCTAGTTACGCTTGATGCGGATGCATCATTTGCACGATCTGTTGCGTCTTTGGTTGACTTTGGCAGCCGATGGGATTTAAACATCAAATTCTAGGTGACATGCGAGTCCAACTCATATAACCCCATCTATAGGAGAAATCATTAGCCTGATGGTCAGATAGGTACGATACAAGTGCCATAATTTTCGTATAATATTTTTTTTTGCTTACTTAAGTATCATATCGGACTAAAATTGATCATCTGAGTGTTGCTTCCGGTAAATTGTGTTATGTGGATTTTTTGTATTTTTTTAAATTGATTATTTTTATTAGTTTATTATTTTTGAATTTCCTTTGTCTTTTTTTTTGCTTTGGTTGCAAAGGCCTCACCCTCGACCAGCGGGGCCTTTGCAGCCTCGCTGGACGTTGGCCTTCACGCTGACCGTGGCCGAGGGAGCGAAGGCTCTCACCTAGATTTGGCGAGGTCGGTGGCGGGTTTTTAGGCGAATCAAATTGTTGATGGCACTCAAATGATTGATTTTTTTAAATTTACGGGGCATGAGTGATCGATTTTTCAATTTTATAGCACTTAAGTAAGCGAAATAAATTATAAAAAATTGTTCACGTCAGCGTCTGCATCGGATTTTCTGGCGAAATAAATTACTGAATGATTGATTTTTTAAATTTTGTGACACTCAAAGTGAGCGAAAAAAAATTATGGAGCACCGTTGAGACACTCCAAACTCCTCTCGTTCTTATCCCTAATTGCCATGGACTTCTCTGTTTTTCAACTTCAAAAATTAGTGGAACTTGAAATACTCTTTGATCGTACGTTGCGTGAGAGGGTCTATCTTTTAGCGACGGAGCAATGAAGATTCTGTGTTAAGCCTCGTGCCGAAACGAGTTGTCGTTTTCGCACCTTTCAAGGCAAGAGCCGCTTTACGAGTTCTTATCAAAGGCGGAAGCTTACGAGAGACGCGTTCAATACGTGGCAATTTTTGGTTATTCTTTTTGGTTTCTAGAAGAAGAAATTATTTTACCCAAATGTTTTTTCTTGGGGGAAGAATAGCATTGGTGCCAAAAGTTGTGTACGGAGATCATTTTGATGCCAAAAATTCTATTTAGATCACTTTAGTGCCAAAAAATTTGAAAAACGATCTTTTAAGTGCCAACTCTGATCTGATTAGTCGGAAATTTGACGTGACAATTTTTTATTAGTATTTGAAGCCGACGTGGCTTGCCGGAGAGTATAGTCAACGTGCAAACAATAAAACGACGCCGTTTTATTCACCATACCTACACGGTGTCGTTTTATTTAGCTTCTTCTCCCCAAAATAAGAACCCTAATCCCTAAATTGAAAGATGGAGGGCAGAAGCTCAGAAGCGGCCCACATTTGGGATACCTAACCCGCGAAAAGCATAACCTTAAATCCCCAATTATCAGCTCGCGCTTGCAGATGGAGGGCGGCAGCTCGTGCTTGCAGATGGAGGGCGGAAGCTTCAGCAGCGGCTCACATTTGATTAAAAAAAAACGAATTAGATGGTGAGTGTTACTGTTTTTGTGGGTTACTGAGTCCGAGAAGAACATTTTGGACTCAGTTAAATCCCGGGAGAATATTCCATGGATGTGACAAGTATAGAGAAGGCTCAAAGTACAAATATTTCAAATGGGTTGATGCCAAATTCTCTGGTTGAGCCACAGAAGTGATCTTGCAGCTACTTGAAGGACGACATCAACCTCCATCTACATTAATGGACGAGTTAGATGATATCGACTCAATGCGAGCTCAAATGAAGGGTTTAACATCTTTAATCGACCATTTGAAGAGGGAAGTTTCAAGGCGGAAAATTGAAAGAAACTTTTATCGAGCATTGATTGTGTTGTTGTTCTCTTGTGTAGTATATTCAAATTTGAAGTGAGCAATGAGAACAAGTTTGTATGTCTACCATAATCGAAGATGTGGAATATTTACTTGTATTGGGTCATTTGTAAGTAAAGTATGTTACTGGTTTGCTGCAAATTGTATGGAACAAAAGGTCGTTTTGTTCCAATCTATGGTGTAAATGGAAGATTGGAGTTGGAATTCATTGGTTGTGAGCATTTCAAATTTTTTTTGCTTGGTTCTGTATTGTATATATTGGTTTGCTTGGTTTTTGCATCAGATGTAATGGTTTGCTACAACCATTACTGCAAACCATGAAGAAATTAAGGGGTGGTGACAATTCACGAGTAACTATTTCAGTGCCATAAGTTGTAAATAGTGATCGTTTCAGTGCCAAGTTTTTCTGAAAGTGATCATTTTAGTGTCAATCGCGATGAAAAAGTGATCACTCGTGTTGCAGGAGTTTAAAAAAAAGAACAAATCAGTTTCAACTATGTTTCCATTGGCTTGCATCAGTTGTGGTGCATGTTGTTGCACCAGTTGAGTTGCTGGTGCATCTTGTTCTTGCACCAACTCATATAAGTGTTGATGCAATAAGACACACCTGTACCCAGAGTTGCACCAAGAGCTGTGTTGGTGCAATAGGATGCACCAACAGCCACAATTGCACTAGTGCTGTGCTAGTGCATCTTATTCTTATACCAGTACTTGTATTTACTAGTGCAGGAAGATGCAGTACTCACAACTTCAACCAGCACGTACATCCAACACCCACAACTTCAACTAGCAATAATAATCAACCAACAACTTCCAAAAACAACTTCAGCTTCATAACAAGGTGCAAGACAAGAAAATAACAAAAACATTGTTGCCATTGACATTGCTTGGTTCTTTACAAAAATAAACATGTCCATAAAAAGCATCAATCCCCAATCAGTCAACGATCCTCTCTCACCTAATATGTCAAAGCGAACCCATAAAAATAATGGCAGCAATCTCCATCAGTGAAGATACCATGTTCAGCACCCTCCCATTAGTCAATATGCACAGCACCCCCGGCTGCTTTTCCTTTTGCACTTTTGAATTGATTCATAATTCGGGCACTCTTTCGAACTGGGCACGTAGGTTCATTAACTGGCATTTCTGTCACATTCTTCTTAGCATCAACAATTTTTTTTGTAGCACGTATCATGTGTAGGGACCTCTCCGTAGGAACATTGATCCCATGAGTAGTCGGTTGAGAAGGAACTAGTACTGGTTCCGTTGGTTGAGATGGAACTGGTGCAACTTTATTTGTTGGTGGCTGTTTTGAAGCTGTATTCGCTGTCTTCTTCTTCTTCTTCTTTGTGCTCTTCTTTGGCTGTACCATTGACTCTTGAGTTGGCCCACCTTGAGAGATAAGCACCTCCGAACTTCTTCTAGGCTACAAGAACATAATTATATTGTTAACCAAATGAATTGAAATACCATAAATTAAATACATGAGTCCTACAAATCTTACATTGAAAACAGTCATTCCAATACGTTCATCTGTGTAAATCTCATAATCATATTGCCTTATTCTTTTTCCAAGAACCTCTCTTGTTCGCTGTGGTGTATCACTTTGAGCAACTTGTGGGGGAGCAATTTGTGCAACTTGTGGGCGAGCAACCTGTGGGGTTCCCTGTCCTTATGCAACTTGTGCAGTTGGTCATCTTCTCACCTGAGAAATACATAACAAAATTAAACTCAGCCCATAAAAGACAAACACAACAATATATAGCTTACTAGATATTTTTTCCTCATTTGTTCAACAGTGGAGTCAGTTATTGTTGTTGCTGTCTTGCTTGTACTTGTCCCTGCACTTGGACCTACAATAGGGCCTTTTGTTGGCCCTTCAGTAGGCCTAATAGCAACCTCTTCAGTAGGTGTTGTTCTTGGCCCACGATCAGGTTTTGCAACAACTTCTTATTCACGTTGCCTTTTCAACTGACAACTTTTCTTATTGTTCCCTTTCTTGTGGCAATAGGAGCATTTCATCTTCACCCGGGTCCTACTCATCCTCTGACTTGATGCCTCTCCTCCCTGTATTCTTCGTTTTTTCTTTGGCCTTCCTATTTGCTTCTTTAGTGGCAAAGATATAGGACCTTCATGATTTGTTGGCTCCCAAAATTTGCTACTTCGGATAGGCTGCATCATGAATTGGTATGAATTAAGGTATAAGCTTTTTTGTACCAATCATGTAGGTAATCCTCTAGCTTTTTTTGCTTCATCAAAATGGCACGAATAGCATGGGGACAAGGAATTCCACTTAGTTCTCAGGCTCGGTATGAACACTTTATTCTATTTAGGTTGACCACATACTTATCATTATTGTGAATGATCTTATATTCATTTTCTCCATTCCAAACCGGATGGCAGAACCTACTAGCAGCAACGTTCGCATCCAATTTCTTTACAATTCTAGGACCGCATTCTCTGCTCCACTTGGTAGCGTCATCTCTTTATATGTACAGTCTGGTCATGACCATATCGCGAATATCATCAAGCATGCTAATAATTGGCTTGCACTTGGCCTATAAAATTCTGCTATCGAAAGCTTCACTGAGGTTGTTGTCAATTATATCACATTTAAATTCTTTGCTGAAGACGGCCCGACACCAGTGCTTAGCTTCTGTCTAGAATAGTGCATCAAAGCCTTCCTTTGTCAGCTGCAACAACCCCTGTTTGGCTAATCTGAAGTCAGCCATGTTGGTACTGTTTGCTATCTGCCAAAACTGCTTCTGCAGCATATCTCCTTTGTAGATCTTTGCCCAATTTGCATATATGTGCCTCACGCACATTCTATGCTCAGCATATGGCATCAACTCAGCTAATGCAGGAACAAGTCCCTACAAAAATTCAAATCAACAAATACAAGACAGAAAATACTCAAGCAATTAATATTAAAAGGGAATTAATTGACAATGGTATTACCTTCTGTTGGTCGCTCATGAATACCCATCCTCCCCCATCGTTTATGTCAAGGTCAACCATTAAATTCTTGAGGAATCAGGACCAAGTATCCTTGTTCTCAATCTTGACAACTGCCCAAGCTATCGGAAACATTTGATTGTTGGCATCTTTCCCCATAGCAACCAACAACTCCCCCTTGCATAAACCTTTAAGGAAACATCAATCCAATTCTACAACTCTTCTACAACCAGCCAAAAAGCCCCGTTTGCATGCATCAAAACAAATATAAAATCTATCAAACCTAGGCCCTCAATCAGGCAATGGCCTCTCTACAACCTCAGCATATACCCTACTAGATGGGTTTTGAACCACGGATTTGCGGGCATAATCCCATATCTGCGTATATTCTTCCTTGTACCGACCCATCAAAATTTGTATCACCCTCTGCTTAGCTCTCTTGTACTGATTCCTGGACACATTAACTCTTACCTCCTCCTTCACTAACTGCTTAAACTGAGGGCATTTGATCTCGGGCATTGCTTTGATTGTATTAAAAAAATGTTTCGATAACCACACACTTGTTATCCTTTTGTTATCAAAATGAATTGATCAAGTATGTTCCTCCTGGAAGGACCTAATATGAAATGACCCATTCCTACTCACAGCGTCGTACAGCTTCCAATGTTAATTGAGTTGTGAGCACTTAGCTCTCAGAAATTCCTTCGTATTTCTAATGAATTCTACGCTCCTCTGTTCAACAATAGAACTCTCCACAATAGCTTCTTTTAATTGTTTTGCATTATCAAATTTCATGCCGACACACAAAATAGGTTTATCGACATTTGAATCATAGCAAGGGTACTTACTTTTCCTTCGATGAACAGGTTTTTCATTATCATTCTCCGAACCAGTAGTTTCATTGCCGCAACTTGCTGTATCTTCACTTCCATTACCTCCAACTGCAACTCCATCCAACTCAAGCCTTTCTCCTAAAGCTGGGAGTTTTTTTCTGAAAAATTCCCTTTGGTTTTGTCTTGATTGTTGGAGTTCATCATCGTTTTCATCACTTAGGAAATTGACAATTGGCAAAGCTTCATCTTCTGACACACTATATTGAGCAACTTCCCATTCTAATCCAACTAAGTCTTTATCAGCGACAGCTTCAACTGAGACTTTACCCACATTTCTATCAAAATCTGTCTCCCTCTCCTCTCTCACTTGACTCTCATGTTGCCCTCTATCTAACGTAGACTCATTCCCAACCTGATTACTATCATTTCCATCATCCTCATCAGCCTCATCATCACTATAATATTCAACATAGACCTTAAATTTATCACCGTGAAGATAATGGTAAATGATATCCTCAATACCATTATCGTCACTAAAAAAATTTCAAACCATCCTTCAATTCCTTTCCAGGAACACAATAGTGCAATTTTTGCATTTTGCATCGAAAAAAATACACCAAATCCCTCACAAAGTAAATATATAATGGCTTCCCAACATTGACATAAATAGTACCTTCGTTCCCATCACAATATTCCCAGTCGTCAGCGCCAATAACAAACTCTTCACCATAGCAAACAATGACGCCTACATGATTCCCCTCCATTTCCATGCTGCATCCAAAGAATAAAAATAAAAAGTCATTCATTGGGACCACATAGCAGAATCATCAACAACTTTACATTTAATTGATTAAACAATCATTGGAAGAAACAAAGGAAGCCGATTTATTCAATTGATTAAACAACGCAAGGTCCCCAATGCCCATTTTTCAATTCGACCCCCATTCGGTCCCCACAGAAACACTAACTAACTAAATAAAGTTGGGTCCCCACCACTATCCCCAGCACTCCAACCAGTTTCCCTCTGCGCTGAGCCCTCATTTTCCCCTCCACGCCCTATTTTTCAATTCAGTCACATTCGATCCCCCACAATTTTGCCCTCCCCACAAAAGTGATTAAACAAAATTGAGGTCCCCACCATTTTTTCCTCCCCATAAAAGCAGTCCAAGCCGAGCCCTCATTTTTCCCTTCGTGCCCTAATTTGCCTGTCGGAATCCTAAATTCTCCACCCAATTGACCTACGGTGAGAACATGACAAACCTGAGTGAAGCAGCTGAGCAACGGTGGGCTAGCAAACAATGGCGCAGCTACGACGATGGCAGACCGACGGGGGGTGGACGATGGCCGAGTGACGGCGAGTGAGCGACGGTGGGTGAGCGACGGTGGGCGAGCGACGGAAGGCGATCGAGGGAGCTACGGCGAGCGAGGGAGAACTCAAGATTGAAGCCCTAATTTTAGTCCCCCTTCTTCAGCGACGTCGTTTTTTAAACACATTCCACGTAGGAAAATGAAGCGACGTCGTTTCTTGTGGAGGATGGAAAACGATGTCGTTTATGCCATTTCACGCGGACTGCGATTTAAAATATTTGCCACGTCAACTTATTTTTCTTTAATATAAAAGCCACGTATTTTTTTGGCCGGAATCTCTCGCCGTTGGCATCAAAATGATCATTTTTCCTCCGATTTTGCACTAAATTGATCCAAATGGAATTTTTGGCACCAAAGTGATCTCCGTACGCAACTTTTGGCACCAATGCTGTTCTTCCCCCGTTTCTTCTTCTATTTCTACTTCTCTTGTTTTTTTTTCATGCGATCTTATTTTCTCTTCCACACCAAATTCAAATTTTCGTTTCTCTTTTGTAATTCCCAGTAGCATTCGAGTAATATAGTTATACTCACGAGAAACTTAAACATTTTTTTTTATTTCCGTCGTTTTCGCGAAGTGAAAGATAACTGATCAAGAAAAATGCAAAATGAATAAGAACTTTATGGATTGAATTGGATTATATTTTCTTATTTACATAACAACAATGAACGATCCCAATATAAAGGGAAAATTCCATTTTGGTACCTCAAGTGGAAGCGTTTACTTAATTTGGTACCCAAAGTGGATATTGTATCAAATAAGGGTCTGAAGTGCCCAATTAGTCTCAAATAAGGATCCGAAGTGCCCAAAAAGTCTCAAATAAGGGTCTGGATCGCCGGCCGGCTGGCAAAAATGTCACTGTTCCGGCATCAGAACAGTAACTTTTTAATTATTTTTTCCTTCTATTTTCTTTTCCTTTTCCTTTTCTTTTTTTTTTCTTCTCTTCCTCTGTCGACCATAGCCGGGGCCGGCGGAGGTCGCCCGCCTCAGGCAGAGGCGGCCCTCACCGGCGTCGGGCGAGGTTGGCCTCGCCTAGCAACAAGGTCGACAGTCGTCTATCGTCGTCGTGATTGCGCTTGCGCTCGAGTGGTTTTCTCGGTGTTTGAGGAGTTTGTGGTTTGCGTGGTTTGATGGTTGGAAAGGTGCTCGGCGGGGAGGAGCTGAAGCCGTGAGGAGGAACAAGAGCAGGAACAAGCTGCTCCCTCGGGAAAGGATCAATCGTCTCATCAACCCCGGCTCTTCTTTCCTCGAGCTCTCGCAGGTCGGAGACTCTGATTTTCCTCATGGTCTCATGCAGTGTTTCCGGTTTTTCGTACCGGGGCTGTCGGTTTGTCTTCGAGTCAATTCATGTCATTGCGAAATGTTGATGGTCCGTTGCTTATCCTGAGCCTATGGTTTTGAATTCATATCAAGCGAGGAATGTTTACGATGGAGTTGATACGTTGTCGGCACGCATTCTTTTAGATACTCTAGTCCAAGTCGCTTCTTGAACAAAATCAAACCTGCGGCAACTGGAACTGACCCTAGATCGAGATTGTATCAGATGCACATTAGGCTATTGCATGATCACACGCCGTTGTCGTAATGGCAGTTAGTTCTGTGGTTTGGAAAGAAAAAAAAAATCTGGGAAAGAAAAAAAAATTCTGGGAATCAGAAGTTTCTTTTATCTTGTACTTCTCTTGAGATTTAGTCTTCACACCAATCTTTTGTCTTATTTCTTGACTTCTTAGGGTGCGTTTGGTAACGTGCCAAATAGTAAAAATTTCTGTTCTTTTGTTCCCAGAAATAGTTTGGGAACAGAAATGCGTTTGGTAAACGCATTTGTTCCCGGGCACATTTTTGCAAAAACTTGTGCCGAGAAACAGTTTTGGAAGAGAAACAAGAAGTAAAAAAAGTTGCTTCTTGTTTCTCGGCACAATTTTGAGAATCAGTTTTTTTCTTTTTTTTCTTTTCTTATTTTTGTGTTCTTCTTCGTTGGGCTTGGCCGGCCGCCGGCGACCGGCCACAGCCTAGGGCCGGCGAGGGCGTCACGGCCCTCGCCGGCGAGGGCGAGGGCTGGACCCTCGCCGCCTGGGCGAGGCGGCCCTCGCCGTCGCGACCCACGGCGAGGTCGGCTTCGCCGTGGGTCGCGACGGCGACCCTCGGCCTCGCCCAGATCTGGCGAGGCCGAGGGTCGCCGTCGCGACCCACGGCGAAGCCGACCTCGCCGTGGGTCGCGACGGCGACCCTCGGCCTCGCCAGATCTGGGCGAGGCCGAGGGTCGCGACGGCGAGGGTCCAGCCCTCGCCCTCGCCGGCGAGGGCGACCCTCGCCTCCGCCGGCGGCCGGCGAGGGCCGTGACGCCCTCGCCGGCCCTGGGCTATGGCCGGTCGCCGGCCATCGGTCGCCGGCGACCGGCCATGGCCAAAGAAAAAAATAATTAGAAAGAAAAAAATTAAACAATTCAAAATATTATTAAAATATTATTTGGGAACAGAAATTTTGTGTAGTTTACCAAACGCATTTCTATTCTTTTCTACTTTAGGAATAGAAATTTTGGGTAGTTTACCAAACGCCTTAAAATACCTAGAAATTGTTTCCGGGCACAGAATAAAAAAAATCATTTCTGTTCAGAAATTGTTCCGGGGCGCAGAATGGTTCTCATGCGCACCCTTATTCTGCATCTTGGCTCCGTTCGTTTGGTGAAAAATATTGTATTTTTGAAAAATGTTTTCCCGGAAGTCATTTTCCTGGAAAATATTTTCTTGGAACATAATTTTCTGGTGTTTGGTAATCAATATGAAAAAGTTTCGGAAAATATTTTTTGCTGGCTGTCGGCGCCGGCGGGGCGGTGGCGGCGACTGACGTCCGGCGGCTGCAGCGGGCGGCCGGCAGTGGCGGCGGCGGCAACCGGAGGGGGGAAGGAGGAGTTTGGCGGAAAATGATTTCCGCTTCTTAAGAAGCGGAAATCATTTTCCGCCAATTTGGTCATGTTTTCCCTCATTGAGGGGAAAATGTTTTCCGGGGGAAAATGTTTTCCGCCCCCGAATACCGGAAAACTCGGAAAATCCGCCCCCGAATACCGGAAAACTCGGAAAATGTTTTCCTGAAAAATATTTTCCGCCAAATGAACGGAGCCTTAATGGAAAAAGCTTGCAGGCCACGAACCGTATGAAGATCTGGAGGACCATCAATCAGTGGCATGTTTAAGCAGTCACAACAGCCCCATTCGTACAGGGAGCTCCGAATTGGAAAAAAGAATGAATCGAGTATAAATCACGGGACAAGAAAACAAAATCCAAACTCTACAAATCTTTCTAGGCAGACCATGGTAGTGTATTTCTGGTGAAGACAACAGAAACCCAAAGAACTGAACTACTTGGGAAGTATGGATATACACACTGAAAACCCAACATCTTACAAAAATTCCACCTCGGAATGGACAGTGGTCCTCGTCATATTCAGGAAATAGAAAGCACAGTTTAATGAAACCTTGAAGTTTCGAGAGCAATAAGAGACTTACCTCCCTCACAGCCACCGCCAAACAAAGCCAAGCAATTAGACACAAAGTTGAGAGAGTGAGAGGCCCTTGGGCTGGGCAACAGCATCTCACCACCACCCATCTCCGAAAGATTATGACACGCGACGGACTCAAGATGAAGCACGCGGTTGTACATCTTCATCCATGGAAGCCCACCCTCCCGATAATCCGAGGATTTTAGGGCATCGACTGAGGTGGGTCCCCACTCTCTCCTGCGTATGGACTCCCAGAGAGCATCAGAGCATGCTAAAGTTCTGAACTTTTTGCAAGTCATGGAGAAAGAAACGATTGAATCAACAGGTAGGAGGAGCAAGATTGAAAAAAGATGGTCTGGGGCTAAATTGCTGATGGGAGATCCATCACTTGAGGGGGTGTTGCTCCTGTTGCTGGTACTGGTCTCTGCCATGAAAAGGGAGCTCTGGATGCTACTGGGTACTGGAAAAGAGCTGGGGAGAATCAATCATTGGGATGCTCTGGTGGGGTGGAGAGGGAGGTAAAATGATGAAGAAGCTGGTGGGCTGATTTTGTCAAGAAGCGAAGCCAAAATGACAGACGGTGAAACTTTCCTACTGGGACAGGATCAGGATGTACGATGGCGGGCATGGGGGGGCTCCCATACGTTTTGTCCTGTTTCTGAAACTCTGAGCTCCGCTTGGGAGCATCTTGTACAGTTCAAAACATCGGACTCCCCCAATCTAGTGCGACCTGTGTCTAGTTTCTCGGTTGAACAAAGATACAAAAGCCTGCTCAACATCTGCATTTCACTAAAGAAGGGGTGACGATCAATCGATCTCCTTCTAAATAACTCTAATTGAACCTTCGGTTTGTTTCTTCGTCACCCTCGAATGGTTGGACGAGAGTTTGAAAAGAAGAAAAGTCTTGATTTTGAGCTGGACAATGATGAGACTTGAAGGAAGTTACCAATCGCTAGAAACATATTTGTGCGTTGAATATATCCAGTTGCTGGCGAGGTCGGCCTCGCCCAGCAACGGCGAGGTCGGTCTCCCCTGCAACGGTATAAATACCACCGCCGAGACCGACCCACTTCCTCACATCTGCCCAAGAACCGATTCTTGAGGACAAAGATATCAGAAAGACAAGCAAACCCTTTTAGAGTTCGTGTGACATCACCGAGGTTTTGAGATGACGAGCACCGCTGGTCAGGTCATTCGCTGCAAGGGTATGTTTGTGTTGTCATCGTCTTCGATTCTTGAATTGGGTTACGTCGGTTTTTCTTTCTCGGGTTGATGATCTCTCTCTGGTCTTTTGACGTAGCTGAGTTCTTGACTAGCGTTACTCGGTATATGATTCGCTTCTTTTTTTTTGAGGACATGTGCTGCGGTAGCTCGTTTAGCTGGGTGGTGATCTTGCTATGGGGAATGTGAACTAAAAGCTACCTTTGCTTAATTTGCTTTATTCCATAGTTATTATTTTGATCATGATCGCGTAGCTATCTAATGCGATCTCTTAGAAAACAGGGCAAGTTTTCTTTCTGTTCTTTTTCCCGTTCATGTTTTGAAGACATTTGGCTCTTCAAATTTGGCTGAGCTATGTCATATATAATTTGGGTTACAAACTCTTCCATAGCTCAACATCTGTGCTTTAAGCATGGATTTGACTTGCCTCACGGTGTGATTATGTCGAACACGTGATGCAGCTGCGGTGGCATGGGAAGCTGGTAAGCCCCTTGTGATGGAAGAAGTGGAGGTGGCTCCTCCGCAGGTGATGGAGGTTCGTATCAAGATCCTCTTCACCTCTCTTTGCCACACCGTTGTTTACTTCTGGGAAGCCAAGGTGACTACATTCCAATTTCTATCTGGTTGTGGATATATGTTGGCTAAATTGACTGATCTTGATGTATTGTGCTGATTAATGGGACTAGCGCAATTGAATTGCAGGGGACAAACCCCATTGTTTCCTCGCATATTTGGTCACAAAGCATCAGGGTATGGACCTTTATGTGAAAAAGTTCATCTTCTTTTATTGGCTAAAATTACATTTAGGTTGATTGCGGATTTTGGTGATATTTATCAGCTGTATTGTGAAACCATGTTCCTTTTTTCTTCCATCTGGCAATCTAGGATTGTGGAAAGTGTTGGTGAAGGTGTCACGGAGCTCCAACTGGTGATCATGTCCTTCCTGTATTCACCGGAGAATGCAAGGAGTGCCGGCAGTGTAAATCCCAGGAGAGCAATATGTGTGACCTGCTCAGGATAAACACAGATCGAGGAGTTATGCTTAATGATAACGCATCGAGGTTCTCAATCAATGGAAAGCCCATTTACCATTTTGTTGGCACTTCGACTACACCATGATTCACGTCGGTTGTGTCGCCAAGATCAACCCTGCAGCCCCACTGGACAAAGTCTGTGTTCTCAGCTGCGGTATCTCTACAGGTCAGTCATGTGTTTCACAAAATTTATGTGATGTATGCTAGATTTTTCATTTGATTTTATCAGCATTAACTGATGTCTTGTTTCCCTTATTGGAAGGTCTTGGTGCCACCTTGAATGTCGCAAAGCCGAAGAAGGGGCAATCGGTAGCCATTTTTGGTCTTGGAGCCGTGGGCCTTGCTGTGAGTTTCATTTCTTTTACTGTCTTTCCCATAAAAATCGGATGAACTTGTTTCGGTGCAATTGTAAATGAAAACTTAACAATGTTGGATATTCTGATTCCTCAGGCGGCTGAAGGGGCTCGAATGTCGGGGGCTTCGAGGATAAATGGAGTTGATCTGAATCCAAAAAGATTTGCTGAACGTAATTGATTTAAATCTCGTTACATCTTTGATTCGTAAACGAGTTCATATGCATCTAAGCATCCCCATTACAGTCAGCTAAAAATTAGCATCTTGATTTAGTCTTTAGAAAAAGCGCATGTTGTAGTTTGCCTATGTGATTGCACTCTGAAGGCCCCCTCCCTTTCTGTGAGCAGCCAAGAAATTTGGAGTCACTGAGTTTGTGAATCCCAAGGACCACAACAAACCTGTTCAAGAGGTTTGATACCATCCCCACTTGATGACACCTTTCGTGTGATCTGATCACTGTATAATACCTTGTCCTTTCAAACTGAAATTTGTTAAACTTCGACTCAGGTGATTGCTGAAATGACCAATGGGGGTGTCGATCGAAGCGTTGAGTGCACTGGAAATATCAACGCCATGATCTCTGCATTTGAATGTGTTCATGATGCAAGTACTTGCAGACAAAGTTGCTGGATCAATGAAATGCTCTGTCGATCCGTTTCTCTTCGTTAACAGGTTGGAAATTGAATCTGCAGTGATGGGGGGTTGCTGTTCTCGTCGGCGTCCCTAACAAAGACGATGCATTCAAGACCCATCTGATGAATCTCTTGAATGAGAGAACTCTCAAGGGCACTTTCTTTGGCAACTACAAGCCAAGGACTGACCTTCCCTCTGTTGTGGAGATGTCCATGAATAAGGTATAACCCGTGTCGTTATGCTTCTTCCCAGCACAAATGCCTGTGCTTTCATACCTATCAAAATGAATCGACATCTCTTAGGCCACATTTCTAGTAGGGCTTGGCCTCCACCAATGCATATAATGTCGTTTACGCATAAATTGTGCCTTACCAGGTTCTTTTCAGTTCGAGTGTTTCTTGATCTACAAAGCTTCACATACATTATATGCATTCGGTTTCCTTTTCTCTTGCACCAAATTTATCTACATGTAAGGAAGTTTCGACTGAGTTGGTGTTCATATATGAGCAGGAACTTGAGGTGGAGAAGTTCATTACGCATGAGGTTCCTTTCTCGGAGATCAACAAGGCCTTCGATTGCATGCTTGAAGGCGCAAGCCTTCGCCGCATAATCCGCATGGGCGAGTAGAATCACTGAGGGTACAGAGCACGTTGCTCTGCTTTGGGAGGGAGACGAACTTTGCTTGCATTTGAGGTTATTGCTGCACCGTTGTTATACGACAGTGTCTTGAGGCGGAAATAAATGACTTTTTGCTGCTGTGAGTGCTTTGTTAGTGTTTTGCCGGTTTTTATCCCGTCGAAAATCTTTCACCGAATGCTACGTTTCAGATTTTATTAGGAGAGACTAGGGTCTTGAATCAAGCTTGGACAAAGAATGTCAAATGCGTTTATCAAACCCAATTTAGGTTTTACAACTTAATTCGATATGATGCTAGACTCGTCAATACTAACAATGAGATGACAACTTGCAAATGTTGAGATTAAGTTATATTGGAATCTAATCAACGACACAACTAATATGACATTGCCATTTAAGGTACGTCAGAATTTAATCAATGATGTAACTTGAGAGAATATGGCTGGAATCTAATAAACAGTTATATTTTAAGCACATCGTCAGAATTTAATTGACGACGCTGAACTGGTGGCACAATTAATCAACAATGCCGAACTTGGTAAAGACTCTCGTCGGAATTGAATCTACGATGTAGAATCTGAAGGTTGCAACTAAAACTACTCCTAATGCGCTAAAAGTAAAGGCCAAATAAAAGATGTGTTGTGTTGTTTGCGAAGAGTCCTTTTTACATTGGAAATCCTTGAATATTTATAAAGGAGCTTGATAACTGATGACCGAACACTTCTCCTTAAAAGTCGTTTTCCACTTCCTTATGTTTCGCGCTTTAACCGCTTCTTGACTTATCGATGTTGCTTACGATCCTTGGGCATCACGTAATAGTTGATTTTCTTCCATGTGTCTCTTTATTTCTTGCTATTCCATAAGTATAATTCTTTAACTTCCTTGATCTTCACGCCCACGATCATATCTTTACCTTTTGACACGTGTAAATGAATTTTTTTTCGCCACGTGTCACCATGATTTCAGACTTATCGACACCATGTGCAAAACTTGTGATTTTGGACTTGTCGACGTCACGTGCAAAGCTCGTGGTCTTGAATTTGTCGACGTCACGTGAAAAGCTCGTGATCTTGAATTCGTCGACGTCACGTGCAAAGCTCGTATTTTGGACTTATCGATACTTCTATGACGTGTCATGTCGATAACTACCTCAAGTTTTCTCAATGCCTCTGGGCCTGATTCATGGCCTTTTTTCGGATTTATGTCATGTGGGCCGTACTTTATATCCTTTGTGACTTGTAACCGGCCCACTTCCACCAGGGGTAATTTTGAGTGTCGACATATGCCCCATTTTAAAATGAATAAATTTTAATTTATTTCTTTTAAAGGTGTACCTTGTCTGTGTACGAATCCCTAGGCGATAATCATGCTTTTCTGTCCCTTGACGTCCTTTCGAGCAATCCATACGACTTCTTCATCCAATATCCTTTGGACACATCACCTTGTATCTTCTTCGAATAGTCATGAATTTTCAAATCGTCTTCTTCATCTTGCATTCTTATAAAAGCTTCGTTTCACCACCGCGTCTTCTTCTTTAACCCTAAAAATCCTTTCTTGAACCATTTTCCGATCTTGATCCATCATTTCTTATGGCGTCCAAAAAGTCTGAATATTCAGCCAGTGACTACATCGCGGCTTTTGACAAGTTTAAAGAAGATCCGTGCGCTGGTAATTACTTTTTTCATTTACTGAAAGCTGTCGACAATGAATATAACTATTTCTCTCTGGGCCCCAGCTTCATGGACCATCTCAATATTCCTGTAAATCTCCAATTCCATTTCTCGTATAAGCACAGCGAGACTTTGGCACTGCAACATTCTTTTATTACGGATGTGTGGTCTATCGGGTCTTCTCGATTTCGAAGTTTCCCCTCTTATAAAGATGATTTTTACAAATGGTTTATTCGCTTGAAGACTGACCAAGAAACTCAACTTTTATGGACAGCTGTCGGGATCGACATCGCTCTCAAGGTCAGTATGTCATCTTATGACCTAGAACGTGGGTTATTAGGCTCCGCCATTACTTTCTGGTCTTCTTCTAGCAACTGTTTCTTTTTTCCTTGGGGACACATGTCCATCACTATGCTCGATGTATTTGCCATAGCGGGTTTTGAATTGGTTGGTTATGCTGTCAAGGAATTGTCTGTACTGTCCACTCATTTTATCTCTAAAGATGCTTTGGCATACAGCAATTTCTTGTCTTGATTCCACCGAACTTCGAGTCCCGTTACCCAGGACGAGCGTCTCTTTTTCTTGCTCTTTTGGCTATCGAAATACATGTTTTTTAGTCCCGCCCTTAAAGTTTGTAAAGACTATCTACAAATTGCCGCAGCCTTAGCCACGAGACAACGCCTTGCATTGGCGCCTCTTGTTCTTGCAGTTTTATATAGAAGCTTTATTCACGCCTCTCGGGCAATGAAGTTCGGGGATTTTGGAACTATCTCGGGCGCTTTTTGGATACGTTAAGCATGGATGGCTTTGTATTTCCCTTCCCTTTTTAGTAAAGGTGATCGTCATCTTCCCCATCTGTCTCTGTAAGGGTATAGAAGACCTGTACCTTTACCTCTGGGTTGTCGATTGCTGAACTGTCCCACTCGACATATTGCTTCTCAAGTGCCTCCTTTTATCTTCTATTTTCGAGCTTTTCTTGAACTGAATCATGATCAAGTCATTTTCTTTAAATATGGCTATGGAGAGTTTGATTATTTATTCAATCCAGCTCGATTCAACCTCTATAGGCCTTTCTGGACTTGTGCTTTATCTGCAGTAGATCTTCCCATATGGACTTCATTGAAGGGTCGATTCTATCCTGGGTTTGAGATATATTCTCCATAATATTGTGCTAGGCAATTTGGACCGAGCAAGCAATTTCCATGCCAATTCCTTATTCAATATGCTTTTTGGAAAGAACAAAGAAGAAAGAATACTCCCTCAAGAATCGAAGCCCACTTCTCTATTGTATTGAAATTACTAACACAATGCGCACTCATTACAATGTAAACCTCCCTAATGGTTTCAAAGCCCGTCCAGGACACCTTGCTGAATGGCAAACTTGGTGATATTCCTTTGCATTTGAAAGTGCATATGAAAAGGCCCTCCAGTTCGTGATTGGTCGTGTGAAACGGAATGGTTATAAGAAACCGATTACCCAAGGTATAGCCACCACCACTCTACGTTCGTACTCTGTTTCAACCCGGTGCATCTTCTAACTTTCCATTTCTTAACTCAGAAATAGAAGAAGACTCTGACTCAGGGTGTCGATGCCGTAGAAAATCCTATTGATGGTAAATCTGTCTTTTTTCCCCTGTGTCAGCTCACTTTATCCTCTCCTTTATATTAGTTTATTACTTATAAGGTTTTTCTCCTCTTTGGATCGTCTCTAGAATAAATGAAGAAGAAACGTTGGAAGAAATTGTATCATTGCTGAAAAGAAAAAGGAAGAGATCTTCTCCTTTTTCTCTAAGAAAGAAGTCCAACACTTTATTTGTCGAACCATCTGCTGAGCAGGTTGCATGCAATGTGGCTTCTTCAGAACCCGTTACTTCTCTTGATAAGGGGCCAAGAGATATTATCTCTGTTCCCACAATTCAGAATCCTGTTACCGCCTTGGCATCTACTAGCCTTCCTTCTATCAAGCGGGTCAGCAACATCTTAATTCCATCGACTGACATTTCTAGTACAACACCGGCCACAACTGCCTTGGTATCTTCTGGCCCCTTTGTTACTAATTCGATGGCATCCCGAGTACAGCTATTCATTTAGCCTAGTTCATCCACTATTGTGACCCCTAGTAACTTTTTGTTTTGTCTGGCGTATTCTGCTTGTCTTGTTTATTAGATTCATTTATTCTCCTTTTCTTTCCAGTTAAACCAGCAATTGCTCCTACTTCTCCACTTGTTCGAACTGCCCTAATTGTCGCTCTTAATCTGGTTGGACATGAGACAACTATGCCTGAGACAGGTATGTGTCTTTCAAACATTACGTTGTCTTCAATTCTTATTAAACCCTGATACTGAGATATCATTTCGGTTTTACAGCGTGTGGTCCATCGACAAGTATCATGGTTCAACGGACCACAATTCCAACCACTATGGTCAATCCTTCCACAATCTCACCGTCGACGTTCACCCCAATGTTCGTAGCCTCTGCTCTCATGACTAATTTTGCTGAGGCCTTATCGTCGATGCCTGTCTCATCAACTTCTTACTATCAGTTGGCTGCCGCCTATACGAGCAAGGCAATGCACGTTATAAATGAAGCTGAATTTATTCTGGCATTTAATCCATATGATTTGTCACCTCATTCTGGTCAATCAAAACTGGCCATTATCAAGAAAAAGATGGAATTGATATGCTTTTTAAACTTCTCTATAGGAGGATTTACGAGAATGTCATATGATGCCATAGCCTTAGAGCAATTCAAACTCCTCATTGAGCATCTTGGGAATGATAATGCTGAAGTTAGATCTATTCTTCCTTCGGCACTCAGGGAACGACTCAAGGTTTTCTCCCAAGAATTTCAGACTATGTTTAATAAGTATGAATAACTCTTGAGCCACGTACGAGAGGTGGCCATTCCTATAGAAATACATGAAGAGCCATCTAACATTGTGAAGGAGACTAGTGAGACGATAAACACTCGTCGCGAGTCTCTTCTGGTTATTACGGACGAAGTAAGTGTCCTTGTCGAGAAGGAAAAGTGTCTTACGGCGGTCCTCGAAGAGACTCGTCGACGGCGGGAGATGAAGCTTCGCCAACAAGCAGAAATCGAGCAAGACCTACGTCATCATGTTGGCATTCTGAAGGGTTTGAAACAACAGGAGCACATGTGAATATTGAACTCCGCAATGGAACAACGTCAGAATAGAAGCACATGTATTTCAGATATGAGTAGACTAAAATCTCAATTATTTTTGCTCCAATGAGAGGTTCACAACTTTTTGTCGAATAGACCTTCTTCTCCTCAATAAAATACTCTAATTTTCATTGAGTGTTCTACGTGTTCCATGATTTATTTATAACCAATTTTGATAATAGATCCCGAGCCTTGCGCCTTCGTTCATGTGCACTTCACCAGTTAGTGGGTCTAATTCATCGGCCAAATAGACCAGTATAAATACCTAATAGCCGTTGCCAAGATTCATCACTCGGCCTATCATAATGGTTAACTTTTCTTTTTTCCCAACTAATGCTCAAGCTGCCCTTCGCCTGAATTGTTTTGAGAACCTTTGGAGTTTTGAACGACAAGGGCGCCTCTGCCTATCCTTTATGGATTACGATGCGAAAGCTCGTCACGTGATCCTAGGCCCGTATCTCAAATCAACACCTCCACCATCTATTTTTACCGAGCATTTTCCACGTCATTATAAGAAGGTTCTTCCCATTAATTGAACCCAACTTAACATCTCCACTTAGGTATCACTAAATTCTCGTTTCAACTCGTATCTGTGCTATGACGAACAATTCTATCGGTGGTACCAAAGGATGAAACCAGAGATGTCTAGTATTTGGAAAGTGGCAAAGATAGAAGAGGCCTTATCACTAAGCTGTCTTTCCATAAATCCTGTGGAATATAGGCTGTCTTTCCATAAATCCTGTGGAATATGAGCTTATCGGAACTCTTTGCTGTCTCTGGTCGCCATCGACTAATTGCTTTTTCATGCCTCCGGGTCTGGTAACCATCACTTTGCTCGATATGTGGTCATTAACAAGCCTATCTCCTTTTGTGGAATTTTATAATCGGAAGTCATGATCATGTCCAGATTTTTATGGTATCTCTTTCGTTGATCTCTCATTTCATGACTTCATCAAGGAGTTTAGCAAGCCATATAGATCAATAACTCCTCAAGAACATGTTGCATTCCTGTTTTGTTGGCTCTATCGATATATCTTTTGTATGACTTCCATATCATATGGGTTTGTGGACATCGCATACGTCCTTACTTAGGGTATTGATGTGGGGTTAGGTCGAATGGCCTTGTCTGCCTTGTATAAAGGCCTAATCGATGCATAATCTTCATTATTTCGTGCGCATCTTGACCCTTTCATCGGTCCATTGTGGATATTGCATGGTTGAGTTCAATTATATTTCCCTCATCTGTTCACGTCTTACAGTTCTATACTCGTCGATTGGTATGATGCACATAAGCAACCCACAGAGACTGCTTTTGGCCCTCGGAAGTTTTGTAGCATTTTCCTCCAGCCAATTGGAGGGCTTCCGGTCTTGGAATACTTCCTGGGTATTCTGCTTATCCTGAAAGACTTCATTTTTCATAAATTTGGCGTAAACTTCGTGTGTGACCCATCGACTGTTCAACATGATACCTTAATATTTTGGGCAAGCATCCTTGTTTCCACCGATCTTCCACTAGAATTCACTTTTGGAGGAAGGTTTTCTATTGGCTTCGAGGCATACAACCCTCATTACTGTGCCCGTCAATTTGGATTGCATGGTATTCCCATGCCAATTATCTACTCGTTGAACTTCCCTTATCCTTTGTCTCCAAAGAATGATGCTCTGTCATGCTACAATGAGGTTGCCAAATATATCCTAAGACGGTTCAAGCTTGTCGATAATTTCAACACTCCGTATGGTTAAATGTCATTTAATCAATAGTGGGATAAATATAAGGCCTTGATTTTTCCTGAAGACCTGGATTCAGCCTTGTCGAGGATAACCCTGCTCCCAATGAGATTGTTACATCCTTTCAAGAGATTTTCTATGTCCGATATGCCCTTATTTCTGAGCACGCTATCATTATCTTTCTCCGATATGGATGAATTTTTAAGCGAGTCGATGGACGAAGTGAGTTCTACCATGGATCATCCTTCCCTTAAAACTCCTCAGGTTAACAATATTCGAGTTATTGGGGGTAAACGTCCTTCGGTAAGCAACTTTTTTTCCTCCGCTAATCATGATGAAATTCGCTCGAAGGGAGCTCAACTTTGTGAGCTTTTAAAGGAAGGGTATGATGTTATTTGTGACGTCCCACAGATCGAAAGTAAAGTCAGGTCTTTGCTTGACTATCCAACCAATTTACCTTACTCTTTACCTTATCGAGCTCTAGACTTTGCTCTTCATGAATTCTCTGATTCATTCGATGTAACTATGAAGGCTTTCAAGGTAGGGCTTGAATATGTTAATGATATCGAGGGCAAAGAGAAGACCTTGGGCCTCAAAGGAGAAGAGCTGGATGAGGCCCGTAAGGTCTTTAAGGCGTTTCGCATCAACAAAAGCATTTCTATGTCGATATTCTTTGATCAAAGTAAGGTCATATTAGACCTCGAAGCGACCATGAAGCAACTAAGCATTGAGGTGGAGGACAGCCAAGCCAGAAAAGACGAAATTCTGGAATTAAACTGTGATCAAGAAGTCTAACTTCATGGCTTTATCTTGGGCCTTGAGCAACATTTCACTTAATTTACAGCTAGCACCATCTTTTCCTTTCTTTTCCATGTCATTAATGCCGAAAATAGCATTGTTGTAAATATCTCTACTGCTCGGCTTTTCCTTTTCTTTGAATATTACCTGAATAATCATAGTCTGCGCCTGTTTTGATGACCTGTATGGTATTTTTGACCAAACTACCCTTTCTTTATAGTCTCGAAAAAACGTCTGTGTGTAACCTTCTGCACTTGTATTTAATGAATCAGTACGATATGTAATTAATCTATATTGGTGTAATTTGCTTCTGCCGTCGTATGGGCATACGACTGAATAATAGGTAAATCCCATCGGTTCACGTGTAAACCATCGAACGGCTGGGAGTAATCATCGGCATGTCTTTCCCAAATCTTGCTTTGTGACCTTCAAGGAATAAATACCCATTACTCGTAACTTTCCAATCTCTGTATTTTGGGCTGATCAAACAAATACGAACGTGCGAACCGAGATATTCGTCACATCATTTGATCTTCTCGTATCGATTCGTGAGGATTTGAGACTCAAGTCGTGGGTTATAAGTAGTGGGTCAAGACTTAGACCTTGGCAACTTTGAATTCTAACTTCCCATTCCCTAGAGAAATTTTTTTTCTTTTATTCTGCCGATCAACGATGGAATCCAGTGCCTCGTCACCAACCTTGAGCGTTCGCAAGTTCAAGGCCTTGTGGAAGGAGATTATCTCCTACATGAGCCTGACCTACGCCGTCCTGGTTATCAAACCCCAAGCGGTGGCTAAGGTCGAGAAGCTGATTCGCAAGGGAAGGCCTGATGACCTGCTTTCTGATCACCCTTTCCTTGCTAACTACGAGAAATTTGTGACCATTTTCGAGCACGAAGTGTCTCAGTTTCAAGCCAATGGAAGGGCCATCACTATGTACCTCGTTATGGAATGCTTGTCCGAGAGTCTCAAGGAGGAGATCGAGCATGCTGATGTAGTGTACAACACACTTTGTGACGTGCATGGCCAACTCCACTCCTCCCGAGAGCATCTTGACAAGTATGGGGAGACGATTGTTGATCGGATCCGGGGGGTGGAGAAAAGACTGAGGCGAGGAGTTCCTTGCCCCGAAAAGGATGAAATTGAGATTGACCTCTCAATGGATTCCCGTTGTGAAGTTTTTGTCAACTCCGCTTCTACATCCTTAGGCATAATGGCCGAGAAGTTGGATGAATTGGTGGAGTCCTACCTTGAGCTTATCCGAGGGCTTAATAAATGGTTGTCGAACTTGGAGGAGATGCTCCCCAAACTTGAGGAGGCCAAGGAGCAGACTGAAGTGGCGAATCAGCGCTTAGAGGAGCGAATGCAGCACTTTGTGGCCCGTTTTAGAGAACATGTCGGTCTCGGCCTTGGAGAGTGAAAATGGCCGACAGGTCTGGGTTCGGAAGGAAGGAAGGAAGGAAGGAAGAAAAAGAAAAAGAAAGAAAGAAAGGGAAGAAGAAAGAGAGATGGAGGAAAAAAGAAAAAAATCAAAAATATTTTTTTTAATCTGTCTTTTGTTTATGAATGAAACTGGACTTATTCGGAATTTTCAGTCTTTTCTTCCTCTATGTCTCGCATCTCCCACATAGTAGGATAATAGTTCTTCAAATATTTGCCATTGATAATACGAGGAAATTCCTTTCCGTCGATATCCATTAATCGATAAGCATTTCTGACAAATGCTTCAGCTACTATGAATGGTCCTTCCCAAGTTGGCGACCATTTACGAAATTTTTGACTGTCCAAACTCGTTGGCAAAATGGTATTTCAGACTAGGTCACTAATTTCAAACTGTTTATGCTTTACAGGTTCATTATATGCTTTGACAACTCTATCTTTCTGGATGATTAGCTTTTCTAGGGCAATCGCTCTGTTCTCTCCCAATTCATCGACGTTGGCGAACATTAACTCGTCATATTCCTCCTTGGCCAAGTTATTTTGGAGTCTGGCTCGTAGGGATTGTATCGTAACTTCAACAGGGAGAATACCTCTTATCCATAAGTGAGCATATATGGGCTAGTTCCTGTAGCAGTGTTTAATACAGTTGACAACAACACATCCCACTCTATGGGATTATCCTCTAGGCGCCGTTTAATTAGTGTGATGATAGCTTTGTTGGAGGCTTTAGCCTGGCCATTGACTTAGGCATAATAAGGAGTTGAATGAATCATTTTGATGCCTCTAGCTTTGGCGAAACTAATCACCTCTTGTCCCGTAAAAACTGTGCCTTGGTCTATAGTTATAGATTCTGGAATACCAAATCGATGGATAATATGCTCCTTGATGAACTCTTTTACTGTCTTTTGTGTTATACTCTTATACGAGGCCGCTTCAACCCACTTGGTAAAATAGTCGGTGGCAACCAAAATGAAGCTATGTTTCATCGACAAAGAAGGATAGATTTTTCCTATTATATCTATCGCCTAGCCCCTAAATGGTCAAGGTTTGATGATAGGTTTCATTATGACTACAGGAGCATGTTGAATGGGTCCGTACTTTTGACAAGTTTCATATCTCTTAGCATAACTTATACAGTCTCAGGTAATATTTGGCCAAAAGTAACCATGTCGACGGAGCAACCACTTTATTTTTATCCCTGATTGATGGGCTCCACATATGCCTTCATGAACCTCGGCCATTGCTGTCACAGATTCTTGTCGTCCCTAATATTTGAGCAATAACCCATCTACAGTTTTACGATATAACTCGTCTTCAATCATCAAATAATTAAAGGCTTTTCTTTTGAAATTTTTATCAGTAAAGACTGGGTTGTTGAGATACTCTATAAATGAAGTTCTCCAATCTTGGGTTACTACTTCGTCAACAGTCGTGTTGTCGACAAAAGTTTCTATTGATTGTGTAAACATAACTCTATTGCTCATTGATGGTAGAACTTTAGTTTGGGTAATCATACGGTCAACAAGCTCTTTTGATATTTTATAACAGGAAGTCATTTGTGCTAAATCATTGGCCTTCGCATTATGTTCTTTTTTAATATGGATATACTCAAAGTCGTCAAAGTGATCTAGGAGCCCTTTGGCCAGCGAATAATAATATATAATATTCTCATCAAGACACCGGTACTCCCTAGATAATTGCTTTATTACTAATTGAGAATCCCCTATAACTTTGATGAAACGTATTTTCATGTTGGCCAAGATGTTTAAGCCAACAATTAAGGCCTCATATTCGGCCTGATTATTGGAATATTCAAAATTCATTTTTAACATAAGTTTCGTTTTCTGTTCATGAGGGGATATTATCATGAACCCAGCCCCAGCAGACCCAGGGGTACTGGATCCATCGAAGTAAAGCTGCCACAGGACCATGTGAACGTATCCCTCACAACTTTCATCTCGTGCTCTAGGATATTCCGTAATGAAATCTGCTATGGTTTGTCCTTTTATTGCTTTAAGTGGTACATAGACCAAATTTATTTCGGTCAAAGCAAACACTCACTTGGCAATTCGACCTTTAACAATAGGCCGAGTCAACATGTACTTAATCACATCTGTTTTATATATCACGTGTACCATAGTTGGCAACATATAATGACGTAATTTTGTACATGCATAAAACAATGACAAGTATAGTTTCTCAATTGCAGTGTATCTTATTTTAGGATCATTCAACATCCGACTCAAGTAATACACCGCTTGTTCTTTGCCTTCACTATTCTCCTACGCCAGCATACAACCGATGGTAGTATCAGTAGCGGTCAGGTATAATTTCAATGGTTAACCTGCTCTTGGCGGCATCAATACTAACAAATTAACAAAGTACCGCTTGACTTGGTTAAAAGTATGTTGATGTTTGTCTTTCTAATATGAACTCTTCTTGACTTTTCAACTTCAACAATGGGGAAAGCACCTCAATTTTTCCCGACAGGTTAGCGATGAATTGACGCAAAAAATTCATCTTTCCTAAAATCATATGAAGTTGCTTTTTGGTTGTGGGGGGCGGCAATTCTAAGATGGTTTTAGCTTTATTCTTATCGATTTCATTCCTCTTTGATTAACTAGGAATCCTAAGAAGTTACCAGCCCTTACTCCAAAAGCACATTTCAATGGATTCATTTTCAGGTCAAATTTCTGCATCCTAATAAAAACTTGTTTTAAATAATTGAAATGACATATTTGGTTTGATTTGACAATAATATCATCAATGTAGACTTCCATAAATACTCTAATCATGTCATGAAAAACAAAGTTCATGGTTTTTTGGTAAGTTGCCCTTGCATTCTTTAATCCAAATGGCATGATGAGCCATTCAAAAGTGCCAATGGCCCCAGGACACCTGAATGCAGTTTTATGGACGTCCTTTTTAGCGATAAATATTTGATTGTAGCCTGAATGACCATCCATTAATGACATAATTTCATTTCCAGAAGTCGAGTCAACTAATATATTCGCCATTGGTATTTGGTACTCGTCCTTGGGCATGGCTGCATTTAAATCTCGGAAATCAATGCAAACACGTAACCTCCCATTCTTTTTCTTTATTGAGACTATGTTAGACAACCACTCGACGTACCATGCCGTTCTAATAAATCCTGCTGCTAGCAATCGTTCGACTTCTTCTTTTACTTTAAGGATAACCTTCGGGGCGAATCGTCTGGGCGGCTATTTATGAGGCCTGAACCCTTTTTTTTTATGGGTAGTCGGTGTTCAACGACATCTCTGCTTAATCCTAATATTTCTTTATAGTCCCAGGCAAAACAATCTCTATACTTTTTCAGGAGTCTTATCAACTGAGTTTTGAAGTCATCATCGATCAACGAACTTATGTAAATAGGTTGATGTTCATTGTCTAGCCCAAGGTTGACCTCTTGTAACGGGTTTTAAGCTTCAATTGATTTTTCGATTTTTTTTATGGGTGACTCTTCAAACTCAAACTACCCGTCTGGGTGGCGCTGCTGGAGCTCGCATTCTTTCTCTCGTAAAAGGTTGAGTGTTCGAATCCCGGGCGCCGCAGGGTGACTTAACAGGTGGCACGTGTGTGGTGGCTAGCACGTGTCGCCCCCAGGGTTTACTTCCCGGCTGTCGGCCGTGCGGGGGTTCCCTGGGTTACCAAAAAAAAAAAAAAGACTCTTCAAACTCAAGGATTCCATTGATAGCTTTTGTGGATTGTTTTGCTAGCTCGGCCCAATAGGCCGAGTACCTCTCAATGAAGTCTTGTGATAATATAAGGTTCTCCATGGAAAACCTTACTTAATTATGCTGCCAGTTGACTCTTCGGGACCCACTCAATGATCCCTTTGTCGAAACAGCAGAATGCAATACTATTGGGGTCAACGAGAGGTGGCTTACTGACGGATATACTATCTTCCAATGCCTATTAGCGAGTTGGAGATGCATGTGTATAGGTTGTCTATGACTTGATGTTTGCTTTGACATATTCTACCTTATCTCCGTTTCAAAATGCTAGTATCTGATAGAGAGTTGATGGTACGCATTGATTACCATGGATCCAATTTCGGCCCAATAATAAATTGTAAGATCCATTTGTATCAACCACACAAAAGGACGTCCTGAAAGTTTTGGTGCCAACGGTTAAATCAACAATGAAAATTCCTTTAACTTCGGAGACCTCTCCAGTAAAGTCGAACAATTGGATGTTCGATAGAATAATCTCCTCGTCACACCTTCCCAGTTTCGTATAGAAACGATATGGGATGAGATTCAGTGTAGATCCTCCGTCCATTAACACTCGAAACACAGGTCGGCTATTAACTTTTACGTTGATATTCGGAGCTCTTAAATGGTTTGAACCCTTGGGTGGAGGTTTCTCGAATTCAATCACTTCCTCTATATCAAAGTGAAATTCTGCTTTTTCTTTCTCTTCCATTGTGATTTCTGCCAAATGATCTGGTTCTGCCGTCATAACCCGAAGGTTCGATGGAAGACATACTTGAACCATGCAAGAACTTAATGACGAGATTGATCTTGACAATTGTTGTTGTTCACACTGTGCAGGCTCAATGTCTTGCTTTGGTGAAGATTGCTAAGGTCGATCAGGTGTTGACGCTTGAATTCTTGATTTTCTTTTCCAAGCTAAGTTCCTGCGCTTAGGGTACTTTGGCTTGACCTTTTGTTCTACGATCAAGGTTGGTCTAACCTGCTTGATGTGAATTTGACTTTTTTGTTGTTGGAACTGATACTCTTTTATTTTTCTCAGCATTCTCCTTTTTTGAGTCCGCGTCAGATTTAAACTGCGATTCTGAGTTCGGTGGGTCTCGTACCATTGACCTACAAGTGGGTCTCTTGGCATTTTCAGAATTTATCGACGTGGTGTATGAGGGTTTGTATGAAGATCCCCTCGGACAGAAAAGTTAGAACCCTATCCGCTTGGTTCAATCTCCCCATTGTATGAAGGTGGTGGAGCATAACTAACATAATAATCAAATTTACCACTAGGTTCTCCCAAAGTACCAATAGTCGGATCACCCTCTTCGTACCTTTGCTTAAATGATTTAATAGCCTTATTACGGCTTCGACGGCCTCTATGACGATTAACACTCTTAGAATGAGCTTGTTCATCGTATGAATCAGTGAGGACCAAGTCGTGGAATTCGTCAACAACTTCATTGGGCGGACGTCTTTGACTGTTGGAATAACGTTTCTCTCGTTCCAACAATCGTTTACACTTTTCGCAAAAACGATACGGCTGATGCCTCTTGATCTTTGTCCTTAATGACACCATCCTTGTCATTACAGGAAAAAGATCGACATCAACTTCCATCGGGGACTTACCTTTATCCTCAGAGAATTTTATCTTCCCTTGCTTAATAGCTTCCTGGATGTTTCTCTTAAATACAAGACAATTGTTGATGGCATGGCTCCATGAATGATGCCATTTACAATATTTCTTTCCCGCTAATTCTTCTTTGGTAGGTAAAACTTGACCCTCCATCAGTCTGATCTGTCCATCGGCTAATAACAAGTTAAATATTTCCTGTCTTATTGATATTGAAAGAATAAAAAATGGGTTTCTTAGCCTTAGACATAAGGTTGGATTTTTCTTTAACTCTTGCTTGCTTTAGGGCCTGGTAGATGTATGGCTTATCAATCACCATTTTAGCGAGAGCCACATATGCTATATCTGCTGATTCAATTTCATCCTCGCTCTCGTCAGCATCAGCCTAACAAACTTCACCCTATCGACCATACCTTTTGTCTTTTTCTTGAAGGAGACTATCATGCTTAATAGCTATGGTTGACAATTGGAACAGATCTGAATATGGTTGTCCAACCATTCTTTCTCGGATTTCAAACTTCAGTCCATTAAAAGCGAGGTTCGCAAAAGTCTTTTCAGGTAAAGGGACTAAACACTTATTCCTTGCCCTTTTAAATTTGGAAACGAATTGATCGACAGATTTATTAGCTAACTGTTTCATGGTCGAGAAATCAGGCACCGATAAATCCGGCACAGCCCTTTGAAATCTGCAATGAAATAACCTTTCCATTTGTTCCTATGATGTAACCGAATTTACAGGTAAAGCTGTATACCATGTAAATGCGATTTTTGACAAGGATAAGGAAAATAACCTCAACTTCCAAAAATCAGCAGAGCCGCATCATTACATTAGGCTAGAAAACGATTAACATGTTTAAAAGTGGACTGATCTTCCTCTCTAGTGAACAATGTAAATTCTGGCATTTTAAAACCCCTTGGATATAGTATAGTATCCATCCAATCAGGATATGGTTTTTTATAAACGTTTGGGATATATCCCATATCATGACCATATCC
This sequence comes from Syzygium jambos, assembly GCA_031216235.1. Classification (NCBI taxonomy): domain Eukaryota; kingdom Viridiplantae; phylum Streptophyta; class Magnoliopsida; order Myrtales; family Myrtaceae; genus Syzygium; species Syzygium jambos. The sequence continues at coordinate 6,714,511 of CM062228.1, forward strand.
CCTCATCATAGGGTCCACTACTAACTGAATTTGTACTTGACCCATGACGGGCGTAGGAGCTACAACATAATTAGGTGGCAATGGCTAATTTAGATTTTGATGAGGCAATTGGTAGAATGGCTGTTATGGTAATTGTGGCTGTTGTTGAGGTGGTGTGTGACATTCTGAAACTTTACCCACTAGGAATTTATGAGATGGATGATTTTATGAACATACTTGTAGTTAGATTTCGTCCGAAACTGATCATTCCTGGGATACTAACCGTTAGGGAAAGGCTAATTAGGGATTTAAATTCGCAAGACTAAAGAAACTCGATCATGAACTGACTTTCGATAATAAAAATTGTCGAAGCAACATTTTGAGCCAATGTAAGCCGATCTAAGGATAGTTAGAAATCAATTCGCCGTTGCCATATTAGTGGATCACGGGTAATTCCGCTTGACCACGAAATGAATTAATGAATGACCCCGAACCTATACCAAACGATTGTGCCCGTCGGAACTAGCGATCGATCCTCGTGATTAAGTGACCACCAAGGTTGTCACAACCCGAGTGAACTTGAACGTGGCTTGATTTAGTATCGGCCATGGGTCAAAAGTGCGAATTTCCCCAAAAGCCACCCGTTAGTCTGAGAAATGCTCAAGTTATGTTATTTAAATTTTAGTCATTAATTAAAGACCAAATTGGGCATTGGAAATTTAGAAAGTTACGACAGATCATTTGGACGATGTTGTTATAAGCATGTTCAGCCTTAGAATTGTCAGAATCCTTCAGAAAAATCGAATTTCGGAGAGAAATGGAAAATGACCGTTTTATCCCAGAGATTTTGTTAAGGCCAAGTATAATGTGAGAGGGGCATTTTGGTCATTTCACACTAGCTCTAGAAATAGAAATTTTTGGACAATTTTATCCTTGGGAATTTTGTGAAATTTCAATTTTGCCCCTGGATATTTTTTGCAAGGATCAATCTGGATTGTCGATTTTAGGATAAGATCGAATCTTGACAGTTGATCGGATTTTAGAGAGGAGGGTAAGATGGTCTTTTGGCAAAGGCATTAGACACCAAGTATTGGTGTTTAGCATATTTAATCCAATTTCTCTCTCTCCCTCCTCTCATTTTCTCTCTCTCACTCACGTCTCCCTCTCTCCCCTCTCCCCTTGGTCGAATTCTCTTTCCGCTCTCTCTCTCTCTCTCTCACGTGAAGTGGCCAGCCGGCCAAGCCTTTGGTTGTCGCTGCGCATCCATCCGCCGCCGTTCCGTCAAGCCGTTGTTCGCCCCTCCGCCTTGCCGCATCACCGCCACCACCTTCCCTCTCTCTCTCTCTCTCTCTCTCTCTCTCTCTCTCTCTTGTATTTCCCTTCACCGAAACACCATCACCAGCCTTCATTTTGGTTTAGCCCAGCCGAGAAACCAGAAGCCCATCACTGTCGATCGCCGCCGCTCGTGGACGCCGGTAAGTCGCCGGTATCCCTTTTCGTGAGACACCACTGTCGTTGTTGTTTGCCCTATGTTCAGCCACCATTGAGGCTTCAATTTCGCGTGGAAATCACAAGTAAGTGATATCCTAACTCTCACCTAGGATAACGGATATTTTCGGGTTAGCTCGGGCCGTTTTAGCGAGTTTTATGGGTTAATCGTGGGACAATAGTTGGACTGATTTGGCTGAGTATTTTGGCAGAAATTGCGATGATTTTTTAGGTGGATTTGAGGTTAGAATTGATTGGTTAGGTAATCGGAATGATTTTGAGTGATTATTGTGGCTTATTGCGCGAAAAATGGGCCTAAATGCGCCGTTATGATGATTTTCTGTTGTGGTCGAGTTACTGTTCATCAGGTGGCCGAATTGGTGTATATTGGTGATTAAAATATAGTGCGTGTTGGTTTGGAGGTTGTCGGTAGGAGTACGACACCCGTGAATGGTGGAATTTGGCCTAAAATGTGGAAATTCGAGTTAATTGTGCACGTGCGGATTTAATTGGGTTGGCTAATTTGTGGGTGAAATGGTGATGATTTGGGACTAAATTGTGGTGAATTGAGTGCTGAAAATTGTGTTTCGCATTGACGAGCGTATGGCTTGATTTAGGGACAAATTGTGCCGGTATGGTGTGCCGTGTGGTGGCTGAATTGTAGGGTTTGTTAGGGCTGGAAATAGACTTGGAAATGTTGAATTTATTCCATGATTATGGCTGTAATTGTGGGCCCGATAGTGGCCTTGTATGTTCGTTGAATCGTGAATTGATTGATTGAAATGTGGATCATTATGTGAACGCATGGGCTGAATTAATTTGATTGTCAATTGGCCTTGTTTGAGTGCTTATAAAGCTTGAGAAATGTGTGTGGTTTGGTGCATGCACGGACCAAGTGTGATTGGCCAATATATTGGCATGTGGTGTTGAGCATGTAAAAGAGTGAGAAATTGTGTGTGGTGCGGTATGTGTGGTTACGGAAATCCTTGAGGCGGTACCATTATGCGGGGAATTGATCCATCCTGAGGCGGTACCACTACGGGGGACGATGCCCGGTATTACCGGAGGAAGGCCAATTTGAGGCGGTACCATTACGTGGGTTGTGTCGTAAGTGATGGGTGTTGAGTCTGAGGCGGTATCACTATGCGGGCAAGATACGCGGCCTGAGGCGGTACCATTACGCGAGTCTTGAAGTATTGTTTTTATGAGTTAGTCGCAGTGAACCTGAGGTGGTACTACTACGCGGGTCACTGGCGAGTTGAGTATGAGTTAGTCCCAATGAACCTGAGGCGGTACTACTATGCAGGTCATTAGCGAGTCGAGTGGAAAAATGAGATAGTCGCAGTGCACCTGAGGCGGTACTACTACGCGGGTCACTAGCGAGTCAAGTGAAAAAATATGAGATGGTCGCAGTGAACTTGAGGCGGTATCATTACGCGGGTAACTGGCGAGTTGAGTGAGAATAGTGTGATGAGGTAGGACCAAGTGCGTGAAATGTATTTAGGATGTGCATGTGGTTGAAAATTGTGTTATTATGGCTAACGTGCAGGTTGCACGCATGAAGAGCCCAGGTAAGTGTAAATTATGTGCTTGTTATGTGGTGGTTGAGTGTATTTGTGTTTGAACTTGTCTGGAGGTACGTGTTAGCCTAGGTGGGGTTTAGGGTTTCGCTTGCTGAGACGTGTTCTCACGGTTTTATTTAAAACCATTTAGCTAATCGAAGCTCCAGCGGAGTCGGGAGATAAAGACAATCCGATTGAGATCAATGCTGAGTCCAAGTCTTCATAGGAACAGACTGGCATCGATGAGACCGACTCTGAGTGGACCCCCCTTTAGGGTGAATAGGGGTTAGTAAGAAGTTAGGGGTTGGATAATTTTGGAGACGCCCCTTTTTGGTGTAAGTGATAGTCAATCCGAAGCCGCTAGCCCTTTTTGATATCGGCGACTGTCAGTGTGGAGGTTTGCTAGTTGTGATGGATTGTAATGAATATTGTATATAGTGTAGTGCAATAAAATGCTTGGTGGTGTGGTGATTTATTGTCCCTTTTGCCCCTAGTTAAATATTGTCCGGGTGTTTGAGGCTTTCGCTAGTGTTTTATCTCTAATGTGCAAGTTTGGGTCGACGGCGTTCCCTGGGACGTCGCACTGATTCGACCAAGGAGGGATGCTACGAGCTCGATGGGGTTCGGGGCGTGACATGGTGGCCGCATTAGCTGTGGTATGTTGTGAGCAATCATATATTGGTTGACTGGTGGGTTTAACTGTGCTGGCAATGGTTGCTGAGCTTGGAAAGTGCTGATTTATGTTAGGTACTGCAGGCTGGGGTGCATGACGTTGTGGTTGAATGTTTATCTGTTGGATTTGTTCTTGCCCCCTAAGCAAGGGTGTTGCAATATTCTGAACATCTAGGGCTACAGGTGGAGGATTTACCTGGATCACAGGGGGGCCTTGCACTTGAGTAACCTGATGTCCTCTCTGGAAGTTTTCATCAATCATCGACTGTCGAGCAACTCCTCCATTCGGGTCCATGCTAGCGTGAGAAAATCCCTCGCTGGGTGCTATTGGTAAGGTTTCTTCACTTGGTAATATTCGAATGGGTGGGATCGTATACGTACTTTGCATCATTGTTCCAAATTGTATTGTAAGACTCCTCAATGTTGACAGAGACCTGTTCTCAGTTGGGTCGGTGCGATGATAAGTGTTAATGATTAAAGGTCTAACCACTTCAGTCATACGCCTTACCACATAATCAGCAAACTCGTTCTGAATTTCTTCAATAGTCCGCCTCATAGTAGAAAGTGCAACTGGTGTGAGCTCAGTTTGCCTTCTATCTTCAACACGCTGTCTCTACATATTTGTGACCTTCTCTCGAGATTGGTTAGTAACCTCGATATGAAGAAGTTGAGCGGATGATGTCTCAGCACGGGTATTATCTTCCGCCATCGACGCAGCTTGCTCGTCAATAGTATTATTCGAGTTGGTTCTACTCCGGATGCATGGCATAGTACTCTCTCTACTTAACTCAATAAGGGTCCCACCAAGCATGCCAAAAAGACGTTTCGCCGATTTTTATCCCGTCAAAAATCTTTCACTGAACGCTGCGTTTCAGATTTTATTAGGGGAGACTAGGGTCTTGAATCAAGCTTAGACATAGAATGTCGAATGCGTTTAGTAAACCCAATTTAGGTCTTACAACTTGATTCAATATGATGCCAGACTCGATAATGCTAACAATGAGATGACAACTTGCAAATGTTGAGATTAAGCTATATCGTAATTTAATCAACGACACAACTAATACGGCATTGCCATTCAAGGTACACCAGAATTTAATCAATGACGTAACTTGAGAGAATATGGTTGGAATCTAATCAATAGCTATACTCCAAGCACAATGCCGGAATTTAATCGACGACGCTGAACTGGTAGCACAACATTGAAATTTAATTAACAATGCTGAACCTGATAAAGACTCTTGTCGGAATTGAATCTACGACACAGAATCTGAAGGTTGCAATTGAAACTACTCCTAATATGCTAAAAGTAAAGGCTAGATAAAAGATGTGTTGTGTTGTTCGCGAAGAGTTCTTTCTACATTGGAAATCCTTGAGTATTTATAGAGCAGCTTGATAACTGTTGATCAAACACTTCTCCTTGAAAGTCATTTTCCACTTCCTTATGTTTCACGCTTTAACCGCTTCCTGACTTATCAATATTGCTTACGCTCCTTGGGCATCACGTAATAGCTGATTTTCTTCCATGTGTCTCTTTATTTCTTGCTATTTCCTAAGTGTCATTCTTCAACTTCTTTGATCTTCATGCCCACGGTCATATCTTTATCTTTTGACACGTGTAAATGAATTTTTTTCACCACGTGTCACCATGATTTCAGACTTATCGACACCATGTGCAAAACTTGTGATTTTGGACTTGTCGACGTCACGTGAAAAGCTCGTGATCTTGAATTCGTCGACGTCACGTGCAAAGCTCGTATTTTGGACTTGTCGATACTTTTATGACGTGTCCTGTCAATAACTACCTCAGGTTTCTCAATGCCTCTAGGCCTGATTCACGACCTTTTTTCGAATTTATGTCATGTGGGCTATACTTTATATCCTTTGTGACTCGTAACCGGTCTACTCCCACCGGGGGTAATTTTGAGTGTCAACAGTTAGTGACTAATGAACGGATTATTTCGTGTTCTCGCGAGAATTATTTTCATTAGAAACATATGGAGAGTCACGTTGGTTCTTTGTCATAGCGTATCTTCTGCATGATGGGACAATGATTACTCATCCTTGGAGCAGGAATTTTCCGTCCGACTGATCTATAAAATCATGAAATGAACCAATATGTGCAAACTTCAACAGAGGGAAAATATTGAGCTTGGTTCTGAGCCGAACCGGACTAACTACGGTGCTGGCTTGGATAATCACAGCCCATCATGTGCTGCGGACCATGTTACCAAAGGCATGGTTTGAAACATCAGAGCTCAATAAGGTTCATGAATAAGTGTCGTGGCCTAATAAGACGCTAGGGCAGCGTGATAACATAATTCAAACAAAAACAAGAATTTACTTACGCAACACCGCACTCGAACAATTTCATGTTCTCCCAGATGTCCCTATAATATTCTGGTGTAGAATCTTCCTGCCACCACTGGAGGACTTGAATTTCTTCCTTTCAACTTGGCAACTAGTTGAAGAAATGTACTTGCAGCAACACCGCACTCGAACAATTTCGTGTTCTCCGAGATGTCCCTATAATATTCTAGTGTGGAATCTTCACTCCACCACTGGAAGACTTGAATTTCTTCCTTTCAACTTAGCAACTAGTTGATGAAATGTGCTTCGTCTGATCTCTTGCTGGACTTGAGTTTGACCTATGCGAGGCTCGTTGTCTCTGCTGATCTTGCATACCAGTAGGTCAGAGATTCGGTTTCGCTTTCAGCCTCCTTGTTCAAACAAAAAACAATAAAGACAGAGAAGATTAAAATAGAAAAAAAAAGGAATAGTTAATTTTGGAAAAATGGGGATCTTCAATTAGTCGGTTGGCCTAATGCCAGACTATCTTGTGAGTCTCGTTTAATCGATGGATGCTCAAATGTGATGAAATTGAAAGCCATGAAAAATTCACACCGATTAATATCGGGTTATCCTTCACGAATTCGATCAGTCAATCCTTCGAAAGCAAAGACAAGGTTGGATCATGGTCTTTCTCAATCCTCTTGGCACTTGCGGTCGAAGTTCGACCATCACATTGGATTGGACCAATTGCCCCATACGCTACATCTTTAAGGGTGGTGTAGACCTCTCTTCTAAGCATTCCGGATGACAAATGGTATGCATTTCGCATTCCAAAGTGGAAATTCGGAGACGTCGAAATTCAATCCGTGATCCATTTGACAAATCAAATAACAAATCGGTATTTATCGAAATATCATTCTTTTTATATAAAAGAGAACAATTTATCAACGTATTTATACTACTCGTCCATACCATAGCTAATAACAACAGTCAAATTTGGTGTACACCTCCTAAATTACTATCAAACTACACTTCCTCACCATAAATTTTCGCGACCTCATAAAATAAATTTTTATCATATTATTCTATTTTGATATTTACTTACGTCTATAAGGCGTAGCGTTGTAGTGTAATAATAGGAAAAGTATCAGAAAAAGTCATAAACCTTTTTATTGTACTAATTGAATGCTAAGCCTTTTGATGATTTTCCTTTATGTTTTCTTTTTCCTTTTCCTTTTCTTTTTTTTTTCTTCCCTTCCTCCGTCGGCCATAGCATGGGCCGGCGGAGGTCGCCCACCTCAGGCGGAGGCGGCCCTCGCCAGCATCAGGCAAGGGCAGCCCTCACTTGGACTGGGCAAGGTCAGCCTCGCCAAATCTGTTGAAGTTTGCACATATTGATTCATTTCATGATTTTATAGATCAGTCGGATGGAAAATTCCTGCTCCAAAGATGAGTATTCCTTATCTCATCATGCAGAAGATATGCTGTGGCAAAGAACCAGATCTAGGAGAGGGCTGTGACAAAGATGAGTATTCATTGTCCCAGATCTAGGAAAGGGCTGTGACCCCCTTGCCTATCTGCTGATGAGGATTGCGATGCCCTCACTTGGATCTAGACAAGGGCTCGACATGTAGAGGGTCTCACTTGTGGCCGACGAGGGCCATGACACCCTGGCCTAGCCAAGCGACGGTGCAGAGGCGCTCGTTGACCCAAAGTTATAAAAAAACACAATGAAATAAAAACTTGGGGTACCAAAATGAAATTTTCCCCAATATAAATGTATCCTACTTATTAACAAATAGCTCTGAAGAGAATATAGAAAATTAATATCACATCGTATGGGATCAAATGATATTTCGCATAATCTTTCCGAAGACGACGAGGAATTGCAAATGATTTTTATTAATATTCACATCCACATGCTTTTTTTTTGGCGTATTCCGATTTCAAAATGAGGGCAAGATTGGTGTTAAAGAATGAGAAAAAACCACCAAAAACCCAAAACTTTACCATCTGTGACACATTTACTCCGAATTTTTTTTTTGACACAAAAAACTCCAAACTTTACTTTTTGTGACACATTTACCCCAATGTATTTAGTCCATGAGCATTTTTGTCTTTTTTGCTTTTTCTTTTTTTTTTTTTTCATTTTCGGCGAGGGGGGCCCTTGCCGACGTTGGGCGAGGTTCGCCCTCGCCTGGGTGAGCGGCGAGGGTCGACCTCGCCTGAGTCGGGCGAGGGCGGCCCTCGCCAGCTCAGGCGAGGGCGACCCTCGCCGGATCTGGCGAGAGCCGCCCTTGCCGGCGTTGAGCGAGGGCGGCCCTCGCCCGATCTGGCGAGGGCGACCCTTGCCGGCGTCGGGCAAGGGTCGCCCTCGCCTGGGTGAGCGAGGGCGGCCCTCGCCGACGTCGGGCGAGGGCGGTCCTCGCTAGATCCGGTGAGGGCTGCCTTCGCTCGACGTCGGCAAGGGGCCCCTCGCCAGATCCGGCAAGGGCGGCCCTCGCCGGCGTCGGGCGAGGGTCACCCTCGCCTGGGCGAGCGAGGGCCACCCTCGCCAGATCCGGCGAGGTCGCCCTCGCTCGACGCCGGCAAGGGTCCCTCTCGCCGGATCCGGTGAGGGTAGCTCTCGCCCGACGCCGGCGAGGGTCCCCCTCGCTGGAAAGGAAAAAAAAGGAAATAAAAAAGAAAAAGCAAAAAAGATAAAAATGCCCATGGACTAAATACATTGGCTAAATGTGTCACAAAAAGTAAAGTTTGAGATTTTTGATGTCACAAAAAAAGTTTGAAAAAAATAGAGGTAAAATTTGAGGTTTTTGTGATTTTTTCCCTTAAAGAATTTATCCAAAAACCATAGGAATCAAGAGCAAGAAAGGGGGGCCAAAAAATCGCTGCCTTGTTAGGTTTTTCCTCCTCCAAAATAACAAGGAAAAAACGATATACTCTTTTGCATTGACCGGCGGAATTGGAAATCTTCCCTCCACTCCCCCCTTCTCTCTCTCTCTAGCTTCTCCTGCCTACTTAAAGAGCGAAGCGACTGCGATCGCGTCTTCCGCCCCACCACCTCCTCCTCCTCCACCTGCGTCCACCACCACCACCTCCGCCTCCTCCATCTCTCTCTCCCCTCCTCTCTCGACTCCCTCTGCTTCAAGTGTTTTCTTGGCTGCGTTTCCTCCATCCGGGTATTGTTTCTTGGATCTTTCTCTTCCCCGATTCTTGGGTCGATCGGCGTTTTGGGTCGTCTCGCGTCCGTCGAGATCTTGCTCCCCGCTTCTTCCTCTCTCTGTTGGGGGGTTTCACGCGTTTTCGTGCTTGGGGTTTTTGCGTAATCGGAGCTTCGCGTTCGGGTCTTCTTGGGTCGGATCGTCTCGGGAAAAGGGGGGGCGGGCTTCGCTTGTTTTCCTGCGAAAGAACGGCGTTCCGCGTTAGGGTTTCGTGAAAAGAGAGGATCTTGGAAGTGGGTCTTTGTCTCGATTGTTTGATTAGGGGGTTTTGGGTCTTCATACCCAGTTGGGTGTTTGGGGGAAGGCTCGAGTTGCGATATCACTCGGATTAAAAGCTTGTATCTTTGAGGGTGCTGTTAAATCTTGTTCGATTGTTTCTTGAATTGTGGTAGTTCCGGGGCGATCGGGGTGCTTGATAGTCTGTTTGATTTGTTAGGGTTCCTTGGGCACACTTTCGCTAATGATTTTCAAAACAGGGTTTTTATCGCACGCCAGATGTCTTTTGAAGGGAGCGAGAGACACTCGTCATTTCTTCGTTGTGTCTACATTTTCATGATCCGCGGAAGGCTCTGCTGCACTGGGAAGATCCTGTTTCGGCACTGGACCTGACGGATCGTTGTTTACTTCACAGCTTTTACTTTTCAGTTTAGTTGTTTGTTTGCGACCTTGGTAATTCCTCTGGGAAAAAAGGGACTCCGACGCTCTCAGTTTTTAAGATTAAGAAAAAGAATTTGCTCTATTTGGTGCTTCTGAAGAGGAACTCCGAAATTTGGTTTGGTATCTTTGGTGATGATATCCCTGCAGCATTTTCTGAAAACGACAAAGTTGAGGTTTGTATTTGTTCTTCACTCTTCATGGCTATCCTGCTGATCACAATTGCTTTATTGTGCTAATGCCTTTTTGAAGAAGCTCTCATATGTGTTGGTAGTTTTCTTTCCCTTGTCCAAGAAAAATGTTGATAATTTTCTTTTTATTTATACATAATTTTATTTATTTCATTTCGTGTTGTATTATATTGTCAACCTGATGTCCCATCTGCTGCTGCTTTTAAACTTCTTTCTGAGCTTGGTGTCTGACGTTTATCATTCATTTTCTTTACACTCTGCCATCTCATCAGGGAGTAATTTCTTTAAAACAAAAAGGGCCTAAACCAACTATTTTTGAGTTAATGCTAGGGTTCCAAATTCCGTGGTTCGGCTTTATGTTGATGATTCTAAGCTAATTCAAGGAACCTTATACAACACAGCTTATTAATTGTAACCATTGATGTCAGTATGCAATTGATCATCTCTTATCAAATAGAAGCACCAAGAAGAGGTTGATGATCCTAGAATTGTGTTGGTGTTTTATGGCATGCTCTGCTTAGGTAGGTTTCAGATTATTGATAAGATAGCTATGGGATTTGTCAACAGTTGTGAGATGCTGTCCCTCTTGTAAGTTATCTATAGAAACAATATTGTCTGCACTGGACAACTTTTAATGATGAATCATGTTTTCTTATCATATTGTTCCATCAGACAAAATGAGTCCACTGGATGAGAACTTATCAATTAGGAATCAAGTAAAATCGATTGGACTAAATTTCTATTTTAAACCCAATATTGCGTTAGGCAAATTTGAGCTACTAGAATGAGACCTTACTTATTGACAAGAGGCAAAGGGGACCAAAAAAGAGGCAGAACGAACTAGGAGATGATGGTAAACTTTGGCAAGATTTTTGTAATATTGTGAGAGCTTGTAATAAGTTCTTATTGTTTAGCAGGGGCAGTGAACCGACTTCTTTTTAATATTGGATAAATGAAATAAGTGAATGGACCCTTTGCTTTTGGATTTTATGATACGACTTCCTGAACTCTTCACTCCTTTCCTGGTCCAAAGTATTTTTCTTTAGATTGATGGCTGAAGAAGTATTTTCTTACTTTTGTGTTTCTTTATCCATTTGGGTCAATTTCGGGGGATCGATCTCCACTTTGTCTTCGGCAATCTAATGCAGAATGTCAAAATATTCGTGGCTGTCATTCATCAGCTATAGGATTTATTATTGATCGGCTAATTCTTGTTTTTCCTTTTTTCAGAACACTGACCACATCAATCCTGATGGAATTCACGAAGCTGAATTTACAATGGATGATATCGTCGATGGTTTAGAAGACCTTCCTGACTCATTGGCTCCATCTCATCACCTTAATAATTTTGCGGTCACAAACTCTAATGCAAATGTGTTTCCTTTAAGTGAACCATATTTGGAGCTGAACGATTTCAATGCTCCATTGACTTCAGTTGATGCTGGTCCATCTGGACGCAACCATTCAGAGAGATACGTCTCTGCAAATGATCATTCTATTGCTGCTCAGGGATTCTGGACTTCAGTAATTCCTGATGAAAATGCTCCTGGGTTGGGGTTGATAGATCTCGAGAGTCCGTTGACTTTGTCAGGTGAGGCTGGTCAATCCAATCAAGCATATGTCGATGCCTTTTCTGCTCTGGGTGGTAGCGATGGTTTAGGTGGATTTGGCACCATATCGAATTCTCCTGCTTTTGCTCAGCCATTCCATGGTTCAGAAGTAACTCAAGTTACTGAGGATTTCCCTCAGTCGAGTTGGTACCCTCGGCTGGAGTCGATGGAGGGCCCTGTGGATATGCACCGGGAGGTGAGTAATGGCATTTGCATTCACAATTCCTTATGCAACACAGCTTATTAATTGTAACCATTGATGTCTGTATGTAACTGATCATCTCTTATCAAATAGAAGCACCGAGAAGAGGTCGATGGTCCTAGAATTGTGTTGGTGTTTTATGGCATGCTCTGCTTAGGTAGGTTTCAGATTATTGATAAGATAGCTATGGGATTTGTCAACAGTTGTGAGATGCTGTCCCTCTTGTAAGTTATCTATAGAAACAATATTGTCTGCACTGGACAACTTTTAATGGTGAATCATGTTTTCCTATCATATTGTTCCATCAGACAAAATGAGTCCATTGGATGAGAACTTATCAATTAAGAATCAAGTAAAATTGATGGGACTAAATTTCTATTTTAAACCCAATATTGCGTTAAGCAAATTTGAGCTACTAGAATGAGACCTTACTTATTGACAAGAGGCAAAGGGGACCAAAAAAGAGGCAGAGCGAACTAGGAGATGATGGTAAACTTTGGCAAGATTTTTGTAATATTGTGAGAGCTTGTAATAAGTTCTTATTGTTTAGCACGGGCAGTGAACCGACTTCTTTTTAATATTGGATAAATGAAATAAGTGAATGGACCCTTTGCTTTTGGATTTTATGATATGACTTCCTGAACTCTTCACTCCTCTCCTGGTCCAAAGTATTTTTCTTCAGATTGATGGCTAAAGAAGTATTTTCTTACTTTTGTGTTTCTTTATCCATTTGGGTCAATTTTGGGGGATAGATCTCCACTCTGTCTTCAGCAATGTAATACAGAAAGTCAAAATATTCGTGGCTGTCATTCTTCGGCTATAGGATTTATTATCCATCGGCTAATTCTTATCTTTCCTGTTTTCAGGACCCTGACCACGTCAATCCTGATGGAATTCACGAAGCTGAATTTACAATGGATGATATCTTCGATGGTTTAGAAGACCTTCCTGACTCATTGGCTCCATCTCATCACCTTAATAATTTTGCCGTCACAAACTCTAATGCAAATGTGTTTCCTTTAAGTGAACCATATTTGGAGCTGAACGATTTCCATGCTCCATTGACTTCAGTTGATGCTGGTCCATCTGGACGCAACCATCCAGAGAGATACCTCTCTGCAAATGATCATTCTATTGCTGCTCAGGGATTGTGCACTCCAGTAATTCCTGATGAAATTGCTCCTGGGTTGGGGTTGATAGATCTCGAGAGTCCGTTGACTTTGTCTGGTGAGGCTGGTCAATCCAATCAAGCATATGTCGATGCCTTTTCTGCTCTGGGTGGTATTGATAGTTTAGGTGGATTTGGCACCATATCGAATTCTCCTGCTTTTGCTCAGCTCTTCCATGGTTCAGAAGTAACTCAAGTTACTGAGGATTTCCCTCAGTCGAGTTGGTACCCTGGGCTGGAACCGATGGAGGGCCCTGTGGATATGCACTGGGAGGTGAGTAATGGCATTTGCATTCACAATTCTTATGCAACACAGCTTATTAATTGTAACCATTGATGTCTGTATGCAATTGATCATCTCTTATCAAATAGAAGCACCAAGAAGAGGTTGATGATCCTAGAATTGTGTTGGTGTTTTATGGCATGCTCTTCTTAGGTAGGTTTCAGATTATTGATAAGATAGCTATGGGATTTGTCAACAGTTGTGAGATGCTGTCCCTCTTGTAAGTTATCTATAGAAACAATATTGTCTGCACTGGACAACTTTTAATGATGAATCATGTTTTCCTATCATATTGTACCTTCAGATCAAATGAGTCCATTGGATGAGAACTTATCAATTAGGAATGAAGTAAAATCGATTGGACTAAATTTCTATTTTAAACCCAATATTGCGTTAGGCAAATTTGAGCTACTAGAATGAGACCTTACTTATTGACAAGAGGCAAAGGGGACCAAAAAAGAGGCAGAACGAACTAGGAGATGATGGTAAACTTTGGCAAGATTTTTGTAATATTGTGAGAGCTTGTAATAAGTTCTTATTGTTTAGCAGGGGCAGTGAACCGACTTCTTTTTAATATTGGATAAATGAAATAAGTGAATGGACCTTTTGCTTTTGGATTTTATGATACGACTTCTTGAACTCTTCACTCCTCTCCTTGTCCGAAATATTTTTCTTCAGATTGATGGCTAAAGAAGTATTTTCTTACTTTTGTGTTTCTTTATCCATTTGGATCAATTTTGGGGGATAGATCTCCACTTTGTCTTCGGCAATCTAGTGCAGAATGTCAAAATATTCGTGGCTGTCATTCATCGGCTATAGGATTTATTATTCATTGGCTAATTCTTATCTTTCCTGTTTTCAGAACCCTGACCACGTCAATCCTTATGGAATTCACGAAGCTGAATTTACAATGGATGATATCTTCGATGGTTTAGAAGACCTTCCTGACTCATTGGCTCCATCTCATCGCGTTAATAATTTTGCGGTCACAAACTCTAATGCAAATGTGTTTCCTTTAAGTGAACCATATTTGGAGCTGAACGATTTCCATGCTCCATTGACTTCAGTTGTTGCTGGTCCATCTGTACGCAACCATCCAGAGAGATACCTCTCTGCAAATGATCATTCTATTGCTGCTCAGGGATTGTGGACTCCAGTAATTCCTGATGAAAATGCTCCTGGGTTGGGGTTGATAGATCTCGAGAGTCCGTTGACTTTGTCTGGTGAGGCTGGTCAATCCAATCAAGCATATGTCGATGCCTTTTCTGTTCTGGGTGGTGGTGATGGTTTAGGCGGATTTGGCACCATATTGAATTCTCCTGCTTTTGCTCAGCCATTCCATGGTTCAGAAGTAACTCAAGTTACTGAGGATTTCCCTCAGTCGAGTTGGTACCCTCGGCTGGAGCCAATGGAGTGCCCTGTGGATATGCACCGGGAGGTGAGTGATGGCATTTGCATACACAATTCCTTATGCAACACAGCTTATTAATTGTAACCATTGATGTCTGTATGCAATGGATCATCTCTTATCAAATAGAAGCACCAAGAAGAGGTTGATGATCCTAGAATTGTGTTGGTGTTTTATGGCATGCTCTGCTTAGGTAGGTTTCAGATTATTGATAAGATAGCTATGGGATTTGTCAACAGTTGTTAGATGCTGTCCCTCTTGTAAGTTGTCTATAGAAACAATATTGTCCGCACTGGACAACTTTTAATGATGAATCATGTTTTCCTATCATATTGATCCATTAGACAAAATGAGTCCATTGGATGAGAACTTATCAATTAAGAATCAAGTAAAATTGATCGGACTAAATTTCTATTTTAAACCCAATATTTCGTTAGGCAAATTTGAGCTACTAGAAAGAGACCTTACTTATTGACAAGAGGCAAAGGGGACCAAAAAAGAGGCAGAACAAACTAGGAGATGATGGTAAACTTTGGCAAGATTTTTGTAATGTTGTGAGAGCTTGTAATAAGTTCTTATTGTTTAGCACGGGCAGTGAACCGACTTCTTTTTAATATTGGGTAAATGAAATAAGTGAGTGGACCCTTTGCTTTTGGATTTTATGATACGGCTTCCTGAACTCTTCACTCCTCTCCTGGTGCAAAGTATGTTTCTTCAGAGTGATGGCTAAAGAAGTATTTGCTTGCTTGTCTGTTTCTTTATGCATTTAGGTCCATTTTGGGGGATCGATCTCCACTTTGTCTTCGGCAATCTAATGCAGAATGTCAAAATATTCGTGGCTGTCATTCATCGGCTATAGGATTTATTATTCTTCGGCTAATTCTTATCTTTCCTGTTTTCAGAACCCTGACCACGTCAATCCTGATGGAATTCACGAAGCTGAATTTACAATGGATGATATCTTCGATTGTTTAGATGACCTTCCTGACTCGTTCGCTCCGTCTCATCACCTTAATAATTCTGCGGTCACAAACTCTAATGCAAATGTGTTTCCTTTAAGTGAACCATATTTGGAGCTGAACGATTTCCATGCTCCATTGACTTCAGTTGATGCTGGTCCATCTGGACGCAACCATCCAGAGAGATACCTCTCTGCAAATGATCATTCTATTGCTGCTCAGGGATTGTGGACTCCAGTAATTCCTGATGAAATTGCTCCTGGGTTGGGGTTGATAGATCTCGAGAGTCCGTTGACTTTGTCTGGTGAGGCTGGTCAATCCAATCAAGCATATGTCGATGCCTTTTCTGTTCTGGGTGGTGGCGATGGTTTAGGCGGATTTGGCACCATATCGAATTCTCCTGCTTTTGCTCAGCCATTCCATGGTTCAGAAGTAACTCAAGTTACTGAGGATTTCCCTCAGTCGAGTTGGTACCCTGGGATGGAACTGATGGAGGGCCCTGTTGATATGCAGCGGGAGGTGAGTAATGGCATTTGCATTCACAATTCCTTATGCAACACAGCTTATTAATTGTAACCATTGATGTCTGTATGCAATGGATCATCTCTTATCAAATAGAAGCACCAAGAAGAGGTTGATGATCCTAGAATTGTGTTGGTGTTTTATGGCATGCTCTGCTTAGGTAGGTTTCAGATTATTGATAAGATAGCTATGGGATTTGTCAACAGTTGTGAGATGCTGTCCCTCTTGTAAGTTATCTATAGAAACAATATTTTCTGCACTGGACAACTTTTAATGATGAATCATGTTTTCCTATCATATTGTTCCATCAAGACAAAATGAGTCCATTGGATGAGAACTTATCAATTAAGAGTCAATAAAATTGTTGGGACTAAATTTCTATTTTAAACCCAATATTGTGTTAGGCATATTTGAGCTACTAGAAGGAGACCTTACTTATTGACAAGAGGCAAACGGGACCAAAACAGAGGCAGAACGAACTAGGGGATGATGCTAAACTTTGGCAGGATTTCTGTAATATTGTGAGAGCTTGTAATAAGTTCTTATTGTTTAGTAGGGGCAGCGAACCGACTTCTTTTTAATATTGGATAAATGAAATAAGTGAATGGACCCTTTGCTTTTGGATTTTATGATACGACTTCCTGAACTCTTCACTCCTCTCCTGGTCCAAAGTATTTTTCTTCAGATTGATGGCTGAAGAAGTATTTTCTTACTTTTGTGTTTCTTTATCCATTTGGGTCAATTTCGGGGGATCGATCTCCACTTTGTCTTCGGCAATCTAATGCAGAATGTCAAAATATTCGTGGCTGTCATTCATCAGCTATAGGATTTATTATTGATCGGCTAATTCTTATCTTTCCTTTTTTCAGAACCCTGACCACGTCAATCCTGATGGAATTCACGAAGCTGAATTTACATTGGATGATATCATCGATGGTTTAGAAGACCTTGGTGACTCGTTGGCTCCATCTCATTGTGTTAATAATTTTGCGGTCACAAACTCTAATGCAAATGTGTTTCCTTTAAGTGAACCATATTTGGAGCTGAACGATTTCCATGCTCCATTGACTTCAGTTGATGCTGGTCCATCTGGACGCAACCATCCGGAGAGATACGTCTCTGCAAATGATCATTCTATTGCTGCTCAGGGATTCTGGACTTCATTAATTCCTGATGAAAATGCTCCTGGGTTGGGGTTGATAGATCTCGAGAGTCCGTTGACTTTGTCTGGTGAGGCTGGTCAGTCCAATCAAGCATATGTGGATGCCTTTTCTGCTTTGGGTGGTGGCGATGGTTTAGGTGGATTTGGCACGATATCGAATTCTCCTGCTTTTGCTCAGCCATTCCATGGTTCAGAAGTAACTCAAGTTACTGAGGATTTCCCTCAGTCGAGTTGGTACCCTGGGCTGGAGCCGATGGAGGGCCCTGGGGATATGCACCGGGAGGTGAGTAATGGCATTTGCTTTCACAATTCCCCGACCCCCCCAAATGAACGAAAAAAGCCACAGAAAGAGAAAATCAACTAATTTTTATTTACGTTTCAACACTACAGGGTCGTGGTGTTGGAGAATGCACAATTCAAGAGATTGTAAGATATGACGCTGGTGCAGCAAATTCTCCTATCAATAATCCCGATTTAGGATGTGCACATGCTGGCGAAAACGCAGGAAGAGGTAGATCTCAACTCTGGTGACTCTGATGGTTCCACATTCTCTTGGCAAGAACCAGCTTTTCTATGCTAATAATCTTTTAAATGGCAGAACATGTGGGAATAATCTGATTGATGGACTTCTTAGTAGTGCATTCTTCATCTATGTTTGTGGTTGCTTGTGGGTGGAGTAATGCCCAAGCAACAAATGGTTGGGAGTATCCTAGCGTTGTTTAGTGTGTTGCCATTATGAAGTCAATGATGCAGGTTACTTGAACTCCGTCCATTGTGGTATCTGGGAGAAACTAAGTCCTTACTATTTCTTGTTTATTGTTTGTCGTATTTTGGTGCCAGGGGAAGAGACAATTGTCTGTTGTATGATCCATTTCTTGGAGTATCCCACACATCCGAGTTCTGCCGTAGGGCGCCCTGCTCCAAGTACTGGAGCGAAGAAAATTGAAGGGCATGCTCTCTTTCTTCTCTACGGAGACTCCTCCTTCCATGTCAAGGCTGAGGTGACTCTTGGAGGAGGTGGACGTGGGTGCACTAACGACGCTTTGTCACGCGGGTTGGAGGGGTTTCTGTTTATTACTGAGTGTGAGGAGAATGGAATTCGATCAGGAAAAGGAGCGGCTAACTGCGGATGTGGGATCTTATCATCACTTGTACAGTTGACTCTCTCCGGTTACTATGCTGTCCTCGCTGGGTGGCCATGTATTATTGGAGACTTGCACGATACTTTTAGGTTATTGTTTCTGGAGGTGGCGTTGTTGATTGAACAGATTTCTGTTTGGTGTGCCTGCATTGAACGATCGGTGTCTTCTGCGTCTCTGTTTGTGTTGTTTGTGTTTTCCTGGCTCTTTGGAATTCGTAGTTTTTCAGCTCCCCACATGACGTGCAGTTCATTTAGTACACCGATATCATTAGTTTCTGGAGTAGGGTCAATTAAATTGCTGAGGTTTCAGTTCATCTCACCAATCCGAGTGTTTAGAGAGTAAATTCCAGCTGATGAGGAAGATCAGGATGAGAATGTGCTGATTTGGAAACTATAAACTGTCCAAAGACACTTCTGTATCTTGCAATATTGCCTTAGCTTAGAAGTAATCCTTTTGGCTTGAAGTTTTAATCTTTGGATTTCCCATCGTGTAATTTTGATCTCTGACATCCTTTCGCTTCAAATTTGACATTGATTCTTGCTCGTGACCTACAAAATCGGATCTACTCAATCGAATCGGATTGTACGAAAGGGATCCACGGGAACTTTCCGTTCTAAGGTCACGTGCTAGGATTGCTGTGCAAATTTGACACTATGGAGGGGTCAAAAATCACAAAAAACCAGAGGAGTTGAAGAGTTAGGGTGTCGGATCATAAAGGCTAGGGATGAAATTGTGGAGATGATCATGCTTTATAGTTTATTCATAATTACTTAAAGATTTAGGCATTTTCTTTATTCTCCGTTTATGGGTCGATATTGTTGTTAAAGTACTAATGCTCGTCAGACCGGTCCTGTTGTAGCAACTGGTTTACTGCTTGTTAGTTGCCCAGAAACTAAGTACAATTGGGAATGTACCTGTTTTGATGACTAAGAGTAGAAAACAGAGGTATGGAACATCAGTTCGCATCCCGTAAGGCCACTTTAGAACCGGACTTCGCTGGGCAAACTTTGTTAGTCAAAATCAGCCAAGGTGGGTCGTCGGGCATTCTAATCCTTTAGTGAGTCCCCATGCTGGTCTGTACGGGCTCTATTAAGTCTTCATCGCACTTTGCCTTGGCTTGATCGTATTAATCGATTGATTGTACCAATTGAAGTACGATAGGGTTGCGTATTAAGGGTGCGTTTGGCAACACGTTTGCAAAACCCTTTGGACCTCTAAAGGTTTTTGGGCAAATGCGAATGTTTTTGGCACAAATATTTTTTAAAACCCATTGGACAAATGCTAGTATTTCCATGTACCCTCCAAGGGCCTTGGCAAGCAGAGAGGAGCGTGGAGAAGGCAGCTTTGTCGGCGTGCAACATGTACTGAGTCTGGGATTCGATTTTTGTGAATGTCATGCACACATGTAAATCGAATAAAGGAGTGTGACACCAAAAAGAGCTCAATTAATGAATTTTTCTAATTCACTTGCTAATCATAATCCCTTCTTAAAATAAAAGCGCTCTTGCCTCTTTCTCTTCTGTTGCCTCTCTTCTTTCACCTCACGAATGCAAGCTCAGTTGGTGACATAGCTCACTTCTCTTCGCCTGTCTCACAAACATAGCTCGTTCACCTCTCTTTCCCTTGCCTCGCGAACGCAACTCAGCTGGTGAATTCCTGATTTGTGCTTGATTTGAGAGCCTTAAGCCCGCGTGGAGTTCCCGGTTTGTGTTGGGTACTTATTTTTGCACTTTCGCTTCCTAGGTTGTGCTTGATCCGAGAGCTTCAAGTTCGTGTGAGTTCCCGGTTTGTCTTGAGTATTTGTTTTTCCACTTTCGCTTCCCAGTTTGTGCTGGATTTTGGTTGTTGCACACGTCTTTAGTTGTCCTAAGTGCTCGGAAGGTTTTCACTTTTATCTCAATGAAGTGGTATATTAAGAAACTCCATAGCAGTAACTTTTCTGTGAGCTCTATTTTATCTCAACGGTTGCAAAGATTTGTGATTCTTGTGGGTCTCTGGCTGGCCTACTTGTTTGTGGATGGGCATGATGCGACTTTGCCGGCGAAGATTCGTCATGAAAGTCATAGGCAGCTTATAACTGTTGCTCCGGAGTTTCTGTCCGAAGAAGATACCCTTTCTTCCATGTACTTTGGAATCCATTTATTGCAAGCATTGGTACTACAAATGACATCCATAGTCAAACGAGCATACTGTACAGAGAGGTTTTATCGGGGGAAGATACAAAGGACTCGTCGGTGGCCAATGATGTTCGAGTCTCCGATTTCTGTAAATCAGTCCCGGCATTCAGAAGATGCGCGATTCTCCCCTTTTCCGCGTTGGTCATTCAGCAAGATCTAATCTTCCCCGCATAATATTTTTCCATGAAACGAACACACACATGTAGAATCGTTGGGAAAAAGGGCGCGTGGTTTTTCCTTCGTTCCCTCTCTTTTTCCTTTTCTGCCTTTGCTATAGGCATGTGATCATTTGTAAGGATGTGTGAAATTTTTTGGGGTTTTGATTTCTATGATGAAGGTCGCTGCCTTCTCGACCACGATACTGTCGAAACAATGTTCAAACTGTCTTGCCGCGGTCAATATCGAAGCTTTTAGTCTGAGCATTCTCAAAGAGGACACTGGTCCAAGCTAATACACAAATCGATGAATGTTTCATACTTGGAGAAGATGGCATACCGTCATTTCATGTGCTGTGCATCTATGTTTCAAGTACCACCCGTTTGACGCCGGGTCGATCGGGCCAATCATTACTGACGAAAATCCCACACGATCACGCTTGATGCAGATGCATCATTTGGACGATCTGTTGCAGTCTTTGGTTGACTTTGGCAGCCGATGGGATTTAAACATCAAATTCTAGGTGACATGCAAGTCCAACTCATATGACCTCATCTATAGGAGAGATCGTTAGCCCGATGGCGGGATATGTACAATATAAGTGCCATAATTTTCGTGCAATGCTTATACGAGTGTTATAATAATTTTTTTTCGCTCACTTAAGTATTGTATCGGATTAAAATGGATCATTTGAGTATCGCTTCCAGCAAATCGTGCTACGTGGGTTTTTTGTATTTTTTTTTAAATTGATTGTTTTTATTAGTTTATATTTTTTATTTTCTTTTTTTTTTCTCTGGTCGCAAAGGCCTCACCCTCGACTGGCGGGGCCTTTGCAGCCTCGCCAACTGTGGGTGAGGGCCTTTGCGCCAATCATGGCCGAGGGAGCATAGGCTCTCGCCTAGATTTGGTGAGGCCGACGGCAGGTTTTCCGGCGAATCAAATTGTCGATGACCCTTAAATGATCGATTTTTTTTTAAATTCGTGGCGCTTAAGGGATCGATTTTTCAAATTTGTAGCACTTAAGCAAGCGCAAAGCGAAATAGATTACAAAAAAAATTATCCACGTCGGCATCGGCGATGCCACATAAGACGTCAGGGTCCACGCCGGATCTTTCAAATTTGTGGCACTCGAATGAGCCGAAAAAAAAATTATGAACCGGCTGTCCAAACTCCTCCTGTTCTTATCCCTAATCGTCGTGGATTTCCCCGTTTTCTTTGACTTCAAAAAGCAAGTGGGAACTTGGAATACTGTCGGTCGTACGTTGCGTGAGGATCTATCTTTTCAGCGACGGGGTGACGAAGATTCTGTGTTAAGCCTCGTGCCGAAACGCGTTGTCGTTTCGCACCTTCTCAAGGCAAAGAGCCGCTCCCCTCCCGAAGACGAGGCGTGCGCGAGGCTTTGGTAGCTGTCAAAGGCGGAAGCTTGCAAGAGACGCGATCAATACGTGGCAATTTTTGGTTATTCTTTTCGGTTTCTAGAAGACGAAATTATTTTACCCAAATGTTTCTTCTTCTATTTCTGCTTCTTCCGTTTTTTTTTTTCGCGCGGTCTTATTTTCTCTCTCGCACCAAATTCAATTTTTCTTTTTCTCTTTTGTAATTTGTAATTCCCGGTAGCATTCGAGTAATATATAATTATACTCACGAGAAACTTAAACATTTTTTTTAAATTTCCGCCGTTTTCGCGGAGTAAAAGATAACCAACCGAGTAAAATGCACGACGAACAACGGCTCTGTGGATTGAATTGGATAGTATGTTCTTATTTATACAAAAAAAAAACCAAACGACCTCGAAATGAATGTATTCCTACTTATTATTCGATAGCTTTTCAGAGAATACAGAAAATTAACCTTACATTGTACCGGATCGAATAATTCTTCGCGAATTTTTTCGAAAATCACGAGAAATCGCGGATGATATTTCTTAATATCCACGTCCACACACCCCTTTTTTTGCGTATTCCTATTTCAAAACGAGGGCAAGATTGGCGTTAACGAATCCATACAAAGCCCCGGGAATCGAGAGCCGGAAAGGGGGCCCAGAAAATCGCTGCCTTGTTAGGTTTTCCCTCCTCTGAAAAATAACAGGGCAAAAAACGACATGACGTTTTGCATTGACTACTGGTGAAGTCTTCCTTCCACAGTTCCACTCCCCCCTTCTCTCTCTCCAGCTTCTCCTGCCTACTTAAACGAGCGAAGCTACTGCGATCGCGTCTCCCCCCCCACCCCCCCCCCCCACCACCTCCTCCTCCCCCACCACCACCACCTCCGCCTCCTCCGTCTCTCTCTCTCTCTCCTCTCCCCCTCTCTCGACTCCCTCTGCATCAAGTGTCTTCTTGGCTGCGTTTCCTCCATCCGGGTATTGTTTCTTGGATCTTTCTCTTCCCCCGATTCTTGGGTCGATCGGGCTTTCTGGGTCGTCTCGCGTCCGTCGAGATCTTGCTCCCCGCTTCTTCCTCTCTCTGTTGGGGGGCCTCACGCGCTTTCGTGCTTGGGGGTTTTTTTTTGCGTAATCGGAGCTTCGCGTTCGGGTCTTCTTGGGTCGATCGTCCCGTTCCGCGTTAGGGTTTCGTGGAAAGAGAGGATCTTGGAAGTGGGTCTTTGTCTCGATTGTTTGATTAGGGGGTTTTGGGTCTTCATACCCAGTTGGGTGTTTGTGGGGAAGGCTCGAGTTGCGATATCACTCGGATTGAAAGCTTGTATCTTTGAGGGTGCTGTTAAATCTTGTTCGATTGTTTCTTGAATTGTGGTAGTTCCCGGGCGATCGGGGTGCTTGATAGTCTGTTTGATTTGTTAGGGGTTTCCTTGGGCACGCTTTCGCTAATGATTTTCAAAACAGGGTTTTTATCGCACGCCAGATGTCTTTTGAAGGGAGCGAGAGACACTCGTCATTTCTTCGTTGTGTCTACATTTTCATGATCCGCGGAAGGCTCTGCTGCACTGGGAAGATCCTGTTTCGGCACTGGACCTGACGGATCGTTGTTTAATTCACAGCTTTTACTTTTCAGTTTAGTTGTTTGTTTGCGACCTTGGTAATTCCCCTGGGAAAAAAGGGGACTCCGACACTCTCAGTTTTTAAGATTAAGAAAAAGAATTTGCTCTATTTGGTGCTTGTGAAGAAGAACTCCGAAATTTGGTTTTGGTCTCCCCGATGGCGATAACATCTCTTCCCCCGGGTTTCCGTTTTCATCCTACTGATGTCGAGTTGGTCATGTTTTACCTCAAGAGAAAAGTGCTTGGAAAGAGGTTTCTTATTGAAGCAATTGCAGAGGTTGATATATATAAGTTTCCTCCTTGGGATCTTCAAGGTACGTGGAAGTTTCTTTCTGTATCTGTTTGGTATTTGGGTTCAGATTGAGTTTTTTTTTTGGTTGGGAACATGATTCGGTGTGCTAAGTGTGATTTTGTTGCTCCCCTGATCAGATAAAGCTTGTTTGAGTAGAGATCTGAAGTGGTATTTCTTCTGTCCCCGTGGGAGGAAATATGCAACTGGTGCTAGAACAAACCGGTCGACTGATTTTGGGTTCTGGAAAACTACTGGAAAGGACAGGCCTGTAATTTACAAGGGTGAACCCGTGGGAATGATAAAAAGCTTAGTTTTTCATCGTCGCTTGGACGGAGAACGTAAGTCAGAGCGAACAGATTGGGTGATGCACGAGTATAGGCTTGAGGATGAGGGTTTGAAGACGCAAGGGGTGGCAAAGGTATTGCCTTGTCGATTCCTGATAAGAATTAGGCAAATCCTCTTCTTGTGGAACTCCGATCTCCTTGCGTGAATATTATATGTGAGCGTGTTTGTTACCATTATTGTTTGACGTTGTTTATAGCGTCACGCGTCTCATGGACCTGTGATGTTATAGTCATTTACCATAAGCAAAGCTAGTTGGGTTTCTCCATTCTGATGATCATATTTATATTTGGTTATATACCCTGGTTGGCTTGATTGAGATTTTGTACATGGTTTTATCCGAGACGTTGACCTGCCCGTCCAAGTTCATGTACTTTTATTCTCGTTTGAATTCTTTCGTTAGTTATGAAGTTGGCAATTCTAGTCTGCATATTCAAATGGTTTTATCTTGTCCAAATTATGTCGCCAAACCCCTGCATGTGATTATTATGGTGTCTTTAGTTTTTCAGTGCACATCATCCGGAGTCTCTATATATTGTTGATCTCTTGCTCTTCAATAATTTGTCCAACTCTGCTTTGCTCATCTTTCGCTTGCACTCTGCCAAGTATGGTTTCTATTTTCTTGGACCTGATGTTGCTTTGAGGAGGCAGGGAGAATCTGGAGAAATGATTGATGTTTGGTGTTGGGTTATGCTGTAGCTTAGAAAGGCTCTGTGCTTTTTCTGCAATAACAATTTGAGCCACGATATGGTCTTAATTTTCTCAAGAACATTAGCTGTTAAGGCTGCGACTTGGTGAACTTCTTTCATGACATATTAGGGCTTTATGATTGTATGTCCAGTAACTCACAATGGTAAATTGGTGCCACGTGTTTGAAGGCAGGGGAGTTATCTTGGCGATCATTGAAGTTGCGTGTTTCAATTATTTGTCTCAAGACTCTTTTTTGAATGGTTTATCCTTAGGCTTTTTGATGTTTGCATGTCTTTGTTTGCGAGCTGGATCATCTGCTTAGACAATTGTAATTACTTTACCTAGGCAGGTATGTCTATAGGTATCTAGGTGTCACGTGGACCTATGCATGCCTATGTGCATTTGCATCTTTGCCAGCACAACTCAGCATATATTGATAAGTAACCCCGAAATCTGGTAAATGGACATTTCCATAAATGGCAAATTTCTGTTTTGTATGCTTTCTTCTTTGCAAATGCTGTATTCCTAACGTATTACTCCATAAATCAATGAATTATCACAATACTGATAACAAACTCTTAGTGGTTTGGACATGGAACTCAATCAATTGGTCTGTAATAAACTCTCGTTATAAAACTTTTTTGACCGATTCTTCACGATTAAAATTATAATCTTCAAAAAAAGAAAAAAAGGTTCTAATCTTCACATATTTTTATCCTCAGTTTCGTTTGTACCTTCTTGCGATTTTCAATAGTTCAATCCCACAGATGCATATATTTGATGTTGCGACAATACTGAACTAGTTTTATATTTGTCCTTATCAGGATACAGAACTGATCACTGAACTTTCCTGAGCTGCAGGATGCATTTGTACTTTGCATGATCTACCAGAAAGATGGTCCTGGTCCAAAAAATGGTGCCCAATACGGAGCACCCTTCGATGAGGAAGAATGGGAGGATGATGGAGAACCTGATGTCCCCACTGTTAGCGTTTTCACTCGGGCATTTATTAAGCAGAAGCATTCTGCGGACATCAGAATTACAGATCCTGAGCGATACTGTGTGGGGTCCACATCCAAGGCATGCCCAGCTGGACCATCTCAGATGGTGCCTTCTGTTGTCAATGTGCCTCCGCCAGCTCCTACCAATGACGTCACAATGGAGGATCCTCAGAATCTCTGTGATGAATACCTTCTTTCACATGGCATCTTTGGTGATGATATCCCTGCAGCATTTTCTGAAAACGACAAAGTTGAGGTTTGTATTTGTGCTTCACTCTTCATGGCTATCCTGCTGATCACAATTGCTTTATTGTGCTAATGCCTTTTTGAAGAAGCTCTCATACGTTGGTAGTTTTCTTTTCCTTGTCCGAAAAAAATGTTGATAATTTTCTTTTTATTTATACATAATTTTATTTATTGCGTTTATGTTGTATTATGTTGTCAACCTGATGTCCCATCTGCTGCTGCTTTTAAACTTCTTTCTGAGCTTGGTGTCTGACATTTATCATTCACTTTCTTTACACTCTGTCATCTCATCAGGGAGTAATTTCTTTAAAACAAAAAAGGCTTAAACCGACTATTTTTGAGTCAATGCTAAGGTTCCAAATTCCGTGGTTCGGTTTTATGTTGATGATTCTAAGCTAATTCAAGGAACCTCATGCAACACAGCTTATTAATTGTAACCATTGAAGCCTGTATGCAATTGATCATCTCTTATCAGATAGAAGCACCAAGAAGAGGTTGATGATCCTAGAATTGTGTTGGTGTTTTATTATGGCATGCTCTGCTTAGGTAGGTTTCAGATTATTGATAAGATAGCTATGGGATTTATCAACAGTTGTCAGATGCTGTCCCTCTTGTAAGTTATCTAGAGAAACAATTTTGTCTGCACTGGACAACTTTTAATGATGAATCATATTTTCCTATCATATTGTTCCATCAGACAAAATGAGTCCATTGGATGAGAACTTATCAATTAAGAATCAAGTAAAATTGATGGGACTAAATTTCTATTTGAAACCCAATATTGCGTTAGGCAAATTTGAGCTACTAGAATGAGACCTTACTTATTGACAAGAGGCAAAGGGGACCAAAAAAGAGGCAGAACGAACTAGGAGATGATGGTAAACTTTGGCAAGATTTTTGTAATATTGTGAGAGCTTGTAATAAGTTCTTATTGTTTAGCAGGGGCAGTGAACCGACTTCTTTGTAATATTGGATAAATGAAATAAGTGAATGGACCCTTTGCTTTTGGATTTTATGATACGGCTTCTTGAACTCTTCACTCCTCTCCTGGTTCTAAGTATTTTTCTTCAGATTGATGGCTAAAGAAGTATTTTCTTACTTTTGTGTTTCTTTATCCATTTGGGTCAATTTTGGGGGATAGATCTCCACTTTGTCTTAGGCAATCTAATGCAGAATGTTAAAATATTCGTGGCTGTCATTCATCAGCTATAGGATTTATTATTCATCGGCTAATTCTTATCTTTCCTGTTTTCAGAACCCTGACCACGTCAATCCTGATGGAATTCACGAAGCTGAATTTACAACGGATGATATCTTCGATGCTTTAGAAGACCTTCCTAACTCTGCGGTCACAAACTCTAATGCAAATATGTTTCCTTTAAGTGAACCATATTTGGAGCTGAACGATTTCAATGCTGCATTGACTTCAGTTGATGCTGGTCCATCTGGACGCAATTCTATTGCTGCTCAGGCATTCTGGACTCCAGTAATTCCTGATGAAAATGCTCCTGGGTTGGGGTTGATAGATCTCGAGAGTCCGTTGACTTTGTCTGGTGAGGCTGGTCAATCCAATCAAGCATATGTCGATGCCTTTTCTGCTCTGGGTGGTAGCGATGGTTTAGGACGATTTGGCACCATATCCAATTCTCCTGGTTTTGCTCAGCCGTTCCATGGTTCAGAAGTAACTCAAGTTACTGAGGATTTCCCTCAGTCGAGTTGGTACCCTTGGCTGGAGCCGATGGAGGGCCATGTGGATATGCACCGGGAGGTGAGTAATGGCATTTGCATTCACAATTCTCCGACCCCCCCAAATAAAAGAAAAAAAGCCACAGAAAGAGAAAATCATCTAATTTTTATGTACGTTTCAACACTATAGGGTCATGGTGTTGGAGAATGCACAAATCAAGAGATTGTAAGATATGGTGCTGGTGCAGCAAATTCTCCTATCAATAATCCCGATTTAGGATGTGCACATGCTGGCGAAAACCCAGGAAGAGGTAGATCTCAACTCTGGTGACTCTGATGGTTCCACATTCTCTTGGCTAGAACCAGCTTTTCTATGCTAATAATCTTTGAAATGGCAGAACATGTGGGAATATTCTGATTGATGGACTTCTTAGTAGTTCATTCTTCATCTATGTTTGTGGTTGCTTGTGGAGTAACGCCCAAGCAACAAATGCTCGGGAGTATGCGACGTTGTTTAGTGTGTTGCCATTATGAAGTCAATGATGCAGGTTACTTGAACTCCGTCCATTGTGGTATCTGGGAGAAACAAAGTCCTTACTATTTCTTGTTTATTGTTTGTCGTATTTTGGTGCCAGGGCAAGAGACAATTTTCTGTTGTATCCTCCATTTCTTGGAGCATCCCACACATCCGAGTTCTGCCGTAGAGCGCCCTGCTCCATTTACTGGAGCAAAGAAAATTGATGGGCATGCTCTCTTTCTTCTCTATGGAGACTCCTCCTTCCTTGTCAAGGCCGAGGTGACTCTTGGAGGAGGTGGACGTGGGTGCACTAACGACGCTTTGTCACGCGGGTTGGAGGGGTTTCTGTTTGTTACTGATTGCGAGGAGAATGGAAGTCTATCAGGAAAAGGAGCGGCTAACTGCGGATGTGGGATCTTATCATCACTTGTACAGTTGACTCTCTCCGGTTACTATGCTGTCCTCGCTGGGAGGACATGTATTATTGGAGACTTGCACGATACTTTTAGGTTATTGTTTCTGGAGGTGGTGTGGCTGATTGGACAGATTTCTGTTTGGTGTGCCTGCATTGAACGATCGGTGTCTTCTGCGTCTCTGTTTGTGTTGTTTGTGTTTTCCTGGCTCTTTGGAATTCGTAGTTTTTCAGCTCCCCACATGACGTGCAGTTCATTTAGTACACCGATATCATTAGTTTCCGGAGTAGGGTCATTTAAATTGCTGAGGTTTCAGTTGATCTCACCAATCCGAGTGTTTAGAGAGTAAATTCCAGCCGAGGAGGAAGATCAGGATGAGAATGTGCTGATTTCGAAACTATAAACTGTCCAAAGACGCTTCTGTATCTTGGAACATTGCCTTAGCTTAGAAGTAATCCTTTTGGCTTGAAGTTTTAATCTTTCGATTTCCCATCATATAATTTTGATCTCTGACCTCCTTTCGCTTCAAATTTGAAATTGATTCTTGCTCGTGACCTACAAAATCGGATCTACGCAATCGAATCGGATTGTACAAAAGGGATCCACGGGAACTTTCCGATCTAAGGCCACGTGCTAGGATTGCTGTGCAAATTTGACACTATGGAGGGGTCAAAATCACAAAAAACCAGAGGAGTTGAAGAGTTAGGGTGTCGGATCATAAAGGCTAGGGATGAAATTGTAGAAATGATCATGCTTTATAGTTTATTCATAATTACTTAAAGATTTAGTCAATTTCTTTCTTCTCCGTTTATGGGTAGATATTGTTGTTAAAGTACTAATGCTTGTCAGACCGGACCTGTTTTAGCAACTGTTTTTCTGCTTGCTTGTTGCCCAGACACTTAAGTACAATTGGGAATGTGCCGGTTTTGATGACTAAGAAAAGAGTAGAAAACAGAGGTATGGAACATCAGTTAGCATCCCGTAAGGCCACTTTAGAGCCGGACTTCGTTGGGCAAACTTTGTTAGTCAAAATCAGCCAAGGTGGGTCGTCGGGCATTCTAATCCTTTAGTGAGTCCCAATGCTGGCCTGTACGGGCTCTATTAAGTCTTCATCGCACCTTGCCTTGGCTTGATCGTATTAATTGTTTGATTGTATCAATTGAAGTACGATAGGGTTGCGTATTAAGGGTGCGTTTGGCAACACGTTTGCAAAACCCTTTGGACCTCTAAAGGCTTTTGGGCAAATGCGTATGTGTTTGGCACAAATATTTTTTAAAACCCATTTGACAAATGCTAGTATTTCCAAGTACCCTCCAAGGGCCTTGGCAAGCAGAGAGGAGCGTGGAGAAGGCAGCTTTCTCGGCATGCAACATGTACTGAGTCTGGGATTCGATTTTTGTGAATGTCGTGCACGCATGTAAATCGAATAAAGGAGTGTGACACCAAAAAGAGCTCAATTAATGAATTTTTCTAATTCACTTGCTAATCATAATCCCTTCTTAAAATAAAAGCACTCTTGCCTCTTTCTCTTCTCTCGCCTCTCTTCTTTCACCTCACGAATGCAAGCTCAGTTGGTGACATAGCTCACTTCTCTTCGCCTGTCTCACAAACATAGCTCGTTCTCCTCTCTTCCCTTGCCTGGCGAACGCAACTCAGCTGGTGAATTCCTGATTTGTGCTTGATTTGAGAGCCTTAAGCCCTTGTGGAGTTCCCGGTTTGTGTTGGGTACTTATTTTTGCACTTTTGCTTCCTAGGTTGTGGTTGATCCCAGAGCTTCAAGCTCGTGTGAGTTCCCGGTTTGTCCTGAGTATTTGTTTTTCCACTTTCGCTTCCCAGTTTGTGCTGGATTTTGGTTGTTGCACACGTCTTTAGTTGTCCTAAGTGCTCGGAAGGTTTTCACTTTTATCTCAATGAAGTGGTATATTAAGAAACTCCATAGCAGTAACTTTTCTGTGAGCTCTATTTCCTTTTAAATCTATAAGAGGGTTGTGGAAATTTGAGAGATTGTTTTGTACAAAATTTTGGATCATGTTTACCTGAATTGCGCTCTGTACTGTTCTAAAACTCTTGTCTCATATAATTCCAGGAAGATTTTGTTAAGGTTTCTAGAAATTAATGGGATTGGTCTTTCGTTTATTAATGTTGTGTTCCATTTAGCAATTTGATGCAAGAATCCTTGCAGGCCGTATTAGAATTCGGTAATCATGTTCTCTTTTTTGCACCCTGGGATTTTCTTCTTAAACTTTACACATGTTCATCTAATACTAAATGGATCTTTAGAATTTCTGATAACTTTTTTCATTCCGTTCCTCGCCTAAACTGAATTCGTAGTCGCTTGTATTCTCAAGTTCATCAAGAGTCTTGTTTTGTGTTGTGCATACCCTGTTTCAATATAGAACAATTCAAGAGCTGTAATAGCTGTAGATGGTGGTTATAATTACCTTTTGTTGGCACTTTTTTAAGATGTGTAAAAAAATGTCTTGTTTTGGACAAATCAATTCATTATGGTGCCTCTGCATCCTGCCGAGTTCAGCTTTATCATAATATGCAATAAGGGTCACTCTTACATAATTGGCTCGAAATATATCATCTTCATTGTGAATTTTTGTTTTCTGCAGGCCTTGCGGTATGGAATAACCCTGACGAGCTTTGCCACGGCTGGATGGAGGAGGCCTGGGGAGAAGTCCCTGAAGCTAGACCTTAGGCTCAGCAGGGAGTACTTTGCTGTCATAGAGGAGCAGATCAACAGTTTGCCTTGTTCGGAGATGTGAAAGAGTTTGTATCTTTGTTGTTCCGTTTTTCTGTTGCATGTTTTTCGGTTGATATGAGTTTCGAGCTGCATTTGTCGGGGAATGAATGCAATCGGACTAGTCGCTTCCCACCTCCTATGTACTGTACAATTGATTAGAGTCAAACCCGTGATTTGGCCGGAAAACACGATGTTTATCTGTTTGTCTGATCGATCAATGTAGCCATGGTTTTTGGCTTTTGACTGGAAGCCTTGAAATGGTTCTGTTTCCTCTACAAAGTCAGGTGATTGTCTTGTGCACAGGATAACACCAATTAGCTCAAGGTTTGTCCGGAAAAATATGACTATTCATTTAGCAAGTGCTGCACCATCCTACAGGTATAAAGTTTGAGTATAACCCGTGGAAATGCTATGAACTTAAGAAGACAGATATGTCAGAAAGATGGAGCAATTATACTTACTACTGACTTGGCAATTTCCTATAGACGTTTGAAGAGGAATCATTGAATTCGTGGGTTTCACTCGTTCAAGTACTTCATTGAAATTTGTCATGTCGCTTAACTTAAAAAAAATATGAACTTTTTCATTTATAAATTTATTAATGAGTTTCTTTTACATTGTTGTCGACATTCAAATTGTAGCGTGTTTTCATCAAATCATTTCTCCAAAAGTTGCTTCCCAAAATTCTTTTCAATTACCAAACGGTACTTGCATTTCATAAAAGGCCTTTAGGCTAAAGTCCTTTATATTTTCTCGAAAACTTTTCCCGAAAGCCGAACCAAACGTAGCTTAAGATATATCAGAAATCACTCTCGAAACAACATCAAATGCATACAGAGAAATCCATAGAAAGTCCGATTTGAAAACTGTAACCTTTAGATGACTGGCCACTTGTGTAGGCTTTGCTCATAAGCTCCATAAACAACCGTCATCTGGCAGTGCTGCGATGCGGGGAAAATATTCGGGTCGCGCTTTCCGTGTGATGATAACAGACTTCGCAAGTACCGCAGTAGCATGGTTGTTACTGCAGGCGACTAGCCGTTGAAGATAAAGGATCTTCATCACGTTACTACATGTCGATAGGAATCAAATAGTCTCTCGATGGAGGACGAGAATTCACAAACCTTTTAGCAAAGTCAAGAGTCGATATATGATTTATCATCGCGCTCTAGTCTCTTAAACTTTTCAAAACAAACCACCGGTGCGATTTCATCGACGGCGACTTAGACTGACATTGTTCTCCAGAAGAGGAAAGAAAAAGCAGTTCACTAAGATACATAATACCCGTTACTGTAATTTACATGTTTCGATCAACAAGAAGGACAAAGAGCACGCAATCAAAAACGTACTGTGAAGTAGTCCATGGGTGCAACGAGGATAGCTAGACAACTCTAACAGGGAGCAGATAGAACATTCCTGGGTTCGGGACATTGCGACTTACTCTCTCTGTGCCCGAAATGCTCCTCGTTCGGATCCATCGCCGTGTCGGCATTCGCCGTCCCCTCGCTCACCACCGGCTTCAATCCCTGTACATGAGCAGACACATCGATAACGGACTGAAGTTTCGCCAATTTGGACTATTCTTACGGCGATATACGCACACACGTCTCCGGTCCATGTAGCAATACTCTTCAACCCACATGTTAGCACCTTAAAAGCTGCCAACTTTTCTCATACGTCGGGTCGCAAGGACTGACCCATCTGTCATTTTCTCTTGCAATGCATTCGCTACGATCACCATCGACGCTGTCGAAACTTATTCAACCTCAATTTTTGCAAGCCAAACGCTCTGAAGCGCTCGGAACGAGTCTTGCCATATCATCTAGTATCGATTTCGATAACCCAGTCGCAGTATCTCGATCATCATCGAACCCAAAAG
This sequence comes from Syzygium jambos, assembly GCA_031216235.1. Classification (NCBI taxonomy): domain Eukaryota; kingdom Viridiplantae; phylum Streptophyta; class Magnoliopsida; order Myrtales; family Myrtaceae; genus Syzygium; species Syzygium jambos. The sequence goes on from CM062228.1 coordinate 6,748,168, forward strand.
GCGAAGAGGCAGGCAGAGAGAGAGAGAGAGAGAGCACGTACCGCAGTGAAGACGGTGAAGGCTTCATCTGTGCTTCTGGTGTTCACCACGTACTGCGCAGCTTCCTGAAACAGCACCACCGATCGGAGAATCGAAACCAAAGACACATGAACAAACACCCATCATCACAACCAACACGTTCGATCATATGAACACGAGTAAGATGAAGAAAGTCGAAATCTTTACCCTCGCGAATCGGATCTGATGGACGCCCAGTGTCCTGGGCTCGCTCTCTATGGACGATTTCCGGTCGATCCTGCTCGCCGTCGCCGGCTCCATTGCATCAATGAATCCCTCTCGTCTCGTCTTGTCGCGTCGCCACCATGCACAGAGGACGGGACCTTCCTCTCCCTATATATATACACGCACGCAGGCACGCACGCAGGACCACATGCCGTGCGCGACGAGAGATCGAGAAGATCAGCCACGGAAACGGGAGGACGGGTGGAGGCGCGGGAGCTGAGGGGGCGCGATCGGCCTCCACCTGGCGGACAGCGAGGCCGACGGCCGGGGGCACGTGGGGGGCGGCGGCGGCGGCGGCGTCTTCCGCCGTTTAAGGGAAACCCCAAGAAAAACTCGTGTCCCGAGGACCGCAGGCTTTCCCGACATGGGAAGATCCTGTTGGCGCCGACACCAACTGAGATCGCGCCACGTATCTTCATCGGAAAGCGAAGGGGGAGGGGGATTGTGGTCGACCGTAGGGATCGTGTCAGTACACGTGTACGAATCCGACGGTGGGGTGTTCGTGATCGGCGGGCCCCCACCTCGCAAATGTGCGGATCAGATTAATCATGTCGCGGGGGAATGGAGATCTCGTTGGAAAGTGTTGACGCAGTCCGATATAATCCGTGAGGATTTTTTAAGTCAACGGGAGAATTTCCAAATTCACGTCTCGTTTGGAATTGGAATAATAATACCAACGGTCCATGAATTTTGGCCCAACGTGCTATATAACTTCTAAATTTTTAATTTATTTAATATGATTCATGAACTTTAACTTAATATTCATGATAAAATTCAAGGAATACATTAAACAAATTAAAAATTTAGAGACCATATTAAATATTAAGCTAAAGTGCATGAATCATATTGAATAAATTAAAAGTTCATGGACCACATAACACATAAAGTCAAAGTTTATAGACTGTTTGTTATTTTTCCTTTAGAATTTGCATTTCACCAAATTCGAAATGCTATTAAGGGGTTTAATGACCTTTTTTTTTCCTTGCCAATGTTGTCGTCGCTATCATTTTTGTATCGCATTGTTACCCTTCTTCATAATAAATCGTGGTTGGTCGAGGAGGAGCTGGAGCGACGCTGACGTGGTTTTGTGCAACCTCCACGACCCTCGCCTAGGGTTGTGCCGATGCTTGAGAGGGGCCAGATTTGGGTCGCCTGAGGTCACGCTTCCTCTATGTAGGATCGACTGGGGCCACATGACCTCAACAGTCCTCACCTAGGGCTACGCTGATGCTCGAAGAGCTAAATCTGGGTGGCTTCAGGTTGCATTGCCTTAGTGTCGACTTAAGTGGGGTCGTGCGATATTGGCAGCCCTCACTTAAGATCATGCCGACGCTCGAAGGGTTAGATCTATGTTGCCTGAGGTCACATGACCTCGGCGTTGCCTCGCCTAAAGTAGTGCGACCTCGATGGCTCCTAGGGTCATGTGAATCCAACGTCACCACGCCTAGGGTCACAACCTCTACAACCCTCGCCTGGGGTCGCTCAACCTCGACAATGGACCGTCGCCTGGGCTGCTGGGGTCGCTCGAGCTCATCTTTGATTATATTTTTGTTCTTTTTTTTTTTTTTTAACTAAAGTCCCTTACAAGCATTATGCATTTAGCGTTTACCAAATCCTTTAGTCTAAAGTCCGCTTTGGGCAAATGCTCTTGTAAACGCACTCGAAGGACATTTGGCAGAGTACCTCTAAAGCAATTTGTGACCGTATAAAATGCATAATTCGGCTTTAAAACATGTCAATCACACACGCCACAACATGATAAACAAAGAGATAATAAAGTTTATAGCACAACTATAAAGTTCATAGACAAAGGATGTTGTTTGGCTTTCCTTGTTTTGTTTTGTTGGAGCGATAGATACTTTTTAACTGGGCCAGAAATACCGGACACGACCCATTTACACGATACAAATACGGCCCATGGTAAAACACAAATTATGGAGAATAAACTTCAGGACCCGATACGTCTAACTTTATATATTGACAAGAACCGGCATGAATTAACCCATTTTCATTGTAATTCAATTATTTTGCATGTAGAAATGAAACCAAGACGTTTTAGATGGAAATGAATTGACACGAATTACAAACACGATTATAACACGTTAATATAATTGCTAGCCTCTATTTTAAGGGAAGTGAGGCTAATATCATTGCTTTTACATTACCGTACACAGAAGTTGGAGAAATGCATTGCAGCAACTGTATCTATTCAAAATTTACTAGATCATCAGAAGACTTAATGCGCTAGAATTAATATCAAGGGATAAATGTATAAAAATTTTAAAACTTTTCGTGAAAGTACCATTTTGAATTCTTAAAATTTCAAGAAAATGCATTTAAGTCCTAAAACTAGTCAATTTATGCAATCAAGCTCCTCTGTTAATTTCATCCAGTTTGATTAATGGAAAATGCTAAAGTGGCTTTTGTTATTACTTCCTTAAGACATGCGGCACCCACCAAGCATCACATTAGAAAAACTAGAAAATTTTAAAAGGAATACATTAAAAAAGGACAAAAAAGAAAAAGAAAAAGAAAAAGAGGATAAAAGAAAGAATGATATTTTAAAAAAAAAATAACAAAGCTAAAAAAGAAGGCAAAGCATTTTCAGTCGCTGAGCTAAAAAAAGCTTGAGCAACAATGGCCTTGAGATCAATAAAAGCTCCAACTGCCACGGCCGCAAGCTCCAAATCTCATTCGATCCATGAGCTCGACAAAGCTTGAGTGGCCATGGCTGTGAGCTAGAATTGTCAAGGATGCGAGCCTCAAATTTCCTTCACTCCACGAGGAAGCTCGAGCGCCATGGCTACAAGGTCGAAGAAGCTCCAGCTGACACCAAGGAGAAGAGGGCAAAGAAGAAAGATAGTTCAAACAAGGTTGTGGTTCGAGGAAAAGAGACATCGTTTTCGGTGTTGGTTCACAGTTGGCTTAAGGTTAACAGCTGCGTAGGAGAGAGAAAATAATAGAAAAAAGCCATGTCAGCACTTTCAATTAGCCAATACGGAGTCAACAGAAGGATTTAATTATACCAATTTAACAATTTGTAAAACTTGATTGCACTTGCACTTTCTGAAAGTCTTCGGAAGTAAGTGTAATCTCGCAATAAAGGTTTGGGATTCCTTGTGCAATTATTCCTAAAATCAACGGCCTAATACTCTAAAGAACTCCCAATTTTATATCAAATCCCAATCCTATCCTAATTTTTTTCTTGTTCTATAAAAAACCTCAAACTTCAGGTCCAATTCCAATCTACCCTAAATTTTTTGTATATCTTATAAAAATCACCAATTTTTACGTGAGGCCCAAATCTACCTCCTTACCCTCCGTTCAAAATTGCTCTTGATAACCGAGAGATGGAAAACTCTCGAGCGCAACCTGTATGAGCATCCCGAACCTAGTGTTTTGAGCGCGAGCTCTTCGACCGCTAGGGATGGAAGACTCTTGAGCATGAGAGATTGAAAACCGAGCTCAAAATCGAAAATCCCCGAGCGAGATAGAAGGAAGACTCTCTTAAAAGTAAGAACAATTGAAGAAAGCCAACCCTAATTGCACTAGTTTTTATTCCCAAATTTCATATCGAAGAAGACATTGTTTGGGCTGACGTGAAAATTCATTTCCAAAAAATATCTTTTCGGATATGAAATTTGGTGAAACACTAGAGTAATGACGTGGAAAAGCCACATCACTAATGGCGATTTTGAAAAAAAAGGGTTAACGGGGGCAGATAGATGACTTAAATAAAAGCTGGTGGTTTTTTACGAGACAAAAAAAGTTTAGGGTAGAATTGGAATTTGACATAAAGTTGAGAGTTTTTTTTATGAAATGAAAAAAAAAGTTTAAAATAGAATTAGAACTGTAGCTAAAGTTCGGGTTTTAAGGGTATCAGGCCAAAATTCAACAGGAAAGTAACTGAAATTTGGATGTAGTGTCGGGTTTAGTCTCTTTTTGATTAAATTTTGGTGTTCTCGGGGCCAAATGTTCCACGATGGGTTGACTTCCCAAAGAAAGATTAAGTGAGAGTCAATGGGTGCTTAATCCGGGTTGACTTGGCTCCAAGGTACACGGGCCCAACTTACCAGTGGGGAAAACCGAACAGCAAAAGCGAACAAAAAACTGTGTGTGCCGTAAAGACAAACAGTCGACAGACAGAAAAGAGTCGAGACTTGGACTTGGTGGCATCAAGATTCTTTCTTCCGATTGCACAAAGTGACGGTTATAACTTTGGATAACCCGCCAATCATCATCATCCATGCGCCGCGAAACCGACCCCTTCAGTCGTCACGCGCGCTTCGCATTGGGGGTGCGCATCGGTCCCGATCCAACTCGGGAACTGGATTAGACCAGATCAAAACGACCGGTTCTGGGTGGTTCCCAATTCCATATAAGGAATCTGACCGACAGATTGGCCAAGATTTCTTGGTGTTTTTTTATTACGAAGTAAACTCTAATTAGTAAATTATTTTTTTCTTTTAATGTTGGGAAACTCTCACTTGTGGGGAATAGAAGAAATCGAAGAAGAAGAAGAAGAAGAAGAAGAAATCACTTGGTCCGGGAGCGAACCTGGAATAGGTCCGAATTGGTGGACCGGTTTCCAATTCGCCAAACTAAGAACTAACTTTGGCCGATTTGGTTTTAGGTTTCAGGATGGGTTGTTTTCCACCCCGGAACCGTTCATCTCTACTATGTACGTCGCTTCCAATTGACTTCTTACTAGCACGTGCCATCGTCATGTGACATAGCCATTGCATTGGAACATCTATTCCGCCGGTGACGATAATTAAAGAAACGAAACCTTTGGAAAACACCTGCACGACCGCCGTCGAAGGTGTGGTTAATATCGTTGGAAGGTAAATGTGTCATGGTAAGGTTAGATTCTTAGATTTCTCCTTTAATCGATTTGGCTTTTGCTGAACCCGGAGCAACTGAGATCGTTCGAACATATAGGGAATGAAGAACGCATGTGGGGCTTCTACTAATACTTCTATCTCTCTCGTGGCATGCTTTATAACCAAATCTAACTTTTGAATTAATCTTTCTATTTAGGATGCGGTTTTTTTTTTCCACTGAAAACTTAATGATAGAGGTAAATATTTTCTATAAAATCATTATTTAGGAAATGGTTGATTTCTATTTGTTTGCTGATTCAGTGGAAAGTGATTTTCTACTTGTCTGAAGGGGATATCGTTTTTCCCCAATTTAAGTTTGTTGTTTCCAACTCATGGAAAACGTTTTTTTTGTAAATCAATTAGTTTCTCCGTCATTCAAATACCGGAAAGTCGAAAAATGAAATTCCAAAAACCGTTATCCTTAAGATAAACGGACCCTTAGCTCGATTTAAATTTGATGTCGTTGTTTGGTGGACGATAATGACGTGATTTCTCGACGTTGTTTGCATGGAGCATATCCATTCCGAATTGCGAATATGGTAAGGCTTTTCCGTCTGCTCTGCCAACCTGCTTAGAAAGAGCAGAAGCGAAGACAAAGATAACAAACACGACAGACGACGTCGTGGTCCATCGAATATTGCATCGTCATCTCTGCATGGACTAGGACTGTGAGCTTGTCATCGTGGATGCGTTGAATCGGGACGATTTTTTTGAGAAAAATATATTCCAAGTTATTTATTTTTCGCGAAATAAACGGAGCTTTTCACAAAAAAATGGACACTGGTCGTCCAGTCAATGTTGACGTGATAATTTTTTTTCTTCTCCGTTGTTTCATTCTTTTCTTTTCTTTTTTCCCATAGTAGCCTCAAGGGTTGCGGCCCTCGCCTAGCCTTGCCTAGATCTGGGCGAGGCCTAGGGGCCATGTGCGAGGTAGCCTTGCTTGCAGCTGGCGAGGCCATGGTGAGGGCTTTGCGGCCCTCGCGTAGTGGCTGGGGAGGTGGGAAAAAGAAAAAGAAAAAGAAAAAGAAAAAGAAAAAGAAAAAGAAAAGAAAATAAAAAAATTTGAAAAAAAATTATTATATCAACGTTTCCCGGACGATCAACACTAGTCGCCATCCATGTTAGCCTTGCCCTACCAAAATTAGTTGGATGGACTAAATTGATACAATTGTAATATATTTAAGACTTTTTTGATAATTTTCCCTTAGGCAGAGTGAAAGTCAATTTCCTACTCTCACCAATTATTTGACTGGCCTACTCCTATTTGTTTTGTTTTCTTTTAACAAAAGATTTCCCCTTTTTCCTTTTCAATTACGAATGCATATGTTATAATAATTACATACCATTTCTCAAACATTTCATCCAGTTTTTGTTTATTTTTTACTCTCACTATTTCCCTACCATTGCGGATTTTTCTCTCTATTTTTTAATTTTTTTTTATTTTTTCGCTTTTCCACACACTGTGTGTGTGTGTCCTTTTTTTCTTTGGCCTCAACCTTAATTGTTTTCTTTCTTGCTAAGTGAAAAAATATTGCTCAAACTCAATATCAAATTTGCATAGCTTAAGTTTATCTTGATTATAGCTCTAATTTGTTGAAATCATATAGGCTTATTGGACAAAATTTAGATTCTGGTTATATATTTACGTAGATTTCCAAGAGTGATATCGAATTCCATGATAAAAATCATATTGGACCCTTTGACTTGACTAGCAAAGTCGCAAGTATTTCATACTTGTGTTTAATATATTTGGCTCAGAGTTGACCGGTGATGCAATGAGATGATTGTACTACGTAGAATAATGATATTATAAAATATTAACGAAATGCCAATTTATAATTATGGAAAAATTATATATCTTGAGTCTCGATATAGTCAAACATTTATATGATTTTTAAAATTATAAAGAATTATGCGTCATCTCACGTGTTCCTGATTGCGAATGTAAAATGAATGTAGATATTGTAATCCCAAAGAAATGTTTCTCGAATAAACACAAGCTTTTGTGGCATAACATACCTTTAAGTCGATAATAGCTATTAGTTTTGCTCCAAAATAAGGAAGCTATATTAATTCTAAAATAATGATATGACATATATTATGCATGATTTTCGACCGTTTTTCAATTTCTAATCATTAATGGTTTTGAAAATTGGAGATACTAAACAAAAATTTAAATTGCAAACGCAATGCATATTGTTAATTGCTCTCTTATGACTAAGTTGAATTTACATTGACAATTTCAGTTTGTTAGCACTGTTAGATCTCTCTGCATTCCAAGTTAATAGCCTTATCAATTTAATATTTTTTGACCAAACAATTTTTTTAATATTCATTCTACAGAATTATATTCATTTATATTCATGGCTTTCTCGTATTTTATCTATTTATTTCTAAAATGAAATATCTATTTACCTTCAATATGTTACTAGTATCTTTCCTGACCAGTATCCCTGATTACAATGAAACAAAGAGCCTTATCTTTTTTCTTCCTTTTTTTGTTGTTGTTTATCTATTATATTATAAAGGGTTATTACCACCAAAACCCTATACTAATACACTCGTGCCTTGCCACATTTATCTCAAATTGATTTTTGTGTCACAAAAACTCCCGAATTGATATATTTGTGTCACATCCCAAGTTTCTACACCCGTGCCACATTTACACAAATTAATTTTTATGTCACAAAAAATCTCAAATTGATACACTCGTATCACACTTACCCTATATCGATATACCCATGCCACATTTACCATAAAAAATTTCAAATTTACAACAATTTGGGGTACATGTGGCATGGGTACATCGGTATAGGGTTAGTACACGAGTATATCAATTTGAGATTTTTTTGTGATACAAAAATTAATTTGGGGTAATTAACTGTTGCACGGGTATACCCGTTTGGAGTTTTTTGTGGTATTACATAGCTTTTTGTTTTTCATTTTTTTCAATTTTACTTTTAAAGTGACAAATTTTATTTTCCTTCCATTCTTTTTGCAATTTATGTGTTAGGGTCACGATAAATGATTACATTATAGTCTAGTTTTATTTAATACATCTAATTGTTCTATTTAATACATTAAAAGAAATATGTAATTTTACGTTACTTCTTTATTATTCCATCTTTTAATCTATTTTTTTTTCTCATGAGATTCTTCCTCTTCCAAATAAGTACAACTCAATCCACTCGTGAAAAAATCGATTTATTCCAGCTGAATTATGCATGGATGATATCAATTCTTGTTTTTACTCTGTGTTGTATCTAAAGGTTTTTTTTTATGGACTCATAAACAAGTTTAGATTTTTTGACTGTATGTTTAGAGTATAAAAAACCTATAAACTTATCTTAATATGAGGAGATAATGTCGTTTTTTTTTTATATCTCAAACAAACGGTACACACACTTCATCGATTTCGCTCTAAACAAGCTCAACTAAATTTCACACGGGATCAACTATGACATCGTATTTTTTTTTTTGCTAAATACTACGACATCGTACTTAGATTATGTCTTGATTGACAATCGAAACAAGCAATTTCTCTATCGGGTATTTATTTAATTTTATATCGAATAAAATAAAAAAACAATAACGGGGAAATTCGCGATAAATAATAAAAAAAAACTTTATTCCGATAGCGAAACTCGGGTAACGTGCACAATAATAACAAAAGCAGCAAAAGCCGAGTTTGCCTCATTTTCCACGCCAACAGACAAAACTAACTTACCGAACTAAACTCCAAATCCTCACCCTTCCCGAGAAACGTCCCGCGCGAATCTCCACCGTCCATTTTTTTATTTCCATTTTCCATTTTCCATTTTCCATTTTCGCTCCGCCAATATAAACAGACCAAAAACCAACTCACGACGGCCTCACTCCTCCGCAGTACAACAGCGCGGTGGCTCCTCCGTGACCCGGACCGGCCCCCCCCGGCTCCGCCATGACGCGCCTCCCCGCTCCGCCCGACGCCGCCGCCGCCGCCTCCTCCCGGCGGAGGCCCGCGGCCCCCGGCCGCCGCCCCCGCGGACACTGCCGCACCTCCTGGTGCTGCTCCTTCGCCGTGCCGCCTTCCAGCCCCGAAACCCTAGCGGCCTCCCAGAACCAGCCGAGGCCCCTCGGCGGCAAGAGCTCCAAGCCGGTGAAGCCTCCCGAGTCGCTCTCGAAGCACGGTGCCGGCGCCGGCGCCGCTGCCGCGAGCTCCATCCCCAACTCCCCCCAGAGCTCCAAGTCGGGGCTCGGTATCGTCGGCCGGATCGATCCCCGACGGATCCTGTCGCCCGGCCGAGTCTCTCCAATCGACTCCGATTCCGTCCACGATACTGATCCGGCTCCTAATCCGTCGGCGGACGTGGCCAAGCAGCCGCGATCCGGTGAGTGCAGCTTCCGCGCCCAGTCGGAGCGGTTCTCGATGACGGAGCTGCAGGCGGAGAGCTTCCGAGCGCCCTCCGAGGGGCTTCAGGCTGCGCACGAGGGTCTGTCATTGTCCAGATCGGGTTCCAGCGAGAATGCAGACAACATGTTTGATGTCAGGCTTAATTTGAGGGCGAAGAACGGTGGGTGCTTGGTTTTGGAGCTTAATTCGGAGGTTTTGTCCGCGAATTCGGAGGTTTTTTCCGGTTTGATTGCGGAGCACCAGAAGAACTTTGACCAAAATGGGAGTTCCGCGAGCATTTGTCGGATTGAGGCGCCCGAGGTCGAGAATTTGGGGATATTTAGGGAGACAATTGAGTTGATGTTTGAGGATGACATCGCGAAACGGCTTTTGAAGATTGGTGTATTTCGCTGCATTGATATACTTGAGGTAAGCAATCTATGTTCTCTCGAGAAGGGTGCTATCTTCGGGTTTTGCTTGCACAGACAATTGGATTCGCTTTACGGGGAACAAGTAGTTTTCTAGTTCACAGGTATTCTAGCAACTATTTAGAAGGAGATGAGTTGTAATGATGTTCGATGATTTACTTACAAATTTCAAATGCATTAATCTGCAGTAACCAGAGCCTAACAGTAAGTCTCTTAGAGAATACTTTTAATTGCGCATCCTAAGCTTGAAATTTTGTGGACAAGAAGAAATTTCATTAATCACCCTAGCCCAAACTTAACTGAAGGCTAAATTCTGATTCTGCTAGGCAACCAAACCCCAGGTGAATGCAACTTAGGTTGTCGCAGATATGACTTGAAGCAATCTCCCAATGAACTCAGTAACACATGGCTGTTCTTCTTCCCTGCAAAAGGAAGTGGAAATCCCAAATTCATAGTATCCTCTCCGCCATATGTGTTTGCAGCACGGATGAATGTCCGCTAGTATCTTGCAATGTGCTAGGATGTATTTCTGTCTATCGATGGCCCCCAATCATCCTAAATCCTTTCAATGAAGTCTTGAGATCTCTGATATTTTTTTCTTTTTCTGGTAGAACCTTAGATGTTAAGCTTTATACTTATTTGGCTGGTAATTGGAGAGGAAGTTCCTTATTTTGTAATCCTGGCACAAGGAAAGAGAGAACTGGAACTGTTTTTCCTTTCACGGCCAGAGAATCTGGCTTGACCTTTCAGGTTATGGCTTTCATTTGATTTTAAGAAGTCCACTTGCAATTATATGATGAGAATCGGGAGACGACTAATTTTTCGGAGCATTCTCTTTTCAATAGTTTTGGATTGAGTTAAACAGGTCAAAACTTGTTTAAAAAAATCAAAAAGTTATTTATAGATTAATCTAGTTGCAGACTTTTAGTAATATGAAGGACATTTTCATTTCATTTCCCCCTTATGAGAATTGAATGGGATCACTAGTTGCATTGGTCTGAGGAAACAGTGACTGTAGCGAGATGCCTTTTGGCCTATCAATTTCAAAATCGCGATGGCCAAAAGATTGGGCTCTGCAGGACCAAAATCTCAAATGCAAGTGCACATCTTCTGAATAGTAATATATTCTGGTTTGTTGAAGCTTACTCTCTTTTCTTAAGAGAACGATGTGACTGTTGATCGCTTCTAAATCATTTTTCTGAGATCTGGCCCTTGGTATCTTTTATTACTTCTACTGGTGTCTGTACCAAGATTGGTGCAATTCTGCCACTCTAACTTGTTTATGGAAATGACTTCATAATCAGTAGAGAATTATGTAACCTGGAAATACCTAGTTGTTCGTAGTCAGAAAACATTGCTTCTGTGATGCCTTGGCTTCAGCTGCTGTTTACTTTTTTAAAGTTGGCACAGACTCCCCAAACCACCTTTCTACTCTTACCACTCCAGCACTATGAGCTTCTATGTTTTATGGGCTGACTGTCGCCTCTCTTCATTAGCTAGTTGAAATCCTCTCTATTAGTTCTTGACTTGCTACCGCTTGTTATTATCGACTCTCAAATTTGAACAATTACCACCTACAATTTTTGAAAACTCAATCACCAATATCAATCATTGTTGCCCTCTTCGCTAGGACACTAGTATCCAATATCCGCAATTAGCATTAATTAAGGCTAGGTCCCCTGTCACCACCTATTTGTTAGCATTATTTCCATTTTCAGAACTTCAAGCAGAAAGTGTTTCATTTTCCATAGACATTTGAGGTGTCGTGCTTTTTGTTTAGCTTTCACAGAGATTTATTCCAGTGGAAACTTGATGAGTTAATCAAAACAGATTGCAACTTTTATCTTTTCGGCAAGCCATTTTACCTTTGACTAAGGCCTTCTCATCATTGCTGTTGCATCGTCTTTGACTTTTATGGTGTGATGAATCTCATTTAATGGTGGCATTCAGTACAATCTTGAAAATTGGAATACTGCTGGGGGTTGTGTTTATGTTCTTCTGTGAATTAAATGACATGAGGTTGTGTAAGAGATTTCCTCATCTATAGCAATGAATTGCCTGTCTGGAGCAAGAGTCTCGCTGCATGCTTGTTAATGTAGGAACATATGTGGGTCACTTAAACTGCGTGTGCAATATGAGACTTATTTTGACGAAACTGGAAGCAATATGCTTATGTTTTGTGTATCTACCGCTTGATGCATCCCTTTCATGTTCTTGTTGCAAGTCTGATAAGAATCCAATTCCAGAGTCAATTGTCTATGTGCCATTAACTGAAGATTTGATGAGTATGGAGGATAATTAACCTGACTTTGATGCATCTCTGGTGCCGATATGTGTTGTAGTGTCCGACTTGTCTAAAATTTCAAATGGGGAACTCATGCCTTAGCTATTTGGACACTGCTCTTTTTAGATATTTGCAATTACACTTGGTAATTTATTTGTACTGTCAGGGGCAGGTTTTGGGATGCATACAGTTTTCTTTGATATTTTAGCAATGAATTTTAATGTATATATTTTACCACCCGCCTAGGTGGCGTTGCTGGAGCGCGCACTCTTCCTCTCGCAAAAGGTTGAGTGTTCGAATCCCGGGCGTCGCAGGGTGACTTAACCGGTGGCACGCGTGTGGTGGCTAGCACGTGTCGCCTCCAGGGTTTACTCCCCGGCTGTCGGCCGTGCGGGGGTTCCCTGGGTTACCAAAAAAAAAAAAAAAAAAAAATTAATGTATATAGAATGACTTGAAAGGGCATTCTTGTTAATGCTTCAGGCAAAGTAAAAAACAACCTTTTGCCTTCCCGCCATTATCTAAAATTTTCAAAAGAATAATATGTGAATCTACGCATCAAAATTTGTATATTTTGAATGTTTAAGGTGTTACGGGTTAAGAAAAAGTCAAAAGTGTCTGCATTGCAAGATGTGGATTAGGCAAAAAGTAAAAAATAAAAGTCTATCTAAATGCGCCCTTAACTTAAAGTTGCATTTTCTGCGAATTTGGCATGATGGGCAAATGTAGTTCATGAAAAGTAGACTAGAAAAATATTGGGAAGGATACTTCTCTCTCTCTCTCTCTCCCTCCCTCTCTTTCTCTCTTTGACTGGTTGGCAAATGTGCAGCACCTTTTTGGAAATTGAATTGTTTGAAACTGAAATTTTGTTGTCAAAGTAAAGACATCTCTTCCTGATTTCCAATCTGTACTTACTGTTCTGATTTGGTTATATTAGAATTATATCTGGCAGACAGTTTGTGCATTTTTTATTTGTCGATTGTGGTGCGGACGGATTATCCGGCTCTTAGTCTATTTCTTCACCATAGACTAATAGGACTAACATGAAAATTGTAATATGCTTGTACAAAGAAAATTCTCACTGTTCTTCTTCGGTTTTCTATTTACTTAAATAGGCTTCATATGTGTGTCTTCATTTTCCTCCTTTAGTTAGATGCCGAGCTCATGCACTCATATAGTTTTTCTTCTCATCTATATTCATAGCTCTTAGCTAATAGCATCATCTGCCTGAGTTCCTAATTTGCTTTCGGAACTATGGCTTGTAATAGGTGTGCCATCATATCAGCGTGGCATTTATAAAATGAAGTGAAAAGAGCCTGGTAGGTGGCAGGAGAGGAGGGATGAGGGGGAGTGTGGACTAAGAAATACCTTAACTCGTGGTTCATCCTGATATTTGGATTCTTTAAGGAGTTCAGCTAACAATGCCGTTCAATGATCTTAAACAGGTATCAGCTGGCATTGCGTTCAAAAGAGGCATCTTGTCTTGCTTAAAATATCTGGAGGCTGTTCCATGGACAGAGGAGGAAGAAGAGAAGCTGAGGAGCTTGTTCACAAGGTTTAACTTTGATAATGTGACAACTAAAGACATCTTGTCCAGACTTTATATGTTTGACACGGAAAATTCCCAACAGAATTTAGCTAAGCAGCTTATTTTTTCAATTACCAAATGTGCTGATGCAAATGCAAGAAGTGAGCTAAAGTCACTAGTAAAGGGCCTTCTTTGCAAAAGTTCAGTCTATGTGAAGGACCAGGTTGGCCTCGACAAGCAGGATCTCTATAGTGTTTGCCAATCTTGTCTTGATTCATTAGTCAGCTTGTTGGAGGAAGCCTCTGGTTTTGCAGCTACCCATGAGACGCAGTCAAAGGATGAAACAAGTAGACCTTTGATAGAACGTATCTCTAGACAGGTCGATAATATTAACTGGCTGCTGGAAATCCTGCTTGATCGTCAAATGGCAGAGGAGTTTGTGGAGATATGGACAGATCAAAGTTTACTGCTGAAGATGCATGAGATTGCATCACCAATGGTCAGGTACGAGCTCAGTAGGGTTTCAGCAAATTTGATCATTGCGATGGGAACCAGAAGACTTCACTGCCATTCAGAAGTGAGAGCAGGTCTCTTCCAGGCCTGGTTTGGCCCTATGCTTCTGGACTTTGGTTGGCTGCAAAGATGTCGCAAGGGGCTTGAGATGAAGTTGCTGGAGGAAGCTATGGGCCAAACCCTCCTAACACTTCCCCTGAAACAGCAGTATGCACTCTTCATGGAATGGTTCAGATGCTTCTCCAAGCACGGATCAGAATGCCCAAACCTTAGCAAAGCTTTCCAGATTTGGTGGCGTCGGTCCTTTTTGAGGGGCTCCGAGACTAATGCTATAGAGTCCAGGTAATTCGTACTGACCCTCATTGTTTGTTTGTATGAAATGTTTCTTACTAGGTCCTGTCGAGAGATTCAGAAACATCTGGAAGTGAATATGGAGATCAGCATTGTAAAATTGTTGAGATGTTTAGTTGGCTTTCTGATTTCTAGAGCTTCAGCTTCCTGTTTCTACCGTGTGCATCTAATCTTTAAGATTGTTTGAGTCTGGACAGAAGGTCAAAAGGAATATCAAGTAATGTTATATCCCTAACTCTAAGGGAGGGATGATAGTCCCGACAACTAAAACTTTCCGCACATCGCAGACTTAAATTGCAGAAGTCTCCCTTCATTGTTGTGCTCCATTCCCTACGATCCAATGATAAGTTCACATTCTGGAAATGGCTTACGATATTTACTCGTTCCTTGTTAAATCTGACTGAGTCACATTGGTGTTGGTTCCTAAAATGAAGTCCGACTTTGTTGCGTATCTTGCCATCGACGTTCGGCATGCTCAAATCTACTGGTTAAGTTCTTTTAATCTTATCTCTGTCCTGGCAATATTTCTGCCCAATGTATGTTCTCTCCTGGTTTTTATTTGCATCAAAATGAACAGGACCGTGAACAAATTGGAAGCTCGAGATCTTGCAATATCATCTATTTGACCAATTGGAGCCAAACCTTTTTGGAATTGGAAGTTCCTTTTTACGGAACGACCTATAGCACTCGACTTTTTCTCCAAGCTTTGTGAAGTAATTTTTTAATTCAAAATGAACACAATTACCCATAAACCCATAGATCCGATGATCCGAAAGCTCTACACGTCATCATAAATTTGAAACTTCTCCCTTGAACTATGTCTCTTGGCTCGAACTTACTTAAACTCTTTTTAGAATCAAAATTAGCAGAACTGCAAACAAATCAGATGGTCCGAACAATATAAACATCACAAGATCAAAGATTTGACCGAATTGGAACTAAACTGTGTTTTTAGAATTGAATATTCTTCCTTGAAAATGAACTATGGCCCTCGACTTGTACAAATCGAAAGACGCAAGCGAAAGTTGTGCAAAAAGACTTCTGTTAGACTGTCCTCAAAGTCCCGAGGAGTACGTGATGATCCTCCACAAACTCTCTCAGGCTTTTCGGGTCTTATGAGGAAAACCAGCTTCTGCAAACGATCACGGCACTCTTATGGGGCCCGACAATCTAACCAATTCGCCCAGTCTGATAAAGAAAGGAGCAGCCGAGTGCCTCTGTTTGAGATCGCCGGCATCCTCGACATGCGCACGGAAACAGCAATTGCTTAGATGACGCAGTAGGAAAACTACGAAAACGAAGCGATGGAAGTTGGAGGCTTCACTTTCATTGTATGTGCGGGGATACGTTCCTCTAGGAGGATATACAAATGAAAGAATGATAACCAAAGTCAACACTATTGTCTTTTCTACATCTTCATATGATACAAGTGATTAGTATACAGTGGGGGGTGTACAGACACACACTTCCGGTGTATTTCCTAATCAGTTGAAGCAGGTGATATAGCCAGATCATCCGACATCGGCAAGCAGAGGCCACTTCAGATCAAGTTCCTCTACCAGATGCCGGGTTTTTCTTCTTTAGCCTACTATGAAGACGCCGCGGCGGTTAGCTTACTTATTCTTCTTTCCGCCGGCCAGGATACGTTGGATCTGAAGCCCTCGGCTGAAGGCCTGGTTGAACAACAGCCTGGTCTGGAATTCCGAGACAAATGGGAACCATGCCAGCATGGCCACCGGCGTGAAGATGACCAGTCCCATTATGTACTCGAACCCTCTCGCGAGTGCTTTCACGGACCCCCACATTCCGAGACCCTTAACCACTGGTCTGCACGCTTGTGATATCTGCCTCATAAATAAAAAGTGCAGTGTTACGAGCCAAAACCATGCTCGCCGAATCACAGAGAGAAGGGTTAACGAGTCAGAAGGAAGTACTAATCAGATGGCAAAAATTCATCGATTACAAGACCGAAAGTAAGTTCCGTGAATGCATACTGTGCGAGGAACTTACCTGCAGCAGGGCCCATCCCGTCGGCATGAAGGCTAGTAAGCTGGCGAAGATGTCTCCGACTGTGAGACTAAGGAATGCGAAGAGCATGCCCAGAGTGACTATGAACCCGATAAACAGGAACAGCTTGAGGAGTCTAAACATCAACTGGAAATCAGCACTGAACTTCTTTCTACCCATAGACACAATCTGCAATGACTCCCGTCAAAAAGATTTATATTTAGAAGAGACTCGGACCTGAAAACCGAAGGTCTCCACTGAATATGGTTTAGGCTTCCTCACCTTTAAGATGATCATAACAGCAACGATTACAAGCCATGACAATCCATAAACCTGCCACGAAATTGATTCGGAGACATTCATGATGCTAATCAGCTAAATCATCAAAAATGCCCATGCAAGAAACGTACGACTCTTTGGACATAAAACAACTGGTGCCGTGTGCCAACAAAGGCTTTCTATTCCTTGTAACGTGCAATGTCATAGGAGGAAGGAAAAAGATTTGAGTCTCAGATGGCAAGTAGAAGGCATACGATCCATGAAACTGTATGAGTTGTTAGTTTTCACAGATGAACAATGGAGGCCTTTGCCTTGTTAAGCTTTTTCTACTCTGTAAAACTTGCGAGTGGAGAAACATAGTGAGCTTATACAGATCATGAACTGAAACATAAAGTATTCCGATGTAGAAGAACGGAAAAAAGTTGTGAAGCCAAAAAGGCTTCCCTACCATGATGCTCTTGTTAGCTTGGGCGACGTGTAGGTGATAGACGATCCCATATTGGTATAGGAAGAAACGAAGAGAGAGAACAATCTCCCAAAATCTTCCCAAGAACCCTGTACTCTGTAGATGTTCCTGCTCTTCATCCCACCAGGACTCCCAGCTCTTATTTGCAGGCACACCCATGCCACCGCAATTGCTGATCCATTTTGTCCAGTCATCCCAATCATCCACTATCTTCTGCCATTCGAACCCTGAAGGATTGAAAAGGAAAGGAGCAAACAACCAGGAAACCACCAAGAACCACATGGAGACCGTGAGGAGCAAATAAGCGATCGAATCAGCGAATGTTGAACCATATATCTGATACGCTATTAGTAAGACCATGATCTCCAGTCCTTTCACAAAATGACTCCTCGAGTACATCCTGTAGTTCTCTGCAAACTTCTCATGCCGAACCACAAACCCACGGCCAGTTGCCCTGTACTTGGCCCCTCCGTGCAAAATAGTGCGTCCAAAGTAGTGGGCCTTGGTACCAAGTGAGAAAGTAAAGAAGACTGCTGCCAGCTGTAGCTGCATAATTATGATGTCGCCTAACGCACTTCTGAAACCTCTTTCCAGTCCAATTTCCATTGCCATGGGTAAGGCCATTAACAAGCCAAGTTGAACAACAGACTGTGAAGCCATGGCATTCTTCAGAGGGTCATTTCCCCTAGCACGAGCAATTTTAAATATTGACTGCTCTAATCCACTCAGCGACAGGTAGAGCTTGCCATATAAGAAAAGATAGACAACAAGGACAACCATCTGCATAACGGAAACAAAGAGAATCTGTATGAGAAATAGACAACAAGGACGACCATCTACATGATGGAAACAAAGAGGATCTGTAGGACTAGTGATATGTTAGAGATATTGCCAACATTAAACTGGTAATCACAATTTCCCAAGCTCAAGACTTGTTTCTTGATTATAGGGGTAAGATTATGCATTGAACCAACTAATGAGGTCTTGAAAATCTAAGGACAAATGCTAAAGGCAGAGGTATGTCACCACAATGCACAAAAGGACCATGGGTAGAGTTGGCAGAACATATAGTTGATGCCTTTGGGAACAATGCGAGTCTTGAAGCTAACAAAAACTACCTTGCAAATTTCCATCCCAAGAGTTACGAGATCAGTCAAGAAGGCTAGGGAATAAAAATGAAGCAGCACATTTTCCAAAAGTTACGACTTTCAATCAGCTTGTACTGGAGATATAGGCTTTTCTCGGATTGAACTCCGCATCAGTAGGACTTACCATTGCACTGACATAAAAGCCCACAGTTGTAAAGTAGGATGACAACATGCGGAAGAAGTCAAACCGGTGTCCTAACCGGTAGATATCTCTGCTAAGAGTCTGCTCCCCATTACCACAAGCTACCTTTGCTTCAAAGAGTGATATTTGATTGAGTCCAACATCTCGACCCTTGCCAACTTGTATATATTCATGATGAGTGACATTCCCTCGTCTAAGTGTTGAATTGAATCCTACACAGACATCATACTTTTTAAGAAGCAAACTAAACTTCGATTTTGTTGTATTCAAAGGAGATTTTTTGTTATTTGTTACCAGCAAAAATATCCTCGCTGAGATTGATGCCACGAGAAGCTTTGCTTATACCACCCCGGGTAATGTGAAAGATTCTGTCAAATACATCTGGATGTCCATAGTGGAACCGGACCCTGAAAAAGTCAATTTAAGCAATATGAACAGGTTGGGCTAACGCATTATCTGATCATTTCAGTTTAAGAAATAGATAACTATTGTACTAAGCTTACTTCAAAGGCCTTGCGAGAACTCTTTGGCCGATGGTGACAAAGCTGGTTTCTTGGTTTGACATAAACCATGCCAAAGAAGAAACACTGCAATTCACAGCTAATAATTCTCAGACGTAACAAATAAGAAACTTTGGAGAAAACAATTTCAATTATGAAATTCTCATCCAACCTTCCAGTAAAGATATGCTCACGGACACCTAATATTGTAGGTGGACGTACTCCGTGATCCTCGTTAAATTCTTCCAACAGATTACGCATCTTAAAAGCTTCTTCCAGATAATTATCCTGTGGAGAATTGGCATCATAGAGTATCTTAATTAGATTCAAAGATATAAAGTGATAGAGTGACAAGACATCTACTCGGTTACCTGGTTCATATCAATAGTTTGAAGAGCTTCCCCTCGAGTAAAAATTATGGCATGGTTCTGATTCTCAGGCTTCCCTTCTCCTATTTTAGCTGAACCCGGTAGTTTTATGCGATATATTTCCTTTAAAGAGCACAACATAAACAATGAAACTTTATTGGAATTGCCGGGAGAAGATTTTCCTATGCCAAAGGAAAGCGATTTATTGAGGAATTCACCTGGTCTAGATTGTCCACTGCTTTGACCAATACAGAATAATACACCTTCTGTACCTTTCCACCCTCACGTTCTTCAACTTCGTCAATATAAGCTACGCGCAGTGCAGGATTACTGAAGAAGAAGATATCAATAGTTAGGGTTCTCATTAGTGATCCCAGTAGAAGGTTCAATGAACACCAAGACTTGATGAGGTAGAGAACATACTTGACCATCAAATTAAGTATGTCTGTAGCCCGACGATCTCCACTTCGCTTCTGATTTCCATAGTTCTGACAGGTAGCGACATATGTGAACTTCATGTCAGCCATTGCCTCTGATTGAGAGGACAGAGATCTAGCTTTCTTGTCTTCTTCTGATGGAATTGTTATGGCTTTGTAGCCCTGCAGTATCTCTGTTCCCAACAAAATAAGTAAGAGGACAAAATGTAAGCTTTGGAGGGGACTATCGTCTAGCATCTTTATTATGTGCATGCATTCAAGTGCATTCTACCATGGTTACATTAAATGAAAATCATTAAACTTTAAGAACCTATACAAAGGCATTCGTATATCAATGGATCATGTCATGGGTGATTATCAGTAATATGTCTAATTTTGTTTATTGTTAAAATAAGCCCATAATTTGATCACCAGAAGATTTTTTTTTGGGTAAGAAGGAGGTCAAAATGTGTCAAGTAGAGCAAGTTTCAAGGTAATTGTGCTCGTGTTCAGTCAAATTCAGGTTGCTCTCTGTACTTTTCTCTTATTTGTGTCATCCCCACATCTTTAGGCCAAATTTGGAGCCGTTTACTGGCTTTCTCATGATGTGAATTTTTCTCTCCTAAAAAGCCAGAATCTTGCATTGCTTCAGTTTTCAGCAGCAATCACGTAGAACATGACTTGTTAATGATTTCAATGCAATAACCGTAGGAAGGTCCAGTAAGCAGTGATATGGACAACCAGAGAGGTATTTCATATTCCAGATACTCTTTATACAAATGGACATATACATGAGCTTTCAGGATATTGTAAGGAGAGAAAGCTGCATAATTTTTCATATACATATATCCACTTCCATAATCTCTATGCACATATTATTGCATTGTTGCTCAACTGAAGGACTTGGACGCATGCATCTTATCAACAATTTTATCTCACTTCATGCTGATGCATGGTCACACAGAGATTAAAAAAAGACAAGTTCGAGATCTATATAATTGGAGCTATTTATTATTTCTTTTGCATTTAATCCATGATTTCGTTGCTCAAGTTGCTGAACTTTAGGGTTGATAGGAGTTCTTGCAGATTAAAAATTAATTGGTTGTTAATTGCATATGAAGGGGAATCATATCACCATTTTACCTTCCTGATCAGCCATGTCAAGAAAAGCCTGAAGCTTCAATGCTCTCCAGTAGTACATCATCCCTCTAACTGCAAAATCCATGGTTACCAGAACATGAGAAAACACTTCTTAGTGAGTTCAAAGTGGGTGTTAATCCAATCAATTACCAGTTCTCAAGAGCGTTTGTCCTCTTAAAGAGACCCAGTGGCGAAGCTGCAGAATATTCTCTTCACTTTCAAAGAGCTCGCTGTCTTGACAGTTGAGTCGCTCCTTGAAGTTATCCCACTCATCTGGTCAGATAGAGATGGTGATCAAATTAATAGAATTCTATCATGCAATTCTAATAAAGTTATAGTTATATCAATTTGTTTTTCACAAACCTGGAAAGATCTTCCGTAAATAAAATATGATGGACACACCATCTTCATTCTCTGACTCAAGGTCAGCTCTGGAATAGACAGTTTCCTCACTATAATATGGAGTCATGACGCTGCCAAAACATGAGAAAATCAAAGAATTTAACAGCATGAGAGCTGGATGGATCACGGAGGAACTAATCTAAAAAGCAGTAGCATCATGCAAATGAATCCTTAAAAGAAAATCTCAATTTTGGAACGCTAACACCTCTAACCACTGCAAGAGTGGAAATGCAGGAGAAGGAAAGAGTTTTAAATGCATGAGTTCCTTCTTGTAGCCTGTCATCTATAGAGAAGGAATGCAAGCAAGTGTGATCTAATGATCCAGGACACATTAACCTTGAAGATAGAGTATTTAATTGAATAATTGAATCATACTGCAAAATAGGGATATTGACAGCAGAAATCAGCCTTATTAATATTCTTTCTTAACCTGAATGAGAGCATTTTATGGACACGAGGAGGACGTGGCATATCCATGAAGAGCGAATTGGCAAAGAAAGTTATCCTTCGACGAGCTTCAAGGTTTGTGGGTACGTCACTGGCAGTCTCCTTCACCGTTAACAGGAGATAGAGTCGCCTTATCTAATTATATTAAAAGCGACAGGTAATACTTGTTACCAAGCCAATTCTGAAGTCAACAGCTAGCAAATAACATTTTCGTGCAGTAAACGACTATATGTACCTGTTCTTCCCATTGTGCTGTTACCACAGGAGGGAACAGTATGGCTGGTTTTGGATCAGTACCAGCAAAAAGTTGTCTGCCAGTATCTTTGCTGCTATGCCCGAGCTCCCCTACTTCCCTGTGAGGAATTCAACAGACAAGGTAAACTCGATTAGCCTCCTCAAGTAATCACTGATAAACCAAATACCCTTTTTCCCAAAGTAATATGCCTAATTCAACTAACCTGATCTCATTCACCATCATATCACGTTGAACTACTTCTAACATGTCTTGCAGAAGCAACACCACTCTACCTTGTTTTTCTGGATCAGCATCTTTCTGCCATAAAAACAGAAGTGAAGTTTGCTTCTCATATTACAGCTAAGTATTTCTCACACAACATGCTTCAGATGAAAAGTACTCACCAAGATTCCGACAAGCTCCACAAATTTCTCACAAAGTGTTGGTAAAGTACCCATTCTGAAATTCTGAAGTAGTGTATTCTTTGAAATGTTACTCTCAACTTCTTTAATGATTACACCCACCATCCTGTGAAAAGATAACTCATGTGATGAGCCATGCCATTAGGTCAAACCTTGTGCCCAATATTTTATTTCCTGGCTAAGGGAGAAGGGTGGTAAAGAGCTAGGATTCAATAACCACCAACTTATAAAGTGAAATTTTGTTATTCATGTTCCAGGTCCAAAGATTACAATATTACCAAAGCTCATTAATGACAAATAGGTCAACCTTAATTCACGGAATGGCACAAAGCAGCCGTGGATATGGAAGCTGATTTATGATTGCTTGGATCCCTTTGAAATGACAGATTAAATAAAAAGTACAATTTGCCTAGAAAGAGTTGCTACTATAACTAGAAGTCATTAGACAATCTTTTCTGTCTAGAATCTAGATGTGTAGTTGATGAATGGTGGGATGGTTATCTACATGAATGCAAAAGATCCTCTGCCTTTGAAATGTCAGTTCTAATAGGCAGAAAATGCATTCCAGAGATGATACGTATACTATAAAACATACCTCTTTTCAGTCTCCCCATTCACTAAAACATTGAGAACAAGTTTAAAAGATTCGTAGCATTCAATCACTGCACATTTCAAGTATTCATCTGCGCAGATACGCTTCCAAAGATCAGAGTCCTTAGATCGAAATTGAGCAGCCATATCCAATGCTATTGGTATCTGCAGAGTAGACCAAACGTCAATGAAGTACATTGTTGATGTAGAAAAGTGAAATATAAAGAGGACTGTGTTCAACCTTGCTAGCAAGCAAAAATGGTGGCCACTGAATTATCTTCAGGCTAGGATCAGATGTATAAGGAACTAGCAGCAGATCCATCTCCCTGAATTAGACAATTGCAAAGTCAGTTAATAAAATCGAGCTGCAAACAAAATTAAGATAGCATTGACTATGTGAAATAGTTTCTGGTAAGGTTTCTTTCCTGTCACTTATAAGATCTTCTTCACGGAAACTACATATTACTTCATTCCATAACTGAGCAAATTTTGCAGCTTCACTTCTCCGGCTAGCTGGAACCTAAAAATTGACAAAAGTATGATATAGATGTGGTTATACTCTCGTTGATTCAGCGGTATGACTTTAATTCAATGGTGTAAGTACAATAGTCAAACCTCTGCAAAACGTTTTGAGAAAGAGAACCCTCTTTTCCGCGACTTGTTCGAGGGTACCAAATATGTGTTGAAAGCACCAGGTAGAGACTGGAAACGAGATCTTAGCATGCCCAACGTTCGTATCTATGATAAGAAAATATAGAGTGAAGTCAAGCAGCCACAGAAGATGTGATTTTGGACTTGCTAAACATGGTAGTGACATGTTCTTGATCTTATATACCTTGAAAGCTTGCCAATATGGAAAAGAATGGGCATTGAGGAAAATTAAAAAAAAAAAAATCTTTCTGCAGTAATATGAAGTACGGTGTTCAGCACAGTTTCTGCAGTAAAATGAACCTTTACTGTCAGGTTTTACTTAGAAATACCACTCTACATACCAAGAATGGTCAGAAGGTGTATGACCTGTATATTCAGAGGAGGAAAATTTTAAGCTTGCCAACTTAGATCTTGCCAGTACAAATTAAAATTAGTTTGTCTAGTTCGCTTTAGATGACTACAGATAACATGAGCACCAGACATATGGTACTGAAAAGGTTATGAACAGCTCAAATTTGAGTAAATTACCTCTCCTAGGCGATCAAAAGCCCCAATGATGCCACCATACAAAGTCGAGTAAATGGAATACCATATTTGTGTGTCCATAAAATAAACCTGCACCATCATTGTAGATAAATATCAGGTAAAACCCTTAAATTTTAAGAACTCATGAAAACAATTCTAGATCAGTGCAATACAGTCAAAGCAGAAAAAAAAATCATGAAATTATAAGAGTCTGAATGAACCAGTGGGATATTGCTAGACCCACCAAGATTACTGGTGCCCAGAGTGCTACAACTGCTCCATAATTGTTTTTAGCTGTATCCATAACAGAAAAATTAACAAGGAATGACAAATTCAATAGAAAATTAAAAAGCACAGTTATATATAGGCAGTACCATTAGGGAAAAACTCATGCCATTCATATTTGATGCGAGTAATATTCATTATATCCTTTGTTGGCTTTACCAGAGGCTTAATCTGTGGAGCACCAAAAAAAATTATGAGAGGTCAAAATGCTAAAGAAGCAATCAAATATACTCAGTCTAGAAGCAAACATACAAGTAGAAAATGAAATTTGCTACCTGTACAAAGTAACTAAATGCGAACTTGGAACATAAAAGGAGTGCCCAAAAGAAGGTGTACCTGAAACGAGGTGTTGGTTTAAAAAGACATAAACTCTTGATTACGTAATAATCTGTATCTATGTTCAGTGAACTCACTTAATGAGGGCAAACTGACTCTCATGCATCCCCCTGCCAACGTAAATTCTTGGCTGCAGATATCAAACACGTGCAGGTTAAGAACCCTGTACAACTAATGTTCTTTAGATTTGTAGTGGACTAATAAATGAAGAATGAAAGTGGAAAGCATGAGTGTTCAAATGAGCATCAATAAGTTAAACACAGTTTTATCCGCTTCATCAACAGCTAACAAAGTTAGGCCAAGCGGGAATGAATTACCGCAATACAGAAAGGGAAAGCATGATGATACAAACTATTATCACATATGGGTCATTTGGAGATACCTGCAAGTCCTTTTGATGAAAATCACTCCTATCAATATTATGCTAGTTGACATGCTTTTAAAACATTTAATTGAACATCATGCTTGCAACATATCTAGAAGTTGGTGTACTATTTTTTCCAAACTATGATCTTCCCTACTGCAAGAAATACTTCTTTTCTCAATACCACTGCATGCAATTATATTCTTGATTCAGTAACTTGTTTCCAAATTCTCTAAAAATGCATGCTTCCCAATACTTTTCCTAAATTTGATCTCCTGAAATATCTGCAATAGCTCCCATTCTATGCAGACTTGGATAGGATGTCAAGTGAGTACATGCATTACTGTGTCTATGCCTCTAAACTTTTGATTTTTTGACCCAGCAACAATGTTACTATCTATGAGTATGGAAAAATCTGGATAAGCCAATACACAGTAGATTTAATATTTGCCAATTCGAATTTCTTATTGTCCTGCTGGAATGTTTGTATCATTGTGAATTTTTTCAAAATTATATCAGACATTGTAATTTGCTAGTGATTAACAAATTGAAGATGCTGTGCCATTTTTCAAGATGAAACGAGTTTTGTAGGTTCCATCCACGCAGCCATGTCGTTAGCAAGGGTATGGTGGCTTCACTAGAAGTCACTGTGAAAGTTTAGCGAGTTTAGCATCAACGGTGATGAGGCTGTGCATGTTCTAATGTCAATGAGACAATGATTTGTTTTGACCATACAATACAAATCATGGACTCAAGACAACAGTGTGTGATTTTGTTTCCAAAATTTTCCTTTACATATACAAAGAGTACCCTGGCATTAAAAACAGGACATGCAAAGTAAAAAAGCCATGACATAGATACCTGTGACCACCATAGCAGAAATCTGACAATATGCCAGTCTGAGCTTTCAATCCAACGCCGAAGCATTGGGAAAATAAACAATACAGCTGCAAGTATGTTTGAAAGCAAATATATGCCTACAGCCATGATATATAGAGGAGGAATTCCCTTCACTTGAGGAAGGAATGAGAGCAAATTCCTTATTTCAGCAGGGACCACTGTGGTTGACTGCACATAGCAGAGAGGAAGAATGACAGTCCACGCTAGGCTAACCAAAATTTTGAGGATGTTTCTAGAAACATTGCTGAATCTCCACCTATGATAGCCGGGGAAGTTCAAAACAAGGTCCAATACACCTATTTAAAGACATAAAAGATGAGAAAACACATTCAACTCATCAAAGCTGACAGATCAATCTCACAAAATGAAACTAAAGGTATCAACATTGACATGCTCATGGGCCATAGACTACTGCTTTACTTGGCTATGTAACTATATAATAAGATGAATTGCCTGTATGTTCTCCAGAAAAAACCAAAACGGATGCTGAAGTGGTTCTTAACCAATACAATGCAATTCTTGGTTAGAGTGGTGGACAATCCTTTAAGAACTGTTATACTTACATGAGTTTGTTTAGGATAAGGATGGGCAAGAAGGTTACATTCAACAGGCTATCACGGTTTCACTCCGAATCATCTAGTGACATCTTTAATTCATGATCATGAAAAGTTGATGTGAAATCCAATGAGTTTCTTAGGACGAATTTAGAAACACAAGGTTAGATAACAAGCATAAATAAGCATTCTTCAAATGCGTTTAGTGTTTCCAAGCAGAAGAAGATACGCATTCCAAAAAACCAAATGGCAAAACATATCCAGGAAATTGGTCAAGATCTGCTGCTTTCCAAGTAACTTTGGTTATGAGCAGAATCACGTTTTCACTCCATTCTTCATATATATTGTTATGTCTTCTTCTAGAAACAGACAAGACATGGAAAGATCTCCTTTCACTGTATAATCTCTTGATCAATATCTCTTCAAAGTAAAAGATAAAACCATTTCAACCGAAAAAAAAGAAAAGAAAATCAAGATCATGAAAACAAAGACCTTGCTTTAGGAATATAAATATCGAGAAATTCAGACAATGCCCTGATTCCACTCTATAAGTCTGTGCCTTGTTTTGTGCTGCCTGAATTGTGTAACAGTGATGACATTATTTGAAGTGCTTATAGTTTAGCACTGCAACTTTTAGGAATTTTGACATACCCTGAACAAATCGAAGAAATGCTGCCGTGATGAAAATACTAGAGATCTTATACAGGATTTCTTTCTGGAAGATCTCCATTGGTGTTACTCCACTCCAAGCAATAATGATCATTGCCTGCAATCGGCAGCATTATGATTCCAGATTTAGCAGATGTACTAAAGATCAACATGCAATGTGAGTAAAGATCACTCGATCTAATCTTTTGCAAACCTGTAAAGCCAAAATATAGAATGTCCACAGACGATCAAAACTTCGAAAAATGTGCCAAAATGTGCGGGTCTCCACGAAGTTTGATTTCCCAGTGCTTCCACCTTTTCTGTGTGAAGCCTTTCTTCCCTGGAATGGTTTCTACAGTTAGTGAAGATAACATTCTTAATCTTACTATCCAAAGATAATCATTAATAAAGCAGCCATGCCTGGATCAAGTCGCGTGTTGACTTGAAGAAATCGCCATCATCCCGCATTGGCCAACCAAGAGAAAAACAATCGGCAGACCTGGAAAGATGTTTTGAGAATTAAAATTTAAGCAGTAAAACAAAGATTACAATTTATGGTCTGCTTGATTTTGCTTTGAATGCCCCACAAACCAGAAGTACTCGTTTAGATCATCATAGTTGCACCAAGCTGAATATGGAGCTTTTCCATTTTTGCTCTTCTTGGCTTCCTGGTATCGACAAGTGTAAACTTCATTTGTCTGAATCCAGAAAGGATAAACTAAAGTTTGATAAGACAAGTGCATGCTTGTGCTTACATACCTTTTCTATGACACGATATAGAGGGGTTATGACCTTTCGAAGGAAAGCCTCATCATCCCCTCCATAAGAAGGCTTGATGTTTTCTCCAGTGACAATGCTGACATTCCCAGCCAACAGTCCATGAAGTTCATATGCCATCTGAAAAAGTACCAGCTTTGAACTTCATTTCATTACTAAATTGGGAGCTCAAGATAACAAGTGGAGAGGGGGTAGGTTGGGAATAACAGGAAGAATCGTCTTAGTATCGGAAACAGTACTGACATTATGGAAAATGTAGCAAAGGCACTCTGGCATGAAGCGAATGTTGGCAGCTTCACCCCATATTAATAAATACAGACCCATGTAAAGCAACTTCCTTTGCTGAACTTCTGGTTGGCTCTGTGGGAGTCTGGATAAAAATATGAAGCTTAGTACTGTGCTCTATCGGATTTTAGATAACAAGTTCAAGTTTGTGCAGAAACTACTATATCTCGTTCTCACCTCAAGCTATGTTTTCTTCCCAAAAACTTGCACCAATTTTTGTAATTCTTAAAGAGCTTGTTCATCACAGCATCTACGGCTCGTTCATCAAGCTATGAAAGAAACCAGCATTTGAGGATGTCAGAGAGAGAAGAAAATTAGGCAATGCAATATCCACCGGGGCTTCATAGACAGAAATATGACAGCGACTGATGATGTTTGCTAGATGTTCTAATTGCGCGACTATGTCGTCATGCACCTTCAGAGTCAATAATCCACACTTTCAGAGCGAACTAGATGGTATAGCCATTGGTTCTTAAACTAATCTATCTACCACCGTCTCTATAATGCCATGCAATCAATATAAACTCTTTACCATGACTGATGTAGAGTATCGGTGCCTACCTTGTTCAGAGGTTCAGGCTTAGGATGAAGCCTTATATGAACATTAGCTACAAACATGATCAAATGCTCCCTCTGGTTCCTGACGTTGTCTCTCTGCATAGTTGCAGACAAAAAACAAAGTCCTTATAGCATGACACAGTGATGTGATTTCAAGGTACTAATATATCACATTTACTGTCTGTAGACTTGCCTGGAACCCAAACATTGCCCTTAACCAATCAAGAACATCTAAATTTCCGGCTCTCTGCCTCTGTTGCTCAAATCCAGCGGGCCAACTAAGGCCACGTATGTTGCCCAGAGCAGCTACAGCAGCCTTTACCTGAGATACAGTAAGACAATCTAAGTATGGTTGTAATGCAAATAGAATGGTCAGGACAGGGAATGCCAACATTCATTCTGTATATGGAATGTAGAATAGCATGTAAGCAAATAAAGCAAGGAAAATACCTCTTCAAGTTGCATAATAGCTTGGGATCCCCCAGCAGAATCCAGAGGTAAGATATTATAAGGTGCGTATTTTTCCTTCTTCTCCTGGACATCTCTAGCTGCAGCGATAATCTGCTCAGAGGAGCAGAAATTAAGCATACAAAACTCAGGTCAATCGAGTTCCCAACAAACAATTTAGTAAAACTACCTCTGGGGCAACTTCTTCTACTTTCTCAGACTTATTAACAGCACAAAGAACTTCAAAGAGCACTCCTGCTGTCTGATAGGCCTTGCCAAGTTGAGCTCTGTCAAACAAATTTTAATTGGAGAGCAGCAGCAGTTCAACTCATAGGGATCTGATCATCTCATTACATCATTAGTTTTTTCACTAAATCATACAGAAGCCTCCATGATATGTGAAAGTGGCGTTCCAAATGGTGATGAAGAGAGAACAAAAAGATCAACTTATATAGATACCTGTCAGCCTGCTCCCCCTGGTCCAATGCTTGCACATAATTTTCATAGTATTGATAATAAAAGCTCTCAAATTCATGTGCATCGGTCTTCTTCACCCGAGATGCCAGACTGGACGCATTGT
Source organism: Syzygium jambos (assembly GCA_031216235.1). Taxonomy (NCBI): domain Eukaryota; kingdom Viridiplantae; phylum Streptophyta; class Magnoliopsida; order Myrtales; family Myrtaceae; genus Syzygium; species Syzygium jambos. Next base: position 6,778,279 of record CM062228.1, read on the forward strand.
CCTAAGTAGCAGAGTCTTCAATTCAGTCCACAATCTTTGGTAAACAGAGATTGATATAGCTGTCTCTTCATTGTTTATGTCAAACAGGTTGCCGCTTTACTAGACATGATTTATTCGTCACATTTTGGTAATGGCAGAGTCTGAGCAGCTGACATTTAGACAGTCATACGACCAAAACCCCTACTTTGTATTGATGAACTCACTAGATACGAATTTCTGAAGTGATGCAAAAGAAGCATAGTGGTTCAACATCTAGGAAAAAAAAATTATGGAAGGTGGAATTTAGATTGCATCAACGGACAGGATTATTGGAGGCAGAATCAGATGAGGTGAGAAGAAATTACCCTCTCTAATCGCTGTAGGAGACCTGTCTTGAACTGCCTTACGCCACGTCCTGTGGAATTCGGATCCAACCTATGCGCTTTCTCGAAGGCGTAGAACCGGCCTAATAGGTATAGGGATAATAAATGCATCACTTTACTATAAAAATTATGGAACCGGTAATTGAAGATACAGTACAACAAAAATGTTCCTGTGCACTTTATATTCATTCATCAGTCGATCAAATCAAAGATGGGCAATTGGTTTCAAGGCAAGCATACAGAGGTAGGCGACGCGAGGGCGCTCATGCTCGATCTCCTTGGCTGCTCGAAGGATGGGAGAGATGATGGAGAGCGAGGACGGGACGACCTCATTGTCGAACACCTCTGTGGAGAATATGGTGGTGGCAGCGCTCCGAGATGGCCGCCGAGAGAGCCCTTGCGGACCCGACTCATGGCTTGCCATTGGTTCCACTGGTCGAGTGGAACCTACTTTCGCTTCTTTCCCCGTCCTGCCCACAAAGAAAATTTCAACCATCAAAAAACACACATCACAATGGCGAAACTCGCAGCATCTGTCGCAGGCATGATTGCCAAATCTCTTAACCCCCCACGAGAATTCCACCACAAAGCTCCGCTGGGAGTCGGATAAACTCTTCCGTCGACACCTCAATTGCTCGCATCGTGACGAAAGAAGCGCCATTGGAAAAAATTTACCATAATTAGATGATGATTCCTAATCCTGAAGTCCGTACGTGATCTTCCTTCCATTTTCCAGTGAAAGGCGATGTTCTATCTATCAATTCTTCTCAATTCCAAGAAGAATTTATTAATTCAGCAGAAAATCAGATCAACAACTTTCCGTAGAGCAACGACGAGTAGTAATATTCACGGCAAAGCATGTTTTAAACCAGATAAACTCGACTCTGATATCCTTAAAAGAAAAGAAAAGAAAAACAATCTCCGATAAGAGACTTCGACCGTAGGCGCCCTATCAACGGCGGCGAAACCTTAACGCGCCACCAGAATCCGATCGCATTTCCTCCGGGAGAAAAGCACGCTAGAGCTTCGACTGCCAATTTCTTCGGCTCACCTCATGCAGAGACGACGACCGTCGGCAGCCTCCGCTCGTCGACGATGGCAATAGCGACGCCGCGATCCGCGCTCGACGAGCTCGACGAAGCGACGTCTCGCCGGAAACTCCTGGCCGCTCCTCCCTCCTCCTCCGCCAGCTCAGCGTCGAGCTCGCGCGACAAAGACAAAAGCTCTCCGCCGAAGGGGAGACCCTTACCGGGCGGCGCGATGCGGTTCGGCTTCGTCGAGGTGGTCGGAGGATGACGGGAGCGGCGGAGTTCGATCGCGCGAGAGGAAGGCGGAGGAGCGACGACGCCGCGGACGACAAGCAGAAGGCGCTCTGCGTTTGCGCGGAGCTGCCGAGGAGATGAAGAGAGAGACAGAAGAGAGAAGAGAAAAGAGAGAGAGAGAGAGAGAGAGAGAGAGGGGGGACGGACCTGTAGTTTGAGCTGTCAGGGGAGGTTGTTGCAGCGGCTTCGCCGGAGCGAACGAGCGGGAGACGAAGGAAGCAAGGAAAGAAGAGAGGAAGGAAGAAGAGAGAGAGAGAGAGAGAGAGACGCGGGAAAGAGCTCGAAGAGGGAGAAGTTTTGTGAGGTCAAGGGGAGGGAGGGAGGGGCAAAATGGGGAAATCACCGGGGGTTAATGGGCGGGTGGACACGTGGCGGGAGGGGAGAGGGCGGTGAGGTGCGCCGAGGGTACGATCGCGCGTGACGGAGCGGAGGGGGGGAGGGCGTACGTACGCGCATGGTTTTCGGTTGGGGGTTTGTTGAGAGCGCTTCTCTCTCTTTTGACCGCGACGACCGGCGGTCCTTTTTTGTCTCGCCGTTTGTTGTGCACGAATTAGTGCTTCGCTGTCTTAAATCAAAGAGGAGTCTAACCACATGGCGTTGGAGGTGTTAACCATCTAACTAAAAATTGTTTTTTGTTTTGCTCTTTTAAGACATGCACGGCATGCGTTAGGCGACGACCAATGTAGATCGATCGCATGTCGAAGCATGGCTAGAGCTCTCATATGTGTTGTCAACAAATCGATTGGTAATATTGATACGATAGGTAGGTGTCTTGTATGATTCGTTCATAGAAGATTTTGGGTTATGTTTAGGATTCTACAACCAATGAACTTTGAGAATGTCAAAAACAGTTTTAGTACCTTAGCAGAAGCCCGACCGACCAACTCAAACCTATAATCGACTTGGCTGCATTGTTTTGCTTCTTGGTCGGAAGTCGGGATTGAGAACCAAGCGCGGTCCTAAATTGGTTCGGATTGATGAAACGGAAGGATTCGATAGTCAAGTTGAGAGATCACTCCCACCACTTTGGTCGCACCCCGGGTCGGTTCGGCCTTTGGAACCCCTGTAAACCAGCATCATGCATAAATGAGAGAAAGACTTGAGTCCCAACTAAATGATTCGATTGATGACTAAGTGAAGCCTTCGCTAATTGCATAATCTACACTAGAAATGAAAGAAATCGGGCTTAGCGTGTGCATGAAAACTATTTCAATATTAGGGGAAAACATGGGTATTGTCAAGCTACTCATTCTCTCTGGGAAAGAAAAACTTTCAGCCACCACAGCAGCATCGAAACAGATTTTGTTCAAAAACTGGTCGAAAGGTCTGGTACTAGGGACGAAACTTGTGGTTGGCGGAGGTTTTGAAATAGAAAGCGGATCCTCAACGTACAATGAAGTTGCAGAACAAGATTTTGAAGTACGCGAGCAGAAAATGTGTATTATCATTAGACCTGTCAAATGGGTAAGTCGGGTCGGATATGGGTCGGGTCATAAATGGTCCGACCCAAATTGACCCATTAACCCGTTTATGACCCATTTATGGGCAATACATTTTTCTTGACCCATACCCGACCCGACCCATACCCGATTAGACCCATATTGCTAAAATACTTCCATATTTAGTTAAATATATGAAAATTCATACCCAAGCTAAAATGAGAGTGTGGAGTGAGTGAGTGCAAGATTGAGTGAGGGCAAGAGAGATGTGTTGAGTTTAAATCAGCTGTAAACTCATTTATGACCCATTTACAACCCATTTACGACCCATTTAACATCAATATAAGACTTCTACCCATTTATGACCCATTTACTAAATATAACTAACCCATTTATGACCCATTTACTAATATATGGATTAAGAAATAGGTTTATGACCCATTTTGACAGGTCTAATTATCATTAATGGAGAACAGTAGCGCATTACTTACTTTCAACAACTCTGCTCTCGACCACGGAGACCATGAGGACGAAGAAGAGTATCGAAACCAAGTTGAAGAAGATGGACTTGTGACTGGTGATCTTAGCCATGCTTTTCAACTCTCTAACTTCTTTGGATACTGAGTTTGTGAGAGATATGCCTGGTGTATCTTTCGATTTATGGATGAAAATTAGAGCATAAGACAAATTACATTGACGTGACGTAACAAATAACAGGCTTAGTGTTGATGCTTTGGATTACATATTAAAAAACCTTGATTAGAGTATATGACATGAGGTGGAGGATAATACCTATGCCAGTATCTTTTTTTTTGTTAATTGCACCAGTTAAACTAAGAACGTTCTTATTACATGAAGTATCACTACGCTTGGATTTTCCATGTCGATGAATTTTTAGGACGAGGCTTGCATGTTTTCGATTTCGTAGGATGAATTATGTCTTAATGATAAAAGTGGTAAAGTTTCCCATGTTGGGACCGTTTCACCGGAGGTTCGGCTCACATTCGATGAAGGCCGTGAAGTTACTAAGGTATTTCATGGGTCCGTCACTTACCCAACCGAGAAATGAGATTCCGTTTTTTGGAACAACTGTAAGATGACAGTACCCAACAAAAATTTGAGTGTAAAAGACATTAATTTCACCTAACTTATAGTTATTGTAATTTCATCAGCCACATTATCTTGGGACAACCATGAGAATGAAACAGTACAAGGAATAGAATCAGAAGAGAGAAAGAGAATCAAAGTGGAAGAAGAAACATCCGTTTGGCTCTTTCAGTAATCCAATCACAAAACGCATGTATATATAGGACGTTTGAGGTCAATTTGATGCATATACTGTGGCCACTCAGGCAGACGAAGCTACTCGAATTGGGCTCGTGAGCATACAAGCAATAACACCAATGAGCATATAGATGACAAGGCATTTTGATGACCTGGCACCGTTATATCGAATGGGTGAAGTGGCATTGACGATAAGTAGGGATGACATATGCTGATAATCAAGTCAAGTATTGTCAATCTCTCATCTGATTGTATCTAAACCTCAATTTGCTCGGACTCAACCAAAACTTTGTAAGACTTATGGAGTCTCTTTCTATTCGTGTGTGTGTGTGTTTGTCACTCACTTGGTCCTTATCGAAGTCTGGTGATGTCTAGAACATCTTGTTGAGGTCCAACGAGGGTGATCGATGGATAGCCGTTGCGGCTAGGCAGGGCGAACTTACCATTATCTCTCTCTCTCTCTCTCTCTCTCACTTTTTATGTACTATAGATGTCGCATTGCACATTTGCTTTGTTAGAATATTTAAATATTAAATCATCATTTTATCTAACAGTTTAAGTTTTTAGAATAGTTGGTAATGGTTTCACAAAATCTTACGTGATATTAAAGCAGAAAATCCTAAGTTCAAATCTTTCCAAGCCTCTATTTGCCTCTCCAATTTCATATTTTCACCCTTTAGGCTTAGGCCGAAATCTAGCCTATGGGTGAGGCGGTGTTAGAGTATTTTAATATTAGACAGCTTCAGTTTTTACAAGCTTCATATATGATCAACTTTGAAAATGTCAAAAACAGTTTGCTTATATTTTAGCAAAAGCCCGATTGGCCAATTCGATCCCAAAACCGACTTGGGTGCATTGTTCAGTTTTTCAGTCGAAGGTTAGAATAGAGAACAGACTTTGGTCCTAAATAGGTTCTAGGTTGTTAGAATCAGGAGCTGGACCAATTCTTTTCATAACCAAATCAAGTAACACTTTTTTTCCGAAAGAAACAATTAGAAAACCGGCTTCAAGGTTCATTTTACCCTAGAACAAGACCGATAATCCAATTCAACCCTAGAACCAACTCGATTGGTTTGGTTCTCAGATTGAACCGACACCTGGAACCAAGATTCAAACCAGTACTTGGTTCTATAGCTTTTCAAATTGGAGCCTGATTAGTTCTCTCTAGAATAGCATTGGACATGCGAAATGCGAGGTGTAGTTGCCAAGTTGAGCAGAACCCATGTTCTTCTCAATGCTTTCCTCCAATGAAATATGGTATTATGATATATAATGTGTGATCAAAGACGACAACCATTGAAAAAACTACAATTCTATATAGCTTTGTCCATCATCTCTTTCTCAAACATAAACTTGGTTAACAACATCTTTATTTTTCTTTGTCGACACCTTCAATGAAAATACTCAAGCTGTATTCTCGATGACACTGAAACAAAACATGATGACCCCAACACTTGCATTACAAACGACTGGGTGATGAGTGTGTTGCACTGATCTACTACTTTATTCATACAAGTGTCAAACATCTTTGTGGCTTAGGTCGACTTCCCGGCGATGCAAAGCCATTGATCAATGAAGAGAGCATCGCAATTCAGATTCGGGTTGATGAAGTGGAAGGCTTCGGTAGTCAACTTGAACTGCTCGGCTATTGCAAGGCAAGTGTCTCCACTCTTCACTCCCACCACTTTGTCGCACACCAGGCCAGGTTTCGCACTTGGAACCCCTGTAAACCACCATGCATAAACCAAAGAGTTGACATATGATGCTAATGAAGACGAATGACCAGGAAAGAAAAACTTTCAGCTACTGATTCTGCAGCTTCAAAACGACTATGTTCAAAAACTGGCTGAAAGGTCTCGTAATAACGTATGGTCGGCCAACGTTTTGAAGTAGAAAGCAGATCCTTACGTACGATTGAAATTTGCAAAAGAAGATTTTGAAGTATGTTGGTAAAGAATACATTATCATTAATGGGTAACAGTAACGCATTACTTACTTCCAACAACTCTGCTCTCGACCACGGAGACCATGAGGACGAAGAAGAGTATCAAAACCAAGTTGAAGAAGATCGTCGATTTGTGACCGGTGATCATGGCCATGGTTTTTAACTCTCTAACTTCTTTGTATACTGAGTTTGTGAGAGATATGCCTTGTGTGTCTTTCTATTTATAGATGAAATGAGGGCATAAGACAAATTACATTGTTACGAAGCAACAGAAAGAGCCGGCTTAGTGCTATTTTACTCTTCAATGCTTTGGATTACACGCTAAAAATAAGCTTAATTATGATTATGACATGCGGGGCAGGATACTACCAATGTGAGCATTTCTTTTCTTATTGTCAACTGCAACATTTTAAACTAACAATGTTCTTAAATGAAGAATCGTCAATACGCTTGGATTTTCATGTCGATGAATTATTAGGATGAGGCCTTCATGTTTCTGATTTTGCAGAAAAATTTATGCCTTATCTATGATAGTGTTAAAGTATCCCATGTCGCGGCCGATTCACTTGAGCTTTGGCTCGCATTTGACGTAGGCAGTGAGATTATCAAGCTATTTCATTGATTGGCAGTTCACCCAACTGAGAAATGATGTTCCTTCTCTCCAAAGAGTTTTAAGATGAGTGGGAAATGCGTTAATTTCACCTAACTTTCTTTCGGTAAGTTCAGTCGATCCTTCTTCGTCATTAAGCTCCAATCGTACCATAGAATTACAATTTAGTTTATTTTTTTTGATCAAATACGAATACTTATATGTATCATAAACTGGACTTAGCTAGCAGGGCCCAAGCAAGGGGCGTCGTTACATAGTAGTGCCCAAAGGGCTTGAGGAGGGGAATAGAGCCAGTCAGATGGAAGACATTTCTTTCTATGAGTCCGCGCTACCCAATCAGCCACAGAATTTGCAGTTTTTGGACAAAATTTCAGGCCTACACCGTGTACCCTTGAAAGTAGATAGTAGCATTCCGTTATAAGGGCGCTTACTTCCCAGCTAATCTGTTCTCCTTGCTTCAATGCGCTTATCGGTTCTATACGGTCCGACTCCAGTTCAACTCTTTCAACTTTGTTTTGTTCAACGTACTTGAGGTCAGCGAGAAGAGCTAGGGTTTCGATTTGTGCCAGGGAGGATGCTCGGACGTTCTGGACGAATCCATCAACAAGGCAGCCGGAGTAATCACGAGAGATGAAAGCTATCGCACCGTCCATCGATCCTTCGCCAAGAGACCCATTGACGTTGATTTTCAGGATACCCTCCGCCGGGCCTGTCCATGCTTGCGCTGACGTAAGATCTCCTCTCTTTTCTGCGTTTTTTGCTCGAATGCTCCATTTTTTTAACACTTTGATGCATTATCCAAGCTGGTCCCACTTCTTCTTTTGCATTCGGTTTAACACCTCTGAAAATCTGGTTGTTTCGAGCCTTCCACACCTGCCCAATTATACCCCTCTTCAACCACCTATCTGTTCTGATGTTAACCTTTTCTCCGTTTCCAATTACCCATATCACTGAGTTCAAGATCGCTTCTCGTCCCTTCAAGATACTTTGCCAACCCCGGGATGGTCTATAGCCTTTCTCAGCTTGCCATAATTCTTTACGATAAAAGTACAATCCTTTCAACAGCTTACTCCATAATGCATCAGGATTTTTAACTAGTCTCCAAGCTTGTTTCCCCAGTAGTGCTTTATTGACACTAATTAAATCCCTGAATCCCATTCCTCCCTCATCTTTTCTGGTTTTCATGATTTCCCATCTTTTCCAATGTTAACCAGCTTTTGATTCATTGTTTTTCCACGAGAAATTAGCTATCTTTCGCTCTATGGCTTTACAAATCGATACGAGTATCTTAAAAATAGACATTATATAATGTGGTAAAGCCTGAACCACAATTTTTAGTAGAATCTCCTTACTCGCTTTAGATATAATTTGTTTCTTCCATCTTTCCAGCTTCATATTGACTCTCCGTAAAATCCAGGCAAACATCTGTCTCTTGGATTCTCCCTAATCAGAGGGGATACCAAGGTACTTCCCCGTGTGATTCATTTCCTGTATTCTCAATGTTCTGGCCATATTGTCCCTTAGCATCTGAGGGCAACCCTTGCTGAAAAATATACCTGATCTATTCAGGTTTATGGCTTGTCCGGAGGCATAGAAATACTGGTTAAGCACAGTTGAGACATTTTCACATTCATGAATGGTTCCATTTAGAAAAAAGATAGAATCATCTGCAAATAATAAGTGGGTCAGGGTTGGACAGAACCTGTTCAGCTTGATTCCCTTTATTTGTCCATTGGTCATGGCATTTTCCATCAAGAAGGATAAGCAGTTTGTTACCGGAATAAAGAGGTAAGGTGATAGGGGATCCCCTTATCTAATGCCTCTAGTGGGGTGAAAGAAGGGGAGAGGTTCTCCATTCATTTTCGCACTAAAAGATACTATAGTCACACATTGCATTACCCAACCAACCCATTTTTCACTAAAACCCATTTTCAGCAAACCATGCTTCCAAAAAAAACCCATTTCACTCTATCATAGGCCGTCGCCTGAGGTCGCGCGACCTAGGCGAAGGCCGCCTAGGGTCGCGCGACCTCAGGCGACAGCCGCTTGGGTGGTCGCCTGAGCCCAGGTGGCCTTCGCTTGGGTCGGGCGACCACGCCGGCTCCCCACCGGCCCTTCGCCGACCAGATTCGCCCTCGCCGGCCCTTTGCCGGCCAGATCCGCCCTTGCCGGCCCTTCGTCAGTCACCCTTGCGGTGAAGAAGATCAACAGTAATAAGGACAAAATCGGAATATTGAAATTTGAGTGAGGGCAATTTGGGAAGAGAAAAAAAGGCTTTAGCATTTATGGAATACCGAAAGCCCAAAGCTGGTAAGGCTTCAGCATTTGTGGAATGCTGAAAGCCCAAAGCTGGCCTTACCAGCATTTGTGGAATGCCGAAAGCCCAAAGCTAGTCCGGACCAGCTTTGGGCTTTCGGCATTCCAAATACTGACTTTCGGCTTTTCGGACTCGGAAAGCAAAACCAAACGGTTCAGGATTTTGAGAAGGGGCTTTTAAGGCCAAAAGCCTCTTCCCAAAGCTGAACCAAATGGGGCCTCTATCTAGTTTCTCCTTAATTAAATTTGTCCCTTCCCTATTATTTGTCCAAGTGAATTTGTACCATTTACAATCAATGTCCATCAAAGAGCAATCATTTAAATTGTTACACCCCGAACCCTACGGCACGCGAGCATCCCAACCGAGGTCGAATTTGTGCGACATCCCAGGATGCGTCGCCGACCCAACACTTAACACCGATCAAGACACATGTGGAAGCAATATAAACACCCGTACAATTTAAAACACATGATCAAGGATAGTACAAACAACATTATAAATATACATTGCACAATTTTGACCTTTCTTCTTTTGAGGGTTTTTCCAGCTCCCGAATCTCGCTCCTCCTCCTCCTCTTCTGGCGGCGGCGGCGGCGGCGACGGCTCCTTCCCCTCCCTCCGGCATAGCCTCGATCGGATCTTGGCGCTCCCGATGCTGTGCTGCTCGGCGGTGCCCCTTCTCTGATTTGGAACGAAGTCTACTCGGAACAGAGAGGAGAGCTGTTCCGACGCGGTTGAGGACTGGCTCTGACGCGGTTGCCCTGATTTGTGCCGCCTCCATCCCCGACGACGAACTGTGTTGCTGCTACCTTCTCGAGTAGGGCTTGCTATTGCTGCACAGAGCGTCAACTCAGCCACTCCGCCTTGCATCAAAAGCCTGATCGCAACAACTTTGCTGTTGATCCTCACAGAAATTGGTGGCTGTTTGCTGTGGGACTCTGGATTTCTAGGTTGCTAAGTTGTTGAATTTTTAGGGATGCTGAGTTGCTGTTCGCTGAAGGTGATGTCCACGAGCAGCAGAATAGAGAATGCATACTAGGTGTTCGATAAAATTCCTCAAAGAAGGAATGTTGTCCCCCTGACTTGCAAAGTGCAACCTTCCTCGGGCATGCGTCTCCAGGACCACGACCGAACTCCTCTAACTCCACGACCTGTCACTACTCCTCTACCATGAGTTTGACGCCGGCTTTGATGTGGTTGCCCCAGTCTATGCTGCTATGGATTGCTAGAGGTGATGTCCAGTGTTCAACAAAATTCCTCAAAGAAGGGAAATTGTCCTTTAGCCGTAGCTGGATTGGTTGGTTGGTTCTGGTCGTGATCCATGCTTCAGGCCCTTGAACGAGTCGACCCATATGCCTCTCCATGCAGGAATCGACGCACCTCCTCTCTAAAAAATATTGCTCCATCAGCGATGGTCCAAACTCGTAGCAGCAAATCTAGTGTTATGAAAACCTCAATATCCAAGAAGTTGAAGAACCAAGCTACTTCAGTTGAGATTAAAAGCAGCCTTTTCAATCTTTAAAGGAGAAAGAGGTTGAGACTTTTAACTTAATTGCTCCGAGACCTTGTTCTAACTGTGCCAATATAGTTCAAAATTGTAATCTTAATGCTGGATGTGGCTGTGGTAATGTCGATTGTAATTTGGCTGTTGATATCGGTGGTGTTAAGCCTGCTTCTATGAGTCCAAATTGTGTTGCTGAACCCGAAGTTGAAGCCTCCATTAAGGAAGATGGTACTGGATCCATCTTTGCTGAGTCACTTCCTAGCCAAGATTCACCTTCACTGAACCCTGCTACTGCCCCAAATCCATCTTGGAAAATTATTACCATGGTTAAGATCTCCCAAACAGCAAAATTAGATTTCATCCCTCTAAACAAACACGGCAATAAGCTTGGTGCTCCCCCCCGGAGATTATTGAAGAAGGGAAGGCACACTTTGAGAACTGTCTTGTTGGTCACTTTCTCATTACCAATGTCTCAATTTATCGGGTGAGAGATATCGTTGAAAAACTCTAGAGCAAAGAAAATCTTTTAGAAGTTTTGGCTACGGAAGACGGTTTTTTCTTTTTCCGATTCTCTAACGTCCAAAAGTTAGTCGAGGTTATGGAGGTGGGGATATGAGACGTAGTTGGCAAACCATTATTTTTATAGAAATGGCATCCCCAAATCAGACTGGAAAAGGCAAAGATTACTTCCGTGCCAATTTGGGTACGTCTTTATAATGTACCCCATGTCCTTTGGACCCAAACCGGTCCAAGCTATGTGTGCAGCTTTCTTGGTAGACCTTTGTACATGGATAAGGCTACCGAGGGAAAACGACGACTAGCATTTGCTCGTGTATGCATTCTCATGGATTTTGATAGCTCATTCCCAAAAAATTTTAATCTTGATATGGGAAACGAGGAAACCTTTGGGATTACTGTTGATTATAGCTGAATTTCGCTAAAATGCAAAAAATGTAACTGCTTTGGTCATAAAAATTGTAATGTGCCGAACAAGACAATATGGGTTCCTAAATCCTAATCGGTGGCAAGACCACCGAAAAATAATGCTTCTATTGCTCCCATCCCACCTAGAGCGATTACCAAAGTGCTGCCAAATAAAAATTCCTCGGCCATACTATCGAAAGCCCCTGCTTCTGTCACTGATACTGGTATCTCCATGGTCAATATGCCGAAGAATCTTGTTCGTGATGCTTCACAGTTAGGTTTATCCTAAACAAATGTCAAACATGGTGAAAGTCAGAAGTCAGGCTCCATTAACAAAAGTAGAGATACTTTCAATTCTTTGAATCTATCTCCAAATAGATTTGCGTTATTGGACGAGGGCGATCATTCTGCTATTTTTGACTGGCCTATTGCTCTACTTAGGGATGTGGGGAGTGGAGCGGAACCCCCTGACCAATGAATATCCTCTCATGGAACATACAGGGCCTTAACAGTAGCCCCAAACAAAAGGAAATTGTAGTTTTTGCTTTATCTCAAGACCCTTCTATTCTTATTTTGATTGAGCATAAAATAAAAGAGGGAAATGCGGAATTTGTCATCAATAGTAAGTTTCGAGGCTGGAAATTTATTCATAACTATCAGAACAGCAGTCTGGGTAGAATATGGGTATTATGGAAACGTTCTATTTTAAACTTGACTATGATGGAAGGTTTGGCTCAAGTCATTCACTGCCTTGTTGAAAAACTGGGAGATGACTCATTTCTCCTATCTACAGTTTATGGAGGCAATTCTGAAACTGAAAGGAGATTCCTATGGCATAATGTTAATACATTCTCCACTGGTAATACAGGAAATATTCCTTGGTTACTTATAGGTGATTTCAATGAAGCGAGAGATACAATTGAACGGATCGGATCTAATACCCGATGGACTTCTGGAATGGATGAGCTAAACACAATGATTGAGGAGCTGGCACTGATTGAGCCTAATTCCACATGCCCATTTTTCACATGGACAAATAAAAGGTCCAATGATGATCTTAGAGCAAGCAAGATTGATAGGGTCTTCATTAATGCAAATTGGCAGAACAGATACTCATTAGTCGGTAGAATTTTTACTGCCGGGTGTTTCAGATCACTCTCCATGCCTAGTGCGTCTTAACACTACTGATAGGAGAAGGAAGCCCTCTTTTAAATTCTTCAATTTCTGGACTGAAAGTCTCGATTTTCTACCGATTGTCTACGCTGGCTGGCAACTGGATTTTAGAGGATCCAAATATTTATTCTGGTGAACAAGCTCAAAGCATTGAAACAAAAACTCAATCACTTGAATAAATCTCAATTTGGTGACCTATGTCATAAGGTCAAAGATGCTAGAGCGAACCTACAGCGAATACAACGAGATCTTGCATTGGACCCATACAACGTAAACACCCAGGATGAAGAAAAGGCATAATTGGAGCAACTACTGATCCATAGCAAACATGAAGAAGTCCTCCTAAAGCAAAAATCTAGAAATCTATGGTTGAAGGAGGGGGACAACAACAGCACGATTTTCTTTGCCTCCATGATGCGTAGAAGTGCTCAGAATAGAATTAACCAGCTCTCACTCGATGATGGCACTACTATAACAGGTGAGGGAGTTCTTAGGGATGCAATTGTATCTTATTATCATCGCGTACTTGGTAGCTCCAGGCACACTCATTTCCCTTATGAACGGTTTGCTTCCCTATTCTCTGAGATGTCAGTACCGCCATCATTTTACCAGACTTTCAACGTACTGAGATCATTAAAGTGCTCAAAGGCCTAAATAATTTCAAAGCCCTAGGTCCAGATGGATACAACAGTTTATTCTTTAAAAAAGCCTGGCCCATCATAGGGCGTGATATAGAGGATGCTATCATGGACTTCTTCTCCTTTAGAAAACTGCTAAAAGCTATCAATTCTACTCTGTTATCCCTTATGCCAAAGGTACAAAATCCATCCTGCCTCACGGATTTCAGGCCCATCTCATGCTGCAATGTTCTATATAAGATCATATCGAAACTACTTGCGGAAAGACTCAGCTATTTCCTCCCTTCGGTTGTTGGCCTCAACCAAACCGCTTTTATCTCGGGTAGACAGATATCGGAGAATATTCTACTTTGCCAGAACCTTCTTCATAACTACTATAAGGGCGATAAAGGTAAACGCGTGGCAATAAAAATTGACCTTATGAAAGCTTTTGATATGGTAAAATGGGAAGCAGTTCATGGTGTTCTTAGGGCTATCAATATACCTCAACATTTGTTTGATCTGATAGCTCAATACATAACTACACCGAGGTTTTTGATAAACCTCAACGGCGAACAAGTTGGCTACTTTGCTGGTACCAATGGACTAAGACAAGGTGACCCACTCTCTCCTTATCTATTTGCCTTGGTTATGGAAATCCTCAACAGGATCATAATTGAGAAAGTTGCAACATCCTCCTTCAAATATCATTGGCGCTGCAAAACGGAAAAAATCACTCACTTATGCTTCGCAGACGATCTATTTCTTTTTTCTCACGGGGATGTAGATTCAGTCATTTGCCTTGTTGATGTACTTGATGAATTTGCAGCTCTCTCAGGACTACACTTCAATCTAGATAAATGCCAAATCCTTTTCTCTGGGTTGTCCAAGGAAGAAAAGGGAATTTTATTGGATTACACACCTTTTCCCACAAGTAACCTCCCTTTTAGATACCTTGGTGTTCCGCTTATTACAAGAAGACTCACACACACAGATTGTAAGAGTCTGACCGATAAAATCTTCAAAAAAATAGAAGGCTGGGGCATGCAACATATTAGCTACGCTGGTTGTCTCCAGTTGACGAAATCGGTACTTATTTCCATCTGTATCTTTTGGATGCAAATGTTTTTACTTCCAAAGCAAACTATATATGAAATTGAAAAGAAGATTAGACATTTTTTGTGGGTTGGAAATACAGAAGGCCACGGATCACACAAAGTTGCTTGGGACGTTGTTTGTTCGCCAAAAAAGAAAGGAGGTCTAGGGTTGCCTCATCTAAAATTATGGAACAAAGTTTTGCTTGACCGTATGCTATGGAACCTCATAAATTGTCCGTCATCTTCCTTGTGGAGTAAATGGGTCCATAGTACCAAATGTAGAGGCAGTTCGATTATGCAGCTTGAAATTAAGGGCTCTATGGCATGGAGTTGGCATTGTATTCTTCAACTAAGATCGGCTTTAGCTTCAATCATATCTAGGCCAAGATATTATTGCCAAGAGGTATACGATGAAACCAGAAATGTGAGACCGGCTATGGAATGGTCCCAATTGATCTGGAAAGGAGGTATTAGCAAGCATAACTTCATCGGCTGGCTAGTTTGTAGAGATAGACTATAAATAGCAGAAATCATATCACGTTGGAAGCCTGAAGTAGATATTCATTGCAATTTTTGTATGTCTGGTCTGGAAAGCAGAGACCATATATTCTTTCAGTGCACCTGGACCGAAAGCATTTGGCGCACTATTCTTACACAATACAGAATTCAACGTCCCGTAGAATGATGGAATGATGAACTTAAATGGATGATCAAGGCTATAAAAGGCAAGGACTTGGCGGCGAGACTTCTGAAGGTATCTTTCCTAGCGATCATATACTGCATTTGGATGGAGCGTAATCGTAGACGCTTCCAACAAAAGTCAAATGACGCCCTTATCATTTTGGCTAAAGTTTGCAAACTTGTTAGAGGGCGAGCTTCGCACTATAAATCATTTAGACTGTCCCGAACAAATGAAACTTTGGCTACTATATGGAGACTCCCCCACTCCATTTTTTTGTAATCTTAGTTCTATTTGTAATGCTGGGGAATGCCCCTAAACTTCTGTACGTCATCTTATAAATACTACTTACATTTACACAAAAAAAAACATTATAAATATACACTTACATTGACAACAGGAAAACATATACAATATCCATTACAGAGAATACATAATAAATCAAAAGCGGGTCAATAGCCACTACTGACAAAAAGGGGTAGGTGGCCCGGATGGTCAGTCTAGACACTAACCTAAGGAAGAGCTCCGGTTAAAAAGGTATCGGCCCAACCTAACTAAGGTTACGGCTAAACCCTAAGGTACCTAGTCCGGATCAGATCCCGAGGACTCGGAGAAACTGTCAGACAACTCAACCTCGGAGTCCATGGAATCCAGCTCGGACTTGGCCTCTGCCGACTCATCCTAAGAATCACCCTCCTGTGGCTCGCCCTTCGGCTCGGGGTCCTGTTCCATTGGCTCCAACTCGCTATCCGACTCCATAGGCTCCGGATCGGAATCCCAGTCCACTGGCTCCTCGTCCATCGGGTTAGGCTCATCAGCCTCCCAGATAACAGGCCGACGCCCAGAACTAGAACTCCCCTCAGACGTGTACTCGGGGCTGGCCAGGTCTCCATCGGTACACTAGGGATCTATGTCACCTAGCCCGTTGAACGGGACATCAAAGGTCCTAAGAGGTCCGAAGGTCCCGATGTAGTCTCTGAAACACCAAGCTATATACTCGTGGGCCTGAAAGTGCTGTTCGCCCACATCGACCCATATTGTGGTAAAATGTCTAATATACATATCCTCGTTCCCTACGGGGTACTCGATCACTTCCCGATCTATTTGGGACGGGATCCCAAAACGGATAGGAACTTTTGACATCTTCAAGGCCTCGTCTGAAAATGTGGGTTTTAACAACTGTGAAAACGAATCTCAACGAGTAAACCCCCTAAACCTAAACTAGGCTAACATGCACCTCTTGACAGGCAAACAATCACACACGAACAGACCAATAATCAATTGACCCAGGCCCTCGGGCCCAGATCGAGCACACAAATGACCCTATAGGTTAGGCATATAGTAATTGCAATAATGGCACATACGTGAAACATACGCGGCCATACGTACGCCATGCATATGCTCATACTCCTTAATGTCTGCATCACACACGGTTCACCGATACGCACATGCTTGCACACCTGCCAATGCACTCTCGCACACATATGTCATCAATATGTCCGTGCTCATGATCCGGCTTAATTATGCATATTTGCACACTGCCAATTTCTTATTTATTAATCGACCCGCGTAAAACGCATCAGGTCCATCAATATCCAACACTTCCTGGCCCACGTAAAACGCATCAGGCCCAGTGTCTCTAGCCCGTGTAAAACGCATCAGGTGCAATACCGATCTCCATATACGGACCGAAACCGCATAAAGCGCATCAGGTTGGTCGTCTTCCGACAATCCGAGCATCGTCCCGTGTAAAACGCATCAGGACTGATTCAATACCCCGCGTAACACCCATCAGGGCTTATAGTGATCACACGTGCACACACCAAATTTTATCTGAGCCCCGCGTAAAACGCATCAAGGCAATTAAGTGATCACATGCTTATGTCAGGCACGTATACTAGCACAATTCTCATATCAAGCCAATGCTCAGCATGTGAAATGCATGGCCATGCAATCCAACACTCGGGCAGTAACGCGATACACAATGAGCATCCAATTTCACATAGACACATAATTATTTTAATGCCAAGACATGCTCATCAAATGCCACGACATGCTCAACAGTAATTCGACATGCTCGATTTAGTCACAAACATGCCCAATTAAACAATTCATTTCAATCTTGCATGGCACATAGTCGGTACCCATAATTCGCATACTTAACCAATAGGATTCATGCAAAATAAATGGCCAATCACACACCGCATCAATCGACCACACATCCACACGGCATGGCATAAAAATATTGATCCCAAACGAGTACAATTCAGTTATTACTAGGCCAATTCAAGGCATTCTCGGACATTAACGATTAGACCCCAATTTGACCGATCTTAGTCCAATTAAATTCAATAGGGACAGCCACTATCCAGGTCTGTCTAGGTCAGCAAATCATCCTCAAAATAATCTATTAAGCTTCCCAAATCATCACCAAACCAGCTACCATTCAACAGTCCACTAATCAATCTTAAATCACCCTAATTAGTGTCTAAATTAACCCTAATCCTATCTAGAAGTGCTTAATGGCCTAATTAGAGTTTGGGGTTAATTACTCACCTAATCCTAAGCTCTAATGGGCGGCTGTATAGGTGGGGAAATAGGCAGACCGAGTTGGTCTCGCAACGGCGGACATCGGCTCCTTGGCGGTGATCGGCGGCTGCGACGATCGGCAGTTCAAGGCGGCGAGGGGCGAGATTGGTGCTGGTCGGTGGTGTATGGGATGAGGGAGAGGGAATGAGTGGTGGTGGTGTGGCGACGAGACGGCCGGTTGGCGGCCGGCGGTGGCACTCGCGTGCGACGGCGGTCCTGCTAGCGGCGGCGTGGGTTGATCACCTGCGGTCGAGGGGGAGGAAGGAGAGAAGATAATGGCGAGAGAGTGAGGGAGTGATCGGTGAGGGTGGTGAGGCTAGGCGGCACACAGACGGGCGGTGGCTCCGGCTTTGGCAATCGGCGGCGGCGTGTTCCAGCGGAGTCCCTCACGCGGCCGACCAAGGTAGATGGAGAGGGAGAGAGTTGGCATGAGGGGGAGGTGTGGCCGGAGGTGATGGTGAGGAATGAGAGGGAGAGAGAGAGAGTTGAGAGTGAATTATTGGACTTAGTGGGGTGGTTGACCAAACTTCTCACAATGCCCATCTTGCCCTCACATTCAAGGGTTGGGATCAACCAAGGCCAAAATATCCAAGGGCATCTTGGTCCCAAATTTTCGGAAATGAGGGGGCTGATTAGACTAAAATTTTAACCCCAAAATATCCTCCAATAATCTTCAAAATTCGGAATACAAGGGTAGGGTCCAAGGGCAAAATCGTAATTTTCTGCTTCTAGGCTGAATTTCCATTTTTCGACCATACCGATTCTAAATATAGTTGGCCACACTAAAACGACGTCATCTTCGCAAAATAGTCACGTATGTCCACGAAATTCGACGTTCAAGTCCGGATCAAATTCAACGATCAAAATTGCTCAATTATAATTTTAGGGCCTCTCACTAACAGGCGACTGTTTAGGGGTTATGCGTATCGACCTAAAGTCACTCGAGTCGTGATGGTCTCAATTGTCAAGAGAACGCGAGGATTTATCACTAGTTCCGAACGTCGCGATCGTTCGGTTTAAGTTCGGGATTTATTCGACATGCGTACTCTCGGTTGTGCGGAGTCACCCGCGATCTGATTGTACGTTGTTGACTAAACCAAATCCGTCACTTTCCTATGATCGGCTCACATTGGCCCAAAATATTTTCTCATCGTTCCTCGGAATCAGAGTTCAATTCACGATTGGGTTTCTGGTCCACGTACCATTTTCTTAGTTAGCTATTCCCTTTCGGTTAATATCTCGAGAGTGATCAATTCTGGGCGAGACTCATTAAAATGAAATGAGAAATAACATTAATTTCAATGATTTCAGAAATGGGTCAAATTTGGGATGTTACGTAAATAGCCTCTTAATGCATTCATTCGGTAGTATTCAGCCATCCTGATTCCCACCTTTTCCCAATGATAAAGTACTTCATTAAAATCTCCTAAACAAACCCAGGGGAGTGCATCATATGAACTGATCAGCCTCATTCTTTCCCACAGTCTCTGCCTTTCCTGAAAAACATTTGGAGC
Organism: Syzygium jambos; assembly: GCA_031216235.1. Classification (NCBI taxonomy): domain Eukaryota; kingdom Viridiplantae; phylum Streptophyta; class Magnoliopsida; order Myrtales; family Myrtaceae; genus Syzygium; species Syzygium jambos. Next base: position 6,797,654 of record CM062228.1, read on the forward strand.
ATGAATAATGGTAACTCTAAATCTGGTTCTGTTGTCATTGTCTACACAAATCATGTTCAGCATCTCTTGGGAGACTGACTGTGCTATGATTTCCACTGACCCATTCCAAAACACAGTTAAACCCCCCCGTAGTCCCTCTTGGGTTCACCGTATAACTAAACTTGAACTTTAGACTATTCTTAACTCTCATTCCTACATGTTATTTATTCTTTGTTTCCATGAGTAGAACCAAGTTGGGCCTTTCTTGAGCCATTAAGGCTTTAAAAGCCTGGATTGTCAGGGGAGAGCCCAGCTCCTGACAATTCAACCATATTATCTTTATTTATACCCCGGTGGCTTATTATGGCTAGCCACCAAAGCTCATATTTGAGCATTTTCCACTGTTTGGATTGAAGTGTCCAGTAAGCCAACTTTCTCCAGCGAATTTTCCCTAGTCAGTTGAGTTTGATAAGGGGAGTATCTCTTCGATTTCTTGCTAGCTTGGGTTTTAACTCCTTTCCCCTTCTTCCCTTTCTCATTTTTGGCTTTGTCATGCTCGATACAATCTTTTAGTACTCCACTTCCGATTGGCAATTCAAATTATGGAATTATAGGTGTCCTCTTCATCATGTCCCAGCTATTTTCATTCACAAGGACCTCTTTCCTCTTTTTAGATAACCTGATGCAATTCTGATTTGCATTGTCATCTAGGTTATTTTTATATGCCACCATTTGTCCCGAATTGATCAAAGTTTTTAATATGCAGTCCTCGTCCATTAGTTCCTCTATAGGTTTATCATAAAAGAATTTCTAGAAGGGACTATGTTCATTTGCCTCCGCCTTTAGCCATGATCCAAAGGACATCTCATTTGCGTTGTTGAAGCGATCTTCATTGTATGGCACCTCACCGCAATACTACGCATAATGTCCTAATTTGCCACATGAGTAACAAAAGTGTGGCAGTCTTTCATACCTAAAATCCAGCCATAGTTTTTCTCCGTTGTTGCTGTAAATTGATCCTGATTGAAGAGGGGCCAGGATATCCATTTTAACTTCCGTCTTTCCCAATTTATAGGACTTGTATCCTCGGGCTTCAATTTTTACTCCCGATACATCTCCAACCTCGCCTGCAACTCTTGCTACTACTTCCTCCGACATCCATTCGATGGGCAGTCCTTGAATTTGGACCCAAAATGTACATGTATTGAAATTATAACGGGCAGGGGGGTATTCGATTCCCAAGGTTTTAGCAACAAGAGATGATTAGCAAAAGACCAAGGACCCATGTTCAAAGCCGTATATCTATCTATTTCAGAGAAGAAACGAAAGCCAAAAACACCAGGGGCAAGCAAACTGATGTCTACGTTTTCAGCTCTCCATGCTTCCCTCATCGTATTCTGAAATGCTTGTATGTTTACCTTTGGTTTTGGGTGTAGCTGCCCGGTTAAAGTCATTTTGCCTTCCATTGCTTTCTCTATTGTTATAGCATCATCTACAGCCGTGATATTCTTTCTTGACCATAAATTTCCCAATCTTCTATAGAGTGCCGCAACACGGATTTCTGATTCTTGCATTTCCACCGTATTGGATATACTACCAGTGCGCAGGTTACGATTTTCAGGTTAGGGTTGGTATAAGAGGAAGGCGGGAGGAATATTGAAGAGAAATGGTCGAGGGTTGGAAGGGGTTGTATGTAGTATGGAAACAAGGGTTTCTGTGGAAAATAAAACAAGATTATGGGGAAGCAGAGAGAGCATCGAAGAAAAGGTTAGGGTTTTACGGGGGAAAAGAAAGATAGGTAGCTAAGCAAAGTATTTACAGCAATTTGGATTGAGTTGCAGGTATATGGGCGATGGATTCAAGGGGTGTGCCAGGATAAAGAAGGGTTTTGGGTTGAGACAGCCACCATGGAGGTAGAGAGAGGTCTCCAGACGAGAGAAAATCGCTTTCCAGGATAAAGAAGGGTTTTAGTTCTCTACACTTACATTTATTATTCTAAGTTCTTTTATTATCCTTAGAATTTTTTTATCTAAAAATTTAAATCAATAGGTGGAAGAAAACCACATAAATATAAAGAGCATATACACCCCATAGTCAAGTAACAAATTTGCGGATTATATATAAATATATATATATATTTATTTATATATATAGAGACACACATGTGAACAATTTAATTCTAGTACGTATGGGTCATCAACCAAATTGTCTTGCGACAGCTGTGAGATTGAAATGGTACAAGAAATAGAATCAGAAGAGAGAGAGAATCATAGAGGGAGAATGTATACTTGTTTGGCTCTTTCATTAAATTCCAATCACATAGAGTTGTTCACTGCAATACCAAAACGACATTGAAACTCCTGCCTCTAATCGTTGATACTGAGATGATGTGGCAATTTAGGGTTTGCTGTCACTAATCCAGTGAAATAGCGTGGGACTCGAGCTCTTCAATGCCATTTTTTGACATCGCTCTGGTTTCTGAGGTCGTCGATCAAAATGCGTGTCAAACATATCTTAAATTGAACATATTTTTGTTTGCCACACAGAAAAATGGGGCATCAAATTTCAGGAGCAACAGTAGAAGAGGGTTACGAGATCTCGATGCCGCAGCCCTGGAGCCTTTGATGTCATTACCAAAGTAAGGATCGTACAATAACCGAAAGGGGAATTGTTAATATAGACAATGAGAAATAAGCACTTGCCCGTCGTGCTACTCGCTACACATTGTTCTATGGTTATTGCTAGGCCGAAAAGGGCCAATCTGTCGACGACTCCTTTCGAGGACATGCTCTGAAGGGGCTCGACTCAGAACTTTGTCGAGCATACTCTTGTCGTGTATAGCTTGTTCCCGGCATGGGGATAGATGTTAGGACATGCCCCCATTATAGGGGCCTAATGCTCGATATGCAATTGCACTACAAATGCCTAGGGACGATGTCACTAGGTGTCGTGCGTGGTGTTCCGGGAGTCTAGAGAGGAAGAGAGAATGCTTTATCTTAATCTTTTTTTCAGTTTCTTTGCTAAAAATTCTATTAGAATTCTAAGCATTTATTTTTCTTTTTTAATCTTAAAAGGGAAAATGACATTACAAGTGCCATAATTTTTGTTCGGTGCTTCAATCACTTTAGTGTCATAACTTATTTATAACACTTACTTGAGTGACATAACTTTTTTTGATAATTTGAGTACCTTATAACTTTTCAATCAATCAGTTGAGTGCCACAACTATTTAAAAACATTAACCACAAATGCTATCCATGTAGAATTTCTGGCACTAGGTGAACGTTTTTAAAAAATTTTAATACTTAAGTGATTGATTGAAATTTATGGCACTTAAGTGAACGTTTTTTCAAAAATTATGACATTATCGCTATATGAAAGTAATGACATTATCCTTATTCCACCACCCGCCTGGGTGGTGTCGCTGGAAAGGGCGCTCTTCCTCTCGCAAAAGGTTGAGCGTTCGAATCCCGGACGCCGCACGGTGACGTAACCGGTGGCACGTGTGTGGTGGCTAGCACGTGTCGCCCCCAGGGTTTACTCCCCGGCTGTCGATCGTGCGGGGGTTCCCTGGGTTATCAAAAAAAAAAAAAGATAGTATCCTTATTCCAATCTTAAATATTGTCACATTAACGGTCACATCTATGTGGTTAAGTTTGTTAATGATGAACTTGCTTCAACATATCATCAAAATTGAAGGATTTGATTGCACCGACTGAACATTTGAATACTTGATTGTATCAATCGGGCAAGTTAAACAAACAAAAATTGGCCTAATTGGTAAGAATTAAAGATTGTAATTATGTTAAGGCAATTTCTAATAAGGTAAAAGGTACTGATACGAGGATTTTGCATCCAAACTTCAGAATTGACCAAACCCAGAGGAGGCCATAGTCGATGGGTAATATTTTGGTTTTTCTTTTCTAAATCATAATCAGAGAAGTTTAAATGAAAATTATATCTCTAGTGTAAGAAATTTGATTCTAAAATACTAAATCAGACATCATGACATTTTTCCAAGAATCGATAGAGCTGTTAAAAGTGCTATATCTTTTAGATGCCTCCTTAATATAGTGCACACAATTTTAAGAATTAGTGGATACTGGCGCCAGAGAAAGTGTAGAGAAATAGGAGGCAATGCAAGTGAAAACTTAAATAGAGAGGTTGCTCGCTACTCGTAGGTAATTAACCTAAGAGATAAGAGAAATACTCGCCACCCGTAGGAATCCACCTAAGGGATAAGAGTAAAACAAGAAAATCTTCTTGTTCTTAAGCCAAAATCTCAATAAGGTTTGAATCAAATAAGTCTTCCTTTGTTATTCATCAGAGCATGCTTATATAGAGCATGAAACAACCCTCCAAGCTTGAGTGATTACTAAGACTCTTTGGAAAAACAAAAGACTCATAGGAAAGACAAACAATATTTACTAGAAAACAACGATAAATAAATAAGGACTCTAGAAACTTGAACGGCATTAAATAGACCTAGAAAATATGTGAGAATTAAATGTAACCGATTGAAGGTCTCCATGATTTTACCATTTCCAAAGTGGATAAATTAACGGCCTTTATGTTTTTTGAAGGAACCAAACAGCCTTCGATTCGTTGTGATCGGTGAGTCAACTTAGTGTTGACAAAATCGACAAAAGTCAACTTGGAATCGATAATATCGGCAAGAGTCGACTTGGAATCGACAACTCGTCAACAACTTGACGTCTTCAAAGAATGCTCCGGCATTAGATAGCGTCTTTAAATGTTCTTTACCATTTAAACTTGATTTTACATGAACCTATAAATAAGGGCATTTGCATTGCAGAAGTCGATAGGTAATCTTTTAATTTAAAGGCATAATTCTATTGTCTTGTGTCAAAAAGTACGGATTCTTTTTAGTGCTGCTAGATGTCAATAAATGATGGTAAGTGTCATGAAACTTTTGGTAAAGAAAAGGGCTAATACCATAAAAAATATCAAATCAGTATACTCGTGATATATTTATCTTATACTAATTTTTGTATTACAAGAAATGTCGAACTAGTATATCCATGTCACATTTGCTCCAAACCAACTTTTGTGTTACAAAAAATCCCAAATGGATACACTAGTGACAAATTTACCATCTGTCAGCTTCCGTCCAATATTTTCGTTAAATCGATGACGTGGAAACACACATGGCAAATAATACAGATGATAGGCATATGATGTTTATCCAACGTGAAATATCAACATTGTCTTCCAAATGACATCGTTTTGGGGCAGCCAACTCTGAAGAAAAAGAACTAAGATTGGAAAATTTGCCAATTTTGCCCTAAGAGCACCCTTACATTTTAAAAATCTGATAAAATCCCTGATTTTACCCTAATATTGTCCTAAGATTTTTGCGGAATTGTCATAGGTGTATAAGTTTAGAGTTTTATGACATAAAAATTAGTTTGGGGTAAATGTGGCACGGTTTACCAGTTTGGGATTTTTGGAGGTATAAATCCTTAAAAAAAACTATCTTTGACGTTTTTCTAAGTAAGTTGTTTGATAACTTACCAGCATTTCAAATTACAAACTTTTTTTTTATAGTTTGTAAATTATCAATTTTTTTAAGGGTTAATATCACGAAAAATCCTAAATTGGTACACCTATGATAATTTTACTTCAAACTAATTTTTTACCATAAAAAACCCAAAACTGGTATACCTGTGATAAATTTATCCCAAACTATTTTTTTAATCACATAAAATCCCAACACTGGTACACTTATGACAATTTTACTTTGAACTAATTTTTTGACCACTAAAAACTCCAAACTGGTACACCAGTGACAATTTTTTCCAAAACTAATTTTTTGACAACAAAAAACCCCAAACTAGTACATTTGTGACAAATTTACTCTTCGTTAGTGTCCGTTAACTTGGATTAATATTACAAAAAATCACAAATCGGTAAACTTGTTTGTTAAAACCCCCAACTGGTATACTCATCAACTATCACGTGTCATCAAACTTAGCAATTTGACAGTAAAATTTCATGAAAACTAATGGAGGGTAAAATTGTTTGGGATTTTTTATAGTCAAAAAAGTTAGTTCGGGTAAAATTGTTATAGGTGTACCAATTTTAGGTTTTTTAGGATAAAAAAAATAGTTTGGGGTAAAATTATCACAGGTGTACAAATTTTGGGTTTTTTCGTGGTATTAACCATTTTTTTAACTTATAAACTTTTATTTGCATAGCTTATTAACGTTTTAAGTTTATCAACTATTATATGAAATTACCAATCTAAATTTGAGTGACATATCAATTTTTGTCATATTAACATCATATGTCAACTTTGAGGATGGCAAAACCATATTTAGTACCGGTTCAACCTTAGCAAAAGCCTGATGGGCAAATTCAATCCTAGATTCGAGTTGGTTGCATTGTTTTTCTTCTCGGTCCAAGGTCGGAGCCGACCTTGGTCCCAAATGGGTTCCAGGTTTTTAAACTCAGGAGCTAAACCAATTTTCCCTAGAACCAAAAGAAGAAAAACTTGTTTTTCCTTAAGAAATAAGTACCGAACCAGCTTGGAGGACCATTTAACCCCAGACATAGACCGATAGTCCAATTCAACCCTCAAATTTACTTGGCTGGTTTGGTTCTCAAATTGAACCGGCACCCAGACTCGGGAATCAATCCAGTACTAGGTTGGTTCTATAGGTTTTCACACTAGGAACCTAATTGATACTCCTCGGAATAGGATGGGTCGTGCGATTTGCGAGGTGTGGTTGCCAAGTCGAACCGAACCCATATGTTCCCAGTGCTTTTCCCCCAATGAAATACGGTATTACGATATCTTATGTGTGATCAAAGACGATGATCAGTGAAATAACTACTAACCATATAGCTTTGTCCGTCCTCTCTTTCTCAAATATTAACTTGGCTTATAACATTTTTATTTTTCTTGGGTTTGTTTCTCGGCCAGAATATTTCTCCTCTAGTGAAAATATAGATAAAACATGTATTGATGACACCTTTAATCAAAATACTGGAACTCTATTGCTTGATGAAACTGAAATAAAACATGATGACCCCCCACACTCGCATTACCAACAACTGGGTGATGAGTGCATTGCACTTACACTCTACTTTATTCACACACATATTCATGTGTGTATGCAACTGTATAAAACTATTTCCCGCATATCATTCCCGTCAATATAGCTTCAGAAGAAAAGTGTAAACATGTTTGTGGCTTAGGTTGACTTCCCAGAGATGCAAAGCCATTGACCAACGAAGAGAGCATCGCAATTCAGATTCGGATTGATGGAACTGAAGGATTCAGAAGTCAACTGGGACTGCTGTGCAATTGCAAAGCAAGTGTCTCCGCTTTTCACTCCCACCACTTTGTTGCACACCAGGCCAATGTTCGTCATTGCAACCCCTGTGAAGCACCATGCATGAAACAAGAGGGAAATACAGCAATAATCATTACACCAACTATTTATAATATGATGCAGAGTTGCATAAATATCATATATAGCAATGTTATGAAGACGAATGGAAAATATGGGAGAAATGCATTATCAGTAATGGATATTAGTAACGCATTACTTACTTCCAACAACTCTGCTCTCAGCCACAGAGACCATGAGGACAAAGAAGAGTATCGAAACCAAGTTGAAGAAGATGGTGGACTTGTGGCTGGTGACCTTCGCCATGCTTTTCAACTCTTTAAATTCTGCAGATACTGAGATTGTGAGAGATGTGCTTGATGTATCTTTCGATTTATAGATGAAATTAGAGCATAAGACAAATCACATTGTTATAAAGCAATACAAGGAACTGCCGGCTTTGTGTTAACTTGCTTTTTAACGCCTGGGATTAAATATTAAAAGTAAGCATACATAATGAATGACATAAGGTGGTGGATATTACAATGTGAGTGTCTTCTTTTATTGTTAATTGCAACAGTTAAACTGACAATGTTCTTTTTACGTGAAGAATCCTCACTATGCCTGGATTTTCACGTTGATGAAGTGTTAGGATGAGGCCTGCATGTTTCTGGTTTTGTAAAAACAGTCTTGTCTTGTTAATGGAAGTGTTGAAGTTTCCTCTGTTGAACCCTAATTGCGGCCCCTCGATAGAAAATCATTTCAATTCTCTCCGACGGGCACGAGCAAGAGAGTTTTGCAGCCAAACGCATCATTATCGACAAGTTGTAAGACATAGTTTAGTTCTGGTGACTTCATGATATATTGTTGGGTTCACCAGTACATTAGACGCTAAACACATTATTGAGGATCGATCTTATTGCATCCATCTTTTGTTTGATCCTTTAGTATCGCACAGGAAGTTGTCACTTTATTATCTTTGGCCGACTTAGCTACTTTCAACCTTGGAGGATATTTTAGATTCATATGGTTATTCTCTTTCTCAAGCCATATATCTTTATCGAGTAAGACTCACTGATAACAAGGTTGCCACATTTCTTATTGGGAAAAATTGTCCAAAAAGTTATAAATCTATTGCACGACGGCCAATTCAGTCTTAAAACTTTTAATTTTGCCAATTCAGTTATAAACCTTTTGACAATTTACCAATTCAGTCTTAAACTTTTCAATTGTGCCAAATTAGTCCTAAATCTTTTGATGATTCGCCAATTTACTCCTAAACTTTTTAACAAATTGCCAATTTAGTCTTTCCAGCTAATTTTGATGTGAAATTGCTGGCGTGATGGTCCAGTCGGCATCGTTCATCTACGTGGCATTGACGTGGATAATTTTTTATTTTTAAAAAAATTCCAATTCTTTTTATTGATTTTTTTATTCTTTTCTTTTCTTTTCTTTTCTCTCCTTTTATTTTTTTTCCCTATATTCTTCATTGAGCTTACCACTAGGCAAGGGCCGGCGACCACTGGGTGAAGGTTGTGGGATTTGGCAAAGGTTCACGAGCCTTCACTAACCACAGTGAGGGCTCGTGATGCCCACTGATGTGACATCCTGAAAATTTGTCCATTTGGGATTTATGAAATGCTTGGTTTTATGAACGTACTCGTAATTAGTTCTCGCCCGAAACTGATCATTCCTGGGATACTAACCATTAGGGAAAGGCTAATTAGGGATTTAAATTCGTGCGACTAAGAGAAAATTCGATCGTGATTTAATTTTCGACCATAAAATCACCGAGGTGATATTTTGAGTCATTGTTGGCCGATCCAAGGATAGCCAGGGGTCAGTTCGCCACTGTCATAGTAGTGGATCGCGGGGGATTCCGCTGGACCACGAAATAAATTGACGAATGATCTTAAACCTATACCAAGCGGTCGTGCCCCTCGGATCTAACGGTCGATCCTCGCGATTTAAATGATAATCGAAGTCGTCACGAACTGAATGAACTTGTACATGACTCGATTTATTATCAGTCACGGGTAGAATATGCGAATTTTCCCAAAAAGCCGCCCTTTAGTTTGAGAAACGCTCGAGTTACGTTTAATAAAATTTAATTATTTATTTGAGCCCAAACTGGACATCGGAAAATTAGGAAGTTACGACGGGACGTTAGGATGACATTGTGGTTGGAACGTGCAGCTTTGGATTTTCCCGAATCCTTTAGAAAAATTCAATTTTGGCAAGAAAATAGAAAAGTGACCATTTTACCCTTGGAGGGTTATAAAGGGCAAGTATTAAAGGGGAAGGGCATTTTGGTCATTTTGCCCTAATTTTTGAGTTGGACAATTTTGCCCTTGAAATTTTATGAAATTCCCAAATTGCCCTTAGATATTTTTGGGAAAGATTCGATCTCGGCCGTCGATTCCAAGATAAGATCGAATCTCGGCCGTTGATTAAAAAGATTACAGAGGGGCATGATGGTCATTTTGACCCTCAATTATTGGTTTGAATATTTAAAGACCAAGATCATCTCTCTCTGCTCACTCTCTCTCTCTCTCTCTCATCTCTCGACTCCATCTCCCTCTCTCCCTTTCCCCACCGCCGATCGCCCCCCTTGGCTGCTCGCCGCCGCCGCCGGCCACCGCCCGTCCTGCGTTCTGCCACTGCCGTACCGCACCGCCACCACCCCACGCTGCCGTCTCTCTCTTTCTCTCTCCCTCTCCCTCTCGCGTGGCCGTAAGGAGCCGGCCCAAGCCGCCATCGCCACCGCACGCCATCCACGCCAACGAGCCGCGCCGCCGCTCGCTGCCATTCCCGCCGATCACAGCCGCTTTCCGCTCTAGCCGAGTTAGTCTAGAGTTTGGTAAGTCGCGCCCTAAACTTTATTTAGGACGTTGGGTATCGACGGACAAATTTGAGGTGTAATCGAGTTTATTTAGTCACAAATTAGTATAGTTTTAGGGGCGAATTAGATTAACGGGCCTTAGAAATGAATTTGAAAAATTTTGGTGGAAAATTGGAGACCAAAGGTGGGCTGTGATTGGCCGATAGGTGTGCTGTGATGTGCCGATCGGTATGTAAATTGGGTATTTGGATTTGGCGATTAATTGTGGGAAAATGTCGTGAAGAGCCGGAATTGATTTGCCATGGTTTTGATATGGAAAAGTGCCAATTTGTATGTTGATTGTGTGTTTGTATTATGGCTGAGTGGTGGTGGTGGTGAAATTGGGTGCATTAATGTGTAATTGATTGATGCTCGAGTGTGCGCACGTGTGAGGTTTGAGACGTGCAATATGCGTGTGATCACTAAAAGACCCTAAAACGTGTTTACGCGGGGTATAGATAAAATATGTGGTGTGCGAGTATGTGCGAGTGATCACTAAATCCCTGAGGCGGTACCACTACGCGGGGATATTTATCCGTCCTGAGATGGTACCATTACGCGGGACGATGCCCGGTATTACCGGAGGACGGCCAACCTGAGGCGGTATCATTACGCGGGCAAGATACACGGCCTAAGGCGGTACCATTACGCAGGCCTTAAAGTGTTGTTTGAGTTAGTTGCAGTGAGCCTGAGGTGGTACCATTACGCGGACCACTGGCAAGGCAAGTGTGAGATGGTCGTAGTATACCTGAGGCGGTTTTATTACGCGGGTCACTGGCAAGTGATGTGGAAAAGATGTGATGAAATTGGAACGAATGCGTGAAATGTCATGAGAATGTGCATGTGATTGGAAAATATAATATCATGGCTAATGTGCAGGTTGCACGCTGGAAAGGCCCAGGTAAGTGCGAATGAGGTGTCTGCTATATGATTGTTGAGTGCTGTGATGTTTGTGATTGTCTGGAGGTACGTGATAGCATAGGTAGGTTTTAGAGTGTGTGCTTGCTGAAATGTATTCTCATGGTTATTTCAATCAAACATTTCAGAATCCCGGCCAGAACAATGAATCCTCCTCCTCCGCCGCTACCTGAGCGTTTTAGAGTACCGATGCACACTGAACACGACATTGTAGAGTTTCCTATAGATGACCATATGACCTGGATTAAGCATACCACCATCGTCTTTGTAGACGTAGGATTACTCCTATGGGAGGCCTATACATACACCGCGTGGATCTTTCGAGATGAGATAGATGAGTTCGGTCTTGTCCGAGGATTTGACGTCCCCTTTGATGGAGTTGGGGAATGGGACCCGTCTGCTATACCTACTCCTGATGACGAATTGACTAGTGTGGAGACTAATCTGGCGCAGTCTAGACTGCAGCCAGCGCCTGCAGCACTGGGGTCTTCAGGCACTGGGGTCTTCAGGGGCTGAGCATGAGCCGAAGCCGGAGCCGGAGCCGGACCCGGAAGAGTCTTTAGCGGGAGACGATCTAATGAACGTGGATCTCGAGGCGATCCCAGAGGAAGAACCCGAGGCGGAACCAGAAGAGGAAGAACCCAAGGCTAAACCTGAGGATGAGCCTGCTGAGTCCGCAGAGCCTGAAGAAGAACTCGTGTACATTCCCCCGTATGAATAGTGGATGGACCCCGAGTTTATACCTGAGGACGATTTCTTTGAGGAGTCGGTCGAGGAGGAACGGGACGAGGTTCCAGTTGAGTCGGGTGACATAAATCACCCGATTGAGATTGAGGCTAAGCCGGAGTTCTCGGAGGAAGAGACTGTCCAGGGGAACTTAGATTCGGAGGATGAAAAATCAGACTCGGAATGGACGCTGAGCAAAGGACGTAGGGGCTAGCGTAGGGGTTGAAAATAGGTTTTTGGAGGTGTACCATTTTTGAGGATAGAATATCCAGGTTATCGATCCTTTTGATATCGGTGGTTGTAGTACGGTGTGCATATGTATATTGGTGATTTTTAAATTGTGAATATTATGTGAGTTTGAATGAGAAACGAATATGTGCATTCTCCCTATTCTCCCCAGTTTTAATTATCCGAGTATTTGTGGTTTCCGTTGATCGTTCAAAATCTCTAATAATGTTAAGTAAGGTCGGAGATACCCTAGGATGTCGCATTAATCGACCAGAGAGGTGTGTCGCGTGCTCGATAGGGTTCGGGGCGTGACAACTGCTGACGAGGGCTTCGCGGCCCTCGGCTAGGGGCCGGTGGGGCTCATCAAATCTCATCTAGGGACCGACGGAGGTTGCCGGCCCTTAGCCAGTGGCCTGTGGCTTGCTGGCTCAATGGAGAAGAAAGAAAAAAAAAGAAAAAGAAAAGAAAAGAATAAAATCAATAAAAAAATTCGGAATTTTTTTTTAAAAATAAAAAATTATCTGTGTCAGTGTCACGTAGACGGCCGGTGTCAACTGGACCGCCGCATCAATAATTTTCGGCCAAAATTAGCCGAAAGGACTAAATTGGCAATTCGTTAAAAGGTTTAGGACTAAATTGGCAGATCGTAAAAATATTTAGCACTAATTTGGCATAATTGAAAGGTTTAGGATTAAATTGACAAGTTATCAAAAAGTTTATAACTGAATTAGCAAAATTAAAAAAGTTTAGAAATGAATTGGCCCTCATACAATAAATTTAGGATTTTTTGGACAATTTTTCTTTTCTTATTGAGACCAATGCCGAATTTAATGCCATAGATGGGACACTCTTTCAAGTCTTATACTCTATCGACAACTGGTCGGCAATCTTTTATATATATACATATATCACTATTACTCGACTTGGCATCGCCTATGTTGTTCCTTTGTTAGTCAGTACATGACTGCACCGCATGATTCATTATGTTACGGTCTTTCGAATTCTTCACTACGTCAAGAGCACATTATTTCATGACACTCACCTTTTTGCTCCTTCTATATTGAAATTAATAGCTTATTCTGATGCTAATTGGGTCGTTGAACCTCAAGATTGTAGCTTCACTACAAGATACTATTTCTTTTTGGAACCAATTCTCCCTAGAACCAAATGAAGAAAAACTTGTTTTGTTTTGGCCAAAATGAAGAAAAACTTGTTTTTCCTTAAGAAACAAGTACGAAACCCGCTTCGGGGTCCATTTAACCTCAAACCCATTCTTTAGGCTTCAAATTAGGAACCTAACTAATTCTTCCCAGAATAGGATGGGTCCTGCGAGTTGCGAGGTGTGGTTGTCAAGTCGAACCGATCCCTTATGCTCCCAGTGCTTTACCGCCAATGAAATATGGTATTACAATATCTTATGTGAGATCAAAGACGATAATCAGTGAAATAAATACTAACTATATAGCTTTGTCCATCTTCTCTTTCTCAAATATTAACTTGGTTTATAACATTTTTATTTTTCTTGTGTTTGTTTCTCGGCCAGAATATTTCTCCTCTAGTAAAAATACAGATAAAACATGTATCGATGACACCTTTAACCAATATATTGGAACTCTATTGCTTGATGACACTGAAACAAATATGATGGCCACCACACTCGCATTAGCAACGACTGGGTGATGAGTGCATTGCACTTACACTCTACTTTATTCACACACATATCCAAGTGTGCATGTATCTGTATAAAACTATTTCCCGCATATAATTCCCAACAATATAGCTTCAGAAGAAAAGTGTAAACATGTTTGTGGCTTAGGTTGACTTCCCGGAGATGCAAAGCCATTGACCATTGAAGAGAGCATCGCAATTCAGATTCGGATTGATGGAACTGAAGGATTCACAAGTCAACTAGGACTGCTGTGCTACTGCAGAGCAAGTGTCTCCACCGTTCACTCCCACCACTTTGTCGCACACCAGACTAGGGTTCGTCGTTGCAACCCCTGCGAAGCACCGTGCATGAAACAAGAGGGAAATACAGCAATAATCATTACATCAACTATTTCAAATATGATAGAGAGTTAGCAATGTTATGAAGAGGAATAGAAATATGTGAGAAATGCATTATCAGTAATGGATATTAGTAACGCATTACTTACTTCCAACAACTCTGCTCTCAGCCACGGAGACCATGAGGACAAAGAAGAGCATGGAAACCAAGTTGAAGAAGATGGTGGACTCGTGGCTGGTGATCTTACCCATGGTTTTCAACCGTTTAAATTCTTCAGATACTGAGATTGTGAGAGATGTGCCTGATGTATCTTTCTATTTATAGCCGAAAGTAGAGCACAAGACAAATCCCGTTGTTATGAAGTAATAAAAGAAAGAGCCGGCTTAATATGTACTTACTTTTCAGTGCTCGGGATTACACATTAAAAAAAGCATAATTATGATGTATGACATAAGATGGAGGATTATACAATGCTAGTATCTTTTATTATTGTTAATTGCAGCAGAACAATGTTCTTTTGACATGAAGAATAGCCACTACGCTTGGATTTTCACGTCGATGAATTATTAAGATGAGGCATGCATGATTCTAACTTTGTGAAAAAAAAATTATGTCTTATTGATGAAAGGAGACCGGCACAACTATCAGGAATGTGTGCGGACTAAAAGTAGCATGGAGTTCTACTCGAAGTTACTAAACAAATTTTACTTGAAGGCAGAATGAGAGACTACGCTGGTGTAAGTGAACCGCAATAAGTTGCAGAGTTAATAAGCATAACATTACTAAAGATGACATTTGTGAAAAATTTCAAGTAGGTCACTAAATGTGTAACGTGCGGAAAATTTGAAAGTTACTTGTTTGTGGTTTTCTGGAATGCAATTTCATAAGATACGAGGAGTTATAATGCAAGGAAATTAAAAATAAACATGTGTTTACTAATTTGAACATGCCTAAATTTATTGATATTTATAGATAGGTTAACTATATAGAGTAACGGTGAAAAACTTATTGCCAAAGTAATTGTCTACAGGGACCAATATACTCCGAAATATGTATTGGATAATTATTAAAGTTAAAATTTTACTGAATTGAGAGTTCACTAATGCCCGATAGGTTTTGCTGATAATAAAAGTGAGAACAAAATATTTTTCTATCTTAAACGGACTCCGAGTTCCCTACTTATTTACCGCAATGTAAAATAGCATGACCAAACAAAATTCCCTAACATCTTCATCTTTTTACCCAAATCAAGCCACTTGTCGCCAAATTACTCTCCCATCCAAATAATTACCCATTGGCTTATAGTGATCCTTAAAAGTGAAATAACAACAGAGTACAAGGAAAACCTCCTCATTTCTCAACTTGGCCAGGACATCCCCATCTTGAAGCCTCCAACTTCACTTTTCAATTTCACCTTCCAATATTTTCTTATAAAAACAAAAGTTCCACACAAATTTCCAACCAAACCCAAAGTTTATCCAATTTGTGTTGTTTTTGGTTTTACCTGTAACGTCCAGAATTCGACCCATTTTCGTGATCAATAAAATGGATATGTATTTCTCATTTCGTTTTAGTGAGTCTCGCCCGGAACTGATCATACTTGGGATACTGACCAATAGAGAATGGCTAACTAGGAAAAAAGGTACGTGAACCTAAGAACTCGACCGCGAATTGAGTTCGATTTCGAAAAACGACGAGGGAGTATTTTGTGCCAATGTGGGCCGATCCAGGGAGAGTGACGGATTTAGTTTGGCCAACGACGTACGATTGGATCGCGGGTGATTCCGCGCAACCGAGAGTAAGCGTGGTAAACGATCCCGAACTTATTTCAAACGATCGCGATCTTCAAAACTAGCGATAAATC
Organism: Syzygium jambos; assembly: GCA_031216235.1. Lineage (NCBI taxonomy): Eukaryota > Viridiplantae > Streptophyta > Magnoliopsida > Myrtales > Myrtaceae > Syzygium > Syzygium jambos. Next base: position 6,813,613 of record CM062228.1, read on the forward strand.
CTCGTGTTCTCTTGAGAATTGAGATCGGCACGACTCGAGTTGTCACGCCCCGAACCCTCCGGCGCGCGAGCATCCCAACACAGGTCGAATTTGAGTGCGACGTCCCAGGACATATCGCCGACCCAATGCTCAACAATTCACAATCATTACACATGCGGAAACAATATATATAAATCACTAGCACAATAATCAACACATGACCAAGGGTAGAGCATCAATAACCAGCATTACAAAATATATACTTGCATTAACCAGAGAAACATATACATTGACAACATACCGAGCATTCAAACAGCCATACATATAGGCCTAGCAAAACGAGCGCCTGAAAACCACAGACACAACAAAAAAGGACCGGTGGTTTGGTTAATTTAACTCCACTACAGGTTGACCTACCTTCCAAAAATTGACCGGTCAGACCTACTTTATACAACCCCTAAACTTGCCCTGAGGCACCTAGGGGTCATCCTCCACCTGACCTTCTCCTGAATCCTCTGATTCGTGCCCCGCAGGATTATAAGGATCGCGGTATGGAGGGATCGCTTGCAATGGTTGCACGGCCTACTGCTTCACTGGGGGCACCATGGGCGGCTCCTTAGGATCAACTATCTCGCCATCGGGAGGAGTGATCGCCGCAGGGTCCCACTCACTGACGCCATCAAAGGGTACGTCGAAGCTTCTCAGCGGACCGGTCTCCTCTAAACCATCTCGGTAAGTCCAAGCTATATAGGAATACAGCTTCAGGTATACTCCGCCTTTATCAACCCAAACAACAACGCTCGTGTACTTGACATAAGATTGGCCATCTCCTAGAGGGTACTCTACCTCTTACCTATTCACGTGACTAGGGATCCCAAAACGAGAAGGCGGCCCACTTGGGTTCATGGATGGGGGTCCGAAATATTGAGTTTTAATCACAATAAGACGAATCTCAGTGAGTAAAACCCTCTAAACCTAAACTAGGCTAACATGCACTTCCTGATAGGCAACCAATACATACAACAGTTCAACGATCAAAATAACATTTGACCTTGGCCCTCGGGCCTAGATCGATCATATTGTTGATCCTGCAGGTTAGGCATTTTATAATATTCATAACACATACGCGACACTCTTAGTCACACGTACGCCATACGCATGCTTATACCCATCAGTGCTTGCATCGCACACGAGTCACCGAGTCCACATACTCACACACTTGCCCATGCATTCTCGCACGCTTATGCCATCAATATGCCATGCTCATGATTTGGCTCAATATTACACACTGGCACACTGTGCATTTCAATTAGAGCTCGACCCGCGTAAAATACATAAGATCTATAATCAATATCAACACTTCCTGGCTCGCGTAAAACGCATCAGGCGCAACACCGATCTCCTTATGAACCAAAACCCACATAAAACGCATCAGGTTAACCGTCTTCCGGACGTACAGGGCATCGTCCCTCGTAAAACGCATCAGGACGGAATCAATACTCCACGTAACACGCATCAGGGCTTATTGTGATCACGCGTGCACACAACCAATTTTATAGACCGCGCGTAAAACTCATTAGGGCATTTTAAGTGATCACATGCTCATGTCAGGCACGCATACTCGCACAATTTTCGTCTCATGCCCATTCTCAGCATACGAAATGCGTGGCCATTCAATTCCCGCACTTGGGTAATAATGCAATCTACAATGAACATCAAATCCCAACATAGGCACCCCAACAATTTATGCCAAAATCAACGGGCATTACCACGGGTTCAATGCCACCAAGAACTTGCCCAATTAAACCAATAATCCAATTCAACCACACATGCCCAATTAATCGCATTAACATACTCACTTAGCCAATTTAACACCATTTGGCACAACACGCAATTGGCATTCACAATTCATAAACCTGGGCACTAAAATTCACGCCTATTATTGGCCAATCACACATTGCACTAATTGACCACACGAACACATGGTATGGCAATATAAAATTGAGCACCAATGAGTACAATCAGCCACAACATCAACCAACATGGCATGCTCGGGAATTTTCATAATTGAACCCTAAGAAATCCAAACTTAGGCCAATTAAACGCACTATGGGAAGCCACCAATTCTAGTCGATCTAGGCCATAAATCAACTTCAAAATACTCCATTAGGCTCCCCAAATTATTCCCAATCAGCCACTAATTAGACAATTCGAGACATTTCCAAACATTCACAAATAAACCCCAATTGTCCGATCTTAGCCCAATTAATCTCCAATGTGGACAGCCACTATTCAACACAATCCCGGTCATTAAATCTCCACATAATCAGCCAATAACTGATACATCTAAGCTCTCTTGGCAATTACTTAATTTAATCCCCAAATCGTCCAACTTAATCCAATTTAATTCCTAGTATGAACAGTCACGAACCAGATTTGTCTAGGCCACTAAATCTCCACATACTCAACCAATTAATCCACCAAAATCACCACAACCTCAATCACAACCAACCGGTCACTAAATTACCCCTAAATCGCGCTAATTACACCATAAAATACCCTAATCCCATCTAGAAACGCATAATTGTCCTAATTAGGGTTTAGAGGGGATTACTCACCTAATCCTACGCTCCAAAAGCGGCTGAACAGGCGGGACAAACGGATGGAACCGAACGGGCTCACGGTGGCGCACGACGATCCTTGTGGCGGCGCACGGTGGTGGCGGTCCAAGGTGGTCCTTGGCTGGATCGAACGACGGCAAGGAGGTGAGGAAGGAGCTGGTTGGTGGAGTTCCGGGTGAGGGAGAGAGAACAGATTGGTCGAGTGGCACGGCGGCGAGACGGCGAATGGTGGCCGGCGCGTGCGGCGGCGACTCCGGCGTGGTCCTCACGCCGAATGAGGGAGAGGGAGATGAGATGGAGAGGGTCGGTGAGGCTAGGCGGCCCACGGGTGATGGCACGGCGGTGGCGGCGTGGCGCACGCGACGGCGCTCCAGCGATGGCGGTGTACGGCCGAGAGAGGGAGAACCGGCGGGAGAGGAGGGAGAGAGTGAGGGAGTCGGCTGTCTTGGGGAGGAAGAAATGGGAAGGAGAGAGAGAGAGATTTATAAATTATTGGGGGTAATGATGAGGTTTGACCAATTTTTGGTTATGCCTATTTTGTTCTCAAGTCCAAAGGTTGAGATTAAACCATATAAAAATATCCAAGGGCATTCTTATCTTTCAATCCTTGAATTATTGGGCTGAAATAACTCATTAAAATATCCAAATATCCTCCAATAATTCCCCCAAAATTTGGAATACCAAAAATAGGCCTAGGGACAAAATCGTAATTTTTCGATTTCAGCTGAATTTCCATTTATCGACCGTACTGACCCCAAATATATTTGGCCACACTAAAATGACGTCATCCTCGCAAAATAGTTGCGCATACCCACAAAATTCGACGCTCAAGTCCGGATCCAATTTCGCGATCAAAATTGCTCAATTACAATTTTAGGGTCTCTCACTAACGGGTGGTTGTTTAGGGGTTACGCGTATCGACCTAAGGTTACTCGAGTCGTGACGGTCTCGATTATCGGGAGAACGCGAGGAATTATCGCTAGTTCCAGAGGTTGCGATCGTTCGAATCAAGTTCGGGATTTGTTCGCCACGCGTACTCTTGATCATGCAGAATCACCCGCAATCCAATCGTACATTGGCCAAACTAAACCCGTTACCTCCCTAGGATCGGCCCACATTGGCCCAAAATATTTCCTCATCGTTTCTCAAAACCGGTGCCCGATTCATAATCGGTTGCCTAGTCCACGTACCGTTTTCCTAATTAGCCATTCCCTATTGGTTAGTATCCCGATAAGGATCCATTCCGGGCGAGACTTACTAAAATGAAATGAGAATAATATCAATATCATTGATCCTTGAAATGGGTCGAAATTCAGGATATTACATGAGTAACACTAGGTCGATACGCGTAATCCCTAAACAGCCGCCCGTTAGTGAGAGACGCTAAAATCGCAAATTGAGTGAAATCGATCGTGGAATTGAGTCCGGACTTCGGTGCCAAATTTCGTGGGCGTACATGACTATTTTGCGAGGACAACGTCGGATAAGTGTGGCCACTTATATTTGTGATCGGTAGAGTCAAAAATTGAAAATTTGACCCGGGACCGGAAAATTACGATTTTGCCCTTAGGCCTAATTATAGTGTTCCGAATTTTAGGGGTAATTGGGGGATACTTTGGGGTTTAATTTATGGTCTAATCAGCCCCAATAATTCAGAATTTTATAGACAAGATTGCCCCTTCATTATTGGACTTGGATCACCCTCATCCCTTGGATTAGGGGCAAGATGGTCATTGTTGCAAAGTTGGTCACCAACCTCACTAGCTTGTGCATACACTAGCTCTAGTCTCTCTCTCTCTCTCTCTCTCTCTCTCTCTCTCTCTCATTTCTTCTCCCCTACTCCACCGGCCACTCCCTCTTCTCTCTCCCTCACCGATTCCCTCTCTCCCCCTCTTTCGACCATGCGCGCCACCACCGCCGGAGGAGTGCCGCCGCCCACCGAAACCGAAGCAACACCCATCCACATCGCCTTGCCTAGCCATCACCACCATCTCGCCATCCTCTCCTCTCACTCACTCTCTCGTCGGTTTTCTCTCTCCCTCTCTTGGCCGCGTGAGGCCACTCGCCGGAGCACCGCCGCTACTCGCCGGTGCCGCCGCCGCTCGCCGGTGCCACCGCCGTTCCACGCCTAGCACCACTACCATCCAGCTGTCCCATTCTCTCTCTCTTCCTTCCCTTTTGGCCGTGAGGATCAGCCCTCGCCTTGGATCGCTGTCTACTGACATAGTCGCGCGCCGCGATTGTTAGCGTCGCCAAGGACCGCCGCTTGCCGCTGCCGCGAGACCACCTTGGACCGCCCATTTTCCCCACTTGTTCAGCTTTGTTTGGGAGCTTAGGAAATTGGTGAGTGCAACACTAAACCCTAATTAGGCTAATGTGCATTTCTAGATGAGTTTTAGGGGTTAATTAGGGTAATTTAGGGGTTAACTTATGAAGGATGTTAGGGGCTGATCTTGTGGCTATTTTAGTAGCTTAGCGTAATAATTCAAATGAGGTTTAGTGGCCTAGATTGTGCTGTGTGATGGCCGATCATTGAAGCCTCGATTTGGGTAAAATTGTGGACTAAATGAGTGTAATTCGTGGGGCCGTGTAGTGGCTGACCTTGAGGTGAATTTGGAGGTTCATTGTGCTGATTTGGAAGTGAATTGGTGGCCTAGGGTGGACTGTTCATAGCTAATTTGGTGTAGATTGGATCCGGGCCATATTTGATTAATCATGATCTTAGTGTAAATCGTCAAGTGTTTTGTGAATGGACCATGAGGAGGTTGAATTGAACGCGCATTGACGTTAGTATTTTGATGCCATATTGAGTACTTAGGTGGCCGTGACTTGAGGGAGCCTTGGGGGGCCATGGACTTGTGAAATTTTAATGATCTAGTTTCGTGATTTCATGTGCCAAGTTTGTGCCATGGTTGGATTGAATGTTTTGATTAGTTGGGCTTATTGATATATCTAATTGAACAAGTGGTTTGGTGAAATTGAATGCTCATTGTGAATTTCATGGGTGCCCGAGTGTGAACGTTATGGCCATGATTGTGCATCTCGAGCATTGGCATAACATGTGCATATGCGAGTGTGCACGAATGACGCGAGCATGTGATCACTTAAAATGCCCTGATGCATTTTACACGGGGTTCAGATAATAACTGGTGATTGTGTACGTGTGATCACATAAAGCCCTGATGCGTTTTACACGGGATATTGAACCCGTCTTGAGGCATATTACGCCGGACGATGCCCGGACTACCGGAAGATGGCCAACTTGATGCGTTTTATGCGGGTTTTGTGTCATGAGTCTAATGTGTTTTACGCGGGCCAAAGATTGATCTCGAAGTGATAGACCTGATGCGTTTTAAGCGGGTCGGACCTGATGCGTTTTACGCTGGTCGGAGGAGAATTAAGAAATGGCATGTGTGCAAGTGTGTAAAGTGTGCACCGATGAGCATGAGCACGAGTGTGAGGATAAGCCTAAGCATGAGCATGAGTAGATGTATGACATGCGTTGTGATCAAGTGATGTTGTGCATGTGCCACGATTGGGTTCTGTGTTATTATTGCGAATATATATAAAGTACATAACCTGCAGGGTCAGTTAAGTATTGGATTTAGGCCCGAGGGCCTAAGTCATTTATATTCTGGATTGGGTGTCGTTTGATGCTCGTCAGGAGATGCATGTTAGCCTAGTTTAGGTTTAGGGAGCCTACTCGCTGAGATTTCTTCTCACTATTGTTTAAACCACAACTTTTCAGACCCCCGGCCTTGAAAATGTCTGAGGTACTTATACGTTTTGGGATTCCATCTCGGATAGATCGGGACGTGACCGAGTACCCCGTAAGGAACGGGGATATATATATTAGACATTTCACGACGGTTTGGGTTGATGTGGGCACTTAGCATTTTCAGGCCCACAAGTACATAGCGTGGTGTTTTAGGGACTACTCGAGGACTTCTGGACCCCTCCGGCCTTTTGACGTCCCGTTCAACGGGCTAGGTGACGTAGACCTCTAGTGTCAGGACGGAGACCTGGCGAGTCCTGAGTACACTTCCGAAGGGAGCTCTAGTGCCGGCGTTGGGCACGGCCTGTTATCTGGGAGGTTGATGAGTTTGATCCAATGGATATGGAGCCAACGGATTGGGATATTGATCCAGAGCCGATGGAGTCGAATGAGGAGCCTGAGTCCATGGAGCAGGACCCTGAGCAAGAGAGCGAGCTTGAGGAGATGGATTTCGAGGAGAAGCCGGCCGAGGCTGAGTCTGAGCTGGATTCCCTAGACTCCGAGGACGAGCTGTCTGACAGTTCCTCTAAGTCCTCGGGATCCGACCCAGACTGGGTCCCGTAGGTTTGGCCTTAGTCTTAGATAGATCGGGCCAGTACCTTTTTGACCGGAGCCCCTTCTAGTTTTAGTAACCCTGACCACCCAGGCCACTTACCCCTTTTTTGTCAGTAGTGGCCATTGACCCGCTTTTGATTTTTTAGCGTATGCTGTAAATGAATATTGTTTATGTTCTCCATATTAATGCAAGTGTATATTTGTAATCCTGTTGATTGTTCTATCCTTAGTCTCGTGTTTGATTTGTACGGGTGGTTACGTTGCTTCCGCATGTGCCTTGTACTCTATTTGGGTGTTGGGTCGGCGACGCGTTCTGGGACGTCGCACACAAAATCGACCTTGGTTGCGATGCTCGCGCACTGTAGGGTTCGGGGCGTGACATCACCTATCAAGTGTCTCGTAAGATAAAATTTATGGACTACATTTTCTTTTTATCAATTAGGGTGTTCCTTTTAAAGAATATTAGTTGTTAGTTTCTACTATTTATTTTATTTTCAAGGTGAATAGGACTTTGTTTGTTCAAGATTCGCCTCAAGTCAAGTGAAAATTTAAAGGAGTGAGCCAGATTGATCTACTTGCTGCTCTTAAACTTTGTTGGTTAATGTTTGTTCATTTTGTTTATATTTTGATATCGAGCGTAATTGAACTTGAAGAATGGCATATTGTTTGTTCTATATGCCTAGGATGAGCTTGAATGATTACCAAAAGGTTTTGTTATATCTTGAATGGGAAAAATGTGAAAATGACAAAACTAGGCCTAAAAGGGGCATTTTAGTAATTTTAGACACGTTTAAGTGCAATTTTGTAAATTTGCAGATATGATGACTCTTTTAACAATTATGTTTTTTGGTTTTATGTGTTAATTAGTGGGTTATTAAGTTAAATCAATTAAAGGAAATCAAACGGGTTGAAAATAACTACTTTTGAAACTTTAGGGCCCAATCTGTAATTTCACCAAGCCAGGGGACTAATATGTAAAAACTGAAAATTATATGGACTGATTTCGAAGTTGGAAACCTTATGATGACAGGTAGTTAATTTATTTTTAGAAATAATTGGTTAATCTAGACAATTTATGTAACTAGAAAAATTAGGCTCATAATTAAATTAAATGTGAGCTGTTTTTACATTTTTGTAAAATCTGTGGCATGTTTATAGTGTAAATAAAGTATTCATATGCCTTGGATAACAAATGAATAGTCTTTGGTATTTAATTTAGTTAATATGGATTTATTAAGTGAAGATTGGAAGTTAGGGGTAAAACTTGTAAAATGAGAAACTTTATTGGGGTAATTATGTAATTTTGAAAATACGAGATTATTGAAAATTGGTATTAATTTTAATGGTTAAAGTGAATTTAATCAAGGTGCGGTCTTAGAAATAAAAGTCATTTAAGTTACATTAGTTATAAAGGAACTCATTGTCTAATGTAACCTAAATGAATTATGTATCTACATTATTTTTGTATTAAATGACAATGGCATTGTGTTTAGAGCATGAAGATTTATATGTTGAAGTATACATAATTATGTGATTGCCACTATTAAAATGGAAAATGCAAAGAGACAAGTGGTTGTTATTATTTATGGAAATATACTTGGCATTTATTATGTTGTAACGAACTGCATGTGAATGATGCCATATGCTAAACATTTATACCACGACCTTTTCACCATAGAGTGGACTCCCTTGTGTGAGTTTGGGTATAAGACTCTGGGGAAATATAAAGGTTCCACTGTCCAAGACGGGTCCTTATAGGGTCGAAGGGACATGAGGTCAAATGATTTCTTACATGATATATGATGTGGCTTGAGTAGTCGATTATTAGATGATCAACATAATGAGGGTGTGCAATGGCGTATTTATCCTCGGTGATGTAGAGAACACCCGCGATGGATAGGTTGAGGCGTGGCTAAATAAATTATGATTCCGTCCCCCATGAGTTGGTGGGGATGACTCATTAGTTGAGAAGAGTCTTGGTTAGAGACTAGTTGAGCTAGATACTCACATGTGTATATCGGTGAGCTACTATGTAGTAGTTGTGCTTCATGAAATAATATGTCTCCTTGACTTTGAGTAAATAATTTTATGCATTATAAAAAAGATAATGCATTTACTTTTTCATTTTGTACATACTCCCCTTGAATTCATTTTTTTTTTGTTTGATATCAGGTTGACTATTAAAATGAGGCAAAAGGACACTATAAGTGTCATAACTTGTGTACGGCGCTCACTTTGGTGCCATAACTTTTTTTCGGATCACTTTGGTGCCAAGTCGGAGGAAAAACGATCACTTAAGTGTCATAAATTTTTTTTGGATCACTTTAGTGCTAAAATTTTTGAAAAACGATCACTTAAGTGCTAAAATTTTTGAAAAACGATCATTTAAGTGCTAAAATTTTTGAAAAATGATCGCTTAAGTGCCAATCTCCGGTGAGACTCCGGCGAGCCACGTCAGCTTCAGAAATTAATAAAAAAAATGCCACGTCAGATTTCCGGCAAAAAATTGTGTACGGCACTGGAGTTGGCACTTAATTGATCGTTTTTCAAAAATTTTAGCACTTAAGTGATCGTTTTTCAAAAATTTTAGCACTAAAGTGATCCAAAAAAAAGTTATGGCACTAAAGTGAGCGTCGTACACAAGTTATGGCACTTGTAGTGTACTTTTGCCATTAAAATGATCTCATACCTTAGATTTAAAATTTTCATTTATTGGGCTTGGGCTCACTCCTTTATTTTATAGATATGTAGGATAGATCCTCCTCCCGTGTTACGTTTTGGAGCACTTGCATTTTTTGAGTATGACTATGAGAACATACTTATACCCGGTTTTAGAAATAGTGTATCTTAAGTGTAATTCTATCGTTTTGGTTGATATAGGGATACCAACGCTGATCCATCAGTTTTTTGTCGCTTGGTATGGTAACGTTGATAGCAAGATGGTAGGACCTTTTGATAGTCCACCTAGTTTCGATGATGAAGGTGATGTGATGGTGCCCGAAGTTATAGACCCTTGAGTAAGGTGGTGGTTTGAAAAATGGACAGGCAGACCCTAATCTTGTTCCCGGGACTAATGTAATGTATTAAGCTTTCTCTTGAATGTTCTTATCAGTATAACGAAGACTTCTATATAATTGTAAGCATGTGAAGACTTCTATAATTGTAAGTATGCATATGTACTTTAGCCAAAGTGATAGATCTTATGCGGGATTATCTTTACTTATTTTATTATATCTATGCATGTTCATATACATCTAAAAACAGTATTAATTATTATAATTTGGAAATGGCACGTATTGTGCGTGACATTCTGGGGTGTCACATCCCCATCGACTACGATTAAATGTTAAACTTCTAAAGAAGTGTGGTTAGGTTGCTGATTATTCTCTTCTTAGAATATCTGGTTGGATGAGTTTTTTTCGAATGAGTGATGGTAAATTTGATGGGATGGCAAGAAATTGGATATTCCTATGCTATGCACTAGTTGAAGGGCTATCAGTTGTAGTGCTCATAATTAAATTCACCTGTTGTCAGAAGAGGAGTTACATTTAACGAGCATTTAATATTTCTATAGGAGGGATTATGGTAGTATTTATATGGATTTGGATGGTGTTCATCTCAAAATGGAATTACAACCACAAACTCCTAATGTAGCGGTTGCTAGTGCATAAATCAAAATAGACTATGCTTGTAGTGAGGTAGAGCCTGTATAGCAAATAATTATTGTAGCTGCTGAGTTTGACAAGATGCATGTTCGATCTCCTTATGGATATTAATAGAGCAATGGTTTTGCTTAATCTGCAGTAGAGGAGGTTTTATTTGACATTCCTTGTAGAGCGGTTGAAAGTGCAAGTGGAGTCGGCATTCCGATAAGGTCCATAATTATGGCAAAGTTCAAGCACTACTTGGACTTGGAAGATCTCTGTAATGATTTGGTCGATGAAAGACCAAGGGAAAGTAGCATCGAAGTTCATAGTCTAATGAAGCGATTGCAACTTGACTCAAATGTCGAACTAAGGTGGAAATTATTAAAATGTATCCTGAGTTTGAGCCTATGAAGTAAACTTCATCTAAGTAGGTTTCCTAATTTGAGTTGTTTCCTAGTTTTAGTAATTTCCTGAAAGGAACTTCCTATTTTGGATCAAAATATTATTCATAAAAGAGTGGGTTTTCGTGCCTCATGTGAAGAAGTTAGACACGCTTCTTCGTGAATCACACATTGAAGCAACCCGAGAGCATTGAACCCTATTAAAGCTCATGGATAAAGATTTTGATGGAGAGATTATTTCATGAGAGACTATGAATTCTAAATACTATGTGAGTTATTGGATGTAACTGGAGGTTATAAGACACTAAAAATATTTGAGTGATTCGATTATGGTTGTAATATTCATTACATTACTTGATCTACAGTAGAATCATATGCTACTCTCCTTGTAAAGTAGGTTCTACTGATGGAGCCACGTAAATCCAGTACTCAGCGTAATTTCTTGTTCTATTCATTTTATTGTTCAATCACTTGTTTTTTCGCAACATAACTACCGACTATATATAGCTTTGTCCATAGCAAAAGTACACTATAAGTGCCATAACTTGTGTACGGCGCTCACTTTGGTGCCATAACTTTTTTTCGGATCACTTTAGTATCAAGTCGGAGGAAAAACGATCACTTAAGTGTCATAACTTTTTTTTGGATCACTTTAGTGCTAAAATGTTTGAAAAATGATCACTTAAGTGCTAAAATTTTTGAAAAACGATCATTTAAGTGCTAAGTTTTTTGAAAAACGATCAATTAAGTGCCAATTTCCGGCGAGCCATGTCAGCTTCAGAAATTAATAAAAAAAATGACACGTCAGATTTCCGGCGAAAAATTGTGTACGGCACCGGAGTTGGCACTTAAGTTATCGTTTTTCAAAAATTTTAGCACTAAAGTGATCCAAAAAAAAGTTATGGCACTAAAGTGAGCGCCGTACACAAGTTATGGCACTTGTAGTGTACTTTTGCCCTTTGTCCATCCTCTCCTTCTCAAATATTAACTTGGTTTATAACCTTTTCATTTTTCTCCCCAAATAATATATATATATATATATATATATATATATATATAAACTATACAACATGCTAGCTATCTCGGTTTGTCCAATGAAAATACAAATAAAACATGTGTACCAACTTTATTGACACTTTTAATCAAAATACTCAAAGTCTGTTGCTTGACGACACTGAAACAAAACATGATGACCACCACACTCGCATTACCAACAACTGGGTGATTGCTTTATTGCAGTTACACTCTACTTTATTCACTCACATATGCATGTGTGTATGTATCTGTATAAAACTATTTCCCGCATATTGTTCCCGTTAATATAGCTTCAGAAAAGTGTAGACATGTTTGTGGCTCAGGTTAACTTCCCGGAGATGCAAAGCCATTGACCAACGAAGAGAGCATCGCAATTCAGATTCGGATTGATGGAACTGAAGGATTCAAGAATCAACTGGGACTGCTGTGCTATTGCAGAGCAAGTGTCTCCACTATTCACTCCCACCACTTTGTCGCACACCAGGCCAGCGTTCGTCGTGGAAACCCCTGCGAAGCACCGAGCATGAAACAAGAGGGAAATACAGCAAGTATCATTACATCAACTATTTAAAATATGATGCAGAGTTGCATAATCATCATATATAGCAATGTTATGAAGACGAATTGATAATATATGAGAAATGCATTATCAGTAAGGGATATTAGTAACACATTACTTACTTCCAACGACTCTGCTCTCGGCCACGAAGACCATGAGGGCAAAGAAGAGTATCGAAACCAAGTTGAAGAAGATGATGAACTTGTGGCTGGTTATCTTGGCCATGCTTTTCAACTCTTTAAATTCTTCAGATAATGAGATTGTGAGAGATGTGCCTGATGTACATCTCTATTTATAGATGAAAGTAGAGCATATGACAAATCACATTGTGATGAAGTAATACAAGAAAGAGCCCGCTTAATGTTGACGTCCTCTTCAATGCTTGGGATTACATTCTAAAAATAAGCTAAATTATGATGTATGACACAAGGTGGAGGATATTACAATGCTAGTGTCTTTTTTATTATTATTGTTTATTGGAATAGTCACGATGTCGATGACTATTCTTAGGATGAGGCCTGCATGTTTCTGATTTTGCAGAAAAAACACGTCTTATTAATAGAAGCGTTCGAGTTTCCCATGTTGCGGCCAATTCACCTGATCTTTGGCTCACATCTGTCGTAGGCGGTGAGCTTACTAAGGGATGTCACTGGTTTGAGAAATGAGATTCCTTTTCTTGAAAGAAGTGGAAGATGATAGTACCAAACAGAACTATGAGTGGGAAAGGCATTAATTTCAACTAACTTTATCTCACTGTGCTTCGTTGTTTCACGGAAAATTTGGCATTTCTAAAATATGTCTTCCAAGATTTCATTTGCTGGGAAAATGGCTAGACTTGTTGATGTTTGACCGAAATCTGAAAATAAACTGGAAATTTTTCTGTCGCTTGGAAAGGCAAAGTTCCTTTTATTTTCCTAAAAGGGCATGTATTTTGTGTGATATAAGGGCAACACATGCTATATCATTAAATTTTAAATGAAGTTTTATCGAATTAAATTTTCATAACAAAAAAACTTTTATAAATTGTAAACAATCTTTTTTTTTTCTCTTATGGAGCCTGGGTTTGCTTGCTTAGGTACTAGACCCTGCCTTGGGGTACTCAGGCTCAAGCAACAGGGTCTTAGACTCGACCAAGGGGGACTTGGGCTCAGTCGTCGAGGTCTCGAGGACATGGGCAAACCCGTGCACGAGCACCAGGGTCTTGATCCTAGGCCAAGCCTTGAGGAACTCAGGCTTGGCCACTAGGCTCCTAGACTCGAGTGCCAAGGACAAGACCTTGATCTCGGGGAGTTAAGCTTAGCAGCTAGAGTGAAGGTTTCTGGACTCGGCCATTGGGAACCCAAGCATGAGCACTAGGGACCTGTGCCCATTGTCGGTGACTTAATATACGCTATTTCCAAATAAACGTTAGTAAACAACTTAAACAAGAGTTAGTAAACTAAAACGAGTTATGAACCTAATGTAAGAAAAGCTAGTAGAGAGTAGATAAATGTAATGGGCTTGTAAGAAAGACAAAGAAAAGTTAGTAAAGGATAACAATGATGATAAACTAAAAATCAAAGAAACATTGGTAAGTAACTCAAATGAGAGTTAGCAGTCCAATGTTAGTCAATAATTTAATAAGCAAAAAGTTTAACAATCCAACATTAGGGATAACTTAATGAGCAAAAAGTTGCCGAGTCACTCTCATAAAGGTTAGTAAATTCAAATAAGAGTTGACCATTTTGAGGCGTTAGTAGGAAAGGCAAATAAAAGTTGGCAAAAGATAAAAAAAGAAGTGAAGAATTTGCAACCCGTTAAAAAGATTAAATAAGTTATTAACAAACTGAAAAGTTAATTGATAGTGATATTTTTACGAACAAGTTTTTAACACTTATCAACTCTCTTAGGAATATATTTGCACGGAAAAATGAAAACGGAACAATAGAATTGTCCAGAATGAGCAGCCCAAGGGGTAGACATGGGAATTACAAAACCACTCGGCTGTTGTTATTTTGAATTATTACATAATGCTTAGATCGTTAAAGGAGAACAAGTTAAGAGTGTAGCACTTAATCCTCTTCTTCTATTGTCTCCGCAATTGATCGTCAAAAGACATATAGGAAATGAAAATTAGGATTAATATCACAAAAAACCCCAAACTGATATATTCGTGACAAATTTACCCCGAACTAATATTTTGACAACAAAAAACTCGAAACTGATAAGCCTGTGACAAATTTACCCCAAACTTGTACACCTGTGACAAATTTATTCTCCATTAAATTGAATTAATACCACGAAAAATCACAAATTGGTAAACCTGTGAATAATTGACAGGTAAAACCAAAACCGGTATATTTATCAATTGTCACGTGTCATATAACTCAGAAATTTGATAATAAAATTTAATGAAAACTAATGCAGGGTAAATTTGTCACAGGTGTTTCAGTTTAGGATTTTTAAAAGTCAAAAAATTAGTTTGGTATAAATTTATTACAGATGTACTAGTTTGGAGTTTTTTGTGATATTAATTAAAAATTATATCTTGTAAAATAGTGAAAACTATCAGGTTGAGCGCATTATGGACGATGTATTGAGCTTTGTGTATGTTCTATGCAATGCAGAATTGACTTCACGTAATCGCATTTAGCTTGGAAGATGAATGGTGGTGCTTGCATAGTTATGAAAGTATACGTGCACCTGCCTCTATTCATGATTAAATTTAGGGTTAATACCATGAAAAATCCTAAACTGGTACACCTGTGACAATTTTACCCTGAACTATTTTTTTTACCACAAAAAACCCCAAACTGGTATACCTGTGATAATTTTACCCCGAACTATTTTTTTGACCACCAAAAATCCCAAATTGGTACACCTATGACAATTTTACCCCGAACTATTTCTTTGACCACCAAAAACCCTACATTGATACACCTGTGACAATTTTACCCCAAAACTAATTTTTTGATCACTAAAAACCCCAAACTGGTACATTTGTGACAAATTTACCCTATATTAGTGTCCGTTAAATTATATTAATATCACAAAAAATCACAAATTGATAAACTTGTGATAAACAGAGGGGTAAAACCCACAAGTCAATTACCATGTGTCATTAAACTTAGTAATTTGACAGTAAAATTTAATGGAAACTAACGAAGGGTAAATTTATTACAGGTGTACTAGTTTGGAATTTTTGGTGGTTAAAAAATTAGTTCGGGGGTAAAATTATCATAAGTATACTAGTGTGGAGTTTTTGATGGTCAAAAAAATAGTTCGGGGTAAAATTATCACAGGTGTACCAGTTTAGGGTTTTTTGTGATAAAAAAATAGTTTGAAGTAAATTTGTCACAAGTGTATCAGTTTGGGGTTTTTCGTGGTATTAACCCTAAATTTTAAGTACTTGCTTATTCGTAAAGTCGTATCAAATGACTTGAAATCTTAGGCAAAATGGGCTCGATCGATTGCTCTAATTCGCTTGTTTGCTATTAATCTAAGAACCCAAATTCCCGATATTTGGACATCTGGACTTTTGCATTGTAAAAGTAACAAAAGCATCGACGATGGTATATCAATTACATGACGCAATTTAATCATTTTCATGTTTTGCTAATTGAGTCAATCCGGTCAATTTTAACTGGAAATCGCTGATTTGGACACCGGCCGTTCTACGTGGCACAGCCGACATTGACGTGGATAGTTTTTAATATAATTTTTTCAAATTATTTATTTATTTATCTTCTTTCTTACCCTTTTTTCCAAGTCTAGCCGGCAACCTCGCCAGCCAACCATCAACAGTCATAGGCAAGGGCATCGCAGCCCTCACTCGGTCCTCAATGGCCCCAAGTGAGGGCTTCCGAGCCCTCGCCTAACACCTTTAATCTATAAAAGCCGTTTAAAAATACCATTAACTATTGAACATGCTGGCTATCTCAGTTTGTCCAGTAAAGATACAAATAAAGCATGTGTACTAACTTTATTAATACCTTTAATCGCAATACATAAACTGTACTGCTCTATGACACTGAAACGAAACATGATGACCAGACCACCACACTTGCATTAGCAAAGACTGGGCGATGAGTGCGTTGGACTTATCCACTCCTTTATTCATACAACGGTCAACATCCTTGGGGCTTAGGTCGACTTCCCGGCGATGCAAAGCCATTGGCCAACGAAGAGAGCTTCGCAGTTTACGTTTGGATTGATGAAACGGAAGGATTCAATAGTCAAGTCGAACTGCTGTGCTATTGCAAAGCAAGTGTCTCCGCTCTTCACTCCCACCACTTGGTCACACACCAGGTCAGGTTCCGCCTTTGGAACCCCTGTAAACCACCATGCATAAAACAAAGAGCTGTCATATGATGCTGATGAAGACGGATAGTTTGATAATGTATGTCTTCCCCAAAAAAAACACGAGCATATTGGGGTAAAACCAGAGAAAGACTTGAATCACACCGGTTGCACAGTTTACACTAGGAAGGTAAAAATCGCGCGCATTGCATGCATGAAAACTAGTAATATTAAGGGAAAACATGGGTATGGTCAAGCTGCTCATCCTCCTCTAGGAAAGAAAAACTTCCAGCTACTGATATTACAGCATCAAAACAGATCACCAGCTAAGGCCCCTAAATGACCGCTTAGTGATAAAGGAGGTAGGAGTGTAGAGATAGCCAGGAGTTTGCCTAGAAACAGCTACCCTTGAAAGAGTGCGGGTTGGATGGCCGTCGTTGAATTGTGCCCGAGAAAGGTGGTCCACCAGTTCCAGCAAGGAAGCAAGCAACCGGGAATACAGGGGACATATCATATGGTTGGCCAAGGTTTTGAAATAGAAAGCGGATCCTCAACGTATGATGAAGTTGCAGAACAAGATTTTGAAGTACGCAATTATCATTAATGGAGATTAGTAACGCATTACTTACTTCCAACAACTCTGCTTTCGACCCCGGAGACCATGAGGACGAAAAAGAGTATCAAAACCAAGTCGAAGAAGATGGTGGGCTTGTGACCGGTGATCTTAGCCATGCTTTTCAACTCTCTAACTTCTTTGAATACCGAGTTTGTGAGAGATATGCCTTGTGTATCTTTCGATTTATAGATGATATTAGAGCATAAGACAAATTACATTGTTGCGAAGTAACAGAATTAGCCGGCATAGCCGGCGTAGCGTTGATGCTTTGGATTACATATTAAAAATAAGCTTGATTAGAGTATATGACATGAGGTGGAGGATAATACCTATGTGTCTTTTGTTATTGTTAATTGCAACAGTGAAACTAACAATGTTCTTTTACCATGAAGAATCGTCACTATGCTTGAAGTTTCATGTCGATGAATTATTAGGATGAGGACTTCGTGTTTCGGATTTGTAGAAAAATTTATGTCTTAATCAATGATAGTGTTAAAGTTTCCCATGCCACGGCCGATTCATTTGAGCTTTGGCTCACATTTGACGAAGGCAGTAAGATTACTAAGGTATTTCAGGTGACGTACTGGGTTCCCAGATGTCCTCGCGGTGCCGTGGTGGGTGCGAGATGCCCAGGGGGTAACTGGGTTCCCGAAGGATGGTATAGCCTGGATTATTGAATCAAACCTGATCGTTTGTATTTCTATGTTTCATTTGCAATTCTGGTTGACCTATCCTAGGGTGCTTCCTTTTCATACCTACATACTATTTTGGTTTCGAGGAAGGTTCTCAAACAAGTTGATTTCAAATGGATTTAATGTATTTTATACTTGGAGTTGTCCTCGCATGTGAGGTGATCATGGATTTATATAGTATAGACCGGTAGACATTCTACTTGCTGAGTTTATACCCATTTGTTGTTGACTATCATTTTTCAGATCACTAGATATGCCGATCCTGTCTGCCTCCACCACTATTAGCCATGGTGCCCTCGTAGAATTCACGGGGCACATCACTGAGTTCGTGGACCCAGACTTTCTTGAGATCGTCTTCGTTAAATGCATTTCGATTTTGACAGTAGACATAGGATCCCCTGCTAGTCCCGTACTCCTTGGGTTCGTAGCCGTGTATGCCCGAGTTGGCGGGCGATTGGTGCGACCTATCCCACATCCGGATGACGATGGAACTAGTGATGGTAGTAGCGGGGTGGAATGAACCATGGATTGGATGATGGCGTAGCATTTTTGGAGGCACGGCAGCAATTTTTTGGATGTACCATGGGCGATGAATAGGTGATAGTGTTCATACATGTGAATCCAGGCTGGGCTAATACGACTGATGGTTTTTTTTGGTGTCATCAGGGGGGTAGTACCTTTTTGTTTCCCCAGTGTACCCCGACCTTTGTCACCTAAGTATATAAATAAAAATGAAAATGCAATCGCCATGTTTATATTTTTCTACGAGTGTTCCCTTAAATTTTACATGTCTTGGGTTGTTCTTTGATTATACACGCTTCCGCATGCATAAAAGGTGAAAAAATACATTGACTGTGTTAGAGGTGACGTACTGGGGGTGCCACAGCTCTCTTTGGTATCAGAGCATAGTCTATGTCTTAGAGTGATAAGGTGCACTAGTGATGGAAGGAAATAGGATGAACGCATGCGATATTGTTGACAACTAAATTTTGACGACTTAGTTAATTTTCGCATAAAAAATTGGGGATCGATCCTAGTCTCTAGAAAAAAATATTAATTAAAATGCATGTAGATATTAGAAGCATTTGCATGGGCTCACATAGTTGCATCTGCATTGGACTGGCGGTGGACTCGAGTGAACGGCTCCGAACTTAATAAAATTGAACTAAGCCCATGGTGATGAAAATTTGGCCAAGCCCAACATTCATATGCTCTGCACATGTGATACTTTAAGCTAAGAAGGGCAATATCCTGCGAATATATATTCAGTCAAGTGTAGCTTGCAATGAGTAGAATATACATTCACGCGGTTGAATGAAAAAGGGAAAGAAATAAGGATGGATCACTGGAGATGGGAAGTCAATTGCACTCATAGGAAAATATATTGTTGGCCATGTGAGTAGTATAAGAAGGGATATATTAATATTTTAAAAGAGGAAAGAGATATTGATTCCTTCCTTGAAGAGGTCCCATGGCTTTGCTATAAAAGGAGATACATGTTCAGAGAAAAAGGGGTCTCGGGCAATTAAGGGGCTCCCATAATTTTCAGAGATCAGAATTTTAAGAGAGAGCACGAGAGACACACTTGAGGTCAAGAGAGATAGTCGGTTGCGCACGTGCACAACCGCCACGTCGGCGTCGCCTCTCCGCTGTGTCCACGCTTCCTGCCGCTTCTGCCCGACGTGAGTTGCTGCTCAACCGTGCCGCTGCCGTAGCTCCCGCCGATGCTGCTGCCCATCACCCGCTGCTCTTTGCCTGCGCCCTAGTCGCACCTCTCCTTGTCTCGCCAAACATCGACGACTATCCTGAGTGACACGTTGGAGGCACAAAAGGAAGACCGCTCTCCCAAATCATGATCT
The DNA here is from genome assembly GCA_031216235.1 of Syzygium jambos. Lineage (NCBI taxonomy): Eukaryota > Viridiplantae > Streptophyta > Magnoliopsida > Myrtales > Myrtaceae > Syzygium > Syzygium jambos. The sequence continues at coordinate 6,833,630 of CM062228.1, forward strand.
TCATGACCCACGTTGAAAGAGATCCACGCCTTCAGACCTTCACCATCATGACCTCACTTTGAGTTTTTGTTTTTTCTCTTGATCATCCACTAACCGTGAAGAAAATTTGCAAAGGAGAAGCTGGCAAGCACAACACCCATTCACATACAATTTCTTTAGCGAGTTTGTAAACCGAGATGACCAGCTGACCGAGTATCACCGCGAAGCATCCCAAGCCGCGAGTCTCTCGAGTCGCCGCCGCGACCGTCGTTGAGCGAAGCGTCCCTATAGTGCCGAGCCCCACCACAACGTTGACATCCTCCGAAGTTGCTGCTATCCCCGACGTTCGCCGCCCTCCCGTGGTGAGTTGCTGCTGTTCCGCGACTTCCGAAGACCGCTCGTCACTGCTATCGTCAACCCGCACAAGCTCTGTCAGTACCGCTACTGCTGTCTCGTAGGGAGTCGCTGCCCGCCGTCAATCCGTTGGCCACCGTTCGCTGCTCATTGTGATCCACACTCCCGATCCGCCGGCGATTCGAATTTGGAAAGTTATTTGCGCATTTAGGTAAAAATCTTATCCAAATCAATTTGGATATTTTATTGCTTATTTTGTGCTTCTTGTTACCTAACTTTGCATATTTGAGTGATCATGGCATTATCTAATTAGGATTTTATTGCCTCGCTTAATTTTAAAAACTGCGATTCACTTGAATATTCTTTGGAAATTTTAGATGTGTATTATTTGGATAGAATTTGAAAATTTCAAAATCTTTTGAATATATCCAATATATTTAAGATATCAAAATTTTTTCAAGATGTGATCGATTAGGAAAATCTCCTAATCCGCAACCGCACACATGGAAATAAATCTATCTATCAGGCTTTAGATAGAATTATTTCCATAGCGGGTATTTCAAATTTTAGGATCGATCTGTTAGGCTTCAGATCGAAACTTAATTCGAATGATTTAGCGGTTATATTTCTTTTACTAAAAAATTTGTAATTTGACTTTAAATTCAAAAATACAAAAAAATTTCATAAAAGAAAATCAAAAAATTTTCTGTACCTTTGAACTCTAAGTCAGGATTTATCAAAATTGTCAAATTGAGTATTTTTCTTGAGATTGGTACCAAAAGGGCGTTAGGGTAATCTAGAGTAACCAAGTCCCCGAATTTATAATTTCTGGTTCGTAGAAGTAAAATAGTACTCCCGCTATTTTATTTAGGTTTCTAATCAATGTACCTTAAATGATTAGTGGCGACTCCCATTGAAAATATTTGCATGTTCACAATTGGAAAATCCGATTTGATTAAATGATAGAGTTTGGGAGAACTCGAGCTAGGTTAGTTAATTTAATTGATCTAGTAATCCATTAGCCTAAGATCGAAAATCCGATTTGATTTTTAGGTCGCGACAGCTTGGCGACTCCGCTGGGGACAACTTGAATTTTTTTGAAAATTTAAGGAGGACTTAGGCCAGAAAATTTTCATTGAAAAATCACTCAATTTAGAAAATTTTGATTCTCATTCTTAGGTATTAAATGGTTTTAGGATGAGAGTTATAAGGGGAGTAGTGATTAGCTAACCCTTTGTTTTGCAGGTTTGGTGGATTGGAATTTGGTTTAATTTTCATACTATTGAAGTGGTGTTTGCATATAATTGTTGTGCATGATTTACAGTATTTGCACTACACCACACACAACCTGTGACCGGACCTGGGTCACACCCATAGTTTTAAGATGGTATTTATATGGTTCTTTAACCTTGGCGGTAAGACTTCGCTAAAGGTTATCCCATTTGGATCTCGAAAATTTTTCAAAAAAAAATGGCTCAAGGGTCGTCCTCATGCACGTGAGGCTACTACGCATAGAGGTTGCCCTTGTTGACCGAACCAAGCCGAAGTGATTGGACCCGACTAGTCATGACTATTTTATGCGAGGCTGCGACTAGTCATGATGATTGTGCGCGAGGCTATGACGTGTTGCTCTGTTCATCATTTCACTTTGCAAAAGCCATTAGGATAGATAGACTAAGATTTAAACTCACGATTCATGTGCATGTCTATGTGATTGTCATGGTCCTACCTGGTAAAGTAAGTCTTCTGAACTTTTATCTTGTAGTTTACTTATTTTCTCGTTTTTTTGGGTCGGTCCATGATGTCTAGATCAATTTTCAACCCGAAAGTGATAATCATTGATTCTTTTTTTTAAAAGAAGAAAGAAAGCTCTTTTCGAGAATTTATTTTCAATCTATGTCTTTATTTTCCTAAATGTGTCATAGGTCATTATTTCCTAAGAAGTTTGCCATCATTTTCGCAAGTACAAGGAATAAAATGTCAATAAAAAATGGGAATAAAAGCGAACAGAATGACTGACCAAAATGAGCAGGCTCGTGTTGCTGTCCTTGAAACCGAGATGAAGCAAGTCCTGAATGTGCTCGAGAATCTCACCAAACAAGTTGCTTCTCTACAAACAAGCATTTCCACACTGTCTGCACCCGCTCAACCGAGTGTAGAGATTATACTGCCTAATGACTCTCCTCCTGTTGAGTCAAACGATAAGGGAAAAACTGTTACCATTGGCACTTCCTCGACCGAGAATGGTGCAACTTTAACTGACAAAGCTCGTCCGATTATTACAAATGGGGGCGATGCATCTTCTAAGCCACCAAAGAGTGAGGAGATTGAGCGTATTGATAAGCTTGAAGAAAAATTCCGTCAAATGCAAGGCTTTGATGACCAATTCTCACGAGGTCTTGCTCACATTGTCAAGGTTCAAGTCCCTAAGAAGTTCAAGGTGCCTGAGTTTAACAAGTTTGATGGCCTTTCTTGTCCTAAGATCCATTTACAGTACTACACGACAAGGATGGCGCCGTATGCTGATAATGTGCCACTCATGATCCACACTTTCCAAGATAGCTTAACCGGACCCCCCTTACAATGGTTCGTTTTGAAGAAGATTCACTCGCTCAAGACATGGGAGGATTTGTCTGATGCTTTTATCCGTCAATACAAATTCAATATTGTCGTGGCCCCGTCACGTGAGGATTTGATTCGCATTGGGAAGAAAAAGACTGAGACCTTTAAGGCCTATGCTACTAGGTGGAGAGCTCTAGCTGTGCAAATTATCCCCGAGTTGACTAAAAAGGAGATGCTTGATACCTTCATGAAGACTTTACCATTCGAGTTTCGTAATCGAATGTTGGGTTCTAATTTCAATTCTCTAGCTGAGTTGATTCCTGCAGGAGAACGCATTGAGATCGCTCTGCGCGATGGTTGGGCCATTGAGCAGACTACCTCCGCTAAGAAATTCACCCTCAAGAAAGATAAGGAACCGGCACCTGAAGTGAATGTAGCTTACTCTCAACAAAACCGTGACACTACCCCGACAATGCAGTCTGCTGGCAAACAACAAGGTGGACGCCAATTCACTAGTCGGCAACAAGGTACTAAAAGGAACTTCACGCCTCTACTTGGGCCGTTATCCAAAGTTCTGCCTGTTTTTTAAAAGAAAAATTTGCTTTCAAGTGAGCCAAAACGCCCGAACCCCAAGCAGTTCTCTGGTTATGACTCCTCTAAGAAGTGTGAGTATCATATGGGGAACGTTGGTCATTCTACTGATGATTGTTACGTACTGAAGCATGGAATTCAAGACCTCTTGGACACAAAGGCATTCTCTTTTGGCACTAATCAACCAAATGTCCAGCGGAACCCTCTACCCAACCATGCTGGAAGCACGGACGCTATTATTGAGTAGAGAAATTTCTATTTTTATACTCCTCTGCGAATGAGACTTTCATGCTTTCTAGGATTTCAAGTGGTTTATAGGATCTTCTGCTTTCTAGGATTTCAATTCATGTTTATGTTTTGATTCGTAGGGCTTTGATTATTTGCATTTCCCTTTCAATAATGTAATTCATGCGACTCTATTCAATGAAATTACAAGTTTATTTGCATTTTGAGGGCATGTTGAAGTATACCAAACTAGCCCAGTGATGATATCCAACCATGAAAAGAAAATATCATCCAAGGAGAAATTCTGACGGTCATGCTTCCTCATGTTTCCTCCCAAAAATCATTTTGAAAATAAAAAGCATTTCATTGCTAAAAAAAAATCCAAAAAAAATTTGTAGATTCAAAAAATTTAAAAAAAATTCAAAGCATGCATTAGTTTAACCCTGTTTGTTTGTCTGACTCGTTTACTTCATGTCTCAGAGCATAATACTCTAGCTTGTTATGATGAGAAAATGACACATCCAGTTCAACGGTGATGAACCCATTGGTTCAATTGAGAGCTAACAAAGCCTTCGAAGGAAAGTGAGCTTACAAAGACTTATCTGGGGGCAATGAATCATAACTTGATTTGGTGTGGTGCTATATTTGTAAAGCCAGAAAAGGAGATGACAAATCGGGGGCATGACAGACTCTTGTAGCGGCCATTGAGATAATTCCTTGGATAATTGAAATTTACTAAGTCTCATTTTGCGTTACATAGAATCCTATTCATGCACGTTCTCTTGTGCAGGGGCAAAAGCAACGATGGAGCATTCATGTGTCCATTCCTTCTAAATAGGGGCAATCAAAAGGCTCCCATTCCAAAAAAATGTCTCTCTGTGTTGATGTTCTCACACCTTTTGCAGGGACTATTTATTTTGAATGCTCAATGCCATATTTTTCATGCTTATGATGAGATTTTTGAGTATGATAAATATGTTCAGAAGTTGCAAAATTTTTTGTGCTTGAAGTTGATAAGCTTGTGAAATGATCACATCTTTCAAGGAAAAGAAATTTTGCTTGGTAAGTTTACTTATTTGACCCATCAATTTTATGTTGAAATTTGTCAAGATGGATAATTCAATGAATGGTGTGGAACTGCTTGAGTATGCTAAATGAGATATGTTGGGATGATGAAAGGCAAACCATATCCTATACACCATCCCATATTCATACACTTATGAGATGAGTGAAAAATTTCATGTCTACAAGGTATAAGGTTATCTCGCGAAAGGTACGACTACCGAAATGACGAGAGGCAATTCACTTCTCTATCCTAAACAATACAGGTTATCCATTGTTTCGCCACTTTGAGCCCTAACACTTGGAGAAGTTTTTTCAAATCACCCATGTCAAGAACCACCCCACATTGGGGTGAACTGGAGGTAAGTCGACATCGTAAGGTGCGAAAAATGGATAGAAATTTTTTTACTCACACTTGCATCAATCTTCAAGTGTTGCTATTGCAAATGAACTCAAACATTAATTCAAGTGCCTTAGAATGATGAAGAGCGGTTCTTTCTCTATCCTACACACTTTATCCATTGCTTAGCCCACTTGAGCCTGCAATTTCATTTCATAAAAATCCAGTTGGTGATCATCCCCCACACTGGGGCAAGGTAAAAGCCATCACTATCCATGCAGCATATCCGGAGCGCCAATAGAAGACGAAGACCCTGAGAGTCCAAATGTTAGTCATTCGGTCAAAATAAGCCAAAGTGTGGTTGGCCAATGTATGCATTGTAGACAGTGTATGTCAAAAGTTAAAAAAAATAAATAAAAGCTAGGGGGCATAAAAAAGCAGTATGCCTGGTAAAAGCAAGGCTATGCCCATGAAAAAAGAAAAGTCGAAAAAAAAAGGAAGAACTTTAGAGAAAAAATGTCAAGATATGACATGTCAAAGTCATAAATCCCAGTGGAGTTGTGGTCTTACAAGTCTCGAAGGAATCAAGTGGAGAACTCAAGATGATAGTACATCTATCAAGAAGACAATTCTTCAAGGCAAAGAAGAAAACCGGTGATTATGCCTAGATGATCACCAACTCTCACCCTTATGCACATTTTTTAGCCTGATATATACTTTTGTTTCTTGAGCCGTGAACCTAGCCTACGTTACGTCCCTTGCAAAGTCTCTTCGGATTAGGGTACTTGAATTAATGTAGAGTTTCAGATGTTTATAAACTTAGCTCGAAGAAGTGCAAGCAAGTCTATTGCTATCTCATTTTGCAGGGTTCTTGACTTGTAAACCCGGAAATGATTATGGAGTATTTTCTTTCAATAGCCTCGACTCAAAGAGTCTCCTTTGTTAAGCCATTGACCAAACCGACACTACGGTCCTGATAAAGACCTCTTAGATTGGTAAGGTCGTACTGCTTGTGAGAATACTCGGATTCTTGTCGACATGATGATGGTAAGACGGAGTGATTCTCATAAAATAGCCCTTCTGAATAAGAGTGAGTGAAAGCCCTTTCTAACTGAAAGTCTCTCATTTAGCATTCTTAAGAAATCCACGTTATAAGTGAAAATTGTCTTAATGATAATTCTCCCCAGTGGAAATTTGGTTATGCAAATATGGTAAAACCATCATGCATAAACCTCAATTGAATTAATGAATTTTGAAATGTGTGTTCTAGAGTAGCCGTGATTGCTAATCTCTTTTATGAATGCATATGTGTTTTTGCTCTAGTCATATCCGACAGGTAATGTTTCCTCGAAGACTGAAGAGTTCCTGACGCTTGAGTTGCTATCTAAAGCTTTAAATTTGTTTAAATATTTTTCAACATTCAAATATCTGATTGAAGTTTCAGGTATCATTTCCGAAAATCTGAAGGGAATTTTCGATTCTATTAATTATATCTGATTGCAGTTTCAGATATTTTTTCGAAGATTCGAAAGGAATCCTCGAGCCCATTCAAATACTTGATTGAAGTTTCAGGCATTATTTTCGAAAATCCAAAGGGAATTTTCGATTATATTAATCATATCTGATTGCAGTTTCAGATATCTTCTTGAAGATCCGAAGGGAATCATCAAGCCCATTCAAATATCCTACTAAAGTTTCAAGTATCATTTTCGAAAATCCGAAGGGAATTTTCGATTCTATTAATCATATTTGATTGCAGTATTAGATACCTTCTCGAAGATCTGAAGGGAATCATCAAACCCATTCAAATATCTTATTGGAATTTCAAGTATCATTACCGAAAATCCGAAGGGAATTTTTTGAGTCTTTCAAGCATTTGAGTCGCCTTTCAAATGACTTTTTCGACTACTTGAGAGGGTTTCCAGATACTTGGTAGGTTTTCAAAAGTTGTTCAATACCCTAAATTTGCTTTCCCGAATTCACAAGTAAGTAAGTGCAGGTATGTTTTCTATCTTTACATTAGCATTTGCATTTTTACATCACATTAAAAAATGGGTGTGGGCTCATTGAGATCCCATTTACTCGACAAAAAGATTAATTTTTCTCATTGCATTTGCATTGTCAGAATTTAGGTACCATTTTATCTTTGAATGACACCTCTTCGAGCTCCCCTTCAAAGAGGGGCAGCTGTTGACACCTAAATTTTGACGACTTAGTTAGTTAATTTTCGCATAAAAAATTAGGGATCGATCCTGGTCTCTAGAAAAAAATATTAATTAAAATGCATGTAGATATTAGAAGCATTTGCATGGGCTCACATAGTTGCATTTGCATTGGACTGGCGGTGGACTCGAGTGAACGGTTCCGAACTTAATAAAATTGAACTAAGCCCATGGTGATGAAAATTTGGCCAAGCCCATCATTCATATACTCTGCACATGTGATGCTTTAAGCTAAGAAGGGCAATATCCTGCGAATATATATTTAGTCAAGTGTAGCTTGCAATGAGTAGAATATATATTCACACGGTTGAATGAAAAAGGGAAAGAAATAAGGATGGATCACTGGAGATAGGAAGTAAATTGCACTCATAGGAAAATATATCTTCGGCCATGTGAGTAGTATAAGAAGGGATATATTAATATTTTAAAAGAGGAAAGAGATATTGATTCCTTCCTTGAAGAGGTCCCATGGCTTTGCTATAAAAGAAGATACACGTTCAGAGAAAAAGGGGTCTTGGGCAATTAAGGGGCTCCATAATTTTCAGAGATCAGAATTTTAAGAGAGAGCATGAGAGACACACTTGAGGTCAAGAGAGATAGTCGGTTGCGCACGTGCACAACCGCCAAGTCGGCGTCGCCTCTCCGCTGTGTCCACGCTTCCTGTCGCTTTCGCCCGACGTGAGTTGCTGCTCAACCGTGCCGCTGCCATAGCTCCCGCCGATGCTGCTGCCCGTCACCCGCTGCTCTCTGCCTGCGCCCTAGTCGCACCTCTCCTTGTCTCGCCAAACATCGACGACTATCCTGAGTGACACATTGGAGGCACAAAAGGAAGACCGCTCTCCCAAATCATGATCTTCATGACCCACGTTGAAAGAGATCCACGCCTTCAGACCTTCACCATCATGACCTCACTTTGAGTTTTTGTTTTTTCTCTTGATCATCCACTAACCGTGAAGAAAATTTGCAAGGGAGAAGCTGGCAAGCACAACACCCATTCACATACAATTTCTTCAGCGAGTTTGTAAACCGAGATGACCAGCTGACCGAGTATCACCGCGAAGAGTCCCAAGCCGCGAGTCTCTCGAGTCGCCGTCGCGACCATCGTTGAGCGAAGCGTCCCTACAGTGCTGAGCCCCACCACAACGTTAACATCCTCCGAAGTTGCTGCCATCCCCGACGTTCGTCGCCCTCCCGTGGTGAGCTGCTGCTGTTCCACGACTTCCGAAGGCCGCTCGTCGCTGCTATTGTTGACCCACGCAAGCTCGGTCAGTACCGCTGCTGCTGTCCCGCGGGGAGTCGCTGCCCGCCATCGATCCGTTGGCCACCGTTCGCTGCTCATCGTGATCCACACTCCCGATCCGCCGGCGATTCGAATTTGGAAAGTTATTTGCGCATTTAGGTAAAAATCTTATCCAAATCAATTTGGATATTTTATTGCTTATTTTGTGCTTCTTGTTACCTAACTTTGCATATTTGAGTGATCAGGGCATTATCTAATTAGGATTTTATTGCCTCGCTTAATTTTAAAAACTGCGATTCACTTGAATATTCTTTGGAAATTTTAGATGTGTATTATTTGGATAGAATTTGAAAATTTGAAAATCTTTTGAATATATCCAAGATATTTAAGATATCAAAATTTTTTCAAGATGTGATCGATTAGGAAAATTTCCTAATCCGCAACCGCATACATGGAAATAAATCTATCTATCAAGCTTTAGATAGAGTTATTTCCATAGCGGGTATTTCGAATTTTAGGATCGATCTGTTAGGCTTCAGATCGAAACTTAATTCGAAAGATTTAGCGGTTATATTTCTTTTACTAAAAAATTTGTAATTTGAATTTAAATTCGAAAATACAAAAAAATTTCATAAAAGAAAATCAAAAAATTTTCTGCACCTTTGAACTCTAAGTCAGGATTTATCAAAATTGTCAAATTGAGTATTTTTCTTGAGATTGGTACCGAAAGGGCGTTAGGGTAATCTAGCGTAATCAAGTCCACAAATTTATAATTTCTGGTTCGCAGAATTAAAATAGTACTCCCGCTATTTTATTTAGGTTTCTAATCAACCTACCTTAAATGATTAGTGGCGACTCCTATTAAAAATATTTGCATGCTCACAATTGGACCTAAGTTGCTATTTGGTAGAGTTTGGGAGAACTCGAGCTAGGTTAGTTAATTTAATTGATCTAGTAATCCATTAGCCTAAGATCGAAAACCCGATTTGATTTTTAGGTCGCGACAGATATAAGACACTAAATGCATGTGTTTGATTTACTCTGGAAAAAGGGTGACTGATGGTCACTCATGAGGTGTTTGTAACAATTGTAAGTTACATGTATGTAGCAGTAACATTTGTATGTTACTTATGTAATCTCAGTAACGTTTGTACGTTACTTATTAGTAGATTAGTGGCATTGGATCACTAATCGAAGGAGTAGCTTTCGCTCCGTCGTCACCAAGATGTGGGATAGGTCGCACCAATCGCCCGCCAACCGGGGCATACACGGCTACGAACCCAAGCAGTACGGGACCCGCGAGGGATCCTATATCTACTGTTGGGATCGAAATACATTTAACAAAGACGATATCAAGAAAGTCTTGGTCCACGAACTCAGTGATGTGCCCCGTGAAATCAACGGGGGCACCATAGCTAATGGTAGTGGAGGCAGGCAAGATCGGCATATCTAGTGATCTGAAAGATGATAGTCAACAACAAATGAGTATAAACACAGCAAGTACAATGTTTTCCAGTCTATACTATATAAATCCATCACTTTACATGCGAAGGAAACTCCAAGTATAAAATACATGAAATCAATTTGAAATCAACTTGTCTGAGAACCTTCCTCCCAATCAAAATAGTATTTGGAATGAAAAGGAAGCACCTCGAGATAGGTAAACCGGAAATGCAAATGAAACATAGAAATACGAACGATCACGTTTGATTCAATAAAAATTACGAAACTTTAACACAACGTAGAAGAGACCCAAAAAAACATTTCTTGTGAAGAAATCAAAGTCTAAATATTTTTGTAAATGCCTCGTCTATTAGCTCTAAGTTAGACCAAAAGTTATTCGCTAGAACATAATATTTGCTTCTCAAAATCAGCTCTTTTCCATACACAAATCATCTCCAAAAATTCTCAAAATTTTATATATTATACAGGAAGAAGTCATAAAGAACTTTTTTGAGGGAAGTTTGTTTAGAATCATTCTAGAAAAAAATTTGGAAAATCAAGAAGGTGTAGAGGTCACCGAAACAACATATTCTGGGCAGTTTAGCACGGGTTGAAAGTAGGCTTTCGTACCACCCAAATCAATTCCAAAAATTATAAAATTATAACATGTTAAACTTCAAGATGTTTGGAGAAACTTTTAAGGGGAAGTTTCTTAAAATTAGGTCCACAAAAATGACAAACCAAAGATGTACAGTGAACCCAAATCTGGGTTTCAAGAACAAAGTACAAGAAAGTGAGTCCGAATGAAAACCCATCAATTTACTTCAACAAAACTCATACTCAGCATAGATTATAAGACATCCACTTGCATGGAAGTCGAACCGTACTAGAATTTGCCACGGAATCCTCTTGATTCTTCTTAGCGCCAACAGATTTGCAGAGAAAAAAGCAAGAGAATTCTGGTGTTCTCTTCCCAATGAGTAACCGTGAGTGAGAGTGTGAGTGTGAGTGTGTGTGTGGGAAATCGGCCGAGAGAGCTATGTCTTCGTCTTCGGTAACTCTTATTGCATGAAAACCCATGTGTGACTTGGCTGGGGTGGCAAGTGTCAAGGCATGGATGACACTTGGTGTGGGGGCAGCAACATTTGGCGTGGCGGCGGAGAGACAAGTGGCATGGTGTGTGGTCAGGTGGCGCAGTGGTGACGGGCTAAGTGGCGCCGCACACGCACAAAGAGAAGAAAGAGAGGGAATGGCCACGGGAGAAAAATGAAGTCGGGTCACAAAACGTTGGCACTTTCCGCGTTCTAGTTTTGTATGTGAAACATTGAACCTGTTCAATATACTTGTAACTTAGCGCAGAAATTCAAACCCGATCGACTAAAGCATTTACCAACCTTGGTTGTCAAGTTTGTCCACGCACGATTCACCTTCATTATTCGTCGATCGAATGGCTAAGTATTCAAGGGCACTCGGGTCTGCTGAATAGTGATTAGGATGTCACATTTCATCGGTCCGCAATTTACCCATCTGATATTTGGCTTGCATTTGACATAGGCCGTGAGATTACTAAGCTAATTCATTGGTCCGCAAGTTACGCGACTGAGAAATGGGATTCCTTTTCTTGAAAGAAATAGCATGTGGAAATACGAGTGTGAAGGCGTTAATTTTGCCTTACTTTTTTTCTCTAGGTTCAATCGATCTTTTCTATTGATAAGCTCCAATTGCACCACAGGAATTACAATTAAATTTTCAACACTTATTGTTACGATCATAGATTCTTTCATTGTGATAGAATCGACTTTGTGCGGATTATACCTATTTGTATCTATATGTATGAACAATTTAATTCTAGTAGATATCGCTCATCAGCCAAATTATCTTGATAAAATAACCTCCCTAATGAAATAGGACAACAAGCAGAATCGAGAGAGAGAGAGAGAGAGAGAGAGAGAGAATCAGTGAGGAAGAAGAAACATTCGTTTGGCCCCTTCGTTGATTCCAATCACAAAGAGGAGTTCACTCCATAACCAAGACTCCACTGAAACTCCTGCCTCTAATCGTTGATACTGAGATGATGTGGCAATTTAGGGTTTGCAGGTCCTGAACCCAGTTGAACAACGAGGGACTCGAGCTCTTCAATGCCAATTTATAACATCCCTCTGATAATTTGTCCAAACATATCTTAAATTGAACATAATTTCCTTAGCCAAGCAGAAAACCGTGGCATCAAGTTTCAGGAATAAAAATAGAAGAGGTTACGAGATCTCAACACCGCAAAACATAGCTTTTGATGTCATTACCAAAGTAAGGATCGTACAATATAACCAAAAGGGCTGTTGTACATATATAACATGAGAAAAAAACACTAGCGATCGTGCTACTTATAAGACATTGATCGATGATTATTACAAAGCTAAAAGGGATGACGTGACTATGGGTCTTTTCAAGGATAAGCTATGTAGGGGCCTGTTGTCGGATGTGAAGTTCTCGTTAATGGCTTGTGTCGGGTTAGGAGACATGCCCTAACTACGAGGTCCTAGCGCTCCATATGCAATTGTACTGCAAACGCCGAGGGATCACATGAATAGGTGTCTTGTGGTAAGAGTGAGCAAAAGGAACAGCCCGGACCGGTCAATTCTGGGTAGTTTCTGAAAGCATCAGTTCGATTTCTAGTTCTAATTTTTTTGAATTAGTGATTTTCGGTCCAGTTCCCGATTTCATGTGTGGAACACCGCTAAAAGATTTCCTATCTTATAACATGTCTCCAGTTCCATTGGTCCACTCGGGAATCGAATAGGATCAATTGATCTAGTTTGATCTGATTCTAGGATCAGGTGGGCCAATTCCCAATTCCAAAAATGGAGAACCGGTCCCTCTAGTCCAATTCCAGTTCATGGGTGAGAATCGACCTACTCGGAAACCGATCAACCCTACTGTGTGGTGATGCCAGAGTCTAGATGGGGAGAGAGAATATCTTTATTTTTTTCTTAGATTAATACAATGAAAAACCCCAAACTAATACGCCTGTGATAAATTTACCTCAAATTATTTTTTTTATCACAAAAAATCCCAAACCGATGCACATGTAGCAAATTTACTCCGAACCATTTTGTTCACCATCAAAAACCTCACATTGATATATCTGTGACAATTTTACCCCGAACTAATTTTTTGACCATCAATAATCCCAAACTAGTACACCTATGACAAATTTACCCTCCATTAGTTTCTGTTAAATTTTACTATCAAATTGGTAAATTTAATGACATATGGTAGTTGACGGATGTATCAATTTAGGGTTTTTAGTGGTAAAAAAAATTAATTCATGGTACAATTATCACAAGTATACTAGTTTTGGGTTTTTTGTGGTCAAAAAAATAGTTCGGGGTAAATTTATCACAAGTGTACCAGTTTAGGATTTTTGGTGGTCAAAAAATCACTTTAGGGTAAAATTGTCACAAGTGTACCAGTTTGGGGCTTTTCGTGATATTAACCCTTTTTTTAATCTTTTCTTCCAATTCATTTCCTAATAATTCCTTTGGAAATCTATATTTTTTTTCTGTTTTAAAATCTAAAGTTGTCGCATCAACCATCACATTAAATGTAAATTAAAGGAGTTGATTACACTAATCGGAAACTTAAATACTTCATTGCAAACAAGATACAAGTTAAAAGGACTAAAATAGGCCTTACCCGAAAAAATTAGAATATTGTATCCATTTTAAGGAAATTTTTAAATTGGTAAAAGGTACAAATCCGAGGATTTTGCTTCCTAACTTTAGGACCGACCAAAACTAGAGCTGGCCAAAGCCGAGGGGTGATATTTTTGGCTTTTCTTTCCTAAATCATAATTAGAGAAACTTAAATAATATATATATATATATATATATATATATATATAATCTCTCTCTAGTGTTAGAAGTTCTCTTTCAAAAAACTAAATCAGACATTATCACATTATTCTAACAATCGATAGCGTTGTTAAAAATTACTATATCTTTTATTTTGTCAAGAAAAATTACTATATCTTTTAGATGCCTCCTTAATATTGTATACTTCGAAGAAGGGGGGGATAGCATGCATAAATGTTCTGTAGCATTTACCATTTGATTTTACATGAACCTTTTAAATAAGAACCTTTGCAATAATCTCAGGCTCTGTTTGTTTCGTAAAAAATGAATGATTTGGAAAATATTTTTCAAAACATAATCGCTTTTATTGTTTGAATAATGAGTCAATGAAATTTTTTTCATTATCGACAACAATTTCTATCAAAATATTTTCATGGACAATGAAATATTTTTCTTTCATTGATTTTTTAAGTAATATAAACTATCATTTTTAGAATAACATTTTCCAAATCATTTATTTTCTGTGAAACAAACGCACCATCAATTTTTTAATTTTCTTTTGTAGAAGTTGATAGGTAATATTTTAATTTAAAGGCAAAATTATATAGATTTGTGCCAAGAAATACGGTTTTCTTGAGTGCTGGTGAATGTCAATAAATGTTGGTATTTGGTGTCAAACATGATCTCTAACTTTTTTTTTTCAAGTAATTTGTTAATAACTTGACAAAACTTCTATGAAATTACTGATTTTTCATATAGTTTTGCAAATTATGGTTTTTGTACTATATAAACTTGTAATGTCCTGAATTCGACCTACTTTCGTGATCAATAAAATGAATATGTATTTCTCATTTCGTTTTAGTGAGTCTCGCCCGGAACTAATCATTCTCGGGATACTAACCAATAGAGAATGGCTAACTAGAAAAACGGTACGTGGACCCAATAACTCGATTGTGAATTGAGTCCGCTTCCGAGAAACGGTGAGGGAATATTTTGGGCCAATGTAGGCCAACACGAGGAGAGTGACGGATTTAGTTTGGCCAACGACGTATGATCGGATCGCGGGTGATTCCGTAGGACCGAGAGTGCGCGTGGCGAACGATTTCGAAATTAATCCGAACGATCACGACCCCCTGAACTAGTGATAAATTCTCGTGTTCTCTAGGAAATCAACATCGTCACGACTCGAGTAACCCTAAGTCGATACGCGTGACCCCTAAACAGTCGCCCGTCAGTGACAGACGCTAAAACTGCAAATTGAGCGAAATCGATCGTGGAATTGAGTCCGGACTTCGGTGTCAAATTTCGTGAGCGTACGCAACTATTTTGCAAGGACAACGTCATTTTTATGTGGCCAATGATATTTAGTATTGGTAGAGTCAAAAATTGGAAATTTGACCCGGGAACGGAAAATTACCATTTTGCCCCTAGGCCATAAGCCTTGTATTCCGAATTTGAAGTTTTAAATTGGATTTATTACCCCCCAATAATGCTGGAAATTATAGTCTAAATCGCCCTTGGATATTTTGGCAAAGTTTGATCTCAACCCTTGGATTGGGGGCAAGATGGTCAATTGTGGAAGGTTGGTCACCTAACCCCACTAAGCCCATTTGGATTAAGCCTTGCAATGTCTCTCTCTCACCCTCATTCTCCCTCACTCCTCTGCCTAGCTCTCTCTCATTTCCCTCTCCCTCTCGCCGGTCTCCTCTCTCGGCCGTATGGGCCGCCAAGCTCGCCGGATCGCCGCCGCACACCGGAGCCGAGACCGCCGTCCGCCCACCTCGCCTCATCACCACCACTCACCCAACCAGCTCTCTCTTTCTCCCTCTCCTCTCCCCATCCGCCACCGATCAACCCCCGCCTAGGACCGCCACCGCCGTTGCCACCGCCGAGCGCCGCCGAGGGAGGCACCGCTCGCCGCCACTGGTTCGCCGCGGAACTGCCACTGCTCAGCCGCCCTTACCACCTGTCCAGCCTTCATTAGGATCTTAGGAACCTTGGTGAGTACAACCCTAAACCCTAATTAGGCTAATGTACATTTCTAGATGGGTTTTAGGGGTTATTTAGGATATTTTAGGGGTTAAATTGTGGAGAATTTTTAGGGCTGATCTTGTGACTAATTTGGTGGCTTAGTGTGATAATTTAATTGAGGTTTAATGGCCTATAGTGTGATGTGTGGTGGCTGAGCATAGGCGCCTTGATTCGAGCAAAATTGTAAATTTGGCGGGTGTAATTTGTGGGCCGAGTGGTGGCTGTTTTCATGGTGATTCTTGTGGTCTAATGTGGTGATTTGGAAGTAGATTAGTGGCCTAAGGTGGACTGTTCATAGCTGATTTAGTGTGAATTGGATCCGGGCCATATTTGATTAATCATGGCCTTAGTGGAAATCGCCAAGTTTTTTTATGAACGGACCATGAGGAGGTTGAATTGAACGCGAATTGACGTTAGTATTTTGATGCCATGTTAAGTACTTCTGTGGCCATGACTTGAGGGAGCCTTGGGAGCCATGGGCTTGTGAATTTTTAATGATCTAATTTCATGATTTCATGTGTCAAGTTTGTGCCATGGCTGGATTGAATGATTTGATTAGTTGGGCTTGTGATATACTGAATTGAGTATATTGCGTTGTGAATTGAACAAGTGGTGTTGTGCAATTGAATGCTCATTGTGAATTTCATGAATGCCCAAGTGTGAACGTTATGGCTATGAGTGTGCATCTCGAACATTGGCATAACATGTGCATATCCAAGTGTGCATGAATGACATGAGTATGTATTCACCTAAAATGCCCTGATGTGTTTTACGCGGGTTTAGATAATAATTGGTTATTGTGAACGTGTGATCACATAAAGCCATGATGCGTTTTACGTGAGGTATTGAACCCGTCCTGATGTGTTTTACGCGGGACGATACCCGGACTACCGAAAAATGACCAACCTGATGCGCTTTACGCGGGTTTGTATCTAAGCCTGATGGGTTTTACGCAGGCCAGAGATCGATCTCAAAGTGATAGACCTGATGTGTTTTACGCGGGTCGGTGAATTTGGTAAATTGCAAGTGTGCAAGAGTGCAAGTGTGCGAAGGTGCATTGATGAGACATGAGCATGAGTATGAGCACGAGCATATGCATGACATGCGTCGTGGCTAAGCAATATGCGTACATGTGCCGTGGTTGAGTTCCGTTCCATTATTGCAATTATATTTATAAAGTGCCTAACCTGCAGGGTCAATTAAGTATTGGATTTGTGCCCGAGGGCCTAAGTCATTAATGTTTTGGATAGTGTGTTGTTTGATGCTCGTAAGGAGGTGCATGTTAGCCTAGTTTAGATTTAGGGAGCCTACTCACTGAGATTTATTCTCACTGTTGTTTAAACTCAACTTTTCGGACCCTCGGCCCTGAGGATGTCAAATGTTCTTGTGCATTTTAGGATTCCGCACCAGCTAGGGCGGACAATGACCGAGTACCCCTTAAGGAATGGGGATGTGTACATTAGGTATTATTCTGTAGTATTGGTAGATGTGGGAGAGGTGTACTACCAATGCCATGAGTATGTAGCCTGGTGTCTTAGGAACCGATTCGGAGAGCATGGACCTCTTTGGACTTTTGATGTCCCGATTAATGGGCTAGGTGAGGTGGACCCGCAATGTCCCGACGGAGACTTAGCCAGCCCCAAGGCTATGCTTGATGGGAGTTCGAGCTCTGGTGTCGCATCGGTTGTCTGGGAAATAGAAGAGCTGGATCCGACGGAGGCGGATGAGGAACCAGTGCTCACAGAGCAGGACATGGAATAGGGGGACGAGGTCGAGCAGATGGATTATGAGGAGGAGCCAACTGAGGCTGAGTCCGAGATGGATTCCCTATACTCTGAGGTTGAGCTGTCTGATAGCTCTTATGAGTCATCGGGATCCGACCTGGGCTGAGTTCCATAGGTTTAGCCTTAGCCCTAGATAGATCGGGTCAGTACCTTTTTGACCGGAGCCCCTTCTAGTTTTAGTAATCCTGACCGCTCGGTCCACTTACCCATTTTTGTCAGTAGTGGCCATTAACCCGCTTTTGATTTTTGAGCATAAGCTGTAAATGGATATTGTATATGTTTCCCAATGTAATACAAGTGTATATTTGTTCATGTTGGTTGTTGTGTGGTTATCCTTGGTTATGTGGTTTTAAATTGTTCGGGTATCATATTGCTTCCGCGTGCGCTTTAATCTCTGTGTTGAGCATTGGGTCGGTGACGCGTCGGGTCGGCGACGCGTCCTGGGATGTCGCACTTGAATCGACCGCGACAGGGATGTGGCGCGCCGTAGGGTGCGGGGCGTGACAAAACTTATGTTTGCATAACTTATTAACATTTTGAATTTACCAACTCTTATATGACATTACAAACCTAAATTTGAGTGACTTACCGAATTTTGTCAAATTAAAATACCTACTAGTTTTGAGTTATTAACTTTCATTTGTTCGACCAAAAAAAAAACACTTTCATTTGAGCCACTTATCAACTTTTTATTTTTTTTATTTTTGAATTTGCCAAATTTTCTCTTGAGTTACCAACTTTTATTTGTCTTGGTTAGCAACCCCTTTCATTTATTAACTCATTTTAGAAATGACCAACCTAAATCAGCAGAACTCATCAACTTTTTTCCCATTAAATTACAATCTACCGTTAGTTACCTACTCTCATATGAATCATTTACCAAAATTTACTTTTTTTAAAAAAATTGTCAATTGTTTTTATCATTGACAAACTTTTATTTGCATTTCTTAGTATCGTCTTAAATTTACCCAACTCATTTTAGAAATCATCAACAATAATTAGAATGACTTAATTAAGTTACTCAAATTAAGTGTAGGTAACCCAAAACTAGCCAGTAACTTAATCAGAGAAAAGATGATAAGTTACTTAAATAACGATTGGTGATATCATGTAATCAATATGAATTTAAGGTATACATAAGAAATGCAAATGAGAGTTTATAAATCTTCTTTATTTTGTCAGAGATAAGAGAAGTTGGAAATTTAAGGACAAGAGTAAATAAATGTCATAACTAGCTCAAATAAGAGTTGATAACGCAAAAAAAATCTATAACTTAATTAGAGAAAAGTTTGGTAATAGTTGATAACTATTTGAAAGAGTTGTTAAACTTAACCAGCTGGTAAGTAATACAAATAAAAATTGGTAACTCAATAGAAAAAGTCTTTAGATTTACAAAGATAAAAGATAAACAAACGTAAGTAAATAATTCAAATGAGAGATGGTAAATTAAAATTAGTAGTTGACCAAATGGAAGAAAAGCTAGTAAGTTGCATAAATGAAGGTAGGTAATTTCGCTTGTGAATTGATAAATTCAAGACTATAGTAAGAAAGACATATAAAAGTCGGTAAAGGATAACAATTTTTTTTTTTGGTAAGTATAAAGGATAACAATGTTTTTTTGTTTTGGTAACCTAGGAACCCCCCGCACGGCCGACAGCCGGAGAGGTAAACCTAGGGTGACGCTAACGCAGGACCCACCACCACGGCGCCACACTTAAGAATCCCTAACGCCTATGCTAAGGTTCGAACTCCGATCCCTTCGTGGGGGGACAAGAGCGCAAGCCAACGCAGCCGCTGCGGGCGGTGGTAAAGGATAACAATGTTTTTTTTTTTTTTGGTAAGGTAAGTAGTATAACTTTTCAGCAAATAATTACAAAAGAGGAGCTGAACACAAAAACCTCGTACCCGAGGAGACACAAAATATCCCGGCAGGTGCAAAGGTGTTACAGCTAAAACAGGCGAACGTATGCTAACAGGTTAAGAAAAGAACACTAGCCAATACATGAAGAACTTGATAAGCAAAGCTAGAAAAACTCAAAAGAAGATGCTCGGCGAGATACCCCAATTGGCTTGAAGTCTTCTGTTGCGGGGGATATCAATCACCTTCTTTAGAGACAACCCTTTGTCTCTAACAGCCTTGCAAAGGTGAGAGTGCAATGCAGGCAAATAAAGAGAACGATTCCTGAATAGGATGTTGTTGCGTTCAGTCCAAATGAGATTGCAAAGTGCAGCAAATGAAAACCGAACTAATCGACAATGGAAGGATTGCCCCATAGATGTCCGAGCTACCCAGCGAAATATTGCATGACAAGAGTCATTGTGCCAAGTGAGATTGCAATTCTTAGCCCAAAAAAGAGCAAGGGAACGAGAAGTAGCACAGTCAAAAAAGAGATGATCAATAGAATCAGGTTGGCTGCGGCAAAAGGCGCAAAGGCCTTCGTTGATCCTTTGGTGATATAGCAAAAAGACCTGGGTTGGAAGCCTATTGAGCATAATGATCCAAAGTAAGAAGGCGTGTCTTGGCGCTATCGAACGAAAAGGATAACAATGTTTTTTTTTTTGATAACCCAGGGAACCCCCGCACGGCCGACAGCCGGAGAGGTTGATAAGCTAAAAATCAAAGAAATGCATATAAGTACCTCAAATGTGGGTAACCCACTATTTGTTAGTAATTCAATTCAAAAAAGTTGTTTGGTCACTCAAATAAAGATTGGTAAATTCAATAAGAGTTAAAAAATTTAAGATGTTAGTAAGAAAGGTCAAATAAAAGTTTGTAAAAGATGAGAAAAGTTAGTTCTTTGCAAACCATCATAAAGATTGAGTAAGTAATCAATAAACCTATTAAATGGGTAGGTCGGATCAGGTTTGGATTGAATCGTAAATGATCAACCTCAAATTGACTCATTACTCCGTTTATGACCAATTTATTTATAATGTAAATTTCTTGACCCATATTTGACCCAACCCATACTCGACTCGATCCGACCCATATTACTAAAATACTTTCATATTTAACCCAATCTAGGAAAACTTATTTTTTATGATTTTTTTAAAAATTATATTGCTAAAACATTTCCATGCAATACAAATCTAGCGAAATTTTTTTTATAATTTTTTTAAAATTGAGGCTCCGTTTGTTCCACAGAAAATGTGATATTTCTAAAAAATATTTTCCATAAAGTTATTTTCTAAGAAAATAACAATACTTTCTAGTGTTTGGCTGAAACCTGAAAATGAATTAGAAAATATTTTTCGCCGTTTAATATAGAAAATATGATTTAATTTTCCTCCGTGCACTCCTTTTAATAATTTTATTTTTATTTTTCCTTTTATTTTTATTTTTTATTTTTCAAGAATCCAATTTTTAATTATTTTATTCTTTTCTTTTCTTTTCTTTTCTTTTTTCATTTTGGGCCGGTGCCATAGGTGAAGAACGAGCTCGTTAGCCTCAGGTGAGGCTTGAGTTCACTTGATTCTGGTGAGGCTCCACATCGCCAGATCCGGCGAGCTCGTTCTTCGCCTGTGGCCGGCCACTTGCCAAAAATGAAGGAAAAAGAAAAAAAAGAAAAAGAGGAAAAAAATAATTATAATTTTGATTTTTTTTAAAAAATATTTTTTTATAAGGTTGAAGAGGGAGAAAGTGTGTGTGGGTGTAGTGGGTTGGAAATGGGTTATTAACTCAACCTGTTTAGACCCACTTATTTTAGGCTTAAAATTTTAAAACCCATCTAAGGTATGGTCTTCAAAATTGAAGACTCATATATGACCTTTTTTTTTTTTGGTAACCCAGGTGTCCGGGCCAGCTTGCGCGTACCTCGACTATTTCTTGGGGGAGACTTATGACCCATTTTGATAGGTCTAGTAATCAACAAGTTACCGATAAATCAAATGACGAATAATTTCTTTACAAACTATTTTGTGACACTTACCAACTCTTTTAGAAATATATTAGTATAGAAAAAGATTCCTTTTTATGAGAAACGGAATTGACAGAAGAATTGATTTCGGCATTTTATGCCATTGCTTGAAAGCTCTTGCTAAAATTATCCGGCTATTAGACCAACTCTAGCTATATGGTTATATTTAATTAAGCATATTGTGTTACCAGATCGTCATTACATAGATTAGACAACTTAAAGACATCAAACCAATAAGATGTTTTCTGCTCTGATCCTATTTGATATCTTCAATCATGAACTCATAGTTTCTTAGGCTCCATTTGTTTCGCGAAAATAAATGATTCTAAAAAAAATTTCCTAGAAACAATCACTTATTTCGCTTGAAAAAGATAGTTGGTAAAAAATATTTTCATTGTCGATAATAATTTATGTCTAAACATTTTCATGGACAATGGAAATATTTTCATTTGTTCATTTTTTGAGCGATGCAGACAATCAGTTTTAGGAAAATATTTTCCAAAACACTCACTTTTCGCGAAACAAACACACATTTAGGCTCCATTTGTTTCGTGGAAAATCAATGATTTGGAAATCATTTTCCTAAAAATGGATGCTTATATTACTTACAAAAATGTACGAATGAAAAAAAATTTCATTGTCCATGAAATTATTATCAATAATGAAAACATTTGTCATTGATTAATTATTTCAAAAGATACAAGAGATCATTTTTAAGAAAATATTTTTTAAACCATTTATTTTTCGCAAAACAATGAGACAAAAAATTATCTTTATCATTTTGTACATGGCGAGGGGTAATATGGTGCTTCAAATACTCAACTTAAACCAAAGTCCACAGCTTGCATATTAGTGAAGCCGAGCACCACGCCGGTATCTCATTCGTCCCAAAACCTGTAAATCCTACATCAATAACATGCGAACGTGCGAGTTTCATCATTAAAATCTCAATTTGTTAAAAAACTTCCGACGTTCAGTTCACGAAAAATAAACCAATCAAGGAAAATATTTTCCGTCAATGAAAAAACCACATTCAAAAGTGTGAAAATGATTTCTTCTTTATTTTCCTTCCTCCTTCTTTCACCATTCATTTTAAATTATTTTTATTATTTTAAATTCTAATTTTTAATTTTTTCCTTTTTAATTTTTTTCTTTTATTTTTTTCCTTTTTCTTCCTCTTCGGTCAGTCGTTGGCCACAGCGAAGGCCCAATGGCCATAAGCCTGCAATTCAAACCACAAAAGGTTCATTTGGTGCACGAAAATTGCACGAAAGATTTAGTATTGAAAAATGTTTCCCTCACCATAAAAAAGAAGAAGGCCCCAATGAATACTATGGTGGTTAGGATAATGGCACTTATCACCATAATGTAGTGATTATCATGGTCGGCGTAAGGTCGGATGTGCACTATGGTGAGAATCTCTCCCATGAGTCGTGCTAGAGCGATAGTACCTAAAATTCAAACCATAAAGGGTTTGTTTGTTGCACGAAAAATTTAGTATCAAACGATATTTTCCTCATCATAAAAAAGAAGCCCCCAAGATAATGGTAATTATCACCATAATATAGTGCTTACCGCGCTCCTGGTAAAGCGGGACATGCACCGCGAAAAGAATCTCTCCCATGTGTCCATCTCCAAAGAAAGAAGAAGCCCCAAAGGTGCTTAGGATAATGGCAACTATCACCATAATATAGTGCTTACCACGGCCATGGCAGGGCAAGATGTGCAATTTGGTAAGAATCTCTCCCATGTGTCATGTTGGAACGATAGTACTGGAAATACAAATCATAAAAAGGCTCATTTGTTGCAAGAAAATTGCGCAAAAAATTTAGTATTGAAAAACATTTTCGTCACCATAATAAGGAAGAAGCTCTCAACGAATGTTATGGTGGCTAGGACAATGGCAACGATCACCATAATATAGTGCTTACCATAATCCTTATAAGCTGTGAAGTGCACCATGGTAAGAATCTCTCCCATGTTTCCGCCTCCAAAAAAAGAAGAAGCCCCCAACGGATGCTATGGTGGCTAGCATGATGGCAACTATCACCATAATATAGTGCTTACTACAGTCGTGGTAACGTGCAAATTGGCCAAAATCTCTCCCATTTGATACGCCGGAACGATAGTATCTCCCAAAATTTCTTATTTTAGAATCAGGTGCTGGACCAATTCATTCCGTAACCAAATCAAGAAACACTTGTTTTTCCTAAAGAAACAATTAGAAAACCGGCTTCAAGGTTCATTTTACCCTAGAACAGGACCGATAACCAAATTCAACCCTAGAACCTGATGTAGCTAGCAAGGATCACCTAGAGGGGGGTGAATAGGTGATCTTAAACAGTTTTTAAATATTTATGTGGAAATAAAACAAATTAAAGAAGAGTCTAAATAAAATTCAGATTCAAGACAGATTATATAGATGATGCTCTCCTTTACCAAAAAAAAAAAAATATAGATGATGCTCTTGATGTGCAGAATGTAAAGTAAGAGATAAGGGATAGAGAATCTACACACAAGTTTATAGTGGTTCGGCTTATAGCAAGCCTACGTCCGCTCTCCCACGCTTACAGCCTATCGGCTAGATTTCACTATGTAATCAAGAGAAATTTACAAACTCTGAGTGTCAGCACTCTTGTGTATGATAGGACTCTCTATCTCACACAATCACTCTTACAAAGTATCCCTCAAGATCTTAATTTATAGCTTAGAACGACAAGAAAAATGATTGGAGTATGCTCAGACTTTGGACTTTTTGATTCTTGATTCTGTACTACCTTCTGCTGCTCGTTGATCTCCTTAAATACTCCTCTACTTCCAAACTAGCCGTTGGACAGCTTTCAGAGGATTATCTTCCAATCTTTACCTTGGATAGATTTGTATAATAAGGATTGAGTAGCCGTTGGATGACAGATTCTGAATCCCACTGATTCTAGTCGCCCATACAATCAGAATCTTGGTTTTTATAAGTAGAGCTTTGTCCGTTGTAATGCATTCTTGTCGTAATATTTGTTTGTCAATCAATTTCATTAAGATTGAAATAATCAAAACTTTCCTTTTGTGAAATCCATGCTAGATCACTAGCTGTTATGTTTCATTCTGAATTTTGCATCTGAAGAAATTCTGCGTCTCAATAATTTTTGCATCTGCATCTGCATCTGAATAACTTCTGCGTCTGTATCTGCGTCTGAATAACTTCTGCATCTGAATCTTAGAACTTAGATTATATGGGTCTTCAAAAAACTTATTTTTCCAGTTTGTAAAGTCTGAAAAACTTCCTTCTGAGCTTCCAGAACATATATATATATATTCCTGAAATAAAATGATTCCGAATAAGTATCAGATTTACAATTATCATGGAAGGTTTTGTCAACTTCAAAATCAGTAAGAGTTTTCCTCAACAATGTCCCTCTTTTTGATGGTGACAAAACTTTCCTGTAGATTGAATCAATTTGAAATTAATTGGAAGTAAATAAGCATATTTAGCGCATGAATCACGGATTGAATTTGAAAGAGCAAACTCTTTTGAAATTTGTATCTTTTCTCTTCCTTTGTATATAACCTGCATATGATCTGCACATTTAATGTCAGTATAGCAAATGGAAAATCTGCACATCATCTCTCCCCCTTTTTGTCATCAGCAAAAAATCAATGATATATAAAATGAACAATCAGTCTAGCAAGAATTGTTAGAAATATTACAGACCAAAAAAAAAGGACTTGGAGAGAAATGTTTTAAAATAGGCTATTTTTTTGAAGGAGTACGAATCAGTTGAAAATTTTCCAATATTGAGATAGCCTCCTCAATCTTCGAACTGCATTGACCCATAGCCTTATCCATGTTGGACGAGCATAGAGTAATGGCTTCCTCAATTTCTGCCTTGTCTGCTGCTGTTTGGAGTCGTTGAGTTTTGTAGTTTTCCTCAACAACTTTATGTAGATTCTTCATATCTTGTTCTAGCACAGCTTGCTTGTCCTTAATCTCGAGCAGAATAAAGAGGATGTTCTGATTTTCTGATGGCTGTTCTTGGACATTAGCTTGCTCAGACTGATCGAACCCTATAGTTGCTTCTTCTGGAATCTCCCCCTGAACAGGTGCTTGATCTTCAGAAACATGTTCTGTAGGAATTGATTCTGAAACCTTTGGAGTTGGTTTAGAAACATGTTCTGGAGCATCAGCATGGCCTGTATCAAGATGCTCTGCTTCGACTTCATCACTTTTATCATGCAAAAGAATTTTTCTTTTTTTACTGTACACCTTTAGTGGGATTTGAGATTCTGTCTGCTTGCTTGCTGATCTTGCCCCCTTTCTCTGTCCTGTCTTTTTGACACTTGACTTTTCAGCAGATTTTACCTCAGACTGTTAAGCCTCTTTTCATTTTATTCTTTCCCTTACATCATCAAATTGCTTCATTTTAGAGGGCATTTTTTCTCCAACAAACATACAGGGAACAAAGTTCTTGTGCATTTCCTTAGGAATCGATATTTTTAAGAACATGAAAATGCGAGATATTAAAGCACCATATGGCAGTTGTCCCTTATCCTTCTGCAATGCTCTATACATATGGAAGATGATGATATGAGAAAGAGAAAAAGGTTGACCTTTCAAGATTGCCCAGATGAGCTTGATTTCTGATAGGTCAGTTTTGGAGGCTGCATTGGGCTTCGTGTAGTTGATTATGATCTTATGCAAAATCGCAGACCGTTTGGATAAGTCAAAGTAGGAAAGATGCCGCTTTGATTCTTGAGCAAAGTTAGGATTTTCAGAAGCCACCTTGGAAGCATCTTCAAGATTCACTGCCAATGGAGTAAACTTGGAGTGTCTTGCTCCAATTATCCTTGCCAACACATCAGCTTTTAAATCGAATTTTTTGTTACCAACAGTAAATTCTCAAACAGGTGCTTGACTGAAATGCCAGCCTTCTCTAGGTAGTCGAAATCTACAGTTCTGTGGTTCATGATCCCTCTAGCAAGCAACAATTTATAACAGATATTATGCTCTATGCTTATGAATAATCCTCCTGTACCTGGCACACCAGATGCTATTCCTATCTTTATTTCAAAATTCTCAAAAAAATCGAGCATCATCATCAGGAATAACAAACTTGGTTGCACTGGTAGTTTTATGGCTGATTTGAGCAGATTTTTTTATCAAAGAGTGTTGATGATTCCCCGACTTTTTCTTTGCCCTTTTTGGAAGAGGGCTCTTTTGGTGTAGTGCTGGTCGAAACATTTTCAGTATCAACGCAAGCTTTAGAGAAGTTTTGCGTAAGATGTTCTTCAAAGAAGAAACTATTGTCTCTCAGACAATCACGCAAAGTAGATTCAGAGGCATTGCTTCTCTTCAACCTCTGATAAGCATTCCATACATGCTTGATGCTCTTAAAACGAAAATCTATTTTACCAGAAGCTTTGGGAGGCGACAATCGATGAGGTGGTGTCGCTTCAACAGGTTTTTCATGACGGTCCGACTCTGTATCTGAAATCTCCATATACTCTGCCGGTGCAGTAGATTTAGAGTCTTGGTTCAAAATGCGTGAGGATCTCCTCTTGAAAGGCATTATGAGTACTTTTGGAGCAAAAAGTTTCAATCTTTGGAGGAAGAAGAGGAGAGTCTCTAAATATCGGAAGGGTTTGAAGAGTAAAATATCGTACTGATAGGGTTTTGAAAAGTGATGGATAGGTTTATAAACGAGAAGGACGAGTTTTGGAAAGAAAAGATCATTTTTAGAAAGTATAAAAAGTAAACCCAAACATGTAGGAAAGAAATATACTTTCTGATACATAAAAGATCATAACAATATCATGATAATATTTTACGCATAATTAATCAGATAAATTAGGATACGTACTTGATTTGCTTCCAGAAGTAACAAATGTAAAAATATCCTGCCAAAAATATTCCCGCCAAACTTTAAACTAAGTACGTACCGTTCTTTGAGAGTTTGAAAAATATTCAGACTGAGAGCATTTGAATCTGAAAAATTCCTGTCTGTCAAACACTTCAAGAGAATGGATAAGTAATGCATAGTTCGTTTCTAATATACTCAAATAAGGATTTGTCAAGAGGTTTTGTGAATATATCAGCTAATTGATTCTTAGAATCAATGAATTGAATATTTACATCACCATTTTGAACATGATCTCGAATGAAATGATGCTTGATATCAATATACTTCGCACGTGAATGAAGAATTGGATTCTTAGACAGATTAATAGCACTTGTGTTGTCACATTTGATTGCAACACTTGAATCTTCAATAGCAAAGCCTTGTAACTGCTGCTTTATCCACAAAATCTGTGCACAACAACTTCCCAATGCTACATATTCTGCTTCTGCTATAGAAAGTGCAACTATATTTTGCTTCTTTAAGTATCAAGATACCAATTTATTTCCAAGCAGTTGACATGTACTTGTAGTACTTTTCCTGTCCACTTTACATCCAGCTAAATCAGCATCTGAATAACCAGTAAGAGTAAAATCTGAATCTTTGGAATACCAAAGACCTAACATTGAATAAGTTCCAATGTATTTGATTATCCTCTTTACTGCAGAAAAATGCGATTCCTTTAGGTCTAATTGAAATCTTGCGCACATACAGACACTAAAAAGTATGTCAGGTTTAGATGCAGTAAGATACAATAATGAACCTATCATGCTTCTGTATACCTTTTGGTCGACCTTTTTACCATGTTCATCCTTGTCCAGTTTGGATATATAGGACATTAGAGTGTCTGTTTTCTTACTGTTCTGCAATCCAAACTTCTTGATAATCTTCTTAGCATACTTCTCTTGGCAAATGAATATACCATTTTTGGTTTGTTTCACTTGTCAGCCAAGAAAAAATGTAAGCTCGCCCATCATACTCATTTCGAATTCATTCTGCATATTCTTTGAAAACTCTTTGCAAAGCAGTTCGTTAGGGGAACCAAAAATGATGTCATCAACATAAATCTGAACAAGCAGAAAGTCCTTGCCTTTTCTCTTGATGAATAGAGTTGTATCAACCTTACCTTTTGTGAAGTCATTTTGCAGAAGGAAGGTATTCAACCTCTCATACCAGTACGGGGTGCTTGTTTCAGACCATAAATGGCCTTTTTGAGTTTGTAGACATGATGAGTTTTCCTTGTTTCTTCAAAGCCTAGTGATTGTTCCACATATACGTTTTTTTATATATATCCATTTAGGAAGGCACTTTTTACGTCCATCTGAAACAGTTTAAAGTTATGAAAACATGCATAAGCTAATAATAGCCTAATGGCTTCTAACCTTGCAACTGGTGCATATATTTCATCATAATCTATGCCTTCTTCTTGAGAGTAGCCTTTGGCAACCAGTCTTGCTTTGTTTCTTGTGATTTTTCCTTTGTCATCCAGTTTGTTTTTGAATACCCATTTTGTTCCAATTACTGGATGATTTTTGGGTCTTGACACAAGCTCCCATACTTTATTGATTCTAAACTGCTGAAGTTCTTCCTGCGTAGCTTCTATCCAGCTTTCATCTAATAAAAGCTTCTCCAACTTCTTTTGGTTCTATTTCTGAAATCAACGCCAAGTTGCTGATATTCTCCTTTTATTTGGATCTAGTCTTGATACCTTCTTGTATTTCTCCAATGATGAGGTTCTTCGGATGACTAGATTTATGTTTCCAGTTTTTGTCAAATCTTTCCTTCTGAATATCTACAGACTCTGAATGTTCTGATTGAGTCTGGATTATATCTTCTTTCCCTTCTTTTGAGGATTCTACGATCTTTGGAGATTCTTGATGAACTTCTGATGTCACATCCCGATTTTTGGGCCTGGGAAGCCGCAGGTAAATTGTAATATTCTCAATTTCAATTCTTGGGAAATGATTATGGGTTAAGTTTGGTGGTTTTCCAATCAGAACTAAATTGTTTTTTCTTGTTTTGGAAAACCCAGTTTTGGATCCTTTGTACCCCTTCGTTTTGTTATTTTTGGGAAGACTTTTGTGATCCGAATTTCCAAATACTTTCTTCTTGAAAGTTGTTCCAAACATCTTGAAGTTTTACATACTTTAATTTTAGAATTTTTGGAGTTGATATGAGTGGTACGATGGCTTGATTTTCGGACCGTGTGAAACTGCCCAGAATGGGTATTTCGGTGATGTTTACACCGTCTTTATTTTCTACAAGCTTTTCTGGGCCGATTTTGGAAAAGATTCCTTCACGAAAGTTGTGGAGAACTTCCTTTTCTATAATGTGTATAAATTTGGGAATTTTCCGAGATGATTTGGATTCTGGACAGAGCTTAATTTGAGAAACATGAATTCTGTTCCAGTGAACTGTTTTTAGTCTGTATTTGAGCTACTAAAAATGGTGTTTACAGAGAGATTTCGATTTTGTGTTCTTTACGAGAAATGTTTGTTAAAGCCTTGTTTATGACATATCCAAATTTAAGAATTTTCAGAGTTTATTTACTATATTTTCAAGTTCGATTTCTTGAACAGTGCAAAGCTATTCGGTTTTGTCAGATTTCAAAGATTTATCAATTGTTATATGAAAAACGTTGGAATCTCGACTTGAGGTCTTTTGGTGATATTTGAGGACATATTTGCGCCGAACCTCGGGTTGGATGGAATTATTACACGTGTTTATTGCGGAAAACCTTTAGAAAATCTTGCGATTAAGTATGGCACGGGTTGTGATTTTTGTGCCAATTGGTATATTTCGTGTGACCCAATTGGCCCGAGTCATTTGCGTGAGAATTCAGTAAATCCAGAAGGTTCTAGGGAGTCCACGGTTCGGGAAATTTGTAGAGGAATCTAGAGGATAAGGCATTGACCGAGTCAAAGCTTATCCTCCAAGTTTTATTAATTAGCCATTATTGTTCTTGACTTTGGAGGCCACCCTCATAATGGCTTGTATTGATTGATTGGACTTTAGGGCCCTTCGTCATGACATGCATTAATGAACGAAGACTTTAGAGACACCACCATCATGACTTTTTGGATGACACGTGCGCTTACCTCACCTCCCCGATGACACGTGCGCTTACCTCATTCGAACTTTGGCCCCAAGTTTTTCCTCCCTATAAATAGAAACAAGGCCATTCGGCCAAGGGGAGAGAGAAATAGAGAGAGAAAGAGAAGCCGAGAGAGAGAACTTCACCAACTCATCCTTTTTCTTGTTGTTCGATCAAGTGAGAAAGCTATGTCCAAGGCCCGAGTGTTCGTGAGTCACCCGAGAGTCGCCGAGACTCGCGTGTCCTTCACACGCCTCGTTTTCTCTAGTTCTTGTTTAATTGTTGTGTAAGTGAATTCCTTAATATCGGGAAAGGATGTTGAGATGCGCTGTGACGTGGTTTGCTTGGACCGTTTCTCGGTCATTTGGTTGGTCGTAGTTGGTTCATTTCTTGATTTGATCATGTTTCATGTTTGATGTTGTTTTGAGATAGAACCGAGCCTTGGTTGGTAAAGTGTGCATGATGTGGTCATGCGCGATGTTCTCTTGTTTGAACTTTGCTATTGATCTGCCATCGATGCGGGTGCGGTAAGGGCCGACTTATGTTAACGGCAATCGATATATCCTCGCTTGATATTAGTATTTTCACTTGCTGAGTTTCCCCGACTCATCCCTCATTTTCCCCCCTTAGGTCCATAGGATGGTCGAACGGACGGCGGCAACAGGAGGAGTTTGAGCCATGTTGGAGTCCGAGGAAAGTTAGGAGCGGTGAATCCGAAGTAGTGAGCTTAGGACACCCAAGCCACTTGTTATTGTTGTGTAAATGGCTAAAATTGGCTAAGTTGGCTTGTAAAATATGTTTTCGTGTCCTGTAAATACAAGGTTTGTTCATGATGTTGTTTGTCTTAATCCCGCTGTTGTTTTTAATGTGATTGTCCCGAAATTATGCTTCCGCTTGTGTTTAAAGAAAGATAATAATGAACGGGACGTCACGTTTATGACCCCGAGGTGGGGGCGTCACAGTTTAATTTGGTATCAGAGCAAGTTATTCCTCAAGTAGGTGCAGTTTGGGCAGCTTGTGATTGGCCAATCCGATGAGGGCGGGGAGTGACACCGGGGCCATATGACCTGATCATTGAGCAGCTTTTGACAGAGGTGGCGCCGGGGCAAGAGGCCTGATCATTGAGCGGCCTTTGGACATAAGTGGCGCTGGGGTGAAGGGCTTGATCATTGAGCAGCTCATGGCAGGCTTCTAGGATGGCTAATGGCAAGAATGATTGAACTGTGCACCGAATTGGGAAAACGATTCTGAAATCAAAGCGGGAATAACGACTTGGAGTGATAAGGTGCGCTGAAATTGGGGTGGTTAGCTAGGAAACACCCCTATGCATGTGAATGATTGATTGTAGTTGAATAGGTTAAGTGCTCCTGCTTGTTTGTGATCACTGACTTATTCTTGTATTGTAGAAAGTCTTGTTAGATTATTGATAGTAAAATAAGTGCTCAGGACCAGGCTGCGATCGATGAGGAAAAAGGAAAGTCCCATCAGGACGCCATGACCTCGAAAGAGAAGTCTAAGCAGGTTCCCCTCTAGTAAGTTGTAGTTCGGTATTGAGCCAAGAAAAGGCTATTGAATTTTGACATAACCCGATTCGATGAGGGCGGGGAGTGATCGCCAGGGCAGAACCTGATCAAGGAGCGGCTCTTGGCTAGGAAGTGGACACCGGAGCAAGAAGCTTGATCAAGGTGCGGCTTCTAGCAAGAGTGTCGTCGGGGTTGAGGACCTGAACAAAGAGCGGCTTCTGGCAGGCTTCTAGGATAACGGGTAAGAAAAGGAATAAACCGAACTAGGTACTGAATTGAAAGTAAGATGGGAACTGTTGGTTGAAATGATCAGTGTGATCTTTGTGATTGTCATAAGTAAGTAAACTATATTTAAGAAAGATTTTATTAGAGTAGCGTAGCGGAAGCGTGGTCAAGCTTGCTGCACTCTGGTATGTTGAATCGAGGTCGGGGAAAGAAAGGTCGCTGGTCCAGAGCTAGTCCACATGACAGTGGCTGCCGTAAAGGTACTAAGGTAAGATAAGTCCCAAGTATGTAAGATCTTTTGAAATTCTAGAAAGAATAAGGAATTTGGTCTATCGATTGGCGCCGCCACCGAAACTTGCTCAGGTACATATTGTGTTCGATATTGTGAAAGTGTGAGCCCGATCCGGCATACGTGCTGAATTTTTCGACGAGGTCAAAGTGGACAGCAGAGTGTCCTATGCTGAGAAGCAGGTGCGGATCGTGGAATGTAAGGAGCAAGTGTTGAGAGGTAAGGTCATTCTCTTAGTTAAGGTCCTATAGTGTCACCGGGGCATAAAAGAAGCCACCTGGGAGAGTGAGGAATTGAGGAAAAGTTGATACCTGCATTTATTCGAGGAACCAGGTACGCGTTTAAATTTCGAGGACGAAATTTTATTAGAGGGGGAGAATTGTCACATCTCGATTTTTGGGCCTGGGAAGCCGCAGGTAAATTGTAATATCCTCAATTTCAATCCCTGGGAAATGATTATGGGTTAAGTTTGGTGGTTTTCCAATCAGAACTAAATTGTTTTCTCTTGTTTTGAAAAACCCAGTTTTGGATCCTTTGTACCCCTTCGTTTTGTTATTTTTTGGAAGACTTTTGTGATCCGTATTTCCAAATACTTTTTTCTTGAAAGTTGTTCCAAACATCTTGAAGTTTTACATACTTTAATTTCAAAATTTTTGGAGTTGATATGAGTGGTACAATGGCCTGATTTTCGGACCGTGTGAAACTGCCCATAATGGGTATTTCGGTGATGTTTACACCGTCTTTATTTTCTACAAGCTTTTCTGGGCCGATTTTGGAAAAGATTCCTTCATGAAAGTTGTGGAGAACTTCCTTTTCTATAACATGTATAAATTTGGGAATTTTCCGAGATGATTTGGATTCTGTACAGAGCTTAATTTGAGAAACACGAATTCTGTTCCAGTGAACTGTTTTTAGTCTGCATTTGAGCTACTAAAAATGGTGTTTACAGAGAGATTTCGATTTTGTGTTCTTCACGAGAAATGTTTGTTAAAGCCTTGTTTATGACATATTCGAATTTAAGAATTTTCGGAGTTCATTTACTATATTTTCAAGTTCGATTTCTTGAACAGTGCAAAGCTGTTCGGTTTTGTCAGATTTCAAAGATTTATCAATTGTTATATGAAAAACGTTGGAATCTTGACTTGAGGTCTTTTGGTGATATTTGAGGACATATCTGCGCCGAACCTCGGGTTGGATGGAATTATTATGCGTGTTTATTGCGGAAAACCTTTAGAAAATCTTGTGATTAAGTATGGCACGGGTTGTGATTTTTGTGCCAATTGGTATATTTCGTGTGACCCAATTGGCCCGAGTCATTTGCGTGAGAATTTAGTAAATCCAAAAGGTTCTAGGGAGTCCACGGTTCGGGAAATTTGTAGAGGAATCTAGAGGATAAGGCATTGACCGAGTCAAAGCTTATCCTCCAAGTTTTATTAATTAGCCATTATTGTTCTTGACTTTGGAGGCCACCCTCATAATGGCTTGTATTGATTGATTGGACTTTAGGGCCCTTCGTCATGACATGCATTAATGAACGAAGACTTTAGAGACACCACCATCATGACTTTTTGGATGACACGTGCGCTTACCTCACCTCCCCGATGACACGTGCGCTTACCTCATTCGAACTTTGGCCCCAAGTTTTGCCTCCCTATAAACAGAAACAAGTCTATTCGGCCAAGGGGAGAGAGAAATAGAGAGAGAAAGAGAAGCCGAGAGAGAGAACTTCACCAACTCATCCTTTTTCTTGTTGTTCGATCAAGTGAGAAAGCTACGTCCAAGGCCCGAGTGTTTGTGAGTCACTCGAGAGTCGCCGAGACTCGCGTGTCATTCTCACGCCTCGTTTTCTCTAGTTCTTGTTTAATTGTTGTGTAAGTGAATTCCTTAATATCGGGAAAGGATGTTGAGATGCGCTGTGACGTGGTTTGCTTGGACCGTTTCTCGATCATTTGGTTGGTCGTAGTTGGTTCATTTTTTGATTTGATCATGTTTCATGTTTGATGTTGTTTTGAGATAGAACCGAGCCTTGGTTGGTAAAGTGTGCATGATGTGGTCATGCGCGATGTTCTCTTGTTTGAACTTTGCTATTGATCTGCCATCGATGCGGGTGCGGTAAGGGCCGACTTATGTTAACGGCGATCGATATATCCTCGCTTGATATTAGTGTTTTCACTTGATGAGTCTCCCCGACTCATCCCCCATTTTCTCCCCCTCAGGTCCATAGGATGGTCGAATGGACGGCGGCAACAGGAGGAGTTTGAGCCATGTTGGAGTCCGGGGAAAGCTAGGAGCGGTGAATCCGAAGTAGTGGGTTTAGGACACCTAAGCCACTTATTATTGTTGTGTAAATGGCTAAAATTGGCTAAGTTGGCTTGTAAAATATGTTTTCGTATCTTGTAAATACAAGGTTTGTTCATGATGCTGTTTGTCTTAATCCCGCGGTTGTTTTTAATGTGATTGTCCCGAAATTATACTTCCGCTTGTGTTTAAAGAAAGATAATAATGAACGGGACGTCACGCTTATGACTCCGAGGTGGGGGCGTCACATCTGATAACTCTTGAATGTTGGAAGGTAGTTCATATTCATCTTTGTAAGTCTGAATATTTTCATCAAATCTTACATTCATTGTTTCTTTCACAGTATGAGAATTCTTGTTGAAGACTCTGTATGCTTTACTTGTAGCAGAATATCCAAGGAAGAGTCCTTCATCTGCTTTCTCATCAAACTTACCAGTGCGGTCATTTGGATTTTTAAGAATAAAGTATTTACAACTAAATACACGAAAATATGAAATGTTGGGCTTTCTATCTTTGAAAAGCTCATTGGAGGGTTTTCTCAATAATGGGTCTGAGAAAAGCTTTGTTGATGATATAACATGCTGTAAAAACTACATTTGTCCAGAATTGATAAGGAATCTTGCTTTCAATCAACAGTGTTCTTGCCATTTCTTGCAAAGAACGATTTTTCGTTTCCACAATACCATTTTGTTCTGGTGTATATGGAGTAGAAAAATTATGTTGAAAGCCATTTTCCTCACAAAAATCTGAAAAATTTTGATTTTCAAATTCTCCCCCATGATCTGTTTTAATGCAGGAAATAGTATAGCCCTTTTCATTCTGAACTCTTTTTGCAAATTTTGAAAAGGATGAAAATGCTTCATTTTTATGAGCAAGAAAGAACACCCAAGTAAATCTTGTGAAGTCATCAACAATAACCAAACAATACTTCTTACCACCAATACTGTGTTCTGGTTGGTCCAAACAGATCCATATGAAGAAGCTACAAAGCACAATCAGTGGAAACATGATGTATAGATTTGAAAGAACTTCTTACTTGTTTTCCTATAGTGTAGGCATTGCATAATTCTGTTTTCCTATATTTCAAATCTGGCAAACCTCGAACCAGTTTCTTGTTTGAGATTTTTGAGATTTGTTTCATATTGATATGCCCCAACCTTCTGTGCCACAGATCTTCATCCTCTTTGATTGAAATCAAGCAATGAGTGGAGTTTGGATTAACATCTAGAAGATAAATATTGCCATGTCTTCTTCCTGTGAATGTTTGAGAAGAATCTTTACTTGTTCCTGAGCATGTATATTCTTGAAAGTTGATTCTGAAACCTGTATCACATAGTTGGCTTATGCTTATCAAGTTGTAGTTGAGTCTTTTTACCAATGAAACATCATTGATTGTAAGTCCTCCAATTTTAATCATTCCTTTGCCAATGATTTTTTCTTTGGTATTTCCTCCAAAGGAAACTTTTCCACTATTCAGATTGTGTACATCAACAAATATGCTTGGATCTCCTATCATGTGTCTAGAGCATCCATTGTCTAGGTACCACTTTCTTTTTTTCTTTGTGGTAACCTGCAAAAATTAGAACATCTCAAGTTTGCTTTGGTACCTAAACTTGTTTGGGTCCTTGAGCATTAGTATAGGCTATCTTAACAAAATCTCTTCGAACAGGTCTCCAGACCTTAGGACATTCATTCTCAAAATGTTGTGGATCTCCACAATTTGAGCACTTGAGAGCACTTCGGCCAATAGGTTTGACAAAATTTCTTTTAAAATGACTTTTGTAAGTTTGTCGAGGAGGTCTTTGTCTTAATCTTTCCTTGACCTTTGGAAAATCAATCAAGCTGTCACTTTCCTTTACAAATCCGAGATCAGATTTGTTATAGTAAGGAATTTGGATGGAAAGGATATGCTTCAAGGTTTCTGAACCTTTTGAAAACTTGGAAGTAATTTCCAAAACTTCCTTTTTCAAAACAGCATTTTCTTTGGAAAGAGAGTTTCGACTTTCCTTGACTTGATGAAATTCTTTTTGAAGAAAATCAATTTTTTCTTTTTGTAAAATATCATGTTGCCTCAGAAATGAATTTTTCTTTTTCAAAGAAGAGATTCTTTTAAGAACAGTCTTAAATTCAAAGCATAATTCATCAATATAATTTGATACTTCAATAGTCATTTCAGAAGGTTTTACCTCGATTTCCACTTTAGGATCAGAATCAGAATTTGAGTCTGAATCTGACTTTGCCATTAGACAGAAATTTGAGATATCTTCATCACTTTCTTCGCATTCTGTGCCACTCCAGATTTCTACCTTTAAAGCCTTCTTTGCTTTCTCAAATTTGATTTTCTTTTTCAGAAGTGGACAGTTAGGCTTGATATGTCCACGTTTCCTACAATGAAAGCATATTACATCCTTTGATCTCTCTGTTTCATCGATAGACTTGTTTTTCTCAAGAGGCTTCTTCCCTTTGAGGTTTCTTCCTCTAATCTTCATTCTCTTATACTTCTTTATGAAGAGAGCTAGTTCTTCATCATCAACATCTTCATCTTTAGAATCTGCATCAGAATCAATGTTAATTTTCAATGCAATTAACTTATTACCTCTGGATTCATTCTCCTCATTCCGTTTTTCAGTCTCATATGATTGAAGAGTTCCAATTAACTCATTCACTAGAGGCTTGATCCTTTGTATCTCTCGAAGAGATGTTTTGATGTTATCCCACTGATTTGTCAGTCCTCTCAGAAGTTTGTTAACTTTCATTGCATCTGAGACTGGTTGTTCTTGATAGGCAAGACCGTTTACTATGTCAGCAAATCTGTCATACATATCAACCACTGATTCTCCTGTCTTCATTCTAAAGGATTCATATTGTCCACGCAACAGATTGATCTGTGTTTCCTTAGCTCGATCTGTTCCTTCATAAGTAATGTGGAGAGTATCCCAGATTTCCTTAGCAGATTCACAAGCAGCAATTTTTTTTATATTCAATAGGAGATAAAGCACAATAAAGAGAATAAATTGCTTTGGAATCTAAAGTTTCTCTTTTGGATATCTCAGTTTGAAATAATGGAGGATCTGCTGCTTTACTTGCATCTGCCTTTACTTTTGAATCAATAGATTTTGGATTGACTCCTTTGATAATGACATCCCATTGTATATGATCAATTGATTTTATGAATGCCTTCATCTTATTCTTCCAGATACTGTATTCCTTGCCATCGAAATATGGTGGTCTGTTGTTGCTCCGACCTTCAATGAGCCATGGAGCACCAAAGCTAGCCATGTAGATCGTTAGCTCAAAAGTAAAACACTTCAATAAATGAGCAACCCGCTCTGATACCAATTGATGTAGCTAGCAAGGATTACCTAGAGGGGAGTGAATAGGTGATCTTAAACAGTTTTTAAATATTTATGCGGAAATAAAACAAATCACAGAAGAGTTTGAATAAAATTCAGATTCAAGATAGATTATATAGATGATGCTCTTGATGTGCAGAATGTAAAGTAAGAGATAATTGATAGAGAATCTGCACACAAGTTTATAGTGGTTTGGTTTATAGCAAGCCTATGTCCACTCTCCCACGCTTACAGCCTACCGGCTAGATTTCACTATGTAATCAAGAGGAATTTACAAACTCTGAGTGTCAGCACTCTTGTGTATGATAGGACTCTCTATCTCACACAATCACTCTTACAAAGTATCCCTCAAGATCTTAATTTATGGCTCAGAACGACAAGAGAAATGATTGGAGTATGCTCAGACTTTGGAC
Source organism: Syzygium jambos (assembly GCA_031216235.1). NCBI lineage: Eukaryota > Viridiplantae > Streptophyta > Magnoliopsida > Myrtales > Myrtaceae > Syzygium > Syzygium jambos. Next base: position 6,872,314 of record CM062228.1, read on the forward strand.
TTTTTTATTCTTGATTCTGTACTACCTTCTTCTGCTCGTTGATCTCCTTAAATACTCCTCTACTTCCAAACTAGCTGTTAGACAGCTTTCAGAGATCATCTTCCAATCTTTACCTTGGACAGATTTGTATAATAAGGATTGAGTAGCCGTTGGATGACAAATTCTAAATCCCGCTGATTCTGGTCGCCCATACAATCAGAATCTTGGTTTCCATAAGTAGAGCTTTGTCCGTTGTAATGCATTCTTGTCGTAATATTTGTTTGTCAATCAATTTGATTAAGATTGAAACAATCAAAACTTTCCTTCTATGAAATCCATGCTAGATCACTAGCTGTTATGTTTCGTTCTGAATTTTGCGTCTGAAGAAATTCTGCGTCTCAATAATTTTTGCATCTGCATCTGAATAACTTCTGCATTTGCATCCGCGTTTGAGTAACTTCTGCGTCTGAATCTCATAACTTAGATTATGTGGTTCTTCAAAGAACTTATTTTTTCAGTTTGTAAAGTCTGAAAAACTTCCTTATGAGCTTCCAGAACACATATATATAGATATATATATATATATATTCCTGGAATAAAATGGTTCAAAATAAGTATCAGATTTACAATTATCATAAAAGGTTTTGTCAACTTCAAAATCAGTAAGAGTTTTTCGCAACAGAACCAACTCGATTGGTTTGATTCTCAGATTGAACCGACACCTGGAACCAAGATTCAAACCAGTACTTGGTTCTATAGCTTTTCAAATTAGAGCCTAATTAGTTCTCTCTAGAATAGCATTGGACATGCGAAATGCGAGGTGTAGTTCCAAGTTGAGCTGAACCCATGTTCTTCTCAATGCTTTCCTCCAATGAAATATGGTATTATGATATGTAATGTGTGATCAAAGACAGCAACCATTGAAAAAACTACTATTCTATATAGCTTTGTCCATCCTCTCTTTCTCAAATGTAAACTTGGTCAACATCTTTATTTTTCTTTGTCGACACCTTCAATGAAAATACTCAAGCTGTATTCTCGATGACACTGAAACAAAACGTGATGACCCCGACACTTGCATTACAAATAACTGGGTGATGAGTGTGTTGCACTGATCTACTACTTTATTCATACAAGTGTCAAACATCTTTGTGGCTTAGGTCGACTTCCCGGCGATGCAAAGCCATTGGTCAACGAAGAGAGCATCGCAATTCAGATTCGGGTTGATGAAGTGGAAGGCTTCGGGAGTCAACTTGAACTGCTCTGCTATTGCAAGGCAAGTGTCTCCACTCTTCACTCCCACCACTTTGTCGCACACCAGGCCAGGTTTCGCATTTGGAACCCCTGTAAACCACCATGCATAAACCAAAGAGTTGACATATGATGCTAATGAAGACGAATGACCAGGAAAGAAAAACTTTCAGCTACTATGTTCAAAAACCGGTAGAAAGGTCTTGTAATAACGTATGGTCAGCCAACGTTTTGAAGTAGAAAGCAGACCCTTAGGTACGATTGAAATTTGCAAAAGAAGATTTTGAAGTATGTTGGAAAAGAATACATTATCATTAATGGGTAATAGTAACGCATTACTTACTTCCAACAACTCTGCTCTCGACCACGGAGACCATGAGGACGAAGAAGAGTATCAAAACCAAGTTGAAGAAGATGGTGGACTTGTGACCGGTGATCTTGGCCATGCTTTTCAACTCTCTAACTTCTTTGTATACTGAGTTTGTGAGAGATATGCCTTGTGTGTCTTTCTATTTATAGATGAAATGAGGGCATAAGACAAATTACATTGTTACGAAGCAACAGAAAGAGCCGGCTTAGTGCTATTTTACTCTTCAATGCTTTGGATTACACGCTAAAAATAAGCTTAATTATGATTATGACATGAGGTGGAGTATACTACCTATGTGAGCATTTCTTTTCTTATTGTCAACTGCAACAGCTAAACTAACAATGTTCTTAAATGAAGAATCGTCACTACGCTTGGATTTTCATGCCGACGAATTATTAGGATGAGGCCTTCATGTTTCTGATTTTGCAGAAAAATTTATGCCTTATCTATGATAGTGTTAAAGTATCCCATGTCGCGGCCGATTCACTTGAGCTTTGGCTCGCATTTGACGTAGGCAGTGAGATTATCAAGGTATTTCCATTGATCGGCAGTTCACCCAACTGAGAAATGATGTTCCTTCTCTCCAAAGAGGTTTAAGATGAGTGGGAAATGCGTTAATTTCACCTAACTTTCTTTCGGTAAGTTCAGTCGATGCTTCTTCGTCGTTAAGCTCCAATGGTACCATAGAATTACAATTTAGTTTTTTTTTTATCAAATACGAATACTTATATATATATATATATATATATCATAAACTGGACTTAGCTAGCAGGGCCCAAGCAAGGGGCGTCGTTGCATAGCAATGCCCAAAGGGCCTGAGGAGGGGAATAGAGCCAGTCAGATTGAAGACATTTCTTTCTATGAGTCTGCGCTTCCCAATCAGCCACAGAATTTGCAGTTCTTGGACAAAATTTCAGGCCTACACCCTGTACCTTTGAAAGTAGATAGTAGCATTCCGTTATAAGGGCCCTTACTTCCCAGCTGATCTGTTCTCCTTGCTTCAATGCGCTTATCAGTTCTATACAGTCCGACTCCAGTTCAACTCTTTCAACTTTGTTCCGTTCAACGTACTTGAGGGCAGCGAGAAGAGCTAGGGTTTCGATTTGTGCCGGGGAGGATGCTCGGACGTTCTGGAGGAATCCATCAACAAGGCAGCCGGAGTAATCACGAGAGATGAAAGCTATCGCACCGTCCATCGATCCTTCGCCAAGAGACCCATCGATGTTGATTTTCATGATACCCTCTGCCGGGTCTGTCCATGCTTGCGCTGAGGTAAGATCTCCTCTCTTTTCTGCGTTTTTTGCTCGAATGCTCCATTTTTTAACACTTAGATGCATTATCCAAGCTGATCCCACTTCTTCTTTTGCATTCGGTTTAACACCTCTGAAAATCTGGTTGTTTCGGGCCTTCCACACCTGCCCAATTATACCCCTCTTCAACCACCTATCTGTTCTAATGTTAACCTTTTCTCCGTTTCCAATTACCCATATCACTGAGTTCAAGATCGCTTCTCGTCCCTTCAAGATACTTTGCCAACCCCGGGATGGTCTATAGCCTTTCTCAGCATGCCAGAAGTCTTTACGATAAAAATACAATCCTTTCAACAGCTTACTCCATAATGCATCAGGAGTTTTAACTAGTCTCCAAGCTTGTTTCCCCAGTAGTGCTTTATTGACACTAATTAAATCCCTGAATCCCATTGCTCCCTCATCTTTTCTGGTTTTCATGATTTCCCATCTTTTCCAATGTAAACTAACTTTTGATTCACTGTTTTTCCACTAGAAATTGGCTATCTTTCGCTCTATGGCTTTACAAATCGATATGGGTATCTTAAAAATAGACATTACATAATGTGGTAAAGCCTGAACCACAATTTTTAGTAGAATCTCCTTACTCGCTTTAGATATAATTTGTTTCTTCCATCTTTCCAGCTTCATATTAACTCTCCCTAAAATCCAGGCAAACATCTGTCTCTTGGATTCTCCCTAATCAGAGGGGATACCAAGGTGCTTCCCTATGTGATTCATTTTCTGTATTCTCAATGTTCTGGCCATATTGATCCTTAGCATCTGAGGGCAACCCTTGCTGAAAAATATACCTGATCTCTTTAGGTTTATGGCTTGTCCGGAGGCATAGCAATACTGGTTAAGCACAGTTGAGACATTTTCACATTCATGAATGGTTCCATTTAGAAAAAAGATAGAATCGTCCGCAAATAATAAGTGGGTCGGAATTGGACAGAACCTGTTCAACTTGATTCCCTTTATATGTCCATTGGTCATGGCATTTTCCATCAGGGAGGATAAGCAGTTTGTTATCGGAATAAAGAGGTAAGGTGATAGAGGATCCCCTTGTCTAATGCCTCTAGTGGGGTGAAAGAAGGGGAGAGGTTCTCCATTCATTTTCACGCTAAAAGATACTATAGTCACACATTGCATTACCCAACCAACCCATTTTTCACTAAAACCCATTTTCAGCAAGCATGCTTCCAAAAAATCCCATTCCACTCTATCATAGGCCTTTTGCATATATAATTTCAGAACAGCTTGAAATTTTTCTTTCCTTTCCCTCACTCTCAACTGATGCATTACCTGCGCAATTAATATATTGTCTTGAAATTGTCTCCCGTTTATAAATGCACTTTGTTCCTCAGAGATCAATTCAAGCATCCGAAATTTGAGCCTGTTTGCCATTACCTTCGAAATAATCTTATATGCAAAATTGCACAAACTAATTGGGCGAAACTGCTCGAGTCTTTCTGGGTTAGAGATTTTAGGTACAAGGGTGATATGGGTTCTGTTTAAAGCTGGCTCCAAGATTCCTGATATGAGCAACCTATTTACTGCCTCAAAAACATCCTTTTTTATTACTTCCCAGTGGTGTTGATATAATATTCCGTTTAAACCATCTGGCCCAGGAGCCTTATTTGCTCCTTATTGAAACGCAACAGCTTTGACCTCTTCCATGGTTAATTCTGCCTCCAGAAACATTCATTTAATCTCTGACTCTTTTTGGGCATAGATTGAGCACTGGCCGACAATTTCTAGGTCCAACGAATGTGTAAAGGTCTCGAAAGTAGGACATTGTCAAACTCTGAAGATTCTGTTTGTCCCTGATCCAGTTATCTTCCAATGATCTCAACATCGAAATTCTGTTTCGTTGCCTCCTTTGGATAGTGGTGGCATAGAAATATTTCATGTATTTATCCCCCCACTTCATCCAGTTTATTCTAGTCCTTAATCCCCAATACATCTCTTCTCTCCTCCATAGGTTTTCAATCTCCTCCTTGATGTTTTGTATTCTGCCACTCTCCTGCGGGATGCTTGTACTGTTCGTTAAGGCCTGTAACTCTTGCTTGAGTGCTTTAATACATCGAGAGTTGTTGGTGAATTTTTTTACTCCAATATATCAATGCTTTGACTACAGCTTCCAATTTTCCTTTAAACCCAGCATCTTTCACCGATTGCTGCTCCCAAGCCTCTTTGACCACTTCCTTACACTCAGCATCCTCTATCCAAAAAGCCTCAAAACGGAACTCCTTTTTTCTCTTTACTGGTTCTGATATGGTCAGAACCAATAGCCAGGAGAGCAAAGGCTTCAGCTTCAGGGTATAAAAGTCTCCATTCCAAATTGCATAAGACATAAGGTGTTTCTCCTTAACTAAATTTGTCCCTTCCCTATTATTTGTCCAAGTGAATTTGCACCATTTACAATCAATGTCCATCAAAGAGCAATCATTTAAACAGTCTCTTAATGCATTCATTCGGTAGTATTCAGCCATCCTGATTCCCACCTTCTCCCAATGATAAAGTACTTCATTAAAATCTCCAGGGGAGTGCATCATATGAACTGATCTGCCTCATTCTTTCCCACAGTCTCTGCCTTTCCTGAAAAACATTTGGAGCATGAATAGTGGTAACTCTAAATCTGGTTATGTTTTCATTGTCTACACAAATCATTTTCAGCATCTTTTGGGAGGTTGACTCTACTATGACTTCCACTGACTCATTCCAAAACACAGTTAAACCCCCCGTAGTCCCTCTTGGGTTCACCACATAACTAAACTGGAACTTTAGACTATTCTTAACTCTCATTACTACATGTTGTTTATTCTTTGTTTCCATGAGTAGAGCCAAGTTGGGCCTTTCTTGATCCACTAAGGCTCTAAGAGCCTGGATTGTCAGGAGAGAGCCCAGCCCCTGACAATTCCAGCATATTATCTTCATTTATACCCCGGTGACTTACTATGGCTAGCCACCAAAGTCCATATTCGAGCATCTTCCACTGTTTGGATCAGAGTGTCCAGTAAGCCAGCTTTCTCCAATGAATTTTCCCCAGTCAGCTGAGTTTGATAAGGGGAGTATCTCTTCAATTTCTCGCTAGCTTGGGTTTTAAGGCCTTTCCCCTTCTTCCCTTTCTCATTTTTTGCCTTGTCATGCTAGATACATTCTTTTAGTACTCCACTTCCGATTGGCAATTCAAATTATGGAATTATAGGTGTCCTCTTCATCATGTCCCAGCTATTTTCATTGACAAGGACCTCTTTCCTCTTTTTAGATAACGTGCTGCAATTCTGATTTGCATTGGCATCTAGGTTTTTGTTATATGCCACCATTTGTCCCGAATTGATCAAAGTTTCTGATACGCAGTCCTCGTCCATTAGTTCCTCTATAGGTTTATCATAAAAGAATTTCCAGAAGAGACTATGTTCATTTGCCTCCGCCTTTAGCCATGATCCAAAGGACATCTCATTTGCGTTGTTGAAGTGATCTTCATTGTATGGCACCTCACCGCAATACTGTGCATAATGCCCTAATTTGCCACATGAGTAACAAAAGTGTGGCAGTCTTTCATACCTGAAATCCAGCCATAGTTTTTCTCTATTGTTGCTGTAAATTGATCCTGATTGAAGAGGGGCTAGGATATCCATTTTAACTCTCGCCTTTCCCAATTTATAGGACGTGTATCCTCGGGCTTCAATTTTTACTTCCGATACATCTCCAATCTCTCCTGCAACTCTTGCTGCTACTTCCTCCGACATCCATTCGATGGGCAGTCCATGAATTTGGACCCAAAATGTACATGTATTGAAATTATTATGGGCAGGGGGTATTCGATTCCCAAGGTTTTAGCAAAAGGAGATGATTAGCAAAAGACCAAGGACCTATATTCAAAGCCATATCTCTATCTATTTCAGAGAAGAAACGAAAGCCAAAAACACCAGGGGCAAGCAAACTGATGTCTACGTTTTCAGCTCTCCCTGCTTCCCTCATCGTATTCTGAAATGCTTGTATGTTTACCTTTGGTTTTGGGTGTAGCTGCCCGATTAAAGTCATTTTGCCTTCCATTGCTTTCTCTGTTGTTATAGCATTATCTACAGCCGTGATATTCTTTCTTGACCATAAATTTCCCAATCTTCTACAGAGTGCCGCAACACGGATTTCCGATTCTTGCATTTCCGCCATATTGGATATACTACCAGTGTGTAGGTTACGATTTTCAGGTTAGGGTTGGTATAAGAGGAAGGCAGGAGGAATATTGAAGAGAAATGGTCGAGGGTTAGAAGGGGTTGTATGGAAACAAGGGTTTCCGTATTAAAATAAAACAAGATTATGGGGAAGCAGAGAGAGCATCGAAGAAAAGGTTAGGGTTTTACGAGGGAAAGAAAGATGGGTAGCTGAGCAAAGTATTTACAGCCATTTGGATTGAGTTGCAGGTATATGAGCAATGGATTCAAGGGGTGCGCCAGGATAAAGAAGGGTTTTAGTTCTCTACACTTACATTTATTATTCTAAGTTCTTTTATTATCCTTAGAATTTTTTTATCTAAAAATTTAAATCAATAGGTGGAAGAAAACCACATGAATATAAAAAGCATATACATGCCATAGTCAATTAACAGAAGATACTTAAACAATTAGGATAGTTTTTGCGCATATGCGGATTTTATATATATATATATATATATGATATATACATAAATAGACGCCAGTAAGAATGTTGAAGAAAGTCGTCTAAGGTATTGGAAATATAAGCTGGACTGGAAATAGAAAAAGCTCTATAGAAATGAAAAATGGAATGCAAAATGGAATGTATGTATTCAACGCAAAAGGAAATTAAATAAATTAAATAAAATAAAATAGCGCGCATTTAATATTAAGAAGAACCCGAACAGAATATAAAGGACGATAAGAATAATTGCTAGTAATTCTAAACCAACCATGTAGGTGGTATTGCTATACTAGAATGAAAAGGGCAAAACGGTAAGAAGAAGTAAGGATATATAACAAATGCAGAAAATTGCTGTAAATTAAAGTGCTGTAAATTAAAGTGCAGAATTAGATACAGACCATCCACAGGCGGTTCGACCTGCCGTTTGTGGGGTATGTAAAAGTAAATGTAGTAAGGAAGTAAGAAATGACTGATATATATATATATATATATATATATATATATAAATGATACTGAAAGATTACAGCAACAGTATTAAAAGATTACAACAATATTAAAAGAATACAAGTGCAGATAGTGGAAGTTCTTAAGTCTCTAGACTATTATGAAGTCTGGACAATAAGATTTTCACACTTTTAGAAAGATAGGAAAGATCTTAAGAAAAGATCTTCACAGGGATGAGAAACTTACTGGATGTGGAAGGATAGAAAGGTCTTGAGATCTGTCAAAGACGAATGATCTCTTTATTTCTTTGGGAAAGGTTGGAGAGATCTCAGAAGACTCGAAAGGTTCGAGAGAAAGGGTTCAGAGAGGTATGAGACTGAATGCCCGAATGCCTTTCTGAATGAGCAAGGGTATGCTTTTATAAGCAAGTGATGTTACTGTAGAAATTGTTCACGGGTAGTACTGTAGCAAACAGTAGTAAGTGCACAGTGTTACAGTGAACAGTATAATCATAAGATGCTGAGAAAAAGGAGAAAATTTGATAGACTTCTTGTCCCCGAAATGATGAAAAGTCTTTAGTGCAATAAGAAAGGCACATGGACTCTTTCGGCGCCATGATGCTATGGCTTGGATAAGTCTTCAATTTCCTCGTCTTCTTCTTCTTCGGTATCTGCTACTTCTCCCCATGGGATTCTTGGGAGGATTCCATAGCAGTCATCTTCATTGGAATTCCCACTATGATGTGAGCGGGAACTTTGTGTCTCTTCTATCTCAGAAAGGGTTTGTTTCAACATATCGGCCAAATGTTGATGTGATTGAGCCGAAGCTATTTTAGAAAGAATAAACCCTCTATCATGAAGAAATGGAGTGCTTTTCTCAGCCGGAGGAGGGCAAGAAAGGGTTGCTTTTCTGACTATTAGAAAGCGATTAATTGCTTCGAGAGAGACTTTATCAAAGAATTTGAATCCG